>JAKZAO010000008.1:0-1249721 GCA_023053555.1 Branchinecta lindahli | reverse complement strand
CAGTTAACAGTTGAGTGATGCCAGTTAACAGTTGAGTGATGCCAGTTAACAGTTGAGCGATTCCAGTTAACAGTTGAGTGATACCAGTTAACAGTTGACTGAAGCCATTGAACAGTCCCGTGGAAAATTTTTCAATATTTTTCAATATTCACAGTTGCGTTTTTTTCTTTGATATACTTTACAAGAACAATTAAAGGTGTAGTTAACTGTAATTCAATATCTTTTTGATCGCTCAACTGTTGAGTGAGACTAGTTAAAAATTGAGTGATGCCAGTTAACAGTTGAGTGATGCCAGTTAATAGTTGAGTGATGCCAGTTAACAGTTGAGTGATGCCAGTTAACAGTTGAGCGATTCCAGTTAACAGTTGAGTGATACCAGTTAACAGTTGACTGAAGCCATTTAACAGTCCTGTGGAAAAATTTTAAATATTTTTCAATATTCACAGTTGCGTTTTTTCTTTGATATACTTTACAAGAACAATTAAAGGTGTAGTTAACTGTAATTAAATATCTTTTTGATTGCTCAACTGTTGAGTGAGACTAGTTAACAATTGAGTGATGCCAGTTAACAGTTGAGTGATGCCGGTTAATAGTTGAGTGATGCCAGTTAACAGTTGAGTGATGCCAGTTAACAGTTGAGTGATGCCAGTTAGCAGTTGAGCGATTCCAGTTAACAGTTGAGTGATACCAGTTAACAGTTGACTGAAGCCATTGAACAGTCCCGTGGAATATTTTTCAATATTCACAGTTGCGTTTTTTTCTTTGATATACTTTACAAGAACAATTAAAGGTGTAGTTAACTGTAATTCAATATCTTTTTGATCGCTCAACTGTTGAGTGAGACTAGTTAACAATTGAGTGATGCCAGTTAACAGTTGAGTGATGCCAGTTAATAGTTAAGTGATGCCAGTTAACAGTTGAGTGATGCCAGTTAACAATTGAGTGATGCCAGTTAACAGTTGAGTGATGCCAGTTAATAGTTGAGTGATGCCAGTTAACAGTTGAGTGATGCCAGTTAACAGTTGAGCGATTCCAGTTAACAGTTGAGTGATACCAGTTAACAGTTGACTGAAGCCATTTAACAGTCCTGTGGAAAAATTTTCAATATTTTTCAATATTCACAGTTGCGTTTTTTCTTTGATATACTTTACAAGAACAATTAAAGGTGTAGTTAACTGTAATTCAATATCTTTTTGATCACTCAACTGTTGAATGAGACTAGTTAACAATTGAGTGATGCCAGTTAACAGTTGAGTGATGCCAGTTAATAGTTGAGTGATGCCAGTTAACAGTTGAGTGATGCCAGTTAACAGTTGAGTGATGCCAGTTAGCAGTTGAGCGATTCCAGTTAACAGTTGAGTGATACCAGTTAACAGTTGACTGAAGCCATTGAACAGTCCCGTGGAAATTTTTTCAATATTTTTCAATATTCACAGTTGCGTTTTTTTCTTTGATGTACTTTACAAGAACAATTAAAGGTGTAGTTAACTGTAATTCAATATCTTTTTGATCGCCCAACTGTTTAGTGAGACTAGTTAACAATTGAGAAAGGCCACTTAACAGTTGAGTGATGCCAGTTAATAGTTGAGTGATGCCAGTTAACAGTTGAGCGATGCCAGTTAACAGCTGAGTGATGCCAGTTGACAGTCCCGTGGACAATTTATTTTTAATATCTCAGAAAGTTATGGTCCGAGTTTATTGAAAGTGGAGAGACTAATAAGACTTTGTATGTTCTGCCTAGTGATATTCTCAACAAAAAGAAATAAACCGTTAGTAAAAGGCAATTACATATCTCTCTGATCGCTCAACTGTTGAGTTAGAATAGTTAACAGTTGATTGATGCCAGTTAACTGTTGAGCGATGCCAGTTAACAGTTGAGTGATGCCAGTTAACAGTTAAGGGATGCCAGTTAACAGTTGAGTGATACTTTAAATTGTTTGGTCATTAAAGTACAAAATGAATTTTTATCAAATTATGCATTTTCATGTTCCCAAGGGAGAAATAATCATTTTGACCTCAAATATTTTTCTTAAAAAAGAATTTTAGTCCCTTTTTTACGCTTTAATAAATGTAGCCGGCTACAGCATGTAGCTGGCTACATGCCAGTTAACAGTTGAGCGATTCCGGTTAACAGTTGAATGATACCAGTTAATAGGTGATTGATGCCAGTTAACAGTTGAGTGATGCCATTTAACAGTTGAGTGATGCCAGTTAACAGTTGAGTGAATTCCAGTTAACAGTTGAGTGATACCAGTTAACAGTTGAGTGATACCAGTTAACAGTTGAGTGATGCCAGTTAACAGTTGAGTGATGCCAGTTAATAGTTGAATGATGCAAGTTAACAGTTGAGTGATGCCAGTTAACAGTTGCGCGATTCCAGTTAACAGTTGAGTGATACCAGTTAACAGTTGACTGAAGCCATTTAACAGTCCTGTGGAAAATTTTTCAATATTTTTCAATATTCACAGTTGCGTTTTTTTCTTTGATATACTTTACAAGAACAATTGAAGGTGTAGTTAACTGTAATTCAATATCTTTTTGATCGCTCAACTGTTGAGTGAGACTAGTTAACAATTGAGTGATGCCAGTTAACAGTTGAGTGATGCCAGTTAACAGTTGAGTGATGCCAGTTAGCAGTTGAGCAATTCCAGTTAACAGTTGAGTGATACCAGTTAACAGTTGACTGAAGTCATTGAAAAGTCCCGTGGAAAATTTTTCAATATTTTTCAATATTCACAGTTGCGTTTTTTTCTTTGATATACTTCACAAGAACAATTAAAGGTGTAGTTAACTGTAATTCAATATCTTTTTGATCGCTCAACTGTTGAGTGAGACTAGTTAACAATTGAGTGATGCCAGTTGACAGTCCCGTGGACAATTTATTTTTAATATCTCCGAAAGTTATGGTCCCAGTTTATTGAAAGTGGAGAGACTAATTAGACTTTGTATGTTCTGCCTAGTGATATTCTCACAAAAAGAAATAAACCGTTAGTAAAAGGCAATTACATATCTCTCTGATCGCTCAACTGTTGAGTTAGAATAGTTAACAGTTGATTCATGCCAGTTAACTGTTGAGCGATGCCAGTTAACAGTTGAGTGATGCCAGTTAACAGCTGAGGGATGCCAGTTAACAGTTGAGTGATACTTTAAATTGTTTGGTCATTAAAGTAAAAAATGAATTTTTATCAAATTATGCATTTTCATGTTCCCAAGGGAGAAATAATCATTTTGACCTCAAATATTTTTCTTAAAAAATAATTTTAGTCCCTTTTTTTACGCTTTAATAAATGTAGCCGGCTACAGCATGTAGCTGGCTACATGCCAGTTAACAGTTGAGCGATTCCAGTTAACAGTTGAGTGATACCAGTTAATAGTTGATTGATGCCAGTTAACAGTTGAGTGATGCCAGTTAACAGTTGAGTGATGCCAGTTAACAGTTGAGCGATTCCAGTTAACAGTTGAGTGATACCAGTTAACAGTTGACTGAAGCCATTGAACAGTCCCGTGGAAAATTTTTCAATATTTTTCAATATTCACAGTTGCGTTTTTTTCTTTGATATACTTTACAAGAACAATTAAAGGTGTAGTTAACTGTAATTCAATATCTTTTTGATCGCTCAACTGTTGAGTGAGACTAGTTAAAAATTGAGTGATGCCAGTTAACAGTTGAGTGATGCCAGTTAATAGTTGAGTGATGCCAGTTAACAGTTGAGTGATGCCAGTTAACAGTTGAGCGATTCCAGTTAACAGTTGAGTGATACCAGTTAACAGTTGACTGAAGCCATTTAACAGTCCTGTGGAAAATTTTAAATATTTTTCAATATTCACAGTTGCGTTTTTTCTTTGATATACTTTACAAGAACAATTAAAGGTGTAGTTAACTGTAATTCAATATCTTTTTGATCGCTCAACTGTTGAGTGAGACTAGTTAACAATTGAGTGATGCCAGTTAACAGTTGAGTGATGCCAGTTAATAGTTGAGTGATGCCAGTTAACAGTTGAGTGATGCCAGTTAACAGTGAGTGATGCCAGTTAGCAGTTGAGCGATTCCAGTTAACAGTTGAGTGATACCAGTTAACAGTTGACTGAAGCCATTGAACAGTCCCGTGGAAAATTTTTCAATATTTTTCAATATTCACAGTTGCGTTTTTTTCTTTGATATACTTTACAAGAACAATTAAAGGTGTAGTTAACTGTAATTCAATATCTTTTTGATCGCTCAACTGTTGAGTGAGACTAGTTAACAATTGAGTGATGCCAGTTAACAGTTGAGTGATGCCAGTTAATAGTTGAGTGATGCCAGTTAATAGTTGAGTGATGCCAGTTAACAGTTGAGTGATGCCAGTTAACAGTTGAGCGATTCCAGTTAACAGTTGAGTGATACCAGTTAACAGTTGACTGAAGCCATTTAACAGTCCTGTGGAAAAATTTTCAATATTTTTCAATATTCACAGTTGCGTTTTTTCTTTGATATACTTTACAAGAACAATTAAAGGTGTAGTTAACTGTAATTCAATATCTTTTTGATCACTCAACTGTTGAATGAGACTAGTTAACAATTGAGTGATGCCAGTTAACAGTTGAGTGATGCCAGTTAATAGTTGAGTGATGCCAGTTAACAGTTGAGTGATGCCAGTTAACAGTTGAGTGATGCCAGTTAGCAGTTGAGCGATTCCAGTTAACAGTTGAGTGATACCAGTTAACAGTTGACTGAAGCCATTGAACAGTCCCGTGGAAAATTTTTCAATATCTTTCAATATTCACAGTTGCGTTTTTTTCTTTGATATACTTTACAAGAACAATTAAAGGTGTAGTTAACTGTAATTCAATATCTTTTTGATCGCTCAACTGTTGAGTGAGACTAGTTAACAATTGAGTGATGCCAGTTAACAGTTGAGTGATGCCAGTTAATAGTTGAGTGATGCCAGTTAATAGTTGAGTGATGCCAGTTAACAGTTGAGTGATGCCAGTTAACAGTTGAGCGATTCCAGTTAACAGTTGAGTGATACCAGTTAACAGTTGACTGAAGCCATTTAACAGTCCTGTGGAAAAAATTTCAATATTTTTCAATATTCACAGTTGCGTTTTTTCTTTGATATACTTTACAAGAACAATTAAAGGTGTAGTTAACTGTAATTCAATATCTTTTTGATCACTCAACTGTTGAATGAGACTAGTTAACAATTGAGTGATGCCAGTTAACAGTTGAGTGATGCCAGTTAATAGTTGAGTGATGCCAGTTAACAGTTGAGTGATGCCAGTTAACAGTTGAGTGATGCCAGTTAGCAGTTGAGCGATTCCAGTTAACAGTTGAGTGATACCAGTTAACAGTTGACTGAAGCCATTTAACAGTCCTGTGGAAAAATTTTCAATATTTTTCAATATTCACAGTTGCGTTTTTTCTTTGATATACTTTACAAGAACAATTAAAGGTGTAGTTAACTGTAATTCAATATCTTTTTGATCACTCAACTGTTGAATGAGACTAGTTAACAATTGAGTGATGCCAGTTAACAGTTGAGTGATGCCAGTTAATAGTTGAGTGATGCCAGTTAACAGTTGAGCGATGCCAGTTAACAGCTGAGTGATGCCAGTTGACAGTCCCGTGGACAATTTATTTTTAATATCTCAGAAAGTTATGGTCCGAGTTTATTGAAAGTGGAGAGACTAATAAGACTTTGTATGTTCTGCCTATTGATATTCTCACAAAAAGAAATAAACCGTTAGTAAAAGGCAATTACATATCTCTCTGATCGCTCAACTGTTGAGTTAGAATAGTTAACAGTTGATTGATGCCAGTTAACTGTTGAGCGATGCCAGTTAACAGTTGAGTGATGCCAGTTAACAGTTAAGGGGCCAGTTAACAGTTGAGTGATACTTTAAATTGTTTGGTCATTAAAGTACAAAATGAATTTTTATCAAATTATGCATTTTCATGTTCCCAAGGGAGAAATAATCATTTTGACCTCAAATATTTTTCTTAAAAAAGAATTTTAGTCCCTTTTTTTACGCTTTAATAAATGTAGCCGGCTACAGCATGTAGCTGGCTACATGCCAGTTAACAGTTGAGCGATTCCAGTTAACAGTTGAATGATACCAGTTAATAGGTGATTGATGCCAGTTAACAGTTGAGTGATGCCATTTAACAGTTGAGTGATGCCAGTTAACAGTTGAGTGATTCCAGTTAACAGTTGAGTGATACCAGTTAACAGTTGAGTGATACCAGTTAACAGTTGAGTGATGCCAGTTAACAGTTGAGTGATGCCAGTTAATAGTTGAATGATGCAAGTTAACAGTTGAGTGATGCCAGTTAACAGTTGAGCGATTCCAGTTAACAGTTGAGTGATACCAGTTAACAGTTGACTGAAGCCATTTAACAGTCCTGTGGAAAATTTTTCAATATTTTTCAATATTCACAGTTGCGTTTTTTTCTTTGATATACTTTACAAGAACAATTGAAGGTGTAGTTAACTGTAATTCAATATCTTTTTGATCGCTCAACTGTTGAGTGAGACTAGTTAACAATTGAGTGATGCCAGTTAACAGTTGAGTGATGCCAGTTAACAGTTGAGTGATGCCAGTTAGCAGTTGAGCAATTCCAGTTAACAGTTGAGTTATACCAGTTAACAGTTGACTGAAGCCATTGAAAAGTCCCGTGGAAAATTTTTCAATATTTTTCAATATTCACAGTTGCGTTTTTTTCTTTGATATACTTTACAAGAACAATTAAAGGTGTAGTTAACTGTAATTCAATATCTTTTTGATCGCTCAACTGTTGAGTGAGACTAGTTAACAATTGAGTGATGCCAGTTGACAGTCCCGTGGACAATTTATTTTTAATATCTCCGAAAGTTATGGTCCCAGATTATTGAAAGTGGAGAGACTAATTAGACTTTGTATGTTCTGCCTAGTGATATTCTCACAAAAAGAAATAAACCGTTAGTAAAAGGCAATTACATATCTCTCTGATCGCTCAACTGTTGAGTTAGAATAGTTAACAGTTGATTCATGCCAGTTAACTGTTGAGCGATGCCAGTTAACAGTTGAGTGATGCCAGTTAACAGCTGAGGGATGCCAGTTAACAGTTGAGTGATACTTTAAATTGTTTGGTCATTAAAGTAAAAAATGAATTTTTATCAAATTATGCATTTTCATGTTCCCAAGGGAGAAATAATCATTTTGACCTCAAATATTTTTCTTAAAAAATAATTTTAGTCCCTTTTTTTACGCTTTAATAAATGTAGCCGGCTACAGCATGTAGCTGGCTACATGCCAGTTAACAGTTGAGCGATTCCAGTTAACAGTTGAGTGATACCAGTTAATAGTTGATTGATGCCAGTTAACAGTTGAGTGATGCCAGTTAACAGTTGAGTGATGCCAGTTAACAGTTGAGCGATTCCAGTTAACAGTTGAGTGATACCAGTTAACAGTTGACTGAAGCCATTGAACAGTCCCGTGGAAAATTTTTCAATATTTTTCAATATTCACAGTTGCGTTTTTTTCTTTGATATACTTTACAAGAACAATTAAAGGTGTAGTTAACTGTAATTCAATATCTTTTTGATCGCTCAACTGTTGAGTGAGACTAGTTAAAAATTGAGTGATGCCAGTTAACAGTTGAGTGATGCCAGTTAATAGTTGAGTGATGCCAGTTAACAGTTGAGTGATGCCAGTTAACAGTTGAGCGATTCCAGTTAACAGTTGAGTGATACCAGTTAACAGTTGACTGAAGCCATTTAACAGTCCTGTGGAAAAATTTTCCATATTTTTCAATATTCACAGTTGCGTTTTTTCTTTGATATACTTTACAAGAACAATTAAAGGTGTAGTTAACTGTAATTCAATATCTTTTTGATCGCTCAACTGTTGAGTGAGACTAGTTAACAATTGAGTGATGCCAGTTAACAGTTGAGTGATGCCAGTTAATAGTTGAGTGATGCCAGTTAACAGTTGAGTGATGCCAGTTAACAGTGAGTGATGCCAGTTAGCAGTTGAGCGATTCCAGTTAACAGTTGAGTGATACCAGTTAACAGTTGACTGAAGCCATTGAACAGTCCCGTGGAAAATTTTTCAATATTTTTCAATATTCACAGTTGCGTTTTTTTCTTTGATATACTTTACAAGAACAATTAAAGGTGTAGTTAACTGTAATTCAATATCTTTTTGATCGCTCAACTGTTGAGTGAGACTAGTTAACAATTGAGTGATGCCAGTTAACAGTTGAGTGATGCCAGTTAATAGTTGAGTGATGCCAGTTAATAGTTGAGTGATGCCAGTTAACAGTTGAGTGATGCCAGTTAACAGTTGAGCGATTCCAGTTAACAGTTGAGTGATACCAGTTAACAGTTGACTGAAGCCATTGAACAGTCCCGTGGAAAATTTTTCAATATCTTTCAATATTCACAGTTGCGTTTTTTTCTTTGATATACTTTACAAGAACAATTAAAGGTGTAGTTAACTGTAATTCAATATCTTTTTGATCGCTCAACTGTTGAGTGAGACTAGTTAACAATTGAGTGATGCCAGTTAACAGTTGAGTGATGCCAGTTAATAGTTGAGTGATGCCAGTTAATAGTTGAGTGATGCCAGTTAACAGTTGAGTGATGCCAGTTAACAGTTGAGCGATTCCAGTTAACAGTTTAGTGATACCAGTTAACAGTTGACTGAAGCCATTTAACAGTCCTGTGGAAAAATTTTCCATATTTTTCAATATTCACAGTTGCGTTTTTTCTTTGATATACTTTACAAGAACAATTAAAGGTGTAGTTAACTGTAATTCAATATCTTTTTGATCACTCAACTGTTGAATGAGACTAGTTAACAATTGAGTGATGCCAGTTAACAGTTGAGTGATGCCAGTTAATAGTTGAGTGATGCCAGTTAACAGTTGAGTGATGCCAGTTAACAGTTGAGTGATGCCAGTTAGCAGTTGAGCGATTCCAGTTAACTGTTGAGTGATACCAGTTAACAGTTGACTGAAGCCATTTAACAGTCCTGTGGAAAAATTTTCAATATTTTTCAATATTCACAGTTGCGTTTTTTCTTTGATATACTTTACAAGAACAATTAAAGGTGTAGTTAACTGTAATTCAATATCTTTTTGATCACTCAACTGTTGAATGAGACTAGTTAACAATTGAGTGATGCCAGTTAACAGTTGAGTGATGCCAGTTAATAGTTGAGTGATGCCAGTTAACAGTTGAGTGATGCCAGTTAACAGTTGAGTGATGCCAGTTAGCAGTTGAGCGATTCCAGTTAACAGTTGAGTGATACCAGTTAACAGTTGACTGAAGCCATTGAACAGTCCCGTGGAAAATTTTTCAATATCTTTCAATATTCACAGTTGCGTTTTTTTCTTTGATATACTTTACAAGAACAATTAAAGGTGTAGTTAACTGTAATTCAATATCTTTTTGATCGCTCAACTGTTGAGTGAGACTAGTTAACAATTGAGTGATGCCAGTTAACAGTTGAGTGATGCCAGTTAATAGTTGAGTGATGCCAGTTAATAGTTGAGTGATGCCAGTTAACAGTTGAGTGATGCCAGTTAACAGTTGAGCGATTCCAGTTAACAGTTGAGTGATACCAGTTAACAGTTGACTGAAGCCATTGAACAGTCCCGTGGAAAATTTTTCAATATTTTTCAATATTCACAGTTGCGTTTTTTTCTTTGATATACTTTACAAGAACAATTAAAGGTGTAGTTAACTGTAATTCAATATCTTTTTGATCGCTCAACTGTTGAGTGAGACTAGTTAACAATTGAGTGATGCCAGTTAACAGTTGAGTGATGCCAGTTAATAGTTGAGTGATGCCAGTTAATAGTTGAGTGATGCCAGTTAACAGTTGAGTGATGCCAGTTAACAGTTGAGCGATTCCAGTTAACAGTTGAGTGATACCAGTTAACAGTTGACTGAAGCCATTGAACAGTCCCGTGGAAAATTTTTCAATATCTTTCAATATTCACAGTTGCGTTTTTTTCTTTGATATACTTTACAAGAACAATTAAAGGTGTAGTTAACTGTAATTCAATATCTTTTTGATCGCTCAACTGTTGAGTGAGACTAGTTAACAATTGAGTGATGCCAGTTAACAGTTGAGTGATGCCAGTTAATAGTTAAGTGATGCCAGTTAATAGTTGAGTGATGCCAGTTAACAGTTGAGTGATGCCAGTTAACAGTTGAGCGATTCCAGTTAACAGTTGAGTGATACCAGTTAACAGTTGACTGAAGCCATTTAACAGTCCTGTGGAAAAATTTTCCATATTTTTCAATATTCACAGTTGCGTTTTTTCTTTGATATACTTTACAAGAACAATTAAAGGTGTAGTTAACTGTAATTCAATATCTTTTTGATCACTCAACTGTTGAATGAGACTAGTTAACAATTGAGTGATGCCAGTTAACAGTTGAGTGATGCCAGTTAATAGTTGAGTGATGCCAGTTAACAGTTGAGTGATGCCAGTTAACAGTTGAGTGATGCCAGTTAGCAGTTGAGCGATTCCAGTTAACAGTTGAGTGATACCAGTTAACAGTTGACTGAAGCCATTTAACAGTCCTGTGGAAAAATTTTCAATATTTTTCAATATTCACAGTTGCGTTTTTTCTTTGATATACTTTACAAGAACAATTAAAGGTGTAGTTAACTGTAATTCAATATCTTTTTGATCACTCAACTGTTGAATGAGACTAGTTAACAATTGAGTGATGCCAGTTAACAGTTGAGTGATGCCAGTTAATAGTTGAGTGATGCCAGTTAACAGTTGAGTGATGCCAGTTAACAGTTGAGTGATGCCAGTTAGCAGTTGAGCGATTCCAGTTAACAGTTGAGTGATACCAGTTAACAGTTGACTGAAGCCATTGAACAGTCCCGTGGAAAATTTTTCAATATCTTTCAATATTCACAGTTGCGTTTTTTTCTTTGATATACTTTACAAGAACAATTAAAGGTGTAGTTAACTGTAATTCAATATCTTTTTGATCGCTCAACTGTTGAGTGAGACTAGTTAACAATTGAGTGATGCCAGTTAACAGTTGAGTGATGCCAGTTAATAGTTGAGTGATGCCAGTTAATAGTTGAGTGATGCCAGTTAACAGTTGAGTGATGCCAGTTAACAGTTGAGCGATTCCAGTTAACAGTTGAGTGATACCAGTTAACCGTTGACTGAAGCCATTTAACAGTCCTGTGGAAAAATTTTCAATATTTTTCAATATTCACAGTTGCGTTTTTTCTTTGATATACTTTACAAGAACAATTAAAGGTGTAGTTAACTGTAATTCAATATCTTTTTGATCACTCAACTGTTGAATGAGACTAGTTAACAATTGAGTGATGCCAGTTAACAGTTGAGTGATGCCAGTTAACAGTTGAGTGATGCCAGTTAACAGTTGAGTGATGCCAGTTAGCAGTTGAGCGATTCCAGTTAACAGTTGAGTGATACCAGTTAACAGTTGACTGAAGCCATTGAACAGTCCCGTGGAAAATTTTTCAATATTTTTCAATATTCACAGTTGCGTTTTTTTCTTTGATGTACTTTACAAGAACAATTAAAGGTGTAGTTAACTGTAATTCAATATCTTTTTGATCGCTCAACTGTTTAGTGAGACTAGTTAACAATTGAGAAAGGCCACTTAACAGTTGAGTGATGCCAGTTAATAGTTGAGTGATGCCAGTTAACAGTTGAGCGATGCCAGTTAATAGTTGAGTGATGCCAGTTGACAGTTGAGTGATGCCAGTTAAATATCTCAGAAAGTTATGGTCCGAGTTTATTGAAAGTGGAGAGACTAATAAGACTTTGTATGTTCTGCCTAGTGATATTCTCACAAAAAGAAATAAACCGTTAGTAAAAGGCAATTACATATCTCTCTGATCGCTCAACTGTTGAGTTAGAATAGTTAACAGTTGATTGATGCCAGTTAACTGTTGAGCGATGCCAGTTAACAGTTGAGTGATGCCAGTTAACAGTTGAGGGATGCCAGTTAACAGTTGAGTGATACTTTAAATTGTTTGGTCATTAAAGTACAAAATGAATTTTCATCGAATTATGCATTTTCATGTTCCCAAGGGAGAAATAATCATTTTGACCTCAAATGTTTTTCTTAAAAAAGAATTTTAGTCCCTTTTTTTACGCTTTAATAAATGTAGCCGGCTACAGCATGTAGCTGGCTACATGCCAGTTAACAGTTGAGTGATTCCAGTTAACAGTTGAGTGATACCAGTTAATAGTTGATTGATTCCAGTTAACAGTTGAGTGATGCCAGTTAACAGTTGAGTGATGCCAGTTAACAGTTGAGTGATGCCAGTTAACAGTTGAGCGATTCCAGTTAACAGTTGAGTGATACCAGTTAATCTCATTAAAGTACAAAATTATTTTTTTCAAATGATTCATTTTCATGTTCACAAAGGAAAAATAATCATTTTGAACTCAAATATTTTTCCTGCAAATGAATTTCGAACCCTCTTTTTACGCTTTTTGGTAAAGGTGTGCATTTTAATGAGTCCTTAATGAGATGGCTGTATGGAGTGCTTTAAGGAGATACTTATGTGTTGTGCTTTAAGGAGATACCTGTGTGGAGTGCTTTAAGGAGATACCTGTGTTGAGTGTGGAGTGCTTTAAGGAAATGCCCAGACGCAGGTCACTTTTCTCTCAAATGTTGGGCTGTTAGGCTGAGTTGTAACTTAGCCCGAGCCCTCATCACCTCAGCCGTGGACACTTGTTAGACTTCCTCCACCCCTTCTCCCCCAACGGCTAAGATCATCTGATTAAAAACTGTTGTCCTGGTTTTCAGCTATCCCGTCTATCCCACTACAAAGTAGGCCTCTGTTGGCTTGGCACTCAACTGTTGGCCTATTTCCCCCCCCCCCACTCCTCAGCCAGTTTAACGCAATCTATAAATTTACGACTCAACAGTTGACCTAAATTCTACCTGCCTCACCAGCCCAATCCCCGCCAACATCGGCACATCCTATTTACATCCTATACTTTCACCCCATTCTAATTTCGCCATGCACGGCACTTTCTATTTCACAGCCCTCGGCTATTTCACTAACTACCTGAACTATCACGTAAGCTTGGGACTCAACTGTTAGCCTCTCTCTGGCGTCCCCTACCCCTCTGCCACTTTTCCGAAAACTTTGTACGAGTCAACTGTTGACCTAATTACTACCTGCCCCCCCATACGAGTCAACTGTTGACTTAAATTCTACCTGCCTCACCAGCCCAATCCCCGCCAACATCGGTCCATCCTATTTCAATCCCCTCGGCTATTTCACTAACTACCCAAACTGTCATTCAAGCCTGGGACCCAAATCTTGTAATAAAAACCACTATCTTGTAATAAAAACATTTGACTTAACTGCTGACTTAAATTCTACCTGCCACGCTGCCACCCGATTACACTTTTAACCATTTCTTATTTCACCATCCTCGCCATCCTCCTATTTCTCTGTCCTCGGCTATATCACTAACTACTTAAACTATCTCTTAAGCCTGGGACTCAACTGTTAGCCCGTCTCTGCTAACCCCTACCGCACTTCAACTTTAAGGCAATCTTGTAACAAAACTTTACGAGTCAACTGTTGACTTAACTTCTACCTGCCCCACTACCATCCGATCATACTTTCACCCCATTCTAATTTCGCCATGCACGGCACTTTCTATTTCACAGCCCTCGGCTATTTCACTAACTACCTGAACTATCACGTAAGCTTGGGACTCAACTGTTAGCCTCTCTCTGGCGTCCCCTACCCCTCTGCCACTTTTCCGAAAACTTTGTACGAGTCAACTGTTGACCTAATTACTACCTGCCCCCCCCCCATACGAGTCAACTGTTGACTTAAATTCTACCTGCCTCACCAGCCCAAACCCCGCCAACATCGGTCCATCCTATTTCAATCCCCTGAACTATCACTTAAGCTTGGGACTCAACTGTTAGCCTCTCTCTGTCGACCCCTACCCCTCTGCCACTTTTCCGAAAACTTTGTACGAGTCAACTGTTGACCTAATTACTACCTGCCCCCCCCCCCATACGAGTCAACTGTTGACTTAAATTCTACCTGCCTCACCAGCCCAATCCCCGTCAACATCGGTCCATCCTATTTCAATCCCCTCGGCTATTTCACTAACTACCCAAACTGTCATTCAAGCCTGGGACCCAAATCTTGTAATAAAAACCACTATCTTGTAACAAAAACATTTGACTTAACTGCTGACTTAAATTCTACCTGCCACACCGCCACCCGATTACACTTTTAACCCTTTCTTATTTTGTCATCCTCACCATACTCCTATTTCTCTGTCCTCGGCTATATAACTAACTACTTAAACTATCACTTAAGCCTGGGACTCAACTGTTAGCCCGTCTCTGCTAACCCATACCCCACTTCAACTTTAACGCAATCTTGTAACAAAACTTTACGAGTCAACTGTTGACTTAACTTCTTCCTGCCCCACTACCATCCGATCATACTTTCACCCCATTCTAATTTCGCCATGCACGGCCCTTTCTATTTTACAGCCCTCGGCTATTTCACTAACTACCTGAACTATCACTTAAGCTTGGGACTCAACTGTTAGCCTCTCTCTGGCGACCCCTACCCCTCTGCCACTTTTCCGAAAACTTGTAACATAAATTTCTACAACTTTACGAGTCAACTGTTGACCTAATTACAACCTGCCCCCCCCCCCACCACCACCAGACTAAACTGTTAGCCCCTTCTTATTCGGCCACCCTCGGAAATTTCTCTAACTACCCACACTGCGTAGTTTCGCTTTCCGAATTTCATATTTCTTCGTACCTAACCTAACCTCACCCAATCCCGTCTATTTGTTAGGTTTGGGCAATAACTGTTGACTACTGTTCCGTCAACTGTTGTCTGCCGGACTTTAACGTCGTTTGACCACAAATTCGGGTATGTATAAGTCTAACCTAACCTCTAAAAAATCGTTTGTTTCCTTTCAAGAATCCAAACAACTCTGATAATGGTAAATACATATTTACTAATTTACTGCTTTTAGTTCTATTATATCTCTTTTCGAACCCCTTATTATAATTTGGATTAGATTTCGAAATGACATCCACATTTCCTGCTGCTGCAGGTGAGGTAAATGAACTTATTATACGGCTGATATCTGTTCCCTGATTATAATCTTTATACCAGAAATGATTTCTAGCTGCACTTCTAGAATAATCATCAGAATATATATTCAATCAACTTGGTAACGGTAGTTGCAATACCAACATGACTAATTTTTTCAACCGATTCATCGTTTATTACATACTCAGCGGTACTGAATAAATTAAATCCATTATTAGTTAAAGTAGCGACATCGGTTGCAGCTAGGTTAGTTCCATCCTCTTTTACAATTCTTACACTAACATCAAGATAACTTTCACTTGGATAGAACCAGGAATCCAATTTCTTTGTTACGAATTCAAACTCTGATTTATTGGAAACATTCACATCTGTTTCTCGAATTTCTTTAAATTCATATTTGACCACTGTATCATCCACAATCGGCTCATCAAAAATGTTCCATTGTGGACTGATAACTTTATTTACAGCCATTTATATAAGAAAGAAATTATTCGATAAAAATTATTTCAGAATCTTTAAACCACTTCCAGTTATTATCGCGTTGATCAAGTCCTGACTTTTTTGATTTAAAAATCTCTTATTTGTACCCAGAAGATCCTTCATCGATTTCTTCTTTCCAATCACATCAATGAGTTCTTTCCTGTTTACATCAATCAAATCTTTCCCGTATTCTATTGCTCTGTTTTTTAACAACTCGAATCTCGGTTTAATAATATTATTATACATTGACAATGCTCCATCTTTTATTTGTTTTGCTGACGTTTGAAATAACTGGGAATTGGCAATATTTTTGAATATACTACCGATTCCACTTCCGTACTGCTTTTTATAAAGTAAGCGCTTATTATTAATCAACATTTATAGGTAAATAATTTTATTTCACTAATCCTTTAAGCTTTTCTTAAATGCAGAACGTATCCAACGTTATCACCATTCAAATCGATAGGTTTTCCCAATTGATCAGTAATTGTCATTCTCAAGGAGAGTAGTATATATTAGCCGCTTCTACCCCACCCCCACCCCAATTTCAAAACCCCATTTTAACATCAATTTCTTGAATTTTAACATTCTTTTTACCAAATAATCCCCCTTTTTATAGATATTTTGATTTTCTTATTTCCCAAATAAAGGTCCTAAGAAATAGGAAATATTACCCTTTAATACATATAAACTACTACTTCTTTTTAGATTTTTAATTTTTCAATTTTTCATTTTTTATCCAAATATAATAGAAATTCTGCTAAATCAACAACTGCTCAGAGTTATATAAACTAGCCTACTACTTTTTCATTTTTACTGAGTAAACAGTTCTACATCAACATATTGGTCAGAGTTCTTATTCACTCTCATAATAGGCTGCAAAACCAGATTTTTCTTTAAAAGTAACTCATCAGCAATTGCATTATATCTCTGTGGTATAAACAAATCACAGGCTTTGTTATTATGATTAATAACCACAACCAACTTATCACCATATTTTGTCTTAGCCATTCTCATTTTAACGATGCTATATTTCAATCCTAGAATTAGTTCTTCCTTTCTGATTGTCTCATTGTATTTATTCATTCTAATTGTAGACAAGACTTCTTTTAGCGACTCCATTTATTAGCGGCTGATTTTATTTAATAAAAATCCAAACTCACAAACTCACATACATATTTTTATTAATAATATCTAACGTAGCTTTTCTTTCATAATATATTACACAGTAAACATTATATGGTACGGGTTGATCATCTTTTAATGTTAAACTTATTTCAATATCAGCAGTTGTTCCATTATAAATATTTGACTCGTGTTTGGAAACATCGAAACAGAATAGCGGATACACTGATTTAAATTCTTCTAAACTAACAACACTACCAGTATCAAATGCTAATTGTTTATAACCCAAATGTATGAACCTATTGTAAAGATTCGAGTATTTACATTTCTCATCGCTAAAGTCGCACTTGAGTGGTTCTTCAGGATATTTATCCCCATTAATTCTAAGTTCGATGTCTGTTAAATTCATATGATCAAACACCATATTATTCTTTTTTTGGTTGTTATGCTTGTCATTTTTCTGTAACATCACAACGATTTTCGTAGGACTATTTCTCTCCGACACAACTTTCCAAGTGTGCTCCTTATTCTGACTGACATCACTTTTATAAGTATTACAAGCTTCCCACATTAAATTATACTTTTTATCCTTTGCAAGACCCTTTTCCAATTCACTCATCATTTCAATACTAGGAGATATGATAGGGATTTTCCAGGATAAATACTCAATGACCACTTTAAAATTAGTATTTCCAATTCCAGTTCTTATAATCATATTATTATCATCATTTCTTCTTAAAAATATTTTGTGCGATGCACCTCTGAAAAACCGTTTGTTTCCTTTCAAGAATCCAAACAACTCTGATAATGGTAAATACATATTTACTAATTTACTGCTTTTAGTTCTGTTATATCTCTTTTCAAAACCCTTATTATAATTCGGATTAGATTCAGAACTGACATTTACATTTCCTGCTGCTGCTGCAGGTGCGGTAAATGAACATATTATAGGGTTGATATCTGTTCCTTGATTATAATCCTTATACCAGAAATGATTTCTGGCTGCGCTTCTAGAATAATCATCAGAATATTCAATCAACTTTGTAACGGTAGTTGTAATACCAACATGATTGATTTTTTCAACCGATTCATCATTTATTACATACTCAGCGGTACTGAATAAATTAAATCCATTATTAGTTAAAGTAGCAACATCGGTTGCAGCTAGGTTAGTTCCATCCTCTTTTACAATTCTTACACTAACATCAAGATAACTTTCACTTGGATAGAACCAGGAATCTAATTTCTTCGTTACGAATTCAAACTCTTGTTTATTGGAAACATTCACATCTGTTTCTCGAATTTCTTTAAATTCATATTTAACCACTGTATCATCAACAAGCGGCTCATCAAAAATTTTCCATTGCGGACTGATAACTTTATTTACTGCCATTTATATAAGAAAGAAATTATTCGATAAAAATTATTTCAGAATCTTTAAACCACTTCCAGTTATTATCGTGTTGATCAAGTCCTGACTTTTTTTATTTAAAAATCTCTTATTTGTACCTATAAGATCCTTCATCGATTTCTTCTTTCCAATCACATCAATGAGTTCTTTCCTGTTTACATCAATCAGATCTTTTCCGTATTCTATTGCTCTGTTTTTCAACAACTCGAATCTCGGTTTAATAATATTATTATACATTGATAATGCCCCATCTTTTATTTGTTTTGCTGACGTTTGAAATAACTGGGAATTTGCAATATTTTTGAATATACTACCGATTCCACTTCCATACTGCTTTCTATAAAGTAAGCGCTTATTATTAATCAACATTTATAGGTAAATAATTTTATTTCACTAATCCTTTAAGCTTTTCTTAAATGTAGAACGTATCCAACGTTATCACCATTCAAATCGATAGGTCTTCCCAACTGATCAGTAATTGTCATTCTCAAGGAGTAAATAAAGTCTTTTGTGTTAATAGGAAGATATATTAATTGTCTAGGATTCTCAACAATTTGACAACCTGGTTCTGTATTCGGAACAAATGTCCAAATGACGTCTGATTTACTTTTGTTTACGATAGAACTGTTTACAAGAGAGCAGTGAATTTGAATTTTATCAACACTTCTTGTAATATTTGGAAGCCTTGTACCTTCATTGATTTTCTTAGATATCTCACTATCCTTCTCAAACCCTAAAATCTGACACAAGTCACTGTTAAATCTAAACACATATTTTTCTTGTAATAGGATGACAAATCTCATAGATGCTGGATTGGATGAGATTACAATAGGACATTTATCTTTGGGTGTATCAAAATACTGACACAAAAAATAATTCAAACAATCATCGTTATACATCCCATTAGGAATAGTAACATTCACCCACCCCCCCTCTTTCCTATACTGAAATGTATTATTCCCAAATTTATCACTTATATTATGCCACGAATACCACAAAGTACACTGATTCAAACCTATTTCATAATCTGAATGACGATTCAATTCAATTGGTTGACTAAATGTTATATCAATGATACTTTCATTACCTTCAATGTTTAACAACACCATTTATTAGAAATATTTTTTATATATTGAATTGTAATCTCTCTTCGTAAGAAATTTATTTCGCATTAACGAGTCCAAAATATCAATAGCTTCATTCCTCACCTCATCAGATGTATTTCCGTTTACTCTACTACCTATCAAAGTGTATAATTTTGAAATCATTTCATTACAGTTCGTAAATATTCCAGTTCCTTGTTGTTTGACTAATCCAACATTATTTTGAATGGTTCTTAACCTATCCTTGTAAACTCTTATAAATTCAATAATTTGATTATGGCTAGAGTAACCTTTACTCTTTGTCCCACCATAACTTTGACTTATATTTGTTAAATGATCCAGAGCCTCCTCTATATCCGCAGGATGATTAATGTAATACGTAGGTATTTTAAAATAATGATCATTACCACCCCGCGATACATGTTTTGAATTAATCTGATTTAACAACTCTTGGGTAATACCTTTATTCATTTCAATGGATAATGGGACTAAAGCGGGAGTTGGTTCTAAAGCAGGAGTTGGCGCTCTACTCGATTCCTTTGAAGCAGTGATCTGGAATGGATGAGTTGTTTTAAATGTATCAACTAATTTCTGAAACTGTACGCTTGATTTTCCATCAATCACCCCTAATTTGTTCATGATCGCTTCAGTGTAATCTTTTTGTGTCTTCATGTTTTCTTTTTGTGCCATCATGTTTTCTCTTTGTGCCGTAACAACTGGAGCGTTAAATTCTGAAGCCATTTCCCGAAAGCCTGCTTTTTCCATCTCATATTCTTGAACCTTTCTTCTCTGAATTTCTCTGTTCTTCACTATACCCGATAACATATCACTCAAGCGTCTTGAATCCATTTATATACAAGTAATTTTATTTCATAATAAATTTTGAAAGTTCTTTTTCATAAAACCCTCCTTGAATTAATTCCCCACTTTTGTCAGATATTTCATAAGTAATGGGAACGGTAGGTCGAATGGTTGCTATCTGGAATACTTCATTCGTATAATTAGGTAAATATCCTTTATCAAAAATACTTTTTTCTTTTTTTATTCTGACTAAATCTCCTACATTGTAATGTCCTGTAATTGTGTAATTATCAGCTGGAGGAAACAAAGCATTGTAAACCTTTTTCTGATTCATTTTTTTACTAGCATCAATGGGTTTCATTTGTATTGAACGATGATAAGAGTTATTATAATTACTAACAAATAAAGGTAAAATATCAATCCATTTAGTAGTGTTATTGTGAGTAAAATATTTCCATAACTTTTCTTTCAGTGTTCTATTGAATCGTTCAACAATTTGTGCTTTCAATTCACTTTCAGATGCAAACCAGTGTATCTCATTATTTTTCAAAAATGTTTGAACATTTCTCATTACAAATTCTTTACCTTTATCAGTTTGTAGTTTCTTAGGAATTCTTTCTTTAAATATATGACTGAATGCCTTGATAATTTCAGCACCCGTTTTATCTTTCAAAGGGGCACACCAAGCGTATTTACTAAAGCAATCAATGACAGTTAAGATGTAATTTGTTTTATCATTCACTTTTTTATATTTCTGCATGTCAACTAAATCAGCTTGCCATTGCTCATCCACATAGTGAACATAGACTCGTCTCCTTTCAAAGTTATGATAAGAAGGTTTGTGTAAGGTATATACATTCTCATTTTGCAACACATTTTTTATTTTATCTTTAGAAAAGTTCACTCCATTTTCTTTTAATTTTCTATGAATATCATCAACACCTGAATAATTAGAATAATACGTATTTAAAATATCTTTTTCTGCGTCGAGGTTTTTTTTAAAAACAGATTTTTCCTTGATCCGCAAAAAACACAATTACCTTTTAGCATTGGAACATTATTTTTCTGTGACACTGCCTTAAACATTGCTTCAGTGTCAGTTTTCTTTTTACACTTCATACAATAAATATCCATTTATTAGAAAACAATTTTTATAAACGAAAAGCTACCAACTTCATTTTGCGCTGAATGTAGGAAATACAGTGAAATCCACAGTTTAATTCATCTATATTTTGAACAGCAAGATTTTCATAAGCTATTTTTTTCTTTGAAGTTTTTAGATATTTAATTATTTCTTTTCCTGGGGGTATACCGAAAGAATCGAAAAATTCGACATAGGGTTGATCAGGTAGATTACAATACGCTACCCAGTGAGTTCCAGGCATTCCGAGTTTATCATAGTTAATGACACCACATTCTAGGTTATTTATTTGTTTAGGTAACGTATCTATAGAGAAAACACCTCTAAAATATGGTATATCCCCTAATGCGTCCATAATGTCAAAATTGGTTAGAGGTCCTACTTTAGTTTTGCTTCTTTTTTGACTTCCCCGTTTTTTGACTTCCTAGGCCTTCCCCGTACCCCATGACCAACCACTCTTTGTGTTCAAGGAAGTGTAAGTGCACCACCTGCGTTCTTTACGGATGCATCCTTCTTAGGTCTTCCACGACCCACAACTTTTTGTGTTCCAGGAAGTGTAAGCGCCCCACCTGTGTTGGTTATGTTATCCACCAATTTCTTACCAGCGAATGTACCCAAAGCAGCAGCACCACTTGTTAAAGCTGCCTTACCAAGCGTAATTGCTAACGGTATTAGGAAAGGAAGTAATCCACCCTTTTGAATCGCTTCTTTCATCTGTTTATATGATACATCAATGTCACAACCCTTATTATTCATTTTACATGTTTCAATTTTATCAATTTGTCGTTTACTTAATAGTAACTTTACTGGTTCTCGTTCATTCTGTCTGCTATGACTAACACGTATCTGACATTTTTGTTTAGCACCAAAACATTTCTTCAGCTTTCCTTTCTGAAGCTTTGATAAATAAACTATATACTCCATTGTCTCAACCATTTATTAGAAAATTAATTTATCATATAAATTTTATTTCTTTAGATTAGTTTAGTTTTCATAAAGTCTTCTATTTTCTTAACAAAATCTTGATCAACAGGTTTTTGCTCTAAAAGCCTTTTTAAAATGTTTACGACTGCTCTTTCAATACCATTGATATGGACTTCATGGTCAAAATCATTTTTCCTAAGGTCAAGAACCTTTTTGTCAATACTTTTGCTAAGGTCAAGAGTCTTTTTGTCAATGATTTTCCTAAGGTCACCAATCTTTGTTTCAATACTTTTGCTAAGGGTTTGTTGGTTAAGAAGCTTTTCGTCATATTTTAAAAGGTTTGTTGTTAACGTATCTAAATTAACAGCATCCTTTTTGTTTCTAGGGTCTTGAACATTTGTGATTACTTTATCCCCAGCATCAATTTCTTTATCAGTAACTTGAATTGTTTGTTTCACAAATAATCCTCTATCTTTAATCCTTACCAATGAATTATCAGGAGAATCATCTACCGCAGTTAATCTGTTGATATCTTCGCTAAAATATTGGTTGGTTTGCACTTGTCCCGCAGTTATTTCTTCTTTAAATTGATTCAAAATCACAGTCATAGATCTTAAGCTAATAGCATCCTTATCTGTTTTCGCATCACCTAAATTTATAATTCGTCTATCGTGTAGGTTAATGTTACCATTTTCGTCAGTAACTTTCGATTCGTTAGCAACCTTTTTTCCATTACTACCAAATTTATTCATTTATTATAGAAATAAATTATCCAGTAAATTTTTCAAAGTTTTTCCTGTACTTCAGGGTTTTATCTTTTGTTTTTAAATCTATGAAGAAAAACCCATAGCCCTTGGTTGCAGCCTCGAATTGTTTGAGAAATTTTTCATTGTCTATACTGGATACATGGCTTTGTCTTATTAATTTTACTTCTTTTGGATTAGAACACTGAAAGAATGCAAAATAATTACACTGAAGTCTTACCACCTTTGGCGTTTTATGATAGCTCTGAGACAAGTAAACAATTGAAGCATTTTTCTTTCTTCCTCTTATGAATAAATCTTCTATTTTCTTCTGGTCTTTTTCAGTTACAAAATCGTCAAAGATAATCAAGTTCTGATACTGGGGGTCTAGGTCGTCAACATCGATAATATCATTAAGGTCATTACTTACGGTTAAAATATTCGTTTTACATTCGGATTCTAAAGTGTTTAAATTGTCTATAAGGTCTTTATATTTGTCTTCTTCAAGATCTTTTGCATACAAGTATATTCGGTTGAAACAGATGTATTCATAAATTAAATTCAAGAGTAAATTGGTTTTCCCTGTTCCTGAACTTCCACAAATTAATAATCTAAATGGCCACTGAGGTGCAAGTTCGTGTTTGTTCTGATAGTTATTCTTTTCGCTAAAATCATACACTTTTATTGGTGCCTTTTCATTCATTTATTTAGAAAGAATTTTTCATTATAAGATTTACTGAAGTAGGTACTTGAAGTTTTGAAGTAGGTACTTGAATTTTGAAGTAGGTACTTGAATTTTTTAACTAGGTACTTGAATTTTTTAACTAGGTACTTGAATTTTGAAGTAGGTACTTGAATTTAATGTTTATAACCTAAAGGTAAAGTTGTGTATTTATCGCTTGTTACTATCCTTTTATCATCCTTAGGATCTAACGCTTTCTTATTCTGTTCTTCTAGAAACATACGGTGCTTGTATGGTCTTAAGTTATACTGGGTTACAGATAGGTTTTCAATTTTACCAAACAGTACATCCTTATAGTTTTGAATCGTAATTTTATCTTTCACTATGTTCGTTTTTATTCCTTTTAGTTTTTTGCTAGCCTTTGAAGGGTCTTGGTTGTCCTTATCATAAGCATATACTTTTGATCGTAATCCAACAAATTCTGTCATAATTTGTCCTGCTAATTCATCTTTCATCATTCCTATCACTTTCTTATTTACACTAGGAAACCCGTATGGATTATCTTTCGCATAATCAGATGTATCGAACCTTTCGTTCAAATCTTGTTTGATATCTTCATAGAAATCCTCGGTTCTTATGTCATATATGAACGAATCTGTATCCATATAACATAAATCTATTTTATCCTCATATTTAGGTTTCATATAATCATAATGGAATTCATACATCAAGAGCTTGGATAGTTCCAGTACAGCAAAACCGATATACATTGGTTTATCTAGTTTTATCTTTTCCTTCGACATTCTTGCCACAGAAAAGTTTTCACTGAAAATAATTTCAGATTTAAAGTTGGGTTTCTTTATTATTTTTTCTCTTGTTTTATCATCAGTTATTATTTCCATATCAGCTCGTTTCCTTACGTTCTCCATGGTTTTACCAAAGCAAGCGTTATTCATCAGTTTAAAAAAGTCCTTTTCAAAATCGTTAGTACCTTTAGTTCTCAGTGCTGTGTTGTGGTCTATGTATCCTTTTAAGTAAGCACTCTCAGTGAATCCTAGTATTCTATGTACTTTTTTCAGTATCAGACCTTTTTGTAAATAGAATTCTAGGTTCCTGTGATGAACTACATAGTTATTTTTATCCAGTAAGGTTGTACATAGTTTTCCATTGAAATGTTCTGGTGCTAATGGCAGATCTTTATGTAACTTGTGTAACTCTCTAGGATAATCTAAATCAACTTCATAAATTGCCCCCACATTTTCCAAATTCATTTCTGTTTGAACATGATTTTTTAATAGTTGATAATAATGTAAAGAATTAATTTCAGTGTTCTCTTTCATTTCATCAGGTACTGGAATGAATTTAAAATCATTCGCTGGTAAGGTTTGAGACATCGCCCACCCATATAAATTATTCTTATCGAAATACATTAAATAGTTAGATGGCTTATTTTTGTCATAACTGCTCATATATTTATTATTTGCCTTAGCATATCTTTTTATACATTGTGATACACCGCCTCTTATTCCCTTTTCAACGAATGTATACATGTCTTCCTTTGAGAATAACGGTAGTTCTACTTTCGAATGCTTTAGGAAAGAATCCCATGTTAGTCCTGGAGCTGAGAAGTAATGTAGTGGATCCAAGTCATAATTATGTATACATACATTTCTGAAATTCTCCACAACATCTGATAGTATTAAAACGTCACTTTTTAGGTACAACTTGGTATAATCAAGTAATGTTTCGCAATTAAATTGTTCCCAGATAGAAACTGCTCTTTTATAGTCACTTTTGCTGATACCTTTTCCCGTTAACCTAGAATAAAAGCTTTCTATGGGTGGTAGCTTTGTACAATCCATCTTACTGAAACTGTCTACGAATTCATATGGATACACCCCTTTTTTAATTATTTCTTTGAACTCTTCATCGTTTTTGAAACTATTCGATGTGTACTTGAAATTCTCCCTCAGATGATTACAGGATTCTTTGCAATCGCATTTTGCTAAATTTGCTGATAGCTTGTCCAACGATGAAGCCATGAACCTGATTGAATCTATGAATCTTATTTCATATTTAATTTCCGTATCCTGTTTTGGAATACTTATTGATTTCGAAAACGAAATGAAACTTTCAGCACTTTCAAAAATTCCGCTATCTGGTACCAATTCTTTCACAAATAGATGGGAGTCATACTTGGATAAGTTGTGTAGGACTACAGGGATATGCTTGGGAATCCTGTATTTCATGTTACATTCAGCGTGTGTGAAACCTCTGTCTTTTCCGGTCATGTGGTCATGATCAAAGTGGGGATTTTCAGTAATTTCTGTGTTACAGATATGGCAAGTCTTGTTCTTTAGGGTCTTCCATTTTTCTGCAATTTCTACAGCTGTATAAGTGTGATTTCTCTGCCTGTTTTCATATTTGTTTGCAATTTCTGTGGATACTTTTGTAACGGTTTGAACAAAATGTTTTGCAGCATCTTCACCGAAATAATCGTAGTACTTGTTCTGCACTGTAAAAAGTTTTACGACACTTTCTCTAGAAAACGTCGCCATCACAACACTTTCAAGAAAATCTGTTGAAAATCCCACTGTTGTCCCAACAAAGTGTCTGCGAAGCGACATTTTCATAAAAAATGTCTTGCTTTCAACACTTTTCCCACGAAAATGTTGGGTTCTGAAAAAGCGTCTGTACACTGTAAAAAGTTTTACGACACTTTCTCTAGAAAACGTCGCCATCACAACACTTTCAAGAAAATCTGTTGAAAATCTCACTGTTGTCCCAACAAAGTGTCTGCGAAGCGACATTTTCATAAAAAATGTCTTGCTTTCAACACTTTTCCCACGAAAATGTTGGGTTCTGAAAAAGCGTCTGTAGAGCGAGAGAACACATACTACAGAAAATGTTGAAAATAAGAAAACGTCGTGGTAGGGTTAAGAAAGAGGAGTTGAACCTTGGAAAGTGTCTTAAAATGCAAGAAAGTGTTACACACAAATTTTGTGTCGTTACTTCAATCTGCGGAAAATGTCTGCAGCTTAGAAAAGTGTTGTGACTGTACATTCGTCGATACAAGATCTTTTTGGAAAGTGTTAGCAGTTCCGAAGAATGGTGTCGTCCGACGAAAATGTCAGCGCCTTCGGAAATGTTGAGCCATTCGGGTCTGAAAACTGATTGCGTCCAAGAAAGCGTTGTACTTCTAACAATTGTTTGAATTGTTTAGCTTGTTGCTATGCTGATTAAGGGGTTCGCAACTATGATCTTTAAAGCGTGAGGGCCATTCACTGCTCCACAAATGGAACTGAGTACCGTTTCAACATGGCACAAGCGCCTGGCGCGGATTCTGGAACTGCTAGGTGCAAGATTGCTCATACTCCACAAAACTAATTTCAGGGAATTGACCCTCACTTTAGAATTCCGAGCCATACAATGTTCGACAAAAAGGTCCATAAAGGTTTCCTATGCACATGATAGGGTCTCAAGTCCCATCTCAACTCGAAGTCGAATGGATTTTAGAGATTTTGTGCGGTTGGGCCTGACGTCACTCCAGTGCAGGAAATCCAACGCTAAAAGTGTAAAGGTTAAACGCTCGCATTTATCTTGAATTCTTTCGTTTATGTCAGGCTTATGGTAACAGCCTATGCATCATGTTAAACTTATTGCCGCAGTTCTTTGTCATCTTGAAGCTTGTACTCTGTCGCATTCTTCGAAAGAATAGGCCTTAACTCGTTTTCTTGAGTTCATTTTTGCTATTTTTTTTAAACTATTATTGCAATCTGGTGCAATGAAAATTTGAAATGAAGTTTCCTTCGTTCAAGTGTCTTCCAAAATTCAAATCGAGTTCTAGACGAGGGGTTTGTCCATTCTTGGTTTTAGTGTACAGCAAATGCACGGTAGCCGATCGGTGCTGGAACCCGGCTTACAACAGTCGGCACCGGTTGCCACGTGGCAAAATCAGCATTTCTAGGAGTGACGTATCCGTTTTGCGTTGTCAAATATGATTCGCAGTCAGCTTGGGCTGACGGAATATCTGAACCCGAAGTACGGAACTTCAAATCGCCCAGACAAGTACCCGAAGAAAAGACATGGGACTCCAAAACCAAAATGCAAAAGAATCTCTACCCTTTCGACGACTGAATGGAGCAGCAAAAGCAGCAGCCGCGTCCAAAATGAAATCACAGAACCAGCTTTAACTCCAAGCGGTTTTCAGGGAAGAAGTTCACAACATTTAAGGAGGAATCTTAAATTGTGTTTTTCACAGGCTCATTTTCCAGCTTGAGCCTGAAGAGGACCCTTGCCAAGAAGAGCCGAAATATAGCTCTAATGAAAGGCGTATTCTCGCCGTTCCCCCGGGACTCCTCGGGGAATCGAAGGGAACAGCGAGAAAAGAGGGAGTCACTCCACGCGGACTCTGCATACGGAAAACAGCGAAATTACGGAGAATGCTTCTAAAATGGATTTTGTTCGAAAGAAAATATGCACTTGATGACATTTATCTGAATCCAATTTATTTTTTATTTTGTTTATCTTGATTGTTTTTAATTATTTTTACATTGCGCCAGCACCAGCAAAAGTGATTCCCCTCCGAATCTGAAACGTAGCCTAGTCATTTTTGATGATGGTAATGATAATCGGAGCATTCCCCGTCCGTGGGGACTCGCGAGAATACAGGGAGTGAGTCCCAGTCCCGGAGACAAACAAAAACGCGGGGACTCCTCAAGTGGAGTACTCGGGGAACGGCGAGAATACGCCTATGTAGCTAACGTAACCGTTCTGCACTGTCAAAGATGATTCGCACTTCGCAGACAGCTTGGGCTGAAGGAATATCTATCATAAATTCTGGAATTTCAGAATCGCCTTTTCATCTGAAGCTTTGGCTGGAAGCTCAGATCAAGAAAACTATAAGAAGGAACTCACTGCTGTGTTCTCTGGCTATTCTGCGTGACCTGATGTTATTTCGGTTGTACTTTCTGTGGATTCGTGCTGTACAAAGGTGTAAAAAAAAACTACGATATCAGCCAAAAATTAAACAAAAATACTTAAATTTTCTCTTTTATTTCATAATAATTTGGGCCTTATTTGGATGAAGATGATATTTTTCGAAGATTTTTCAGTAGCAGAAAGAGAACATTAGGGAATTTTGAAGAAAAAGAAAGTCGCAGCGCAGCCCGCATAGAAATACATAGAATTCAATTAATTCGAAAAAAGTTCGAAAGGAAGGAAAGGAGGACGGAAGGGTTGGAGCCCAAGTGCTAGAAGTTATTTGGATTAGAATCTGAGTGTTCTCTGTTCTGCATCTCTAAAAATATTCAAGATTGTACCAAAGGTGAATACTGCCAAGGAGCCGTTTAAGGCAATCCCAAGTCTGTCCTGGTCTGTCCCAAGACCAAGTGGGATTGTTTTTGGATTTCATTAATTTCTCATGCCAGTGACCCATTGTGGCCATGGACCTTCTTTTGACAGACAAAGATGCTGGTGCCTGGATGGTTGGTGCTCCAAAAAGTAAGTTATAAGTATTGCAGTAGTGGTTTGCTCCCCTCCCCACCCCTGGCCTGCCCCTGGCCCTGCCCCACCCCTCCTGTAATTAGTTGCGTTTTTTGCCATCATCCAGTTAACCGACCTACAAGATTTCCCACAAGATTTCCCACAATGTCACATGCCTCTAGACCTGCTCTAGATCCAGTCAGTCTACTACACTAGCCCCTTTTCAGGCATGGTGCTCAAACGTCTAGCACCATGCCTGGGTGCTGGACGTTCAAGCACTGTACCTTGGATTTCATGTATGGTGCATGGATTTCAGTACACAGTGCATGCATGAAAAACACAGTTTCTGTCATCATAATTGTACACCAGCTCGGACAGGGCTGAAATTACCACCATGAATTAGAGAATTCAAAGACAATCCTATCGTATTTTTCATAATAAAAACAAAAGTATGCAACTGATGATGGAGATGAAAAATCTGACAGCACCCTATCTATTTTCCATGTAGTTTGCCCCAGGCAGGCCCCAGCAGCCAATATTCTGGTTGGTTGCTAGGTAGAAAAAGCTGAGGCACAGGACACTTTACATGAAAAACCCTTGACTATGTAGAAAAGGAATGAGGTTTTTTATCTCCATGATCAGTCGCGTCCTTTTGTTTTTGTTATGAAAAAAATGACAGGATTGTCTTTGATTTCTCTAATTCATGGTAGTAATTTCAGCCCTGTCCGAGCTGGTTCTCGGTTGTGATGACAGAAACAGTGTTTTTCATGCATGCACTGTACTTACTGTATACTGAAATCCATGCACTATACATGAAATCCAAGGTACAGTGCTTGAATGTCTAGCACCCAGGCATGGTGCTAGACGTTTGAGCACCATGCCTGAAAAGGGGCTAGTGTACTAGACTGGATCCAGCCCAGACCTGGTCGAGGCTACCTACTGTTCCTAACCTTTTTGGCTACTATATGCACCAGTGCACGATTCCAGTCAAGTTTGACTAGGCTGGCCTAGGATGAGTTCTTTCTGGACTGATAATGGCAGTTTCGTAGCCTACTCTGATAATCATGTAAGCACTGTCATAGAGTTAGAAACAGATATGAAACAGGAGATAGATCCATAACAGGATGAAATAGTTAGGTTAAAACATTCAGTCTAAAGTCTCTGATCCTGCTCCAGTCTTGTGGACAGGTTCAGATTGTGTGAGGCCTCCAAAAAGAGGAGTTTGAAACAATCTAGTACACTAAGCCCCTTTTTGGTACTCATGCTGAGACCCTTGTGAGCATGGTTGAAATGGCTGAAACCCTTGTGAGCACCTATTTTCAGTTCAATTCAGCTTACTTCAAAAACGGGAAGCGGACAAGCCAAATATTCGTTCAGTCGTCAGTAAATATATATGTACAATTTATACTCAACACTTACGAATTAAAATAAAAGTAAAGGTCTAATCAATATCAGGCACATAATGACTGACTATGTGTACCGCTTATTGGCTAGATGCGTTGCCTACTAGTATAGGCTACAGTCCTTTTGTAACTAAACAAACCAAGTCTTCATTTCTATCTTGAAATTCATATACTAGTAGCCTACCCTTCTGGTGTATGAGGGTTTCAAATAGGCTATGTGTGAGTACCAAGGTCACACCTGCAAGCATGCCCCAGGGTTTGAGCATGGGTATCAAAAAAGGGCCTTGTGTACTTGATTGGTTCAGAATGATCTGATTTCTAGTGCACATTATGCAATGCTTTTTTGTAGGCTACAGGAGGAGTATCCAACCTTGAATAAAATTTTTCCTTTTGAATATTTCCTTCGCGAATCCAAATATTTTTTACAAATATCTTTTCAACCCTCAATTCAGAATTCTCAACCAAATTCCATAGTGTACTGATTTATAAAATGATGAAAAAGAAAGAGTTGACAACAGAAATACACCTCTTAAGAAGGTTTAAAGCGATGACAAAAGGCAAATAATTGGAACAGACTGGGAGTAAATTGCATTGTGAGAATGCTGCCGGAGAGTTGAAAGCAATGAAATATTTTTCTTGGAGACTAACCAATCACAAGTAGGCTAGATGAAACATTAATAACATTCAGATTCAGACATGCGACTTATTAACCCTTGTGTAAATGTTCCTATTTTTTTTAAGGAAGAAGATCTCACTGCATGGAGCCTGTATAAGTAACAGTTGGACCTTTCCTGGATGCTGCAAAAGTATGGGTAGCCTACGTAAGTTTATTAGTTTTTTAGAGAATTTTCACTTCAGTTAGCAATAGCAACAAGCCTTGTATTTTTTCTTTTACGAAAGCTGTTGCCCCAGTCTACCATAAACCCCTGATTTTCGGATTCCCTTTGCCAAATGCTAGGTACATCTGGCGTTACTAACCCAATCAGATATTGATGATTTGAACTAAGCTCAGAAATCAACCTATCAAAACCCCTTTATGTTGGATCAGGCCAGGGTTAGGGTACCAACAGGCAGCAGGTATACAGCCTTAGGCAGAGGCCAAGCCAAACCCTAGATATAGCCAGCATTGGGCATAGGATGTCCAAAATTCAGGGTTTTGTGCGGTAGACTGTACTAGCCTATAGGCTATATTAAACAATCAACAATGGCTAAAAATGGAAAGTAAGCTGTAATGTTTATGGGCTCTTTCTGGACTTGAAGAAACGAGTCTGCAATAATTATCCTTACAAATATTTGTTTCCCAGCCAGCTTAGGTTCAAGGAGTATTTATGCTGTTGCTATTAGTTACCATCAGTTTCAAATAATTGGACAATATCAATTTTGCTCCATTGAGTGGCTGAAAATAGGAAATACCTTTCTTCAGAAAAAAAGAGTGCAGTAACACCCTTCACCCTGGGGTACCACCGTGGTACCCCCCCCCCCCCCAGGAAACATGTCTGATAAAACTCTAGAAATAAAAATACATTTTGTGAAACTCTATACAGAGATGAGCGGCCAGCGAGCCTATCTTTCTTTGTCACGCGTTCCTTTAGGGCTGTTCCTTCCCTCGCGGTCAAAACTGCAGTTTCAATTCCTATTTCCTATATGTTTTCGCTCGGGGGGGATGATTGGTTGGGGGGGTGGGGGTCGCAAGGTTGAAAGAAATTTTTCAATCAGTGGCGCGAAACACACTCACATGGAGATCGGAAAATTTCTGAGAGGGGAAGAGGGCAGGGGAAAAGAAAATTCACAGTCAGTGGCGCGAAATACACTCACATGGCGACCGGGAAAATCCTTAAAAGGAAGGGGTGGGAAAAAGAAAATTCGCAGTCAGTGGCGCGACACACACTCGCATTTCGGGAGAGGGTGGTACCGGCAGGGGGGGGGGGAGGTCACCTAGACCCGTCGAGTGAACGAACAGGTAGCCACAGGAAACCTTTTCAAGTTTATTAATCTTCCCTCTCTTTCTAGATCGGAAACATCGTGCCGGAATGTCCGGAGGTTGGTGTCGCAGGCCATGCAGAAACCGACGCTGAAACTAATGAATTCGTCAATGGAGTGACGCGTGTGCGAGTTAAATTACAAAAGACAAAGCTTTCGTCTTTCACGACTGACCTGGGAGGCCGCATCAGAGAAGAGGTAAAGATAAGAATATTGTTTCTTAAAGCACAACTCTTACTGGAAATTTTCTTTTCACGATGAAATGGCTCAGAAATAATATTTGCTTTTTTGCAGATATAGATATCTGAAAAAGTCGTCTCACTTTCATCAATTTTGTCAAATTGGTGGGAAAGAAGTTTGGCACTTAGTGATGTGACTGGATATCAGTTTTTCTTTTGGGATGACTCGAAAAGCGCAGTTTTGGCAATTGTCGTTTTTGCAGAGCAAACGTATATCAGATACCATGGTAACTGCAAAAACGACCAATTGCAGAACTTGTTACCGTGGTATCTGCAAAAACGCAACTATTGTTTTTCGAAAATGCCATCACGTCCCACATTGAATCCGCGTTAAATTAGCCCTTGTCGACTCTATTCATCCTTGCCGCACTTTGACTCGGATGCCGGACATAAAATAATTAAAAACTGAACGTGTCATGGTTGAAAAGTGGGGAAACCAAGCAAAATAAAAGAAGTTCAAAACAGACGATATACTTGACGGTGTAACGTGTCTTCCAAAGTGAAAAACAACATTTTGAAGTGTCTCGTGACTTCGGCACGACCGAAAAAACGCTAAAAATGCGTAGGTAGCCCACAAACGGAAACAATGGTGAAAGGTGGAGATTTCAGAAGCTTTTAATTTCAAAAGGGATCTAGAGATAATATAAAAGACAGAATAAGCAAGAGTGGTCCTTTAAGTTAAAGATTGCGTCATATGATGGTAGTGCCTGAATGATGAAGAAATGACGTTAATTGACTAAAGTAAGCCAGATCTAGACTTGCTGTTTAAACAGTTCTCATAAATCGTTCTGAAATAGTTCTTTAAAGCATCCGTGCCAGTATCTACGTCCATTCATTCTTGGTCCCCATACCCACCCATTGTGTATTTCAGTAGCTGAATTCTCTTTACATAATTTTTTTTTCGCGGAAAAACATGATGACGACGTGCACGGTAATAGGAAATACTATAGTCTGACCTATTACATTTTTTTGGGCATAGGCTATGTTTTGTCCTGATCACGATTCGAACGCTCGAAGTTAGAGAGTCAGTAAGCCAGTTTAGCCAAAAGTCTCAGAATTTCCCAATGTTATTTCTTGGTTTTCAGGCTTTGAAAATGCGAAGAAAATAGGTGCAAAACTATTCAGACCTTTCGTATCTCCAGTTTTAGAAAGAATAGGCTACACGCCGTTACTGGCTTCTCCAGCAAATCTTTCGCCATCTAAGCACAAATGACCATGTTTTGGTCAGCTGTTCATTATCACCCCGAAGAACGACCATAATTCCTCTACGTGGTTGCGTTACGAACAGACGGCCAGGGTCGGGTGGTCAGGGAATTCCTGCCAGGATTCTCCGCACCATCATCACTTCCATACGGAAAAGCTGAGATTTTTCAACCTTATGATGAAAGTGAAGAAGATCTGGCCTGGAACTCCGGATCGTGTGTTCGCACTATTGCTAGGAAAAGATTTTTGTGCAGTAACCAATTACTCACGTGGAAAGACAAGTTAAAGACTAAGTGTAAATCCACTGAAATAAAATTAGGTATTGTGTACTTTAACGTTGGATATAGTGGGGGCAAGATCCGGAGTCCAATCTTTCAACTGTATTTTTAGGCAGCCGGGTGGGGGGTTAAAAGGTTATGGAATTTTTCTTTTGATAAGGGCAGAACAAAATAAATGTAATTAGCTGTATCCTTGGAAAAAAAATAACTTTGGGTCAAGTGGATTTTTTTTTGTCTAGGTAACCCTCTTGAGATCGGAAGCTGCTTTGGTGGAAGGGATGCAACCGTTTGAAATTGATGCAAAGCAGCATACAAAGAGAATTCAGTTTTCGTGTTTGGACACCGGCTGAACTTCAAAACCCTGATGGAGGCAGTTTAAGCAACAATTGGTATCTACATGAATATTCCTATGTTCCCGTCTTACCTTTGCAATTCAAATTTTCACGTTGTGAGCCCTTTTATCTTTAGACTTGATCAACGCTTTATCTTTAATCGTAGGCCTACCCTTGAAGCGAAGCTATGATTTTTTGGGATATAGGCTACTGCCACTTAATTTTTAAACGTTGACATATAGGCCTATCTTATAAACATATCTATATTCCAAGTGCAATTTCAATTTTTCGACACATATAATCGAAGTGTTTTTTGCCGACTATAACTTTTGTGTTAATTTATTTCTCTGTCAGTTGTTTGATCTAAATCAATAAATCAAAATTAATTCTTACACGTGTGTTCAAGGACTCCCGTTAATGTTACAGGCTATGGTTGCGGCTGACAAGGACGCTAGACTTTATTGGGACCATCGGGGCTCTGAACTGGTCCATTTAAATTCCTTTTAACGAGGCGTTAGAAAAGTTGCTTATTTAAAATTTATTTTTAAAATTTCAAATTAATAAAAAAAATATTATATAAAACTGATATTATCGGTATAATACTTCCACTTTTGCAGCTGTAACGCTGCAGCATGCTTCAGTCTTGGAATCATACCGATAAAAAATGTTGACAGAAAGTGTTGGCGAGGTTGAAAACGACTAATCAGGAAGCGTTGAAACCAAGATATGTTGAATTGCCACGGAAATAAAGTGTTATACACTTTTCCTGGAACTTCCTAAAACTGTCGTACAACAGAAAACGCTGGGGAACCTTGATAGAAAGTGTCGGCATGGTTGAAAACGACTAATCAGGAAGCGTTAAAACCAAGATATGTTGAATTGCCACGGAAATAAAGTGTTATACACTTTTCCTAAAACTTCCTAAAACTGTCGTACAACAGAAAACGCTGGGGAACCTGGGAAAACGTTAATAGAAACTGTTGAATGAGCAAAGACTGTTATGCCAAATCTGTTGATTCGCAGAAACGTTGAGTTCCCACGGAAATAAAGTGTTGTACGCCTTCTAAAACTGTCGGAAGATTAAAAACTGCTAGGGGCCGAGGGAAAACGTTAACGGAAAATGTTGAATGAGCGAGAACTGCTTTGCCACAACTGTTGAAACGTATAAACGTTTATTTACCACGGAAATAAAGTGTCTGCGCCATATGGAGATTGGAAATGGGAAAAAAGTGTTGAATTTAGAGGAAAGTGTCGTAAAACTTTTTACAGTGTGGTTTGTATCAAAGGAGCAACATACCTGAAATCCGTACGCAAAAGGTTTCTGTTCAGCTACTTTTATTGTTTTCTTTCCGTTTACCTGGTTGTATTCTTCGTTATAAGACTCAAAGTCTGCTATTATACAATAAGGCACTTTCATCTGTTTTGCAATATTTTTAAATTGTATTTTTGAACCGTCAGGAGGCATTATGATATCAGGGTCTTCACAGTTCTTTTTCAGTTCATGTTTTTCAAAGTGTTCTTGATTCGAAAAATGTCTTCCACAAAACGTGCAGAGGTATATCTTTTTTTGTCTTGTAGATATTTCAGAACCAACTAGTCTGCTCAGATTCTTTACTAGCACATAATGATTATCAAAATATAATAAATGAATGATATGTTGTGCTGTTTTACCATTTATTGTACTTTTTAGTATGTGACTTCTGATTATTTTCTCTTTATCAATTTGAAATAAGCAAATCTTAATGTTGTATTTATTTTCAAATTTGTGGATGTCTTGTGTATCCATCGGGAAGTTTGTAACCCCTTTGAAATAAAATTCATTCTCATATTGTTTATATTTTGAAGTTCTTTCTGCATGATCTTTAGCTGGGTACAAATGTGCTAAGATTGACCAAACAAAGCATTTATTATCCTTATTTTCAATATTCAGGCATGCTTTTTTATTTTTTACGAAATCTGGCAGTATTTTAAACGTTCCTCCCATGTAAGTCTCAATTCGAGTCATCCTATAATCAATTCCTTCATACCGACTAAATTGTAGCCCTGATCGAGGGGTATTACTTAAAGAACTCAGTCTCTTGTTATTATCATCCAAATGACTATGCGTAAGTATGCTATTTTTATTTAAAATCCAAGAAGTACTGTTATAAAATACTACAACTTCTTCATCATTTTCCTGTCTATAGAATATAACCCTGGTCACAAATTGAACTCTATAATGATTTATTTCGTTCATTCTTCGGAGTAAATCATTAAAAACAAAAGCAATAAGAGTATGTTCATCTCTTCCATTGCTTTCAACTGAAACGTTTACGGTGTACAAATTTTCAGTTACCCTAGCAATAGTAGGTTGCTGTTCTTCTTCCGTTTCAAATAAATGATCAGGAATTATTTTTTCTTCTTTAATTTGTTTCTTATTTATGAAGAGAGTTGATAAATCGATTGCTTTGTGTCTATTTTTATCACCTCTTTCTGTTTGATCTCTTATGATATCTCTATTTTTATCAATAGTTTCTTTCTGCTTATTAATTATCCTACCATAGTAATCCGTAACACGTTTTGAAACTTCATCTCGGTTACCGCGAGTGGGTAGGCTTTTGTTTTTTAGAAACCTTTTTAATTCACTTGTATCCTTTTCGAGTATCCTTTTCTCCTCTTTTTTTATATTTCCAATAGCAATATGATTTTCTTTTATTTCATCTTCTAAAATCTTCCTTAATGCTGGCTCTGGTGTATAAATGGATGGTCTGTTTTTGTTCTGAATCCTTTCGTTTCTACGCCGAATATTAATTGTATCTTCCGCGAGCAATATATTCCTATTAAGTTGCTTTATAATCTTATCTGTTATTTCTTTTTTCGTTATTCCATTTGTTTTGATATTATTGATTTTCGCATATGTACGCAGTTCGTTAATTTTGTATTTCGGTAACCTTTGAATGATCGATTCATTTTTAGATATTATGGTTTTACAACGTTGAATAACCTCTGCAGTTTCCGTCATTTAATAGGAGAACATTTTTATTAATAAATTTCCATTGTACTAGTTTTCTCAGACGTAAAGAAATTCACCAATTTTATTATACGTTTCAAAGAGCAAGCGCTACCTTTTTGTCTCCGACTGATCAATGCACAGAGAGCACATTGTTTACGAGATGGTGTATGTGTTCCTGACTTTGGAGGCAAACCTAAAGAAGTAGTTTTTGAAACAATTTAGTTTTATTATAAATGGAAGATTTGGAAAAGAAAATGTTTGTATATCGCCGAAGCTATAAATATTACAATAATGTGAGTAACGGTCTACTTTTATCCAAATTTGCCTTTTCAGCAGCAGGATTAAGTGCGTTTCTTATGCTACCTTTAGCCTCTTTAAGTTTGGGTTCCGTTATTATCGAAATAATTGAAAAACATTTAAACATTGCAGATAGAAAAGCTGAATATAGAACCACGTATAATTTTTACACTGAACTAGTATCGTTGCTAAAATGTGGTCAATTGACGATCGAAGAGGTCATTCAGCGTGAAGCGGAAATGCGTAAAACATTTAGATTCTTTCCTCGCGAAAAATACATGAAGCAAGTTCGCTTAAATGGATATAAATATTGTAAAAATAATTCCATAATAAATCAAGAGAAATTACCCAAAGTGTAGTATATTGCTTTCATAAGATTGAAAACTCTATCCTCATATTCATATACGCATTAATTACCTGCGTCATTCATAACCAGTACCTGAGTAACCCCTCACCACCCAGTACACCTTTGTCCAAGTGAGTAACCCCTCACCACCCAGTACACCTTTGTCCAAGTGAGTAACCCCTCACCACCCAGTACACCTTTGTCCAAGTGAGTAACCCCTCACCACCCAGTACACCTTTGTCCAAGTGAGTAACCCCTCACCACCCAGTACACCTTTGTCCAAGTGAGTAACCCCTCACCACCCAGTACACCTTTGTCCAAGTGAGTAACCCCTCACCACCCAGTACACCTTTGTCCAAGTGAGTAACCCCTCACCACCCAGTACACCTTTGTCCAAGTGAGTAACCCCTCACCACCCAGTACACCTTTGTCCAAGTGAGTAACCCCTCACCACCCAGTACACCTTTGTCCAAGTGAGTAACCCCTCACCACCCAGTACACCTTTGTCCAAGTGAGTAACCCCTCACCACCCAGTACACCTTTGTCCAAGTGAGTAACCCCTCACCACCCAGTACACCTTTGTCCAAGTGAGTAACCCCTCACCACCCAGTACACCTTTGTCCAAGTGAGTAACCCCTCACCACCCAGTACACCTTCTCTTCCTGGAACTGTGGTACACCAGTGTCCAACCCCTCACCCAGGCCCTTGGGGTGGTGGATGAATTCAGACAAACATTGATTCGTGACGCAAAGCATAATTTTCTCTGGTATTCTCTTCATAAAACGTTCAATGTGCTCCGACTCTCAGATCCAGTTTCTACGCGCAATAATTTCCTGCATCATTCATAACCAGTACCCACCATTAATTTCGTAGCCTAATTGTCTCCAGTTTTCTCATCTTAAAACTTTCAACAAAAAATTATAACTAGCTCCGACAGTGTAACGGTCTAGCGTCTAGCTAACGTAATTGACCCTGCTATTCTGTGTCATCGGATCGAATCCCACTGCTAGCAATTTCTGTTAGTAGGGGGTGATGGCGGGGGAAAAACTCCTCAAGTCGGAGCCGTCTCCAGACAAGTAATACAACCACAACTACAACAACAACAACCAAAAACTCGGGGTGCAACTCCATCGCACCTCTTAACTTTCCGTATTACTTGTCTGGAGGCGAGAGGTTTTGCAACTATTTCCGATGAGTCATATCACATCAGAAAACATAAGCTTGGCCAGTCGAATGAGGACCCCGTGGTCTAATCGGTTAGCGCACTGGCCCGTTCTAACTTGACATTCCACAGACCTCGCAAGATCGAATCCTACTGACGGCAGTTTGTAGCGATTCAAAAAACTCCTCGGAGTTTCCCTGTTCAGGGGCCCCCCAGACTAATAGCCATTACAATATTTTGCTTTGCGTGTGCTTAACGCAACTATTCTTCAAAGTCTGGGGGTGTGGGGTTTTGCAAAAATATTTTATGAAGTTCAAAATCGGTAATCATCACATCATCACGCAAACTCAGTACTGCGTCTCTATCTATCGCATTTATGTGATAAAGGTGGTTGGCTTCTATTACCAGATGTTTCAAGCGATTGGGATTTTTATTAAATAAAATCAGCCGCTAATAAATGGAGTCGCTAAAAGAAGTCTTGTCTACAATTAGAATGAATAAATACAATGAGACAATCAGAAAGGAAGAACTAATTCTAGGATTGAAATATAGCATCGTTAAAATGAGAATGGCTAAGACAAAATATGGTGATAAGTTGGTTGTGGTTATTAATCATAATAACAAAGCCTGTGATTTGTTTATACCACAGAGATATAATGCAATTGCTGATGAATTACTTTTAAAGAAAAATCTGGTTTTGCAGCCTATTATGAGAGTGAATAAGAACTCTGACCAATATGTTGATGTAGAACTGTTTACTCAGTAAAAATGAAAAAGTAGTAGGCTAGTTTATATAACTCTGAGCAGTTGTTGATTTAGCAGAATTTCTATTATATTTGGATAAAAAATGAAAAATTGAAAAATTAAAAATCTAAAAAGAAGTAGTAGTTTATATGTATTAAAGGGTAATATTTCCTATTTCTTAGGACCTTTATTTGGGAAATAAGAAAATCAAAATATCTATAAAAAGGGGGATTATTTGGTAAAAAGGATGTTAAAATTCAAGAAATTGATGTTAAAATGGGGTTTTGAAATTGGGGTGGGGGTGGGGTAGAAGCGGCTAATATATACTACTAAGGAGTAAATAAAGTCTTTTGTGTTAATAGGAAGGTAGATTAATTGTCTAGGATTCTCAACAATTTGACAACCGGGTTCTGTATTCGGAACAAATGTCCAAATGACGTCTGATTTACTTTTGTTTACGATAGAACTGTTTACAAGAGAGCAGTGAATTTGAATTTTATCAACGCTTCTTGTATATTCGGAAGCTTTGTACCTTCATTGATTTTCTTAGATAGCTCACTATCCTTCTCAAAGCCTAAAATCTGACACAAGTCGCTATTAAACCTAAACACATATTTTTCTTGTAATATGATGACAAATCTCATAGATGCTGGATTGGATGAAATTACAATAGGACATTTATCTTTGGGAGTATCAAAATACTGACACAAAAAATAATTCAAACAATCATCGTTATACATCCCATTAGGAATAGTAACATTCACCCATCCCCCTTCTTCATCTTTCCTATACTGAAATGTATTATTCCCAAATTTATCACTTATATTATGCCACGACTACCACAAAGTACACTGATTCAAACCTATTTCATAATCCGAATGACGATTCAGTTCAATCGGTTGACTAAATGTTATATCAATGATACTTTCATTACCTTCAATGTTTAACAACACCATTTATTAGAAATATTTTTTATATATTGAATTGTAATCTCTCTTCGTAAGAAATTTATTTCGCATTAACGAGTCCAAAATATCAATAGCTTCATTCCTCACCTCATCAGATGTATTTCCATTTACTCTACTACCTATTAAAGTGTACAATTTTGAAATCATTTCATCACAATTCATAAATATTCCAGTTCCTTGTTGTTTGACTAATCCAACATTATTTTGAATGGTTCTTAACCTATCCTTGTAAACTCTTATAAAATCAATAATTTGATTATGGCTAGAGTAACCTTTACTCTTTGTCCCACCATAACTTTGACTTATATTTGTTAAATGATCCAGAGCCTCCTCTATATCCGCAGGATGATTAATGTAATACGTAGGTATTTTAAAATAATGATCATTACCACCCCGCGATACATGTTTTGAATTAATCTGATTTAACAACTCTTGGGTAATAACTTTATTCATTTCAATGGATAATGGGACTAAAGCGGGAGTTGGTTCTAAAGCAGGAGTTGGCGCTCTACTCGATTCCTTTGAAGCAGTGATCTGGAATGGATGAGTTGTTTTAAATGTATCAACTAATTTTTGGAACTGTACGCTTGATTTTCCATCAATCACCTGTAATTTCTTCATGATGGCGTCAGTATTATCATTTTGTGTCTTCATGTTTTCTTTTTGTGCCATAACAACTGGAGCGTTAAATTCCAAAGCCATTTCCCGAAAACCTGCTTTCTCCATCTCATATTCTTGAACCTTTCTTCTCTGAATTACTTTGTTCTTCACTATACCCGATAACATATCACTCAAGCGTCTTGAATCCATTTATATACAAGTAATTTTATTTCATAATAAATTTTGAAAGTTATTTTTCATAAAACCCTCCTTGAATTAATTCCCCACTTTTGTCAGATATTTCATAAGTGATTGGGGTGGTCGGTCGAATGGTTGCTATCTGGAATACTTCATTTGTGTAATTTTGTAAATATCCTTTATCAAAAATACTTTTTTCTTTTTTTATTCTGACTAAATCTCCTACTTTATAATGTCCTGTGATTGTGTAGTCATCTGCTGGAGGAAACAAAGCATTGTAAACCTTTTTCTGATTTACCTTTTTACTAGCATCAACGGGTTTCATTTGTATTGAACGATGATAAGAGTTATTATAATTACTAACAAATAAAGGTAAAATATCAATCCATTTAGTAGTGTTTTTGTGCGTAAAATATTTCCATAACTTTTCTTTCAGTGTTCTATTGAATCGTTCAACAATTTGTTCTTTCAATTCACTTTCAGATGCAAACCAGTGTATCTCATTATTTTTCAAAAATGTTCGAACATTTCTCATTACAAATTCTTTACCTTTATCAGTTTGTAGTTTCTTAGGAATTCTTTCTTTAAATATATGACTGAATGCCTTGATTATTTCAGCACCCGTTTTATCTTTCAAAGGAGCACACCAAGCGTATTTACTAAAACAATCAATGACAGTTAAGATGTAATTTGTTTTATCATTCGCTTTTTTATATTTCTGCATGTCAACTAAATCAGCTTGCCATTGCTCATCCACATAGTGAACATAGACTCGCCTCCTTTCAAAGTTATGATAAGAAGGTTTGTGTAAGGTATATACATTCTCATTTTGCAACAAATTTTTTATTTTATCTTTAGAAACGTTCACTCCATTTTCTTTAATTTTCTGTGAATATCATCAACACCTGAATAATTAGAATAATACGTATTTAAAATATCTTTTTCTGCGTCGAGGTTTTTTTTAAAAACAGATTTTTCCTTGATCCACAAAAAACACAATTACCTTTTAGCATTGGAACATTATTTTTCTGTGACACTGCCTTAAACATTGCTTCAGTGTCAGTTTTCTTTTTACACTTCATACAATAAATATCCATTTATTAGAAAACAATTTTTATAAACGAAAAGCTACCAACTTCATTTTGCGCTGAATGTAGGAAATACAGTGAAATCCACAGTTTATTTCATCTATATTTTGAAAAGCAAGATTTTCATAAGCTATTTTTTTCTTTGAAGTTTTAAGATATTTAATTATTTCTTTTCCTGGGGGTATACCGAAAGAATCGAAAAATTCGACATAGGGTTGATCAGGTAGATTAAAATACGCTACCCAGTGAGTTCCAGGAATTCCGAGTTTATCATAATTAATGACACCACATTCTAGGTTATTTATTTGTTTAGGTAGCGTATCTATAGAGAAAACACCCCTAAAATGTGGTATATCCCCTATTGCATCCATAATATCAAAATTGGTTAGAGGTCCTACTTTACTTTTGCTTCTTTTTTGACTTCCCCGTTTTTTGACTTCCTAGGCCTTCCCCGTACCCCATGACCTACAACTTTTTGTGTTCCAGGAAGTGTAAGTGCACCACCTGTGTTCTTTACGGATGCATCCTCCTTTTCCTTCTTAGGTCTTCCACGACCCACAACTTTTTGTGTTCCAGGAAGTGTAAGCGCCCCACCTGTGTTTGCTATTTTATCCACCAATTTCTTACCAGCGAATGTACCCAAAGCAGCAGCACCACTTGTTAAAACTGCCTTACCAAGCGTAATTGCTAACGGTATTAGGAAAGGAAGTAATCCACCCTTTTGAATCGCTTCTTTCATCTGTTTATATGATACATCAATGTCACAACCCTTATTATTCATTTTACATGTTTCAATTTTATCAATTTGTCGTTTACTTAAAAGTAACTTGACTGGTTCTCGTTCATTCTGTCTACTATGACTAACACGTATCTGACATTTTTGTTTAGCATCAAAACATTTCTTTAGCTTTCCTTTCTGAAGCTTTGACAAATAAACTGTATACTCCATTGTTTCAACCATTTATTAGAAAATTAATTTATCATATCGCGGTGGAATTGTCCAAACCTCGTAAATACACTTTTTTACGATTCTTAGGTTCTTATACTGTCCGATGTAATTTTTCATGGCGGATCGAATGGTGCAAACCTTGTATTTTTATATAATTTTCTTCGTCGTCAAATCTCTGAAAAACTAACCACCTACGCATATATACGAGGTTTGCAATTCTATGCAATTCTAGCGTATTTACGAGGTTTGTACGCAATTCTAGCGTATTTACGAGGTTTGCAATTCTATCGGTCACTCAGACACTGTTTTTACGAGGTTTGATATGTTTTTACGAGGTTTGCAGGAGTAGGGAGTCGTTGATTTTCAGACGGCCCCAAATCAGTTTTTTCCTTCTCCTGAACAATTTACTATTTTGTATTTGCGAGGTTTGGACAATTCCACCGCGATATAAATTTTTATTTCTTTAGTTTAGTTTAGTTTTCATAAAGTCTTCTGTTTTCGTAACAAATTCTTGATCAACAGGTTTTTGCTCTAAAAGCCTTTCTAAAATGTTTACGATTGCTCTTTTAATACCATTGATATGGGCTTCTTGGTCAAAATCATTTTTCCTAAGGTCAAGAACCTTTTTGTCAATACTTTTGCTAAGGTCAAGAGCCTTTTTGTCAATGATTTTCCTAAGGTCACCAATCTTAGTTTCAATACTTTTGCTAAGGGTTTGTTGGTCAATAAGCTTTTGATCATATTTTAAAAGGTTTGTTGTTAACGTATCTAAATTAACAGCATCCTTTTTGTTTCTAGGGTCTTGAACATTTGTGATTACTTTATACCCAGCATCAATTTCTGTTTCAGTGGCTTTAATTGTTTGTTTTACAAATAATCCTTTATCTTTGATCCTTATCAGTGCATTATCAGGAGAATCATCTACCGCAGTTACTCTGTTGATATCTTCGCTAAAATATTGATTGGTTTGCACTTGTCCCGCAGTCATTTGTTCTTTAAATTGATTCAAAATCACAGTCATAGATCTTAAGCTAATAGCATCCTTATCTGTTTTCGCATCACCTAAATTTATAATTCGTCTATCGTGTAGGTTAATGTTACCATTTTCGTAAGTAACTTTCGATTCGTTAGCAACCTTTTTTCCAACACTACCAAATTTATTCATTTATTATAGAAATAAATTATCCGGTAAATTTTTCAAAGTTTTTCCTGTACTTCAGGGTTTTATCTTTTGTTTTTAAATCTATGAAGAAAAAGCCGTAACCCTTGGTTGGAGCCTCGAATTGTTTGAGAAATTTTTCATTGTCTATACTGGATACATGACTTTGTCTTATTAATTTTACTTCTTTTGGATTAGAACACTGAAAGAATGCAAAATAATTACACTGAAGTCTTACCACCTTTGGCGTTTTATGATAGCTCTGAGACAAGTAAACAACTGAAGCATTTTTCTTTCTTCCTCTTATGAATAAATCTTCTATTTTCTTCTGGTCTTTTTCAGTGACAAAATCGTCAAAGATAATCAAGTTCTGGTACTGGGGGTTTAGGTCGTCAACATCGATAATATCATTAAGGTCATTACTTACGGTTAAAATATTCGTTTTACATTTTAATTCCAAAGTGTTTAAATTGTCTATAAGGTCTTTATATTTATCTTCTTCAAGATCTTTTGCATACAAGTATATTCGGTTGAAACATATGTATTCATAAATTAAATTCAAGAGTAAATTGGTTTTCCCTGTTCCTGAACTTCCACAAATTAATAATCTAAATGGCCACTGAGGTGCAAGTTCGTGTTTGTTCTGATAGTTATTCTTTTCGCTAAAATCATACACTTTTATTGGTGCCTTTTCATTCATTTATTTAGGAAGAATTTTTCATTATAAGATTTACTGAAGTAGGTACCTGAGTTTTTGAAGTAGGTACTTGAATTTTTTAACTAGTTACTTGAATTTTTGAAGTAGGTACTTGAATTTTGAAGTAGGTACTTGAATTTTTTAACTAGGTACTTGAATTTTTGAAGTAGGTACTTGAATTTTTGAAGTAGGTACTTGAATTTTTGAAGTAAGTACTTGAATTTAATGTTTATAGCCTAAAGGTAAAGTTGTGTATTTATCGCTTGTTACTATCCTTTTATCATCCTTAGGATCTAACGCTTTCTTATTCTGTTCTTCTAGAAACATATGGTGCTTGTATGATCTTAAGTTATACTGGGTTACAGATAGGTTTTCAATTTTACCAAACAGTACATCCTTATAGTTTTGAATCGTAATTTTATCTTTCACTATGTTCGTTTTTATTCCTTTTAGTTTTTTGCTAGCCTTTGAAGGGTCTTGGTTGTCCTTATCATAAGCATATACTTTTGATCGTAATCCAACAAATTCGGTCATAATTTGTCCTGCTAGTTCATCTTTCATCATTCCTATCACTTTCTTATTTACACTAGGAAACCCATATGGATTATCTTTCGCATAATCAGATGTATCGAACCTCTCATTCAAATCTTGTTTGATATCTTCATAGAAATCCTCAGTTCTTACGTCATATATGAACGAATCGGTATCCATATAACATAAATCTATTTTATCCTCATATTTAGGTTTCATATAATCATAATGGAATTCATACATAAATAGCTTGGATAGTTCCAGTACAGCAAAACCGATATACATTGGTTTGTCTAGTTTTATCTTTTCCTTCGACATTCTTGCCACAGAAAAGTTTTCACTGAAAATAATTTCAGATTTAAAGTTGGGTTTCTTTATTATTTTTTCTCTTGTTTTATCATCAGTTATTATTTCCATATCAGCTCGTTTCCTTACGTTCTCCATGGTTTTCCCAAAGCAAGCATTATTCATCAGCTTAAAAAAGTCCTTTTCAAAATCATTTGTACCTTTAGTTCTTAGTGCTGTGTTGTGGTCTATGTATCCTTGTAAGTAAGCACTTTCAGTGAATCCTAGTATTCTATGTACTTTTTTCAGTATCAGACATTTTTGTAAATAGAATTCTAGGTTCCTGTGATGAACTACGTAGTTGTTTTTATCCAGTAAGGTCGTACATAGTTTTCCATTGAAATGTTCTGGTGCTAATGGCAGATCTTTATGTAACTTGTGTAACTCTCTAGGATAATCTAAATCAACTTCATAAATTGCCCCCACATTGTCCAAATTCATTTCTGTGTGAACATGATTTTTTAATAGTTGATAATAATCTAAAGAATTAATTTCAATGTTCTCTTTCATTTCATCAGGTACTGGAATGAATTTAAAATCATTCGCTGGTAATTTTTGTGACATCGCCCACCCATACAAATTATTCTTATGGAAATACATTAAATAGTTAGATGGCTTATTGTTGTCATAACTGCTCATATATTTATTATTTGCCTTAGCATATCTTTTTATACATTGAGATACACCCCCTCTTATCCCCTTTTCAATGAATGTATACATGTCTTCCTTTGAGAATAACGGTAGTTCTACTTTCGAATGCTTTAGGAAAGAATCCCATGTTAGTCCTGGAGCTGAGAAGTAATGTAGTGGATCCAAGTCATAATTATGTATACAGACATTTCTGAAATTCTCTACAACATTTGATAGAATTAAAACATCACTTTTTAGGTACAACTTGGTATAGTCAAGTAATGTCTCACAGTTAAATTGCTTCCATATAAACACGGCTCTTTTATAGTCACTTTTGTCGATACCCTTTCCCGTTAACCTAGAGTAGAATTGCTCTATAGGGGGTAATTTTGTAACATTCATTTTTTCATAACTATCAATGTATTCATAAGGATAAACCCCTTTTTTAATTATTTCTTTGAACTCTTCATCTTTTTTGAAACTATTCGATGTGTACTTGAAATTCTCCCTCCGATGATTACAGGATTCTTTGCAATCGCATTTTGCTAAATTAGCTGACAGCTTGTCCAACGATGAAGCCATGAATCTGATTGAATCTATGAATCTGATTTCATATTTTATTTCCGTATCCTATCTTGGAATACTTATTGATTTCGAGAATGATATGAAACTTTCTGCTGATTCAAATATTCCGTTATCAGGAATCAACTCTTTTACAAATAGATGGGAATCATACTTTGATAAGTTATGCATCACTACAGGGATATGCTTGGGAATTCTGTATTTCATATTGCATTCCGCATGAGTAAAACCCCTATTTTTACCAGTCATGTGGTCGTGATCAAAGTGGGGATTTTCAGTGATTTCAGTCCTACAGATATGACAGGTCTTTTCCATAAGTGTGTTCCATTTTTCTGCAATTTCTACAGCTGTATAAGTGTGATTTCTCTGCCTGTTTTCATATTTGTTTGCAATTTCTGTGGATACTTTTGTAACGGTTTGAACAAAATGTTTTGCAGCATCTTCACCGAAATAATCGTAGTATTTGTTCTGGTTTGTATCAAAGGAGCAAAAGACTTGAAAACCGTATGCAAAAGGCTTCTGTTCAGCTACTTTTATTGTTTTCTTTCCGTTTACCTGGTTGTATTCTTCGTTATAAGACTCAAAGTCTGCTATTATACAATAAGGCACTTTCATCTGTTTTGCAATATTTTTATAGTGTATACTTGAACCTTCAGGAGGCATTATGATATCAGGGTCTTCACAATTATTTTTAAGTTCATGTTTTTCAAAGTGTTCTTGTTTCGAAAAATGTCTTCCGCAAAAAGTGCATATGTATGTCTTTGTTTTATTTTTAGAGATTTGACTACCAAGTAATCTGCTCAGATCTTTCACAAGTACATAGTGATAATCGAAATATAATAAATGAATGATATGTTTTGCTGTTTTCCCATTAATTGTACTTTTTAATATATGACTTCTGATTATTTTCTCTTTATCAATTTGGAATAAGCAAATCTTAATGTTGTATTTATTTTCAAATTTGTGGATGTCTTTTGTATCCATCGGGAAGTTAGTAACCCCTTTGAAATCAAATTCATGCTCATAATGTTTATATTTTGAAGTCCTTTCTGCATGATCTTTAGCTGGGTACAAATGTGCTAAGATTGACCAAACAAAGCATTTTTTATCCTTATTTTCAATATTCAGGCAAGCTTTTTTATTTTTTACGAAATCTGGCAGTATCTTAAACGTTCCTCCCATATAAGATTCGATTCGAGTCATCCTATAATCAATTCCTTCATACCGACTAAATTGTAGCCCCGATCGAGGGGTATTACTCAAAGAACTAAGTCTTTTGTTATTATCATCCAAATGACTATGAGTAAGTATGCTATTTTTATTTAAAATCCAAGAAGTACTGTTGTAAAATACTACTACTTCTTCATCATTTTCCTGTCTATAGAATATAACCCTGGTTACAAATTGAACTCTGTAATGATTTATTTCGTTCATTCTTCGGAGTAAATCATTAAAAACAAAAGTAATAAGAGTATGTTCATCTTTTCCATTGCTTTCAATTGAAACGTTTACGGTATACAAATTTTCAATTTCCCTAGAAATTGTAGTCTGCTGTTCTTCTTCCGTTCTAAATAAATGATCCGGAATTATTTTTTCTTCTTTAATTTGTTTCTTATTTATGAAGAGAGTTGATAAACCAATTGGTTTCTGTCTACTGTTATCACCTCTTTCTGTTTGATCTCTTATGATATCTCTCATTTTCTGTATGGAATCTTTATGTTTGGTAGTAATATTATTATAGGATTCTTCAACCTTTTGTATGACTTCATCTCGGTTTCCACGGGTGGATAGGTTTTTGTTTTTTAGAAATCTTTTTAATTCACTCGTATCTTTTTCTTTTATCTTTTCCTTCTCTTGTGTTATTTTTGTAATGGTAGTATTATTTTCTTTGATCTCATCTTCGAGAATGGTTTGTAATTTCGGTTCTGGCCTGTAGCCTGATGGTCTGTTCTTATTGTGGATTCTTTCGTTTCTGCGTTCAATTTTAATTTTATCTTAAGCTATCAAAATATACTTATTAAGATGGTTTATTATATTATTTGTTATTTCATGTTTTTTTGTTCCATTTGTTTTGATTTTATTAATTTTCGCATAAGTCCGCAGCTCATTATATGTGTAATTCGGTAATCTTTGTATAGTCGATTTGTTGTTCGATATAACCTTTTTACAAAGCTGAATAACCTCTGCAACATTCATCATTTAATAGGGGAATATTTTTATTAATGAATTTCTCCTGACTGCGTTTTCTCAGCCGTAAAGAAAATCACTGGTTTCAATGTACATTTTACAACAGATGTGCTACCTCTTTGTCTCCGACTGATCAATGCATGATTGCCGAGACGGTGAATTTGTTTTGAGTTTCACAGAGCATATGCCACCTAGATTTGTTTCCGACTGATCAAGAAGTGTTTTGCATTTCACGGAGTAAGCTACAGTTTCATAGGTGGCGGGTGTGTTCCGAATCGTGAAGCAATCAAATAATTTTTCAAACAATTTTATTGTATAGTAAATGGAGGAGTTGGAAAAAAGATTATTTGTTCACCGTAGAAGTTACAAGTACTACAACAATATAAGCAACAGCTTACTTATTTCCAAATTTGTCTTTTCAGCAGCAGGGTTGTCTGCGTTTCTAATGCTACCTTTAGCTTCTTTAAGTTTGGGTGCTGTTATCATTGAAATAATCGAAAAACATCTAAACATTGCAGAAAGAAAATCAGAGCATAAAACCGCTTATAATTTTTACACTGAACTGTTATCACTGTTAAAATGTGGGCAATTAACGGTTGAAGAGGTTATTCAGCGTGAAGCAGAAATGTGTAAAACATTTAAATTCTTTCCTCGCGAAAAATACATGAAACAGGTTCGCTTAAATGGATATAAATATTGTAAAAATAATTCCATAATAAATCAAGAGAAATTACCCAAAGTGTAGTATATTGCTTTCATAAGATTGAAAACTCTATCCTCATATTCATATACGCATTAATTACCTGCGTCATTCATAACCAGTACCTGAGTAACCCCTCACCACCCAGTACACCTTTGTCCAGGTGAGTAACCCCTCACCACCCAGTACACCTTTGTCCAAGTGAGTAACCCCTCGCCAACCAGTACACCTTTGTCCAAGTGAGTAACCCCTCACCACCCAGTACACCTTTGTCCAAGTGAGCAACCCCTCACCACCCAGTACACCTTTGTCCAAGTGAGTAACCCCTCGCCAACCAGTACACCTTTGTCCAAGTGAGTAACACCTCACCACCCAGTACACCTTTGTCCAAGTGAGTAACCCCTCGCCAATCAGTACACCTTTGTCCAAGTGAGTAACCCCTCACCACCCAGTACACCTTTGTCCAAGTGAGTAACCCCTCGCCAACCAGTACACCTTTGTCCAAGTGAGTAACCCCTTACCAACCAGTACACCTTTGTCCAAGTGAGTAACCCCATTCATGTACTTTTTCGGAACGGTTGCTGTTTTTTTCTTAATGACTTTGCTGTTCATCTGAAAAAAATAACAAGCTTTTAACGATCAATCTAATCAAGATAAATCCTTTACGTTTCGCAACAATTATCTGACCTAGATTCCAATCTGTACAGATTGGGAATTAGGGCATATGACTAATCATCATCGGGTGTGATGCGCTTCGCAACAATTATCTGCCCTAATTCCCAATCTTTACAGATTCGTCAAAGACATATGACTAATCGTCACCTGGAAACTCTTGTGGTAATATTTGCTGAGGTGTTGCCCACTCTCGATTTTAGTACAGCAAGTGCCTGGTGTCAAGAAGCCTGGTCACTGCCGGCATAGACTGAAACCTGTCAACACCGGCTGTCACGCGTCAAAACATTTTTGGAAGCGTTTGAAAGATTAATCACCCAATTTATTGTCGGCAATGGTGCTGGCACCACCTATTTCGGTTGTTGGTACATTGTTTTCGGTACATTGAAATCTACTTCTTTCTTCATGAGCTTCTTAACCTCAACTGTCTTCATGTATCAAATGCGCGACACTAAATATACGCGAATCTGTTGGAGGTGACGCAACTAAATATTCGCGAATCTTCTCCGTTGGAGGTGACGCATCTAAATATTCGAGAATATTCAGTGTGACGCATCTCTCACACCACAGGTGCCGGTAGTTAGGAGCTTTGGATTTTTATTAAATAAAATCAGCCGCTAATAAATGGAGTCCATCAGAGAAGTCTTGTCTACAATTAGAATGAATAAATTCAATGAGACAATCCGGAAGGAAGAACTAGTTCTAGGATTGAAATATAGCATCGTTAAAATGAGAATGGCCAAGACAAAATATGGTGATAAGCTGGTTGTTGTTATTAATCATAATAACAAAGCCTGTGATTTGTTTATACCACAGAGATATAATGCAATTGCTGATGAGTTACTTCTAAAGAAAAATCTGGTTTTGCAGCCTATTATGAGGGTGAATAAGAACTCTGACCAATATGTTGATGTAGAACTGTTTACTGAGTAGAAAATGTAAAAATAAAAAAAGTAGTAGCTTATAATTATATGGATAACGAGTTGGTCTAAAGAAGAATCTGATTTTGCTACCCATTTTATGGGTAAACAAAAACTCTGAGTAGTTGTTCATTTACCAGAAATGTGGTTCGGAATTTGTATTATATTTAGATAAAAAATGAAAAAATGAATAATAAAAAATATAAAAAGAAGTAGGAGTTTATAGGTAGTAAAGGATAATATTTCCTATTTCTTAGGACCTTTATTTGGGAAATAAGAAAATAAAAATATCTTAAAAAAGACGGATTATTTGGTAAAAAGGATGTTAAAGTTCAAGAAATTGATGTTAAAATGGGGTTTTGAAATTGGGGTGGGGGTGGGGTAGAACCCGGTTTATATAACTACTTACTTATTAAGATGGTTTATTTTATTATTTGTTATTTCATGTTTCTTAGTTCCATCTGTTTTGATTTTATTAATTTTCGCATAAGTCCGCAGCTCATTATATGTGTCATTCGGTAATCTTTGTATAACCGATTTGTTGTTCGATATAACCTTTTTACAAAGCTGAATAACCTCTGCAACATTCATCATTTAATAGGGGAATATTTTTATTAATGAATTTCTCCTGACTGCGTTTTCTCAGCCGTAAAGAAAAGCACTGGTTTCAATGTACATTTCACAACAGATACGCTGCCTAAAGTGTCTCCTTCTGATCAATGCACAGAGAGCACACTTTCCGAGACGGTGAATTTGTTTGCGTTTAGCGGAGCATACGCGATCTGGATTGCCTCTAACCAGTCAAGCAAGAGTCAGTACAGTTTCATAGGTGGCGGGTGTGTTCCGAATCGTGAAGCTTTCATTCATTGAAATAATTTTTTAAACAATTTTATTGTGTAATAAATGGAAGAATTGGAAAAAAGATTATTTGTTTACCGTAGAAGTTACAAGTACTACAACAATATAAGCAACAGCTTACTTATTTCCAAATTTGTCTCTTCTGCAGCAGGGCTGTCTGCTCTAATGCTACCTTTAGCTTCTTTGAGTTTGGGTGCTGTTATCATCGAAATAATCGAAAAGCATTTAAACATTTCAGATAGAAAAGTAGAATATAAAACCGCTTATAATTTTTATACTGAACCGTTATCATTGTTAAAATGTGGACAATTAACGGTTGAAGAGGTTATTCAGCGTGAAGCAGAAATGCGTAAAACCTTTCGATTTTTTCCTCGCGAAAAGTACATCAAACAGGTTCGCTTAAACGGTTATAAATATTGTAAGAACGAATCTGTGAAAAAACAAGAAAATTTACCAAAAATATAAACTATTACTTTATTTCCAACCTATCATACATACCTTTATTCCCACACGCATTATTTGTCTGCATCATACCCAAATTATGCAATTTCCATCACTAGTATTAGCCTCACTGAAATCCCTTTCTTTCCTGCCAAAAAAGATCTTTGTTACTACGCGCATTATTTGTCTGCATCATACACAGATCACGCAATTTCTGTCACCAGTAAATTACATCATTAGTCTCCGGCATGGCTCATCTTAAAACCTTCCTTCAGATCTCACGACTAGCTCCGACAGTGTAACGGTCTAGCGTCTAGCTAACGTAATTGACCCTGCTATTCTGTGTCATCGGATCGAATCCCACTGCTAGCAATTTCTGTTAGTAGGGGGTGATGGCGGGGAAAAAACTCTTCAAGTCGGAGCCGTCTCCAGACATTTAATACAACCATTCAACAACAACAACAACACCCGAGGTGTACTACCATCACACCTCTTAACTTTCCGTATTTCTTGTCTGGAGGCGTGAGGTTTTGCAACTTTTTCCGATGAGTCATATCACATCAGAAAACAGAAACTTGTCCAGTCGAATGAGGACCCCAATGGCTTAGTCGGTTAGCGCACTGACCGGTGCTAATTGATATTCCATCAGACCTCGCAAGTTCGAATCCTACAGACGGCAGTTTGTAGCGATTCAAAAAACTCCTCGGAGTTTCCCTGTTCAGGGGCCCCCCAGACTAATAGCCATCACCATATTTTGCTTTGCGTGTGCTTAACGCAACTATTCTTCAAAGTCTGGGGGTGTGGGGTTTTGCAAAAATATTTTATGAAGTTCAAAATCGGTAATCAGCACATCATCACGCAAACTCAGTACTGCGTCTCTATCTACTACATTTATGTGATAAAGGTGGTTGGCTTCTATTACCAGATGTTTCAAGCGATTGGGATTTTTATTAAATAAATTCAGCCGCTAATAAATGGAGTCCATGAAAGAAGTCTTGTCTACAATTAGAATGAATAAATACAATGAGACAACCAGGAAGGAAGAACTAGTCTTAGGATTGAAGTATGCCATCGTTAAAATGAGAACTGCTAAGACAAAATATGGTGATAAGCTGGTTGTAGTTATTGATCATAATAACAAAGCCTGTGATTTGTTAATTCCACAGAGATATAATGCAATTGCGGATGAGTTGCTTCTAAAGCAAAATCTGGTTTTGCAGCCTATTATGAGGGTGAATAAGAACTCTGACCAATATGTTGATGTAGAACTGTTTACTCAGTAGAATTTTAATAAAAAATGAAAAATGTAAAAAAGTAGTAGTTGATATGTAGTAAAGGGTAATGTTTCCTATTTCTTGGGACCTTTATTTGGGAAATAAGAAAATACAAATATCTTTAAAAAGGGGGATAATTTGGTAAAAAGCATGTTCAAATTTAAAAAATTGATGTTAAAATGGGGTTTTGAAATTAGGGGGGCGGTGGTCTAGTCCCCCCTTTTCTGTACTACTCACACAGCTTTCCTCCGTGTTTTTCCAATCGCTTTCTATGCGTTCTACTCCCTTAAGATACTGGTTTTTATTTTTCACGCTTTACAAACAAGAAAGCTGCGGTCGTTGCAAACGATACTCTGTACACTCGACACAAGAACAAATCTCCCAGTGACCCTGAATGTATACAGCCTCACCCACACCGATTCCCACTTTTTTCCGCGTTCTACTCGGTCAAGACACGGTTTTATTTTTTCTCACAATTTTTTTCGTTTCAACGAATAAAATTCGTGAGTGAATTCAATTCACTCTAGTCCGTAGTGCGAGTGGACTCAAACTTCTTCAAGGTAAGGAGGAAGTCATCATGTTCCTCTTCTTCTTCTTGAAATATTTTGTTCGGCGCGTTTGGCTGAATGTCGTCGAGAATATCCTGGCCGTTTGCACAAACTTCATAAGTGTGGCAAGATGTGCAAATAGCATGACTCGGGCAATGTAGTGGGCATCTCGAACGTATGCAGGTGAAACAAAATGGATCCAAACCACTTTCTTGGTGATTTCCGCATCTTATCAAAAGACAAGGAATGCAGTTGGGATCAGTTCTCTTCGGAGGCTGACAAATGTCACATTTTCCACTCACTGTAATACAGCTGTCGCAAAAGTCACGAAGATATTGCATAACCATGCTTTCACTTGGACAAGGATACATAGACTAAACTGATGGCTGACCTGTTCTTCTTTTGGTTAATTTTTACGCCCAGGGCTATTTTTGTCCTTGGCCAGTACGAAGAATTAACGGTATTTCAGCGCATTAAATTCGGTTCCAAATATACCTTTGCAAAACAGCCCCATCAATATAGTCATTCAACTCTAAATAGGGAGTAAACATGTTTGAAAATCACTCATGGTGCACTCCACACGCCAGAAACATAAAATTGAAATACCACTCACCCGCAACTTGTTGTTTGACATAAACATTCCATTATTTCTCCACAAATCTCTTATTTTCACTTTTGTTCCCAAAAATCATTACGAACTTCCCTTATGATACATATCCAAGCTTTAAATTAATAATGCATTTTCAAGTACCGAAACAGTTGGTAATTATCTGTCCCTCGACAGTTTTATCCTTCAAATGAATTACTAGTATCATTTAAACCGCCCATCTTATCCATCTGTGCTTCTTTTATTCCTAACATAGTCAAGTTCACGTCTTAACCGCACATTAACATTAATTTGTGTCTCATTACCATTTAAACACTGACCTTCTTTTCATTTCATAACCTTCTTTCATTGTTTGTCCGTGGCCGAATGGTTATCGCGCCGAACTCACGACCGAAGGGTCGCTGGTTCGAGTCTCGGTTATGCCGACCCTTTGGTTTAGGGCGAGGGTTAGTGGCGTTTTCCCGTAAGACAAGCCAAAAGTCCACCCAGCTTCAAATGGGTACCTAGATAAATCTAGGTAAAGCACGGGAAAGCGTCGGATGACTTGCCCCCAACCACGCATTGCACCCCGACCGAGGGCAGAGAATCAGGAGATCGGCAAGTGCGCTACGCGAACCCTAATCGGTTTGCATGCGAAAGTTTAGCAAACAATTTTGACGTTATTATGCTATAAGTAAACTCAATTTGGTATGAAAAGTTTTATTTTTTTCGCTATAGCACTGACTTTACTCTGTTTTCACAATCCAACCCGTAAGTAAATAATTTAAGACCCACCAAACAACTAGACCTGCTCAGGACACACAAGATAAATTTGATATATATCATTTACCTAAAATTGTTTTTTATATTTGGAATTGTCAAAATTACAACAGATTAAGGTAGGATAGTTCTGATTTAACTCTTATCAAGCTGATCGGATATGATGTTAACACTGACCTGGGCACCTAGTTGACATTTTCACTCGTCACTCAAGACGTGCTCGCTGGGTAACGGAATCTAGAATTAAAAGTCTCACTCATTGACTGTGAAAATGTAATAATCCCAACCGTCTAGACGCATCACAAGATTTTCAGTACACTCCTCCCAAACATTTCTTACGTAAATCCTCCCAACAACATTCACACAGATACGGCTCGATCAACAGCTTTCTTCTTTGCGATTTTAAACGGGATTGAGACTCGGACGACAGCTTTTTTCTTTTTTTTTAAATTAAATTATTTTTCAATGACAGACCTATATATTTAGCGTCACCTACACTTTCCTCTATCTCTAAATTCATTTTTTTTATATTCTTTCTCATTTCCTCTTTTACCATTATTTCTCATTTTACCATTTTCATCACATCTTTAAAACATCAAAATTTTCTTTCTTCCCTTTCTTATAGCTCTTATCTTTACTATTCTAATTATATCACTTAACATTTACCTTAATATTTTCACCTTTACTTTTTACAATAACAAAAAACTATTAAAAATCAATATCAATGAAAAGCATTCAAAAAGATCATTGTAACATGAAAACGAGTCAAACACAAAAAAAAACAAAAAAACATAACAGCACAACGCACGCCGAGAGGTGCCTTCCGCCATAGGGCACATCTAGTGTGGTGGCAAAAAACAACTGCTCCAAAAACAAAACAGAACTCGAATTCTTTTACAATAAAAAACAAACACACCAACCTCCCAAATTTAAAACTTTACACTAAATCAAAAATTCTTTTTTAATTTCCCCATATACAAACAAAATGATTTCAATGTGCTCTATTATTAGAAAAAACGAAACATCGGTAAAAGAACACCTTGAAATCATCCCACACTCACACAAAAATTTAAAATACCATTTCTCTTTTTCTAAAAACCCACAAAAAACAAATTTGGATGCTTTTCCTAAAAAAAAAAAAAATCAAACAAAACTAAATTTAAAACAAATTATTTTCTTATTATCATTGAGTTAAAATTTATTGTGCAAATTTAAACCCTCCAGTCACTCGCAATCAACCGTTCTCGACCACTTCGTACACTGCAAATTCACTTTTACCAGCCCTTTTAACCACGCCTCAAACTGGCTAACTTTCACTCCTCCTCCTTTTCTTCGTCTTTTCCACACATACACACATGCGCACATAACCACGAAACACATAGCTCGTTCTTTAAGTTTATCTTCCACTTCAAAACATAACTTCACAATTTTCATTCGAACATCGACACTGGCTGCGTTCACATCCTCTTTCTCTAATACCTCGAAAATCCTCAAAAAAATCTCTCCATCCTCACTACATTCTATTAGTTCATGCCTCATACTGTCACTAACTGTTTCTCCACACAGATGGTACAAGGGGCTTTCTGACCTTATCATTCTATTTAAGCGATCTTTATATGGGAGAATTCAATGAATTACTGAAAACGTTATATCCCTGCAATCTTTTTCGCATCGACTTTCGTGTAAATGCTTAAATGATATGCCAAAGTCTGTAAATGGCTCTTTTCTTTGGGCACTAAACTCAACTTGGAGATTTGCTCTTGATTGCAGAAACTGTTCTAAAACACTTTTCATGCCATCACTGTCAACTCCATTAATCATCCCCCCTCCCTTTCTGAGGCAACGGAGCGTTTCTGCTGCTCTTCTCAGCTCTTCAGGGATTTCTTTTAATTTTCGTGATAAGTTTCCTTCGTTTTCTCCGTTTATCACGGGGAGTAGCCACCCTCTTATCATTAGCTAAATTCATCCTCTTTCGCCAAGGAATCACACAAATTCCTCAGGTGCAAGGATTCACATTTTAGTCTAAAATCAATCACTCCCAAACCTCCTCCTTTCTCGGCACAAACAGCATTTTCATGCTCAGTTTCTCTTATTTACCAAACCACACGAACCGACATACCGCTCTGTCAATACTTTAAGCATACGCTTCAGACAACTCGAACACTGGTGCAAAATAAAATAAGATGGGGAGACAATGCGTGTTAATGTAACTTGCTCTCCCAAACACACTTCTCAAAAATTATTTTTCACGACCCCCAGCATCCCCTCAATTCGCCTCACTTTTCCATCCCAAACATCATTTTTTTTCTTTGCAATTCCCCCACTGGACTCCTAATAATTTCGCTTTTTGTACCAGCTGCAGAAATGCACAGTCCACATCACTAAAATCTCCTTGACTACTCAGGACCAAAATACTGCTCTTTTGCCTGTGGATCTTCACTTGAAAATGGCCTTCGCATACCATTCTAACCCCTGACAAATATCTTTTATATCACTCTTTTTACCTGCTACGAAAGTCCCATCATCAACAAAAGCCGCATACTTTATGCTCAAACGTGGGCTCACAGGGAAACCCATAATTCTTTTTTCAATATATTTGAAAAGAGGATCAATATAAATTTCAAATAAACTTGGTGAAGATAGTTCACCTTGTTTAAGTCCACGATTCATCTCAACTGTTTCCATAAATATACCATTTACGTTTATCACTACCTGCGGCCGATCATAAAGGTTTTCAAAGAACTTCACAAATTTGTCACAAAAACCAAACTTATGTCGCATCAGAGTCCACAGAAGATCTCTGATAACCGAGTCGTATGCTTTCACCACATCTACACTCACAAGGGCTAAAAACTCGAGGGGTATTCCGATTTTTCTAATTTCTTCATCTCCTCTCGAAATCAAATCTCTTATAACACATAAGATGTGCTGTGCTTTTTTTCCTTTTAGACCTCTGTGTTGGTACTCTCCTAAAATATTTGCTAGTACCACCTCTATTCTTTTGGTCAAAACCTTCGTACATTTTTGGTAGTCACAGCATAGTAATGCTTTCTTCTTTGCGATTTTAGACGGGATTGAGACTCGGACGACAGCTTTCTTCTTTGCGATTTGAGGCGGGATTGAGACTCGGACAACACTCGGACTACAGCTTTCTTCTTTGCGACTTGAGGTGGGATTGGGGCTTCTTCCCCACCCAGCAACTGACCTTTACCACTACCACCAGAGCGTAGCTTTTTGGTTTTCGGCCTGAAAACTGTAATGTTTAAATCAAGTCCCAAGATTTGGCCAAACGTTAAGCCAGAGACTTCTTGGTTGTGATTTTCTAGCCGTTTCAGCAGCTCAGCTTTCGCTCGACGGACGGCATCCAGCAGGGATGATTGTTCGTACATCCTAATGGCATGACTAGTGAAAAAACGTTCAAATTGACTTTCTATTGGAAGTCCGTTTTCATCGACTGTCTGCTTAATTAAAATCACGCGAAACAAAAGGTAGAAGGAAATGCTCCCATGCCGATTCCGTTCTTGTTCCAATAGCCTTTTTATCGTGTCCGTTAATCCAGTCAGGAAGACCTCTGGGCTGACCACGCCGAATGTAGCGACATACGTAAACAATTGACCTCGTCTTCCAAAGGCCTGCTCACTAGGCTCGGGAATCTAAAAATAAAAACTTTCATTCAAAAATCGAATCCGGTCCGGACTTCAGTTGGGACATCAGAGGTATGCCATTTATTCAGCTATTAATTTTCATTCCAATCCGATTACCCGTTCGAAAGTTACACACTACTCCACTTTTCCGGAATCCCAATCCCTCCACTCCCCCCCCCCCCCCAGGTGATCAGATTGGGAAACTGATTATTTCCAGCTGAGTCCGGTCAGGTTCCTGATGCTCCTGCCAAATTTCATCGTCCTAGCACATCTGAAAGTACCCCAACTCGAAAAAGTGTGACAAAAACTACTTAATTTTCAGAATTTACCGGCCCACCACTCCCCCCAGATGGTCGGATCGGAAAATTGATTATTCCAGGTTATTTTATCGGGTGTTATTATATCCCTGATATGCCTGCTAAGTTTCATCGTCCTAGCACATCTGGAAGTACCGTAACTCGAGAAAGTGTGACAAAAAAACTCGGACCGTCCGAACAACCGACTGACTGACCGACCGACAGACGGAATTTCGATCGGTATATGGCACTTGAGCCAGAGGCTGCAAGTGCCATAAAAAAAAAAACACCACAAAACCAAAGTTTTGCTCTCGCAACACAAAAAGCTTTTTCACTTTCAGTCTTGTTTTAGTGCCTTTCTCGGCAGTTCTTGAAAAGATTTGCTTCTTGCGGTCAAAGCTATACTCACTCAAACCTGAAATGCGCAGGAACATTTTCCCAAAGAAGCAAAACGATTCCCATGTTACTCCGAAAAACTAGTTGGCTCTCTGGATTTGTCCCGTCTACCAGACGCTGTGAAAGATGCCAGCGTGATATATGATACTTCACTATCTCTGGGAGAGTATATTATATTGTGTTGATTCTTCGACAGCCTGTAAGGTAAAACTATCTCTGCAATACCGATTTTAGCATCCAGAAGGGTGGATAGATGTACTACCAAATACTTATTCGAGACTGTTTCTTGTTGATGCTATAACAGGTGATACTATTCACATGTGGCCCCTCTGCATGAGAGATATAGAGAAGTTTTGTTCCAGCATTTTGTTGAGTGGTACAATAACCGAGAAGTTGGTCGTTTTTTGTGACAAAATTATAGAGTGACTGTTATTTTTCTTATTTTTTATTACGAAAAGATCAAATTTAGCGGTAACGCTGTGACAGTTGCTTTTGAAAAACAAAATTATGTTCTGTCATTGAATAACTTTTATTTCCGTAAATATGTGTTCTGCGAAGACTACAGTAGAATCAGTTACAGAAGTGTATAATTATAATACTAAATGAGTGCCGCAATTCAGTGTTTCGGGCCACGCTGAACTGAATCTGGTTGAAATTCCCCATCTCCTTTCCAGATCTGGCATGGACAACGGTAATGAGCAGCAATGGCTTTTGCTGGAGGATGTTTCCACTCTGTTTCCTAATTCCTCCTTTGAAAACGTGTTCTTCAATTCTACTGAGCCGTTTTTGCATGGCCTCACAAATGAGACTATAGGGAATTGTAGCCAGACAAAACTTTCAGGACCACTGGACGATATGATCATTTTTTGGACCACTTTGGTAAGGAACACATTCATTACCTCTCCGGTCATTCTTTACTCCCCTAAAACAATAAGATGACCGAGTCATTAAACGGCTGGATACCCATTGTCTGAACATTGTTGAACACTTGTAGCCTTTGGCTCAAGCGTTTCTTCTGTTTTCGGATCCGATCATTGGTGAAAGGAACCCGGTATTTTGTGACATGTCTATGTCACGAACAGCCTGTTCGTTCACCTGTTTGGAACAGGTGATTCGACTCCGATTTCGATGGAAATTTAAATGGTTGTAGGAGCCACTGACCGCACGGTGGATGAGTTCGAGGTAACGTCCCGGAAATTTTGTTTTACGAATAGGGACCAGCCAGGCGTATCAATTGGGATGAGCCTTGTGCGAAAAGGTCATAACCGGGTAACGATATCGGTGTGTTGAGTTGGATTCGTACCGGACATTCCCCGGAAATATAATGTCAGATACAAGTGGGTGATCCGACTCGAACGAAATTTAATGGGGGACAGAGCAGATGCTTAGCAGATGAAGGCTAGATGCTACTCTAAGCAGATGCTCAGGTGTTTCTCATAGGTCCGAATTAAATCCAGCAACGGCGGGGGGAGAGGGGTCTAGGAACAGAGGAATTTGTACGTCCTCATTGACCTTCTTGTCGATCTTCCTGCAAAAAGTGCAATATCAGCTCGTAGCTCTTCTTCTTACGACTGATTTATTCTTCTTATCTTTTGTAGTAGTGCCTACATTTTAAAATGTATTTATTCTTATCTTTTTGTAGGTGTTGTATGGGCTTGTGTTCACAGTTGGACTGATTGGCAACTCGCTCGTGATCTACGTTGTTTTACGTTACAGTAAAATGCAAACAGTCACCAATTTCTACATCCTAAACATGGCTATAGCCGATGAAACCTTTTTAATCGGTATGAGACGTTATTTGTATATTTTTCTCGTTTAAAAATAAAACTATGGTAGCCAAAACCAGTAACGGATCTTTTACCTATCTCATCTCTTTACTTATCTTAGGAAGTTATTCTCAAACAGATGACAGTAGGCCTACATCGACAACAGCAGTTGCAATGCGCTACCTCAAGCTTGTGTTTATTTCTGGACCATTCGGACTCAATTACTAAACAAAATAACTGTATTTTTATTGTATAGGTCTTCCGTTCCTCATGATTACATACTTGTACCGATCCTGGCCATTTGGGTATTCCATGTGTAAAATCTACATGACGTTGACGTCGGTAAATCAGTTCACTAGTTCCATGCTTTTGGTAGTCATGTCAGCAGATCGTTACTTAGCGGTATGCCATCCAATAAATGCTACCCGGCTAAGAACACCTATGATTTCAAAGGTAAGTCAAATGTCTTTTGTCACGTGCAAATAGTCTCAAGTGCTAGGCAACAAGATTAAAGACAACACAGAATAAGCAAATGAAGCAATGTTTGATTTGCATTTTTTTTTATGATACTGAACTTATTTGAAATCTAAAAAGTGATACTGTATTTGCTAAGCCAGCAACGGCAAGCATGCTTCCTTTTCATAAAGGTAAAACTCCCAGTCTTGTAGGTCCGCTCCTACCTATCACTACACGGATTAAAAGCCCCTTACACGTAAACAAACGTGTAGTATTTTTGCATATTATTATGCCAGAACTGAACAAGACCAAAGATTTCGATGGGATTCCAAAACTAAATATTTGATCCTGACAATTGGGTCTTGTAGATGTCCAGTTTTTGCCAGATTTCTTGAACATTTGTACTGTTAAAATCCATAAGCGGATTAAGGCCAGTGGCTAATCATCTGAGAAAACAATGTTCAGATATCGATTCAGCATGTGTGTTTACCGCTACACGTCCTATCTACTTTGACGAAAGTGATCAAAACTTCCTGTGCCCCGTACGGAAAATCTACACGTAAAAATGGCCTCGTACATTTGAAACAGAAACTAGGCCGTTTTCTCTCTCGTTCTCGCTGCCTATTTGCCCTCGTTTTTTATCTCAAATTTGGGTCAAAACGACCTCGTACATTTGAAACAGAAACTATATCGTTTTCTCTCTCGCTGTCCGAATAAGACCTCGCCTCCGCGGATGGACCTCAGTTCTCAGTTGGTAGCGAATCCATCTCGTGCATTTGATACAAAAACGACCCTGGCAGTGTTGCCACCCGACCAAAATTAAGTTTACTAAATTTCGGAGACTTTTTTTTTACTAGATTCTAATAAAACTTACTAACTAAAAAAAAAATGTTTCTTGGCTGTCGCCGCGACACGTGCATTGCATTGTCTACCTGTACTAAATTTCAATAATAAAGAAATACCTCGAAAGACAGTTTAAGTTTGAGTCACACTGAAAAGAAAGCAGCGGAAATATGTCTGACCGCGGACTTGGTCATCAAGAGCAGTGACGTCAAAAACGGGGGTGCCCCCTCCCAACGACGTCGGCCAATCGGCGAAGAACAAATTAATTGGCGCAAAGCGCCGCAATTTTTAAAATAACAGTCAATTTTTCCTGATTTTTCTCAAAGCAAGATTCGTAGGGACAAAAGAGCTCCGATCCTTGTAGTTTGGTTAATAGACAAAATTAAGAACTCTGGAACGATAAGCATAAGTGGATCCTAATATTTTTGTACATTTCCTCAGAATCTATGAAAAATGACACGACTTCTGGGTTGGACCATCTTTTTTACTAGAAATTGGGGTTTTTTACTAGATTAAAATTAAATTTACTAGATCCTCTATATTTACTAGATTTAATATTTTTTACTAGATCTTGTAAAAATTTACTGCCGGTGGCAACACTGGCTGGCTGGACCCTGGTTTCGCAGAATGAATGGCTCCGCGAAGATCGACTTTCTGACTCATTTACATAAACACGATCTCAATCACGTACGGAGAAAAGGGGTCGAAAACTAACAAGGAAAACGTAATCAAACATTACATTTTCCCCTTCCTTATTGCGATCTAAACTATATTCCGCTTTGGTCAAAATATTCACCTTTGACTCCTTCAATCCAAGGTGGGCGATCGGGATTCACGTAGTCCCGAATTAGAACTGTTTTTCCTTTATCATATTTCCGCGGCACTACCGTATGTTTATCCCTGTGTTTAGGCCTAGGTATTTTCACATTCGCTTTTACACCTCTTACGCTTCCGAATTCCTCCGAAAACAGCTCACTGATTTCACTCATAATCTGGGGTTTGACATCAGGCATTTTCTTCACCGCCTGAATCATGTTCCGATCTAGTTCAAACTCCTGCATCCAGTTCCTTCCCATTAATGAACGTCCGCTTCCAGCAGCAACGATTAATGGTAAAGTCTTGCTTTGTTTGACATCACCTTCTCCGAGAATCGGGATGTCATGGCCATTCGACTGTCCTATTGTGAGTGGGACAGTAGCCTACTTTCTGGTAGTTCGTCACGTTCATCACTTACTGATAATACTTTCCAACTGTCCTCGTTCGCAGGCTGCTTCAGCTCTGCCGAACTCGCCGAAATTATTTTCTCCTTCTCTTCAGTTTCCGCTACATGGCTAATTTTGCACTGTATGTTCGAGGTACCTCCATCCTTGATGTTGGTTGCTTCGAACTCTGCAGACTCTATGCTTGATGCTATCTCGATTGCTTTGCCCAGCGTAAGACCATCTTCTGTCAACAGTCTCTTCTGCATGCCTGTGGTCAGCAGGCCACACACAAAACGATCTCGCAATGCTTGGCTCAAAAACTCGCCAAAATCGCAGGTTTCTGCCAAGCGTTACGGTTCCGTCAGATAAATGTTCACAGATTCGCCTTGCTTTTGCAACCGTTGATGAATCTTGTAGCGCTCCGCAATCACAAGTTTTTTCGGGCACAAATGTTCTTTAATTGCCTTGACGATGTCAGTAAAACTTTTTTTCGACGGCCTTTGGGGTGGGAGTGCGTATGTTTGCGCACCACACGAAGTTAAGAGAATGGCTTTCTTCTTCTCGCCCTTAACGATATCATTTGCAATGAAGAATTGTTCCATTCGGTCCATGTAATCGGCAAATTCACTATTTCCATCGAATTCGTTCACTTTTCTGAACATTCGATGATAGACATTTTGTTCACCTTTTGCAATTTCTCTGATTATCCTTGATATAATCTTGTATGTAATGACTAATTATATCCTTGATATAATTTTGTGCTCTTTTTGGAGTTGCTTACGGTCGTACTATATCCTTGATATAATGTCGTCCTTTTCGGAGTTGCCTATGGTCGTATTATATCCTTGATATAATATCGTCCTTTTCACTCTATTATATCCTTGATATAATAGTCATTTTCACAGTATCCTCGTCACCATTATGTTGTGTTCAATAACTCAACACTTTATTTACATAGGCAAACAACTGTACATGACGGGCACTTAACGACAACTGTGCGACAACTAAACTCAATGAATGGCTCCGCGATGATCGACTTTCTGACTCATTTACATAAACACGATCTCAATCACGTACGGAGAAAAGGGGTCGAAAACTAACAAGGAAAACGTAATCAAACATTACAAGAGTTAAAATGGAAATAATGTAAGGGAGCATCGAGTAGAAATGGGAAATAAAAGAAGGTACGAATGATGACAAATATCGTAGTTGACAAGACCGGACCGGATCTGGACACTGTGGGTGGGAGTTTGGGGAAGGGTTCCGGAATTCCGGTGATCCCGACTTAAAAGATGCTTACACATGTGCTAGGACGTGAAACTTGGCAGGCATATTAGGGACCCGACCGAACTAACTTGGAAATAGTCACTTCCCAGATCCGACCACCGTGGGGGGTGGAGGGAGGGGGGATCCGAAATATCGTCGTATTTATAACTTTTGAATAGGGAATCGGATCTTAATAAAACTTGATATTTGGAAAGACCTTATGTCTTAGATGTCACACTTCAAGTACGGAATGGATCCGGCGGCTTTGGGGGGAGTTGTATGTGTGACAAGTTGAGAGTGGACGGATTGGGATGAACCTTGGTGGGAAGAACAAGCACAAGCCCTAGATACATAGTTGAGGGAGGGTTCCGGAATTCCGGTGATCCCGACTTAAGATACTTACACATGAGCTAGGTCGATGAAACTTGGCGGGCATATCAGGGACTTTACAATTTGAACTTAAAAACAGTCGTTTCTCCGATTTGACCATCGTTGGGGGAGTCGAGGGTGGAGGAATCCGGAATCTTAAGGTTGTCCAAATTTTAAACGGATCATCGGATCTTACTGAAACTTGATGTTCGGAAATAACTCATGTTTCAGATGTTCCATTTCAAATGCAGACAGGATCCGATCAATGTGGGGGAGTCGGGGGGAGATTTCGTGACACGCTTGGAATATAGCGATTGGGGAAGAACGAGTGTAATCCCTAGAAATATCTGTGACAGAACCGGACTGGATTCGGTCACTCTGGGGGAGTTGGAGGGGGTCCAGAATTCCGGTGATCGCAATTTAAGGTACTTCAAGATGTTCTAGGACGATGAAAATTGGCTTGAACATTAGAGACGTGAAAGATTGGCTTAGAAAGTGTCACTTCCCTGATCCGACCATCCCTTAAATTACTTATCTTCACCGCAAAGTACAAAAAATACTTTTAAGCAAAATCTACACTTTCATGATCCCCATGAGCCCATGATAATTTTTGGTTCAAGGGTTTTGCTTAGAAATGAATTTTTAGCACCCTTAAAGTGCGCATCTTAATCGGAAAGCAAAAAAAAAATACTTTTTACCGAACCATATATATTCATGATCCTAAAGGGTCCAGAATCATTTTTGCCTCAAGGGTTTTGATTACAGATGAATTTCTAGCGTTCTGAAAGTGGACATTCTCGTGATTTCCAAGGGTCCGTCGGCATTCTTATCTCAAGGGTTTTGCTTACAAAAAAATTATCAAAACAAACCCACGAATTAGCGAATTCCTACTTTCATCCTTTTACCAAGCCTTGCAAGTGCCATATCAGCTTACAGCTCTTGTTAGTCTAGTGCTGGGCTGAGTAGCATCAGGTGATGGATAATCCGGTAAGATGGATCTATATGGTTTCTTCTTACAGATTGTTGCATTAACGGCTTGGACGATATCAGCTCTTCTAATAGTACCTGTCTTCATGTATGCCAATACTCTTACCCGTGGAGAGACAGTGACGTGTAACATCATATGGCCACAGACACAACTTCTTGATGGCGTCACAGCTTTTACTCTTTATACATTCCTTATGTCTTTTGCTGTGCCGGCATGCCTTATAATGACGTTCTACTTTTTGGTAATCCGGAAGCTTAAGGTAAGTAAAAAGAAACTAAACACGATCTAAAAAAAACTGAAAATCGACAGAATGTTGAATTTTTCAGGTTTTTCAGACCTAAATAGTTGTCGAATGATAGCTTAAATTTGTCTAGAAAGAATAGGTGATATTAAATGTTGAAAAAAATAACATCACCGATCGGAGGAGAAGTCGTCACCCAAAAAGTAACAAATGTAAGAATAAATAACTAAAGGAGCTTTGTTGGCTTAAATACACACAACATATGAAGCCAATATTTAGTCGTTACTGTTCAACTTCTGAATTTCAATTTCATGATGGCAATATGCTCCAGCCAAAACACGGTAAGCGAATCCAGTACCTAAAGCAGTCATTCACACGTGTTCACTTACTGAATTACGCGAAGCTTTTAATTTTGACCTGTGGATCCAGAGCCTAGCCGTCCGAACGACAATTGGTTAATTTCGCTTGTACCGCCTTGTAGTGCTACTTTTGTAATATTCTGTCCATTCTTAGTTACTAAGTAGAGATGACGGACTATATTAGGACTCGGTACGAGATATTCCGTATCGTTACATCTTTCAAGGCTTTGGTTTCCTTCCTGTGGCCCGCACATTCTGGTGTATTATTCCGACACATGGTCAACCCAACCAAGGGTTAAGTATCCAACAGATTGAAATTTTAGGCTAGCCGCATTTCGACATTTTTACCTCTGATTCTTTTCTCTTCCTGTCTCTTTTTTTTAACAGATTAACCCTCGGAGCTCCCTCCCATATTTCTAAATGTCGTTATACGATCTCTGCCTCCACCATCTGATGTCGTCAAGAATTTCTTTTCGAGACTTTAGTTCCCTGCGGCACGCCTCGATTTTCGATATAAGGGGAAGGAACTCTGTGCATTGAACTGGAATTATCGCTAAGATCTGTCTTCGATTGTGTCAAATCGAATTAGCGCAGTTTCCGGTGAAGCAGAAATTTAGATTATGAATTCTAAAATGTTGTTTGTGGTAAATAGTGTTGTCGTCAGCACAAATTATGAGAAGAAACATGCAATGGCAAAACTATTAACTTCTTGTTATATCCTCCTTAAAGCAGCAATGCCTCATGGGAAACGGAAATAGATTATTAGTAATACGCGCGATATTTCAGTTGAAGAGTAAAGCGTGACTATTTAGAATTTTACATTTGTTGTTGTAACGTAAAAATCACGTTTCAGACTGTTGGACCGCGAAAAAAGTCTGAAGAAAAGAAAAGGTCACATCGGAAAGTTACAAATTTGGTACTGACGGTTATAACAGTCTACGTTATATGCTGGCTACCATATTGGGCTTTGCAGGTGAGTAGTCTACCTCGCTTCACTGTGCATGCAGTTTAGGCTGTGAATCTACAATCCTCCACTATAAGCCGTGGTCATAAAATTTCGCAGAACAGAAAGTGTGTCAAGATAGGCTACTATTGCTGACATTGCAAACAGCTGAAAGCTCATGTGGCACTTGTAAGAACAGTTAGCATGTTTGTCAGATTAGGTTTGCAGTTGTCAAGGGCGGATCTCCCTCACGAGATTCCTTTCAACAGAAGACGGGGTTGATATAGTGAATCTGAAACGGTTATTCCACTCGTTGACAACTGCTTCAGAATATAAGTTGGGCATTGTCTTGGGAACCGGGAGCCGTACTTTAAGCGTGTTCCACTTAGCGTAGTTACTACGCTAGTCGCCGTGGTTACTACGCTAGGCTAGAACGCTTTTTTTATTTTTTCGGTCAAATATCAGGCCGCGGGGCGATCCGACCAATCACGTTACAGAGATGCGTAGTTACTACGCCAACTACGCTCCCGAGCGTGGTAACCAAATAGTTACTATTTGAGAAGGCTGGACGGTCAGCGAAGTAACTTTTCGTGAGGCTGGAACGGAAATAGTAACTAATAGTTACTATTGGTAGAGGGGTGGAACACGCTCTTTATGTCCCACGGGCTATGGAACCGGTAGTTCTCACGGAAACCAAACCGTAAGAGCTACGATTCCAGGATCTGACGTCATTGACTAACGGAAACTTGTATGTGCTGGCTCCCGTTCCGGTAGTAAATGGAAATAGCTCACGTAAACTTCATCGTATCAGCTACTCGTCCGGTAGTCTCACGGAGTTATGTACTCAGAAGCTAGGGAGCCGGTAGGTGATACAGGAAACTATATACTTGTAGCTTGTGCTCCGGTAGTATCTACATGGGATATAGAACTCACAGAATAGTTTGGATGAGAGCTAGGATGCCGGGATTTTCACTGACTTAGAGAAAATAACATGGGGAAAAATTTACTACCGGAACCCATATATTGAGAGCTAAGGTACCGTTAGCAACGATTATTTCGTTGAAAATGACCAGCTCACAGACACAGATGGCTAGTGGCTAGGGTTCCGGTATTGCAAAAAATTTACTCACGGACCCATATTAGTAAAGACTACGAGACCGGGACTGAATAATTTTAACTCAAGGAACCCAACTCTTGTGGGCTAGGGTTCCAGTATATTTTTCACTCACGGACCCATGTTAGTGGAGACTAGGAGACCGGGAGTGAATATTTTTCACCCATAGAACCCAACTCCTGTGGGCTAGGGTTCCGGTTCCGGTCCCGGTATTGATAAAAAAAAAAAAAAATCTCACGGACCCATGTTGGTGGAGACCGGGAGTGAATATTTTTAACCCCCGGAACAAAAGTAGTGCGAAAAAAATACGAACTGGGGTAACAAGCATTAATAAGTATAATCACGCACTACCGGAACCCTAGCCCATGCAAGTTGGGTTCCGTGAGCTGAAAATACATGCTACCGGACCCGAAGTCCATATTGACAAGCGTCCGTGAGTTTGTAATTTTTGTTTACTCTACCGAAACCCTAGCCCACAGGAGTTGGGTTGCGTGAGTTAAAAATATTCACCACCGGTCTCCTAGTCTTCACTAGCATGGGTCCATGAGGAAAAGCAATTTTTTTGCAATACCGGAACCCTAGCCCACAGGAGTTGGGTTCCGTGAGTTAAAAATATCCACTACCGGTCTCCTAGTCTTAACTCACATGGGTCCGTGAGTAAAATTTTTTTTTTGCAATACCGGAACCCTAGCCCACAGGAGTTGGGTTCCGTGAGTTAAAAATATTCTCTCCCGATCTCTAGTCTTCACTAACATGGGTCCGTGAGTAATTTTTTTTTTTTGTAATACCGGAACCCTAGCCCACAGGAGTTGGGTTCCGTGAGTTAAAAATTGACAAATATTCACAAAAATATTCCCGGTCTGATAGTCTTCACTAACATGGTTCCGTGAGTAAAAATTTTTGGCAATACTGGAACCCTAGCCCATAGCCATCTGTGTCCGTTAGCTGGTCATTTTCAACCAAATAGTTGTTGCTACCGGTACCTTAGCTCTCAGTTTATGGGTTCCGGTAGTAGTTTTTTCCCCATGCTATTTTCTCTAAGTCAGTGAAAATCCTGGCATCCTAGCTGTCATCCAAACTATTCCGTGAGTTCTATATCCCATGTAGACATTAACGGAGCACAAGCACCAATTATATAGTTTCCGGTATCACCTACCGGCTCCCTAGCTTCTGAGTACATAATTCCTTGAGACTACCGGACGAGAAGCTGGTACGATGAAGTTTCCGTGAGCTAGTTCCATTTACTACCGGAACTGGAGCCAGCACATACAAGTTTCCGTTAGTCAATGACGTCAGATCCCGGAATCGTAGCTCTTACGGTTTGGTTTCCGTGAGAACTACCGATTCTGTAGCCCATAGGACATAAAGTGCGGCTCCCGGTTCCCTAGACAGTGCCTATATGTTGTATCGTATTCTGAAAGATTCGCGAGTGACTCATTCGGTAGTAGAAGGAAATATTCTAGTTGTGATAATTGTATGCCCGAACTTGGATTGAAAACAAAGTAGTTGGAAAGGGTTTTCGTGAGAGTTCCAGTGCGGAACTGGCCCTGTCATGGAATGGAACATCTAAGACATTAGCTCTTTCCGCTTGTTTCACATCACATAGACCATTCGAAAGTTTTTCATGCCACTAGATTCTGGATTCGCTATCCCTCCATCCCCACGATGATCGGATCGGGTAAGTGACATTTTGAGGTCAGTTTGATCCCTGTCCCTGATACAACCACCAAGTTTCATCCTCATAAATAACCTGGCAATACCCTAAGTCGTGATCACTCGAATTCCGGGAAACCTACTCCAGCTCTACCCACAATGTCCCGGTCCAAACCTGCTCTGTCAATAATGTATAAGGAGGTTTATGCTTGTTGTCCCCACCAAGCTTCATCCCAATCCCTCGGCTCTAAGCGTTTCACGAGATTTCCGGTGCACCCCCCACCAGTCATCGGATCCGTCGGATTTTTGAATTTCGAATTTCGGATTTTTTCGAATTTCCCTGTCGGATTTGTGGTACCTCTATGCGCTTGTACCTGTGTTGTATGCTTAAAGAAAACATTTTACGCAAAATAAGTGTTCACGCTGGGAGCTACCTTCCGCAAGATGATCACTGGTCACTGAAACGCCTCGTTTGTATTGAGATTCAAATTTTCCGCGTAACAGTAGAATTTTGCAGACGGCGGCCGCGGATATTCTGAATTTCGTACTAGAGCAGATAGTGAAAAAAAAACTTAACACAATCCAAATAAGCATTATATTTAGTTAAATGATATAAAAATAAGTTGGCTTTTCAGTTAAACCTTAAAAGATTGGAGATCGAAAAGAAGGTTACACCTCCTGGTTCAAGCATTTCTTCTTCCTGCATGTTAGAAGAAGGCACGTGCCTCTTTTCATACTCGTGTCTTCTTTGCCGATCCCCACTGCTCCCCAATAGAGGTCTTGATGAGCGTGCTCACCCTACTTCCCGTAGTTACTGCGCTGCGCAAGACGTCACGAATTCTGCCTTTATACCGCCAAGGCTGGAACGATTTTTCCATTTTTCAGCAAAATATCATGCCACGGGCTAATCCGACCATTCAGGTTACAGAGATGCGTATACTGTCAGGAGTTTCATAACAGATAGAGCATAACACTTTCAAGAATAACACCTTTTCACTTAGAAATAAAGTGTTATGACCAATTAAGTTTACACTATTTCGTGCCTAGATCTCCAACAACACCTTCAATTGGTAAAAATACTAACGAGAACGAAAGAAACGCAACAGATAACATCCCAAAGTGTTATCTGTTGAAACCGGGCATCCTTCTGTTGTCGTTATGTAACTTCTGACACTGTAGAATTTCTGCCAATTGAAGGTGTTGTTGGAGATCTAGGCACGAAATAGTGTAAACTTAATTGGGCGTAACACTTTATTTCTAAGGGAAAAGGTGTTATTCTTGAAAGTGTTATGCGCGATCTGTTATGAAACTTCTGACAGTGTAGTTACCACGCTCGTTTGTATTGAGATTCAAATTTTCCGCGTCACAGTAGAATTTTGCAGACGGCGACCGCAGATATTCCGAATTTCGTACTAGAGCAGGTAGTGAAAACAAAAAAAACTTAACACAATCCAAATAAGCATTATATTTAGTTAAATGATATAAAAATAAGTTGGCTTTTCAGTTAAACCTTAAAAGATTGGAGATCGAAAAGAAGGTTCCACCTCCTGGTTCAAGCATTTCGAGCCTTGCTACGCTCCTGAGCATGGTAAGCAAATAGTTTCTGCTAGTTACTATTTCGAGAAGGTTGGAACGGTCAGCGTAGTAACCTTTTCCGAGGTCGGAACGAAAATAGTAACTAATAGTTACTATTGTCAGAAGGGTGGAACACGCTCGATACCTCATTAAAGCATTGATACCTCAATAAGGACATCTTCAAGCGGGGACTTCTAGCTGATACATAGAAAAGACTTGAAAATGCAAGTATCGGCACTTTTTGAAATGAAATAGGGAGTTGCTAGAAGCTTATTTTTGAAAAAAAAAAATGTTTGATAAAACGGAAAGCACCCCTGATGACAGAGTCTAATTATAGATTACTTGATCAAGTAGGAAAAATCCTCTAGGCTACTTGGATAAATGTGTCAGGAGTGCTAAATGTCGTCCAGTTGGACTTTTTCAGATCCAAAGTACGCTGACATCAATTTCTTGTTTTATTTTAGATCCAAATAATAGTCGTTGAGCCCGGAGCCTCACTCGGCAAGCTTTTCTTAAAGCTAAACTTGGTGTCGGCTGTCTTGTCGTACTCAAACAGTGCCCTCAACCCAGTTCTCTATGCCTTTCTTAGTGAAAACTTCAGGAAAAGTTTTATCAAGGTAAGAGTATAACACCGAAAAAAACGGTCTGGTTTTTCATTACAGCCGAGAGTCTGTTATGGCTTTAGTTACCGTCATACCATAAGGCAAATTCGATGCCAGTGTGTTCATGGCTTGAAAATTTCGCTGGTAAAAAGTATCCCTCGTGCATAGAGCTGTTCGACTTGCTTTCAGCACCATGATCTTAACAGGACACCCTCGAATCAACACTATTAGACTAATGAGGAAACAAAAGAATACGATACCAGCGGCCAAGGCCATTTTCCAAATCTCCGGTGCCGACTTTCCGATCAAGGTAGTGCAAGTATCTCTGATCTTGTATTTGTTTTTGTTGTGTTTTATTTAATTCCTTTATTTTATTTTACATACTCCGCTTTTAAAGACGGCGGGTCAGAAAAAAATTACTTACTTACTTATTCCCATGGCGCTGTCTTTTAACCCCAAACTAATCTGGTATGAAAGAATCCAGGTTCCCAAAAACAAATGATAACCCAAATAGGGTAGGATATATACTCTTACTGTTCCAAGTTCCTGTAGAAAAAACTGAAATTTTAAAAGTAATTCAGGCAGTCCAAGTTGACTGAGAATCATATTTCACGGCGCTTAACGGATTCAGCTCAGATCTGATACAGCTATTCTTGCGATATTTCGGCTATTCTCGGCAAGGGTCAAGCTAGGAAATCCCACCTTATAACTGTCCAGGTAGATATTTCCAGGTAGACTTCGTTGCCTTCAAAGCGGCGTCTTCGACTTTTTGGGATCCCAAAATGTAAGTGGCGGGATACCTATGACATCGCAAAAGTTGTCCGTCTGTCTGTCCGCCCGTCCGTCTGCCAGTCTGTCCGTCTGTCCATCTGTTAGCACGATAACTCTCGAAGGGATTGAGATATTTTGATGAAACTTGGTGGGAGGATCCTTTGGGTCAAAGTACAAGTCAAGTTCGAAGATGGGCTGTGTAGCCATTTATTTGAGGGTGGGGGAGGGGTTTCAAATTTAGGGGCAAAAAAAATATTTTTTGAAAGATATTTAGATAGTTGATTTAGGGGTGAGGAGACACGCTGGCCGAATATGAAAGTTATTTTCTCGTCGGACAAGTAGTTCGCCCGGAATCCGGCGAAAACCGGAAAGTTTGTTAAAAGAAAAAGTTTTATTTGAAGTTGATTAGATGTTTGATTTAGGGGTAAGAAGACATGCTAAACACGATGGTGAAAATTATTTTCTTGCCGGACAAGTAGTTCGTCCAGAATCCGGCAAAAACCAGAAAATTTGTTGAAAGTAAAATGTTTATTTGAAGTTGATTAGATGTTTGATATAGGGGTAAGATGGCATGCTGAACACGATGGTGAAAACCATTTTCTCGCCGGACAAGTATTTCGCCTGGAATCCGGCCGAAATCGGAAAATTTGTTAAAAGCAAAATTTTTATTTTAAGTTGATTAGATGGCAGATTTAAGGGTACGAAGAGACGCTGAATCTGTATATGGCAATCATTTTTTACCCGGACATACAGTTGGTCCGGAATCTGGTTGAAACCGGATTTTTTTGTAAGTTAAAGTATTTATTTGAAGCTGATTAGATGTTCTACATAGAGATAACGAGATACGCTGGATTCGTTTCTGAACTATCCTTTTCTTGCTGGACAAGTAGTTCGCTCGGAATTCGGCCGAAACCGGAAATTTGGCAGAAGTAAATCAGGATTGAAGTTTCGATCAATATCTTCAAAATAGATATGGCTCCTACAGCTATATCTGAACTTGGTTTTCTCAGATGATTAGGCTGACGAAGACTGGATTTGGCGAAGACAAGACCTAGTTGTCTGGATCAAATATTAAATTTAGACAGAATCGCACGAACGTTCTCACCACCACGCAGACACAAAAGGAAAACAAAATTTTTCGTCATGATTAATCTGCAAAAAAAGCAAAGGAGCCCTTGGGGAAACGACCTCTGAAGATGCGGGGAGACTACACTTCTGAACACCACCCACCATTAGGAAATTTTCAGTCAGAACCTATGGGCCATCATGGGCCTTAAGTTTATTCAGAAGATATATTGCATTCAGCCATCCTTTGCATATTATCTGTGGCGGTGTACAATCCAAGATGGCTGGAAGCCGCCAAATCCACCCAAGCAAAGACACCCTTAAATCAGAAAGCTCGTGACACTTCAGCAGAAGGAGCTCCAAGTCATAAAGCTGAAAATTCAACCCTTGATCGCACGTAGTTCGTTCGTTTAGCTCGAACTTTTTGTGTGTTAAAATCATAATTCTGAATATATCTATCTATATATGCTCGAAATGCTCGTATCGGACACTGGTTTAACTCCAGAAAGTTTTTTATTTTCTTTTATAACTACCTCACTCGGCAATGCGCGATCTATAAGTTTCGCCACTAAACAAGAGAAGAAACATGAGAGAAGACAAAATTGTTACAAAAAAGTGAACTGTTGGTGAAGGAGACAAGATAGGCTACGAGCCTTAATTGCTATTTTCACTATTTTCTTTTTTCTTCCAAGTTTTCTCAATACAGATCTCAGTAGTTTGCTCAAAATACAACAGAAATTCAGGAAGTTTTCCTGCTCTGCTGAAAAGTTGACCACCCGAAGATTTACTGGATAAATATTCCTTCAGCCCAAGCTGACTGCGAGTCAGATTTGACAGAGCAAAACGGATACGTCAGCTGACATTTATTGGAGCTATATTTGAATCAAGGGTTGAATTTTCAGCTTATTCTTACCATCCAGGGAGATACCGTTTGTTGCCTTCAAAGTTTCGTTTTTTCCATCTTGAGTGGATTTGAGCCTGAAGAGGACCCTTGCCAAAAAGGGCCAAAATATAGCTCTAATAAATTTCAGCTGACGTATCTGTTTTGCACTGTCAAATATGAAGATTTACCTTCTACCATACCACCCAGAACTGATGTTAAACATTGACACGCTGTTTCTTTCTTTTCAGTGTTTTTCTTTTTAGTGTTCCTCTTATTTTTCTTCCTCTTTTTCATTTATCTTTCTCTTCGTCACACCTTCTTCTCTTTATTTGTTGTTGTTTGTGTTGCTTAATGGAGCTTCCAGAATGTATTCTCTATGCTCCATTCTTCTCTTTGAAGGCTATTTGGTTTTCATTCTTGTTCTTATATGAAAAAAAAATTGTCATAGTAGGAGCTTATGAACTTAGGCCGCCCTTCCTTGATGTCGGTCCCGGCATGTTTGTAATCACTTTCAAGCCTATAACTAACTGTACCTTTCACCTTTCGGGGATGTCACTTTTACCAAACCTGTCGGTCCGACTAACAAGGGATTTTCTCTTAAAAGTGCTTACCTGCGAACTGACCGCGGTTCACGGAATAGCAATACGAATGTATCCACAGTCCGTCGACGGGCAATCACTTACCGCTTCGACCTTTCCCCTTGACAGAAAGTAATTTAACGGTGGATATTGCGTGCCAAAAATACATTTCCTACCGAAAAGACCACGCCTTGTAATTTCTTAGTTGTTTATCTGTACACCCGAAGCGCTGGGCTAGTAGAGACAATCAATAGGACATATCTGTTCGTGTGAGATATTGTTGGCCTGAAGCGTTTTTCAAATAAGTGTAGCAAGCTGCAGAGTGCTATATGCGATGTTTTTACGTCTTACCTTGGTCTTACTTAATACACACCCTTGCTCAAATTGAAACTAAAAAGGTTGTCATCAATGCAGTGTTCGATGTTGCCACGCTGATACAGTTTTCGAGCTTCTAAGACCAGAAAAAGTGTTCTTAGTAGCCTACTACTTGAAGTAAGCTAGTACAATTTGACGCCCATTATATTGTGAAAAGTTACTAAAGTAACGAATGGACAGTATTAATCCTGGGACTAACAATAAGCAGTCGTTAAAGAACAAAACGTGTTCTTTTGAGAAAAGTTATTTCTTAAACTGCGAACAAAGTAGAAGTGTAGAACTTTACTGCTTCCCGTGGCAACTCTGACGACGCTGCTCCTTTCCTCGGCCCGCTGGCGGAACCCACCAAGCGATATGATTGGCTCTAAATAAGCAAAATAGAACCCGAGTCCATTGTCTTTACTAAAGCGCGCCCCGAATAAAAGACAAATTAAACGCCTTAATAAACTTTATTACACCTATTTGAACAATAAATGGCATTCTTAGACGAGGTAAAACAACTTAGTGGGGTGGACTGAGCAGAAACCGCAGGCTGCTCATTTCGGTTTACATGAATTAACCTAGGTGGGGTCTTGCGCAAGAAACTCCTTATTTCTACTGAATAGTGACAGATAAATGCGTAACGTAAAGCCAAGTCTTAAGGTACCTTCAGACTGAAAAAAGCTCATACGTACTCCCTTCACACTGAGACACTTACGGACGTTACGTAGACGTAAGAAGCCTACGTAGCTCTCCGTAACGTAAAAGTTTTCTTAAGAAACGTAACGTAAGGCAACGTAAGAAGATGAAGGGGAAATGGAATAAAAAGTTTACCTGGTTGATTGCCTATTTTTCCAAGAGAGACCTTGGATTTATGATGGAAAAATAGTATCCTTGTCACATTAGCTCAAAACAGCACAAATTGGACAAACAACTGAAAAATAGTCGACTACTCTGCGCAGAATTTTGAAATGGAGCATATTTGTCACGGTAGCGCTTCAAAAGACTGCACTCTAATTACTCTGGGGACAGTCAGGAAACTGAAATTGGGTTTCAAATCAAACCATTTTGTGTGACAGTTAAGTTTTAAATTCCGTTGGACCAATGTAGGCTGAAATGACTTTCTTTCTAGTTCCTTAGGATTACTCTGAATTACTTCCAAAAAAGGTAGATAGAATTTAGCCTTTGAAATACGTTCATTGGCATCTTTTCCTTGTCTTTCGTCAAAACCGACGAAAAACTGATAAAATAAAATGAATTCTTCAGTTTTATTCTTACGTCAGTCTGAAGGGGTCTACTGGAGGTGTGAAAGAGTCAGCGTAACGTAAGAGATTACGGAAGCGTAACGTAAGATTTTACGTATCAGTCTGAAGGCACCTTTAATCCTAGGCCATACTACTTCCTGCCTATTTCGTGCAAAGTTCTGCATTTTGTCAAGTACGACATGACCAGTTGGAAAGGAAAGCAAACATTAAGTGCCAGATTCTATGAAACTGGGGGGGGGGATCTAGGCTCGGCTATTTCAGATACTGCAGAGCGCAAATTTTTTAATTTAATGATCGGTCATTCCAAAGATAACCTGTTTTGTTTTTATTATTATTATTTTATTGTGTGGGGTATAGGCCAGGCAATCAGCCGAAACTCAGGCCACAAAAGGCCCATTGCCTCAATTCCCCCAAATACATTTGTTGGCAAACCATCACTCTATAATACAATTGATTAGAATATCACTCTATCAAAATAACTGACGAAAACATCACTCTTTCTACTGCTTTGTAACGCGTTCTTACCTTAAACCTGGCTAACCTTCCTGTCAACTGAAGCCCTGAAGGTACCTGGACAGTTCTCTTAATCTGGCTTTCCTCACTACCTCATGGAACTGGACGTCGGCCTTCAGAGATTGGAATGCTTCCAGTCGTTGCCTTGTCAAGGCTGGGCACTCTTGCACAAAGTGTGTGTTGTCTCTTCGTCTATTCGACAATGGCTACATATTGGAGACTCAATTTTTTTTCCGCATTTGAAAACCTGTTGGTTAGGTTAAGGCTCTGTCCTCCAACAAAAGAGTCTCCAAGCAGTGTGAAACATATAGGAAAATGCAAGTCGCAGCAAGCGCATGCCAACACTGCATTTGGGGTAGCAGGTAACGCGAAAATGTGAACCGATGGAAGAATGCTACACCGTCAGAAGTTTCATAACAGATAACACAAGGATAATAACACTTTGGATATACTGTTGTGCTGACTTTTCCATCAGCAGATACTTTTCGGCTGTTCCTGGTAATGCTTGTTATGCATAACATTTAATAAATAACGTTTTCCAAAATCACAACAGATTACATCCAAAGTGTTGTCTGTTGAAACCACGTATCCTTGTGTTACCTGTTATGAAACTTCTGACAGTGTAGTAGCCTAAATTTTAAAGTTTAACCGAAAAAGGATGAGATAGGACAAGTTAGTTACCCATCACTTATTCACTTAAATAGGCTTGAAGACGCGATGAAAATGCGTTCCTTCCTATTCATGAATAATCGGTTTCGAATAGTGGACTTTCCCTGTCGGATTTGTGGTACCTCTATGCGCTTGCACATGTGTTGTATGCTTGATGAAAAAGATTTACGCAATTTGTGTTCAGGCACTAAGTAGTCTTCACCAAGCTCAAGCATTGGCCACAAAAAACCGCGTTGGTGTTGAGATTCAGCTTTTCCGCGTCATAGTAGAATTTGCGTTATGGCGACGGTTGTACATATTATGGACGTCACTACTAGAGCAGGTGGTGGAAAATAAAAAACTCCCTTAGCACAATCCAAATAACTCAGTGTACGTGACCAAGTGATGCAAACATAAGTTGGCTTTTCAGTTAAACTTTAAAGAAAGTACTTTAAAAGTAGTTAATTTTCAGGCATGCGCTTGTGCGAAAAGAAACGAAGTCAACAACCTGCTGAACGTCGAACATAGCATGCTTTCCCGCCGAAGATCCGAGCGGCTTGCCCGAACAAGAAGCATCAATCAATCCACAACGCGAGAACTGCTAATCGACAACAAAGTTGCAGATAACTCCAATGGTGTCTCAACAATCTCAACAACAATGCTACCGCTGGAAAGTGTTCTGCCCACTGAAATAAGCGCCGACTAGGCACATGATGTTCAAACAAAACATTATAGCAACAAAATTATAACGATGGTTGTAGATTTTACATATTCCACAAGTCGTTGGAAACAAGAACCAGGAAAAAGAAAGCAGAAACAAACTCGAAATGTATATTTTAATCGACATGATATTTATATATTACATTGTCTCATTTTGCCTTCTGTAATCTAGACTTTCCCGGATAAAATAAATAGATGTCCACTCCCAAGATCTTCTGATTTTCTAAGCTGCCTCCGGTAAGTGTGCCGTTCTTCCAACTCCTTTCCCCCTTAATGGTCCTTGGGAAATCGGTTCAGCCAGCCAGGCAACATTTATTGGAACACAAAACCGATGATTTGCAACCGATGATATGGAGCTTGAAAGGCCATATATGTCAAGGAAGTGAGAGGTTTAGTGAACACTCGACTTCAACCGCACCAGATGGGCAGAACGTGAAAACGGATTCCATGCATACCGTCGATCCATACTCACCAAAAGGATAACTAAATTGTTATTGGAATGTCTAAAAAGCGGTCTCGATGTCAACTTTTCAAAATGTGAATAGATACATTTCAACCTTTCGTCAAACGTTTCAAATACATCTAATGCCTCGATTTATCTTGGTTCATCCATCGTCCATCATCAGCTCGATCGATTCTCTACGACGGCTTGGTTAAACCTTCAAATCTACATTGTAAAAACTTGCTCTCCAGTTCTTCAAGACGCATGTAAATCTATCCGTACTGCTTATGGGCGCATCGGGTTCCGGCTAAAACCCCCCCGGCTAAAACCCCCCCGGACAAAACCCCCCCGCCAAAACCCCCCCGGCTAAACCCCCCCCCCGTTACCAAAACCCCCCCGGTACCAAAACCCCCCCGACCAAAACCCCCCCGACCAAACCCCCCCCGACCAAAACCCCCCCGGTACCAAAACCCCCCGGTACCAACCCCCCCCCCGCATAAAAAAAGACGGGTATGCAAGAGTAGAGTAACGGGTAGGTATAGAGTAAGAGTAGAACAAACTTCTTTCGCAAACTTGACCCTACAAGAATGTCTGAAGTACAGTGGGTATCAGAACAATGATAAACAAAGGGAGTGTAAGGTGAAGGTGAAGGTTGATGGTGACAGACTAATTGCTGAAGTCACCAAACACCCGCATTCAACTGAAGCTGTTGTCAGTGAGGTGTTAAATGTGAATGATCAAATCAAAGCCAGTTCCACTCTGTCCCCCAACAAATCCTTTCTCAATGCCTCACCCTTCTTGGCGAGGAAGCTGCAGTTACGATGCCACCCATTGGTGCAATGGGAAGCTCCCCTTGCCTGATTGCTCTTTAGTTATCCCTGATTCATACCAGAAACTCGAAGATGGGCAATAAGCGGAGGGATACCTATGACACCGCAAAAGTTGTCCTGCTATCCGTCTGTGAGCAGGATAACTCTCGAAGGGAATGAATATTTGTATGAGACTCGATGGGAGGATCCTTTGGGTCAAGGGAAAGGTTGAGCTCGTTTTGTGATAGCACTTTCAAGATAGTCCCAGAAATATTCTACCAGCTGTTCACCTTACTCGTGCTTGTCAATGGTAAAACTGTCACATGGTTGTTCGTTTTGTTGCCCAGTAAATCCCTGTCTTATTATGTGTGAGTGTCTAAGGATTCGGGGGGGGGGGTTCGCAGGGGATTTACCGGGGGGGGTTTCTATTATTCTCTTTATCTCTACCTACTAGTTACTCTACTCTTACATACCCGTCTTTTTTATGCGGGGGGGTTTTGGTACCGGGGGGGTTTTGGTCGGGGGTGTTTTGGTACCGGGGGGGTTTTGGTCCGGGGGGTTTTGGTAACGGGGGGGTTTTAGCCGGGGGGTTTTGGCGGGGGGGTTTTCGCCGGGGGGGTTTTCGCCGGGGGGGGTTTCGCCTAGACCCGGGCGCATCATCCTAACCGAGGGCGCTACAATTGGAAAGCCTTAGAAAATCATAATGTACTTTCGGTGCTCATTCTCTTTTATTTCGTTTTGATGTAACGCATGCTCTGCAAAAGAAAGAACTAAAAAAGATAAGATCGGGCTATTTTATAGATGCAAAGCACCTTCTCCATCTTTCAAAATTATGCCACTACCAAACGCTAACGGATAAGTCCCAAGTTCAGGATGCAAGTATTACCCTTTACAAAGTCTCCTCGTCGCTATAGAGACGAGGAGACTTCTGATGACTTTTGATGATTTCCGGTATACCCAAAAATTAGTTGGCTACTTGTTTTTATGGCATTTGCAGCCTCTGGCTCAAGTGCCATATACCGATCGCAATTCCGTCCGTCGCTCGGTCCGAATTTTTTTGTCCCACATGTTCGAGTTAGGGTACTTCCAGATGTGTTAGGACGACGAAACTTGGCAGGAAAATCAGGGAACCGACCAAACTAACCTGGAAATAATCAGTTTCCCGATCCGACCATCTGGGGGGGAGTGGTGGGCCGGGGAATTCTGAAAATTAAGTAGTTTTTCTCACACTTTTTCGAGTTGGGGTACTTCCAGATGTGCTAGGACGATGATAACTTGGCAGGAGCATCAGGGACCCGACCGGACTAACCTGGAAAAAATCAGTTTCCCAATCCGACCACCTGGGGGGGAGTGGAGGGCTGGGGAATCCGGAAAACTGGAGTAGTGTGTAACTTTCGAACGGGTGATCGGATTGGAATGAAACTTAATAACTGAATAAATGGCATACCTCTGATGTCCCATTTGACGTCCGGACCGGATTCGACAGCTATGGGGGAGTTGGGGGGAGACCGGAAATCTCGAGAAACGGTTAGAATGGAGGGATCGGAGTGAAACTTGCTGGGAAGAACAAGCGTCTGCTCCAGATAAATCGTTTATACATTTGGACTGGATCCGGACACTAGGGGGGGGGGGGTGGAGGGGAGTTTCCCGGAATTCCGGTAATGGTGGTTTTGGAGATTTTCACGACGAAACTTGGGAGGCGAATCAGGGACCCGATCAAAATGACTTATAAATAAAAATTTACATGATCCCATAGTCGTGGGAGGAGTAGCGGGAGGGGGAATCCGGAATATTGAGTCATGCGTAACTTTGGAACAGTTGATCGGATTTGAGTGAAATTTGATAATCGATCAGAGGACATGTCTCTGGTGATCTTTGTCATGTCCGGACCGGATTCGAGAACAACTGGGGGGGGGGAATACGTGACCGGCTCAGACTGGGGAGATCGGGATGGAACTTTGTGGGAATTATAAAGAGATGCTCTGGATAAATCACTTACAGAACCGGATTGGCTCCGGCGACTGTGGGGGAGTTTTAGGGGGGGGGGTCCGGAATTCCGGTGATCGCGATTTAAGGTACTTCCAGATGTGCTAGGACGATGGAACTGGGCTGGAATATTAGAGATTCGACAAGATTGGCTCAGAAATCACCACTTTCCAAATCCGACGTTCCTTAAAGTACCAATCTTGACCGTAAATTTAGAAAAATACTTTTAAGCAAATTATACATTTTCATGATCCCCATGAGCCCATTATCATTTTTGCCTCAAAGGTTTTGCTTACAAATGAAGTTCTAGCTCCCTTAAAGTGCGAATCTGAACCGCAAGGTCGAAAACTACCGTACTTTTTTTTATCAAACGATACATCTCAACCCATGATCATTTGTGCCACAAGGATTTTGCTTGAAAATTTATATTATCACCCTTAAAGTGCACATTTTAACCGAAAACTGAAAAAAAAACTTTTTACCAAACGGTATATATCAATGATCCCTAAGGGCCTGTGATCGTTTTGTCTCGATAGTTTTTCTTACAGATGAATTTCTAGTGCCTATAAAGTGCGTATCATTACAGCCAAGTTCTAAAACAAAAAAAAGTTCTCTCTAGCTCCCTTAAAGTGCGCATCTGAACCGCAAAGGTAACCTTAAAAGTACTTTTGATCAAACACTACAGCTCAACCCATGCAAGTGACATATGAGCTTACAGCTCTTGTTATTTCTTTATTTATTTTCTGTACTCCACTTTCCCAAATGGAAGGTGAAAAATAAATTAGCCTACTTAATTACTTGCTTACTCACTAGCCTACTGGAGTGAATTTGGTACGATTGCTGAACACTGATTACTGACTAATTCTTTATAGAAGCCTCCACTGTCGGAGTGACGAAGCCTAGACAAACTAGGCAGCTGCCAAGGGAAGGGCCCTAACCTTGGAAGAGACCCGGCCAGGGTCCGAAGTGGCAAATGTTAAAACTGTGATGTATGGTACTTGTATACTTTGTTTCATCAAGAACAAATTATCTAATACAACTTCCTTCTTTGCTCCCATGCAGTGACTACGGATACTCAGATAAAAATGAGCGGAGCTAGAGGTACTCGCTGTAAGGTTGATACCCGTCAACTACTTCCCTCTTCGCCGCTGCACATCACCAGATGAAAACCGTAGGATGCCTGCAGGGGTGGAAAACCCGGTCTGCAGCTAAGTTAAACGTGACGTCACAATGGTAGTTCGTATTCTTCTGCGGGGTTCTACTGCGATGTAGCTTTTTGTATAGCTCCTCCTCCCCTCGTTTGCATCGGGTAAGGTATCAGAATATATTCGACTCCGCCTGGTCGTATTTCAGAGATAGAAAGATGGAAGTTCTTAATTATTGATATTGGTTTCATCAGGGACCCGTAAATTTCCTGTAGTGCCTCGCCATTCAGGGGGCTTGTCATTTCCTATGCTTCTATATGTTGCCCGACCCTTCCCTACTTTCCAAAAATTCCGCTTGGGTCGAATCGGCGTTCTTGTTTGCCTCATTGGACGTGAGCGCCAAAGAGACTCCTCCCTCAAGGCGCCAGCAGCCAATCCCGAATTTTGTCTATCTGGATAGTCGCGTATTCTATCCACGTGGGTATTTCTCGAACTACCGGACGGTCGGTCAAGAGCGTATCAGAAATCTCTTATTGAAAAGCCCCCTGAATTGCGAGGCATTACAGGACATTTATGGGTCCCTGGTTTCATCCAAGTCAAACTTTCTAATTCAAGAAAAATTAAATTTTGCTTTTGCCGATTTACCCAAAAAGGGATCGGACTCCATTGACTGCTTAGGGGGCCCTGTATCTCCGGCCTGGCGACGAAGAATGTGAGAGAACTAAAATTTGAATAAAGCAGACATAATTCGACAAAGAAACGCAAAACGTATATTGTCAAAAATTCAAACATGGGAACTACCGTATCACTTAAAACCAACTTTCTTCAAAATATAAGAAATATAAAAAAAAGGAGTCGGAAGAGCTCAAAACAAGAAAGTTCGAAAGAGACGACTTTGACAGGATTGTTTCCGTCATGAAGCCCCAAAGGTCTCTGAACTTTTATAATCTACAGCCATTTCTGTGAAACTCCAATCGAGTTTGTATTAAAATCTCAGGAAAACCGAACCTTTGTGCATAAGCTCGACAAGAGCGGGAGGATTATATCACAAAAGCAAATAGTTCAAAACTGTATCCATCAATGATATAAACACAAAAATCCTCGAAACTGCAACAAATAAATTTTTTCTTAAGAAATGTAAACTACTTACAATCAAATTAACACAGCGAAAATTGCACACATTGGAAGTGATTGATTGCATCACACCCCGTATCTTTTAGCCCAAACTCTCCTAAGTGCATTTGCCGAACTCAACATTCCAACCCTCGCTTCCACACATGGTTCAAGAATAAAATAAGTTGCGGTGAGTTTCCGGCAAGTACGTATCGATCTTGAAAAAAGAAAAAATCAAATATCAAGTTAGCCATGCTCGTAACGAAAACATACTAACTTCCGGAACCTGATTAAATAGAGATCCCGCGTACAGTAACCACTATTGCCTAAAAACGGAGTTGCAATAAAGTTCCCGGGGGATAAGTTTATTGTCCTATCGTCTGGCCTGCTGCGATCAATACGAGGGAATATTTTACGACCTAGGAGGATTCGTGGACCTGCTCCAAGAAACCATTACAGGGATTAAGGAATAGCCACGACCCAACATATTATTGGAAGTAAAATAATACCACGGATTGAAGAACAAGCAGTGTCGTTCTTGCATGAAAGCGATAAGGTTCATTCCGTGAACATACTTGGCCACTTACTTACAGCGTCCAGGAACAAATAAATCGTTAATAACTTGGTTATTCCAAAGAGCCTTCAATCATAGAGTGCTTCTGGTTCCTTCGTTTAGGGTGTAATAGCGCTGAATCATTTACAGTATGCTATTTTAGGAAAGTCATCAGTCACTCAGAAGCACCAGATTCTTTTTGTAATTTCTGTCAGCCATCCAACAGGAACAGAGAAATCTCATAACGCGTGCTACCAGAAGGCCATTGTGATTATCTATCAACGACAGGCCATAAATGTTTGGCAAATACTAAAAATACAATCGTTTCATGTATTCAATTTAGTAAAGTGGTTAGTGTAAGTGTATTCAACTACAAATATTTTGGTCCTGGACAATCTACACAATATTTTCTTTGTAGTTGTAGGGGTCTCTTTTCTAGAGGAGCAGAAAACCATAATAAACAAACTAACTTGACGAATTTTCATGTGCTCATATGACAAAAACTGTATGAAGTGGCCAAAAGAGACTAAGGTCTTACAGTCAAGATGTAAATTAAACCTACGTCCAAAAGCGGAAGTAATTCCCCGTCTTTCAAATACTCTCTTATCTGCAGGACAGACTGACTTACTAGACCCGAAGACCCGAGCGAAAAGATAAAGCCCTGGGACGGCTAAAGAACACCCTGAAAAAATTTTAAAAGGCGAAAGGAATCTCACAGAGAGTGCTTCTTATATTTAAAATTATGGCATGGCATTTAATGTGACAGAAAAAAACAGAAACCCTTAGAAACCGGTTTTGCCACTCGACACGAAGTCAAACTTTGCATCGACAAACGGCAGCGGAAAATCGCTACTATACACAATACGGATCTCAAACGTTGTGTGAAGTTCGAGCTATGGGAATAAAATGGATCGAACGATTAGGAAAGCATAGTTTATCTGCGTAACAAATATTGCACTTCCTTTTAACTCAAATGCCGATATCGTGTACAATATTATTAGAAATTTGAAGGAATCGAGCATTAAGCACTTACGTAATGGAAAACACGATAAACGACAAAAGATAACATAACAGAAAACGACAAAATTTCACAACAAACATACAAAAAACAAACCCGCGTTACTAATAATAACCACCGTACGGATTGTACATCGGTGGGTTCTGTGAATAAGGGTGGGTAGGGCGAGGTGCATAGGGGCTTGCAGTCTGCAAGGCATAGTTTTGGTAATTTTGATAGTTTGCAAGGTTTTGGTAGCTTTGATACCCCATCCGGTTCTGAACATGGAACCCCGGACTGGGCGAGGGAGTAGGATATGGCAAAGATGCTTGGCTCAGAGGTGTGACCGAGGGCGCCAATATTCTAGACAGGGACTCGTGTGAAGGAGTGGTACATCTGGAAGGGTCGACTGAAGTTGTATTCCTCATCCTTGATTGCAGGCTGCTGAACGAGCTATGTAGCATTGAATGTGTCGGCTGTATCCCAGGGTACTGCGCCATAGAGAGATTAACCTAAATGAAAAAATGCGTGAAAAATAGAACAAGAAAACCTCCTTTATGAGAACAGACTTCTTCCGCGGAAGGTTCCTGGATCTCTACTTTTACACCAAGGAAGCGGAATTGTATTTCATTTGTCTTCGTTTGATGGTCATACTTTCGTTTGATGGTAGTACTTTAGGGCTGTAGATTAGGGCTCGTTTTGTATATTTTCGGGGTTTCTCTGGGGGCGGGAGGGGGGTCTCAAACATTCAACTTATAAGGCTAAACAGCTTAACAGTGGCCAAACGACTATTTTTTTTTTAACTTGACAGAAGTCCGAAGTAGGACGCTGAAATTTCATCTATTATAAAGCCTAAAGGTCTGGAAGTGACCCTCCCTCCCCGTTCAGGGGCAGCTGGTCCAGGACTGTCCAGTGAGTGAAATTCGTGAATGGCAGGTATCAAGTTCTAATTTCTTAAGCCCATTGACATTGGGGCTTCGACTCCTCATTAAGGGCACCGTCCCCTAGACGCACCCAGTTGGTGGACACGGTGCCCAGGTTGTCCAATGACCAAGTTCGCAACTTGACCACGGTTAGGGGTAAGACAAAGAAGTTTCATTCGTCCAATACATTTATGTTGTCTGAATGTGGAACGTCTGAGTTATGGAACGAGGGTAAGGGGGGGGGGGGGGGGCTATAAGGTAAAGAGGAGTTTGTAAAATGGTGTCTGGTAGGTTAAGGGACCAGGATAAGTAAGGGTGGTGAAGTGAGATTACGGCGTCAAATTCTCCACGATAGAGCGTCTCTTCAGCGATCTGCGAAGAGACGTGAGAGGAGAAAGATCATTTTAAAGCAAATCTCGGTAGGTGGGTGGTTTCGATGAAGGCGTATAGCTTGCCGTTGGGCCAGAAAGGAAAAGTCTTTACTTTACTAGTGCATGTCCGATATCTGGAGGAGAAAGAAATGTGTGAATTTAAGGAATTGTGTGATTTAAGAAGGGACATCTCTAATAGGGTAGAGTGTGGGGAGGAATGGGTGGTTCAAATAACGTGGACATTAGGTTTTCGGGAAATAGGGGGATTATCGAGGATCCTGAAGAAAGCTACGGAACATCGAGATTTTTTTTTAATTTGATTGATTTTAAACGTACTTGTTATAGGGTTGTTTTTGTGTGGATATTTTTTGTTCCGCTATGGCCCGATGGTCTCTATTTTGGAATTACATCAGATTATATCACGTCACATCCCTTTTGGTATCGATCCCCTCTCCCCCTAGCCGATCGGCCCCTCATTGCAAAGTAAATAAAGTTATTGAACTGACAACGGTTGTATATCGGACAATTAAACTTAGTGTAAGCAACCTTTGTTTTTTTTACATACTCACTTCATGCGAAAAAGTGCTGACACTGGATGGTAGCCTGAGTTTTGATACTTGACAACAGTTTGATTAGGACGACAACATTTTTCTGTAGATTACTTAAATGCTGGTCACTGATCGCCTTATCGCTCTTCCACCTCCCTGCGGGCACAAGTTGCCCTTTTTCTGACTGTCACCACGCAAGTTATTTAATGTTTTTGAGAGAGTTGATTGATAGGATACAAAGAGACTTATGAATAAAGTAAATGGTCTGTGTTTTTATAAGAGTGGTCTGGAGTGTTGTTGGCGCCTCAGGCGTATGATGTGTGGATGAATTTGGCTTTTCAGTAAAGTATTATCATAATTGTTACATCTGTATTTCGAAGACTTGTGCATGGACTAGAAAGATGATGGGAAAATTTGTACTTGTGGACTTCCTGAGAGCGCAATGTCGGCCTTACATGTGTCCTTACGTCTACGGTGTCACGTCACAGAGTGATTTGCTATTTTCTGGCTTTATCATTAGCTTGTCTGGACAAGATATACGAAACAAAGTCACAGTCAGACCATTCATGACTGAGTCGAGTAAACACTTTAGTAGGATATTCGAAGGAAAACTAAAAATTACGGTATAAGTGTTGTATTATATGGTCACAAAGTTTGTTAGTTCATTCTTTCAAACTCCAAGTCTGAGCACTCGTGCGCTTGTTTTGTTCAAGTCGATCCAAATTTTTTTCCTACATGAATATTTGGTCACTATCATTATTATGGTTTATTTTTGCTCAGAGCATTAACTGTGCCAGAAATATATTTTTGAGAAACCAATCAATAAACGTCAGCTTTTCCGGGGCAAAGAAAAATGATCGACGACAGCGTAGAAGGAAAAATATCAAGGTGCTTTCGAAAGGGACGCAATAACCTTACAGAAAATTACGGACAACTCACTGAGGGATTCGATTGATTCCCGATGTGTAGTACGTGACGAGCTCAACAAAGCGCGTAAGTAAAGGAAATTGCTTTTCTGTCACCCAGAGATGTCGAAAGCAGAAAGTCTGGGGTGAAAGCTTTGTTAAATGTACCATCCTCCAAGAGATACAGATCGAAAATAAGTTTACAAGTTTGCGATTTCATGGAATGGAAGCACGCGTGCGTTTAGGTTATGAAAGGTAATTTAGGTATTTGGGTCAGATTATGTTATGTTGGGTTAGGTTGTGAAACTACTTGCTATCAACCCGAACATAAAGTGTAAAATCATTATGAACATCAAGCCGATCAAATATGACACGATACGACATTTATTACCGCTAAAAGCTATAACCGGTCATGGTTAATGCAAATATAAAAAAAAAATCCAATCAGTATATTCCAAATTGATCCAATACCTTTTTCATCAGCTCGGTTTTATACGGGCACAAGTTATTAATAATCATCGCTAACAAAAATAATAACGACTACAATAACAGTAAATGCAGTCTGGAGCAACAAAGAGATTCAGCAAAAAAAAAAATGCGGGAATGGAGCGGTCGGGAGAAAATTCGGTTGGTGGGACGGTCAAAAGCCCTAGAAGCTTAATTTTCTGGTTCCATCCCTTGGTCAATTTTCATCTAGATGAACCACTGGTTAGGGTCGTATACGAATGACACAAGATTCGGGCTCGTCCCCACGAATGTTTGAACCAAGGAATAATGACCATTTCCAAGAGATGAAAATGTTCCTGCGACTAACTCTCCTCGTTACAAGTGCTTGCATGATATCTCTAACACACCAATCCCGGATGATGCGGGAATTGGACCTGTTAAAGGACCCCCTTGCTTTAATAATATACCTAGCTCCCTTGTGGAAGTATAAGCTTCTAAAATCCCCATCTTTATAAGCTTCTAAAATCCCCATCTTTTTCCACTGTTTCGTTTTGTGCCTCCGGATTTTTTGCGCTTTTTTGGCTGTGACGAGTTTTGCCCGTCACACAACGCAAAGTTTGTCGGAATCTTCAATGTCTGCTGAAAACTCCTTTACATATATCTTCTGATTTGGACTTCTTTTATTTGCTTAGTTTTCCAACTTTTTAACCATGGCGCGTTCAGTTTTCAAACGTTTTGCGCCCAGCCGCCGCATCAGAGAGCAGGAAGGCTTGATAGAGTCGACAAGCTCTAACAAGAAAATCGCTAGTTTCAGGTGGAAAGTAATGGTGTTTGCGAAAATTGTTTTTTCTGGTCCGTTTCATAGGGAAAACATCATTTCTAGTAGAAGTTGTGCTTTAAGGCACAAGGTCTTTTGAGTAGTTTGAATGAATTTACTTCCTTCGAAATCTGTAAGTATTCTCCGTATATGTGAGACTTTCTTGAATGAAACAACATTACCGAATGTTCAAATTCCAGGTTATGTATTGACAATCGAAAAACCGATCAACAAATAGTAAAGGGGATTTCGGATTTAGTATTAAAGGGGAAATATCGTTCAATTTCTTGAATATGAATTAGGGTTAACCTACACATAGTACAAGCAAGTGTTGTATATAGAATAGAACATTTATTTAGCCTCGAATAGGCCATAGACAGATTTTTACATACACGACATGCAAATACATTAATCCATTGAAAACATAATGATCCTGCTACACATAAATGAACTATCTCCTATTTAAACTACCCCTCACATATTCTACCACCATTTTAAGAATGTTGTCTTTGGTCGATGTCAATATACAAGGGAAGAGCAACCCTCCCCCAAACTGATCCGGTGGAGGAGACTCCCGGCACTGCCCTAGGAAGTGGGCAACAGTGTCCTCAGCAATAAGGCACATAATCGGACATCTGTTATTATCACTGGTTAACACATCCCTATTTTTCCTCCTCTCAACCACCTTTTTTCTAAAACCAAGTGGTAATAATGCATTTGTTTACTTAAAACTTAAAATAAAATTCCATATGAGTTTTTATGAAATATTGAATGACATATTTTCGGACGAAATATCGCTGCCAAAGCATCGTAGCTGACGTATCCGTTTTATCCATTGTTTGAATATATGTTTCCCAGTCAGCTTGTCAGCTTTTCAATGATGAAAAAGTCGCTTTGTGTGTTAGCCAGTGTATTGTCTCTACAGGATGCCTATGCCACACATATCTCGGTCTGCCTATTTATTCAAACCTAAAATCCACAAGGCAAGGTCTAGTACGGAAGTGTCTTGCAAGAGTATGTATAACCTGTGTATAACCTATCATCGCAGGTCTCTACAATACTGTGGCCCTTCCACGTTTTATAGCTCTGGCGCAATTTCGACACATAATACTACAGTCTCAATGTAATACTATTAGATCCCATTGTTATCTTATCGGTACGCGAAGTATCTATTGAGTCTCCCCCCGTGGGCAAAGAATATAAAAATCAGTATCAGTACCCTGTGACTGTGATTGAGGCTAGCTTTCACGACTCATTTACGTGTTAATGTCCATATTTTCTTACATTTCTTTGTATAGTGAGAGTTTATATTGCATTGTGTTGTCTTTGGTTTTTTTTTGTACCCCATCTCGGTCTTCATGGGCCAAAGATGGGCAATAAATGTTTTCATTCATAGGTCACCATCTTCATCCGTGAATGCATTCTTGGTCATTTTTGAACAACTATTAGCCTATAGTCACTTATTGGTCGTGCTTCGATGATAACGGGTGACTTTAATACTGGCCTAATGGACTGTGAAAACAATATGCCGATTATAAACCTGACATTACGAACAACGTATTTCTTCTCACGTTAACACGAAGAGGTCGAGACTTTCACAAAGAAATACGGCATTAAGCACATGGAGATAATTCTATACATCTTACCGATAATAAGTTCTAGTGACAAGTCTTTATGTAAATAAATAAACCCATCAAGTCGATCTGACGCAAACTTCTCAACTTTTTCACACAAGTGTTTCATCATTAATACAATAAACTGTATTTTAATTTTCTTGGAAATGTCATTATATATATTGTTTTATTCATTTACACATGTTTCGTCTCTTGTACTCGTCCCAGGCTACCCTTGGTGTTATTTACTATGCACGTTCTCTTGATTGATTTTTGTTTACTGTTAATTTTACATTCTGCTTTGCGCATCAAGCCGTGGAACTGGAGTAGTGGATCTGAATTGAGTTTTATACTATACAGTATATTTCTTTTGGGGTTTTTTAACAATACGAGCTTGTCTCCCATTGCGACCCGATTTAAAAAGTTTGATTTTTGTATTTTTGCCCTATTGTTGAATACCGTTCTATAAGGTTTTTCAACCAAATTGTGTTTTGTTATAAATGAACTGAACTGAAAAAAAACAGATCTGTACATGTCCATGATGTCCCTTACGTGCCCCGCAGGATTCATCCGCCTGGCCCGTCCTGAAGTACCCGAACTCGTGACCAGCACACCGACCGACGGATCGATGTAAAAGCGGTGGTTATCCGGTCCTAGAGCCAAAACTATTCAAATTTTTGTCAAAAATCCGCTCAAGAGTTTTTTTGTCACATCTGAGCCAGAAAAACCTTGTCGGTAGGGGAAGAAGATTCGTGGGATACACAAATCATTCGGGAAGCGAGCAACAGCCGCTTTGTTGGACCGCTGAAAAAAGTTTATCAAGCTCGAGAATGTCTAAAAGCCAGGCTTCACCTTCCAGATTTTTCTTCCGGATCCCAGACAGCCGTTTTCGTCGAGACGGATCTGGAAGGTGAAGCCAGGCCAAAAACGTCTGGAAGTCCGGGGTGTTGGACACCCCAGATTCCGGATGTCTGGAAGGTGAGCATAGAGGCAACCCGTTCCTGAGACACAACAAATATGCAAATGAAGGAAGAAAAGGGAAAGTGATTGACAGTTGTAATTGGGATGCAAGAGGTATTTGAAATGTAAAGGGGGCATCTAGGAAATGTTGAAGAATAGCAAATTTAGCTGTCATCATTATCATGAAAATCTGGAAGGGTTGGCTCTGGGTTGGCTTGACTATCCGGAAGCCCCGGACGTCTGGGTATCTGGAAGGTGAAGCCTGGCTTTAAGCGGCTGAATAGGGCCCTGAGACAGTCGCTAAGAGATGTCGACGAGCCCCCGAGTCCGTCCTCAGGCTTTTTGTACTGCATACCTCCTGCACATGAATATTTAGCTTCTTGTAAGCTAAATCACGTAATAGATTCATTCATTCATTCAAGCTCGGCAGTTTTCCACCGGACACCTCACAGGAAATGATCCCATTGACTGCTATATTAACTGGTCTCTAGATGAAGTTGACGCGTCGAAGCACAGTCATTACTGCGGGATAATGGGGACCAGTCTAGATCCTGGTAGGGCGTTGGTCCTGAGCACCAATAAACATATTGTGTCTGCATTATTTCACTGACAAAGTTTTACGAAGAAAACAACCAAGTGGATTTGATCTCTGTCTTGTGTTTCGATGGTGTTCTGTGTCATAGATTGCGTGATATCACGGTACTGTGCGGCAATTCGGTCTGATAAATTATGTTCTATCATAACTTTTACAGGCGTTACGACTGGACTGAAGTATCAAGTATCTATACCAATTACCTGCAAGAAAATCATTACCTGATTGGCACTGTGTACCCCAATGTGGGGAGCCATCGACAAGCCATATCCACTATCTTGCATATGCGAAGGAGGTAGAGGGCACTGAGGAGGTGAGAGTGGGCGACTCGGACCTAAATGATTAGCGAAAGCAGTTCTCTGCAAGCTAACGGAAAGATCCTTCTCTTCAATGCTTATGTTTGGCATAGGAGAAGGAAGGGGACTCCCTCGGTCCTGCAGCGACTCTGACCTCTTCATATTCTAAAAGAAGAATGCCTAAGTAAGCTTCAAGGTGGAAAGAGCAGAGTGGTTGAATTTAATATTAGAAAGAGTGGAGCAGGACAGATGAGTACAATTTAGTCCACAAGTGCTTTCAGCGAAAACGACAAATTCGACTTTATCGTCAACAAGAAAAGAACAAGTTTCGACCAAACATATCGGAACATTCACTAATCGTCAACAATTTCATCTTAAAAGGTAGAATGAATTTTACAATTTTACAAAATGTACATTTCAGCGAGCTGACCAGAGGATGTTTATTCTCATTCCCAGCTCGGACTGCTTTTCAGTCATACGTTGTTCTGTTTTTAAGCCGTGAATAATTTGATGTTCTGTTTCAAGTACGACCTTCAATTTTCTCCGCACTTCTCTACGACTGGCTACAGAGAGCCTTGGGAATTAAGTTCGCAGATAACTACAATTGTCAGGTGGAAAAGGGTCATTTAATCAGTGATCCCGCCGATGGGAAACTCAAACTAGATCCATACGTTGCCTGGTCAACGTGAAGTGTTGCAGCAAACTTTGTTTGGCTCCACCGACTAAAGTATTGCGAGACCAACACTTTGGTTTTGTTTCTTCGCCACTGGTTATACGCTGAAGTTGTCAATCAATCGAAGTTTTCAAAATGGTATGTTCCAAGAAGAATATTTTTCTAAGCTGATGACGCAATCCATAATCACATGGCTATCCCTCAGCGTTGAAAAAAAAAAGAAAGAACAGAATATCGGAAGTAGGGACTAAGCTGATATTGCAGCCAGTTGTGCTGTATCGTTTTCAATCGTTGACATCGTGACGAGTTTCTAGATGGTGAAAGAGCCAAAAAACAACGCTCATGGGAAACAGACAAGGCTCGAACGACACAAAAAAATCACGCTACTCGTGATATCTCTTACCGTCGTGGAAGGTAAAGAAAAAAAAAATGCAAAATAAAAATTCGCGATGCGTTTTAGATTATTTTTTAAGATTAACGACGGACATGAAACTATAGTTGCATCACCAATTCCATTCAGCTAATATTTAACAAAGTGTCAGGAAAAATTAGTACAATTAGCGCATGTGATTCTACTGAAACAAATTAACTGTATGTTGTTTAAACGATTTCTCTGGCTGAAGCAGGATCAAATCTGTTTTTCATACACATACAAAGTTCAATGGTAGGTGCAGCCTTTTTTTCTTGACCACTTGTTTCTTTAATTTGCTCCTCTTCAAGGGACAAATCAAACATCAATCCCATGTTAAGCATGCAAAATGGAGTTTATCTGCCCTCTTATCCTTTCACAAACTCTCTCCCAGCTTCACAGGAAACGACCTCCAACTCCTCTCAGCACGAGGATTTAGTCATACCCCCCTCCCCCTAAAAGCCGATTAGTCCAAAGAGAAGTTGCCATGTCATTAATAAAAGAGAAACCACCCAAGGGCGTTCCCGAGCTTTTTGCATTAGGCATTAGCAGTAATTGGAAAGCATGTCAGGAAAGAGATGCGCACATCTTTAGAGCGAAGACAAATTTACAGCGACACAAATTTATGTTTTACGAACTGACAATGATGTATTCATCGGCCGTGCGCCCTGTGAAAATAATCAACCAACTTTCGATACTGTTACAGTTGAACTGAAAAGCCAACTTATTTTTGTATCATTTAACTGAATACACTATTTGTTCAGTTCAGTTCAATTTATTTCTTCAACATTATGTAACATTCAACATAGCCTATACGTATACCATCTTAATATGTGACAACAGGTCACCTGTGCAAGACGGACATCACATTAACAATATCTATTTATCAATAATTTTTTTTTCATCATTTTTTATTTTTTTATTTATACACTTAGCCTACTTTACCTCACTCCGAATCAACTTTCTTCACTCAAACACCCACAACCAACAAACCTACCCAATTCTAATCCCCTCCCAATCTCAATTAAACAACCGATTCAAATTCCCAACAAATATTTTTTTAATCTATTCTTAAACAATAAACTATTCTCAGACTCCTTAATGCTTCCCGGTAGATTATTCCAAACAATCACCCCACTATTTCTAATTATAAATGACGCTCCACTACTCTTACGTGACTCGCTAACAAGACTATCAATATTCCTCTTGGACTTGTGTGGACTGTGTTTCCTCTTGGACTTGTGTGGATTTGGACTGTGTTAAGGTATTTTTAATTCATCTCCACAACGCAAAGTTCTACTACGACGCGGAATTTTGAATCCCAACACAAACACGGCTTTTCAGTGGCCAGATCGTCAGCACTGCTCACTGCGTGAACACTTATTTTTCGAAAATCGTTTTCGTCAAGCAAAAACACAGGTACAGGTGCATACAGGTACCGCAAATCCAACAAAGAAAGTCCACTATGAGAAAATCGATTATTCGTGAATAGAGGAGCAACGAAGTAGGCATTTTCATCCGGCCTTCAAGCTTATTTAAATAAATAAGTGACGGGTAACCAGATTGCCCTATCTCGGTCCTTTTCGGTTCAACTTAAGCAGATTTGCTGAACCAAGCCAGCTCCTTTACTCTATCCAAGCATAGCAAACGTATCCGACAGTGCAAAGACGCAACAGTGTAAGGTCACTGAAGCCTATTGACAAAGTTTTTAGCACGGTTGCACTGCGTTAACACATACATATACACATCTTCTTCGTGACTGTTGGTTCTTAACGGAGCCACAAATACAAGATAAGTAGCCTACCTGATTTTGCGGCTTCGCAAAAGAAAGAGGAGACTCATTTTGAACCCTCGGCTCCATCTGACTATTCTGATTCGGTGACATAGGCGACATCTGAGGAATGTGGACCTAAAAAGTCGACCGATTTAGTTCCAAACGGAGAAATATACAATGCACAAATACAAGTTCAAATAACGTTCAGAATCTAATAAAAGGTTTAAAGCATCTATGACTACCTATGTTTCCTGCCAGTTCCACAGAAACTGATTACCTTACCCATCGAATACGAACAGCTTTAACCTCAACTTCTTGACATTTACATCGGACCGCCCAATCGCCATTTTAGTTTGACCACTATTCTGAACCAATAAGTCACGCAAGTGATGTTACGTAGAGCAAGACTAGACAGGCACAAAACCCAAGAAAAGTTAGAGCTCTCATAGGGTTCTACTGCTATTAGGAATGCGACATCGCTATATCGCATCATCGAGAATGGTTTGAAGGTCCGGAACGAAGATTTAAGTCAGAATGCAATAAACTCTCTTTGACATTCGTACTTTAAGAAAAGGAAGCGATAGGCTGTAAGAAAAACAGGTTCGTCTAGTCTAGTTGTCAACCAAGTATGGTAATTTGCTATTCTTTAGACGCTAGTTTCAATACTGCCTGCACAAATGGCGGACAGAGTGTAGAATTTCTGGTTCTGGTGGTGTTGCTGATTTATTGCGTCACACAATTACTTTTTGATCACTGTAAAAGCAGCCGACGAAAATTTCTCGTGTACAAATTTTCTTGGACACAACAATATTTGCGTTCAGGAAAGTAACGATACAATGGAGTCAAGCCTTACCTCATTCTGGCCTCGCCACTGCGACTGTGATCCCATTTGCGGCGACGTCTGTCTTCGTGGTGACTCGGTTGGTTGCTCGTACTGCCTCGAATCAAAGTCATAGGGATAGCTGCTGCCGAGCCGTTCCTGAACATAATGTTGTGCCTTTGGCTGGTGGTACTCCCCATTGGAACTCCTTCCCCTATCGTGGTGTGCCGACAGATCCTGATTTAGTGGGTTTGGCTGTTGCTGGCCGTGGTGTTCGGCCATGTTTTCTCGCACAACTCTCTGCCCTTCAATGTCTTCAGTCAAGTGGGCAATATCATGACGACTGATACTCTGAGACATCCGAGATACTTCTTGAGACACAAGGTTGTGTGCGACATCCTGAGCGACGATCTCATGCTGGATGTTTCTCGCGACGCTCATGTCAATCCCCTGATCCATATGCTGATCCTTCCGCCACGGTTCATTTCGAAAGTCTTCTCCTTGAAACTGCTCGTGGAAATCGTCGTGGTGTTCTGACGGGGTTTCAAAGTTCTCGAAATCACGCCTAGGCGAGTGGCTCAAATCCTGAGCTTGGGTGAGATCAGGGATGTCAGGAGCGAAAGTCCGGAATGACGGCTTGTCTTCGTCATTGCGGTGGTGATTAGCGAGGTCAAGCACCTGTTCGGCAAGATCTCCGCTTGTGCTGGACTCGTGGCCTTGTTCAGTGAAGCCACTGGAATCGTGGGTCGCGGGAAAGCTCAGATCCGCAGGCATGAACTGATGGCCATCTTCTTTGTAGCTCCCGTCCTGAGAGCTAAAATTCGAAAACATCTCCTTGTTTGCAAAGAGAGGTTCACCATTTTCTTTGATGTCTTGGTTCTGCTCAAAACTTAGCGGAAACTTTCCTTGTGCGAACGAGCTCTGTAGGTCCGCCGCAGCGGCATAGAAAGCCTTCAGGTCTGCAGCGTCGAAAATACTCTTGCCCTTCGTTTTCTTCGTTGGAGAATCAGATTTTTTCCGCTTCTTCTTGGGGAGATCTTCAGCGGGTTCAGGTAGTCCATTTGCATCTTGTTTCGGTTTTCGCCAACCTAAAGGTCGACCTGCAAGTAAAACATCAAAAATAGACGATACCGCTTAAAATAGTCTACATGTCGAGTGGCCTTATTGTGTTTGTTTTCTGCCACACTTCAAACCTGCTACTCACCTCCAAGGAATCTGGCTTTTGCGATCCAATATTTGTTTACAAGAGCGATGCAAGTTCGAGAAAATTAATAGCGGATTTAATAATAAGCCGACCAGGCCAACAAAGGGGTCCCGTCATAACCCCCACACGTCATAACCCCCACACGTCATAACCCCCACAAAATCCGTCACTACGCCCACATTTTCCGACAGTTCACCCACACGTCACAAGGCCCACATTTTCCGACAGTTCGCCTACACGTCAGTTCGCCCACACGTCAGTTCACCCACACGTCAGTTCACCCACACGTCAGTTCGCCCACACGTCAGTTCACCCACCGTCAGTTCGCCCACACGTCAGTACACCCACTCCTAAAATCCGACAGTTCCCCCACACGTCAGTTCGCCGACCGTCAGTTCGCCGACCGTCATAACCCCCACACGTCATAAACCCCACACGTCATAACCCCCACACGTCATAACCCCCACACGTCATAACCCCCACACGTCATAACCCCCACACGACATAACCCCCACACGTCATAACCCCCACACGTCATAACCCCCACACGTCATAACCCCCACACGTCATAACCCCCACACTTTCCGACAGTTCGCCCACAACAAAGACCCACAGCCAATTAATTCAGAAAACCCGACTGAGTCAACGGTCAAAACCCAGGGGACTAAATAGAAGGGGCCGACGTTTGCGCATTTTAATGAAGGCAAAATTCATTCAGAATCGCCGGAAGCTTGCTGTCAGATCGGATAGCTTTGATTTCTTTTACGAAAAGAAAAAAAAGACGAAGTAAAACACGCAGGGATCAGAGAAGGAAGCTCGTCCTTCTCGCTCGTTAAAGTACATACGAGGTCCTGGCGGGTTGCATTTCAATCCCTTAAAGGACACGTCGTACTTATTATAGTAATTCATTCTGCTTCAGTATTATTTCCATCCATTCTCGATCCAGAGATGCTCAACTTCATAAGTGTATCCTATTTCCTCTATTAGCAACACACTGATCATCACGCTTGCCATGTTTCTTCTCTTTGCGTGACGTATTAGGCACCCGATCATTGTATACGAGGAGCTTATTCGTCCGAAGACCGGTTATGCAAATTTTGCCAAGATTGTCGGTCAAGGTAAGGGAGACGGAAAGAGGCCAAAAACAGCCGAAGCCGTGTGTAATTTTCTGTTAGCATATCTTAGTTGTAAAGTGGTCAACTATATCTGAGCAGAAACACAATGTAGTTCGAGGTTCTTTTACATCTATATCTTACTAAAATTTTGCTTCGGTAGAATAGATTTGATATTTCACTGCGAGAAGTCGAGCTTTCCATGCGATAAGGCTGCGCTTCATTTGAGGCCGGTTTGAGGCGGCTAAGTCATTCCTGGTGCGCGAGAAAATTAAAAAGGACCTGCCACCTCCAATAGGCCGCAAGTGAAGCGTAGCCTTATCGAATGGAACGCCCGACTCTATGCAGTGAAACTTATAGGACCTCTCTGCCTTTTCGATTATCCCTAGCTTACTTGTGGAATTACAAGTTTCAGAAATCCCCACCCTTCGCCAGTGTTTCCTTTTGCACCTACGGCTTTTTAGCACTTCTTCGACTTAGTCTAGTTTGTCAGTCACGGAGCAAAGCCTCAAAGTTCCGCCAATTGACCTTTTAAAAATAAGTGAATGATAAGCTCCAAAATGTTATTTTTTTCATTTTCCAGGCTCTTTTTCTTTGTTTTTCCAGTTTTTAACCACGGCCTGCTGGCCCGGCCCGATACTGAAGTTTCCTGTTGGCGAACGGCACTGAGACTACCGAAAGCTTCTGTTTCTGTCCGGTCCGGCAATAATAACATTGAATATAATACTGCGGGTGTGTGTATCTGGCTCGGTCATTGAACATGCATTGTTATGTCAAGTGGGAGTGGGAGACACGAGGGGAGAAAACTAAAATAGGACGAGTATACCATTAAAAATGAATACTTCGATTATTATTACTTCATATAAGTACAAGTTATTTTATTCATTTTTGTATGACGAAAAGGTCAAATTCGGCGGCAACGCTGTGAAAGATACTTTTGAAACAATAAAATTCTATTCTATTCTAAGATAAAACATGGTAAAGAAGAACATTTCAAATATATTGAGCTAAAACTTGGTCGCAGAAAGGGACTAGAAATTTATGCACACGTGAAACAAAAATAAAAGCACAGACACGAAATTTACACGGTTTCAAATATATGGAGTGAGGAGAATGTATACTTCAGAAGAGCAACAGTTAATAAAGAGACAAAAAGGGCATCTGCCGATTAAGCGATTAAGCGTGATTAAGCGTTGGAGGGGGATTAAGGAAAATTTCTGGCACGCCTAGACATCAAACGGGTGGAGCGATTGGATGAAACTTGGAAGCTAAAAAGGTCATTTACCCAAGATGTTCCATTTTTGGCTCCCGGAAGGATTTGGCTTCGGGAAGTCGGAGTGGGGTGTCGGACATTACCCGGAAATGCTCAGATTCGAGTGAAACTTGATGGGTTGTAGGAGCAGATGCCATAAATGTCCCATTTCTAGGTTAAAACCGCGTCTTTCGACGGCGGGAGGTTGGAAGGGGGGTATTTTGTGACGTTTTCATTTACTTTCTGTACTGCCTACTCGTAGCAAGTGCCATATGAGCTCGTAACTCTGGTCGTAAAAGAACTTGAACTGTTCGAGCTACAGTAAGTTTTGTTTGCAGCCATTCTTAGAGTATACTTAGCAAAGCCGGAATAGGAAATTACTACAGAAACAGGCAACGCTTGAGATTCGCCCACACTTGAAGTGCAGGAAAAGGCTTATGAGGTCAGAAAAAACATGATCGACCCTAACCTTCTTGACACAACTTATAAAGCAGCGAGCGTCGACTTGAAGTTTAGCTTATTTTCTTCTTCTCAGTTTTACTATATGTTTATACGACATGTTCCTTTCTGGGCTGGCCTTGATGTTAATGTCCAGAAGTGTAGCCTGCCGAGTAATCTAACAACCAAGAAAAACCTGAAGAAAAAAAGCTTTTTTTTTCATGTGATTCCCAGACTTGTTGGCACAACCCGGAACGTACCGGCCTCCCCCCCCCCCCTTAAAGGTTAACGGCTAGTGACGTTGGTTTTTATCCAGCGTAAAACCTTCACATTGAAACATAGCCTACAAACTGTAACTAGTCTCCTATCTGGGTACAGTACTGTACTGAACAACCCAGGACCGATTAGATTCGTCGCTGAGCATTAATTTCGTTTATTACCGAAAGACCCTTTCTCTACGGTTCAGATAGAACATACAATATCTGAACTCAGGCGAAAAACTATGCATCCCCGATGAAAATTTTTCGAGAATTAGTCGTATGGAGTTGTACGAAAAAGTAGCATGCAGTAGTAACTGTTACAACTGCGCACTACTACTAGCAAACCGGATGCTACTACAGCAAGATTGGATGCTATCGGATGTCACTACTTAAGATTAATCCAGTGGCAGGAACGTTAAATCAAAGTATTCCATACCACCACATATCTATACATGCAACTTTTTCGTACAGCTACCTTACAACTACACAGTCAAAGAATTTTCATCGGGTCCATCTCCATTTCCGGTATCCTACGGCACTCAATGAGATTTATCGGCACACTTAGGGCTCCGATGGTAGTTACGCCCCTGACTATATTAAGCGTTGTTGAAAAAAGAGTAAGAAAGCTGGCCAACAAAAGTTATAATTCTTACAATTTTCATTTCAATATGGACTAGTCCCAATCGTCCACCTTCGTTACCAACTTGTTTACAACGCCTTTCTCTTGCACATATTCTTCTTTTTGTGTCCTTCCCACTTATAAAACAAAAGTATCGAATCAATTAGCAAGCTTCTGACGATACTGAATTAATATTCGCCCTCATTAAAACGCGCAGAAGTCGACTTCTTCTTACGAATCCCCTGGGTTATGATCCCTTTCTTTTAATTGCATTCACTCGAGATTATCAAACTGGTGGATGGGTCATTATATGTGGGCGAACTGTCGGAAAATGTGGGTCTTCTGACGTGTGGGGGTTATGACGTGTGGGGGTTATGTCGTGTGGGGGTTATGACGTGTGGGGGTTATGACGTGTGGGGGTTATGACGTGTGGGGGTTATGACGTGTGGGGGTTATGACGTGTGGGGTTATGACATGTGGGGGTTATGTCGTGTGGGGGTTATGACGTGTGGGAGAACTGACGGATTTCTGAAGTGGGCGAACTGACGGTGGGTCAACTGACGGTGGGCGAACTGACGTGTGGGCGAACTGACGTGTGGGGGTTCTGACGTGTGGGCGAACTGACGTGTGGGGGTACTGACGTGTGGGCGAACTGACGTGTCGGTGAACTGTCGGATTTCTCTTGTGGGTAAACTGACGTGTGGGGTTTATGACGTGTGGGGGTAGTGACGGCGACCCCCAACAAATATGCAGCAGAAACATTTACTTCTCGTAGGACTTTGCTGGAACATGTCGAACAGATTTCCTTTTTGGCCAAGTCAAGTTCAAGTTCGTTTTACTGGTGCACCAAATCGATACATAGTTGGCTAGGCCTATAGAGAGGAAATATCGAAGATACTAGGCCTAAACCTTAAAGATACTAGGCCTAAGGATGCAACGTCCATTACCTCTTTTTTTCTTGGCTGCTCCATCATCAGCGACGGTCGGATTCGGCGATAGGGCCAAGGGCTTGACTTGTTCAGGAATAGACATATTCGCAGGTGGATAGTCAATCTGGCCGTCTTCCAGCGGTCGAACACTTGCGTCAAATGCCTAAAGTATACACACCAATGAAGCTGAAGTCCTTCATAATCGATCAAAATCGACAGATGATTTCCCTTACAAGAAACCCGCTCAGTTCCGAGTTTCAATTGCATCATATATAAAATGACAGAAAACGGATAAGTCACCAACGATTTTCTTCAGCGATATTTTGGCAGCCTCTTGGCAAGGGTCCTCATCCACGGAGCAAAATACCACTAGGAGTGCTGCCAAGCTGTATGTTTTCCATGTATTGGAAATGGGTCTTACTCGTGACTCCTCTCATTCATTCCGCCCATTCCAAGCATCCAGCATCCTAGGAGTGCTGCCAAGCTGTATGTTTTCCATTCATTGGAAATGGGTCTTACTCGTGACTCCTCTCATTCATTCCGCCCATCCCAAGCATCCAAAGCGAGACAAACTTCAGCAAACAGTACATTAGTTGCGTTTTTAAGGCACTTGCCTTCCGGCCAAGTGCCATATACCGATCACTTTTCCGTCGGTTGGTCGGTCGGTCTGTCTGTCGGTCGGTCGGTCGGTCCGCTGATCGCGAGTTGGGGTACTTGCAGATGTGCTAGGACGATGAAACTTGGCAGGCGTACATCACGGATCCGACCAAACTAACTTGGAACTAGTCACTTCCCCGATCCGACCACCGTGGGGGAGTGGAGGGAGGGGGAATCCGGAATATTGACGTATTTATAACTTTTTATCGGGGAATCAGATCTTAATGAAACTTGATATTCGGAAAGACCTCGTGTCTCAAATGTCACACTTCACGTCCGGAATGGATCCGGTGACTTTGGGGGGAGCTGGATGGGGGAACCGGAAATCATGTGACATGTCCCGAGTCGACGGATCGGGAGAAACTTGGTGGGAAGAACAAGCACAAGCCCTAGTTACATACGTGACAAGACCGGAGAGGATCCGAACGCTGTGGGGGGAGTTGGAGGAAGGTTCCAGAATTCCGGTCATCCCGATTTCAATTTTTTCCATGAACACAAAGTTCATACGTGTCACTTTTGCAGAGACGATTCCGACTAAAACTCAACATTTCACGTTTTTTCATGAAAATAAATTTCACTCCCAGTTTACTCTCTGTTTTGGGCCAAAAGTTACTCTCTAAATGTTTTTGATGTGGCAACCCTGCCTAGGCCTGCACGGGAGCTTACCTCTGGAAGGACCTTGCCACGGCTAAGATCACGCACATTGCCAGCCGAATATGCATCAAAGGTGTAGGGAATGGTTCTTTCGACGTGAGGTATATTGTCATCATCATAGCCGTGTGCCTTTTTCAAATGAACCTGAGTAACCTGCTTCGTGGAGAACCCCATTTCGCAGCCTTCGACAGGGCACCTGGAAGGAATATCACGCTATTTTCAAACAGTAAAGAAAGTCGTACAGGCAAGGTAAAACAGTAGTTGATCCGTTTGACAGGGTACTGGTGCAAAACAATTCTCTACCCCCACCATCCTTATTTCACCCGTCCATCGGTGCTGCACTTTCGTTCAAGACAACACGCGTGTTGAGTCATTTTTCTTCTTCTTCGAACGTTAGTTAACTTTAAAGGACCTGTTGTACCTACAACGCCAATACAACCATTCCGTAACATTGTTCATTAGTTCGTAAGTCCGGAGATCCAAGTTTCCTATGTTACATTCTGAACCCGCTAACAACACCTCACTTGTATTTGCACTTGTTGTGATTCACTAGTTTCCATGCGCATCATGCTCCGGACGAGTGTTCGCGTATCGTGCTATTGATACATAAAAGTGGTTTTCTGAATTTTGCTTGAAGTCGCTGGGCCTGGGAAAAGGCTTAAAACAGGCAAGACCGTGGATAATGTTTTAAAAGAAGAGTCTAACTTTAAAGTATTCAGATAGCTGTTAACATTGGAACATGAACAGTAAATAGTGCGAGGTGTGCTTTAAACAGTGCTATGTTAACTGAAGGATTCAAAGAAACAATAACTATTATATTCATCCACTTTCCGCGGTTAAAGTCAACTACTATTACGCCAGAGTCACTAACTAAAGGCTCCTAATAACACCTGAATCGATGTTTGAGGACTTCATTTACCATCTGGAACAAATCTGTCCTATTCTTAGTTGACTAACATTCAAGGAAGCACAAGCTTAATGTAACTTAACCAGCTATAACGTTTGTAGCGCAAGTAAACAGGATCTGCCGCTATTTCTAGAATTTTAATTGCACAGGAGACGAAAAAGAGCGGATGCAAATCTGCAGAGGGCGTCGCCTGCTTTTTCCGAAACTAAGTGCAACGTAAGCAAAGGATTTCTTCCGCCCTTTCTATAGAACTCAGTATGACGCAAACGAATATTCGCATCCGACCCTCAAGTGTGGAATTAAGTTTCCCACGGATATGAATATATGACCGACCGCGATTCTGTCTCTTTCAGCTTTTGTTATCTTATGCTAGTTCGTTGTCAGACATGAATACATAACAGGCATCGTAAAGAGTAATTATAAATAGAACAACGTCTCTTAACGTAAACCTTTTGTACCAACACCACCCCACGACCGTCTACCTAACAGCCCGATCAAACTGCCGCATACAACCAATCTCAGAGATATCACTTCTGCTCGCGGACAAAACACCGAAGAATCTTCGCTCCAATTTGGCTATCTAGCTTTTTTGGTTGCGTTGCCATTCTCAGTTATGGTAGGCTTAAGGCATCATTTTGAACTGTCATATTTTCTGTTTAATTCTCACCTAAAGGGTTTGACTCCTGAGTGAGTCAGCATGTGAATCTTCAAATTCGATTTGTTCTGAAACAATTTCCCGCAAGTATCGCAGGCGCAGGCACCCCCTGTTTCCTTGTTATGTGTTTCTCGGTGGTGACGGTGAAGTGCTGCACGAGTTGCCAGCACTTGCTCGCAGAACTTGCACGGATATTGCTTCTGTTCGTCTGCAGGGTCGACTTCTACTGAAAACAGAAAACAAATCCGGTAAAAACACTATCCCTACTGACAAAGCCATCTAACTAAAGGTGTTACGAAGGGTCTTCATATCTTTATAAGCAAATTTAAAGTTCTCATCTGGATTACCTTTTAAACTCAGTCAGATTTAAAATGAACGTTATACCGAATCTTATAAACTCAGCCAGACTTAAAAGGAATATTGTTTCCCAATTAAAACCGAATTCAAAACCAAGTCCCAGAAAAGTTCTTACAGAACGCTTCCAAGACGCTACGGTTGAAACGGGAGATAAACAGGTGGTCGGTGGGAGTTGAGTAAGGCGAGTTTGACGTCAGAGAAAGAGTCCATAAAAAGGTGTTTCTAGTCATTCTCTAAGATATTATTCATGGTTTTAAGGGATTGTTCCTTGTAGATTTTAAAGGTCCATTAGAGTGAGGTCGGATCCGAAAGGTAAAGCCAGGCCCCACCTTCCAAAATCTCCTTTCGGATTCTAGACCAATCGGATTTCAATTTTCAGCATTTAGCGCATCGTATACGGTGACATTTGTCATCGTGGAGTGCAGTTGTTGTCACTGCATGTCATGTAGTCCGAACCAGTCTTTCCGATCCCGATCCATGTCTCTCACGCCCGTGATCGTGAGTTTCTTGTTTCATGGAATCCATGAAACATCAGTTGTTTCACAATACCAATATATCGCCGCACTCGCAAACTTTCGATTTCAGCGTATCATCGTATGCCCATATCGAAGCTCTAAACAACCCGATAAACACGTTGTTCGCCCAACTGAATTTCTGATTTTCAACGGAATCCGATAGACTATCCACCCAGTAGAGAGACAAAACAGATAGATCGACCCACTCAACGATTCTTCACCAATATCAAACCCAAATAATGATTGCCAGACCTGATCGTCAAATTTGAAACTCCAGATCCCGACCGTAAGATCGGTATCGTAGGAAACAAAATTGAGAAATTTATACAGAAAGTCTTTTGACCCCTCGATCACTCAGTTAGGTTGACTCTTATCTTGTATCACCCTCTCCTCACACCTGCCTCCCCTAGACATGGGGATACCGAGGCCACTTTTGATATGACTTGTACTTTAACACAACGGACCCCAGACTTTTATCGGAATATCTCAATAAGCTCGTATGATCACGGAAGAGAATGTCGGACAGATTTGGGTGAACATCGTGAGCGTGTTCCACCCCACTACCAATAGTAACCATTAGTTATTTCCGTTCCAGCCTCACGAACCGTTCCAACCTTCTCAAAATAGTAACTAATAGTAACTATTTGCTTACCACGCTCGGGATCGTAGTTAGCGTAGTAACTACGAATCTCTGTAACATGATTGTTCGGATCACCCCGCGGCTTGATATGTGACCGAAAAATTCAAAAAGCGTTCCAGCCTAGCGTAGTAACTACGGTAAGTAGGGTGGAACACGCTCCGTGTGGGATCCAAAAAGGCGACAGTACCTCCGTGTATCTTCTTCACATGGATTTTCAGCTTCTGAGGTTGACAAAACTTTTTGCCGCACAGATGGCATTGCGGTCTCTCCCGATTTGGATTTGCAGCGCAGCCGTAGTTCCGATGCATCTCAAGGTAGTTCGGCCGCAGGAAGTACTGAAAGAGGGACAGAACTACTGCAACCAATACTTCCAGTATCAGCCTATTTCAGTCTGTTCATCAATTGCTATCGTTCCAGAGCCCACCAATTAAAAGAGAAGTAAAAGAAGAAAAGAAAAATGGCAGAACTTCCTATTTTTATCGTCAGCCATGCAGAAAGGTCTAGTGTCGATACGAAGGGTAACGGCGTTATAAGCGACGTTATATTTTAAAAGATGAATCAATCATTTACTTATATCAAATTATCCACAGAATAGCATACGCTGACGACAAGATTATCATACACTATATGACAAAAAAAAAACAATTAGAATAAATACATACAACTGATTTGTCAACTTAATTCGAATAAACTATGCTAGATATGAGTTTTCACAATATCGTCTGTAGGCCTATCGGTTAATCCTTCATGTTTTTAGAGCGTCATTATAGTGTTGACTAAACTAAAGTACAAACGAGTGGAGATCTGTTGTTGATGCTTTGACGGATGGTTTTTTAACTTTCGCTTCCCAGCTTCAGTATTTGAGCGGGCGTGGGAGATATTCGAACTGACATGTTGACGCTTGGAACACAGATGGACAACCAGACACAGACGAAGCTCGAATATCAAACGGAGAGTTTGTCCCATCTAGGCTTCGAGATACTTTTCGTTTAAGCTGAGGCATTATAATTTTGTTTCAAGGATTTATATTAAATTTTCGAGTCATTCCTTTATCGATAAGAGATTCTCAGCAAAGATAACATACCGTAAAGCTCTTACCTTTCCACAAAATGAGCATTGGTAAGCCCCCTTCCCATCGTGTTCCTCGGCTGCGTGCTTCACCAGTGCTTCCTTGCCTAGGAGGGCTACGCCGCATATTTTGCAAAAGAATTTTCGAACCGTCAGACTGAAGTTTGGATCATGAAATATATTTACGTGAGTGCGGTAGTAGAGCGGGTGGTCGAAAGAGCAACTGCAACCACCACAATCTGCAAAAAATTTGAAACGTAAATAAGAGTCAATGCTCAAGCTGGTGGGGGGGGGGGGGATTAAAAAGTAATCTGTGAAAGGCCGAGGCATTTTTATTTTTTTTGTAATTCATCGATTCGTCTTCATTCACTGCTTTTTTCTAGATTCCCTCTCAAATGAAGGTTGTATCTTCACAGAACTTGCAAGGACGGAGCTGAACAACCCTCTTCCCCTTCATGTTCACCATTGCAAACAGTGGGGTTGGTGCATGTTGTTTCCTGGGTGCAAGGGGGAGGAAAGAGTAGTTTCACGCACCAAAAATAGCGAAATCGAGGAGAGCGAACAGGGGTCGAAAATGTCTTCCTGCATGGGGAATAATATAGAGTCTTAAAATACATTACTGGTGACAAATAATGGGTTCTCGTTTAGATCAGTGTAGACAAAAATAAGCTTTGTCATTACAAAGACACGGAAATCATTACTAGTATTACAGTTATTAGTAGTTTATTTCCCATTATAGTACAGAACTGTCCATGAAAGTGGAGTATCTTAATGATAAAAAACTAACATGATCGGCAGCAACAAAAACACTTCCAAGCCGTATCCTGAAGAAATTACACTATTCAAAACACTAGCCGCAACGAGACTGTGCTTATAGCGCTATGGTCCTTCCTTGCAGGCATAGCCCCACACATCCCATACATAGGCCCCACACATCCCATACTATTGATTGTCCTTCGTTGAACGCTCGGCAAGTATATGTGACACATTTATAAAAGCAACTCCAAATTAAAGTTTATAGCTGAAAGGACAAGAAACCTCTAATTAGATTAGAAAACCTGTGGAAAATGGATCTTCGCTCGATCTTTCTCTTAGAACAGCGGAAAATTAATTACGTTGAAGTATATTTTTCCTAGATTTGTAGTTCAGAGGTGCAAGCGTCCTTACTTAGCTTGTCTATTTTCTTCTTGGCCCAGATGGGACTTGGATCGTCCACCCAGAACTGGAGCTCCTCGCCATCTTTTATCTCACCGATGGACACGAGATACAGGAGGTCACCTCGAATCACGGCCGCCAGATTTCTCTCCTCTCGACTAGCCGCTGGCCGGAGGTATCGAAACCAGTTTGACCTTTGAGGATCCAACACACTAACATAGTGTTTACCGCTTTCACCGTAAACCTGAAACAGATATATTCATGTATTTCCTACATCTGTTCAGTCGACTATTCTTTGCAGTCAAATTATTTCTAAGAGAGAAAAGAGTACATGCAAACATTCCATCGTGTCCTTCTATAGTCATTTCCCACTCCGAACATCCCTTGCTGGCTAAACCTTGGCTAGGAAAAATGAAATGGGATAAAATGGTCCGCACTATCCCTTTACTTGTTGCTTGTCTGACGACCGAATTTTCTTGGTTAAGGTGCAAGGAAAAATCTAAGGAGAAAATTCGCTGGTAGTGGCGGCAAGAGGCGAAGAGAAGATTGTACGCAAATGAAATAGCTAGAAACAGTTTTGAGTCTCATGCCCGAAGTTCTTCGTCGGAGAGAATGTTAGGCGTTTCCAGAGGGAGGTTAATTGCCCTGCCCGTGTGTCATGAAGAGGCAAAAAATAACACGGAAGCGTCTATAAGTTTTCCCGATTAGGATCATAGGGCTTAGAAACGGGAGCCGATGTTGACACGGCCAGTCGGTTCATCGAAGTTAACATTTATTTATTTTTTTATTTATTTCCCTCGAAACTAAGAAACAAAATATAATATATAAAACAAAACTAAGCCTAAATCAACTGATCCATTCAGCGAGATGACTTATGACCATTTATAAGGACAAGGGAAGGAATATAACGAACTGAGCATTACTTTGCAGGCATTTCTTTGCATTTTTAAAATAAAAAGACGTGTTTCACTTGAATCGCCAAGCTTGCTTGAATCCACTACGGAGTTGGTCATCAAAGATATGGATTGCTCTCACAGTGATCCTCATTGTCTCAGCGGCAGGCTTAATCTTTCCTTAATTCATGAAGGTCGTGAACGTCCGACCAGCTCGAAGTCCAAGGAAAATCCAATAATTCAGTGAACCAGACATGTTTCAGTGTGGTCCCAAACCGGGGTACGTTCGGACTCCTCTACAATACAACCTCATCCTCTTTTAGAATATACGCCTATTTACGAACATGGTCTCATCCACCCATGTCTATTCCGTTTACATTCTCACCAAAGCTGTCCAAAAGGAAATTTGTTCAATAGCGCCTTATCGCTTCTTTAATATTCCTCTTACTTAACTTCACAGTAAAGACGAAGCGATGGTGACGGCCCCAGACATTGCCCGGGAAACGAGGCTCAAGCGGGGATTCAAATTTGCCTTCGAAGTTGAAAATACGAAAACTCCATTCAATAGGCAAAAGCCAAGGATCAAAGCTAAAGGCAATTCCTGGGCGGAACAATAGGAGAAGCTTCGGCATGTGTTAGGTTATGACTCTCTTTTGATACCTTTACGTTAACCTGTTGCCCGAAACCTAGTATCTAATATACTTGTGACGTGTACCCGAGCGGTTGGTACATATCAGACTATTCCGGTACTCTGATCTTAATCCTCGCGGGCTTGGTTCGTGACTGTGGAGGGGGAAGTTCGGACGGTAGGTCCTGGGTCCTACATTCAATAAACAGTGTTTAGAAAACACCATTACGTTTACTAAGTTGTGCATACATCGAATACATCTGTTAATCCATCCTTAATCACTACTGACTTGTTACTCACTCGTGACTGACTTCTTACTGACTACCTAGATACATTTACATTGGTCCTTATATATCTTCTTTTACTCTTTGCTTAAGCCGCTGTCACTTTTCAAAACAGGCACTGCGTGAGGAAATGCTACTATGTAAGAAAAAATGCTTCGAGAAAAAGTACTTCGGAAAAGGCACTTAGCGAGAGTTGTTATAAACATTTGGAATTAAATATTCCGTGTCGTTACACATGACGGCGGAATAGCTAAACTTGCCGCTACTAGTTTAGGCTTAACATGATTACAGTCTGAAACCATCATTGAAGGCGGAACCCACCAAGAATTCAACTAACCAAATCGGGGGCACGTTCGACGTAAAAATTCTGGTAGAAACGGGTGCCCTATTTGACCTCGAATTCGCATTTATGTGGAGGCACCACAAACGTGTCTCTTTATACTGTTTTTCATTTGGGAGGGATATAATTAACTAACCTAATTCTTTTTTCTTCTCTAGCCTTTTTGTTACCCTACAGCATCATGATTAAAATCCTGCTTGTTGCTTGCACCTTCTTCCGTTTCGACTGCGAAACGATTGACGGCTGACCCCTCGCGAAGAGGTGACAATGATAATTTACTCTCACCTCTACTGTCGTGGGTCAGCAGAATGGTAGGCTACTGGGGCAACCCTCAAGCCTGCCACCTGCGGTCTTGCCTTTCCCTAGCCCATGTCTCTCTCCTGACTAAGAACCATCAGTCAGTATTGAACTCATCTCTGCTAAAGTCTTAGCAAGCAAAAAAAAACATTGCTGATTTGAACACTGTACAACGTACAGTATGTACAACACCAAGAGAGCTGTTACATTGGCAGGACTAGAGAAGGACTTTGATTCTTGGAGCTACAAAGAGGAATTATTTTGAACGGTAAAAAAAAGTGTCTTTTATTTCCTTTGCTTACCCAGCTAAAATAAAGCCAAACTGCAGACAGAGTCAAAGGAAAATTTTTGGTGCGGATATTCATACCGAATATTCCTATTTTCTAGAAATTTTCTACCGGACCAGCTATCCGACTTTCGTATCAGGCTAACCAGTTCTGGTCCGACGGCAAACCCAGCATTCGGGTGGCACGTTTCGGGCTTTAGCTTACCTCCCAAATGTATCGCATTGGAAATTCTTCTGATACATCCGTTTCTCTTACAGGTATGCCAAGGAGTGGTCCAAATTGGGTAAATCCCTGGATAGCTCCTCTAGCGATGACACTCAATCCATGGTTTGGATCCCGTTGTTCCAGCCTCAGGGCTCGAGGAAGGGATGCCATACTCAGTGGTGTTTCTGCTGCCAGAAGAGCTGAAAAACCAAAAGGATTTTAGCTTCAAAGGCGAAAAGCTTCAAAGTGTCACGGTACGTAAAACGACATAACGACTGTATCTGCTAATGCAAAACGTGACCTATGTCTAAACCCCAGCAGGACTGCAACTGCTAATTGTAAAACCTGACGCTGAACAGCCGATTTAGCTATCCTCGTCAGCATTTCTTGGCATTTTGTCACTGACTGGCTCACATTCCCATCTTAACTACCACCTATAGGTCAAGAGAATAGGGCAGCTGCTACCCAGATTCTGCCGAAATAGTTTCTCCTTACCGCTAACATAAAAAATACCCCTCTTGTTTCTCCCACCGTTTTCAAAACCATGACCGAAATTCACTCACTAGATCAACTTTCGCTCTATCTGCTTTCCCTGGTCCTAACAATCACCCGTACAATATTCCATCAGCATTTCTTCTTTCTTCTTTATCCCATGGAATATTCCAAACACTGAATATTCAAAACTTTTTAGAGCTTGTACAGTCAGTCGAAACTTAGCGGCAGGCCTTGATTTAAAGTTTAATTGAGATTTCTACAATTTTATCAGAACGGGAATGGGCTAGTCAGAATTGTGTATAAGTTCTCGGTGATTTGGGGTTTTCTTCGGGTTGTCGCGGTGGCTACGCTCCGTTTGTTTGTTTTTTGTCTGGCAAAACTGGGATGGAGAAACCCGACTCGGGATAAGAAAGCACATCGAGCTCTAGAGGACTCTTCTTAACGATGAAATATTCAAGTAAGTTGGCAATGACTGGCTTGTTACAAGCACGGATGATTCCTATGGATCATCTGAGCTGCTGGGTTATCACAGTCCAATGCCGGTTCTGAAAGAATTATAGGCAGCTCGCGTAGCCTAACAGGCTAGAAGTCATGGGGCACCACACATTGACAAGTGACGGACCCAAAAGCCCCTAAATTACCCTGTTGGAAAGTCTGAAAACACGAAAAGCCTCGCTGCGATACCCACCTCCTTCAAGGAGACGGTTCGCGTATGCGCACTTAGCTAATCCCGGCTCATCATTGAGTTTTTCCTCACCCGCTGCGGACATCCCCTCCTTCTCTTCCTTAAGTTCGTCGATCTTTAAATTGTTCGAGTCTTCATCGGAGTCTGATTTTCCTTCCGTTCTTCCTGGAACGATATAATATCAACCGACTGTTGCACAGTCCTGGCCGCACATCCATTCCGGCTATCTGTCATAAGAGACAAAATTCAAAGAGCTTTGACGAATTCTGGCAAAAAAAGGCAATTATCAAAATAAATATTGGTAAAAAATAAAGAATTTGAAGTAATGGATAGGATACAACACAACTAATATTCATTCTCAGTCATTTTTGACAGACAAGATGAAAGTCTAAGCAAGGTCTCCTGGCGGGAGTGGTATTTCAGCTCAAACATGCACCAAATTTTATCTGCGATAAATATAAAGAAATAAACATTGTATGGTGTTTCTTTGACTGCGGTCGAGTTGAAAGAAAAATTTGACCAACCCAATTTTTAAATATTCTTCTCGTCCGGCATTCCTATTCGGCGAAGCGTATTTTTCTTTTTTTTCTGAAGCCGAAAGCAGGGAAGGCGAAAACTAATGTCTCAATCGTCAGCACTTGAAACCCGGAAGGCGAGGGGAACTTCAACTTCTACCAGGGGTGGAGGAACAGCAGCTCTCTCGTGCTCCATTAGATGGCCACACTAGGCCCATTGAATGGACAAATTTTGTCCATTCCTTTTCCGAAATTTCTTTTTTCTTCCAATTTAGCTTTGATCACGAGTCAGTTTTGTACTATACTATTTGGTCGTATAGGAGATGCTTGTTTTGCTTGAGATTGCACGTACCCCAAGGAAGGCGTTCGGTATCAGGCAGACATAAAGAGGTCATCGGCAAGCAGTTTCTATTCTACAAATAATTCTAATAAAAGGTTTATTTTCTTTCAAATATCCAGGTTCGCATTAGTAGCGTGTAGCCTATGACGCTCGCCATATTCCACGCTACCAGGTCCGTATCCAGGAATTTATTTCGGGGGGGGGGGTTGCCCGCGGGTTGGACCAAAAAGCACAAAAAATACATAGATCAGAGGTGAAATCCTACAAAAAACGATTATTTTTGCATGTTTCAGGGGGGAAGGACTGAACCTCCTAATCCCCCCTGGATAAGGCCCTGCACGCTACCGTATGTATTTTGCTTAGGCTAGACTTGTAAATAACTTACAAATTTTCTTATTTTTTTAACAGGTTCGAAGCGGCAATATTTTTTTGGACACCCAGCACCAGGTCCTATGGTGACCAAGTCATAACCATAGAATCTGGTGACTCGCCTCGTAAGTCGAAACTTCCTCGTAATGAGATGAAAGGTTTCTAGTTGTTTCTACACATGCGGTTAATCTCGAACCCATTAGCGGCGGAGCACTGTGATGGGTTTTAGCCCCGAGACAAGCTTCGGCACATGCGTAGTAAAACCCGTAGATGAATGTTACACAGAATTAAGCCAATAGGATTATAGGGTAGAAGAAGCGTCGACTGGCTCCCTCTCCCCAAAACCAAGCATCTCAATCTCGGTCAGAGGAGCTGCACAAGGTAATCTTGCAACCTTAACCAAGGCCGTATTTAGTGCCTTTCAGGTTACTGACCTTCGCTTTTCGCTTTCAGACGCTCCTCAGCCTTTTCGTCCAGGAAATCCGGTTCGCCTCTGTAATCGGTTACACTGCTCACCGGATTCAGAAGTGGGCAGTCGGACTCCGGATGTTTCGAGCTACAGTTGTAGCAGGCTCGATTTTTATCTTCCATGGTGAGGTTGAGACATTCGGTGATTCCCACTGATGCCCGGATATTTAGAGGTAGCGGCGGATCAGGGAAGTCCTGAAACAGATATACTTTTTCTGCAACTGCTCAAATATCTGTGCCACAGTAGTTCCGTTCAATTCCTCTCAGTTTTGGTTTAAAATCCTTAAAAAATTAGTGCCAGTTAGAAATACTTTGGTCACCATCTGAGCCTAGCTTCCAAGCTTTGCCTTTTCTTTCTCGTTCACCTATTCTTTCTCGTAGTTTTCTTTACTTTCGAGTTCTGTCAGTACTTTATTTGTATTTTATTGGTATAGATATGTGAGCGTCGAGATCTAAATCGTGAAGCACAACTTCTTTTGTCGTTACATTTGTATATGTCTCATCACCTTGGTGAAATAAAATGCAGTTGTTTTCCTGATTATTCCTAAGCGTTTGTACGAACAGGTTTTCTACCAACAATTGGCTCTTCAGCAAAGAGACCTGGCTTCACTTATTGTCCCAAGCGTGGGGTAACATTAATCCCGAACCCGAATCCTCTGCCTCGCATACTCGTGTTTCTCTTCCCATTTGCTCTTTCCCTATCGCAAAAAAACAAAGAAATAAGATTTTTTTGGTAGAACAATGCCTTGCTTCGAACGGAAAAACTTGCGCTCGGACAAATTATTTTTTCTATTTCGTTGTTTCCCCGATATTTTTTCTTTTTCTAACCAGGCAGAGTTCGTCAGTCCGAAAGAACGTTGCTACCCAATGGTTCGATGACAGAAACAAAACATAGTAGAAAACAAACATATGTAAATGGAAAACTTTGACAGGCATTTTGGTACGAAGATATTTATTTCAGTACGAATTCCTCGACTTAAAACTATAGCGAATCTAGCAAATTTATTTATTACGCCTCCCTCCCTCCCCCCGGACAAGGAAACAGCAATCTCGTTGAAAAGTTCCGTATAGCTGACCCGTCTACGGCTGTCCTGAGATCCATCAACAGGATCAAGAAAATTGTAACCACCCATGGAGCTCCACGATGTTCCGGCTTACTAAATTTTAACTATTTTGGTTGTTGCGTATTTCTTTCTTTTTTCATCTTTTACCATACTCTATCTTTCCTAGATGGCTTAAAAATAAAATTTATTTAATTCAAATAGAAAGCAAAAAAATCCATACATTTTCGTCGCTCACCTGGAAAGCAAAGGGGTCTGCTTCCGGCTGCTCCTCCTTTTCGATTCCACTTGTGGTTTTCTTCTTAACTTTCGCCTCCTTTTCTAGTAGCGCGGTAGGTATGTCGACCACAGGAGCCACTTCCTCCAGGGGGGAGTCACTGTGGTAGCTGTTAAAATCAGTTAATGTCAGTTAAAAAAGTCAATTCTTATTTCTGATGAAGTTTCAATTCTCTTACCCTTGGTTCACACTGCTGCGCCGTTGTTCATATAGCCTCTGACGCAACAAGAAACTGAGCGTTTATGTCAATATGATGCTGCTGGGAACAATGACCTCGGGAGATTACCGCTAAACACCCTGGGTACAAGCCACTACTTCGATATCACAGTTCTAGTCAAACCTCGTCTGGTTCAAAAACGTGTTCGGGTTTAGGCTTACTCGAAAGATATTTAAATTCAATCATTCAAGGATAACAGTATTTTTTTTCATAAAAAAGTAGCACAACTCTCAGTCTTGAAATATCAACAAATCTCTGGGTTTTATTCTTTCTCTCACCCAGAAAATCACATTTGCTATGTCGGGCATGTTGAAATTGTTCAACGCGTACGACACTGCGACAAGCGACAAAAAGCTATGTGTTTCGTTGCTTGCCGCGCGATTTTTGTCGTATGTAGCAAAGCGCAGAACTTTGCGCGAGACCAGAGCTGTGTGAACCAGGGGTCATGCGATGGTGCAAATCCTAGCTAGGTAGGTAGCCTAACCGCAGAGGCGAAAGAACGCCAAAACAAGAAAGAAAAGGGTACTCTTTGTTTATTTGTCACTACGAAATTTAAGAATTAAAATAAAACCCTCTTTTTAAGCAGAAATCATGCCTAAGAAACACATACGAAAATATTTTTATTTTTTTTCATTAGAGCTAGACCAAAGAAGACCAAAGGCCTCGATGGGATTAGAAAGGAGATTTTTTATTTTCTTACATAGACAATCAAGGTCTTTGCCAGATCCCATAAACACGATTCATCCGAGACGAGATGAAGTTTCGGATATATCATGTCCTTTTGCCGGTGGGCCTAAACTAACCTTCCAACCAGTTTTTTCTCAGCATAGGAACTATCAATGTCACTAGATTTCTAACCAAGTTTGTCCCGAAATCTCCCCCCTCCCCTAAATGTCCGAGTAAAAATGTCATCTAAATACTCCTTGCGCCCATGCTGACTTGGGAACATATAATCAAACTATGGATAAAAACGTAAATCTCAGCTACGATGCTTTGGCAGGGATATTTCGGCCTATGATTCAATGTCACCCCCCCCCCTCCCTGCAGAACAACGTTGCCTTGATCACTTCCGACGTGGTCACATAAATATAAACGCATCTCATGTTGAATATGAGCTGCAAAGAAAATACAATTTATATCGTGTTTTTAATGTTTTGTTGTTTCTATAAATATAAAGTGAATGCTTATATTAAGGAAATTTTCTGGCAAAACCGTAATAAAATCATACGATTTTGCTTGTTGGGTGGCTAGGCTAACTGGATTTTTTAATTAAGAGTATTTTTAATTAAATTAAAAAGCCTAGGTCACTAATCCCAATACGCCATCATGGTTCGGGGCGTCATTAGGATATGGGTCGAAATCCAGAGTGGCGATAAACACCCAGTGGCGAAAAATCCTGGTGGCGCTAAAACTCTGCTACGGTCGTCACCAATCGTGTCATCGAAATACGCACGCACGCGAATCTGGACTGAAGTTCCTTTCCATAAACAAAGCCGACTGCACCTGGCGTCATATTGGGAACAGTGCGAACACAGGGTAAGCATCCAACAATAACATAGATTGCAATTCCATTCACGTCAACAAACGGTGAGAGAACGAGATCCGTATCTCCCGGTTGGAACCTAAAATTTCGTCTAAAACTTCATCATGCCTAAACGGGTTAATCGTTCGAAGAGTTGAATCAAATGAATTGGTGCAGTGACATTTTACTAGCCTACAAGTATATTCACTGTCGTTCCGACAAAAAAAAGTTATCCAACAAACAAACCCGAATGATCCAGACAAACAATGATGTAACCTTGTAAGCAGGTGCGGGGCGTAACTACCATCCTAAGGTTGGGGGGGGGGGCGGACAACCCAAAATATGCCGACAAGATGGCGATCGAATGAACCGGATGAAATAAAAACTAGACAAGCATTTTTGTTGCGCTCAAGATTGAGGCGGTAAAGTTTAAAATCAGATTGCCTGGTTTTGAACTAGCAAATCGCGCAATTAGTTATCTATTTGTTTAGTGGAAAAGATAGCCAACGGTGGCCACCAACCTACATTTATCAAAAAAAAAAAAAAAAAAAAAATAAAGGCACGACAAAAGCCTCAGTCAGATGAGTAGAACCCACGATATAGCTCTTCCCCCAGGCTAGAGTCCCCCTAGTACTAGGGATAAGAGACCGAAGGCTGGCTAAAGTTTAAACCACAGCAACTAACTGTGAAATCAACAAGGTTCCGGGGGGATAGGTTCCAGCTGTGTGCTTAATTATTGATGATTCGGACGAGAAAATATATATTAGTTATTTCGCTAAAAAGAAAAAACAAAAAATTACCTGTGTTCACTAAGGTCATCATCGCCTTCATCATAGGAATCCTCTTTATTATCGTGTCCATTCTGAAGAGGGAATCCGTCGAGGAATCTTTGTGCGGTTGCAGCAAGAGCCGTCATAGCTGTTGCAATATCAATAGGTTTGTCCCCTTTGCTCCTACATCACCAGAACAGATCAAAATGTGCACAATTTTTGTCGGCCTTCGGCGCGTTAAGTTTTTCGTTCCTCTGCCCCGTTTAATAGACAGTAGGCCTACCTGGGACACTTTTTTTCTGTTTTACAGGCAGACCCGTGATCGGCAATTTGTCTGATCAAAAATTCTGGTAAAAAATTCAAACTGTTTTAAATTCGAAAGAAGACTGCTGCGGAGATCGAGGTGCATAAGTTGTGCTTCCACCACCTTGTTCTCGAAAAGATTTTTAACTCGGTGGCCCTGCCTAATTTTCTATAAATCGCATCTTTCTGGCCAACGTTAACTACTACCGATAAACATAATTCGTTATTGTTACTTATAAATACGTAGCCCAACTCGATCCTTGGGCCCGAAATAGTCAACGAAGCTTGCATCACCAGTGAACTGCTTTAGCAGTTTACACTTTACACAGAGATTCAACAATAATGTTAACCCAAAAAGAAAGAGAACTATTTAACAATAGGCTGGTTTTGTAGATAGTTTATGTAGTCTCTCTGTTTGTTATTGTAGTGCTTTCCTTCTCATTTTCTTTCCTTTATTTTTACTTTGTCTAGGCCGTGCGTTTTCTGACGGGTACCAAATAGAATTATTAATAATTTTACTCTGATTTCATTTTCCGAACTATTCGATGGGATTAACAAGAGCCGGGTTAACAGGTGTTTGCTCGAAGAAATTGCACTAATTAGTAGGCACGCGATCTGAAGCTGGGATAAGACAAGCTAAACTTCAGCTGTGTTTTTTTCTCCTCTTGCATGCATCCTGATATTCCTGATGCGGCTTTAAAAGGAAGTTGAACGTTACGAGGCTTCCTATAGAGCTTTGCACCCCTCATTTCCTAGCAAACCTCCCTCCCTCTTGAGTAAGCATCTTCATTATGGTCTCCAGCTTCTGGAATCGAGAATCAATAAGGGTAAAGTCGAAGAGAGCTTACAGGCTTTACTTTTCCCAGTGGCAGATCCTAGCAGCTAGCCACTAGAGCTTCCGTGGGTAAACAAGAGACGAGAGGCCCAGAGTGGAACAAAATATTGGAGCCTCGGGTTAGAATGATGTCAGCCTTTACAGAAAATAGTCTGCCTTAATTTAACACAATTTACACTGTCAACCCAAAACTACTGTCACAAGTCCGGTCAACCGCTAGTGCAAGCAAATCAGCTTCAGCCTAATATCGCTCTGAAAATGGGATAAGAAGAAACTCTACAGTTCCCAGGGAAAACTGAACATTAAGACGATTCTTGACAGAAGGGAAAGGTGCAAAAAAAAATGGTCTGATGCTTTATTACTCAGAATACGGACACATTTGACAGTGCAAATACGGACACGTATACGGACAATACGGACACGTACTGTTGGACACGGACACGTAGAAAAACTCGTCAAAAACAAGCCAACACCGTTCTCGATTGACTTCATGGAGATCTAAAGGATGGAATGAGAAATTCAGACTTACGCTGGCAAAGATTCAGCTATCCGTAACAGGAAGGCCACAAAGTCCACGTCTCCAGTGAAGCCAAGGCGTTGTTTGACGTTGCCCCATCGTCTCGCGTTACCGACGCCGATGTACACGCTGCAAGAAGACCTGCACTATCATAGTGACGACACTAACTAATTGTCAATGCTTTCTGGACTGAAGTTTTCTTTCTAAACATCGAGAGTGTACATGACTATAAATGCACTTATGCTGTCATTTCATTTTTTGTTTAAATGACACGTAGTCCAAATATCTGACCAATCCAAGTAAGTACGCTAACAGCCCAGAAGAGGTGCCTAACTAAATGCAGCACGAACGCCTATTAATGCGTTAATAACAAACACAGATAAAATGGAGCGTTTAACGTCTTACCTAAATAAATAAGAAAACAAAATTACCTGGACACTCTTATTCGATTGACAGAATAACTGAACTAGTGTATAAAAATGAACTAAACCCAGAAGCCACTTCGACCGATACCAGGTTTCATGAAACCGTGAGGTTGGGACTCAAGCACTCAGTTAGTGTTTGCAACATCAACTGCACTTTCCTACGAGAAACAATCCCAGCTCCTCAATAATCTGGCACTATCATGAGCCCTCACATGTAAACAAAAGAAAGCTAAACAAGGACAAACCTTCTAACGATATATCTGCTCGGTCGCTCTTCAAGTGGCACATTTGGAGGAAACTTATTGCACGGTCTCCCTCTCCTCTGCTTGAGACTTTCTAGCTTTAACCTCTTTCCTTCCTCACTATCCTTTTTCATCATGTACGATTTTATCTCTCACTGAATTTTCTCTACATTTAAAACTTATTTCTTGCACAGAAGAGAGAAAATATATGGTTCCCTTAAAGGTGATCCCAGGGATAGTTTCCCCGTGCGTGCGCGCACTAGTCGATAATTTCTCTCCGGGATAGTCTGGCCCTGGCAGACTCCGAGGAAGAGAAAATCACTAAATTCCCGTAGCCACGGTAAAAGGACAGGAGAGAAGTAGGCGACGAAAGAACTGACGCTGGCAATGCAGCTATCCTTTGCTTACGGAGGGAATTAATTCAAAGGGGCAATTCTCTGGGCAGGGAATAGCCCGTGTCCAGACGATATTTCCCGAACACTGTCCACAGAACAAATGAGGGTTACAGTCAGAGACAGAGAAACAAGATTTTCAGACATGATCACTTCTGGGAAAGATAAAATATCCCAGAACTTCGATCGGTAATTTCCGAAAAAATAGGAAAATGTTTTTTTTTGTGATTAAGTCAAGTATTTATAAAGTTAAAATGGTCACATTTTCGAAAGTAAACCGGGTGAACATATGATTTGGAGTTCCAGGAAAACTAGCTTGGTGGTTTTAATGGGTTTCTGACCTTGAAAGGTCAGAGGACAGTGATCAACGTTTCGAACTTGACCAATTTGTATTTAGTTCAGTGATTTTTGGCGTAATAGAAAACTGAAAAATAACCGACTGTTTTGCATCGGAATGACATTTCTGAGTAGTACAGGGTGGCCAAAGTGAGTGATAAGGTCATCTGGTAACGCACACTTAATCGGGTAGTCGAGAATAAAAATAAGAAGTTCAGACAAATGACTGAACAGCCTTTTAACATTCTGTTATCTTCACTGATTCTCAAGTTCAAACGAACTGAAGGTCACAAAGACTGTTTGTCTCAGGGATAATTCGTCGGACTAAACGTAATAAATAGTATTTGTCCGATTCGACAATCGGTAAGTTTATACATAAGAATCATTCATTAAACACTAACAAACAAATATAACAACACATGATAAGTGATTTAATTTTATTGTACATTAAAATTAGGTGAATAAGACTTGATTTGCTTTTGCAAAATCATGCCCTTCCTGAAAGGGACTCATTTTCATATTTGACGATGCAAAACGGATAAGTCAGCTACATTTTATTAGAGCTGTATTTCAGCCCTTCTTGGCAAGGATCCTCTTGAGGCTCAAGCCCAGAGCAAAATAACACTAGGGAGTATCGTCAAGACCTATGCTTTCCTTGGTTCGCAAACGGGCCATACTCATAGAGCCGCAAACTACGCTTGCGACATTTAAAGCGAGACAAACTTGCAGGTTTAGAAATTTCTAGGAAAACCTAAGATGCGGCCTGCACACATCGAGGAATCCGAAGAGGTTGGTCTTTTTTTTGCTTTGTTGAAAATATGAAATTATTGGATCCAGGGCTGGTGTAAGACCGATGAAGTTTCAGTAGGGGCGTTCATTATAGCTAGTGGTGCTAGTGTCGCTGCTACTCGATTGTGTGTCGCTTTTCTCAAGTCTTGGTGGTACTCTCTAGTGTTATTTTGCTCTGCTCAAGCTGGAAAACGAACTTGTCAATATATTTCAGCCCTTTTTGGACTCTTCAAGCTCAAGCCGCTCAAGCTGGAAAATGAACTTCTGAAAAAAACAATTGAAGATTCTTCCTTGAATATCTGATTTTGTGAAAGTCTTCTCTGAAAATTTGTCGGAGTTAAAGCTGGTGCTGTGATTTCCCTCTGGACAAGGCTGCTGTATTTGCTGTTCGATTGGGTCGTCAAAAGGGTAAGAGATTCTTCTGCATTTTGGTTTTGGAGTCGCCTGTCTCTTTTTCTCCTTTCCAGCTAAGAAGGATACTTGTCGGCGGCATATATGGGCGATTTGAAAGTTCCGTACTTCGGTGATAGATATTCCTTCAGCCCAAGCTGACTGCGAATCATATTTGACGATGCAAAAACGGATAATTCAGCTACATTTTATTAGAGCTATATTTCGGCCCTTCTTGGCAAGGGTCCCTGAGGAGCGCCCTCCTAACAGGAAGGAAACTGAAAAGGGCATTCCTGACAAGAAAATTTTCAGACCAGAAAATTATCTGATGGAGGGACGCTTTAGAACGCCTCACTATCTCATTCAATGTACAACACCTTCGGGAGACAAGTTCGTGGCTCACGCTAAGAAATCTCTGGAAGTTTGTAAAGGCGGCGGGCAACTCGACTGTAGCCAGTTTCAAGTAGTCTGGCCGATTTGAGTGAACTATTGGCCAACTACAGATAACCCAAAAAGCTGGTAACAATAGCACTGGAACAAGTGAGTTTTCACGGCATCAGAGCAGTGCCCAAATTCGTGGACGATCCCGTTACCTCGATTAAACAACCCTCGCAGAAGCGCAGTAACATGATCGTTATCTCGTCAATCATAGGGCTACGGAGCCCATCGACGAAACGTAGGCTACCTATACTTTGACCCTAAAAACCCCACACCGAGTTTGAACGAAATTTCTCAACCATTTCTCGATCATTTTCCGCCCTGTCTCACGTTTGTTACACAGTTTCAAAATTTATTCGAATATAGGCTAACTTAAAGTAAAGTCGTTGCTTTGCATTTGGCCTTTTGCAAAAAGGGTAATGGCCTCCTTATGGCGCGTCTGTAACGGCAGGATCGGGATCCCGAATAGAGTATGTTAAACTTGGCCCGTTTATGCAGTTAACATAATAAATATAAATTTTATATATAATATAAGATATAAATTTTATATAATATAAATTTTCCATGAAAAGGAGAGTGTATTGCCCAAATATGCGATTATCTGTTGCACTCCCGACCGGAGAAAATGGATGGAAAAGTGAGAAAATGGATGGAAAAAAAGCTGAATCGCCTCTCCCAAATAGAGTATGTTAGACTATGTTAGATCCCAAATAAGATTATGTTAGACTTGGCCCGTTTATGCAGTTAACATAATAAATATAAATTTTATATAATATATAAATATAAATATATAATTTTATATAATATAAATTTTCCATGAAAAGGAGAGGGTATTGCCCGAATATGCGATTATCTGTTGCACTCCCGACCGGACTCAGACTGAATAAATCGGTTCAGTGAGAAAATGGATGGAAAAAAAAGCTGAATCGCATCTTTTCCAAAATATTACGTGCCCACAATGGGTTTGCGATATTTTTCAAGAAATATTTAACTCAACAAACAACCCTTTTCAGTGGACTGAAGTAAAATTGTCAAACCTCACCTTGATTACACATAAAAAAAGCAAAGTTTATAAGACTAAACAAAAATAAAATAAGCATTTATCCTTCCACCCGTTGCCAAACCAAGCAACCTGATGAAGCGGAGGTTGGTTCAAAACACAGTTTCCGTTTTTACTGAATCTTCCCCCAGAAAAAGACTAACATCATACCTTAGCTACACATTACTCTTAACCGTAGATTTCACTTGTCAGTTCTAGGTCTACTGTTAAATTTCGGATATTTTTCTTAACGTATTCCAGCAAAGCGACCCATCCGAACCTGGTAACCAACAGCATTTTCATTTCTCAATAAAATCGTCGGCTACCTAGAGTGCGGTGTAACCACCGAATTTCATCAGTATAAATTTCAATCGTTACGTGAGATATTTATACAAAGTTACTGTCAAAAGTCTTCCTGATGTAGCTTAAGCAATAAAAAAAGGAATCTGGAAGGTTCTTAGAACTGCCTTTAGAAAATCCACTAGGTCAGTTTAAGTAGAGTTGCATCAGGAAATCAATGACACCAATAAGAAAATTCACCCCATACTCAAGACTAGGTGGATCAATGCAAGGGCACCTCGATATCCAGACAAGACGGCCCCTCGTCTCCCGAAAGGGTATTTATCGCGGCGGCCACTAATGACTTTCTTCGCTAATTGATAAACATTTGCTCGATTCCCCGTGGCGAACGCCACTGGATGTCTCCCCAGACCGACCGGGATTATCAGTGTAGGCAGTAATCCTAATCATTCGATAGAACTTTCACGGCATCGACATTTCGCTTCTGGATACCGGACACAGACACCAAGACGCGAAATCGGATATTTTTACGAAAGCACTCGGAAAAATAAACCTGATTACGCTTTTAGAGCAGATCGAGGGGCAGATTTAGCTGTTTCGTGAGATGTTCGAAGGACAAGGTCGTCATCTGTCGAATGGCTATTTTGGCTTCTAAGTATACACAGAACAGACACCGAGGGGTTGTCCCGTCTCGATTTTAGTGTACAGCAAGTGCCCGGTGCCGCGACGCCCGGTCGGTGCCGCCACTGGCTGAAACAAGCCGGCAGCAGTTGTCACGTGTCAAAACATCAAAATAAGCATTTTTAGAAGCGTTTGAAAGATGAATCGCCTAATTTATTGTCGGTACCGGTGCCAGCACCGCTTATTTCGGCTTGTGCCGGGAAAGGGTGTACAGCAGGTGCCGGGGAGTGGGTAGCCCCTCGAGAGACCACAGTCTGCTCAAAGGATAGAGTCGTTTTCAAGCTATAACAGGCATGTGTACCATCAGTATCATATAAAACCAAGCAGAGGTTACACCGAGAAAGGCATATAAAAAGTCTCTGAGGGGTATCGTCTAAATTACGTCGAAATAATCATTACCGTCACGTAAGTTGTTACGTCATGTGATACTGAATTCCGCACTGATTTAGATCGGACCTTCTTTAACGGACCCGTACGCCATCTTCAGGTAGAGCTCAGACAGAAAACAGGAAAACCAGCAAATTAGATGGCGTTACAAGCAATTTTCAGGCCAACACAATTCTAAACTCTCGCCATTGGCACTAGAGTTTAAAACACAGCAATCCGTTCGTTGTCGCAGAAGCCATTTCAAATTTTGTAGCACTCAGGTCGTCCACGAAGAAAACGGCAAGGGTCGGCAATTTCATAACTCCGGGATGTTCTTCGTACGGTAAGTTGCGAAGAGATGAGCAAAATATCATAGAATGGCGTTGTACTTTTTGGGATCCCAAAACCTAAGTGGAGGGAAGTTGTCCGTCCGTCCGTCTGTACGCACGATAACTCTCGAAGGGATTGAGATATATTTTGATGAGACTTGGTGGGAGGATCCTTTGGGTCAAAGTACAAGTCAAGTTTGAAGATGGGCTCTGTAGCCCTATATTTGAGGATGGGGGAGGGGTTTCAAATTAAGGGGCAAAAAAAAAATATTTTTGAAATCTATTGAGATAGTCGATTTAGAAGTAAGGAGACATGCTGAATCCGAATATGAAAGTTATTTTCTCATTGGACAAGTAGTTCACCCGGAATCCGGCGAAAACCGGATACAAAATTTGTCGACCCCCGCTACCCCTTTTCTCAGATTCATATAGCTCTGCGCGGGGTTAGTATAGCTCTGCGCAGAGCTGACGTAAGAGAGAGAGAGAGCTAGTGCGATCAAGGTCGAAGGGGTTGGTATAATGGAAAAGAGTAGGTGGTTGCGGGCTATATAACAGTTGGAAAGTTTATAGGGGTTGACAACTTCAGTAGTAGGGTAGGCCTACACACTAAAACCAAAAATAGGCCGATCTCAATTGTGAGACAAGAAGGGGACTTTTAGTGGTCTCATGGACTGATAATAGGCTGTTAGACCATAATCATCTTCGGCAATGAGGGGTTAGCAGTTTTGTCTACTTTGTGTACCTACAGTTTGTTTTCTGTGCTTTATGTGGTACGAACAATTTGGTACCACGTCTATCACGAGGACATGGAGTCGTAAGTAAGAATCGGTTGCTAGAATCTTTGGTGGTGAGGGGTTTCAACTTCTGCTAGTTGATATACCTTTTATTTTTTTGCCAGTGTACCTCATGATAAGAACGATACGGTACCATGTCTATCACGGGGAGATGGACTTGTAAGTAAGAATCGGTTGCTAGAAGGGCTTCGCGAGGGGCTTGAAACTTTAAACTTTGATCTGTTTCTAAATATTACAAGTAAAGAGTATTAATCTATCAACATCATATAGTAGATTTTGGGATCCCATCGACACCTTTGGTCTTGTTTCAGGACGTCAATAGGGAAAACTGGGCAAGATTTTGTAGGGGTAGGCTCACCGGAATAAAGTTGTTAACGAGTGGCAAGAGACTATTGCTCAATAAGCTAGCAAGAAAGCCTGAAAATAATGTATCTTCAGCGTAGGCTACTAGGAAATCGACATATCGGAACTTGCAATACCTTAATTATCCGTCAGAAACGAACATTTTCTAGCAGAACATTTTGTTTACAGATTCCACAATTAGGGATAGAATGGACTGGCGAGGTATTTTTGTACCCCAGGTGTAAAATTCACTATTTCAAAAACCCGACTCACGAAAGTGAATTAAAGGATTATTCCAGGATATATCTTCAAATCTTGCTCGGAGTTCAAACAAACCAAAACAAATTCTAACATTATTTTCCACACTCTAATCTGCTTGACTTCAATACGAAAACTTGAAGAACATAAACAAGTGATCCTTACTCCAATCACATGGAACCGATCGGGAAAAAAGTACCTGCAGCCCGGTTACGTCAAACGTTTAGGCTATGTGCGATGGAGACATTACAGAATAGTGGACAATCACAATTTCGGGGAACATGGTCGACGGGGCGATAAAGGAAGTATAAGGTTTCATGGAAAAACTCCCACAATAGCAAAAGCTAAATAAGAGGCAACACGTAGAAAATAAATAGACACACATTAATAACTGACAACATCTAAATAATTTACCATCAACAACGAAATTTAAGACAAAATACAAAAATAAATCAGGGAACCGAACAGGCACAAATGAACGACAACGTGAAATTTTATTGGTTATTGATATAATTAGCGACGAGAGGGGAGAATGAGTGGAGCCGACGGGTGGTACTTGATGCTGGAAACGGCTTGATTAAGTTTGTATGTCTTGTTGAGTAAGTCGGTTCAGGGAGCTGTTCAGGAAAGAGGTGGCGGAGTAACAATAGCAGGAAACGGGGCTAACACTTACGTCGACGGTTGTTCTTCATGCAAGACGGTAGTTAAGCCGGATGAAAAATGTGTAGCCTGTGTAGTTGTACGAAAAAAATGCATGTCTAGATATGCAGTTGTACAGAATACTTTAATTCAATGTGCCTCACGCTGGGCTAATATTAAGCAGTCAAATTCAGCAGCATCCGACCGTGCTCCAGTAGCATCCAGTCTTGCTATAGTAGCATCAGTTGGTACTACTACATGCTACTTTTTCGTACAACTTCCTACTACTATTTTGAGAAATTTTTTCATCGGGAGGCCACCTAATAAGTTCCACAAGTGCAGCAAATGCCATACTTCGTCAATTTGAAAGACCTTCCTAGCTTTCCCATGCTTGTTCTTTACTTTAAGCACCAATTTCTTCTCTAATTTAAACCCACGTTTACCAACTTAAATTCCACAGATTAACCTGACCAACGAAGTGTCAACTTGCTCTCTAAGTTACGGCGGCACATTGCAACACGCGTCTTTCTTCATTTCCGAAGAATTCCACTGAATTTTTTCCACAGCTCTATGACAAAGGGAAAGACGCATACCATTCTCTGAAATCGACTAGAATGAATCAAAGGCTATATTCTTTTCAACAAGACTATAAAGTGTGTAACTGAGATATGCCTACTCCGTCTCACGCATCGAAGCAGTGCGCTAGTCCAGTTCTTTGATAACATACAGTGGTTGTGTACTAGCCAGATACAATGGTAAGTCACCCTTAAAACTAAGCTGTAGTGCTAACGCTTGCGGTTATTTTGAACCATTTTGAGGGAGACGGAGACGATGTTCCTTTCAAATTTATCTAATCACCATGCTATAGCGACGCTATTCAAACGCGACTGTGCTGACAATATTGAGTTTCTCTACGTTTTAAGCTTTGATATCAGTTCAAAACACGTGTTCGATCTGGTCGTTTTACGATCTATTTTAATTATGGCATACCGACACGGACAAAAATTCGTCAGTCCATGACTGAGATAATAATGGCATTGTCGATCCGTACAAAGTCCTTCAAAATCAGCATCCTCGTTACCGACAATAACGATAACTCCTTTAACCTACGTGCACCCCTAGTCCGACAACGACAAGATTTCACACGCTAAAACAAGCATTCAAATTTCGAGTCACTATGAGGAATCTTGCATGCGATGCGTCCGAAGTCCGGAGCGAAGGAGGAAATTCACATTCGACTGCGAAAATCAGACTGTATGAAGGTACAATTAAAGTATGTACCGGCCCATGACAAGCTGTATACGAGAATCTAGAAATTAAAATAACATAACGAAGAGACATTTCATATGATTTTGCTTCGTCATAGTAGTTGCGACTTTTCACAGCGTAGAATCAAGCGCGACATAAACTACCCATCTTGCTTATTTTGCCTTTTATATTATCCCAAGCTCCCTTCTGGAATTATAAGCCTTAGAAACACCCGCCTTCCGCCATTGTTTCATTCTGTACCTACGACTTTTCCGCTCTTTTTCAGCCGACCCGAGTTTTGTCAGTTCCGCAAAGCATACTTGCAGCCCGCTTATAGCTCCGCCGCGACAATTTAATTCTTTCCGACATAAGGACATGAGAAGCTTCCAAGTAGTGTTTTTCACTTTGGAAGACATGGTAGAGCATCAGGTCTATTTTCTGTTTTGGACTTAGATTTTGATTAGTTTTCGTATTCTTTAACCACGGCTCGTTGAGTTTTCAAATACTTTGCGTCCAGTCGCAACGTCTGAGACCTAAAAGGCTTGATGGAGTTGACAAGTAATAACACGAAGATCGCTAATTTCATATGGAAAGTAATGGTATTATTGGAAAACGGCTATGGCAAGTGTTAGGGAGATAATAAAAAATAAATAAAGAAACCCACCTCCTCTAAAGAATAGTTAAAAAATAAAGAGACATCAAACAGACATCTTCTCGGCATTTTGCAGGAACAAAATCACTTTGCGTTTGTCTTGACAACTAGCCCCCCCCCCAGCAAGTGTATCGACTTCAAGGCTGTAAGGAATGATGGAAATTACACGTCAACCAGGTGAAATTCTCTTTCCCCGAAAAACATGACCGTAAACGGGAGGCATTAAGTTTTAATGGCTTTCCGTCACGCGATAATGCATTTCAAAGGGCAAGCTAGGTTCATAATTACTTCCGCACATTTCCAGCGAAAAACAAACGGGGTCTGTAAGAAACGACTCCATTACCAGAAAAAGCTTATTTTTGCTCAACTATTTCAGGAGTGCATTTTGAAAGTGTGCTTGAAGGACAAAATTACTGTTTGTACTTATTTCCAAATACCTTATTTTTGTTCCCAATCACCTTATGTTTTCGTCAACAGCCAATACGTTCCCGCATAATAGCAAGAATAATAAGGAAGGGATCTTAAACTTGCATGTCAGCATGATTCGTGAAAAATTCCCAGTTTTCGAGTACCGGGGATGAGCTTTGCGCGTGACCACCTAACATGTTGAGTGTTACCTCTACAGAAAAACGATGAGGCAGAAAAGGCAGATAGTTCCAACAGCACTGATTTCTGCGCGGATTAGAATAATTTATAATAGGATAATCTCGAGGATAATAAAAAATCATTTCCACAAAAAACCTGCGACCATGGCAAAAATGGTGACAAAAACTACCTAAAATAACTTGTTTTCATCACGGCCCTCCGAGATTGCACTGAAGGCCAAGGGAATGTGACCATTTAGTACAGTCAAAATAGAGTTTGACCCGAAACAAATTGGAATACGAATCTTTTTGACACTGCCCTGATCAGAAAAAAATTCTCTACAACATATCCAAAACCTACGGCGCTAGCAGAGGGCGAAATTGTCTTTTTTTGCACTTTTATCTTTTTTAATAGACATTTGAAAGTAAAAAAAAAAATCGGACTAAATGTAGCTTGCGAAACATGTTTATGGACTATTTTCGCCCATAGAAACCGTTTCCGATACTTAGTTTCAGTTTCATACTTTTTTTTTGCGTTTTCTTTTTATCAAACATTTTTTTCTTCGAAAAAGCGAATGACGCATATTTAAAGGGTCAACGGAGCTCCTGGCACTGTTTCTGGGGTCGTTTTTATCGACTTGCAGAGTCTAAAACAAATACTTAGTGGAAGATCCCCTGCACCTAGATTAAATGACTGAGACGAAGCGTCCGAACGGCACGTTTTGTTTCTGTCATACCTCCACCAGTTGCCAAGCTGCCAGAAGTCTCTAGACTTCTCATGTCTTCCTGTTCGATTACAGAGTCTGCCGACAGTCGACCCCAGTATCGCTCTGATCGTCTGACAGTATGGTTTCCGTCGGTGAAATCCTTAAAAACTCGTGGATTTGTGACGGGGAGCGCACGCATCTGTAGCAGGTACAGTCGGGCAGACTCGACATGTAAGGCAACATTTCAGCAACTTTGTCAAGGTGGGGCTCTAAATGCCAAGTTTTTCAGCAGGTATGAATTTCCTCAGGCTACCAACCATTTCGAGGGGGTGGTTCTCAAAACCACCACTATCTTTTTGCCCACTCTCACAATGCCCACTATAAAAATGCCCTCGACTCAAAATGCCCAGAATTGAGGTTGAAGACCCTGAAATCCAAATCGTGCAAAATGTCAACGGCCCGAAAATACCAACAGTTTGAAATGCTCATAGGGGATGTTAAAATCGTCCTTGTTCAAAGTGCCGACGACTGCAACTGTCGGCAGGGGAGGTCAAAATGTCTTGGGACAACGGACAACGGGATTCAAGGGACAAGATTACCACGGAAAGATATTGAACGGGATTATTTTAGGTGGTTCCCGAAATCACCACGATCTTTTTGCCCAGTCTCACAAAGCCCACGCTCAGAATGCCCACGGTTCAAAATGTCCACGGTTCAAAATGCCCACGACTCAAAATGACCACAATTCAGTTGAAAACCCCGAAATCGAAATCGTCCAAAATGTCAACGTCCCAAAATGCCGATAGTTTACAATGCTTGCAGGGGAGGCCAAAAGCAAAGCGCTGACGACGAACTGTCGACAGGGGAGGTCAAAATGTCCTAGGACAACGGACAGCGAGATTACAAGGGACAGGATTACCGCGGAAAGATACTGAAAGGGATTATTTTATTCTTGATCAAATCAGAATTATGTGCGTGAAAGTACGAAGAACTGTCATATAAAATTGTTCCAGCACATAAAGCGCAACTAGGTGATCCAAATCTTGCACTTTGAAGGTAAGAATAGTTCTTCATTAAAGTTAATAGTTCTGAGATCGCTGTTTGAGATTCAGATTTTGTCTTCAGAATTTGGCTCAAACCAGTTCAACGTGCGATTATCGCCGTTCTGATACTGGATCTGCTCCTTTCGTTTCTCACTTATCACTAGTTCCATTTGACTATGGACTGGACCTGGACTGGACATCTCAAAAATTCAATCTTGGGTATTCTGAGCCGTGGGCATCTTCAGTCGTAGGCATTTTGAGTCGTGGGCATTTTGAGTCGTGGGCATTTTGAGTCGTGGGCATTTTGAACTGTGGGCATTTTCAGCCGTGGGCATTATGAGTGTTAGCCTTTCGAGGTACTAAATCCAAAGCTTGGCTGTTCGTTTACCCAGCAGTTCTGATTCCTGTCTCGAATTATGTCAGCTAACTGGAGTAGAACGGCATTTGAACTAAGGTCCGTCGGTCCGATAACGCCTTCGAGAACATCGTCAAGGGATATTTTGATATTATCAATTCAAAATACTACCCCATAAACAGTTCCAGGAGCTCCGTTAACCGTATAAACATGATTTATCTGCTTTTTCGTAAAAAAAAATGTTTGATATTTTTTTGATGATATTTGATGATAAAAAATGTTTTGATACAAAAAAAAGAAAAAGTATGACACTGAAAATAAGTATCGGAAACGGTTTCTATGGGCCAAAATAGCCCCTAAACATGATTTGCAAGCTACGGTTAGTCCAATTTTGTTTTTAATTTTAAATGTTTGTATAAAAAGTAAAAAAAAGGATTAAACTGAAAATAAGTATCGGAAACGTTTTCTTTGGGCCAAAATAACCCCTAAACATGTTTTGCAAGCTACAGTTAGTCCGATTTTATTTTTACTTTTAAATGCCTATTAAAAAAGATAAAAGTGCAAAAAAAGATAATTTCGCTATCTGCTAGCACTGTAGATTTTGGATATGTTGTAGAGATTTTTTTTCTGATCAGGACAGAGTCAAAAACATTTGTATTCCAAATTGTTCCAGGTTAGGCCATAAAATCCCGTAGATTGACTGTACTAATTGATTAATCTGGGGATCATTCAAACTGAAGAAGCTCGGGGGTGTAGACAAAACATGCGTGCGTTTCATTCCTCTAGCTCCGATTCTGTTAAATAGATACGTACTTTTGTAATTTCCTCTTGTTAATCCTGCAAAGTTCCGCTAAACAAAGTGGATATGAGGCATTTCTAATGTTCGCACTGAATTAAAATACAAAGAATGTATTATCAGGGCATGATCACAAGATCAAGAGCTGATTATTTCTGTTACCGACATAAAAGATAAATCACTTTGTTTTCAACTGCTACAGTTTTCACTAAACTCTTACCAACCTGGCCCTAAAAACTAGATTCACCATACGGCTTGAACGAACGAAGGAATTTATTACGTGATTTAGCCTTACGACATTTCATAACTAAGAAAGGAACAAAACTACACATCTAAAATAAACTACAATTCGTATCATTTTGTACAAGCCACTTGAAAAAAAACAAAAAAAAAACACACTAAATAATAGCCCACACACTGCGATTTCCATGTCAAACATATTTAAAAAAATATTATAACCAAAAATCCAAACGTTTGGTTTTCCTTATGTAGGTATTCCAATACAACATTTCTAACGTTTGGTTCCGTCTATCTTCCGTCCTAACGATCATCCTAACTGAGCTCCTAAGCGCATGGGAGTTAAACATTTGGAGAACTGTGTCCATCCATCCAATCGAAGGGGTTTGAGTTACCCTCTGTACGGCAGTTTTCTCCCGCTGCGATGTAGTTTAAAAGAGAAAGGACAAGAAACAGATCTGTGGCTTATGAGATAGTTCTATAATGCCAAACAACGAAGTAGTCATGGAAAGACTGGTTAAGCCTTTACTATACACGTGGAAATATGCTGTTGCGGAATTTCCACCATTGTACTCCCGACGTTAAGACGTTTCTTTTTCGGTCGTATTGTACAAGTATTTTTGGTCTTTCTCTTGTTTGTTCTTTTACGAAGAAAGGAATAAGCGAGCTGCGTATTGCGTACAATGATATTTTTCGATTTCTTCATAAACTCCCTCGTTTTACAAGTGCTAGTGAAGTGTTTTCTGATCATAATGTCCCGAATTTTTATGAGCTGCATTGGCTGTGTCGTGAGTCTCTGAGAAAACGGCTTCTTGCAAGCGACAATACCCTTATTTGTCAATTGAGTACTTCGCTCCTACGGCTTTCACTTCCAGTATGGAAACAGTTATATGAGCCTATTGATAGAGGGTAATATGGTCTTGGTTTTGTTTTGTTTTTCATTTTATTAGTGTCGTTATGTGTGTTCTCAAATTATGGTCTTAGTTACCGGAATAAAATGTATTGTATTGTATTGTATTGTTTATTTTGCCTCTGAGAAAACAAATGATTTATTTACCTCTCGCACTATCATGTCCTTTGCAACAGAAACAGGGACTTTTGTTCGTAACACGTACAGGCTTAACCACCTCGTCCAAGACGAGCCAAGGATTTCTATCAATTCTCCTTATTCTCCCTAGGCCTGAAAAACTCACAGACAGACGTACAGACAAATGAGCTAAATCAAAGTTGCCACCACTGTCGTTGATATTCCAAAAGAAACAGATTTTACCTTTATCTCTCTTTCAGGAGGATCTCAACCCAGAACAAGTTATCAGTAAGTTTTTGCAGTCGTAGTTCTGTTTGTTTGCACCTCTGTTAACAACTTATTGCTCATTTTAATCTGAGTGAATCTTCGCAATCCGAGTTTGTTGTTGGAGCCGTTTTACTAAATGTACCCCTGTCTAACACAAGCTTATTCAATCTAATAGAATCTTGTGAACACAATACCACCAGAAACCTCCAAGATAATGCTCAAAATCAGAAACCGAACATAACCTATAATATTCTCCCAGTCTTACGCAGAGACCCCTTGGTAATTTCCCGACAGCTAGGTAGGCCAAACCTCGCAAGAATCTACTTTAACCAAACAGGAGCCTTTAAAGTCACGATCGTAATCACGAAATGAGTATACCGTGAAATCTGTTTCCAGTTTTACGCAGCAATCCCGTGTTACTTTCTCCGACAAAGGTTGACCAAACTTGGCAAGAATCTGTTCTAACCAACTTCACACGTGTCGGTCCAATTTCAACTGATCACTCACTAAGTTTTCAATCATTTATAGAGGGATTAAACTGTGGAATGGGTTAGAAAAGGTGGAAAAGGAAAATATGAACGAGTTTAAAAATGAGATTAAAAACAAAATGTATGGGAAGTATGATTTTTAGTAAATAGGTTAAAGTAGGCTAGTTTTGAGGAGATTATAATATTATTATTATTATTATTTTTTTGGCCCAGTTGGAGGAGAGAAAGTATTTTTGTTGACTTGTTTTGGAACGTTTGTGGTTGGAGCCTGGAGGTTGATTCCACTGCTGACAAGGTTATGTGATCGGTATTTTGGATTTAGTGGTCACCCCCAACACAGCCTGGACGCCCGGGTTCTCGGGTGACTGGTTTATTTGAAGATGTACTATCGTTTAGTTTTTGTGTTTTTTGTTATAAGTTGTTTACTGTGATTTTGTGTAAGATAAAGAATAACCTAACCAATCATCCCTGGCTTCTAAATTCATTCAGTTTCTTTGCAGTAATGATAACTGGATAGCCTACATTATGAAAGATCTACTTAACTAACAGTAGCGATTCAGAAAGTTCTCTCCCGGTTCTCTAGATTCAGATATAATTCAAGATCACTGTATAGAAATATATAGCTAAGGATCTGTCTTCCGACCTATCTGTTTTTGAGAGAATTATTAATGTGTTGATATTGATTGCTACTTCTATTTAAGTGAGTACTTTTGTGATTATTTTCCTTTCTTACGGCACTTGCAGCCTTTGACTGAAGATACTGGTCGATACCTCTATCTAAGTCAGTAGTTTTGTGATTATGTTCCTTTTCATGGCACTTGCAGCCTTTGACTTAAGTGCCATCTACCCATCGCTTTTCAGTCGGTCGGTCAGTCCAGTGATCGGAAGCTAGGGTACTTCCAGATAGGCTAGGACGACGAAACTTGCCAAACTTGCCTTTGAATACAAACTAAGATAATTAGAGTGTAAATACGAAGGTGAAGTAGCTGCTAAATGTGCTTCTTATGTTTAGTGGAAGACCCCATACAAGCTATGCTTCCCAAGGTATCTGATTGATCCCTCCTGGGACCTCAAATGCCTTAAAAATTACAGTGTAGGCTATAATTGTAGTGATAGTAAATGGAAAGGGACCAAATATACTTAGGAATTGTCACTTCCCAGATCAAACCTTCCAGGGGGAGTGGAGGGAGGCGGAATCTTGTGACACGCAGCATACCTTTCGAACGAGTCATCCGATCTGGATGAAACTTGACAAATGACAACAGTATATTTTCCGTTTCCAGGTCCGGATCGCATTCAAACACTGTGGGTGGAGGGGTTACTGGAAAGCTTGTGGCACGCTCAGAGTCGAGGAATCGGGACTGGACTTGGCGGGAAGGGGAAGGATGAGCCATTTGCTTACCAATGAATCCTCGCCTCTTTTTAAGTGTACGCCTTCATCGAACAGTTTCAACGTTTTTGATCAAACAATAGCATTTCATGTTGCGTTTCATTTTTCATGTTACACTTTCATTTTACCTCAAGAGATTGCTTACATGTGGAGGGGTTTATTTTTCCAACAGAAAATTAAATTTAAATTTAGAAAATAATAATTAAAATGAAAATCAAAAATGAAATTAAGAAATTTAAATTAACACCGGAAAAATAAAAGTTAAATAGAAAAATCAGTAAATAATTCAAGTTAAATTTTAGTAGTAAGTTCTTTTTTATTTTATCAATTTTAATTTTAAATTGAGTTTATCTATTTAATTTTTTTTGAGCAGATATAGCCTATACCCCTCCATCGCTTACAAACGAATTCCAATGGCCCCCTAAATCGCAGAAATTTTTTTTCTCGGCAAATCCGAGGATCCTGGGGGTACAGACAAGACCAAAGCTTTGATGGGAAAAATTGAATATATGATCCAGACAACTGCGTCTTATAGATATCCGGTCTTCGCCAGACTTCTTGAAGATTTTTACTATTAAAATTTAGAAATACATTAAGGCCAATGACCAAGTCCAGGTATGGATTCAGCATATGTCTTTACCCCTATATGTCATATTTACTTTGACGAAGTTGATCAAAACTTCCTGCATGTCTTCTCCCGTATGGAAATAATTAAGTCGTAAACAGTTGTTAACGATCGTTTACAATTGTTAACGATCGTAAACAATTGTTTACGATCGTAATTTTACGATCGTTTTTTTACGATCGTAATTTAACGATCGCAAACAATTGTTTACGATCGTAAACGGTTGTTTACGATCGTAAACGGTTGTTTACGATCGTAATTTTACGACCGTTTTTTTACGATCGTAATTTAACGATCGTAAACGGTTGTTTACGATCGTAATTTTACGATCGTTTTTTTACGATCGTAATTTAACGATCGTTTTTTTTACGATCGTAATTTAACGATCGTAAACAATTGTTTACGATCGTAATTTTACGATCGTTTTTTTACGATCGTAATTTAACGATCGTTTTCAATTGTTTACGATCGTTTTCAACTGTTTTCGATCGGAAACAATTGTTTTTATTTTCAAGACAATAAATACAGGCCTGATTTCTAACAACGGCAATAAGAAAGTTGATTAGTTTTTAGTTTTGCATAATCCAAATAGTTTAACTAAAAGCTGAAACTAAAATCCCAATCGTAAACGGTTGTTTACGATCGTAATTTTACGATCGTTTTTTTACGATCGTAATTTGACGATCGTTTTCAATTGTTTCCGATCGTTTTCAACTGTTTTCGATCGGAAGCAATTGTTTTTATTTTCAAGACGATAAGAAAGTTGATTAGTTTTTAGTGGCTGGGAGGTTTGGTATAGCTATATATAGGGGTAGGGTTGGGATAGTGTTAGAATAGGATTAGGTTGAGGTAGTTAGGTTAACGGATCACTAGCGACCATTGCCAGGCGATCATACCTAACCAATTGATTACCTTTCCTTTTCACTGAAAAGTTACGTATACCATTATTCACCCCTATAACTTGGTGCTGACAAGTTATACCGAAAATGCCGTCTTCCTATACAATGAATTCCCAGAGGTATGCTGACCTCACGTGCGCAAAGCATGACCTGTGACTGCGCTCTGCAACAAGCCAATCAGCGCCGACCGCCTCAGACCACGACCGCCTCAGGGAGTGACATTTCTTCGGGGTGTTGCGGATAAATGTTCCCTTCGTTAGTTTTTATTCGTTTTGTCCAAACAATTGAACAAATGTAGAACTGGCTGAGAATGATATCTTTTCTACTCTAGTGGGTGGCTTAGTGGAATCTTCATGTCTTCTTATGGTCGCAGATCTTTCAGGACCTCACCAGCTGGAAGTGGAATGCCTTCATGACAGCATATTTTACAAAAATCTGGAAATATCAGTGCTTAATTCAGTTATAAAAATGGAAGTGACTACATACAGTGTGGAAATATCGAGGGGTTGACCACTCTCGATTTAGTGTACAGCAAGTGCCCGGTGCCGCGATGCCCGGTCGGTGCCGGCACCGGCTGAAACCCGTCGGCACCGGTTGTCACGTGTTAAATCAACAAAATAACCATTTTTGGAAGCGTTTGAAAGATGAATCGACCAATTTATTGTCGGCACCGGTGCCGGCACCGCCTATTTCGGTTGGTGCCGGCCGGTGCCGGGAAAGGGTGTACAGCAGGTGCCGGGGAGTGGGTAGCCCCTCGGGAATGCCCAATGCTCGTATTGAAAAAAAAATCTTAGAAATAACTGTTTTCGATAATAACGATCGTTTACTATTGTTTTTTTTTCAGCTTGAATTATCTGCCATAATCATACTGGAAATACGATTGGGAACAACCGTTTCCGATCGGAAAAATACGATCGTTAACAACTCTTTCCAATCATAAAAATACAATCGTTTACGATCGGATTGTCCCATAATACAATTGGGAAAAAACGATCGTTTACGACTGGAAACAGTTGTTAACGATCGTTTTTTTTACGATCGTAAAAATACGATAAAAAAACGTAAAAATACGTAAAAATACGATCGTAAAAATACGATCGTTAACAACTGTTTCCGATCGTAAAAAAACGATCGTTTACGATCGGAATGTCCCATAATACGATCGTAAAAAAACGATCGTTAACAACTGTTTCCGATCGTAAAAAAACGATCGTTTACGATCGGAATGTCCCATAATACGATCGTAAAAAAACGATCGTAAACGACTGTTTCCAATCGTAAACAACTGTTTCCAATCGTAAAAAAACGATCGTTTACGATCGGAATGTCCCATAATACGATCGTAAAAAAACGATCGTTTACGACTTGAATTATTTCCATACGGGCTGCCAAATATTCGGTCTTGAATATTCCTTGAGCCCAAGCTGACTTAGAGTCATGTATTATAATATATACAAAAACGGATTCGTCAGCTGTGATGCTTATGAAGCGATATTTCGGCCCTTCTTGGCAAGGGTCCTCTCCAGGCTGTTATTCTTCTGGGCCAACGCTGGGGAAGGAATTGCAGGTTTGTTTCCTGAATATATATCCAGTCTTGGCCGGATATTTTATATTTATATTTTCATATACGGATTCAGCATGTCTTACCACTACATCGAACCTTTTATTGACTTCAGCTAAAACTTTTTAAAATTTTACGGTTCCGGCCGGATTCCGGGCGAAGTATATGTCCGGGTAGAAAAGAATTGTCATAATAATACGGATTTAGCATATTTTCTTACTCCTAAATCGAACATGTAATCAACTTCAAATAAAACTTTTTCTTTTCACAAGTTTTCCGGTTTTGGCCGGATTCCGGCGAACTACTTGTTCGGGTAGAAAACAATTGTCATATACGGATTCAGTATTTCTCCTTACCCCTAAATCAAACATTTAATCAACTTCAAATAAAACTATTACTTTTAACCAATTTTCCAGTTTTGGCCGGATTCCGGACGAATTAACTGTCCGGCGAGAAAAAAAGTTTCAGATATGGATTCCCCCTAGATCGACTATCTCATTGGCTTTAAAAAAAAAAATTGTCCCTTAACTTGAAACCCCTCCCCCACCCCTAAAGATGGGGCTACAGGGCTCATCTACGAACTTGACCTTTATTTTGACCCTATGCATCCTCATACCAAGTTTGAAAAAAATATCTCTACCCCTTCGAGAGTTATCGTGCTGACAGACGAACGGACAGACGGACAACTTTGCGATGTCATAGGTATCCCTCCACTTACGTTTTGGGATCCCGAAAAGCAAGAAAACCGGAACCAGGGTCACAGCTGCTATAAACGACGACATACTGCAGCTAGGGAGAAATAAGGAGGCAAGAAGCCTCAACTTTTGAATGCAACTTTCACAACAAATAATGAAGTGTCTTTCATTTCAGTGCTTCGAAAGGCCTTCGATGCCTTCGACAGGGAGAAGAAAGGATCCATTTCCACTGGAATGGTTGGAACGATCCTTGAATTACTAGGATCCAAAGTCACAGACAACATGCTCAGAGAGATCATTGAGGAAGTCGACGCTGACGGTAAGCTCAGTGGAAGTGGAACTCCATGTTATCTCTAATACCGAGCCTGCCCAGAGAAGAGAGAAATAGGAAAATACTTGGAATGGATCGGCTTCGATGAAAATCGTTTTGACTGAATTGAAATTGTACTTGGCGAGAAATTGCCTTGTTCCACAAATGTCCTTGAAAACTTTAAACCATTAAGCGTGAACCGTAAGCGCAAGAAGAAGCTACCCAAAATCCTTCACATCCCCCCTCAAGCTTTTCATCGACCATAACGGTGCTCGCCATTTTACAGGTTCCGGTGAGCTTGAATTCCCCGAATTCGTCGAGCTAGCTGCCAAGTTTCTTATTGAAGAAGACGCAGAAGAGACCCAGAATGCACTCAAGGAGGCCTTTAGACTCTACGACAAAGAGGGTAAGAAACAGAAATAGCATGAAATATAGCGAATATCACCCACAAATAAACGCAAACAAGGTCGCGGCCTCTAGAAAACAGAAACTCAGAACTTTTACAGACAATTCAAAATTTGATTGGGTAGCATAGCTTACTGGTAAAGCACAGTAGATGTTCCTTTCTAGAACAGCAGGATTTCAAAGTAAACTAACTGGACTGGACAACACTAACTGGACACTATATCCCTGCTGTCCGCAAAAACTTCAGTCAATTCAAAGCTTCAGCTACTTCACTATAGTCAGCTATAGCCAGAGCCCACCTGTTACCTAAAACGACAGTAGGTGTATCTCCGTATGTATGAAGTGATTACTTGAAGTGAAGGAAGGCTCCCAGTATTTATCTAAACTTGGACCCATGAAAGTAAGCCTACGTCAGAATTGTCAGTCAAGTGGGTCTCATGGCTATCGTTTAGATAGTTTGGGAGGTTAAACTTGATAAGAAAAAAATTATGGAAAGAATCTGAGTGAGTGACCCCTGAAACAGCAACCCAACTTAGATCTTGGCTATATATACCTCTGATTCCAGGTAACGGTTACATCACCACCAATACGCTGAGAGAAATCCTAAGAGAGCTCGACGACAAATTGACAGAACCGCAACTGGATGAGATCATCGAGGAGATCGATGAGGACGGATCAGGGACCATTGACTTCGACGGTAAGACTAGCTCTTGCACTTTTACTTTTCGATATAAAAAGTATAGCATTGTTCAAATAATAAGGTGTAATATGGCGTATACTCTTTCGTCTTTCCTCGGAGCGCGCCGTAATAAGCCTTATAAGGAGAATGGACCCTGCTTCTATTCTGTCTCATGCAGAGCCAATCAGATCGCTTGGTTGGTTCCACCATCGGGCCGGGGAGCACAGAAGTTCTGCTTTGTTCGAAGTTGAAGTAACAACTTTATGCAGACGACATTCTTTTAATAAGTCGAACCAAAGCCGGTTTAGAATCTAACATAACAAGAGCTGTAAGCTCATATGGCACTTGCATGGGTTGAGATGTATTATTTGATCAAAAGTAATTTTCGACTGTGCGGTTCACATGCGCACTTTAAGGGAGCTAGAGAAAAAGTATTTTATCGTTGAACTTGGCTGTGATGATGCGCACTTTAAAGGCACTAGAAATTCATCTGTAAGCAAGACCCTTGAGGCAAAAACGATAGCAGGCTCTTAGGGATCATTGATATATACGTATGATCAAAAGTATTTTTGTTTCCACTAATGCGGGTAAAATGCGCACTTTAAGGGTGCAAGAAATTAATTTTTTTTTTGCAAAACCCTTGTGGGACAACTGATCATGGGTTGAGATGTATCGTTTGATAAAAAGTACTTTTCGACCTTGCGGTTAAGATGCACACTTTAAGGGAGCTAGAACTTCATTTGTAAGCAAAACCCTTGAGGCAAAAATGATCATGAGCTCATTTGGATGATGGAAATGCATATTTTGCTTAAAAGTATTTTTCTTAATTTGCGGTCATGATTGGTACTTTAAGGAATGGTCGGATTTGAAAAGTGGCGATTTCTAAGCCAATCTTGTCGAATTTCTAATATTCCAGCCAAATTTCATCGTCCTAGCACATCTGGAAGTACCTTAACTCGCGATCACCGGAATTCCGGACCCGCCCCTCAAACTCCCCCCACAGTCGCCGGAGCCAATCCGGTTCAGTTTTGGACTTGTTTGTTATTCCCACAAAGTTCCATCCCGATCTCTCCAGTCCAATCCGGTCACGTATTCCCCCCCCCCCCCAATTGTTGTCGGATCCGGTCCGGACATGAAAAAGATCACCACATGCACGCCCTCTGTTCAGTTATTAAATTTCACTCGAATCCGATCACCCGTTCCAAAGTTACGCATGGCTAAATATTCCGGATTCCCCCTCCCTCCGATCCCCCCACGACTATCGGATCGAGTGAATTTTTATTTACAAGTCAGTTTGCGGGTCCCTGACACGCCTCCCAAGTTTCGCCGTGAAAATCCCAAAAACCGTCATCACCAGAATTCCGGGAAACTCCCCTCCACCTACCCCCCCCCAAGTGTCCGGGTCCAGTCCAAACGTGTAAACAATTTATCTGGAGCAGATTCTTGTTCTTCCCAGCAAGTTTTACTCCGATCCCTCCATTATAACCGTTTCTCGAGATTTTCGGTCTTCCCCCACTCCAACTCCCCATAGCTGTCGAATCCGGTTCGGACTTCAAATGGAACATCAGAGATATGTCATTCATTCAGGTATTAAGTTTCGTCCCAATCCGATCACCCGTTCGAAAGTTACACAACACTAAATTTTCCATATTCCCCCGCACTGCACCACATATACAAACCCCTTTGACCCTCGAATGCACTAGCTCTTTCCAATGTTAACAGAGTGATCCGATGCAAAGAGTGACGTCACGCCACGCGCAGACCTACTAGTGTGTAGAAAGGGGTAGGGGTTTTACAAAAACTACTAAATTCTCAGGATTCCCCCGCCCTCTGCTCCCTCCACGGTGGTCGGATCGGGGAAGTGACTATTTGCAAGTTAGTTTGGTCGGGTCCCTGATATGCCTGCCAAGTTTCATCGTCCTAGCACTTTTGGAAGTACCCTAACTCGAGAACAGTGGACCGCCCGACCGACCGACAGACCGAAAAGTAATCGGTATATGGCACTTGAGCGAAGCTGCAAGTGCCATAAAAACTCTGTGTCAGAGTCTATCTCGCATCGGCCTTTCCATTAACCCCTCTAAATGTCAGTATCTTAAATTTAATAGCACGAAAGATTCCGGTATTTCTTTTCAAAACGAGATACTCCCTAACTCCCAAACCATAAAATGGCTTGGCATGACCATAGCTCGGTCTCTGAAAAAAATTTGCGAAAACACTGTTTCGGTTGTTCACGACTCTATTCGTGTCAGATATGAAAAATAGTTCCTAACAGAGGAAGGTATAACAGAAAAGCCCTTGGTAGCTTGTATAATAGTTTTTGTTCTCCCTCTGTTTGTAACCTTTCTGGAATTTTCGGCATTCTGAGACGAAAAGATTTAAAATGTATCAGGACTTTCTATTTCAAATATTGTAAATTTCTTTTATACCTTCCTCGTCGCTACAGAAACTCCCGCATAACTGCAAACTTTTTACCGTCTGACCCTTGCGCAAAGCTATCCTCCATAGCTCAGGACCTCAACGTTTCTGCCCTAGACCATTTTAGCACTTTCCATCTGGGAAGACGATTTTTTAGACCGGATTAGTCCCTGTTTGGGACTAATCCCAAACAGGGAACAAACAGGGTTTGTTTGTTCCTGTGCATTTACTGTGTTATCGAAAGCTCACTGTAAGCTGTAAGCTCACATCGAAAGCTCACTGTAAGCTCACTGTAGTGGTTTTTTTTTACAGCATAATGGTCATCAAACTGTATGCTCCAAGTAGTACTAACAACACTTTGTCTGATCTAGAAGCTCGAAAGATTCTATCAGTGTGGCAACGCTGAACATCACATGGATAAGAACCTTTTACTTTCAATCCGAACAAAGCTGTGTAATAAGACGTACATATCACGTATAGCGCTACGCTTCTTATTACACTATTTGAACAATTCCTTATGGTTCTTGACGTAAAGGCCCCCCAAATCAAAGGTCTACCTTCAAGGGAAACTAAGAAATTAGTTTTGGATCTCTCTTCATTTCCTATCCTCCAAAATTTTGAACGCAATACCCGGTTTCTTTCAAAATCACCTTGTTTTCTTATACTACCTTCAGACAAAGTGACATAACCTAAGTCACCTGAAACACTAGTCGACCTCCCGCAACCTAACTTGTAGAACAAAGACCGCCATGATTCCACGACAACCACATTTCCTGGTGCAATTGTTAACCGTAGTTCTTTCCTGTTTCTTGCAGAGTTCATGGAGATGATGACTGGAGAATAAGACTCTTGCAAATTAGATTAGTCAAGATTATTCAATACTGGAAGACAAAACGCCATATGTTTTTAGCAAACGCTTACTATTTTTGAAAATAAAACAATGTCTATTGGATGCCCAGATAGCAAAGCGCGGTTGCATCTGCAACTCCTAGTGCATTAATCCTCTTGCCTCCCCGCCTTGTGAAAAGCTCTTATTTCCACGCCACTTGTGAAGGTCGTTTGAACTCCTGATGATAACTTAATCCATTCAAAGTACCAAGAACAAATATTCTACGGAAGAAACATAATTTTGTATACTTTTGTCGGCGTCGATCGACCCGTCGGCACATCGAGTCCTTTTATACGCAAGAAATAAAATCCTGCAAACATCTGTCGGGCAAAACACAGAAGAAAGCGAGTTCTGCATGCTTTTGTATGCCTCGGTATTGTCGTCGGCACATCGGGTTCTTTTTATACATACAAAAATTGTGTATGCTTTTGTCGGGCGTTGGTCGGCACATCGGGTTCTATTTATACGTATTAAATCAAATTCTTCAAAATCTCTGTAATACGACCACGCGGAGTCAAATATATTATGACACCCTACCCGATGCAAACGAGCGGAGGAGAAGCTACGCAGAACGACAGAATTTGTTATCTCTACAAACAACTATATCGCAGTACAACTCCGCAGAAGAATAAGAACGCCGTCTGAGAGGTCACGTCACGTCTAACTCGCTGAAGACCGAGTTCTCCACCCCTGCAGACATCCTTCATCTGGTATGCGCAGCGACGAAGAGGGAATATTAAAGTAGCCGGGTATCAACTCAAACCTCACAGCATGTCCATCTAGCTCCGCTCAGTTTTATCTGGGTATCCATAGTTGCTGCATGGGACCAAAGACGAACGTTCTATTAGATTATTTGTTCTTGAAAGTACTACCGAAGCCATCAACGTTTATGCCTCTTTTATTCAGAATGTATCCGACGACGAATTTCACATACAATTAAATACGATACGCAAAATTATGCCACGCTAACGGTGAAGATCATGTCTCTCTACAAACAATCACTAATTTCAGCTTCCTAGTAGAGGTATACTGATTTGAACATTTGTTGACTTTGAACAGATATTCATGCACTTGCTGTGAGTAAATTCACTACCGGTTAGCGCAAGCAGCTAACTAAGGGCCCCTCAAAATACTTGAATAGGTATTTTGGATCTTCTTTTTGCCATTTGGCCCAAAACTGTACTGCTCAAATTTAGCTAACTATTCAAATAAGCATACCTCTACTGTAGGCAACACAAACCCACGCTATGTCATGTTCACTACTCAAAGACGGCATTGAGATAGCAAGCTAAGTAGCCAAAGTAAAGGGTTCCTTACGCATGCGGGGTTTAGCCCTTGCTTAGCAGATGGCATTTGCTCCGATGTTTGGTGGAAAATAGGCATATAGCTAACCGGAACCGGAATATAACTCGAACACCTAAGTTCGGCGCACACCAATTCACGAAAGTCGTCAAACGGTGGAAATTCTAAAATTGCAGTATGGAAGCAAGGAATCGATTTCCGTCAAAAATCGTTATCAGCCCACGTGCCGACGCTTTCGAGAAATCACTTAAATACATTTTGGAAACAGTAATATCTCTGAAGAAATGTGCAGAACTATTTTTTGTCCATTATTGGAGTAATAATAAATAAGTTGCTGGCGGTGTTTCCTTTGACGAAAGACGCTTATACTTGGCTAGAAAAGACTTCGCGAAACTCAGAGCGACTCTGTCCACTTTGACTCGAACTTACCTCACACAAAAGTCGCCTCCGCAATTCACTCTAAACTTTTTCGTTTCTTTGGTAGTTGTAAAAGATTGTCTGTCAGCGACGCACCAGCGGCTGCCTTCTTCGGCGTTCGTACTGGCGTTTTTACAAGCGGAGTTTTCGGCGTTCTAACGAGAGGCGTTTGCGGCGTGTTGACGCGACGAAGCGGCGAAGGGGTATACCCAGAGGTCGCAGGCATGTCTGTCGAAAGTCGGATGCCCAGTTTCGTTGTCGCAAGGCGTTTAGCGGCCGGGGACATGGTAGCGATTCGATCCAGATTACTGCCAGCTTTCGGCGTTCTGAAACAAGAATTTAGCTCAACAACCATGCACGGTAATTTCATACGAGACTCCGAGGGGCTACCGTCTTTTACTAGGGACTAGTTGCGTTTTTGCAGATACCATGGTATCTGATACCACGGCCAAAAGGCGTTTTTGCAGGTATCGTGGTATCTGGCCAGTTACCGTGGTAACTGATCGTGGTATCTGAAAAAGCCATTCTCACTTTCATCATCATCAACAATAGCTCCTAGGGTTTTGTCAAATTGGTGGGAAAGAAGTTTGGCACTTAGTAATGTGACTGGATATCAATTTTTATTTTGGGATATAAGCGCAATTTCGGCAATTGTCGTTTTTGCAAAGCAACCGTATAGTATCAGAAACCATCATGGTAACACACAGATACAGTTACCGCAGCAGCAGATACCATGGTATTTGCAAAAACGCAACTATTATCACAATCAATAATCTTTCCGCAATCACATTTCCGTCACATCAGAAATATGCAATCAGATATGTTTGACGGACTGTAGCTGAGGTCATGAGTCATGACGGACTTTTTCGAGGCCTCTTTACTCTTATGGCTTATCAGGTTATAAGCAGTGTCATATTGCATGAAATACGTCTCCTCTTTAAGTCGTAATTAATTTACGTTAAGCAATTTGTATCTTTGTTTTTGTATTACCGCTTTGTTTGACGATGTCTAAACGCAACACTATACATTTTACTTTATTTTTGGAGCATGATCAGGAATAGTAAGAACTTCTTTAAGAATTCATAGCGTAATTGACGAGAAGTCGACATGTTAGATAATTTTTACAACCGTTTGAAATTTCGTCGAGGAAAATACTGATTGACCGAACTTCGCTGTAGTTCATTACCAGCCCCGATGAAATTTTTTTTGACTGTGTAGTTGTATGGTAGTTGTACGAGAAAGTTGCATGTATTGATATGTAGTAAATGAAATACTTCTATTAACATGCCTCTGACTGGGTTAATCTGAAGTATCCAATCTTGCTGTAGCAGCATCCAGTTTGCAGTGCAGTTTGCATGCAGTGGCAACAGTTACTACTGCATGCTACTTTTTCGTACAACTCCATACGACTAATTCTCCAAAATTTATCCTCGGGACGACATGAGTTAATACTACTCTTACGATTACGGCGTTTTGTCTTAAGGTGCCTTCAGATTGAAACGTAAAATCTTACGTTACGCTTCCGTAATCTCTAACGTTACGTCGACTCTTTCACACTCCAAGTGGCCCCCTTCAGACTGACCTAAGAATAAAATTAGAGAATTTATTTTATTTTATAATTTTTTCATCAGTTTTGACGAAGAAAAAGACAAGGAAAAGAGGCCAATGACGTATTTCAACAACTAAATGCTATCTACCTTTTTTGGAAGTAATTCAGATCAATCCTTGGGAACTTGGAAAAAAAAAAAATCATAGGAGTCTACATTGGTCCAACGGAATTTGAAACTAAACTGTCACACAAACTGGTTTGATTTGAAACCCTAATTTCAGTCTGCTGACTGTCCCCAGAGTCTTTGCCCCAGAGTCATTAGGATGTAGTTTTGAAGCGCTACCATGACACATATGGCTCCATTTCAAAATTATGCTCAGAGTAGTAGACAAGTTTTAAAATGTTTGACCAATTTGTGCTGTTTCGAGCTAATGTGACAAGGATACTACTTTTTCCATCATAAATCCAAGGTCTCTCTTGGAAAAACAACCAAATCGGGTAAATCCTTTATTTTTCAATTTCTCTTTTATCTTCCTACGTTGCCTTACGTTACGTTTAAGGCCCATTCACAACGGGCTTTAGCTAATACTCGGTACCAGCTAGTTCTGAAAATCGCTCCGGAGACCGAAGCTTTGCCAGGTTTCTGCCGTTCGCAATGGATATAGGTGCCAGTACTGCCAGTTTCGGGTACCAGCTAGTCTCGGACCCAAGTTGAAATCAGTTCAACTTTTGAGTGTACACTAGCCAATCAGACTATTTTGGGGAATATCCGAGGAATATTGGCCAGTTCCGAACCAACACACGTCGGGCCGAGAAATTAAAACGCTGCGACCCACTTCTCCAGAAACCACCGATCAATCACAGCCAGCGGTACAGCAGCTCATTTGTGCCATACTTCGTTAAAGTTTAACTGAAAAGCCAACTTATTTTTGTGCCATTTAGTTGAATACACTGAATTATTTGGATTCTGCAAAGGGATTTTTTTGTTTTCCACTATCAGCTCTAGTTATGACGTTCATAATATCTCCGGCGGTCCCCACAGCGAAAATTCTACTATGACGCGGGAAATTTTTATCTAAACACAAACAAGGCTTTTCAGTGGGCAGTGGCGATATTGGTGAAGATTGCTTAGTGCCTGAACAAAAAAAAAAGTCATAAATCTTTCTTGTAAGGCATACAACAAATTAGAGGTACCACAAATCACACGGAATTTCCACTATTTGAAAATCGATTATTCCTGAGTAGCGGAACAACCAAGTAACGCATTTTCAGCGGGTCTTCAAGCCAATTTAAGTGAATAAGTGATGGGTAACTAGATTGTCCTATCCCAGCCCTTTTCGGTTAAACTTTAAGCACCACAACCTGGAAGCAGAAAGCAAACAAGATCACGACACAACAGTGGATAGAACCAATAGTGCTTTAATGTGTTTATTTCGTGCTTTTATTTAACGTTTTGACATCCCAGGCTATTTTAACGAATATTGGGAAAAATAAAATTATTCTGATTCTGAACCAAGCCCAATAGACAAAATCACATCCACTCCTTGCTGTCTTGAAAACCGAAAGTGAATTTAAAGTCCCATGGACTGCCAAAGGTTCTAGCCCTCTGATACTACAATATGCGTGACCACCGTGTTTCTCCGCCGGTTACTCCTGTTACCTGGTTGGCAAGCAATAACGGACTATGTTGTCGGGACAAATACACAACCAGGTCCGGCCAAAAGTTCCGGTGGGATTCAAAACGGGATGTATAACTAAAGTCTTAACGAATGTGCGAGCGATAAAGTCCGGCCAAACTATCCGCCCGAGAAAGAGAGAAGAAAGAGATAATGTTATGGTTCGTGCCATAGCCTAACTGAGCAACGCTTGGTGACAGACGTCATGGTGAAGAGACGATGGAGATACTGGGGTCACATGGTGCAGATGGCTGAGGGCAGGCTTCCCAACGACGAGTGGTGCTGGAACCTTCTGGCTTGCGTGCAAAGAGAAGGCAGCACTCCACAATTGGCAGAAACCTCGCAAAGAAGCTATCTGAGGTCGGACCACCTATGACTGAACTGGGGAATGCTGCCCAAGATAGAGTCAAGTGGAGGTCAGAAGTTGTCGCCTCACGCACCGCCATGAACGGGAAGACCCAAGTCTAAGTCTAAGTAAGTCTTGCCTTTTCATGCGATTGAGCGCGGAAGGGATTTAGGATTTTCGAAAGGGATTTAATAATTTTCGTTAGGCAATATTTTGTCCTTATTTCTAGTTTTAACCGGATTCCGGCTTCGCTAACAATCTAAGGTAGAAACGTAATCTCCTGTTCGACCGTGTCAATTACGCTCGAATGATTGATTTTTGTGTGATTACGTAAAGGTCAAGTCAAATTCGGCGCATGCGCTATGAAAGCAACCTTTTAACTTTTCGACTACTCTACTCTACGTTTACATCTGCCTCCTAATCACTCAGGCGTGGACATTCATTTCTTTGAACTACCGCGCGCGCTTAAAACGTGGAGGTATAATTCCCTACTATGGACTTGACAGCACTACCTCAATCCATCTCATAAATGCGCTGGTCACAACGATGCGGAAGAATGGAAGGACACATTCAGATCTTTCAGATTTCGGTCAAGGCCCATTCACAACGGGTTTTAGCCAATACTCGATACCAGCCAGTCCCGGAAATCGCTCTGACACCGAGAATCAGCTGGGATCCTGCCGTTCGCAATTGATATTAGTGCCAGTTTCGGGTACCAGCTAGTCTCGGACCCAAGTTGAAATCAGTTCAACTTTTGAGGGTACTAGCCAATCACATTGCTTTGGGGAATACTGAACAATATTCCGATTGGCTAATGCTGAACTACGTCATACAGAATAACAATGACCTAATTCACTTTCGGTTTTCAGGACAGCAAGGAGTGGATGTGATTTTATCTATTGGGCTTGGTTCGAAACTAGCCAATCAGAATATTCCTCAATACTCCCCAAAATAATTTGATTGGCTAGTACCCTCATAAGTTGAACTGATTTCAACTTGGGTGCGAGACTAGCTGGTATCCGAAACTGGCACCTGTATCAATTGTGAACGGCAGAATCCCAGCTAATTCTCGGTCTCAGAGCGATTTCAGGAACTGGCTGGTATAGAGTATTAGCTAAAACCTGTTGTGAATGGGCCTTCACTTGCGTCTAGGATCCGAAAACGCTTAAACAGTCAAACAAGAACGCTCTGAGGGCTCAAAGGCACTTTTGCAGCAAAGCTTCTGATTTGATTAAAGGGTCTAATCCAACTTACGAGGGCATGTACTTCTTTGCGGCCTGTATGGCTTTTCCCTTCCTGTCTCGATACTGCTGACTGACTTTTTCTGCGAGCTTGAATCCGATTTGGTCTCTCAACGGCGTGTCAGGAATTTTGAATGAAGGTCCAGGGCTTTGGCTGGGAAGGGGTGTGTCACTCCCATCAAGTCTAACATAAAGAAAAAAGATCAGTACAAACTGTTCTGTACAAGAACTTAAGGTAGCTGCCCGCCATCGTCACTATAGCTCAAAATCTCGCCGGAAAGCAACCGTGAGCAACTATGGGTTCAATGTTTTATTTTTATTTCACCGACCAATCAAACACATGGGCTACCCGTCAAATGGGGTGACTTCGGGGTGACTCTGATAAAACTTTCTTTTTCGACGAAAAAAAATATTATTCATAGACGGCGCGCAGGAACGTGCTGGCAAAAATTCAGCTGACAAGAAGGAATGATTTGGTTCAGTAGGCACACAGACATCGAAGCCAAAGCATACCCGAGCTTCAGGAATCGATCATAAGCAAGTGGGTATTTTTTTAACTTGAACTTGAACTGAAAGACAAAAGCGCTCCTCAGATGGGATTTGAACCCAAGACCTTTGGCTCAACAAGCCGCTGAGCTACAAAGGGCTTGTGAACATAGGACGCAAACCACAACAACAGTCAGATAGAAGCGGGCTACAGGAACTGTGATCCCACCGAAGACAAACTTGTCTAAGTAGTTCACAACACCATAATTCATCACGGTTGAGTCTCTTGTACAATATTCTATTTCCACGTTACCGATAGGCTATAATAGACATGCACCACACAGAAACTGCTTAAAAGCAGCGCTTGTCTGATAACATTACATAGTTTTAAAAGAAATATTACGTGCACAGGAAAACGCGTTGCTATCCCGGGGGTCCCGTGTTTCTCGTCACCGCGACTTCAGGTACATCAAAATGTGGTGGGCCGATGAAATGTGACACGCATATTGGGGACCCTACGATTGACTTAAAAACTGTCACTTTCCGGACCCGATCATCCTGGAAGAAGCGGAGGGACGGAGAACCGGAAACTTGAGCCATGCATAACTTTCGAACGGGTGACCAAATCTGAATGAAACTTGATAATTGGCAAGAGCATACGACCTTGCAAGGCCGAATCGTAGATGATATACATACCCCCAACCCTTACAAGTGCCATATGAGCTTACAATTTAATTTCCTTTTTTGTGTTACTCCACCTCATAATCCAGCGCATCATAATTACTTAATTATTACTTACCATACTTCCGGTTCACGACATAAAATAAACTTTCATCAACACCGCAACCTTTGTCATTTCACGCTTTATAAAAGGAGGATAAAGAATCGTTACTGCTTACTTGAATGGTGTCCCTTCGATAGCTCCCCACGTCATAAATGGTGATTCGGCGACTCCAGGCATTGGCGACGGGGTTCGGACCAACTTAAACCCACCAACCTGAGGGGTCGATGGGGCCTTTACTTCCGAACCATCAACATCCACATGACCTATAAACGAGAGAAAGAATGATGCCCTGCTTGCTTGCAAACATGCAAGGGATATCATAATAAACGGCACAATCGTTAAGTACAGCTGGGGTGGCGTTCAGAACACAGGGAATAGCAAACAATTTCTTACAGGAGTACTCCTTCAGCACAAGCTGACTGCGAATTAAATTTGATGGCCACAAACGGATGAGTATGTTGATGGGCCTGACATACAGACGGACGTGGACGTTGCCAAAACCGGCGGAAATATCACTAGAGCAAACTTCAGCTATTATAGGAGTGCCGTAATTGCCGTAAAAGCACTTGTATTGGGGAAGTAAGTCTCATAGAAGAGGTGGCAAGAGGGAGGAATTTTTATCAAATAGCCTACCTGAATACCCTTACCTTTACATAATAACGTTTCTTATTAAGGCAAAGGGCCATACAAGATTAAATGCATGTATTACGACAGAAACTATTACATAAACAAGGCTCAACTTCCTGTTCTAAGTCTAAAGGCTCGAATTACATATTTGCATACTTCTACGATGAAGTTGGGATTTGTAGATTTCAGGATGCCGGGAAGCGATACCAACCCAACCCGAACACACTCTACCCTCAAATGCGAAAGCACTTGGCACTCTAAGAGGAAATGGTTTAAATCCTCCTCCTGCAACTTGCAAAGAGGAAAGTTTTCATAGAATAAGCAAGTACTTTTAAGGCTTATCTTATCCGAAAGAACTAACTATCTGCGCCTCTAGGGCATTTTAGGTTCATCTTGTCCGACGAACCATCCATCTGGGGCTCTAGGGCAGAAGCCGAGACTTAACTAAATTGTTGTCATTTATGCTTCAAATTCTTCGGCGACTCTATGCCCCCTCTCCCCAAAAGAGTATCCAAGAGTACGCTTACCAGCAGCTTGCTTAGCTTTGGCTTGAGCTGCGAGCTTAACAGCCAAAATGCTTCTCCGCTCATCAAAGGGCTGAACAGTAAACCTTGTATTCTGGTGGACAATCTCAGGTTTCCCTACCCGTTGCTTCAGTAGTTCTTCGGCAGTCAGTTCGGCTCCTAGAAAGGGCTAGAATAAGAGTCTGAGCGACGTTGGATGAAGGGTTACAAACATCCCCAGATTCCCTATTTGGAGTCCATGAAACGATCGATTGCACTTGTACTGTTTGCCTAACGGACGAACTGACATTTGCGAGTGACACGGCATTCCTGTACCCTGGTCCTCCCACCATCCTGATCCTTCCCAACAGCTGACCGAGAGAAAGAGCTCTAGATGCTTACAGAGCTTCACCGCGATATACCGATCTGTCTGGGAGCTCTCGGTTGTCCAGCGACCTTCTCCTTTATCAAAATCTTTTTTGCCCTCTACTTGATATTAGGCTTTATTTAGTTGCCAGCAGGATAATACAAAATAAAATTATTGTTATTATTGAATTAGTAAGTGCTGGTTCTTACTTCTGGCCCATGTGTGGGGTGAGTGATGAAAGTTTATGACATTCTGTGTGTGAATGCAATAAGCTGCTAAAAGGACTAAGGGAGGAATATTTTTGAAAGGCAACTTTGGGGAAGGAGAGGCTAATTAAGTTAATAGATAATCAATCTTTCTGGGTAACTAAAAATTTAGCGAGCTCGTTCTGATAGCAGCAAAACATCGAGAAGATTTTACGTAAATGGAAGGCTTTCGTAAAAAAAACATTCGTTGGACCGACAAAATGACAGACATGGTATTCGTCAGACTTGCATGGAACTGAAACTAGTAACCAACAAGTGCCACAGAAACACCACCTACCATTGGGTACGAACATGACAGCATTCTTGTTGGTGTACGGCCACATGTCCATTTTGGAAAGGTCGTTGGAACTGGTGATAGCTTGCTTCTCAAGGGAAGGTAAGGCTAGCTGAACTTTCTGCTTCTCCTCTTTCTCATATTCTTCGGGCTTGTAAAGCCACCAATACTGTAAAACGAAAAGGTTAGACATCCAAGACTAGCCTGCCTTCGACTAGCCAGCCTAACCAGGGAAGAAGAAAGAATTAGCTCCTTGTGAGTCGTGACCGTTCCAGGCAAGTTGTAAACGTGAACGAGGAAACTGGAGCCGTATGAAGCCTGAAGCCTATATAAGGTGAAAGAAGAATAATGGGAATAATAAGTACAGTGACCTAAGAAAGACGTTACAGAGAAGCATAAATCTCATCCAGGATTTACAGAAAGAATCTGTGGGGAATGCACGAATAGATTATTAGTACAGGCTTAAACGGGAAATAAGTATTTGCTTCAATCACTGAAAAGTAAACTCGGCATAGCAGCTGTGAGCGGTTGACTCCATTGTTACGACGACTGAATTTGTATGTGAAGATGCACTCTCAGCCAGATGTTATGGCGAGGGGTGTAGTAGGCCCGACACAGATAGTAGGCAAAATGTCCAAATATACAGTCATCGGAGTCAGGATGGCCCTGGGATGGCCTACTACACATGCAGAACTTCACAGGTCCATTATGGATTCCCCAGGTCGATTCATAATATGGTTTGCAAAGCGAACCAAAATACAGGCCAGCCCATTCTAAGGAACTATAAATAAGACTCACAGAAGTGACCTATGGTCCGTATATAAACAAAGGTTTTATTCATTGGAACCGCATATAGACAACCAGGTTAAAAAGTTGCTGGCCGGTCGAGGCCCGGAAAAGAAGAGTAGTTGTAGGTGACTCATCCTCATGGGATGAGTCAAAACAAATCCAGGAGTTAGCAAATAATGCAAGAGTACGGATTACGGACAGTTTAAAAGATTACACGTAATTACGGAAAGGGAGTAGCGCTGCCTAACGACGGCAGAAGTGAGCACTGCGGGGTGTAAATGGCACCACTGCAACACCATGACTATGTCATGGCGTCAACCTTGGCATCGGGATAGAGTAACTATTCGTAAATTCGGTGTTCCAGATATTTTGAAAAAATTGCTAATGCAACACAGGAAGTTGTCCGGTTCAGATGTATAGTTATTTTCGTATTTGTCTTCCTTCCTTCTCCTTTATCGTACTCCACTTGTTTCCTTTGGAATTTGAGGGTAAAAAATTAGTTATTATTATTATTACTATTTCATGAGGATAGCTTCTCAGGATTGTTTTTTTCACCTGGCGGTTGAATTTGTCAGCTTGTAGAATCTTGGAGGCGGTGCTACTGTGTGGTTAGCTTGGCATCTACTGCCCCAAATATTACTTAGGCCACGTACGCCAGTTACCACTTACATTGACAAGTTACATATTACCAATAAAGAGAAGCTTTTAGCTTACTGTTTTTGGGAATTACAAATAAACAAAATAAGGCTGTTACCGATACCAACAAGACCAAAGTTTTCGATGGGATCCCAAAAATGTAATATTTGATCCAGACATCTAGGTCTTGCTTCGCCAGATCCAGTCTTCGCCAGGCTAATCATCTGAGAAAACCACGTTCAGATATACCTCTATAAGCCATATCTATTTTAACGATACTGATCGAAACTTCCTGCTTTACTTCTGCCACATTTCCTTTTTCGGCCGAATTCCGAGCGAACTACTTACCCAACAAAAAAAGATAGTTCAGAATCAAATTCAGCGTATCTCCTTATCCCTGTTAAGAACATCTAATCGTTTCAACCGGATTCTGGACGAACTATATGTCCGGGTAAAAAATGATTGTGATATACAGATTCAGCGTCTTTTCTTACCCTTAAATCTATCATCTAATTGCTTTTTAAAAATTTTCTGGTTCTGGCCGGATTCCAGACGAACTACTTGTCCGGCGAGAAAATAGTTTTCACCATCGTGTTCAGCATATCTTCTTACCCCTGAATCGAACATTTAATCAACTTCAAATAAACATTATGCTTTTAACAAATTTTCCGGTTTTCACCGGATTCCGGGCGAACTACTTGTCCGGCAAGAAAATAGTTTTCACCATCGTGTTCAGCATGTCTTCTTACTCCTAAATCAATCCTCTAATCAACTTCAAATAAAACTTTTACTTTTAACAAACTTTCCGGTTTTAGCCGGATTCCGGGCGAACTACTTGTCCGACGAGAAAATAACTTTCATATTCGGATTCAGCGTGTCTCCTTACCCCTAAATCAACTATCGAAATAGCTTTTAAAAAATATTTTTCTTGCCCCTTAATCTGAAACCCCTCCCCCACCCTCAAATATATGGCTACACAGCCCATCTTCGAACTTGACTTGTACTTTGACCCAAAAGATCCTCCCACCAAGTTTCATCAAAATATCTCAATCCCTTCGAGAGTTATCGGGCTTACAGACGGACAGACGGACAACTTTTGCGATGTCATAGGTATCCGTCACTAACGTTTTGGGATCCCAAAAACCTATCTACACCAAGTTTCCTTTCTACACTTTAACAAGTCACCAAGACATGGCACCGGCTTTCTAGAGCTTCTTTTATCCGTAAAACCAACTTTCTAATTAAGCCTCTCTCTCGCCACAAATCTTTCGGTTTGGATCGTAAATGCCTCCTTATTACTTTAAAACTTATATCTGTCCTCATTCAGAATATGCTTCACCGGTTTGGCATCCTTTTCTTTCTGCAGAGCTGTCTGATCGCCTGGACAATGTCCAAAAGAGAGCAGTGAAAATCATTCTGGGTGATCATAACATCTCATAAGAAGCGGCTTTCATTAAACTGGGCGTTCCTAAACTAACTAACCGCAGAGATACCGTTTAAAAAAAATGTGGAGCAAAAAATAGTGTGTTGTCCCCAGACGAGCCGTCTATTCCCCCCTCCCCTCCCGTCGTCTGAGCGTCGGTCCGAGAGGAACACTCGCAATCAGTTTTCTCCCTATCCTGCTAATTCTTCAGCCCAATTTTCACACAGTTTCCTTCCATCATTTATTTCTGGTCATATCTTGTAAGTGTATTGGTTAGTTTGTTGTCGTTTTTGTGTGTTTCGTAAATATTTTATTCCTCTTCTAGCTTAAGCAATCTGGAAATACATTTGATTGATTGATTAATTTCTGCTAAAGGTTTACCGAGGTTCTCTGCCAGGAAGTATTAGTGGGCAGCATGAAATGATTTAACCATCTGATACACTGCATGTCTTAAGCATGAGGTTAACCATGCATGAGGTTAACCATATTATTACCAAGAACAAATGATCAGACAGAACTTCTGTCTTTAGTCGCATGCAGCGACTATGAAAAACCCGACAAAACTGAACGGACCTAGAGGTGTTTACTCTAGCTAGCTTCTTCTTCTTTATGATGTTTGCGTTTACAGGTGTTGGTTGATAACACCTTTACACGACCCGTATAACTTCTTTCGATGTTTCACTTTTCACTATTTCAATTAAAATTTCACATATTATTCATATCTCTCAATTTCATTCTCATAACTAGGCTAAATACTAAATTATTCAAACAAATATACAATATCTTATTCTATACTTTCTAAAAATCTATTATATAATTAATCAAAAATTGACGTCGTCCATCCTATTAAACGCACAAACAAAAATACAATAAATACACATAATAATTTATTCCTAAGTTGGAATTTATTCCTAAGCCGGCATAGCGACACCAGCATTTCACAATCGGTTTGTGACGAACCGACCTCCCCCCCAAGTACCTTTTCAGGGCCCGTTTGCGATGGCCATTCCCCCATATTTTGCCAACAGCCAGGAACGAGTTCAACATCATCAATACCCGAGCTCCCCCCCCCTTGCCCCAATCCGTTTCAGATAAATGGACAACCGTCAACAGGTTCGCTGTACTCGACGGTCTTGATGAACCCACCGATGACAAGGTAAGCGATAAAACTTTCTTTTCTGAGGTGCCTTTAAAAATAATAACGAAAGAAACAAGACCAAAGGTTTCGATGGGATCCCAAAAATCTGATATTTGACCCAGACAACTAGGTCTTGTCTTCGCCAGATTCAGTCTTCGCCAGGCTAATCATCTGAGAAAATCAAATTCAGATATACCTGTATAAGCCGATCGAAACTTCCTGCTTTAGTTCTGCCGAATTTCCGGTTTCGGCCGAATTCTGAGCCAACTACTTGTCCAGCCAAAAAAAGATACTTCAGAAACGAATTCAACGTATCTCCTTATCCCTATAAAGAACATCTAATCAACTTCAAATACAACTTACTTATAAAAAAACTATATGCTAAACTATAAAACTATAACTAAACGAACTATATGTCCGGTTGAAAAATGATTGTCCCATACAGATTCAGCGCCCCTTCAAATTTTCCGGTTTCGGCCGGATTCCGGGCGAACTACTTGTCCGGCGAGAAAATAGTTCTCACCATCGTGTTCAGCATGTCTTCTTACCCCATAATGGACTATCACATTAGCTGTTTCAAAATATTTTGTTTGCCCCTTAATTTGAAACCCCTCCCCCACCCTCAAATATAGAGCTACAGAGCCCATCTTCGAATTTGACTTGTACTTTGACCCAAAGGATCCTCCCACAAAGTTTGATCAAAATATCTCAATCCCTTCGAGAGTTATCGTGCGTACAGACGGACGGACGGACGGACGGACGGACAACTTTTGCGATGTCATGGGTATCCGTCACTAATGTTTTGGGATCCCAAAAACGAAAAAATATGATTCCGGAAAGTATTCATTTCCGAAGTTTCTGTACTGTAATGCGGAAAGTTTAAACCCCGAGAAAACGGCGGAATTAGAGGCACTTTCGTCGCTACTAAAAACGACTGTAATGGTCGTAACCGAAGTTCATCGACAAAATGATGAATTGTTAAAGATCGCGAATTATCGAATATTTTTAAAACTCCGACCAGACGACCACCCACTAGGGAAGAAAGGAGGTGGACTTTCAGCTTATATACATGATACTATACAATCGAATACCATTGATGTGCCGTGTTTGGATGAGTACGACGAGATAATGTGGATTAATCTTAAGCCCAAGCGACTTCCGTGCAAGTTCACAGGTATCATGTTATGCGTGTTTTACTATTCACCCGGAAAAAATGTGTCCAGTCGTTCTGCTTTTCTGGAAAAGTTACAGTTAAGCGCTGATTACGTATCTGGGAAGTATCCGAATAGCGGTATATTTTTAATGGGTGATGCGAATGAGTTGAAGCTACACCATATTAACAGAAGCTTAGCATTAAAGCAAATAGTGAAAATTCCAATGACAAAAGGTGGTACAACACTAGATGTCATTTGCACTAATATGCATGAGTTTTACAAAGAGCCTGTGTCTGGATGCCCTATCGGCGGTAGTTACCACTATACGCTAGAACTTAATCCCGTCAATAGCTTTAAGGTTACGTACAAGACCACCATTACAACATCCAGACCGATTACCGACGAATGACTACTGTCTTTCGGTCACTGGATCGAAAGTGAAAGCTGGGATCAAGTTTACGACGCTAAGGATCCTGAAAGTAAAGCAACTCTATTTCAGGAGGCCCTGCTTGCCAAATATAAGTTTTGTTTTCCTGAAAAAAATCTCAAAGCATTATTCGTCTGATCGCCCATACATCACAAAGCACATAAAAGGTTTGATTCAGGGAAAAAGGCGTCTTTTTCAAGAAGGCAAGCGGGACCAAGCCCCGAAGCTGAAAAACCAGATCCGAAAGATGACGCGGCAAGCCGCTGCAGATTTTTATAACAAAAAGGTAAGCCAACTTTTTGATTCTAAGCCATCCCAGCGGTATAAAAGTGTAAAAGCTATGATTGGCAAATCGAAGCAAGGAGTCGATTTCAATCTCGAAGAAGAAGCGACAAAAACGGCAAATGATTTGAATGCCCATCTTGCTACGATTGTACAATCCCTACCCCCTCTTTCGAAGGAGGAAATCCCCCAGCCCCCTCCTGATTTCTCGGATTTCCCCCTTTTAACTCCCAGTGATGTGTCCGAGAAACTTACTAAATTAAAAAGAACTAGTGTAACCCCAGTCGATATCCCTGTTAATTAAATAAAAGCTTTTCCAGATAAACTATCGAATCCCCTCTCCCATATTTACAATGAAATAACAAAAACGGATCAGTATCCTTCAATTTGGAAAAATGGATTCGTTACCCCCATACCGAAGAAGGATGCTGCTAACGATTTTACAGGGGTCCGTCCCATCACATTAACGCCAGTTTTCAGCAAGGTGTATGAGCAGTTTCTGTCGTCATGGTTAAAAGGCTACATACTCAAACTTGTTGATCCAAGGCAGTTTGGAAATCTCCCACGCAGATCAACAGCTCATTATCTGGTAAGTCTGATCGACGAAATTCTTAAAAACATAGACATGCCTGATCGGTGGATCAACCTTATCGCGATGATCGACCTAAAGAAGCCCGATGAAAAATTCTTTGACTGTATAGTAGTATGGTAGTTGTACGAAAAAGTTGCATGGAATGGTATGTAGTAGTATCGAGTAGTTTGATCAGCGATATGTAGTAGTATGGAATACTTTGATAAACATACCTCCGACTGGGTTAATCTTATGTAGTAGTATCAGATAGCACACAGTTTGCTAGTAGTAGCATGTAGTAGCAACAGTTACTACTGCATGCTACTTTTTCGTACTGCTCCATACGACTAATTATCGGATATTTTTCATCGGGAGGCCTTCGACCTGATCCGGCACAGCAAACTTTTGAAGAAACTGATGGAGCAGTTCAATGTTGATCCGTTTTTGGCAAGAATAGTAGCTAGCTTCCTCTCCGAGATAACACAACAAACAAAGTATAAATCTACATATTCATCACCTCTCCCCATTTTTTGCGGAGTGCCGCAAGGTACCCTACTTGAACCACTCCTCTTTTTGGTAATGGTGAATGACCTTGCTGCGTCCTCACCTGATCGATGGAAATATGTCGACGATTTGTCCCTCCTAGAGATATGTTTCAGGAATATCAAAAGTAGTGCTAAATCGCTGATTGATGAAATCTGCGAGGAAGCAGCTTCTGATGACATGTCAGTAAACATGAATAAATCTGTTTTTCTTACAGTGAACTTCCTGAAGACTAAGCCAGAATTCCACCCACCACTCCCAGAAGAACAGATCGTCGAGAAAATCAAACTTCTTGGCGTACACATCTCGGCGGATATGAAGTGGCAGGATCAGGTGGAAGAGATGCTCAAAAGAGGTAACTTGGCACTCATGTATCTAAAACTGCTGGCAAGGTAAGGTGTCCCTCCAGAACATCTGCTGCGGGTTTATCTATTTTTTATCAGGCCGATACTGGAGTACTGCTGTCCTGTCTGGCACTTTGGCCTGACGCGTGGACAGTCGGACTCGTTGGAGAGGATACAGTACCGAGCCCTTTTAATCGCTTCTAAATCCCCAAAGGTGCCGTATTTAACCCTTCTTAATATGTCCAAGCTAGAGACTCTTTCCCAACGCCGCGAAACTTTATCTTTAAATTTTGGAAAAAAAATCCTAGAAAATCAAGCCCTGAGATCCATCCTTCCTCCGGATTTCTCCCCAGTTCGAGCTCGGCCTGTTAGAGCAGTGGCACAGCCAAAACCGGTAATACAACCAGTTGCGAGCTTTCACACCCGGTATCAGCGTAGCTTCGTGCCCTCGTTTGTGAGCCGGATCAACAACGAAGCGGTTAAAGACCAACATTGATATTCCCGTTGTAATTTTCGTTTTTATTTTTCACTTTTATAAAATTTCGTTGTATATGTATACCCACGTATCCTTCAGATTTTATCACCGTTTCGGTTCGTATTTTGACTGCTGTTGGCGTTTTTCGTTTTGAAGTATTTTTGTGACCTGACGAAACGTATGTATTATATTTTTGTTATATCCGTGGTTGACAAGAGACCGAAAATTCGGCAAGTCCGTAAATGGTTTTGAGAATAAACTGAATTGAATTGAATTGAATTGGAAGACGTCATTCAATATTGTGGAAGAAATAAACCTAAACCACATTCATTCTACATTCATTCATTCTAGTAACCTCTAACTAGTAACCTCTAACATTTATTCTAGTAACCTCCGCTCGTTCGTATGGTATGGGGAAACATTCAACTCCGCAATCCGCATAGTCGTATTAGCCTACAGAGATAGGGAAACGGAGGTTCTGTCAGATTATTTGTTCTTGCTATTACTTACCCTTTTTTTATGCCGCTCGAACGCATCATCCATGATTTCGTGAAAGCTTTCATTGTCTTCAGACGTGTGTTCCACTAAGAATTGGTCCAAGCTTAGTTTCGGCGTTTCTTTCTTTTCGGGCGCTTTCTTTGGTAGTTCTTCGTCTTCTACAGTGCTAGAAGGTGTTGCTGGTTCAGAATGAGCAACTGGGGTCTCGAACGTTGCAGGACTGTCAACTGAAAAAGTAAGATTTGATTTTCATTATCTTACTACCATATCGCATATCTGATGCACACAGTAGCGTATATTCCGATTTGTTTCGGGAGGGGCGACAGCTCATTAAAAATATGCGGCCGAATGTCACCCCCTTTCCGGCCGGAAGGCCGACAAATTTTCGGCGATTTTTTCATTTTTTGACCGTTTTTAACACTAAATACACCTCTAGCCAGACTAAAATTCGACTCCAAATGACGATTTTGTTAAAAACGAGGTGCAAACAACACCTTTTAATCTTGTAATCATTCACATTACGACTCAAAAACTGTTTCTGAGATTTATTACTGAACCGTGCAGTAAATAATTTCGATTGATCTTCTCAATTTGTATTTTAGCGTACGTTTTTACCGTAAAAAACTCCTTTTCCGAGAATTTCGGGTGAGGATCGCCCCTGCCGCCTGTGTTTCGCACACGTTTTTCTCACTAAAAATCCCTTTTTCAAGAATTTCGGGGGGGGGCGATCGCCCCTGTCGCCCCCCCCCTAAAATACGCTACTGGATGCACAATATACCAATTAACATGCCAGGACCTAAACAGAGAAGAACAAAAAGATGTGAGAGAAATAAGACTGTAGTCACAACTCCACAAATGAAATGGGCTAACACGCGTCCTGTCTCTATGAAATAAATATTTATCCAGGGGACCAAAAGACGATCAAAGTATAAACGTTGTTTGACTAATCTGTCCCAAAATAATTTACAACAAGCTTAACCTCAGCTGAATTTTATTAGAGCTACACTCCAGCCCTCCTTGGCAAGGGTCCTCTTCAGGCTTAAGCCGCTTGAGCCTCAAGAGGGCCCTTGCCAAGAAGGGCCAAAATATACCCGTATGGAAATAATTAAGTCGTAAACAGTTGTTAACGATCGTTTACAATTGTTAACGATCGTAAACAATTGTTTACGATCGTAAACGGTTGTTTACGATCGTAAACGGTTGTTTACGATCGTAATTTTACGATCGTTTTTTTACGATCGTAATTTAACGATCGTAAACAATTGTTTACGATCGTAAACGGTTGTTTACGATCGTAAACGGTTGTTTACGATCGTAAACGGTTGTTTACGATCGTAATTTTACGATCGTTTTTTTACGATCGTAATTTAACGATCGTAAACGGTTGTTTACGATCGTAATTTTACGATCGTTTTTTTACGATCGTAATTTAACGATCGTTTTTTTACGATCGTAATTTAACGATCGTAAACAATTGTTTACGATCGTAATTTTACGATCGTTTTTTTACGATCGTAATTTAACGATCGTTTTCAATTGTTTACGATCGTTTTCAACTGTTTTCGATCGGAAACAATTGTTTTTATTTTCAAGACAATAAATACAGGCCTGATTTCTAACAACGGCAATAAGAAAGTTGATTAGTTTTTAGTTTTGCATAATCCAAATAGTTTAACTAAAAGCTGAAACTAAAATCCCAATCGTAAACGGTTGTTTACGATCGTAATTTTACGATCTTTTTTTTACGATCGTAATTTGACGATCGTTTTCAATTGTTTCCGATCGTTTTCAACTGTTTTCGATCGGAAGCAATTGTTTTTATTTTCAAGACGATAAGAAAGTTGATTAGTTTTTAGTGGCTGGGAGGTTTGGTATAGCTATATATAGGGGTAGGGTTGGGATAGTGTTAGAATAGGATTAGGTTGAGGTAGTTAGGTTAACGGATCACTAGCGACCATTGCCAGGCGATCATACCTAACCAATTGATTACCTTTCCTTTTCACTTAACCCCTATTATTCTACACACTCTGAAAAGTTACGTATACCATTATTCACCCCTATAACTTGGTGCTGACAAGTTATACCGAAAATGCCGTCTTCCTATACAATGAATTCCCAGAGGTATGCTGACCTCACGTGCGCAAAGCATGACCTGTTGACTGCGCTCTGCAACAAGCCAATCAGCGCCGACCGCCTCAGACCACGACCGCCTCAGGGAGTAGTGACATTTCTTCGGGGTGTTGCGGATAAATGTTCCCTTCGTTAGTTTTTATTCGTTTTGTCCAAACAATTGAACAAATGTAGAACTGGCTGAGAATGATATCTTTTCTACTCTAGTGGGTGGCTTAGTGGAATCTTCATGTCTTCTTATGGTCGCAGATCTTTCAGGACCTCACCAGCTGGAAGTGGAATGCCTTCATGACAGCATATTTTTACAAAAATCTGGAAATATCAGTGCTTAATTCAGTTATAAAAATGGAAGTGACTACATACAGTGTGGAAATATCGAGGGGTTGACCACTCTCGATTTTAGTGTACAGCAAGTGCCCGGTGCCGCGATGCCCGGTCGGTGCCGGCACCGGCTGAAACCCGTCGGCACCGGTTGTCACGTGTTAAATCAACAAAATAACCATTTTTGGAAGCGTTTGAAAGATGAATCGACCAATTTATTGTCGGCACCGGTGCCGGCACCGCCAATTTCGGTTGGTGCCGGCCGGTGCCGGGAAAGGGTGTACAGCAGGTGCCGGGGAGTGGGTAGCCCCTCGGGAACTATGCCCAATGCTCGTATTGAAAAACAAATCTTAGAAATAACTGTTTTCGATAATAACGATCGTTTACTATTGTTTTTTTTTCAGCTTGAATTATCTGCCATAATCATACTGGAAATACGATTGGGAACAACCGTTTCCGATCGGAAAAATACGATCGTTAACAACTCTTTCCAATCATAAAAATACAATCGTTTACGATCGGATTGTCCCATAATACAATTGGGAAAAAACGATCGTTTACGACTGGAAACAGTTGTTAACGATCGTTTTTTTTACGATCGTAAAAATACGATAAAAAAAACGTAAAAATACGTAAAAATACGATCGTAAAAATACGATCGTTAACAACTGTTTCCGATCGTAAAAAAACGATCGTTTACGATCGGAATGTCCCATAATACGATCGTAAAAAAACGATCGTTAACAACTGTTTCCGATCGTAAAAAAACGATCGTTTACGATCGGAATGTCCCATAATACGATCGTAAAAAAACGATCGTATACGATCGTTTACGATTGGAAACGATCGTTTACGATCGTAAAAATACGATCGTTTACGATTGGAAACGATCGTAAACGATCGTTTACGATCGTAAACGACTGTTTCCAATCGTAAACAACTGTTTCCAATCGTAAAAAAACGATCGTTTACGATCGGAATGTCCCATAATACGATCGTAAAAAAACGATCGTTTACGATCGTTTACGACTTGAATTATTTCCATACGGGTAGCTCTAACAAAATTCAGCTGACGTATCCGTTTTGCATAAATAAGATTCGCAGTCAGCTTGGGCTGAAGGAATATTTATTTCCCCTCTTTTCACCACCAAGGATGGTTTGAATCCGGGAGAAGACGCTTTCAAAAGGATCTTCCCTGGACTATAATTCCTGGCAAGCTGGATCCTCCTAAACCACCTGGAAGTGCCCTAATTCGTTATCAGCGGAGCGATTGACAGACTGACTTAACAATCAGCATTGCTGCACGTGATATTTACAAGGTTTTGACTCCACCCACAATTTTTTTTTTTTTAACTGAATTTGACTCCGAATTTCGAGCCACACAAAAAGCTCATTTTTTTCCCAATTTGAGCCACAGTATACGAGCCACAAAACCTTGTTGGTCAGTGGTTTGCACTGTCAGAAGTTTCATAACAGACAACACAAGGATGCGCGATTTCAACAGACAACACTCAACAACACTTTGGATGTAATCTGTTGTCGCGACAAACGTTATGCATGAAATGTTATTCATAACAAGGGTTGCCAGGAAGAGCCGATTATAGCAATCAACAGATCTACAGATCTTAATTTGCTCCGAAGTGCAAATTAAGGTAATTAAGGTAATATCCCAAGTGTTGTCTGTTGAAACCGCGCATAATTGTGATATCTATAAAACTTCTGACAGTGTGCGAGCCACAAAAACTTAGAACACACTTTCCAAGCCACAGCCCCTTTGTGGAACCTCGCGAAAACGCCTCTAGCCTGTCATGAGCAGCACACGACCAGGAAAATGTCTCCCACTGAGTGCAAACCAACACTGGTACCAAGTTCTTCTGGGAAGTAACTGGACTGTTATAAGGAGTTGCGCCATCACTCGAAACCGAACGAGCAAAGAAGGAACTACAGCCTACCGTAGGGGAGAGGTGGGTACAGTGGCGCAGTCTGCTACAGTGGCGCACTTGATCCCACTGCCACCTGTAATTAGATTAAATTCTAAAAAAATACGCACTAGGAGGGCAGTCACGTGGTCTATGATCGTCAGCCATTTTCAATTTTTTGGGGCGATTGCAGTTTTTGAGGTATGTGATTAAGTGCTTTGAAAAATAAAATCTTGGACAAATGGAAAATATTTTTTGACTTTGCTAAGGTTTGTAGGCTACAAATAGTGTCGAATTCTGGCGAATATTAGTTCATCTGGAAGCTCCAACATTTCTAAACATAGTGCAGCCATCTTTTTGTCTCTCGGTCATTGTTTCAAATTTTGGTTCACAAAATGGATAAAAGAGGGCATTTCGGCTACAGTGGCGCATTTTGGTGGAGGGTATAGTGGCGCACCCCGAAATTTTTTAAATTCATAGACTTCACGCGGTAGGTAGCCTATATGATAGTTTTGACTTCTACTAATACTACCATACTACAAACTCGTCGCAGCCTTAACCCGCCTGAGACCGACACACTGGCGAACACTTCTCCTCCATACCACCCTGTTTAAGGCTTCTGCCCCCAAAGATTTTGGGTAATTTCTTATGATCTCGTCCCAGCCTAACGTGGGACATCCTGTCCCCCCCCCCCCCCCTCTTCAGACCACTAAGTAGAACTAATCTAGGAATTCGATCGCCCAGGTTAGGCTGGGGTTCTAGGTTAAGCTCGGTTCAGGTTAGGCTACAAGTTCTAGAAGTTCAGTAACATTGAGCTCATGTATATTAAGAGAATGGTTCCTTTCTACAAGTTCATCAGGACCAGTGAAAATTACACTTTCAGCAAGTCGAGTGTCGAAATGAAGCTACCTGCTCCGAATATTTCTGGTGGCACAGAAAGACAGGCGGAGCAACTGGTCTTCCCCATTGACCTGACTGCTTACAATATTAACTAGTGTGCCTTCTTCTTTTACTTTCAGTTCATTATTTTTTATTTCCTTACTCATTATACGAAGTATTAATCTTTTAGGTATTTTCAGTTCATTATTTTGTACTTCCTTACTCATTAAACGAAGTATTCATCTTAGCAGTTTGATTGCGCCACTGTTCCAGATGGGTGCGCCACTGTTCCAGATGGGGTGCGCCATAGTTCCCGCCTAGTCGGCAACAATGGCGCAAAAAGTGGCTGCCAGAAAACATGACTCCATCAAAAACTGGTTCAAAGAAGAAGTGTGAAATAAATCACCTGCACAACAGTTTAAAAATCGTCCAAAAATGTTAATATTTGCCAAAGTTACGATGCTTTGACCTGAAAGTGCGCCACTGTACCCACCTCTCCCCTACCAACTTAAATACCCCAAATGAAAACACTTGATACTTTTATCCACCGTTGCGCCAGGACTTCAAAATTCATCAATGATTCTACATTTTGTTATCGAAACAGACAAGAATTCATCTATGATTTCCTCATTTATGTTATCATAACAGAGAAAAAGAAAGAGCCTGTAGCCTAGTCACCGAAACCGTCTTATCTGAATGTGGTCAGTGAACACCTAAATAATAGGACTGACCAAGGACCTTTATGATTCAAGTAGAATATCTAAATGCAACGTTTGGTTTCAAAAAGGAAGTACAACTTACGTCTTTGATGAAGGTTGTCCGGGGGCTTTTTGCCAATACTATACTTCTCGTAGATCTCTTTAAGCTTCGCAAAGTCATTTGTTTCAACAGCATCAATATACTCTGCCTGTACTGCTAGCTTCTCCAAATTTGGAAAAAAATCTCTTTGAATAATCTCTGCCACTTTCTGAAAGAAAGAAAACAACCTGAAACAACTTAACTAGGCCAAATGCTGCTAGCACTACCATATCAGAATCAGAATCATTTTTATTCACCCAATATCTTTACACAAGGGAAAAAATAACCTGGGAGGGTTATAAAGAACAACACACATTTTTGAAACTTCAGTTTTCTCTGTTAGCTCTTGAAAGCGACGGGTGCTGACGGGTTTATAACAGATTAAAGCCTAGCCTATAACTGTCTCTATTTGCGAACAAGACTTTAATATCTGCGAAAAGATTCCTAAGCTCATGATTATTAGATTTTTGCCTGAAAAGGACAAGGACTGAACCAGTCTCGGAATCAGTCATACTCAAACCTCAATTTTTGGCACAGTACTCGGGGTAGTACACAGTACACTGGGGCACATAATAACTGAGACAAATACAAATTTGTTTAAAAAGCAAACTTTAATTTCAGATTTTCAATTCAACATACTTACATGGGGGAGGGCTAAATGAGAGTGAATATGAATTAATGTTACACACTTGAAGAAGTCCATCAAGAGCTATCGACAATGGATGTTTCGGAATTTTCACATATAGCTACATTTTTAGACACCCATATGTTTTATGTACCACTTGACCTACTATGTACCGGGGAGTGGTACATACTAGGTCGGAGGTACAGTACATAGGCTAATGGGTCACGGACATATTTCAGTAAGAAAATATCAATAAAGTAAAACAAATAACAAATACATTAGAACTTAAATTCACTATAGAAAGGACAAGAAAACACTGCACTGTTTTGACAAAAACTTTCCAATACTGTGGGTAGGCTTAGATTCAAATTCAGTGTAAAACACAAAATAACAGACTCACAAGCAGGTCACTGCCAATCCAGAAAAATACAGACAGCAGAGGCTCCGGAAGTCATACGGGGCTGGACGAGGATTTCAAGCTTTTTAACGATTTTCTCTTTTGGATAAAACAACAAGCAGTGTCGCTCATGCTAATTTTCAGCGTGAGATGCCTGCTACGTCCATTGCTGAATGTGTCAAGTTTGGGACCCCAACTTGGAGTAGTCTGCAACAAACGCCGGAACCCTATGCCAAATGCTGGGCACAGTACGGTAACTAAGTAATTCTGATGATTCGACTGAAACTGAGAGACCGGGTGACATGAAGCAAGACATTCACCATTTTTTTTTCCGATCATATTTCTATCATTTTAAATTAAACGGCTGACCATCCTACGATGTAGCAGCTTTAAAGATACTAGTTATGTTTTTGCTGATACCATGGTATCTGTTACCACGGTAACTGGATCTGCAATTAGTCGTTTTTGCAGTTACCGTGGTATCTGATATACGGTCCACTGCAAAAACGACTATTGCCGAAATTGCATTTTTCTAAGTCATCCCAAAAGAAAAACTGACATCCAGTTGCATCACTAAGTGTTGAACTTCTTCCTCACCAATTTGCCAAAATTTGATGAAAGTGAGATGACTTTTCAGATACCACGACCAGATACAATGGTCGGACCGTGATATCTGAATATCTGTTACCACGGTAACTGGCCAGATACCACGACAACTGCAAAAACGCCTTTTGACCGTGGTATCAGATACCGCGATAACTGCAAAAACGACTTTGGACCGTATATCAGATAGCCTACTATGGTTTCAGCAAAAACGCAACTACTGAACAAAAGGCTAAGACTCGGACCCGTGTAATGCTGCCCCACTACATTAAGAAACATAGCCTACTTTAACTCGTCACGTCTGTACCACTCAGCGGTGATTCACTAAGTACCAACCACCCCGACCAATGGTGGTGAATCACTATGTACCCCTCCCACCATAGCCTATTGTTACGAGATTGAAGGAAAATCTCAAAATTGCTAAGATTTTAAGTTTAGATGGCGGTACTGTGTAGGCAAGACTCGAGGCCACTACGATGTAAACTACTAAAAAAGTATCTTCGAGTAAGATTAAAGTTAACCGCAGCAATGTGTTTGAAACTGGTATTCATCTTGTCTCTATTTTGTATTAATTAATCTTATATCCGTAGAGATATGAATAATCCCAGTAGCAAATACTGCAGTTAACTTTAATCCTTACTCGGAGATACTTTTTACATTGTAAGTGGACAAATCTTTCACTTCGGCTATTCCTTTTAGAGATTGTAACAAAATCTTAAATTTTTTGGAAAGATGCATAGGCCTAAATATCTTGAAGTATATATAGGCCTATAGGCTAGGCTATAGAAATTTCAAACAAGAGCTGTAAGCTCATATGGCACTTGCATGGGTTGAGATGTAGTGCTTGATCAAAAGTACTTTTAAGGTTACCTTTGTGGTTCAGATGCGCACTTTAAGGGAGCTAGCGAGAAAACGTATTTTGTTTTAGAACTTGGCTGTAATGATACGCACTTTATAGGCACTAGAAATTCATCTGTAAGAAAAACCATTGAGACAAAACGATCACAGGCTCTTAGGATCATTGATATATACCGTTTGGTAATAAGTTTTTTTTTTCACTTTTCGGTTAAAATGTGCACTTTAAGGGTGATAAAATAAATTTTCAAGCAAAACCCTTGAGGCACAAATGTTCATGGGTTGAGATGTATCGTTTGATAAAAAAAAAAGTAGTTTTCGACCTTGCGGTTCAGATTCGCACTTTAAGGGAGCTAGAACTTCATTTGTAAGCAAAACCCTTGAGGCAAAAATGATAATGGGCTCATGGGGATCATGAAAATGTATAATTTGCTTAAAAGTATTTTTCTAAATTTACGGTCAAGATTGGTAGCCTACTTTAAGGAATGTCGGATTTGGAAAGTGGCGATTTCTGAGCCAATCTTGTCGAATCTCTAATATTCCAGCCCAGTTCCATCGTCCTAGCACATCTGGAAGTACCTTAATAATTAAATCGCGATCACCGGAATTCCGGACCCCCCCCCTAAAACTCCCCCACAGTCGCCGGAGCCAATCCGGTTCTGTAAGTGATTTATCCAGAGCATCTCTTTATTATTCCCACAAAGTTCCATCCCGATCTCCCCAGTCCGAGCCGGTCACGTAATCCCCCCCCCCCAGTTGTTGTCGAATCCGGTCCGGACATGACAAAGATCACCAGAGACATGTCCTCTGATCAATTATCAAATTTCACTCAAATCCGATCAACCGTTCCAAAGTTACGCATGACTCAATATTCCGGATTCCCCCTCCCGCTACTCCCCCTACGACTATCGGATCATGTAAATTTTTATTTATAAGTCATTTTGATCGGATCCCTGATTCGCCTCCCAAGTTTCGTCGTGAAAATCCCGTTAACCGCCATTACCGGAATTCCGGAAAACTCCCCTCCACCCCCCCCCCCCCCCTAGTGTCCGGATCCAGTCCAAATGTGTAAACGATTTATCTGGAGCAGACGCTTGTTCTTCCCAGCAAGTTTCACTCCGATCCCTCCATTCTAACCGTTTCTCGAGATTTCTGGTCTTCCCCCCCAACTCCCCCATAGCTGTCGAATCCGGTCCGGACTTCAAATGGGACATCAGAGGTATGCCATTTATTCAGTTATTAAGTTTCATTACAATCCGATCACCCGTTCGAAAGTTACACACTACTCCAGTTTTCCGGATTCCCCAGCCCTCCACTCCCCCCCCCAGGTGGTCGGATTGGGAAACTGATTATTTCCAGGTTAGTCCGGTCGGGTCCCTGATGCTCCTGCCAAGTTTCATCGTCCTAGCACATCTGGAAGTACCCCAACTCGAAAAAGTGTGAGAAAAACTGCTTAATTTCGGAATTCCGGGAAAATCCCCCCCCCCCCCCCTAGTGTCCGGATCCAGTCCAAATGTATAAACGATTTACCTGGAGCAGATGCTTGTTCTTCCCAGCAAGTTTCACTCCGATCCTTCCATTCTAACTGTTTCTTGAGATTTCCGGTCTCCCCCCCAAACTCCCCCATAGCCGTCGAATCCGGTCCGGACTTCAAATGGGACATCAGATGTATGCCATTTATTCAGTTATTAAGTTTCATTCCAATCCGATCACCCGTTCGAAAGTTACACACTACTCCAGTTTTCCGGATTCCCCAGCCCTCCACTCCCCCCCAGGTGGTCGGATTGGGAAACTGATTATTTCCAGGTTAGTCCGGTCGGGTCCCTGATGCTCCTGCCAAGTTTCATCGTCCTAGCACATCTGGAAGTACCCCAACTCGAAAAAGTGTGACAAAAACTACTTAATTTTCAGAATTCCCCGGCCCACCACTCCCCCCCAGATGGTCGGATCGGGAAACTGATTATTTCCAGGTTAGTTTGGTCGGGTCCCTGATTTTCCTGCCAAGTTTCATCGTCCTAACACATCTGGAAGTACCCTAACTCGAACATGTGGGACAAAAAAATTCGGACAGACCGACCGACCGACCGACAGACAGACAGACCGACGGACGGAATTGCGATCGGTATATGGCACTTGAGCCAGAGGCTGCAAGTGCCATAAAAATAAGAGCTCGCCTACAAGCTCATATGGCACTTGTCTGTCACGAGTAGGCCTAAGTGATGCAAGAAAGTAGATGAGAACGTCACAAAATACTTCAACCCCCTAGGTTCGGACCTAGAAACAGGATTTCTAGTTTCACTCGAGTCTGAGCATTTCTAGCATCATCTCGGATCATCTAGGGCAAAAGATCCATTCGTTTGATCTCTAGACGTGGCACAGTATTTCCGGTACCCCCCTTCTCTCACCACTTATAAAGTTTCACTCGAATCTGAGCATTTTCCGGTCCGGACGCCAAATAACGAATCTAGGCCGCAGAAACTCGGTTCTGTCCAACTTACATCCCATTCGGATCATTAGTTAGGTTTTTGTGCATGTTACAAAAGTTTCTGGGCCCCCTTCCCCCAACTACCGCAACCATGGCCGCATGTGCCATGGTTGGAATATGCGGCCATGTCGGCATTGGCGTGCCAGTTAGCCGCTGTAACAACAACGATCTACCAATCAAGCTGCCAACCAGCGAGAGACTCTACAGGAGGATCACCCCACCTTATCTTGCTGGAAGTGCAATTTAAGGTAATTTTAAGATAATGTGGTTCGGAAACATGTTTTGCATAGGCTACCTAAGTCATCAGTTCTTATCGCCCATAAAGTTTCACCCGGATCAGACCACCCGTTCGCACCTTACGGAAGTCCATAATTTCCGGATTACCCTTTGTCCCTTACCTCAACTCTCCTAAAACTGGACGGATCCCAGAACGATCCAGGCTTTCCTAAGGCATTGTGTCGGGTTCTTAAGTCTAGTTGGTCGGGTCACTAATATGCCTGCCATGTTAAGTCATCTTTAGCACATCAGGAAGTATCCTATTTTGCGACCACCGCAATTCCGGGAAACCCCTGCAACTGGCTCCAACACATACGCTCTGATACAATCTGGTTCTGTCAAGAAAGTATCTAGGGATTGTTTTTGTTCTCCCCACCAAATTCCATCCCCATCTCTCGACTCTAAGCGTTTCATCAGATTTCCGGTACCCCCCTTCTCCCCAATTACCGGATCCGGTCCAGAACTCCTACGGAACATCTGAGACGATAGCTCTTTCCCCCACAATGGTCGGATCGGGGAAACAACTATTCTCAAATCATTCTGTTCAGGTCCTTAATTTGTCTGCCAAGTTTCATTGTCCTAGTACATTAGTAGCCTACGAACCAAACTCGCAGGATCACCAGAATCCTCCCCCCCCCCACAACTACCCCACAGTGTCCGAATCCGGTCAGGCTATGTCAATAATGTTGTGCTTGTTTTCCCAAAAGTTTCATCCCGATCACTCCACTCTAAGCGTTTCCCAAGATTTCTTGTTCCCCCTCCGGCCTCCGACTCCCCCAAAGTTCGCCAGATCCGTTTCGGATCAGAACTAGTTTGTCTCAGACACGAGGACTTCATATATTAAGTTTCATTAAGATCCGATCATCCGTTCGGAAGTCACACATAGTACCACAATTTTCCGGAGTTGCGTTTTATTTGAAGTTCATAGTACAGCGGGAGCGGACTGTAGGCTAACTAGCCGTTTTATTCCCGGCGGACTACGTCAGAAGGTACGCTGAACAACTCCCTGCCTCACCCAGCGTACAAACTAGCGGGACCGCTGGCACTCAGCGGGCGGCCCGCTAGCAAATAAAAGACTTCGGGCATCCCGCGCCTTCCCAGCGTACGGGCCACTGGCGAATAAAACGGCAACGGACAGTCCGCTGTACGATGAACTTCAAATAAAACGCAACTCGGATTCCCACTCTCTCCAGCCCCCTCCCCCTAGATGGTCGGATCAGGGAAATGAATATTTCCAAGTTAATCTGGTCAGATCCCTGATAGGCCTGCCAAGATTCATCGTCCTAGCTTATAGGGAAGTGCCCGAACTAGCAAAACCCGGACAGACCGACTGATGGACAGAAACTGCAATCGCTATATGGCACTTGGCGGAATGCAACGGCCATGAACATTGCAACACACTTTGCCAAAGGGCAAGTGCCATGAAAATCGCAACACACTTTTATTAATGAATCAAATTGTTGGTCGTATGTCAATAGATACAACATTCTGGTGAAAGGTTTTTATGGCACTTGCCCTTCGACCAAGTGCCATATAGCAATCGCAATTTCTCCCCGTCCGTCGGTCTGTCATTCCGGCTTTTGCTAGGTGTTTTTTGACAAGTTGAAGCCAAACAGCTAATCCGCTGGTAAAACCAAGGTCAGACATGGATTTAGCAACATATCTTTACCCCTATATCAACCATCTGACCAACTTCAGAAAGGATTTTTCCTTTATACCCAATTCCAGGTTTTGCCAAGATTCCGAGCAAATTCTTTGTTTGGCAGGAAAATAAAGTTCAGATAATGGTTCAGCATATATTTTTTGCCAATATAGGCTACTCAATCTTTAAATCGACACCTAATACTAATAAAACTTTGCATCTGGTGACAACAAGAGGCAAGCCAACAACCTCTTGATCTGCATTCTTATGCTCTAACAGTTGAGCTAACCTTCTCTGTGTTTCATTAAGACGTAGAAGTCAACATAAATATTCAATTTCTTGAGTCTACCATATTGCTGGGTTCTAGCGAATTTCAGCAGAATTTTTTGTCCAAGTGAGAGGCTGGTGAAAGTTACTTGTCTGACAAGTAAATAAAGTTCAGATATGGATTTATTAGGGGTTCTTATTTTGAAAGCAAAATTGTGAGTTTGCCTTTTGATGCATAAAACCAGTGCTGCCAGATCTGTGCACTTTAAGCCAAACTGGCAGATTTCGTCGGAGAGTGGCATGAATATTTTTGCAACTTGTGTGTGGTGTAAAACATGGCTGTTTTTCTTTATCTTTTGATGTGATGTAAAAATTGACAATTTTTACCCAAAACTGACTGTTTTTCAGCACAATCGACTGTTTTTACGTTGTTTAACAACACAGATCCCCCCAAAAATTGTCATTAAGTGTCTGGGATGCGTAGATTTTTCTGGCGTATTTTGCAGAGGCCATGGCTTATTTTTATGACAATGATCTGGCAACACTATATAAAACACTAAACGAAAAGCATGATTGACACAAAATTTTATCATTTTATGTCATTTACCTTACCGGCAGCCTATCACAAACAGTTCAGAATTGCTCTTTTAAATAAGGTAAAACATTGAAATTCGAACACATCGGAATTCGGACACACTGATCGAACAATTCAAATCGGACGTTTTCTTTCATCTCTCACGGCGAAGATTCGCAGCTGATTTATGGCAATGCTGTAACAGTTCAGCGAAAGAAAATTCAACTAAAAGGTTTGCCAAATCTTACTTTTTAATTGTTTTGAAGTGGTTCCGTAAAGCCAAAAATTTGCTGGGAAAAGGTCAGTGCTTCTGTTGAAGGTGGCTAACATAGCTAAGTTGCTAGAGTTGGTAAATGTTGCACTGATTGCGATATATTGTGTCATTAGTTTTGTTCGAATAGTTATGCGATGAATATTTATTCGGACACCCTATTTGACGAAATAAAGCTATTCGGACAGTTGTATTTTGTCTGTATGCGACTAAAGCATAACGTACAAGTGTATGTCAGTAATGTCTGATAGCTGTTTGAGATGGTTACTCCCTGTTTGAACACAAAAGCAGAGCCAGAGGGGCATCCCCTCCACGCCAGAAAGCTTTTATTCCCGTAGAAATAAAAACCCCGGGAGAGGCTCAGAAAATGTCCGACATTCTGCTCTTTCACCAAACCTAATTCCCGAAACAATACCAGCAAGACAGTCCTCACGAATGTTAAAAAAGAAAAATAATGTAAATATGTGTCCGAATTTCAATGTTAGGGTAGCCACAAAAACACCTAGTGGCAAAAATTGGCAATTTTGTTGTAATGAATACATAAATTGCTGTGAATTTTCCTTATCAGTTTTACCTATCTAAAACATCTCCAAAAAATATTTTAAAAATACCATTGAATTCAGGGCAAAATTGTCTATTTAATAAGGCTAACAGTAAGATGTCCTAGCTATTTAATATTATTTCTTGATATTCAATGTAAATTTAGATGTAAAAAAAAGTAGCTGAACTTGCCTAAAAAAATTTGTTGATACTAAGGAGGAAAAGTCAGCAGCCTATAGCAGCAATAGGTCTATTGGACTATAACCTTGATGATCATATTCATATTTTCTCATCTAACTCACTTGCTGGGGCTCCCCATGCACTCAAAACCAGCTCAAAATCACCCAGTTTCGCAGAATTTCATTGAAGCACATAGTTCCAAGCTGGTCACTAGATGGACAAAACCCTAAAGTCAATGGATGAACATAGGCATTTCCTTATGTAAAATACTGTTTTCTAAAGAAGATTTAAGATGCTTAGAGACAAGATAGAGAGGTGATTTTGGCCTCAAATCAAAGCTAAAAGATAGGAGAATCACATTCTGATCTTCAAAAGCTCAGGTTTGGTTATTTTTTTTTTTTTAGTGGCTACCCTATCAATGTCTTACCTTAGGCAGTCTGGACCGCGTTCTCCTCTTCTCGAAACGAGACTGCGCTCTCACGGCGACCCCTCTCCGAACACAAAGAGCCCGGCGTCAGGGAAGGACTCCTCTCTGGAGAGGAGGCTTCTTTTGGTTAGCGGAGCCGTGCCGGCGCAAGAGCCCGGAGTCAGGGAAGCACTCCTCTCTGGAGAGGAGGCTTCTTCTGGTTGGGGCAGCCATGCCGCGCGCAAGGAGCATTCGTCGTTGCATGACAGATTAACAATACTGTGTTGCGCATAGATTGCCGTGGTGTAGCTTGGGAATAACAATTGAGTAGTTTTTTCTTTTTCAAGATCTGTTTGAAGGCTTCAAAGTTTGTAAACAAAGACGGAGTCTCGCGTCCTATTGGTTGATTATGACGCGAACTTGAAAAACGCGTATCATGAATGACATCGCGATCTATTTTCTATTAAGGGGCTACTCAATGGAGCTGTGAGACTACACCGGATACGGCCAATCGGTCCTACAGGGAGTAAGCAAACATCAGCGTAGTGTCGTACCCGTTAAAGGACGTTATTGCTTGCGAATGGTTAATGTTTGAAATCGTGCATACAGCGAGAGAGCAAAAATCAGCATAGTACCGATTAGAAGACGCTCAATTCACTCTTCCTGAATTTTGCATAAGGCAACAGCGGAACCGCAGCTCTCCCAAGCCAACTCTTTAGATTGGTTGACAGAATTTTAGTCAGCGTTTGGGCGACGTTTCTCGATCTTACTGACATTCATTGGAGTGTTTTTGACGAGAAGGTTGAGAGGAATATGATTAAAATCGGTCATACACCGATAAAGCAAAAATCAGCGTAGTGCCGTACCGGTTAGAAGAGGATCACTTCACTCTTCCATGAAAATTGCATAATTGCATTACCGACCACCAAGCTAGGCGGAATCAACCATGATTAGGATTAAACTCGGTCAAACTGTGAAAAAGCAAAAATCAGCGTAGTTCCGCACCGGTTTGAGGAGGCTGACATCACCCTTTGCTGCCAAGCTGCTCAGAAACAAACATGAATATGAATGATATCTGCCGTACAGGGCGAAAGCAAAAATCAGCGTAGTGCCGACACCAACTAATCTTTAGATTGGTTGACAGAATTTTAGTCAGCGTTTGGGCGACGTTTCTCGATCTTACTGACATTCACTTGAGTATTTTTGACGAGAAGGTTGAGAGGAATATAATTAAAATCGGTCATACACCGATAAAGCAAAAATCAGCGTAATGCCGTACCGGTTAGAAGAGGATCACTTCACTCTTCCATGAAAATTGCATAATTGCATTACCGACCACCAAGCTAGGCGGAATCAACCATGATTAGGATTAAACTCGGTCAAACTGTGAAAAAGCAAAAATCAGCGTAGTTCCGCACCGGTTTGAGGAGGCTGACATCACCCTTTGCTGCCAAGCTGCTCAGAAACAAACATGAATATGAATGATATCTGCCGTACAGGGCGAAAGCAAAAATCAGCGTAGTGCCGACACCAACTAATCTTTAGATTGGTTGACAGAATTTTAGTCAGCGTTTGGGCGACGTTTCTCGATCTTACTGACATTCACTTGAGTATTTTTGACGAGAAGGTTGAGAGGAATATAATTAAAATCGGTCATACACCGATAAAGCAAAAATCAGCGTAGTGTCGTACCGGTTAGAAGAGGATCACTTCACTCCTCCATGAAAATTGCATAATTGCATTACCGACCACCAAGCTAGGCGGAATCAACCATCATTAGGATTAAACTCGGTCAAACTGTGAAAAAGCAAAAATCAGCGTAGTTCCGCACCGGTTTGAGGAGGCTGACATCACCCTTTGCTGCCAAGCTGCTCAGAAACAAACATGAGTATGAATATGAATGATATCTGCCGTACAGGGCGAAAGCAAAAATCAGCGTAGTGCCGACACCAACTAATCTTTAGATTGGTTGACAGAATTTTAGTCAGCGTTTGGGCGACGTTTCTCGATCTTACTAACATTCACTTAATTGTTTTTGACGAGAAGGTTGAGAGGAATAGGATTAAAATCGGTCATAAACGGAGAAAGCAAAAATCAGCGTAGTGCCGTACCGGTTAGAAGAGGCTCACTTCACTCTTCCATGAAAATTGCATAATTGCATTACACCAAGCTAGGCGGAAACAACCATGATTAGGATTAAAGTCGGTCAAACTGTGAAAAAGCAAAAATCAGCGTAGTGTCGACACCAACTAATCAGAAACAAGCCTGATTAGGAACAAAATCTGTCTAGTATATAGAAAGAAAGCGGGGACAGGAATCTCTATCAGATCCTTCAATAATTCGAAATTCCGTTCTGGCTTTCAGTTACAGGTTTAAAACCTTATTTAGCCTTTCGCCCTCTCTGCACAGGCGGCAATTCGTTTAATCTCTCTTTTCGCAAAAACTATTTTCTCATCAAAGACAGGCTACAACCTTGCTATAACAAAGACAGGCTACCTGCATGCGTGAAGCAACCGTAGGGAGGTTCCGACGATGGGAGTCAAAAGGCGGGTGGCTAGTCGGATGGAGTACTCGCAATTGTTTTGGGTTGTGGGAGATTTCTCCCAAGCGCTGTGCACGAAATTAAGGGGGAACGGAAGTCTAAACTCGTTAAGAGCAGGTATACGCTTTTCCCATGTTAAAATAAAATGTTTGTTTCAAGTTTATGAGACCAGCACGATGTTGGCGGCAAAATTCTAAGATACCCATTTTGTAGTACTTTTTAAGGGCTACAAAAAGAATGGAGCAGATTTTAAAGCCGACACGCCTTTTGTCAGGTAGGGTAGAAATAAGAAAAAGTTTGGCTTTTCCGCCACGAGTTTATGAACGACTTGGGTGGACTGTATAGGGGGAAATTTGGAATCTACCGGTAGCGAACATGGTGATTTATAAAATAAATGGAAAGTATTTTTTAATTTTCCTTTACTGTAGTTACAGTCCCTTCTTTTGTCCAAACGTCACATTTTCCAGATACATTTTTCGAAGCATGGGTTGTTATCATAAGTATGATCGGACCGCTAAACCCGTGGGGAAAACAGAGGCTCTCAACAGGAGGTGAAGAGGGGAGATTAATGACACTGATCTGATTTTTCAATGCTTTTGACCAAATTGCATGATGAAATTCAAACGGGAGAGGAGATTCCAGAAAGAAGTAAAGGATGGTTGGATTATCATTCAGAGTAATTACGGTGTTAGCTTAGCTGAGGCCAGAGCGGAATTTAATTCCATCATTCATCCCCTTATCGACGTGCCCCAGAAGAAAGCGGTTGTAGGACAAGTGAGTCGAGATCTCGGTTGATATTTTTGCGACCCAAAACATCAGTGACACCTTATTGTTCGTCTTTCTGTAACAACGATACTGTGATCAAATTAGATGTGATGCCACTTTGGGTCAAATTTATAGTCGCGTTTATGATAAACTGTGCTCGGGTTCTCGGGTGTTGCCGGCGAAACTTCCCCTGGCGAAACGTCCTCACGACGGGTTGTCGACAAAACGTCCCCAATCGAAATGCCTTGACAAAACGTCCCCATGAAAAAACATCCCCACGACAAACCGTCCACGTGGCGAAACGTCCCCGATCAAAACGTCCCCCGCTATAGATTTTTTTTTTCGTCGCTGAGGGATAGCTAGGCCTATGAGATTACTGATCATCCTGAGACAACGGACTGGGAGATTATAAGGGAAACGATTAACCACGGAAGAGGATTTGAAAGGAATTATTTTATTGCTTCTTGATCAGTTCAGAATTCTTTTCTTGAAAGTACAGAACTTCCAAAGTACTCCAGTTAACTTGCATCATGAGGGTACGTCTTATTTCTCAATTAAAAATAACAGTTTAAGATCGCTGTTTGGTCCTCAATCAGTTCAGAAGTAAAGGCCTTAAAAATTTCAAGATCAGAATTCATACTGCATTTTGGGAGCCGAAAATGTTACTGAAAGCGTGCATACGAGTTCGTAAAGTCTGTCTGCCCCTGTGCCTATTAGAAAGATAACAATCAGATACGTTCAAATATTTTGATCAGGCTTTTGTGTAAGGCCTTTCGTCAGAGTACATATGCAGTTTGCTTATCAGTCAGAGGCTTCCTCAAGAAAGCCGAACGCTTTTGCGGCATCTAAGCACGAGGCAATACAAATGTTTCTTGTAAATATTTTACCAGTATTATATTATAATTGAGATTACACTAGTTCAGCATACGATCATCGTCATTCTGATACTCGGTCTCCTCCCGTTGCTCACGCAACCCTAATTCATGTTTATTGCGGAGTGAACACCTCAAATAATCCAATCGTGGGCATTCTGAACCGTGAGCATTTTGAGTCGTGGGCATTTTGAGTTGTTGGTATTTTTAGTGGGCACTTTGAGCCGTGGGCATTTTGAATAGTAGGCATTATGAGAGTGGGCAAAAAGATCGTGGTGATTTTGGGAACCACCCCATTTTTATCCAGCATAACGGCACTACTTTTATTTTTGCATTTGCCTTGTTTGACCCCCTTTGAGCCATAGCGGGCTTCCCCTTTCTCTGAGGAGCCTATTGGTGCTCCTCAGATTGTGCATGTTGCTTCAAACGACCTAGAGCTGATCAGTTACGAGTCAATTGCATGGCATATTACACTACATACTATGAGCAGGATTACCACGTAATTCTCTGTATTGTTGATGTTTGTGACGTTCTCTTCTACTCTCTTGTACCGCTTACTCGTAACAAGTGCCATATGAGCTCGTAGCTCTTGTTATAATATATCTAGGTCCCATACAGAATTATAAGCTTCTAACATCCTCACCTTTCTCCATTGTTTCGTTTTGTGCCTACGAAATTATAGCGCTTTTTTGGCCTTGACGAGTTTTGCCCGTCACACAACGAAACGTTTGCCGGGATCATCAACGTATGCTGACAACTCTTTCACACATAAGGATCTGAGAAGCTTTTGTTTATTATTTCTTTTATTTGCTTAGTTTTCCCACTTTTGAAACAGATATTTACCGACTGGCCGGTAAGTTTTATCGACTGTTCTTACAAATAAAAACGACTATTAATGAGAAAAACGACTTTGTTGACAAAAATAGGCTAATTTCAAGAAAAGTGACTTAGAAAAAATCGACATTTCTACGAGTCACTTGTCACTTAGTTCAGGTTATACAGTTACAGTTGCTTTTATAAATACTTTTAGACCAGTTGGTAACTTATAATCCATTAATCGCTGTGATACTTAACCCGGTTGGCGCTTGACACCCCATCAGAATATTAGGTCTGACAAGATTTGACCCTACCCTCTGTAGGAACTAATCCTCTTGGGGACGTAAGATTTCCTGGGTGGCGGTAAACACCCTTTTCAAATTTAAAGATTTAAGTCTGAAACTACCTGCACAGGCTACCTGCGCTACTTGAATACTCTATATCAGTGGTTCCCAACCTTTTCCGTACCGCGTACCCCTAATCAAGGTTCGAAAATGTTTGCGTAAATGTTTCGAAAATGTTCCAGAACGTTAAAAATACGATATTTATTATCATAAATGATAAGGCAGACATGAGTAGAAATTTATACAAAATCAATAAGCCACTTAAGGCTGCTTTTTAGCTAAAATTTTATGAAATCTCGGCTCTACGTCATTTACGGCAATATTTGTTTCACAGTCAGCCTGTTTCTGTGTATGGTTTTGATGTCCTCCATGCTTTCATCAAACTGCATCGCAAACGTTTTCGTTAGCTTAATTCGTAACCTGAATGACAATCATTATCACTTGTTTTGTCTTTTGTTCTTCTGAAACAATATTGTTAGACACAGGAACAGATTTTACGGCAGTAGGCTAGCTGTATTCAGGGGCGTCACGCACTTGTTGGCAATACCTCTTCCCCAAACAGAAACGAGTCGGCGCGAAGCGCCGCGATTTTTCGTAAAAACAGTTATTTTTGTTTGAAAAAAAGTCGATAAAAATACCTTGCCCCTCAAAATGATTAGGCTAGTGATGCCTCTGCTGGTAATATTAGGCTTTCGGCAGACAAAAGTTAGTCAGGCGAAATTTTGAAGTTACGAATTAAAACGATTTTGGTTCCTTCGCGTACCTCTTGCAAGGGTCTCGCGTACCCCTTCGGGTACGCGTACCCCCGGTTGGGAACCACTGCTCTATATGACCATATTGACCATATGACCAAGTCCAAAAAACGCCGGTGATCCTCAGGAAGAACGAGAAAACGTCTCACTAACGACTCAAACTCAACAACTCTAATCCTGTGTCAGCCAATCACGGCGATCTTTGGGCACAGCTGTTGCTTCCGGGTCTTCCGCTAGGTACCCGGCGATTTTGCATCGACAAGGAGAGTTAGTCATCAAAAGTATTAAAAGGTGGCGAAAAACGTATGGTGGCGGAAAACCGCGGTGGCGTTAAAACACTGCTACCGGCATTTTGAGTAGTGGGCATTTTGAGTTTTAGCCGTTGGCATCGTGATCGTGGGCATTGTGAGTGCTTGCCAAACTACCGGGTGACATGCATTTCTGCCGAGAAGTAGAGAAAACTTAAATTAAAGGGAAAAGATAAAACTTTAAAATATTAACCTAGATGTTCATTTTCTGCTGATTACACCGTTTTGCAGTGTCATATATCTGACGAGACCGGACTAAGCAGCTTACCGAATCGTCTTTTCCTGTCGAATGATTTCAATGGGCAAGACATCTATTTCTTTCTTTTTACCGAATTTGCACTATTTCAGCGATTCTAGTCGTTATATATGAAGTATGGCAACTAGCGATACTCGATACCCCTTCGATATAGCTGAAGGATGGAACTTGGTGATACACGACGATAGTCGGTGCTCCTCAGATTGTGCATGTTGCTTCAAACGACCTAGAACTGATCAGTTACGAGTCGATTGCACGGTATATTGCACTACAAATTTTAACTGAAAACAATACATTTATGAAGCAACCGGTCCTATGTCGGCTCTTTCCTGCTTATAAGGAATGTTCCCACATCTGTAATGCACACTCTGAAGTTGTTTTACCTCGATAATGCAGCTGAAGATCGAGTTTTGCCACGGGGACGTTTTGTCACGGGGACGTTCTGACACGGGGACGTTTCGTCGGTAAGCCGCAGGGACAGGAGGACCGACTCTAATAGAGCTTATTTACAGGTTGCGTACCGTACCTTTTAAACCTATGCGAGAATCTTTCACGGTGGATGGGCATTTACGTGCAATTTTTGTTTCTTTCACCATAACTAAGTTTTCCTTCATCATTCGTAGGTTTTTCTCCAGTGTTCCTAAAAAAATATTTCTTTCGCACAAAAATCTGATGCGTACGCGTCGACGCAACGCAAGAATAGAACTTGGTTCTGTTCTTGCGTTGCGTTTTATTTGTTTGATCCGGCTTGTTTCTGATTAGTTGGTGTAGGCACTACGCTGATTTTTGCTTTCGCCCTCTACGGCAGATATCAATCATGTTCATGTTTTTTTTTTGAGCAGCTTGGCAGCAAAGGGTGATGTCAGCCTCCTCAAACCAGTGCGGTACTACGCTGATTTTTGCTTTTTCACAGTTTGACCGACTTTAATCCTAATCATGGTTGTTTCCGCCTAGCTTGGTGGTCGGTAATGCACTTATGCAATTTTCATGGAAGAGTGAAGTGATCCTCTTCTAACCGGTACGGCACTACGCTGATTTTTGCTTTATCGGTGTATGACCGATTTTAATCATATTCCTCTCAACCTTCTCGTCAAAAACACTCCAGTGAATGTCAGTAAGATCGAGAAACGTCGCCCAAACGCTGACTAAAATTCTGTCAACCAATCTAAAGAGTTGGCTTGGGAGAGCTGCGGTTCCGCTGTTGCCTTATGCAAAATTCAGGAAGAGTGAATTGAGCGTCTTCTAATCGGTACTATGCTGATTTTTGCTCTCTCGCTGTATGCACGATTTCAAACATTAACCATTCGCAAGCAATAACGTCCTTTAACGGGTACGACACTACGCTGATGTTTGCTTACTCCCTGTAGGACCGATTGCCCGTATCTGGCGTAGTCTCACAGCTCCATTGAGTAGCCCCTTATTAGAAAATATATTCTGTCAAAATTCTGTCAACCAATCTGAAGATTAGTTGGTGTCGGTACTATGCTGATTTTTGCTCTCTCGCTGTATTCACGATTTCAAATACCAGTTCAACATACGGTCATCGTCATTCTGATACTCCGTCTATTATACTCTTCCCGTTGCTCACTCACCCCTAATTCAAGTTTACTACGTTCTGAACACCTCAAACAATCCAATCGTGGGCATTCTGAACCGTGGGTATTTTGAGTCGTGGGCATTATGAGTCGTGGGCATTATGAGTCGTGGGCATTTTGAGTTGTTGGCATTTTTAGTGGGCATTTTGAGTCGTGGGCATTATGATCGTGGGCATTTTGAGTGTTAGCCCCGTTGATACCTTCGGTCTTGTTCACCTGTCTGATTTCTCTTAACAGGTGTGAAAAGAATTCTTTTCTTGCTCTTGTTCATCTGTCTGTTTCTGATGTGAACAGAATTCGTACCTATACCCCAGCCCGCCGTGTAGCCAAATCATCGGTTTTGCCATTTCAAGACACTTAGCTGCTTTCCGAACAATTTTTCTGGTTTCCCTTAATTTCGTACACAGCGCTTGGGAGAAATCTCCCACAACCCAAAACAGTTGCGAGTACTCCATCCGACTAGCCACCCGCCTTTTGACTCCCATCGTCGGAACCTCCCTACGGTTGCTTCACGCATGCAGGTAGCCTGTCTTTGTTGTAGCAAGCAAGGTTGTAGCCTGTCTTTGATGAGAAAATAGTTTTTGCGAAAAGAGAGATTAAACGAATTGCCGCCTGTGCAGAGAGGGCGAAAGGCTAAAGAAGGTTTTAAACCTGTAACTGAAAGCCAGAACGGAATTTCGAATTATTGAAGGATCTGATAGAGATTCCTGTTCCCGCTTTCTTTCTATATACTAGACAGATTTTGTTCCTAATCAGGCTTGTTTCTGATTAGTTGGTGTCGACACTACGCTGATTTTTGCTTTTTCACAGTTTGACCGACTTTAATCCTAATCATGGTTGTTTCCGCCTAGCTTGGTGTAATGCAATTATGCAATTTTCATGGAAGAGTGAAGTGAGCCTCTTCTAACCGGTACGGCACTACGCTGATTTTTGCTTTCTCCGTTTATGACCGATTTTAATCCTATTCCTCTCAACCTTCTCGTCAAAAACAATTAAGTGAATGTTAGTAAGATCGAGAAACGTCGCCCAAACGCTGACTAAAATTCTGTCAACCAATCTAAAGATTAGTTGGTGTCGGCACTACGCTGATTTTTGCTTTCGCCCTGTACGGCAGATATCATTCATATTCATACTCATGTTTGTTTCTGAGCAGCTTGGCAGCAAAGGGTGATGTCAGCCTCCTCAAACCGGTGCGGAACTACGCTGATTTTTGCTTTTTCACAGTTTGACCGAGTTTAATCCTAATGATGGTTGATTCCGCCTAGCTTGGTGGTCGGTAATGCAATTATGCAATTTTCATGGAAGAGTGAAGTGATCCTCTTCTAACCGGTACGACACTACGCTGATTTTTGCTTTATCGGTGTATGACCGATTTTAATTATATTCCTCTCAACCTTCTCGTCAAAAATACTCAAGTGAATGTCAGTAAGATCGAGAAACGTCGCCCAAACGCTGACTAAAATTCTGTCAACCAATCTAAAGATTAGTTGGTGTCGGCACTACGCTGATTTTTGCTTTCGCCCTGTACGGCAGATATCATTCATATTCATGTTTGTTTCTGAGCAGCTTGGCAGCAAAGGGTGATGTCAGCCTCCTCAAACCGGTGCGGAACTACGCTGATTTTTGCTTTTTCACAGTTTGACCGAGTTTAATCCTAATCATGGTTGATTCCGCCTAGCTTGGTGGTCGGTAATGCAATTATGCAATTTTCATGGAAGAGTGAAGTGATCCTCTTCTAACCGGTACGGCATTACGCTGATTTTTGCTTTATCGGTGTATGACCGATTTTAATTATATTCCTCTCAACCTTCTCGTCAAAAATACTCAAGTGAATGTCAGTAAGATCGAGAAACGTCGCCCAAACGCTGACTAAAATTCTGTCAACCAATCTAAAGATTAGTTGGTGTCGGCACTACGCTGATTTTTGCTTTCGCCCTGTACGGCAGATATCATTCATATTCATGTTTGTTTCTGAGCAGCTTGGCAGCAAAGGGTGATGTCAGCCTCCTCAAACCGGTGCGGAACTACGCTGATTTTTGCTTTTTCACAGTTTGACCGAGTTTAATCCTAATCATGGTTGATTCCGCCTAGCTTGGTGGTCGGTAATGCAATTATGCAATTTTCATGGAAGAGTGAAGTGATCCTCTTCTAACCGGTACGGCACTACGCTGATTTTTGCTTTATCGGTGTATGACCGATTTTAATCATATTCCTCTCAACCTTCTCGTCAAAAACACTCCAATGAATGTCAGTAAGATCGAGAAACGTCGCCCAAACGCTGACTAAAATTCTGTCAACCAATCTAAAGAGTTGGCTTGGGAGAGCTGCGGTTCCGCTGTTGCCTTATGCAAAATTCAGGAAGAGTGAATTGAGCGTCTTCTAATCGGTACTATGCTGATTTTTGCTCTCTCGCTGTATGCACGATTTCAAACATTAACCATTCGCAAGCAATAACGTCATTTAACGGGTACGACACTACGCTGATGTTTGCTTACTCCCTGTAGGACCGATTGGCCGTATCCGGTGTAGTCTCACAGCTCCATTGAGTAGCCCCTTAATAGAAAATAGATCGCGATGTCATTCATGATACGCGTTTTTCAAGTTCGCGTCATAATCAACCAATAGGACGCGAGACTCCGTCTTTGTTTACAAACTTTGAAGCCTTCAAACAGATCTTGAAAAAGAAAAAACTACTCAATTGTTATTCCCAAGCTACACCACGGCAATCTATGCGCAACACAGTATTGTTAATCTGTCATGCAACGACGAATGCTCCTTGCGCGCGGCATGGCTGCCCCAACCAGAAGAAGCCTCCTCTCCAGAGAGGAGTGCTTCCCTGACTCCGGGCTCTTGCGCCGGCACGGCTCCGCTAACCAAAAGAAGCCTCCTCTCCAGAGAGGAGTCCTTCCCTGACGCCGGGCTCTTTGTGTTCGGAGAGGGGTCGCCGTGAGAGCGCAGTCTCGTTTCGAGAAGAGGAGAACGCGGTCCAGACTGACCTTAGGTTTCAGTGATCTGTATAAACTTTTTGAAATAACAGTCCATGAGCTTGTTTGTGGTTGTACTTACTTAGCCTAGGCCTAGGCTAGCTCCAGCCCCAGGCTAGCTCAGTCTGAACTGAATTGTAAATGATAACCTAGTCTAGTCTACTGCAAACTTACTTTGACATAATCTTCCTCATCCAAAACTTTTTGCTTAGGCTTTTTTACTGGCTCTGCTGGCTTTTTGAAACTGGCCACTTCTAGCGCGAGCCTGCCTGGGCTGTTCAAAACAACATTACTTTCCATTTTTGTTCCTTGCTCCATCAGGAGTTTGAACTTCCTGCGTTTTGAAACCTGTGTTGCCGATTCCTGAACCTGATGATTTTTTAAATCCGTCGGCGGATTTTCAAAATTCTGGAGTGGAAGCACTGAGAAGTATTCAAACTGTACTTGTAGCGCGGTGCCGGATAACCAATTGATAATTTCGGTGTAGGTGTGACGTCACGCTTTTACGGAATTCCGATATAATTTAGTTTACACCATAATTTCCTGTGAGTGTACAGTAGTTGCGTTTTTTGCCTTCATCCAGTTAACCGACCTACAAGATTTCCCACTATATAAGTCGTTTTCTTCTTTAGTTAGGTTAACCAAGCTAAGTTTTTACAAGCCGTTTCTTTTGCTCAGTTTGCTGGTCGGTTAACTGACCTGTGGACTGAGGCGGGAGCTCCATCCAACCGACCTAGGCTCTTGGCACGGCGTAAAATTCCTCTAGCCCTAGACTTGTAGACTATCTGTCAACAATGCAGTCAACCACAATATATTGACTGCAGCAAATCTCTTCCTAATATTAAAAAACAACTTCATTCTATACTTATAAATAAATTCAAGAACCAATGATAAGTTCAAATTTAAAGTAAATCGTTAATTATTATATTTTTTGGGTGGATTCCTCATAAGTTGCCGGCCATTGATTACCCTTGCTTGGGCATCATTTTTTTTTTTGTGGGTTTTCGTGTTGATCTTTGCCGAGTGTCGGTGTGTTTGAGGGGCGGGTTCCCGTCTAGTGGTGAGTCATGGAATTTATTTATTTATATGATTGTTATATGTTAAATAGATTTGTTCTTTTATTGTACCGGGTTTTGGTCAATCGACCTTGTGTCTCCGGCTTAACCCCATGTATAATTATTTTATATTGAAGCGTAATTAAACCTTGAACCTTGAACCTTGAACTTATGACTTATGTTGAGCTGGTGTTGAGAAGAAGTTTTCCTCGGGACACCACCATTCAGCTATTTTAAGTTTGATCAGTTTATATATAAATGAAATGTATGTAGCTGATCATATTATACTACCAAAAGTGTGTAGCCAATTAGTTGGCTACTCAGTCAGGGTGTGCCCTATACAAACACTCTCAGTAGCCAACTAGTTGGCTACACTTGTTCCCCCAGAAACACTCTCAGTAGCCAACTAGTTGGCTACACATGTTCCCCCAGAAACATTCTCAGTAGCCAACTAGTTGGCTACACTTGTTCCCCAAGGAATATTCTCAGTAGCCAACTAGTCGGCTACACTTGTTCCCCCAGAAACATTCTCAGTAGCCAACTAGCTGGCTACACTTGTTCCCCCAGAAACACTCTCAGTAGCCAACTAGTTGGCTACACTTGTTCCCCCAGAAACACTCTCAGTAGCCAACTAGTTGGCTACACTTGTTCCCCCAGAAACACTCATATAAGCCAGTTAGTTGGCTACATTAGTTCCCCCAGAAAAACTCATAGAACCCAGTTAGGTGGCTGCAGTCATTCCTGTACAAACCTTTTTGGAGCCAGTTATTTTGCTACAAAGATGTTTCTGGGAACATTGCTAGTAAAAAAAAATGAAAAGGGGATAAGTCGAGGGGTAAGTCAATTTAATTTTACGCAAGGGTCCTCTTGTGACACAGACTATAGGCCAGGTCTGTATCGAGGAATTAAATTCGGAGGTGGTCTTTCATGCGGATTGGTCCTAATACCAAACTCTACTAAAAAGATACAGATAACAAGTTAAAATCAATAAAACAGGATTATTTTTATAAGTTTCGAAGGTGGTTTCAACCACAACAATAAGCCTTGAACTGTTTCTAGATTTTAATCATTAAAAATTTAATTGTCTGGATCAAATATTAAATGTCTGGGATCCCGTCAAAACCTTTGGTCTTGTTTTTCAACGAGTTTGAAACTCGTTCTTCGTTGAGGTTGTTAAAAAAAAAAACGCCTAAAGCATTTGCGTATGATCTCCAGGGGCGTCGTTTGGTAGGGGGGGATCTGCACCCTGGCTTTCCAAGGGACCTTTTTTTACCTCTTATCTCGACGGCTGCACTTTCAAAATGACAGAAAATGGCGCCGTGGATTCTGTCCAAAGAGACTGGATCTGACATAATTTTGTGCGCCAAAAAAAAAAAAATAATTGTTAAGCTAAAACAGTTTTTTGAAAAACTAAAACGATAGCTCATAAATAAATATAAATAATCAAGATAATTTAACAATCAACAATAAATTTAGAATTTGCGCTGAGAAATCCAGAATGCAAAGAGTTTCAGGATATTTAAATGCACTCCAGAGACATCTAGGGTAGGCTATATTCAACAAGAACGCTTGCTGAAGAAGGAGAAGTTTCCCAGAAACAGCTTCATAGCGAATTAACTCGCTCCAAAAAGGTTTGTATGGGAATGTCTGGGAATGAGTGTTTCTGGGGGAACAAGTGTAGCCAGTTAGTTGGCTACTGAGAGTGTTTCTGGGAGAACAAGTGTAGCCAACTAACTGGCTTCTATGAGTTTTCTGGGGGAACTAATGTAGCCAACTAACTGGCTTCTATGAGTGTTTCTGGGGGAACAAGTGTAGCCAGTTAGTTGGCTACTGAGAGTGTTTCTGGGAGGACAAGTGTAGCCAACTAACTGGCTTCTATGAGTGTTTCTGGGGGAACAAGTGTAGCCAGTTAGTTGGCTACTGAGAGTGTTTCTGGGTGAACAAGTGTAGCCAATTAACTGGCTTCTAAGAGTGTTTCTGGGGGAACAAGTGTAGCCAGTTAGTTGGCTACTGAGAGTGTTTCAGGGGGAACAAGTGTAGCCAACTAACTGGCTTCTAAGAGTGTTTCTGGGGGAACAAGTGTAGCCAACTAGTTGGCTACTGAGTGTTTCTAGGGGAACAAGTGTAGCCAGTTAGTTGGCTACTGAGAGTGTTTCTGGGGGAACAGGTGTAGCCAGCTAACTGGCTACAAAAATTGTCTGTATAGGGCACACCCTCAGTAACCAACTAACGAACTTTTGGTAGTATAATGTGATCAGCTACATACATTTCTTTTAATTATAAATGACTAAATTTTACAGTAGCTGAATAGTGGATATCCGTTTTCCTCAGCTGTTTTTCTGGCTTGTCTGTGTCAATCACCCTAGAAAAAGCTGAGCAGATGTCAGAACAGATCAGCTGCTGTTTCTATTCATGCTTTGGTCCCATCTAAACAACCTAGGGGAGACCAGCCCAGCTTCTGACCTTGGCTGCAGTCCAAGTTCGACATTTGCCTTTTTCTAAGAGCCCACCCACTTAAAAATCCCATACCATAATTTAGCATTTGAGCTGCCGTCTAGTAGCTTCAACAGAAAGTTTCAGTAGATTCAGAAGGATGTTAGAAAACATTTTGTATATTGTATGGGGTAAGTTGTTTTTTGGTGCTTTAAAACCAGATTTTGTCGCAAAGGAAAATGGCAAAAATCAATAGTTAACTTCAAGATCAAAGATAACTCTTTATTTGGACATGGTTGTCTGCAAAAGCAACTATGATACCCCAATCTACAGTAACAACTGAGCCGGACTGTTTTCTGTCAAAAGAGGGAAAAGCCCATGTTTGCCAGCAAAAACCAGCCCTGGTTCGCCACTCTTGTAATGATAAACATGGCATGGCGAACCTGGACAGTTGAATTTTTGCAACAAAATGATTAGTTTTTCCTTCATATTTTGTTGGTCTGCACTAGACAAACAAAGGATGTTCTAATGTACTTCATGTTGGGAAAGCTCATAATGGTTGGATTAAGTCTTGGTTCCAAGGAAAATGAAATAGTTTGGTTTAAAGTTTAACCGAAAAGGACTGGGACAGGACAATCTAGTTACCCATCACTTATTCACTTAAATTGGCTTGAAGACCCGCTGGAAATGCGTTACTTGGTTGTTCCGCTATTGCAGGAATAATCGATTTTCAAATAGTGGAATTTCCGTGTGATTTGTGGTACCTCTTATTTGTTGTATGCCTTACAAGAAAGATTTATGACTTTTTTTTGTTCAGGCACTAAGCAATCTTCACCAATATCGCCACTGCCCACTGAAAAGCCTTGTTTGTGTTCAGATAAAAATTTCCCGCGTCATAGTAGATTTTTCGCTGTGGGGACGGCCGCAGATATCCTGAACGTCATAACTAGAGCAGGTAGTGGAAAACAAAAAAATCCCTTTGCAGAATCCAAATAATTCAGTGTATTCAACTAAATGACACAAAAATAAGTAGGCTTTTCAGTTAAACTTTAAAGATTCTTGTTTTCATATGACGTGGCTATCCAAATGCGAACTTATTGAAATGCTTCGAAATGAGCAAGCTCCTGTACTTATTGAAGAAGAATCTTGTGGTCCTGAAGTCACAGATTGTAAGAATATTGGACAAATCCTCGATTTCAGGTGACAGTCTAAGACTTCTTGAATGCCTAAAGTTTACTGTGGACCTTTCAGGACGTAAGATGGGTTAAAACAATTATCCTACACCTACTTATTGGACAAATATAAATTTGTAATAAAAGCCAATTCTAGGGCTAGTGAGCAACACGTGCTTTAATGAACTTGACTTAATACAATGGCGAACGCGGGCTAATTTGTGGCGAACGTCGACCAGGTTGGCCCTGCTTAGCCATCTTTGGAGAATTTCCTTGTGACCCGTTTGTGTTGCATCAGTAGCCTACACATTGGCTGTCTGTTATTTTTTTTCCTAGATACCCCTTAGATAAACATAGTCTATATTTTAGAACTTTCAGAACTATCAAAAGTCAGAAATTGTGTTCACAAAATATAAAGTGCGGAAAAATTGGCGAATGTTGGCCGTTCTCCCCTGTAGCACAAGTCCTTGAAGAGGTGAAGTCTACTTACCTACATACAGTAAGGGAGACTAGGGCAAAACCGGAGAGGGGCGAGTCTGGACCATGTCCAGAGATCGAGCACTTGCGCCAAACGCCTTTGACTATTTCCCCCATAAAATTGTCACAAGATGGCATGACAGTAGCGCACATGTGGCAGGAAGTTGTAACGTTATAACCCAAACACGACAACCAAAAATATGAAAAAAAAAATTTTGATGATTTCTGGAAATAATTTTGGAAGCACAAGTGGGCAGATAATATCTTCTGAAAAGAAATCCATAGAAGTTCGTTATTTCACTTGTGCTTAGAAGGGGTCTTTTTAAAAGAGCTGGTATAAGCCGCAAGCGATTTCGTTAGCCATTTGTTTTTGGCAGCCATTGTATCGAATCATCCGTGTGGGGTGACTCTAGACGATTTTCATGGGGCGAGTTCGGACAGCAATTAGAGCTGTCCGAACTCACAATGACGATCGGTCTTTGAATATAGTCAGTGCAAATACGTAGAAAAGATGACCGAAATGAACACGGAATATGAAGTCTTTGTTCTGCTCAAGTTTTTGTCTGAACAACAAGTCAGTGTCTATGTTGATGAGAGATTGAGCACTCGTCGGTAGCGAGACAAATTACTTCCGGCAAATAATGTTGTATCCCCTATTGTCCAGATTGTGACGTGGTTTTGGAAGCTTTTGCCAAAAAGGCAGACCCTGTCACGAAATTTCCGAAACAAAAATACCAAAAATACTTCAAATACTCAAAATACAAAAAATACTTCCAAAACAAAAATGTTTTGGAAGACCCTGTCTTCCAAAACCACGTCACAATCTGGACAATAGTATACCAAAAGATAGGTAAGATTCATACCTATACCCTGTGAAAGTGAGGAACCACGGCTGCTTGTCCTTTAGCCAAGGCAAGTGCCAAAAGTGAGAAACTTAGTGGAAAGTTAGGCTGGTACCCCATATAGGGGGTAGTGATACCCCACATGTGGGGAGTACTCCCCCATATTTGGGTAGTACTCCCCAAATTGCTAGTACCCCTCATATGGGGTATCAGTACCCCAAAATTGAGCTAGTGTCCATGACTGGGGTCACCCCATACTTAGGGTACATGGGGCGACTTTAAACACTTCGCCAGGGTCAAGTAGGAGAGAGTCCAAAGAAATTCAGTGTTATAGCTGAATGTTTTATCTTTCCATTGAGATAAAGTTGAAAGCCGAGATTACTGTGGGTTGCAGAGACCCTGAAGTCAAAAACGTCCGGACTCACCCCAGTCTTCCCTATCTTTGGCATTACCACGTCTTCCAAAGAGAAACTAACTCATGGATTTTTTTCTTAGGACAGTATGGACCCTCTTTCGAACCAGTTCCAGCAAACGCTTGTCTCCACTGCTAAGGCAGTTGAAGAACAGTTGGATGCAGAAATAGAAAAACTAGATCGTTTGACAGAAGATGATCTGGAAGAAATTAGAAGAAAGAGACTGGAGGCCATGAAAACGAAGCAGAAACAGCTTCTTGAGTGGAAACAAAATGTAGGCCCAGTTCCAGCTTACATTTTATTCAGAACTTCTAAATATGACTGAAGTAGTTTTTGCCCTAGTAATGGATATAGGGCAGAACTAAAGAATGAATGAGTTTCTGTTATGCACAGTCTCACGATGAAAAATTGTCTCAAAATAATAGTATGAAGTTGTACGAAGAAGTAACATGCAGTACCAAATGATGCTACTACATGCTACTATAGCAAGACTAGATGCTACTGAAGCAAGGCGGGATGGTACTGAATACTACTGCCTAAGATTAGCCCAGGGTGAGGCACATTAAAATAAAGTATTCTGTAGGCTACTACTGCATATCTATATAGGCTATGCAACTTTTTCGCACAACTACACAAGCAACAAATGTTTCATCAGGTTATTTGAAATCATCCTAAGCTTTCAGTTAGAGTAGTAAATGTGGAAATTCACTGTTTGAGAGAAAAAAACTGTCAGTCGTGGAACACTGATGTCCTGAGAAATGTATGCAAAATATATTTTGCACATATATTAGCAGGCCTTAGTTATAAGTGAGTTTTTGTCACACGATGGGGGGTTGCGGGGCATAGTAAATGCAGCAGGGGGAAAACAAGCATTAACCTCATCGAAAGAATAGTAAAACTACTTCAACAAAATGTCAGTAGGCTATTAAGATTCTGCATATTTTTGCTGGAGGACGAGAAAAATAAGAACAGAAGTATTGTATAAGTTTCCAGTAACCGAGACAGTAGTTTTGCAAATATTTCCGGAAGGCTAAAACTGTATTCATGCCACACCATCTTCTAGTTCTGGGATAAGATATGCAGAAAATAAAGATTCACAGGAAACTACAATAATGATAGGCTGGATGGAAATCATAACTGGAGTCATCGACTTAGAAGGCATGTTGCATTATTCAACAATTTTCCTGGATAAATCTGTCAGTGCTAAGTTTGTAATACCTGCCATTGTGAAAGGTTAAGAGATTGTGTCAAATGCAGGGTGTTCCATCGAAATTTAGAACCTTTTTGAGTGCCCCTTTTCAAATACGGGTGAAAGCAAAGCGAAACGTAATGACAAAAGTCTCACTTTGAAGTCTCACTTCAGGTAGACATTGCTGAGAGGTCAAATGAAAAGTAGACTAGCCTACTAGTACAGCCTCCAAGAGAGAATTCCGTAACTAAACACCATCTGCGGGGAGCCGTACCCAGTATGTCATAACCTCACTTCACCATATGCTATCCTACTCAAACTCAAACAAACTCTCTTTCTTTTCGTAGGGACACGGTGAATACGAAGAGCTCAAGGATGAAAAAGAGTTTTTCGACGCTACAAAAAAATCTGACAGAATGATTTGTCATTTCTACAGAGACTCAACTGCTCGCTGTCGAATATTTGACAAGCATCTTATAGTCCTAGCAAAGAAGCATATGGAAACGAAGTTCTGCAAAATAAATGCTGAGAAAGCCCCGTTCTTGTGCGGTGAGTTTCTGACTTATTTTATAAAGAGCGACGGCGTATAATTCTCAATTCCCGCCGTGTGCGCATGGAGTTATCGTCTAACATGGGTCACGTTTTTGCTCATAATCCAAACTCGCGGGAAACGGCCTAATGCAGCGTTGACAAGTAGAGGAAGGCTTGAACAGAATCCGGAAAATATCATGTTTACGCAAAGAGGGAAAGTACTTTTTTCAAGCCAAAAAATCTGTTAAAAATAAATTCACTAACCAACAAAAAATGTTTTGATAGGATTTATGACATCAGCAATGATGACTGCTGCTCTCAAAAGTTAGCTAGACTTTTTTTCGTCTTTTTTACCAGCGCTGCCGACGAGATTCCTTTCAAGTAGACCGGAATTCCTTTCATCTTGAAAGGTCAAAACTTTTCCGTCGAGAGATTTGAAATTTAACGTCTGCGGCAAAACGTTAGGCCACTCAATCGATTTACTGTGTTTGAATCGGGTACGGCGATTTAGAATAAAGAGAGGATAACGCTGTTGCAAGGATTACGTGTTAATACAGCGAAAAAAAAAAAAAACAGTAACCGTCGGGGCAAAGCAAAATCAATGTCAAGGCGAAACAGCCCAACTCTACACAGCTTACAGGGTAGTAGGGTGACCTAAAGGCGACTGACCTAAGGCGTACTCTCGCCATTCCCCGGGAACTTCTTGGGGAGTCAAAGGGAACCGCGGGAATAAAGTGAACCACTTCCTGGGGACTCCCCGGGCGGAAAACAACCAGAACAAGGGAATGCCCGCATCAAATCTTCAAACAAAATATTTGGGTGACGCAGTTATTCTGCGATGATCATTGTGCACCTTGTTTTCAGTTTTGTTTAGTTTGATTTTATTTTGTACGTGCATCAAAAAATCAATCATAATCAGTCAATAAAAAAAAAAAAATCAGTGATAGCAATAAAATAGATGCCTGTTTCATTCTGTCCCATTACGAAACACAAAAACCAACAAGCTCAGAAACTCCTAAAATAGACACCGAATCTGAAAGGGAGTCCCAACTCCCAATTGAAGGTGAAAGAAGCATTTCAGTGTGCAAACCGATGTGATTTGATTTTTGGTACTTTAGGCTTACAGTACCTAGTAATCTTGCTTATGTATTAAATACTCCAGAAAAGTCGTACTCAAGTAAACCCGAGTACTTCTGTGTTATATAGTTAAGTAGTACTTGAAACACTAAGTACTTAAAAACTTCCCAACCCTGGGGGGATTAACATGGTTATGTATACGAAAACTGCCGAAAAAAGCATCTGCTGACTTGTTTGTTTGTCGTCGTGATATCGGAAAATTCAGCAGATCTTATTGGCGGATTTTCGGCTCTTCCTGGCAATGTTTGTTATGCGTAACATTTCATGCATAACGTTTAAACACAACAGATTACATCCCAAGGGTTGTCTGTTGATATCGCGCATCCTTATGTTATCTGTTATGAAACTTCTGACAGTGTATTAGCAATATACTGATCACGAATGCCTCGTTTGTTGTCTTTGCAAGACGTATCGTGTGACTGATCATTGTTTCAGAGGAGCTTATACGCCCGGAGACCGGTTATGCAAATTTCGCCAAGATTGTAATCCAAGTCAAGGGACATGGAAAGAGCCTAGGCCGTGTAATTCTCTGTAACCATGACCTAGTTGGAAAGTGGTCAACTGTCTCAGAACATCTGAGCAGAGACACTATGTAGTACGAGGTGTCCTTTAAAGTTTAAGCGAATAGGGCTGAGATCCGACAGTCTAGTTACGAATCACTTGTATTCACTTAAAGTTTAACCGAAAAGGGCGAAGATGGAATAATTTAATCACCCATCATTCACGTAAAGAGGCTTGAAGACCCGATGATAATACGTTACTTCGTTAATCCGCTATTCACGAATTTCCCTATTGGATTTGTGGTACCTCTGTGCGCTTTTACCTGTGTTGTATGCTTGACGAAAACGATTTACGAAAAACAGGTGTTCACGCAGCGAGGCCGAAATGGATCCAGAGTGGAACCCAAGTGCCAGTCACTTGAAGGAAGGAGGAGCTGCTTCCGCGAGCTGATTACTGTCCACTGAAAAGCCGCGTTTCTATTAAGATTAAAATTTTCCGCGTTATAGTAGAATTTACGTTGTGGGGACGGCCGTAGTTATTCTGAATGTTATATTAGAGCAAATAGTTGAAAAAATCCCTTAGCATAATCCAAATAATGCAGTGTATTCAGTTAAAAGATGCAAAAGTAAGTTGGCTTTTCAGTTAAACTTTAAATAGACCCGAAAGCCCGATTCGTTTGTCCGTTACGTATGGTTGTTTTACTACCGAAACTTTCTTTCAGATTAGTGGAACCTATATGTGCTTGTCCCTCTACGCTTGCAGTATTTACAGACTACAAATGTAAGCCACTGCCGAAAAATAAAATAAAAATGTCAGATTCCTTGCAGGACATGTCTGAACATCATTTTCCAACTCTGTACAGATGCAACTCGTCCGAGGTTACCATCTTAAACCCTGGAAATGCTGGCCTCTGTTTAAATTCAAATTCTCCGTTTCTGGATGAATTTGGGGTTGTCGTGCAAGCAGCGCACACTCTGAACGTTATCACAAGAGCCCCAGTTGGAAAAATACAAAATCCCTTAGACGAGTCAGAATATTCCAGTGTATTCAAATATCAGATGTAAAAATAAGCTGCCTTTTCAGTTAAACCTTAAGTAACAGTTCAAAGAAAGAAGCATATCTCAACTGCAGCATCTCATGATGAAACTCCCCTTGCCTCTTAGATAGCATATTAACTAAGGCTAGTCTGTTAAAATGTATCGGAGATTTTAGGAGATTTAAGTCGTTATTTTTCACTTTTAGAGCGCCTTCGGATCAAGACCATTCCAACCCTTGCTCTCATCAAATCCTCACAAACTGTGGACTACGTCGTCGGTTTCACAGAACTCGGAAAAGTAGATGACTTTTCAACTGAACTACTGGAATGGCGAATCGCCCGCAGCGCTATAATTGATTACAGTGGCGATTTAGCACAGCCACCGGAAGTTGTTCGAAAAAGTGTGGCTAGTAAATACAAAACCATTCGGGACTCCAAGCTCAGTGATGACAGTGATGATGAGTATTAATTGTTTTATTTTGTTCTAGCAGGTATATCACAAAATGGACGGGTATGAACAGTTGAAAATGATGTGCCCGTAATCGTGAATCGAGCGGCTGGGAAAGGAACCTCTACACTGTTCGAAGTTTCATAAGTGATAACACAAGGATGCGCGGTTTACGTTATACATGAAAGGTTATGTATAATAAGCATTGCCGTCATGGTATCGGAAAATTCAGCAGATGATTTTTTTGCGGTTTTTCGGTAAAATACGTAACCCTTCGGCATAAGTGCCCAATCTGACATAAACTCCGTGACATTGTTGATTCAAAATTGCTATTGGCTTCATTTGTTTAGTAGCTAGTCTTGGCGTAAAAAAAGGGTTGAATAACATTTTTTGCTGACCCATCTGTCTACTAAAGAGCTAACATAGAATAGTACAGTAGAGGTATGCGTATTATTTGAACAGTTAGGCTGCTTAAACTTGGACAGTGCAGTTTCGAGCCAAATGGTAGAGTGAAGATTCAAAATACCTATTCAGGTGTTTTCAGAGGCCCTTAATTACCCACTTTGGCTAACTGGTAGTTAACTTTAGTCACAGCAAGTGCAGAACAATGGTAAAGTTCAAAGTCAACAAACGTCGAAATAAGCATACCTCTACTGTATTTGTTCATAAAGTATCTATCGTAGCGAGGACGCTGGATTTGACTTCGTCGTCAACATAAAATATTCACTAGCCTAAATATGTTCGAAACACTTCTCTTAAATCTTCGAAAATGTATCATGAATAATAAGTTAAATAGAGCACTAACATAAAAAATAAAAACATGAAGGAGTAAGTTGCACTCCAAATTTCTTACCCGTTCATTCTGTGATAGAGCTGCTTTGCGGCGATAGACAAGTATTTGTTTGGTTAGGGTTTAATATTTTGCTAAGCCTGTAGTTGTAAGCTAATTCGTTAATTTGATCCGTTTTTAGGATGTAGCCAAGAGCCAAGAACTTGAGAGAGCTGGTGTTTCCAACCCGGTCCGTCATCCCTTACGTCAAATATTTCTGGTATCCGGTCAATGAAGAGATTGTACCCGATCCGACGAAAAGGGTTATATACTAATACCATCATCAGAGGATCATGACAAAATAATTAACATTGAGCGGTATAGGACTTTCAACTTTGAAACTAAATTACCGGCGTATGTTAATAGGACTATCCCTTGATAGTATAGTTCCATTTTTGCAAAAGAGTTTCCATGGAAGTGAGAGCTTGAAGGGTTCAAAGTTTGAACACAATAACGGAGTCTCATATCCTATTGGTGGGTTATGACGTATCATTCACAAACCAACTAATAGGAAGCAGGAGTCGTTTTGTAATAGAATTTTCAAGCCTTCAATCTCTCATTTCTGATGAAACTTTTCTATAAAGCTGTGAGTAGGCCTACACAGTTAAGAAAAAAACAGCGAAATGTTTCCAGCTATTGGTAGGCAGAGAATAGTTATCAAACATGGATAATTCAGTCCTAAGTCGAAAGTCCCATACTTCACGATGTTAAATTACTATTTTCTACTCCTATCCGTTTTCGTTCGGTAGGCTGCAATCTTTCTACACCGCGATAGCAAAAGCCGCGTCCCCGAAAACCACGGAAGTCAATAACCCGATAGGCAAATACCGCGCCTGAGAAAATATAAAAATATTATCAGATGTCTCGAAAAGCAGGATTTCCACTGAAGCTTATTCATGGTCATGATTGCCTGTGATCATGATGAACATCGGGATTCATCCCTGTCGCTGTAGTGACTTGGCGGTATTCAGTGTCGGGGTTTTAGCTGTCTTGGTTTCTTGGTAGTGCGAACACACGATCAGGACCGGGGGCTCCCGGACTGGAAGTCCTGCCCGGATTTTTGGCACCATCATCACTTTCATCTGGTAAAGCTGAATTTTTTCAACTTTATGGTTAAAGCACACCTGAACAATGAAACCATACTTGAACACACCACGGAGAATGCATTCACAGACATGGCCACCGAGAGGATTCTTCTCCTGAGTATTACGTTTTCAGAATAGGGATGCTCGTTTCTGAGGTTTGCACATGCAGACTCAAAGACAAAAAGCGCAGTTCATTCAAATCTTGTACAGCGCTGGCCGGGTCGTATTGGAATTTCTTCTAGATATACGTTTGGGCTTAACTGGTTAAAAATATTCCAGAAGAAGGGTTGATTGGAGACATTTGTTCATTTCTAAAATTGTTCGGTACTGAAATAAGGACAGATGCAAAATGGAGCAAAAATCATAGCTTGGAAACACTATTTCGTATTTGGATTGGGTTTTCTGCAGGCAATATGTTAACGGAAGTCATACAGGTAGGGATGAAACTTGGTACTCTTCATTCAGGTGTCCTTTAAAGTGCAGAGAATCCGGCCGGGAAATCATGGTCGTGTGTTCGCGCTTTGAACTGGAAGCGCGTGGAAGTAATACAAGAGTTCCTGCCTCAGTAGGCTATGGGTTCTCAGAGCAGGGTCGTAGTCGTAGCAGGGTTACGTTGAGGCGCAGTTCTGCTAAGCTTATCGGTTATTGTCTGCAGACGGGCTCCTGGTCGCTAGTGAACGAACTGTAAGCCATGGTGCCATTGGATAGCATCAGGCAAGTGTAGCTATACACAAGAGTCTTAGCTATTGGGTTCCGTTTCCAATAGACTCTGAAATTACTGCACTAGAATATTATTCACCGCTTTTGTAACCTTCGCAAATTAAATTTCTTTTTGAATAACCGATCATCACGCAAAGCAGCCTTTTGTACAATGAGCTCTTTTTGTACAGGAAATCAGTCTAGTTTAGAAGTCTGCAATTTGTACTCCTAATCAACATACGCGAAGGCTGGATTTGTTCGTCGTTGCCTAGTCTAGGTCAAGAAAGTGAAGTGTTTTTGTTTGCGCAGGTCCTCGTGAAACACTTGGTTTGTGTGGTTCCAAAAATCACCACGATCTTTTTGTCCACTCTCACAATGCCCACGCTCAGAACGCCAACGATCAAAATCCCACGGTTCAAAATGTCCACCAGTGAAGTCGAAAAATGCCGACAGTTCAGTATGCCCACAGGGGAGGCTAAAATTGTCCTGGTTCAGAATACCGACGGTTCAAACTGTCCACAGGGTAGGCCAAAATGTCCTGGGACAACGGCAACGAGATTACTAGAGACAGGATTACCACGGAAAAGTTATAAAAGGACAAGCAGGACTTTGTCAGTGTAAAGTTTCATCTAAAATTGTTCCAAAATAAAAAGCGAACCTAGGCGATCCTGATCCTCCAGTCAAATTGCACCATAAAGGTGAGAATTGTTCTTACATATCAATAACCTTTTAAGATCCATATTTGGGATTCAGTTTTTTTTTTTAGAATTCGGCAGAGTAGGATATTAGATTATAATTGAGATTGTACCAGCTCAGCATACGATTCGCCATTCTGATATTCGGTCTACTCCTTCGTTTCTCAACCATCGTTAATTCCAGTTTACTACGAACTGGACACCTCAAATAAGTCAATCATGGGCATTCTGAATCGTGGGCGTTTTGAGCCTTGGGCATTTTGAGTCGTAGGCATTTTGAACCGTGGGCATTGTGATCCTGGGCATTATGGGTGTTAGCCATAGTTTGTCGTACGGACGATTTGTCAAGTCCGATATGTAAAAGGGGAATCAGTGTAGGAGAAAGACAATGCTTTTCAATACCTGCTTCAAAATCGTACTGCTAGACTCAACCTCAGTGATTTGTGTGACTGAGGATGAAGAGATCTAGCTCAGGGTCTTACCCTGAGTTCCCTGAGAAGTCCCAATAGTTGCGTTTTTGCCAGATACCATGGTGTAAAGTCGTTTTCGCAGTTACCGTGGTATCTGATACCAAGATCAAAAGGCGTTTTTGCAGTTATCGTGGTATCTGGCCTGTCACCGTGGTAACTGACATTCGGATACAACGTTCCATACCGTGGTAACTAATCATGGTATTTCAGAAAGTCATCTCACTTCCACCATCACCAACACAACAAGTTATGCATGCCACTAAATTCCGGATCCCCTCCCTCCCCCCACGATGGTCGGATCGGGCAGAGGGAAATTTTTAGTTTGGTCGGGTCCCTAATATGCCTGCCAAGTTTCATGGTCTTAGCACATCTGGAAGTACCCTAACTCGCAATCACCAGACTGATCGACCGACGGAAAAGTGATCGGTATATGGCACTTGGCCGGAAGGCAAGTCCCATAAAACAAGAGTCTGTGACCGGCAGACCCTGACCTTCGTCGGAACAGTGATTATCACTTGCAGTAGGTAAGTAATTTATTTCTGACCCGTCATTTGAAAAGCGGAGTATTTAAAATAAAATAATTAAATAAAACACAAACAAATACAAATAGAATTTTTCATTGATTGGCCAGAAAAGAATGTAGAGTGTCATGCGCTGGCTGGGTACAGTTGTCCATGATTTTTGTAGTAGACTGATTGAATGAATGAACGCATTTGTTGAACGTAATACCTTCAACGGACTAGCCGGTACACGGTGCTTGCATGCTAAAAACTAACAACTGAAAACTACAACAGACAATTTCATTTTTGACAAGAGCAAAGCTAATTGATGAGACCGACCTACTTCGGCGGGAGAAGCAACTCAACGAAGATACGTTGACATATAGGGTTTAACAACCCTGTGACTATCGGCACGCCATTTGGTATACCCATCCGGTTATTGCGGCGGTATAGCGTCACATCTGCAAATTAACCCTTGCAAGTTAAATAACAGGGTGCGCGATATTTTCGGCATAGTCTCAACTCAGGTGTGCTGTGATTACTTAGGAATAAAACTGCACAAGTAAGTTTCTGCATCTAGTCAGAAGTAATTTTCCCTTTATAGCTCCCTTTTCAGCTGATGATGAAAAATATCAACTAGAGCCGTGTTTTAGTTTGTTCTTCACGAATTGTCTCCCGACAACCTAAATTGCGAGATGTTTTCTTCCCAATGTAAGCTTCTACTTTTTTCCACTCTGATGGCACCTGTTTCTTTTCAAATATACCCAAAGCAACAAACAGGTCATAAGCAATGGTAGCACATTTATTTATTCCCCGTGAGCAGGCCGGAGCCACGTGAGGATGGAGTAAAATTAAAGTTTAACTAAAAAGCCAACTCATTTGTTTGTCATTTATTTGGATACACTGAATTATTTGGATTCTGCAAAGAGATTTTTCGATTTTCCACTATCTGCTCTAGTTATGAGGCTCAGAATATCTCCAGCCGTCCCCACAGCGTAAATTCTACTATGACGCTGGAAATTTTAATCTCAACACAAATGATGCTTTTCAGTGGGCAGTGGTTAGTACTGGTTAGATTGGTGAAGATTGCTTAGTGCCTGAACAAAAAAAATTGATAAATCTTTCTCGTAAGGCATACAGCAAGAATACAAGCGCATAGAGGCACCACAAATCACACGGAAATTCCACTATATGAAAATCGATTATTCGTGAATAGCGTAACAACGAAGTAACTCATTTTCAGCGGGTCTTCAAGCCAATTTAAGTGAATAATTGATGGGTAACTAGATTTTCCTATCCTAGCCCTTTTCGGTTAAACTTTAAGGGAGAACAGAACAAAAAGAAAAAGGCACTTCCACAACGTAACAAATAACATTTGCAAATCTCCTCGAATCACATCTCTAGGAAAACATAAATTCGTGCGAATCCGGATGTCGATTGCTAGCTCGTAGCTCATACTTTCTGATTCTCAAATGTCAACAAGTGACACTTTTACTTTACCGAGTAACGAGGAACTTTTCATCTCGAGAGGTCAAACAAGTTCCAAGAATTCGGCGTAGCGGAACCGATTCGGGTAAAACGTAAGCTTGTTCGAACAAATATGCGACGAATTCTGTTGGTCGATTGAAAAGAAATGGCACACAGAACTTGCAGCGAATCCCTACTAGGGCTATTTTTTCTTACTAGGGCTTTAATGAGTGTTCTTACATAAACTTGTAGAAGTGTAAACCAATCATTCCATCTTGACCGAACAGGCCAGGCTTGACCATTCAGAAGCGATATGTAGCGCTTCTACAATCAAACTTTTTTCCGGATTTTCAGCAGTCCGGAGTTTTCACGAGAATAATGATTGCTACACTGTCAGAAGCTTCATAACAGACAACACAAGGATGCGCGTTTTAAACAGACAATATTTGGGATGTAATCTGTTGTCGGGACAGTCGTTATGCATGAAATGCTATGCATAACAAGCATTGCCAGATATCAATTTCCGATATCGTGACGACGAACAAAAAAATCAGCAAATGCTTCTTTTTTTTTATTGCTCTTCCTGGCAATGCTTGTTATGCACAACATTTCATGCTTTATGTTTGTCGCGACAGCAGATTACATCCCAAGTGTTGTCTGTTGAAACCGCGCGTCCTTGTGTCATCTGTTATGAAACTTCTGACAATGTAACCGCTATTCTCCAAGGTTTCCTTCGAATAAATTTTGCCCCCAGTCACATTCTCAATCGGTCTTCCTTTTTCGCCGACTGCATCCATTTACATATTTACTGCGTCTTGCTCCTATAAGATTCATTTCTCTATGATAAGCATCTGATGCTTCTAGATTCTGGAGTCTGGGGAGTCCCATGCCTGAAAGTTCGTGAAGTTTTTTAACCAGGCGTTTGCTTTTGGGTCGGTCTAGAAAACAAAAATCTGGAATCCGGAAGTAAAATGTAGAAGGTAAAGCCCGGACGTGACTATAGCTAATTCATACTTCTCTTTTAGAATGCTACGACTTGTTTCGGCGTTAAGCCTTCTAGCACTAACCAGGGCTAGCGAACCGGACGCAAGTGGGCGTTTCTTCTTTCTTGGAACAGCTAAGACCATCACCGGCTACACATTAGTCTCAGCAACCACAACCATCACAAGCACACCATATTGCTATACGGTGGCACCCCTTATTTCACTTGGCACTGTCTCAACTACCCTGACTACCCAAGTTACAGCTGCTGGGAACTGCAGGAGAAAGAGATGGGCTTTTGAGAACCCAGTTGACGAGCATCTGGCCGGTCTGTTGGCAGCTGCACCACTTGCAGCATCTATCTTTGAGACAACTGCAGTTCTGGAGAGGAGTGGTCGGAGGTAATTTTTTTTGTTCCTTTGCCAAAAGGGGAAAACGGACCAAGAATAAATGTAATAGGGGAAAGAGGAAGTAAAAAGTCACTCAGACTTCGAAAGCACTTAATTGCCGTTTGTTTGGTCTTATCTGTATCAGTTTCTGCTTTAGAGCAAGAGACTGTGTGCTGGGTGACTTTCACTAAAATACTAGACTTAGCTATATAGGCGGTTTTCTAATATGATTGGCGACCAGAATAGAATCAGTAGAACAAACAGACTGGCCCGTCCTTAACGTCAGAAACATGTGTTTTGCTAGTTTTGGACTCCCATATCGTCTGTTTACTTGAATAGATCCTATGCGTTTAACAGAATTCATATTATTGTGGATTGAACCTAATATTTACCATTTTGTCCAAGGAGTTAAATTTTTACTGTGCGGTGAAGATGTGCACTTTAAGGACGCTCGTTGCCTACGCCTCACAGTTTACTAAAACGAGGAGAGAGATGGGGAAATTTTAACGGGATACTAAACATAGAGCTCTCCACTGTTTCCTATCCTTCACTTCTGTCGCAACTTTCCTCGTTTCAGTAAACCTTTCTTGGTTTCAGTAAGGTTTTCTGCTTTTAGTATCCTTGCCTCGGGCACCACGCCTGTCCTTTCCTGCTTTTAGTGGATTCCTCTGGATTCTGGCACGTTCACTGCAAGCGCATTCGAAGGCCTTAAAGTTTATCTCTTAACATTGTCTGTCGTTTAGTGCTGGCATCGTGGAAGAGGACGAAACCCTTGGCCTGGATTCCTCATTCCAAGAGTCTGAGAACGTCATGCATCCGGTTGATCGAGACGCCCGCGCCTTCAGGCTTCCAGAGCTCCAAAAGCGGGAAGCACCAGAAGACGGAGAACCCCGATTCTTCAAGAGAATTTCGCAAGTGATGTCTACCTTAACTGCCTTTGCTACTGTCACAAATAATGCTGCCACTAAAACTGTCACTATCGGTTGTACACCTATCAGCTACACTGTCGTACCGTCTTGTTAAACTATTTGTGTTTGTATTTATTCTCTTTATGATTCGTTACGTAATAAATGGAACTAGTCGACCAAGCCAGAGAACCATTTCAAGATGCATTTATCCAAGAACCCGCTACAGCTCTGCCGGGTTCTTCTTCTCGCTCTTCCTATTTGTATTTAGTAAAACAAAGCGAGAATCCGCCGAGCGCCAGAACAAACGGAAAGTCGTTGTGCCTTTACAACTTTTTGCTGTATTTCCGAATCCGCTTTCCACGTACGGAGTGGATTCAGTTTCCACCCCACTTTTCAAAAGTAGCGGGTCACTAGAAGAGTCTTGGAAAGCGAAGGGAGTTTTAGCCGCAGTCGCAAGAACACACGGCGGAAAAGCCAGCGCAGTTTTCCAGACCACCAGGATCGCCCTTAACTGAGTAAGCCCAAATCGAACAGGCAGAAGGGTCCAGTGCTTCTAGTCTAGGCGGGTTTCCAAAAATTCATTTTTAGTTTTTCAAAGGATAATGGCGAGACGAATGTCACGAAACGCTACTAATTAGTAGTTCGATGTTAATCAGCCTACTCTCTCTAAGCTCTATATCGTTCCGTTGCTGATCAAATTAACAGTCGTTATGAGTGGTTATGCGGTTGACACTAATTATGGTACAGTTACGACGAAAAAACAAAAAAACAAGCCCATATGTTATCATATTGAGATTTTGTGTGTCGAAGTGTAATGACATTCACCATATTCTATGTCACAGGGATTCTTTTCTTCCTTAAAAAGGTAAGATCAATATCACGGATAATGCAAACGATCTAAAGGCTATACAGAAAGATAAATTGTCTGATTGGTCCTCTCAACAATATGACCCTAGAGGCTACAGAAAGATAAAGTTGTCTGATTGGTCCTCTCAACTACATGACCCTAGGTCATAAGGCTTGGTATTAGCTTCGTTTTGTTCAAGTTTTATTGAAAACTGAAATTTCTGATCCAAGTCCAGTCTTAGGATTTTATTTCAAACAAAGCCACCCTCTGCCGTGGCTCGTCGTCGAGACGAAGATTTCAGGCATCAAACAAAAGATAAAAAATTCTGAAAGAAATTCAAATTTAGCAAGTAGCACAAACATGATTATTTAGCCAAAAGGTCGCACAGCGTTTTGCAGATACCATGGTATCTGATACTACGGTCTAAAGTCTTTTTGCAGTTATCGTGGTATCTGGTACCACGATCAAAAGGCGTTTTTGCAGTTATCGTGGTATCTGAGTATCAGATACCACGGTCCGACCGTCGTAAATGAGCGTGGTATCTGAAAAAGTCATCTCACTTTCATCATTTTTTGTCAAATTGGTGGGGCACGTAGTGGTGTGACTGGATATCAGTGTTTCTTTTGGGGTGACTTCGGAAAGCGCAACTTTGGCAATTGTCGTTTTTGCAGAGCAACCGTATATCAGATACCACGGTAACTGTGAAAACGACTAATTGCAGATCCAGTTACCGTGGTAACAGATACCATGGTATCTGCAAAAACGCAACTAATCTACATAGATATGTTCATACAATATTTTAGCACTATTTGTACTGGTTTAAGACTTCCAGGAACTCCAAAGCCAATTTCAGAACATCGTGAGTAAAACCAAACCACACCTTTAAAATTTATCCGTCAGACTCGAAAGCTCTTGACACTGGAAGAGGAAATCATTGTTGAATTTTCACAAGTTCATTCATGACGCTCATAACGTTAAACACCTTAGACAAGCACTGTGGATAATAAATTCGTACGTGCAGTGCTTGTTGAGTTGACATCTAGCACTAAAAAATATGCCATTGTTAGGAAGGAATTTAGGAACCCCGGCGTTTTGGAATCAGGCCAAAATACTGACAGGCAAAACAATACTTCAATTCTGTCCCTAGTAGCTGTGATTGGGTTCTTAATCTTAATACGGGGAAGGTCTTTCCACCTATCATTCCTTTAGAGATATAAAATATGTTAAAGTGTTTTGAGTTCGATAGAGTTGGAGGAGGCCCGTAGGGAAAGGACTGCCCGGAATCCGTGAAGAGACACGGATTTCCAGGTTTTTTCACGGATTTCCGTGAATCTCGCCGGAATTCCAGAGGACAATTCGATTTTCCGTGCCTCCTCCCGGAATTCCGAGAAGCTTTTCCCGGAATTCCATCATCGCAATTTTCCGTGCACCTGGAATTCCGGCAGTAGTTTGCGTTCACGGATTTCCGTTACAAGCAACACATTTCGGTCCCTTCTCCTGGAATTCCGCGAAGCTAATGCCGGAATTCCGTATCTGCAATTTTCCGTCCACCTGGAATTCCGGCAGTAATTTGCGTTCACGGATTTCCGTGACAAGAAACATATTCCGGTCCGTTCTCTGGAATTCCGCGAAGCTAACGCCGGAATTCCGTAACTGCAATTTTCCTTCCACCTGGAATTCCTGTAGTCACTCGCCTTTCCGGATTTCCGTGACACAAGCGAATTTCCGGGACTTCTCTTGGAATTCCACGAAGCTTATGACGGAATTCCATCACTGCCATCTGAGGGATTGCGCTCCGATACTTCTCTAGCATTCTTGATACATTTCTGTAAATCTAGATACTTTTATATTCAAAGATTATTAACCGCAAAAACGGCAAACAGAAAACAGTATGCAAACTCAATTTAATCTAGGTAAATGCGGTTTGGCAGTGTACCCATTAGCACCTAGCTATTTGTAAAGCAGGGTAGGTAGGATTTTTTGATACAATCGTTTTCGATCGGAAACAATTGGTTCGGCTTTCCAAGTCCTGAAACAAGACCTGACTTTTAACAACGATATAGGGAAGTTGATTTTTTTTTTGTTTTGAGTTGTAAACGATCAAAATAGTTTTGACTGAAACGGCGAATCTGAAGTTCCCAATCGTAAACGATTGGAAACAACTGTTTGCAATCGTAATCTTACAACTGTTCGAGATCTATTTATAATAAATAAATAAAAGCCGTGGAAATGCTTGAAGTTGAGAGCTGTCATCCGTGTTTTTGCTATTTTCACTTTTCTTTGAAGCGCAAAATATTTCAAAAGCAGCTTTCGTAGTCGAAGACCCCTATATAGTGCTAAACCTTCTTCTGGTAATTTTTTAAGAGTGCTACCGTTGAATCGATAATTTTGGAAAGCAAATATTTGCCTCTATATGGTACAACGCAAATGTCGGTCGATGCTACTTGCTATCGTCAATTGGATTTGGATTGAATCACAGGAAGGTCCAGGAAGTTCTCCTTGTCACCGAAGTTGCAGTTCAGGGACTAGGCTCTGGCTAAGGGTGGGGCCGGTGGGGGCGGGGAGCCAGGGAGACGAGATACTTTTCCGTAACAAAAACGCTGGAATTCCGGGACAATTTTCCGTGAAATTGAGACACGTTTCCAGCACAGAAGCGACGGAATTCCCGGGTAAGATTCCAGCCAGAGGCTTCCCGGAATCCGCGACGATTTTCCGTGAAATTGAGACACATTTCCGTGCCGGAAACGCCGGAATTCCGTGTCAAATTTCAGAAGGCTTCCCGGAATCCGTGACAATTTTCCGTGCCGGAAAATCAAATCCGGGGAAGGATTCCGGGGAGTGCACCCTGGAATTCCGTGAAATACGTCGGTAAATCCAGGCAAACTGCCACGGAATTCCGCGGTTTCCGTGCCGGAAAGGTGTCTCAATTTCACGGAAAAGTTCCGGAATCCGGGCACTCCTTTCCCTACGGGGGGGGTGGTATTTCTTCCCTCCATATAAAGTACGCAGCAAGTTTGAAATATCGAGTTATTGCTGAGCTTTTTAATGGGGCACGGAACACTCCCAGAATCTCATATGGATGTTCTTGTGATATCTATTCCGAAAGGTAAGACTTGCGATATTAGGAAGGGGTTCCGGCTAAAAACCCCCCGGCGAAAATCCCCCGGACACCCACCCACCCCCGCCAAAAACCCCCCGGCTGAAAATCCCCCGTTACCAAAACCCCCCGGTACCAACCCCCCCCCCCCCCCGCATAAAAAAAGACGGGTATGCAAGAGTAGAGTAACTGGTAGGTAGAGAGTAAGAGTAGAATAAACTTCTTTCGCAAACTTGACTCTACAAGAATGTCTGAAGTACAGTGGGTATCACAACAATGATAAACAAAGGGAGTGTAAGGTGAAGGTTGACGGTGACAGACTAATTGCTGAAGTCACCAAACACCCGCATTCAACTGAAGCTGTTGTCAGTGAGGTGTTAAATGTGAATGATCAAATCAAAGCCTGTAGACCTATAGCACTTGCTACGATTTTAAGCAAGTTGCTTGAGCGATGTGTTTTACTGAAGATTGGAGTTTTTCTTGAAACTTCGGATTTTCAATTTGGATTGAAGAAAGCCCATGGTGTTGAAATAGCAATTTTCCTTCTTATGACAATAGTAGAGTATTTTTGGTTCTTTGGTAGTCCAGTTTGTGCATGTTTTGTCGACTCCACCAAAGCTTTTGATCGGGTTAATCACGATAAAGTATTGAAGATACTAGTTGAGAGGGGGGTGCCTGTACAGTTTGTTAGAGTTTTCAGGTGTTGGTTCCGAAATCAGAAGATTCGGGTAAGATGGGGTTCGGCGTTAAGTCGCCCTTTTGGGCTGGTTAACGGTCTAAGGCAAGGTGGAGTCCTCTCACCACTGCTTTACGCGGTGTATGCTGACGATCTTAGCAGAAGGTTGGTTGCTTCGAATACTGGTTGTTTTATTGATGGTGTTTGCCTTAATCATATTCTTTTTGGGATCCCAAAACGTAAGTGGAGGGATACCTATGACATCGCAAAAGTTGTCCGTCCGTCTGTAAGCACGATAACTCTCGAAGGGAATGAGATATTTCGATGAAACTTGGTGTGAGCAGTCTTTGGGTCAAGAGTAAGGTCGAGTTCGTAGATGGGCCCTGTAGCTTTACATTAAGGGGTGGGGGAGGGGGTTTAAATTAAGGGGCAAGCAACATTTTTTTAAACAGCTAATGTGATAGTCGATTATGGGGTAAGAAGACACGCTGAACACGAATATGAAAACCATTTTCTCGCCGGACAAGTAGTTCGTCCGGAATCCGGCCAAAACCGGAAAGTTTGTTAAAAGTAGAAGTCTTATTTGAAGTTGATTAGATGTTCGATGTAGGGGTAAGAAGGCATGCTGAACAAGAATATGAAAACTGGTTTCTCGCCGGACAAGTAGTTCGTCCAGAATCCGGCCAAAACCGGAAAGTTTGTTAGAAGTTAAAGTTTTATCTGAAGTTGATTAGATGTTTGATGTAGGGGTAAGAAGGCATGCTGAACAAGAATACGAAAACTGTTTTATCGCCGGACAAGTAGTTCATCCGGAATCCGGCCAAAACCGGAAAATTTGTTAAAAGTTAAATTTTTATTTCAAGTTGATTAGATGTTGGATATAGGGGTAAGGAGATACGGTGAGTCCGTTTTTGAGCTTTAGTTTTTCGCCGGACAAGTAGTTGCTGAATTTCGCGAGAACCGCAAAATTCACAGAAGTAAGCTAGGATCGTTTCGATCGGCTTATAGAGGTAAACGCACATGCTGAATCCATATCTGAGCTTGGATTTCTTAATGATTAGCTGTTTGGCCTGGCGAAGACTGGATCTGGCGAAGACAAAACCTAATTGTCAGGATCAAATATTGAATTTTTGGGATCCCATCGGAACCTTTGGTCTTGTTGCTGATGATCTGGTTGCCTTGGCACCGACCGTGTTTGCTGTGAATAAACTACTGTGTATCTGTGACGAGTTCGCATGTGAGCGTGATGTCGTATTTAACACAAAAAAGACTCATGCTATGGCTTTTTTCCCGAAAGGTTGTAAGCTTCCGTGTCTGCCCATTTTGCTGTCGGGACGTGTTATTACTTACGTTCCCGAGTTTCGATACGTGGGTTTCCTTGTTGATCAGAAGTTGAAGGGTGACCAGCATTTTCTGTCATTAGCTGATAGTCTGTGTAAATCTGGAAATGTGCTTCTTTGGAAATTTGGTCATGTCCTTCTGCCAATGAAAGCGGTACGTTTCAAAACGTACTGCAACCAACTTTTTGCTCTTTGCCTGGTAAACAATAACAATCTGGGAGCGTGTTACAACCGGATTGTCGGCTAGTTCCCAGGGAAAGTATCAGTAGTGCGTTTGTACGTAATAATTGTTGTTTGTTTAGGAAATTGTTCGGAAGTCTAAAACTTCATTTGTATGCAGACTTTTGTCTTCACAGAATAGTCTGTTGCGTTGTGCTTCGCAGCCGCTGCTGCACAACCTGTCAATTTGACAGCATCTGCTGAAAAATGTGTAGGGGTTGTTTTTTGTGTTATTGGATGAGTTTTGTTTTGTGTTTGTAGTAGGCTATAGGTTATGGCTTTTGCTGAAATAAAAGAGATAATAATAAAAATAATAATAAACAAAGAAAAACCTGAAGGAAACGAATGCGTCTTCAGTTGTCATAGTTTACTTAATTTGCTTGTTCAGGAACGAGCACCTCCGTTCGCCTGGCGATGAAAGTTGGAGGAAGACTTTAAGCCGTAAGTTCCCGGCCGTGGATTCGATCTGGAATGGATCTGGATTCTAGTCCCACTTTCTCCCTTGGGGACGGAAAACTTTAATAGGCTACAGTTCGCAGAACACTTTAGTGAAAAGAAAAGTCACAGGTGGCGGGAAATTCAGAGCAGATTGGTCTGAAGCAGAAATAACAGCTAATACGACTTAAAATGCCCACGACTCAAATTGCCTACGGTTCAAAATACCAAAGGCTCAAAATACCCACGGCTCAGAATGTCGACTGCCCAAAATGCCCACGATTGTACTAAAAATTAAGGAAATGATGTGGCGTGTAAATGAGGAGTAGCCATTACCAGTTGACAGAAGAGATTATTCTACACTACTACACCTTTTCTTCTTGAAACTGACATACAAATTGTCAATGATTTCGTCAAGCACACTTCTTCGTGAAATATGCAGTGGGTAAGAAAATTCACGATACTTTACATAAGAAAAACTCGAGAGTTTTACTGAAATATATAAAGAATACTAATTATTTAGCTGCAATTTTAGTTTACACCTATACCAGCTAAATGTACTTCCTGTTGTATAAATTTCATGTTTAAACTTTCGGTGGCGTCACTAGATGATCCGACTCTATTACCGAGTTTGGGTTTCAACTGGCGACTTCGACGGGGTTGAGCCAGACACAGCAAATGCTAAAACTTCAGATTCGACGGTTCAGATTTGACCTCTTTAATCTGCAAAAGTTGAAATAAGGGCGAGAGAGCAAGGAGTAAACCTGAGTATCAGGGTGTACTACCGTGATAGTGGAAAACTGTTAAAACTTACTTAAAGAACAATGCCCGATCAAAGCAAGCAGTTCGCTGAAGGAAGTATAATCGTATGGTCTACTAACATAAGATTTCAACTGTAGCCTAAAATTAAAGAAATGTTTACAAGAAATAATACTGAACAACCACTGTTTTACCACCTTGGCACAACGGGCTTTTGGGGGATAAATTCATTCATTCGTCCGGCAAAATAAATCCAATAATACATATAATTTTGGTATGATGCTGTTCGCTATAATCTTTTGATCCTTTCAAATTTTACAAGACCATTTTAATCCGATCTTTGATTCGTCGCAGTCTGATTTTGGAATCTCAAACTGTGGGCATTTTAAATCGTGGGCTTTTTGATCGTGGGCATCCTGAGCGTGGGCATTGTGAGGATGGACAAGAAAATCGTGGGCATTGTGGGAACCACCTGAAATAACTTACCTTTAAATCATCGTATCTCTTTGTAGGTCGAGTGCACATTCCCATGTGGCACAAATGCTGGATGTCAGACGGCACCGGTGGACACTGGTGCCGTCTGTCGTGCTGATGGAACATGTACTTGTACCTTATCAAGTGGATTCTACTACAGTACGGTGTCGACAGTCTGTGCAGGCACGTTGTTTACAGCGTCACTCCGGAAGGAATTGGTTTTCTTTATGATTAATTATGTATTCTGAAACAGGGATTAGGATCAAAACTGCCTCTCCAGTGCTGTGCCAAAATTGTGGTCGTAAAACCATCCTCATTGCCTTCTCTTCTCTTATTCACCGATAAGTATCACAGGAGGTGGTCGAAAGCTATACATCTTGGTACCGACTGCGAAACCAGGTCTTTCTTTTGGCAGCCCATTTTGCTCATTCCTCCCAAAGCTACTAGAAACTATTATTTCCCTACTTTGTCAAAAGTGAACGGGAAATTTGTGACCTAGATGTTTGCAGTTTCACATGTTCCCCATATACTTCCAGTGCTATTCCGACTTGTTCAATATCCTTGTGTTGTGAATGACTCCAACATCCTGTATTCCAGCCGCCACATCTTGCACTCAGTATAGCACGTTCTGCAACCAAGCAGGAGATGCTGGTGCAACATGCACCGGTGGCATCTGCGTGTGTAGCTCTGGGTACACGGCACTAGCTGTCGTTACTGGTACGGTTGCAATCTGTAGAGGTAAGTGCCGTAGATACTGAAAGACGACATGACATCCAGAAAGAAAAATTCCAATACAAGGTCAGAACCCTCTATAAAAAAAGCTTTCATCACAGCTCCAGCCCAGTGAGCTGGGGTACAAAACATTTCTGGAACCAGCCAACAAATCCACTATTCTCTACATCAACGACCAAACTCACGACCTCACTCAGATGCATCATAAACATTCTAGCACTTGCAACGTCTAGTACCCCCCCCCCCCCACCCAAGACCCAAGATGAAGACACGACTCGATCCGACCGCTGGGTCATCTAGTGGCGCGGGTCGGAACTGCACGACATGGAGAGGCTGGGATCATAGTTTGACTATGTATCTAACAAATTGTTTTTATTGTATCAGGCACATGGGAAATGTGTAGAAAAATCAAACTAACTATTTGCATTCTCGATTTCTTTGAATATTTTGTTTTCTGTTTTTTTCTTGATAATTCCCGAAGTCCAAAGAATTAAGGATGTAAACCAGATCACAATAAACAAACGCCGTAAATTATACTAAATTCGTTATAACGATTTCTTAGAGATTTTGAAAGTAAGCAAAATAATATTCAGCTTCCGATATCAAAAATTGTCAAACTAGCCGAGGGTTTTTACTTCTGACATATCTAAACGTCCACAGGGTGATATACATCGTTGTTTTAATCCTCTTACACGCCCCTCGATCTTCTCGAAGATTCTAGTATAGCTCTGACCCGCATCGGGAGATCAGTGAATATTTAATGAGTAATGGCGAGTTGACGAACTTGTTTTCAAGAGTGAAAGTAATTTGTGGATTACCTTGGATACCATGGAGATTTTGGAGAAACCAAAGGTAACTTGGTGTTCGTAAATATTCGACCCATCGTAAAATTATAGTGTGTCCTACCTTCTCGGCCCACATGAATCAACTACTTTAAGGAAGGTTTTCTTTTCTTAGACACAGAACTTCCGTTTAGGGATTGACACGTGATCAGAGGCAGTTTTCTGCCTATGAGGTCTTTGATAAATATCATAGGAGGTTTGAACACAAGTTCCTCTGAAAAAGGAAGAAGGAGCTTGCGCTCATTGTAATGATCTGGCATGATTCTTGAGATCCACAATGAATTGCGTTGAGCGTCACAGAACACTTACTCATCATAGGGCTTTTTATTTAGTTTACAGAAGCTGCGCAACATACGGCACCAATTCTTGTCGTTTTTATGGAGACGCTAACGCCATCTGCACTGATAACGCAATTGTCGGCACTGGCTACAGCTGTACATGCTCGTCTGGATTCGCTGCGGTGGCAACGCCGATAACAACTTGCCAAGGTTTGAACCATAAATTTTAATCAAAGTTTCAGGACCTTGTCTGCACCTAATTGTCTGCACTGAAACCAAAGAGTTATGATACTGCAGTGCTCTGTTGTTGTTGTTTTCCACTAAATTATGCAATAGGGTTTCTTCTCCAAGGTCCCATCGGAGCCAATTGTCAGTGTTAGTTGCACTTTCTGTCAATTCTGCCCGTTTTAATTTCAAATCCTTACCAGTTCAGCTTGTTAGATAGGAAGTTTATTTAAAAATACTTTCGTGGTTATACAACCAAATTCGCTGTTCTTGTCAGGAAAAAGTACAATATAGTATGTGTCAATCACGTCAAGCTTCGTTAAAGTTTAACTGAAAAGCCAACTTATTTTTGTGTAATTTAGTTGAATACACTGAGTTATTTCGATTCTGCAAAGGGATTTTTTTGTTTTCCACTATCTGCACTAGTTATGACGTTCAGAATGTCTGCGGCTGTCCCCACAGCGAAAATTCTACTATGACGCGGGAAATGTTTATCTAAACACAAACAAGGCTTTTCAGTGGGCAGTGGCGATATTGGTGAAGATTGCTTAGTGCCTGAACAAAAAAAAAAGTCATAAATCTTTCTTGTAAGGCATACAACAAATTAGAGGTACCACAAATCACACGGAAATTCCACTATTTGAAAATCGATTATTCCTGAATAGCGGAACAACCAAAGTAACACATTTTCAGCGGGTCTTGAAGCCAATTTAAGTGAATAAGTGATGGGTAATTAGATTGTCCTATCCCAGGCCTTTTCGGTTAAACTTTAAACAGTTTCACGAACTCTGTAATAAAACTTGTGCATATCTGGCGTGTTTTATTTTCACCTCAGAACTTGCCATTCGTTTGCGCTGGGCCTTTGCCCCAGCTACCCTGTGCTTTGCGCATTCGCTATGAACTGGTTTCGCCCGTGCCTCCGAGGGTGAGAATAGTACTATATTCACACCCTCGCATGCACGGGCTGGTAGTATAAGATATTATGGAGTCAACCTTAACCCCATCCAGTGCCTCCCTGTTTTCTTAGGGCCTCAGTCTCCCTCCTTCCAATCGTCCTGGCCGATTTCGAACGTTTCGGTAGGAGGGAGGATTTGGATGTGGGGAGAGTGAGATACCATGGCTGAACCGAACTCGGTGCTTTGCCACTTTAAATAATAAGAAGAGCCCGCTTCTGTAGGCATATTCTTTGTTACTGCGATAATGAATAATTCCAAACAGGCGCTGAGTATTCCAGGGTGGGTCTAACGAAGGAAGTATAGACGACTGTAGGTGACATTTGGGTATTTTCATTTTTGAGGGGGGTTTAGATTTTGTAATCCAGCATTGGCACGTCTCAGCAAGTCCTGGCAGTGTGCTTCCCATTTTAGATCTGGGGTTATGGTAACTCTGGTACTTGTGGTCGAAGGCCGAAATGCGATGTAGTGCTAGAAGGTCTGTTTGTCCCTTCCCGTGTCTGTCTGTTCGTCCTTCGATCTGCAGTCCCGGATACAGGAGCTTGGGTACATCCAGAAGGAATATTGAATTGGCATGGGAGGGAGAAAAACAACCTGACCGGATTCACTGGGAAGCATTGATATTCCGGTCCCGACCGTCCGCGATGAGGTGAAGGGAAGAGCAATCCTGAATATTTTGACATGCTTTTGTTCCAGAGAAATGATCCGACTCGGATGGAACTTGATGTTGGTAAGAGTGGTGCCAGCTTGTAGGCCACGCACAATTAGCAGCGCTGAATCAATTCAGTTCAGTTTAGTCTAAAACGGGAAGCGTGCAAGCCGAATATTCCTTCAGTCGTCAACTCGTCAATTAAATAAATCTTATAGTTTATAGTCAGCACTTATGAATTCATTTACAATAGAAGAATCGTCTAATACATTTATTGAAGAGAGTTGAGTTCAGATACACAATGACTGACTAGTTTAGTCAATAGCGGTGCGAAAACTCAAAGACGAAATACAGTATAATCTAAATATGACTGATAACCATAGCTGTAGCTGCTCTTGCTTACTAGCACTGGCAGTAAAAACTTAAAACGAGGGAACGAAGCTTTTCAGATAACGGCTTCTAGACATCTGGATAGGCGCTATGGGAGCTTCTGTCACTGCTCTTACGGGTCTTTCTCGGTGTGGCTTGAAATCAGGGGGCAGTAATAATCGATGGGATGTACTCTCCAGCAAACCTGTACCGAAAGCAAGTGACAGTTTTTATTGACGGCTACACTGTCAGAAGTGTCATAGGGATGCGCGGTTTCAACAGACAGTGCGTAACAGACCACACTTGGGATGTTATCTGTTGTGTTGGAAAACGTTGTACAAGAAATGTTATGCAGAACAAGCATTGCCAGGAAGAGCCAAATAAGCATCTACTGACTTTTTTGTTTGTCGTCATGATGTCGGTAAATTCAGCAGATGCTTTTTGGCGATTTGGCAACGCTTGTTATGCATAACATTTTCAAACACAACAGACAGTTACATCCGAAGTATTGTCTGTTACGCATTGTCTGTTGAAATCACGCAATCTTCTGCTGTCTGTTATGAAACTTCTGACAGTGTAGCAAGGGAATCTGCCAATCAGGGGATCTCTTACCGAAAGATCTGCACGATGTAAACTACAATTCTTACGATTTCTATTTGTAAACGCCACTTTATTTTCCATAGGATACAAGCCATTCTCGCTGCTGAACTTTATCATGGGGATCATCTTCGTCCTTTCCATCGGAGCTCTGGTCGCAGCCTTCACGTTTGTTCCAGAAAATCGTAGATCCAGCAACGTCAGCCTGGAAGATATTGCAAAGCTTACCCTACAAAGCATTGACAGGTACAGCGATAGTGTGAAAAGAGATCACTCAGGGAATTTGAATCACTGGTATCGTTAGTTAAAATAAAACTGTAAATAGTGTTACCGATGTAAATTATCCTACCGTTGTTCGTTCGTACGTCTTTGACGTGGCGTGGTAGAGACATTTTTTTCTTACCTGGTGGTGAGGAGCCTTTGACCCAAATTAAGCCACATACCGAATTTGTAGATGGTCGCGTTAGGCCCATATTAGGCGTTGGGTTACAACTTAAAGCGTCAACAAGCTGAATCCATACTGAAGACGGTCTGAGGACTAATAGGCACACACAACGGTATCCCCGCCCCCACGGACGGGATACGATCCGATCATCATCAACACCATAAAAAGGGCCTCTTTTCAGATTCGGTGGGGAGTCAATTTTCGTTAGTTTCTGGTGGTGTGGGTTTTTGAAAAAAAAAGTGTTAGGGATAGTAAGTAAGTAAATAGGTAAGCTTCGTTACCCATTAACCCTTTCGAACCCGAATTATTTTCCTTCGAGCTAAAAATTTTTTTCGAATTGATTTTGAGTGTTAAGGGGTTCAATATGAACTTGTGTAAGTTTCATTCACTTAGGTCAACGGATTCTTAGAAATCTAGGGGTCTGTCAATTGACGTGGCCGGGCGTGAAGAGTAAAAACCAGAGCTCTGGCAAATGACGGACTGAGGGTGTTGAGATTACAGCTTTAGTCATAATACCATGACACGAAACAAAGGAAATTTATGCAAAATGGAAGTTTACTGACAAAGGTACTTTTATTGGGGCAAAGACACCATCCCACTTTGAACACTTGATGTTTGATCCCTTTTTGGTCGTTTTGAACCTTTCTTGGACCTGAAGATTGCATCCCGGCTGTCAGGATCTGGAGGCGATTCGACTTATTATATCTTATGCCTTCGTTCCCCAAAGTTTGCATTGCTGTTGTTGTTGACGTGGCGGGTAAGGAGATCCCATCCTGTCGTGACAAATGGCATCATTTGTGTATGGACGACCACGCCGTTGTCATGCAGTACCTTCATATTCACTGTGGGCAACTTAAAAAGAAAGGTATCGATGCTCGAAACGTCGCCCCGAATTATCAACATGATATATGATCACGTCAATGACGTGAAAGAAGGTCTTCCGTTTGTACTTTCTGGTTTTCCTTTCGACCCAGCACGAAGCGGTAAGGTAATCGAATTGTCCGCACCCCCATGTTACGCTTGGAGTTTCCAGCGACATCGGGACGTAGACCTTCGACGTACATTTGTGTCCCACTGCTCCAGCGTCTTACAACTTTTCCATGGCCCAACATTGTTTGAAGCCAGAGTGAATATGCTGTTGTCGTGACAGCGAACCAAGCCAATTCCTTCGTCCGACTCGCTCATCTCGGTCCTGCATGCACCACTCCATTTCTGCTTTATCTCGTTTTCTTCTAACAGCTTTGCTTTACCGATCCTTTCTTTTCGTATTATACTATCTGGATGAAGACAGTCTGTTTGATGAGTTAGGGGAGTGACAGGGTTGGGAAACAAAATATAGTAGGCTAGTAACATGCTTCTGTATTTGTTTGACAAGCCTGGGGACGATAGCATCTCCAAGTCCACTCTAGCTTCATTACAAGCTTTACCGATGCGGGTTGTTTTTCCATGGTGAACCTCAAAAGTCATACGTAATTCCAGACGCCTCAAGGGGGACAAGTTTCTACTAGCCCCAAGGGCGAGGGTTTTATCGAACAGGCAGATGTTATTCCATCTTTGTCTGCCTTATGAATGATGTCATCTGCTCGTCAATGCTTACATTCAGCTCTTTCTCCAGCTTCACGAGTTTTGATATTTCGAGTTAGCTTCATAGTTCAGTTCCTGCTGCAACTCTCGTTCCACATGCTCTAAAATTTATCAGCCCAACCGAAATGCTTTCACAATCCGGTTCGCAGCCTTCTTCTGAGATCTAGTAGGTCGCTAAGTACGGAATCGTCACCGAAACTGAGAAAAAACGTCAGTCGCCTCTTCTGCTCTTAGCTTCTTGCAACTAGTATTTGCCCGTTGGGGCCTTCTCGGATTCGAGGACCCCACTTTTGGTTGATCAGTATCCATCAGAACAAAGCCTAGCTTTTCCAGTTGGAAGATATGGTCAATTAGTAGGTATACCCATCCACCCGTTTCTCAAAAGTAAGAACATAAGATATAAGTACCAGTGTCAGTAGTCTTCATAGAAGCCACACTCTGTCATTTGACGAGACCCCCAATTTTACCTGTCTGTCCTGGGTCCGTCATTTGCCATGGTCCATGTTTGAAAAATTCCTACGGTGGACCTATTGGAGATAACAGTCTCGCTATAGTCTTGGCGTGTATTCCTAAGATCTGTCATTAAGCATAAGCAGAAACAGAAAATTAAACCTCTGTACTTTTTCTGTATTTCTAATTAGAAATAACCCCACTTTTTGTCCCACCGAGGTCCATTTCTTGCAAGTTCTGCCTACCCTTGAAGTTGTTCTCCTAAATGAATGAACGATACGTCGATCGAACCGTAAAGACCTCTAGTTTTAAAATCAGGTCCCATATTGGGAGTTTTCAATGCCAGATGGCAGCTAAGTAACGAAAAAGAGTGGACTAGCAAATAACGGCGATAGGGTCGAAAGGGTTAAAGCGCAACTCTTCCTAGAAATGATCTTTCCACTATAGTTGCGTTCGTTGCACTCCGGTCTGGTTCTGGTGTTTAGTCACCAGTGCCCGGTTCTTTGCTTATAACGCGTTTTTTCGTTCACCAGTGAGTTGATGAAAACTTGCTAACTCCTCGCTACAGCGGGGCTCACGAGCAGGTTCTGGTTAGTCCGCACCGGTGGGCACTAACCAGACACTGGTTAGTCCGAAAACGGGTTTTAAGATCGGGGAGTAGTCACCGGTGAGTGCAAAAACGCGTTATAGGAAGCACCGGTGAGTAGTCACCGGACAACGAACGCAGCTTATGAAATTGTCAACTCTATCCAGCCTTCCTGCTCTCTTACGCGGCGACTGGGCGCAATACATTTGAAAACTGAACGCGCCGTCGTTAAAAAAGAAGGAAAACTAAGCGATTAAAAGAAGTGAAAAACAGAAGATTGTCATTTCCTTTTGTGTGAAAGAGTTGCCAGCGGACGTTGAAGATTCCGGCAAACTTTGCATTGTTTGACTTGCAAAACTCGGCACGGCCGAAAACGCGCTTTAAATATTCGTAGGGACAAAACGAAACAATGGAGAAAGGTTATAAAAGTCAGAATAAGCAGGAGAGATCCTTTAAGGTTAAAAAAAAAAAATATGATTGCGTACAAAAAAAGAAAACGAATTAAAAAAAAACTGGACAGAAAAAAACACAAAATAACTAGGTTTACCAATATTAAAAAACAAATGTGAAAAAATCCAGATTACCAGTGGTGCTAAGTAATTTGACTTGACAGCTTCGTAATTGAACCTCCGCAAAGGGGCTGACGGATTCTGTATTTTTCACAAATGCTAGAGTTATGTCGCCAACTATGTAACTGAAGCAAAATACTTTGGCGTAGCCTATTCAAACAGACAATCTTGGCAAAGATTTCTTATCCTTTTCCTAAAAAGCTGCTAAACATATAGGATATGGGGCAGAGCTCAGTAAAATTAATGAGAATCTTTGTTCATCAGTTGGCGAACCGTTGGATCTCCCATCACAATCGAAGGCCGGTTAAGAATTCCTGTGATCAGTATTGTGTTTAATTCAGCAGTAGACTGGTTTTTATAAAGATGTATCTGTTTTTTGTGATTGTGTGTTTTTGCGAAAATAATCCAATTATAGAATAAAAAGAACCAGAAGCTCATAAGGAAATTGTAAGGTTGACAAATTTGTCAAAAATCGACGTGTTTTATCTCATTCCACTTCTGTTTTATCAGGGATAGGTCGCACTCGTTCAAAAAATCACTTTCACAGGCAAGCGTCAGCAGGGGGTCAAGTCGTTCGTCATTCACTGTAATCCAAACAACAATTTTTACCACTTTCAGCTTGCTAAATATCATTTCTCCCTTGCCGATGCCACTGAGACAGTCTTTGCCGTCTGAAATTTTTTCCATAGTGACGGAAGAGCATTTTTCAATTATCCACTTAAGACCATTCAATCTGCCCTACCCATGCCCCCTGAAATTATTTCCACAGTGACGGGAGAGCACTTTTCAATGATTTTGCAATAGCAAAGCGTTCTCGAAAATTATATGCACTTAAGAACCTTCAGTCTACCCCCCGTGGCAAACATCCTCATGGCAAAATGGAACCGTGACCAAACGTCCCCACGACTAAACGTCCCCATGAAGAAATGTCCCCACGACAAAACGTCTCCATTTCCAGACGATGGGCCTGCTGGGACAAGCTTCTCAAGATTTGTACCGTTTCCCAAAAATATACGGTGCCACTTGTCTCGTCGTAGGTCGACGATATTCTAGGTCGCTAAGAGCACCATCCCCAACAGACTCTCTCGCTTGATTCTTTACGTCTTCTCAAAGATTAACAAGACCAAGGTATTGATGGGATCCCTAAAATTAAATATTTGATGCAGACTTGATATCCGGTCTTCGATCGCCAGACTCCTTGAACATTTTTACTATTAAAATAATGGCTAATCATCTGAAAAAAAACAAGTTCAGAGATTGATTCATCAAGTGTTCAGCAACTTTAACTTTTAAAAAAATTTCAGTTTTGGCCAGATTCCGGGCAAACCGTTTGTCCGGCGAGAAAATCATGTTCATACACGGATTCAGCATGCCCCCATACCACTGTAAACTTCCTTAGATTATTTCTGTGTTGCCAAGCGCAACGTAATATTCTATTATGCCTATGCGTATGTCTTTTCTATTTAGTTTTATTGCTCCGGTCCATTTCCATGAACCGGCCTACATCGCCGTGATCCGAAAAGATTTATAGGTTTATGGCGGGGAGCATGAAGGCAACGAACGATATACCCCGTCAGCTTTTCTAACAGGCTCCCACGAAGTTGTAGTTGGAAGTGTTCTTCATTTTGTAAGTCAGTCTGTTCTGTCCATCCACAACGTACAGTGTCTTCGATTGTTCTAAAATAAAACCTGTGTACCGTCTACTGTGTGTTTGAAGATACCAGGTTAGTGCAGCACTATGTAGAACTCTAAGAACGTTAGCCAAGGGCACTCTCCTTGAACATTGACATTGGGTCGGAATCTCTCACGTACCATCTACCTTCTACCTACTGGCCGAGAGTGTCCAGCATAGTGCGATCAGGCCAGCCTACCATCACGAAAGCACAGCTGCAGTGCCCCGCAACTTTCACCACCTTATTCCCCACGTTAGATCTACAGCCCTCCACTCAACAGGCCATCCAAGTTGACACCACTACACCAAACCTCTAATCAACTTTAGAAAAAACTTGTACTTGCGTGACAAATTTTCCAGTTTCAGCCGGATTCCGGGCGAACTATATGTCCGGATAGAAAAATATTGTCATATATGGATTCAGGATGTCTTTTGCTAAATCAAACGTCTAATCAGTTTCGAAAAAAACTTTTACCTTTAACAAATTTTCCGGTTTTGGCCGGATTCTGAGCTATTATTTGTCCGGCGAGAAAATATTCTGTTCGCACCTCAATTTAAATCCCCACCCCTAAATGTAGGGCTACAGAGACCATCCACGAACTTGACCTGCCCCTTGACCCAAGGAATCCTCGCACCAAGTTTCATCAAAATACCTCATTCCATTTGAGAGCTATCGTGATGACAGACGGACGGACAGACGGACAACTTTTACGAAGTCATAGGGGATCCGTAAAAGCGACCTGCGCGGCCCAACTGGGTTTTGGTGAGAAACAGTGTTCAACTTGCAGAACCAGTACTTCTTTAGACAAAAATTGAATCAACAGATAAATCAATAGATTTAATATCAATAGAATGAATCAATAAATAAATAGGCTCTTTGGAAGCAATTTAACAAGCGTGAGCTTAGTTTGGCTCGAAAAGAGTCATATAGAGAGGATACAAACGGGCGGATAAAAATGGACGTTTTGGTTGGGGACGTTTTCCCAGGATGTTTTGCGACTGGAAAATTTTAGTTGGGACGTTTCGGAAAAGGACGTTTTGCAGACAAACCACTGCGCCAGCTTACCGACGAAACGTCCCCCTGACAAAACGTCCCCACGGCAAAACGTTCCCGTGGCAAAACGTCCCCAAGCATAGATTGTTAAGTTCGCCTTGATTTTCAGGTGCATGATCGAGGAAAAACAACGCGACCACTCGTGGAAACCTCAACAACTTGATCTTTAATATCCAAACCTTAATACTGTTTCCCAGGAAAATAGCCTAACGTAGGTGTAGCATTCTTCGACTTCAAGCAAACATCTATGCGGAAAATTGACGAAGGGTTATTGGTAACACGGTTTGATATGCTAACAGTAACTTGATCAGTACCTGGTACAGGCTCGCTACAAGCCTCGTAAACGGCCTTGTCTGTCAAAATTGGTGGCTCTACGGAACTGGCATTGTCTGGAGCGGAATGAAATTCAGCAGTGAATTTAGGATTCGAACCTAGTTCAGATTGCTTCGCCTCAACTTTCGCCTCTACAGCCACAACATTACAATCGTGTGAGTCTGTGAGTCAATCTGTCTTTGAAGAAAACCTCCCAAAATTCCGCGTCAAACATCAACTTATTACGCTTCATATCGGTGAAACCAATTACGAGAGGGTAAAGCAACTCATCACAAACATAAACTTCAAATGTTGCACATCTTCCATTCAGCGTCAGACTAATAACAGCGCGACTACTATAGCTTAGCGAATTGCCTGTTGTAGACCTAAAAGCCCCCTCGTCCTTCTCTCGTTCCACCACACACGACCGATCTAGTTTCCTAAAAACACTAGACCTAATCAGAGATCTAGAAGCACCGGAGTCAAACAAGGAGAACGCAAAGATTAGCATAGTGCCGTTATGGTGGATAAAAATGACATGAGAAGCGAGGAAACGAAAGCGGCTTGAACGATTAGTTAGGTAGAGAGACACAGTAAATCTAGATTAGACGGGTTTGACCCTATAATAAAATCAATAATAAATATCACACAATTAACTATTGAACAAAAGCGAGATCAATGAGTTATATCGCATCGTAAACTAACACACAAATAAACCAACAAGGACAAAACGAAAAGTGACAGACTAACCAGAGCAAAGACTAACAAATCTTTGCGCTTTCTTTAGAAATAGCTATAGCCGGGAGCAACACTTTGGTTCGTTTCTTCACTATCGGTTAAATGCTGAAGTAGTAAGCCCATCGTGGTTTAAACAAATTTTATATTCCAAGAACATTTTTTGTCTGAACTGATGACGCAATCAGTAATCTCATAGGCCTAGCGATCCCTCAGCAACGAAACGAAACGTTTCGATTGGGGACGTTTCGCAACGGGGACGTTTTGTCGTCGGGACGTTTCGCCATGGGGACGTTTTGTCACGGGGACGTTTCGTCAGCGATGTTTTGCCAGGGGACGTTTCGAATGGGGACGTTCCGCCGACAAGCCACGCCGACTCACTGGGCGCTCGGTTCGGTTACTGTCATATAGATTCAAATACATATTCAACAATATTTATAAATTTGTTTTCTTTGTACAGACGTTAAATATTTAAATAGTTGTTATGTCACACTCGTATGGTATGCTCATTTTCGTCGGGGTATCCGTAGCCAGTGCATTGAACAAAAGACGGAGGTTCTACTTCAGTCTTATTTGTTCTTAAGACCACACACAAGGTAAACCCGTAGGAGGGGATCTGTTGAATTCACTGTTTGAAGTCTCATCGAAATGTCTGCATGGTACATGGCTTTCCAATATGGCTGGTCATTCACCTCACGAATAAGGCCATGTAGAAATTTCGATGAGACTTCATACAGTGGATCCAACATATCCCTCATTTAGCATTTTTGAAAAACTCCAGGACAAACCACAGAGCCGAAAGCCTGTAGGATGTTCAAGTGCGACTAATTCTGCTCAATAATCCCTAATTAGGGTTCTGATTTAAATCAGAATTTGAACATAGAAAAACACCCCTTCTCTAGCAGATCATTGGAAAGGTAAACTATCCTGCTGACGGTAAAACAAAATAATTCTATACGAAAATCCAACATCTATTCAATAAAAGGACACGGATCGTTCGGACTGAGAATAATGTTAATTTGACAGAGCAGCTGAAGTAAAGACCACACATGGCTGCAAGGTGAAAATCCCCATTAAACCTGTTTCTACGCTAGACACCGCAGCGGTCATAATATACGAGATACGGGACTGTCTGGCTTTTAGGTTAATTTTTTGTCTGTTGCCCAAGTCGATTAATAACCGGTGCGGCAAATCCAATTACTGGTTTTCAGACCACAACTTTTACTAAGCTAATAAGCGTCTAGTGGCCGGTTTAGTGAACTGGAACACCATCAGGTACAAAAGATAGGTCTGGATTTGCCGCTTGAAGACCCCCCCCCCCCCCAAAGCCTCATTGTGTAGGACAACTGGGCCCATGTTTTTGTCCTTAAGGCTTATCGTGAGACCTATCAGGTGTTCAAGGACGAAACCAGTCACGTTATCAAGTTGTACTTACTCCCCCCCGCACACACATATACACACGTGTGCATATTTCTTCTTTCTCCTTACTTTAGACCTAGTAGAACTTATTATCAACTACAATGCAAGTTGTTTATTTTTCTTCTTTTGGGATTTTTCAGAAGGCAAGGAAATAATGCAAACCGGACCCACTAACCTGGAGAGAAAGGGTTCAGGATGAACCCTTGATAAACTATAGAAGCAACAACGAGCAAAACAGTCAAAAAAATAATATGTTTTTTTGTTTTGCATGAATTTCTGTTTGCACCCAGTACTGTGCATGAATATTTGCTAGGTTCACGTTTCGTCATATACTTTGGTCCCGTTCGAAGTTAGGCGATGTTAAAGTTGCATGCAATTAACATGCAGCTATTCTTCATAGCATAACATTTAATTGTGTTTTCGGGGTTCGTTCTGCAAAATCGTTTCGCTTTTTGGGATGCTTACTCTCATTACAGTATCTTTATCTTGTAATTACTACTGTTGCCAACGTGGCGGTCAGTTTGAACTCTTCGCCAGTATCCGAAGGTTTGAAACCTTTGCCAGTATCCGAAGGTAATGTGAAGAAACACGGTTTTGGAGTGCAAAAACACAACCGACTAAAATGTTTTTTTTTGCCGAGTAGCCGACTATATTGGGTGAGGTTCCCATATGTAGCACCTCTGAAGGGAGTCACTTCCCGGAGGCTCTTTGGACGGAAAACAACGAGAGAACGGGGCGAGTTTCGCACATGTACGTCCCTTGCCGAGTCCCTTGCTAGACTTATTCAGTTGACAAAATTACTATGTGAAGGCAAGGGGCTTGAAGGCTTTATTTATCTTGTTTTTATGGCACTTGCAGCTTCGCTCAAGTGCCATATACCGATCACTTTTCCGTCGGTCGGTCGGTCCGGTGATCGCGAGTTGGGACGATGATACTTGGCAAGCGTATCAGGGACCCAACCAAACTGACTTGGAAATAGTCACTTTGATTCGACCATCGTGGGGGGAGTGGAGGGAGGGAGAATCCGGAATGTTTAGGCATGCGAAACTTTCGAACGGGTGATCAGATCTGAATCAAACTTGATAACTGGAAAGAAAACACGTCTCATATTTTATGTCCCAGTCCGGACAGGATCCGACGACTGTGGGGGGAGTTGGAGGGGGGTCAAGGAAATATCGTGACACGCTTAGAGAGAAGGGATCGGAATGAAACTTGATTGGAAAAAACAACCACAGATCATAGATACATTAGTTACAAAACCAGATCGGATCCGGGCACTGTGGGGGAGTTGGAGGGTGGGTCTCGGAATTCCGGTTATCACTGGTTAAAGTACTTCCAGATGCGCTAGGACTATGAACCTTAGCAATTGTCTTAAGGATCAGACCATATTGACTTAGAAACAACCATTTTCCCGATCCGGCAATCATAAATCCCTGATCTTGTTCATACAGATCTTGTGTGATGCATAACTTTCCAACGGGTGATTGGATTCGAATGAAACTTTATAATTGACAACGAGTCTCTGATGTTCCATTTCAAGTCCGGATAGGATCCGATAACAGTGGAAAGATGGAGGGGAGTTCCCGAAATTCCGGTGATCGCGAGTTAAGGCAGTTCGAAATTTTCCGGGAGGATGAAACTTGGCTGGCGCATATTAGGGGCCCAACAAAATTGTCTTAGAAATAGTCATCGTGAATTCGTGGAATTATTGTTAGATATTTTTTTTAAGAGCAGATTGAGAGAGAGAATGGTCGGTCGTCAAAGTTGGGATGAAGAGTTATTAAGTTGAAATTGGAAGTAAAGAGTAGTGAGAGTACAGAGACAGGACCAAAATTGGAACATAAAAGTAGTCTTCTTATATTGTGCTTCATGTAAGCTGTTTCTTACGTTACCATTGTAAATACAAATTAGTTTAGTTTACGTACACCGTAACTTGACCTCTGAAGGGATGACAAAAATATGTTTTTCAGTTCTTTCAGAATAGGCCAACGACCTTGGACACAACAAAGTAGTAGCTTACCCAAATCGATCGCATAAAGTGGTGCCATTTCTTTCCAGCTAATTAGGCTCGCAAACCACACAACGTGCCAAAAAAGTTAATTTGTATTCGTATTACAAGAGTTAGGTAATAGACTCTTAACCGATCAGCCACGAGTCAAAAAGACAATTTATATTTGTACTACACACCTGGCAATTAAACAAGACAATTTATATTCGTATTACACAAGTTAGTAACAGGCTCTCATAAAATCAACCACATGATGTGTCAAAAGGGAAAATTTATATTCCTATTACACAAATTAGCAGTTATGAAATTTTGACGTATGTCATTTTGATGTCTGACTCAACGCAACCTTGAACTGCAAAACTTTACAGCTAAGCGGATCATCTTTTAGAAACTATTGGTGCTTCATTGTCTACTTTGCTGAACGGTTGACATTATTTTTTTCTACGCTGGCTGTCTTATACATCCTTTTAAACATCATCATTAACTGCACTTAATTGCGCGAATCTTCTCGAGTCACAGTTATTTAGTATTATTTTTCTACTCATGTGAATCGGTCAGTTTGTTCTGATGCTTCTTTTGGTGTTAATTCCCTGGATATGGAAAATCATCTGTCATGTAAGTGTTCTTAGATATCTCTTTAAGATCCACCACAAGAAAAGCTTTCAGCAGAATTAGGCAGTAAAATCATTAGTCGTCGCAGCATCTGAGTTTCATCAACCTACCCATAATCTGTTTTTTGATGTGACTGATTCTTATTTGGGTGTGGAATTTTTTGTATTACTTCAGTTTGTTGTTGATAGGGATCCCAGGTTCCACAGAGAAGTATCAGACAATTGGAAATTGTATATACATAAGGCTAAAAAGAAATTTTACATTGAATTGCCTTGAACTGGCAAGTCGTTTATATGATAATTCTTTGGTTAGTAATGAAATTTCTCTTTTTTGTGTATTTGTACTTCGTCTGTTAATCTCTGTTAACGTCTGTTAAAGATAATATCTTTCTGTGAAATGCAATCAATATGATTAACAATATGAAAGATAGTTCCCAAGAAAGAAGCGTCAGTAAATATGTGTTAGAATCAGCGAAGTCTGCTCTTGATTCTCATTGACATATATATCATATATGTAGTTCTTTAAAATTTTAAAGGTTGAGGCAGCGCAGCCAGTATCCTGTAGTATGTTGAACTACTGCGGACTTGGAGGAGACTTTGGTGCCACCTGCAAGTCGGATGGGACCTGCCAGTGCACTACTTCGTACGGGTTTGTTCTTGATATGATGAACAACATTTGCGTTGGTAAGTATAATAAAGAAAGTAGAAAAATTATTGGTGGAACATGCGTTACACCTAACAGCTATTTATCTATGAGTGACCAGCCTAGTTCCAGTTCAGAATTTGCTATAGCAACTGACCTATACTTGAAGGTCTAAAAGAATGTCTAGCCTGTCGATCCAGGCCACACACCAGGTACCACGCCCACTGGAACTTTTGACGCGAAGTGATTGCATATACGCATGGTGCTCAGTCTATCATTGTTTGCTAAAGGAAATGCGGGAGATACTTTGCAAGCCAGGTACGAGCGGACGTTCTTAATACAATTTTATCTTTTATTCTGCAAAACCTGAAAACCAGCCAAAACTGTGAAACAACAAAACCTGAATTAAATTTAACTCTTGTTAGAAATGATCTTTTCATGATGAAGTGACTCAGAAACATCGCTTTCGATAGTACTGTTACTTTCTACGTGAATAATTATAGCACTTGCCGACTTTATCCAGCCTTCCTGCTCTCCGACGCGGCGCCTGGAAGCAAAATTTTAAAACAACGCACCATAGTTAAAAAGTGGGTTAAAAAGAAAAATAAGTCGAAAAGTGAAGTTCTAAAAAGCCAAAAGCAACACTTTGAAGCTTCTAATGTCCGTTTGTGCAAAATACTTGTCGGCGGACAGTGAGGTTTTCATCGAAGTTTGCGTTGCGTCAAAACTAGGCCGGGCCGAAAAGCATTAAAAACCAAAACAATGGCGGAAGGCGGGGTTTTAAGAAGCTTATAGTTCCATAAAGGAAATAAGGATGACAGAAAATGCAGCATAAGCGGGTGGGTTCCTTTTAGCGCAACCGGTTCATCCACGCACTGCACAAAAAAATCTCTCCGACTCAGGTTTAAGGTAAACCGAAGTATTACGCAGGTGGTTTACCATAATCCGAAATAGGTCTACCTACTGCCCCACGGTCTCCCCTCCCACTTGAAACGGTTTACGGCAATCTGACCTTGGAGCGAGGTCTGGTGATCCTATTTCGGAGACGTCGCGGTTACATGACAATTAGTAAAATCAATGCGGATTGTCATAACTGACTTCGGACAACCACGCGCCGGCAATTCATCCCTTAAGCGTTGTTAAAATAGGTGTGATAAGATGAATAGCTCTATACTCGGTGTTTAACATCTTAATACACACTCTTGTTCAAATAGCAAGTGCAAAGGTTCTTGTCAATGCAGCGTTCGGTGTTACAACGCGGATGCAATTTTTCGAGCTTCTAAAGATAGGAAAAAGTGTGACGCCCACTGTATTGTAAAAAGCTACTAAAAAAAAAGATGGATAGCACTGCGGTCCTCGAACTAGCAACAAGCAGTCGTAACAGAACAAAACGTGTTCCTTTGAAGAAAAGTTGTTTCTTCAACTTCCAACAAAGTAGAATTTTAGTGCTTCACGTGGCAACCCTGACAAAGCTGCTTCTTTCCTCGGCCCGCTGGCGGAACCAACCAAGCGATGTGATTGGCTCTGCATCAGCGAAACTAAAACCCGGGTCTATTCTCCTTGTTCGCCTTATTATAGCGCACCCAGAGGAAACATCTGCAATGCACCTTATACGCCGTAATACACCTTATTAAACCTTTAGCGGTTTAAGATGAACTGTACTTGGACAGCGATTCACTGGACCCGGGGAATATGCAGAATTTTTTGCTGTATTTTAATACTGTCCTAACAAAAATGAAAAGGTCGTTTTACGTCCGTTCTATGTACATAATTGACAAAATGGCCGTTAAATGTCCGTAAAACGTAAGACGTTTAACAGGTCGAAAACGGACTCGTTGGGTTGTCAGTTCTGGAAACCATTATATGTACATAAAAAGTCTGTTCTCTAAAGCTTGGCACTTTTTCGACCCAGCTAAACGGCCGTCAACGTAAGTTACAGTAACGTACGTTGCTTTAATTGAAGGACGGCTGTTTAATTTGGGTATAATGGACATGAAAAGGTTTGACTGATAATAGTTTCTTCCCGCTAATGGAGGGTTATTGCTAGTAGATGTCAGGATTTGTGGTGTTAGTGAACAGAAAAGGAAGAAAAATTTCGTAGATGACTCGCTTGTCGTCTATCTATCTAATTGTTTCAGAGCAGGACAGACGTTACACGCCAGCTGCAGCACCGGTCCAAAACGACAGGTCGAGCCGACGCTACCTAAACTACCATCGGGAGGCCAAACCATTGGCGAAAGAAGAAATGAAAACGCGGCAGACACGTTTTCGGGTTTATACTATCCATGTTCGAGTAAATCCAGATAATTCTAGGATTTTACAAATCCGTTTCCGGATCGCTGCAGTCTGTTTTCGGCTACCCGCTGCCCGTATGAAGTCTATCGTATAAGTTATTGTTTCCTGGTTACTTTTGACATATTTAGGAGTACTGCCTTCCGTTTCCCGCCTGGTGAATTTGCTGTCCTTGTCAAAAGGAGAGCTCCGCATGGAGGATAGAATACTAAACGAACCGTACTCAAATTTAGAAGCTTAAATGGGCTTTCTTGCATGCACTTTGAACTGGGCGAGCATCCAATTCTTCTTCGATCACTTCGTGAAGCGTTCTTGGGTTGTCGACATAACGTCCCCATTCGAAACGTCCCCGTGACAAAACGTCCCCATGACAAAACGTCCTCACGACAAAATGTCCCCGTGGCGAAACGTCCTTGATCAAAACATCCACTGGCGAAACTTCCCCACGACGAAGCGTCACCGGCTATAGATTTTTTTTTCATCGCTGATGGATAACTAGGCCTATGAGACTAAGCTACTGATTACGTCATCAATCCAGACAAAAAAAAAATGGAATATAAGCTTTATAAAACCACGATGGGTTGACTACTTCAGCATTAACCGGTAGTCAAGAAACAAACCAAAGTGTTGATCCCGGCTATAGCCATTTCTTCAAGAAAGTTCAAATATTTAGTACTTTGTCAATTTTCGCTTTATCTTTTATTTAATTGGTTTATTTGTGTGATCTGCGATATCACTCAGTGACCTCGCTTTAGTTCGATATTTTATTTGCTGATATTTATTATAAAATTTTTTTATTAAAAGACCAAACCCGCTTTCGTTTCCCCGCTTCCCATATCATTTTTACCCAGCATTTGGTTTCCTCGCTTCCCATGTCATTTTTATCATGCATAACGTCACTACGCTTGTTTTTGCATTTTGCTTGTTTGTCTCTCTTTGAGACACAGTGGGCTTCCATTTTCTCTGAGGAGCATATTGGTGCTCCTCAGATTGTGCATGTTGCTTCAAACGACCTAGAACTGATCAGTTACGAGCCAATTGCAAGGTATATTACACTACAAATTTTAAATGCAAACAATGCATTTATGAAGCAACCGGTCCTATGTCCGATCATTCCTGCTTATAAGAAATGTTCCCACATCTTTAATGCACAATCTGAAGTTGTTTTACTTCGATAATGCACCTGAAGATCGAGGCGAAATTAAAATTCTATGCTTGGGGACGTTTTGCCGTGGAGACGTTTTGTCATGGGGACGTTTTGTCATGCGGACGTTTCGTCACGGGGACATTTTGACACGGGGACGTTTTGACACGGTGACGTTTCGCCAGAGAAGTTTCGCCACGGCACGTTTTGTCAAGGGGTCGTTTCGTCGGTAAGCCGTTTTCTTGCCTGGCTTCCTCTCCACGTTCCAAAGACGTAGCCAAGGAAGACAAAAGGTTTCGATGAGGTCCCAAAACTTAATAATGTAGCCGTAAACTATCGTATATGACTGTGTTTATTTGTCTGTCACCTTAAAAGCTTTTAAATTTCCAGACCACCTTATGCCTACACCTTAGTCGACATGGTAGGACTCGCAGGCTTTAGATCATAACTTGACCCCTAAGGGTTAAATAGTCTATCAAAACCAATGATTCAGTTATTCTGCTGGGACGATCAGTTTCTTATGGCACTTGCCCTCCGGCCAAATGCCATATACCGATCACTTTTCCGTCGGTCGGTCGGTCGGTCGGTCTGTCGGTCTGTCGGTCGGTCGGTCAGTCCGGTGATCGCGAGTTAGGGTACTTCCAGATGTGCTAGGACGATGAAACTTGGCAGGCGTATTAGGGGCCCGACCAAACTAACTTGGAAATCGTCACTTGCCCGATCCGACCATCGCGGGGGGAGGGAGGGGAGCCGGAATCCGGAATTTAGTGACATGCATAACTTTCGAATGGGTAATCGGATCTTAATGAAACTTGATATTTGGAAAGACACCGTGTCTCACATGTCCCAACTCAAGTCCGGACCGAATCCGATGAATGTGGGGGGGGGTCGGAGGGGGGGGGGGACCGGAAATCATGTTAAACGCTTAGAGTGGAGCGATCGGGATGAAACTTGGTGGGAGGAACAAGCACAACCCCTAGGTACATCATGGACAGAACCGGACCGGATTCGTGCACTGGGGGGGAGTTGGAGGGAGGTTCCGGAATTCCGGTCATACGGAGTTAAGATACTTCAAGGTGGGCTAGGACGATGAAACTTGGCAGGCAAATCAGGGACACGACCAGATTAACCTGGAAACAAGGGGGGAGTTAGGGGGGGGGGTCCGGAATTCCGGTGATCGCAAGTTAAGGTACTTCCTGACATGCTAGGACGATGAAACTTGGCTTGAAAATTAGAGACTTGACATGATTGGCTAAGAAATAGTTAGTTCCCAGATCCGACCATCCCTTAAAGTACTAATGCTAACCACAAAGTACAAAAAATACTTTTAAGCAATAGATACATTTTCTTTATCCCTTTGAGCCCATGATCATTTTTGCCTCAAGGATTTTGCTTACAACTGAATTCCTTAAAGTACAAGCAATACTTCTGAGTAAAATATACATTTTCGTGCTCCTGGTGATTATCTTTTTTGCTTCAAGAGTTTTGATTACAGATTATTTTCTAGCGCCCTTAAAGTGCGCACAGCCAAATGCATTGCCAAACGATACAGTCTCGTGATTTCCAAGGACCCATGATCATTCTTATCTCAAGGTTTTTGCTTACAAATGATCAAAAGAAACCCACGAATTGACGAATTCCTACTTTCATCCTCTGGCCTAGCCTTGCAAGTGCCATATGAGCTTCCAGCTCTTGTTTCATATACGATTGTGTTTAACTGCCTGTTTTCTTGTAAGTTCTAAGACATTACAGACGTCAAAACCCCCTATGTAAGTTGCAATGTAGACTAGCAGATCCCTTATTGAGATCCGTCAGGTAATACTTAGGGGTAATACTTTTCACCTTAAATAATATCTGGAGGAATATCTGGAATATCTGGAAATAATATCTTCGTAAATTTCCGCCGATGATTCTAACCAAACTGTTCATCCAAGGCGTGAACAAACCATTTTTCGATTCATCGCGTCTATTTCCCGTTGAACAGCCTTCCACCAAGTTTCAAAACAGTTTTAAAAAGGAAAATAAAGGTGGGGCTTCACCTTCCAGATTTTCCTTCCGGGTCCCAGACAGCCGTTTTCGTCGAGATGGATCTGGAATGTGAAGCCAGATTCCGGATGTCTGTATTAGAAAGCCCCGTTCAAGAGACTCAACAAATATGCAAATGTAGGAAGAAAAGGGAAATTGACTGACCGTTCTGACTGGGTTGTAAGAGATGTTTGAAGTGCGAAGGGGAGATCCAGGAAATTTTGAAGAATAGCAAAATTAGCCGTCATCATTGTCATGAAGACCTGGAAGGGTTGGCTTCACTATGCGGAAGCCTCAGACATCTGGAAATCCGGAAGCTGAAGCCTGGCTTTCAAAATATGCCTTACAGTTCCCGCTTGCTAACTACGAAAACAATGTACAAGTGAATTTACTATGGCTGATTTTCGGCAGCTGCTACGAGCTGCACAACAGCAACTGCTGGTACGGGCGTTGGATCAAACACCTGCGCTGCAGCTGGGGATGCGAATGCAATATGTACGATAGTTGGTGGTACAATCTCATGCACGTGCAGTAACGGCTATCTGGCAGCTTCTGCTGTTGCTGGAGCACCAGCCATCTGTCGAGGTAAGTGACGATGGTGATGATGAATTTTAACTAGAAAATGCAGTAGTGGTTTAAGGGAAGAAAATTTCGGGCAGAGGATTACTTAGTGGGTAAGATGGGAGGTACAAATAAAAGAGATATTCGTAATTTGGGTAAATTCCTCCGAGTTGCAATGTCTCATAGGGAACTTTTCGTGTAATTTTTTTCTTTCTTTTGGATTGTTAAGGATGTAAGATCTCATAGAGATTTATTTTATTTAGTGATTTGTTTTTTTGTTTCCATTTTTGTTGATGACCCTCGGGTTTTTTTGTGCAATATGTTCATATTCATATTAATATTCATAGGGAGAAAGCACAGTAAAAGAGTTGCTGGAGAATCTGCTGGAGAATCAAGATTCGAAAAAATCAATAACGAGGAGAACCAAGATATGAAAAAAAAATGAAACTTTGCAAATTCTAATAGGATGGAAAAGCTATTTCGGTCGATAAGGTGGAGAAGAAAGTGATTCAGCTGCAGGTTTCCTTCTCTGACCGACGAGCTTCGATTTTTTTTTGAATTGGATTTAAAATTGTTTGTTTTATGTTTACTTTCTGCTTTAAAGCATTTATGTTCTAGCATACACTAGCTGCATAACCTATGGAGGTAACTCTTGTATGAGCTACGGCGACATGTCGGCAACTTGTATTGACAACAACTCTGTCGGAACAGGATACACTTGTGTCTGCTCGTCTGGCTTCAAGAAAACCACGTCACCATATACGACATGCACAGGTAATGTGAAGGTCACGTAAGATAGTGACATATACTGAGAGAAACGAGAAAAAACAGGCCAGAAGCAGAGACAGAATTGAGTGAGCTCGATACTATTTTCTGAGCGGGGGGGCATCTCGCCCAGGATTAGTTTATTTTATCTCCTAGTCAGCGATCAAAATGCGTTTGAAGACTGGTCGATTGTACGACTTTGTTGTTTAAATTCTTTGTTCCATGGTAATAAGACTGTCAAAGAATGTCATTTGTCAGATTCTTGCTGCTGCACTGTCAGAAGCCTCATAACAGATAGCGCATAGCACTTTCAAGAATAACACCTTTTCACTTAGAAATAAAGTGTTATGACCAATTAAGTTTACACTATTTCGTGCCTAGATCTCCAACAACACCTTCAATTGGTAAAAATACTAACGGGGACGAAAGAAACATTACAGATAACATCCCAAAGTGTTATCTGTTGAAACCGGGCATCCTTCTGTTGTCGTTATGTAACTTCTGACAGTGTAGTATTTATACCAATTGAAGGTGTTGTTGAAGATCTAGGCACGAAATAGTGTAAACTTTATTTCTAAGTGAAAAGGTGTTATTCTTGAAAGGGCTATGCGCGATCTGTTATGAAACTTCTGACAGTGTAGAACTTGAGTTCTGCGGAAGTGTTTAACTGAAGTGATTGTAAATATTTGATGGGTTATAGTTTTTTTCCGTTTTCTGTGTGAAATATTCTGTGCTTTCCCAGGCATATATTTGTACATTAAAACATCTACACAGAACTCAGAATTGTAAATAATATCATATTTGTACAAAAACAATTTTAACACGCACTTTTATCTTCCGTTATTTTATCTGCATGTCTTTTTAATCCGCATCGTTTCTTTCTGTTTTTTTAGTTGCGTTCGTTTTATTGTTTGTTGGTTCCGCATCGTTTTCCTGTTGGTATTGTGGTGGATTTTGTAGTGTAAAGCGGGGTGGGGAGGTATAGATGGAATAAGACGGTAGTGGGTCGTGAGGGTATACTCTCCATTCCTCATCTGCTGACCCGTAAGAGGAGGGGGTGGGAATATATTACTATTCTCACCCCCGCGCGACCGGGGCAGCTTTTCGCTGAGGACGGTTTGCCGGAAGTGCAACCGAAATATCCGGAATCTTATTCATCCCTCGCACATCATCTTAGAGGGATAATTAGCTGATCAAAAAGAAACCCCGAAAATCTCGTTTTCATCATATTGTTTGCAATGGATCTTGAATAGACGTCATCAAAAGTTTATCAAAAGAGTTTCCCCGGTTTCTAGTGGTTCATTCTGACAGGTATCTGTACGAAATTCGTAATTACTCCTAAGCTAACGTATCCTCTTAGAACCCTGAACACGATTGACTAAATGCGGTAGATGAATATAATTCGTAATCAGCATCTATTCTGGTTACTATAAGTGATTAGAACTACGGTCACCAGTAATATCCCAGAAAAAGAACACGAAATACATCCGGCTCTGCTCTATATAGATTAGGGGTTAGTATTCATTCATATATAGCCCTTGGGCTTTTGAAATACACTGATCTATCTATCTATCCATTCATAATAATTTTTCTTTTCTAGCTGTGACCGCTTCACATCTCAGCAATTTGCTGCCAATCCTACTAGGGCTTGCAGCTGTTTTGTCTACGCTGCTTGTAGCCATGTTGTCGTTACCGAAAATCAAACCCACTAAGTATACCAGTAGCTATAATTATCCGGACCCTGAACTATATGCCCGTGCTCTAAATTATGATGAAACAAAGTTTTTGTAAAATGTTGAATACATCACCTTGTGTTTTTTTAAGTTCAGGTTTCAAGAATATTTGATACTGACCAGTAGGCCTCTGGGAGATCAAACTCCGCCAAACCTTGGTAAAGAAAACCCATGTTGTCATGCCGTCTCATAACTGCTGATTAGGCTTACCGCTACACAGTTTTGTTGTTAACTTGAAAAGTGGTCCGATTGCCAGTGAGGAATGTGAGTTCTTCTCACCAGAGTCGCCCCAAACAACAGTAGAGAATTTCTCAGAGGCTTAAAGAAGAAATACACACATACATACACACTACAATCAAGAAAAATAAGCACAAGAACCTCCGTCTCCATATCTCTGTATTACGATCATGCGGAGTCGAATAGCTCCCGATGCAGCGAAGGGTAGGAGCTGCGCGGAACATCGCAGTTCGTGACCTCTCCGAACAGTTATATCTCTGTAGAGCCCGGAGAAGAAATTTCGAGAGTAACAGCCGATTGTTTGTCTACCATCGTAAAGTCACATGTAACTCGCTGCAGAGGGGGTCGTGCACGCCTGCTACATTTTTTCCTATGATATGCACAGCGGAGAAGAGGAAATTAAAGTAGACGGCATCAACTGAAAGCTCATCAGGACCTTCAGCTCTGCTCAGTTTGTCGGGGTATTCATAGTCGGTGCATGGAACCAAAGGTTCTATATGCCTATTTGTTCTTGCTATAATATAGTCTTCTCTTGTATTGCAAATGCTTTGAAAGCTCGTACAGCCATCCGGAATTCCTCAATTGCAACCCATCTCTCTGACGCCTATAGTGTTTCGGTAAACTTGGGCTTGGTTAAGGCAGACTAAAATGACTGCATCATAAATATGCTCAACAAAAACCTGGGTCTGTTGTATTTGTATCGAACCTGTTTGAACAAAAAAGCCGGCAAACTTGCAGGAAAATAGTTGAATCATCAAGTCTGATAGTCTTTTTAGCAAAATGGTGCCTGGTGACAAGTGTTTACTGTGCCTAGGTCGTGCCACAGCTCGGAAAACAAACACATAGTGCAGCGGCTGAGACGTTATGCTACCTGTCTGTAACCCCGGGATGTTTTTTTTTTTTTGTCTAAATCATTATCATGCTTTGAACTATCTTTCAGGGAAGAACGAATGAGCCAACAGAACATCCGTCATTGGTCCCAAGCATCGACCATTTATACCCCGACAAAACTGAGCAGAGCTAAAGCTTCTTGCTGAGCTTTTTGAACGCCTTTCACGTTGAAGGTCCGGATGTATCTAGTGCTTGTTATCATTCTTCCTACCAAATTTCATCCCAACTTTCAAAATGACCACGACTCAAAATGCTCACGTTTCTGAATGCCCACGGTTGGATTATTTGAGGTGTTTAGTCCGTAGTAAATATTTATATAATAGGAAATATGTCATAGGCTGGCAATGAACTGCATCTTTACTATGACCAAAGGACTGACACTTCAAGCCTGATCAAAATATTTAAACTTTTATCTGAAAGTTATCTTCCTAATAGACAGACAGACGGAAATATTTTATAAACCGATATGTACCCTGTCAGTGACGTTTCGGGGTCCCAAAATGCAGCATTAATTCTGATCTTGAATGTTTGTTAAGACGTTTACTCTGCCGAATCCTGAACAGAGAAACTGAATACGTTTACCGTGGTCATCTTGTCGCTTATAATCTCGTTGTCCCAAGATGATTTTGGCATCCCCTGTTCACAGTTTTTGGCGTCGGCATTTTGAACCAGGATGATCTCCCTTGTGAGCATTTTGGATGATTTCGAGGTCTTCGACCTCACGGGCATTTTGAGCCGTTGGTATTTTGGACCATGTGCGTTTTGAGCCGTGAGCATTTTGATCGTGGGCTTTCTCAATCGCTCCGCTCAAGTGCGATATACTGATCGCTTTTTTGTCGGTCGGGCGGGCGGTCTACTGTTCTCGAGTTAGGGTACTTCCAAATGTGCTATAAGGACGATGAAACTTGGTATATCAGGGACCCAACCAAACTAACTTGAAAATAGTCACTTCCCAGGTCCGACCATCGTGGGGGAGTGGTGAGAGAGAGAATCCGGAATCATGAGGTATATGTATAACTTTCGAACGGGTGATTGGGTCTTAAATGAAACTTGACATTTGGAAAGACCTAATGTCACAGATGTCTCACGTTCAGTCCGAACCCGATTCGATGCTGTAGGGTTGGACGAGGCGATCGGCAATATTATGACACGCTTTGAGTGGAGAAGCTGGGCATTCATCGCGGGCATTTTTAGCTGTGGGCACTACGAGTCGTTGGCATTTTGAGTCGTGTGAGCATTGTGATCTTGGGCACTATGAATGATAGCCAATTTGGTCATGTCCTTCGGTCCATATATATTTGAAAACAAAAAAGTGCATTTTTCAACCCTAATGGCATTACAAGCTACTCGAAGCGCCGAAAAGGGGAGACAAAAGCGCTCTTACGTCTGACATTTCTTATGAAAAGCAATCTGCCAATATCTGTTCTTTCACTCGTTAACACGAGGCTCATGAAGTTCAAAGTTAGGTTCAAGTTATCTTTACATACAAGAAAATGTACCTTTAACACTTTCCGCTGCTGAGAGCAGAGCTCGAGCGTACACGAGCAAAAGTAAAACCAAAAGTAACTTCAACATGACGAATCATACCTAATGACATCACGTCCGCTAAATAATCATACATTTAACCGAAAGCAAGTCACAAGTAGCAGAGTAGCACAAGTAGCACAAGTAGCAATCTTTAGCAGAACTGGGTCTCTATCCCTACTGAGTTCTGTAGTTGTATATGGATCTGAAGTTATCCAACAAGTTTACGACCTCCGTTACCTGGGATTCCATATTGACTGCAATCTTAGCTGGAAGAAACACAGTGAAATAATATCAGCCAAAGCTTCTAGAGGTCTAGGGATAATCCGAAAACTGAAACATATATTTCCAGTCTCGACCCTGAAGCTTATATATAACTCCATTCTTGAACCCTATATTGGGTACGGGTGCTCGGTATGGGCCAGTAACTTCATAAGTAATTACAAAAGGATTCAAATAGTGCAAAACAAAGCAATGAGAGTACTCGGTGAATTGCAGCAGTGTGAAAATACTGTTGCATGTTATAAAAAGCTTGGTGTTCTGAATGTTGGACAACAGCGTGACTACCAGCTATCAGTTTTTGTATTTCAGTGTTTAAATAAGTTGTCCCCTGAGTACTTCTGGAATATGTTTTCCCAGAATTCCTTTTACCATGAATATGCTACCAGAAATGTTGACCATCTGGTTCATGAAATCCGACACTCAACGAGGTCAGGTTTCGCTATTAGAAACATCGCTGTTTCAGTGTGGAATAGTCTCCCGGATAGTATTAGAGCGGCCGATAACCTAATTTTGTTTAAAAGAAAGTTAAAGAAATTTTTAATTGAAAAAGGTGGTTGAATTTTGTGGGTTGTTGGAAGGGGGTGTAGGGAGGCGGGGAGTGAGGAGGTGGGGTGGGGGGAGGTGAGATGGAGGCGGTGGTTAGGTTGTGACGAGGGAAACATTTTTCTTTCCTGTTCTTTTCTTTTTTCTCTTTCTTTTTTTCTCTCTTACGTCTTTTTTCTTCTTTTTTGAAAATGTATTAGATTAGTTTTTCTGTTAGTATTTATTGAATAATTTTAGGTTAAAAGGTGGTTAGAAGATACAGCCACTCACAGGACTTCTGTCTTTTATGTGGTTGTTGAGTTTTTTTTTCTATAATGTAGTTGTCTTTTTTTGGTGAAGTAAAAAATATCTGAATCTGAATCTATCTGAATCTGAAGTAACAGTCACAATTAAACAAAAATAACTATATAAAGAAGAATAAAAGTATACAAAGATGGGAATATCGATACACAAATATAACAAAATAAGAGTCGACGCAATTTGAGTCGACGCAATTCGAGTCGACGCAGTTTGAGTCGATGCAGTCTTATTTCTCCGGTCTTCTTAGGTATTCGTTAGGGTATCACTTTTTTCACCTCTTGTTTCTATGTAGACGCTAACTATGTACTAGCTAACGTTATTTTCAATCGCCATATGAGCTTACAGCTCTCTTTTTCTTTGGATATTACATTTTTAGTTTCGAGCCTTTAACTTGACTGTTATGAAACTAAACCCAAGTGCTTCTTCCGAAACAACTGTTGGCGAAGCCGAGGAAAGGAAGCTGCAAAAAATCCCGTTCTTGTTGCCCAGTCACTGTAAGTCTTTACGTAGCCTACTGGATAGGAATCCCTCACTGCGAAACTTGATTCCTATAAATTAAAGATGCGTCCATGCTAACCCAATAATTAGACTGTCAAAATCAGACTGAGCGCAACGGGAAAACGTTTTCACACATGACCATGTGTTGTTACATTATCTCAACCTCAGATTAGTAATTTGCACAAACTACGAGTGAAAGAAAAATGTTACTGCAAGTAGTTCTTTATTTCTGGATTTCCTTGATAATATCGGTAAGGTTAATAAGCTTCTTTCTTTTTTGGTTTAAGAAAGGTGTGGCTTCAAAGGTCCTTGAGCATATGTTGCACAATAGTGCAAATTCATCCAGGTGTGGTAGGGATTTTGGACCCGACCCCCCACCTCGAAATAATACACAATTTTTGTTTCGAAAGGCACGGTTTTAAGCCTACCAAATAATAATTAACGGTGTAGCTGAGGGTGGTTGTCCTGCAGTACAGTGGTTCCCAACCGGTGGTACGCTTGCCCAAAGGGGTACGAGAGACCCTCGCAAGGGGTACGCGGAGGTCCCCAAAATCAATTTAGTCTGTAGCTTTAATATCTCGCCTCAAATATTTTTGAGTTTTCTGGCTTGGTTTCAATAGTGTCCAAAAGGTCAGATACCATATCGTACGCAATTTCAGATATACATATATGCCTTGTCGCTGAGGACACTAAATATCGTATTTTTTTACTTTCTTCTCGTGAAACAGTAAAACATTGATTCGTCAAAAATGGGGTATGCAACCATTTTGAACTTTAATTAGGAGTACGCGGTACGGAAAAGGTTGGGAACCACTGCCTGAGTTTGGGAGTTTTCTTGGTTGGCACAATCCAGGTCAGTTTATAATTATTACTGAAACAGTGAGGAGGCGAAAAAATAGATGAAGCCACATAAAGTGTGAAGGTACATTAACAAGTAACCAAAGCTATAGAATTTGAATCTCAGACTTAAGCTTATCTTGTTTACAGGCATAGATCATGTTCTATTGGGAAAAACTCTGAATTTATTGCACTTTCATCCTCAGGGTGAAGTTACAGACAGGAATCACAAAAAAGTCACTCTTTTGGTCGGGTACCGAGTTCTATTGCTCTTGACAAGATGTGGTGGTGAAATTTGGTAGACTGAGCATATACATTTTCAGTCCCTGGATCAGATACATCAGTACATCTACGAGAAGGATTTTCCGGATCTCAACCAAACTTTGTGGGAAGCCGAAGCCTTTCGAAGGTCCGAGCACTGCAGGAAAGGGCGAGTCCCTAACACTTCAAGAATCTTTGGTTTCCAACTCTTGAAATTCTTTTGGCCTAGCCTGACTTTCAGTGAGCAGAGAGATATTGGACAATTAAATGATAATCGACACATTGCTGCTCAGCCACGACCAAAGGCTTTGCCAGAGAATCACGTCCTGTACGTCTCCGCTCTTTAACATACCCTGTATATCATTTATACCTAACTTAAAATTTAACTGAAAAGTCAAATCATTTGTGTGTCAGTTAATTGGATACACTGAATTATTTGGATTCTGCAAAAGGGATTTTTTGATTTTCCACTATCTGCTCTAGTTATGAGGCTCAGAATATCTCCAGCCGTCCCCACAGCGTAAATTCTACTATGACGCGGGAAATTTTAATCTCAACACAAATGCGGCTTTTCAGTGGGCAGTGGTGAGATTAGTGAGGATTGCTTAGTGCCTGAAAAAAAAAATTGATAAATCTTTCTTGGAAGGCATGCAGCAAAAATACAATTGCATAGAGGCACCACAGATCACAGCGAAATTCTGCTATTTGAAAATCAATTATTCGTGAATAGCGGAACAACGAAGTAACTCATTTTAAGCGGGTCTTAAAGCCAATTTAAGTGAGTAAGTGATGGGTAACCAGATTGTCCTATGCTAGCCCTTTTCGGTTAAACTTTAAAGACTTCAGGAACCCATCTCGCTTATTCTTCTTTTCATATTATCCCTAGCTCCCTTCTGGAATTATGCGCTTCTGAAATCCCCGCGTTCCTCCATTGTTTCATTTGTCACTACGACATTTTAGCGCTTTTTCAGTCGAGCCGAGTTTTGTCATGACAAAACTGTCACGCAACGCAAAGCTTGCAGCAAGCTTCAAGGTCCACCGGACACCTCTCCGGACATGAGAAGCTTCAAAGTATTGTTCTACACTTTGAAAGATATGGAGCATCAGGTCTGCTTTCTGTCCTGGACTTCTTTTATTTTGACTGGTTTTCCTATTCGTCAACGACGACTCGTTAAGTTCTCAAATATTTTGCGTCCAGCCGCCGCGTCTGAGAACTGGAAGGCTTGATGGAGTTGACAAGTGCTAACAAGAAAGTCCCTACTTTCATGTGGAAAGTAATGGTATTGTTGGAAAACGGTATTGCTGAGCCTTTCATAGTGAAAATATCATTTCTAGAAATAGTTGTGCTTTAGAAATAAAAAACAAACACTTCAATATATTCAAAAACTTATGGTCGTGCTGGAGAATCATGACCATGAGAACAATCCGCTGAAAAGCACGTGTACCTCTTCCCATTTCCCAGCTGTAATCGGCTTCAGAATTAACTTTAACATATCTTAAATTTCTTTTTGTTTGCGAATTCTTAAAAATAACCTGCCGGGCAAGAAAAACTACGTTCTATCCAGAATCTGGGCGTACTACTGGCCCAGCAAGAATTCAAAGTTAAAAATGGATTGATGATGATGGTGATGAACTTTTATTTACGCACTAGACAAGAAGAGGAAAATAGTGCAGTAGCCTACAGAGAAAGAAAAGGAAATAATTACACTGAGCTTTCAATAACGAAGTAAATGCACAAGATAAAATATAAATATAAAAAAAGGAAAGGGGAGAAATGGCCAGGTGGCAGAAACGTGAAGGTCCTGGGTAATAAAAGGTAACTTGGCACAAAGGTCAGAGGCAGAGGGTTTACCAGCCAAAATGTTTGGGGGGGGCCGAGGTATTTACTGGCTGGCTGGTCATTTTAACGACTGTTTTTGCGATAAAAAAGACTGTTATTGAAAAAAAAACGACTGTGTTGACGAAAAACGGCTGATTTTAAGAAACAACAGCTTTAAGCTCATATGGCACTTGCAAGGCTTGGTAAAAGTATGAAAGTAGGAATGTGCCAATCCGTGGGTTTGTTGTGATCATTTGTAAGCGAAACCCTTGAGATAAGAATGACGAAGGACCCTTGGAAATCCCAAGAATGTATCCTGGTCCTAAATGATCCTGGGCCCTTTAGGATCATGAATATATATGGTTTGGTGAAAAGTATTTTTTTTTTACTTTCCGGTTATGATGCGACTTTAAGGGTGCTAGAAATTCATTCCTAAGCACAACCCTTGAGAAACAAGAGCTGAAAGCTCATATGGCACTTGCAAGGCTGGGTCAGAGGATGAAAGTAGGAATTCGTCAATTCGTGGGTTTGTTTTGATCATTTGTAAGCAAAACCCTTAAGATAAGAATGATCACGGGTCCTTGGAAATCACGAGACTGTATCGTTTAGCAATGCACATGGCTGTGCGCACTTTAAGGGCGCTATAAAATCATCTGTAATCAAAACTCTTGAAGCAAAAAAGATGATCACCAGGAGCACGAAAATGTATATTTTACTCAAAAGTATTGTTTGTACTTTAAGGAATTCAGTTGTAAGCAAAACCCTTGAGGCAAAAATGATCATGGGCTCATACGGATAACGAAAATGTATATTTTGCTTAAAAATATTTTTTTTACTTTGCGGTTAGCACTAGTACTTTAAGGGATGGTCGGATCTGGGAACTAACTATTTCTAAGCCAATCATGTCAAGTCTCTAATTTTCAAGCCAAGTTCCATCGTCCTAGCATGTCTGGAAGGACCTTAACTTGCGATCACCGGAATTCCGGACCCCCCCTAACTCCCCCACAATGCCCGAATCCGGTCCAGTTCTGTCACTGATCTACATAGGGCTTGTGCTTGTTCTTCCCACCAAGTTTCATTCCGATCGCTCCACTCCAAGCATGTCACAAGGTTTCCGGACCCCCCCTCTGACCCCCCCCCCCAGCTCCATCGGATCCGGTCCGGACTTGAAATGGGACACCCGAGACATGTGGTCTTTCTATACATATCAAGTTTCATTATGATCCTATCACCCGTTCGGAAGTTATACATACCTCGAGATTCCGGATTCCCCCTCGAGATTCCGGATTCCCCCTCCCTCCACTCCCCCCACGATGGTCGGATCGGGAAGCTGACTATTTCCAGGTTAATCTGGTCGCGTCCCTGATTTGCCTGCCAAGTTTCATTGTCCTAGCCCACCTGGAAGTATCTTAACTCCGTATGACCGGAATTCCGGAACCTCCCTCCAACTCCCCCACAGTGCATGAATCCGGTCCGGTTCTGTCAATGATGTACCTAGGGCTTGTGCTTGTTCCTCCCACCAAGTTTCATCCCGATCGCTCCACTCTAAGCGTTTAACATGATTTCCGGCCCCCCCCCCCTCCGACCCCCCCCCCCCGCATTCATCGGATTCGGTCCGGACTTGATATGGGACATCTAAAGCATGACATCTTTCTAAATATTAAGTTTCATGAAGATCTGATCACCCGTTCAAAAGTGATGCATGCCACTAAATTCCGGATTCCGGCTCCCCTCCCTCCCCCCACGATGTTCGGATCGGGAAAGTGACTATTTCCAACTTAATCAATTGGGGTCCCTGATATGCCTGCCAAGTTTTATCGTCCTAGCCTATGTGGAAGTGCCCGAACTAGCAAAACCCGGACAGACAGACCGACCGACCGACCGACCGACCGACCGACAGACCGACAGAAATTGCGATCGCTATATGGCACTTGGCCGAAGGGCAAGTGCCATAAATAAAAATGATCATGGGCTCATGGGATCATTAAAATGTAGGTTTCGCTTAAAAGTATTTTCTGTGCTTTGCGGTTAAGATGAGTACTTCAAGGGATGGTCGGATCAGAGAAGTGACAATTTCTAAGCCACGCTTGTCAAGTCTCTAATGTTCAAGCCAAGTTTCATCGTCCTAGCACATATATCTTCAAGTACCTTAAACTGGGATCACCGGAATTCTGGATCGCCCTCCCCCCAGCCCCCCCCCCAGAGTGCCCGGATCCGGTCCGGTTCTGTCACTGATGTATCCTTGTTCTTACCACCAAGTGTCATCCTAATCGCTATATTCTAAGCGTGTCACAAAATTTATCCCCCCCCCCGACTCCCCACACTGATCGGACCATGTCCGCACTTGAAATGGAACATCTGAAACATGAGTTCTTCCGAATATCAAGTTTCAGTAAGACCCGATCACCCGTTCAAAAGTTGGGCAACCTCAAGATTCCGGATTCCCCCTCCCTCCAGTCCCCCCACGATGGTCAAATCGGAGAAACGACTGTTCTTAAGTTAAAATCGTAAACTCCCTGGTATGCCTGCCCAGTTTCATCGTCCTAGCACATGTGTAAGCATCTGAAGTCGGGATCACCGGAATTCCGGAAGCCTCTCTCCAACTCCCCCACAGTACTCGGTTCCAGTCTGGTCTTGTCAACTATTTATCTAGGGCTTGTGCTTGTTCTTTACACCAAATTTCATCCCGATCCGTCCACTCTGAGCATGTCACACAATTTCCTGTTCCCCCTCCAACTCCCCCCAAAGTCACCTGATCCATTTCGGACTTGAAGTGTGACATCTGAGACACGATCCAAATATCAAGTTTCATTCAGATCCGATTCCCCGTTCAGAAGTTATAAATATGTCAATATTCCGGATTTCCCCTTCCTCCACTCCCCCAACGGTGTTCGGATTGGGGAACTGACTATTTCCAGGTTAGTTCGGTCGGGTCCATGATACGCCTGCCAAGTTTCATCGTCCTAGCACGTGTGTAAACATCTGAAGTCGGGATCACCGGAATTCCGGAACCCTCCCTCCAACTCCCCACACTGTGTTATGATCCCGTCCGGTCTTGTCAAATATGTATCTAGGGCTTGTGCTTGTTCTTCCCACCAAATTTCATCCCGATCCGTCCACTCTGAGCATGTCACACAATTTCCGGTTCCCCCCTCCAACCTCCCCCAAAGTCACCTGATCCATTTCGGACTTGAAGTGTGACATCTGAGACACGAGGTCTTTCCAAATATCAAGTTTCACTAAGACCGATTCCCCGTCAATATTCTGGACTCCCCCTCCCTCCGCCCCCCCCCCCACGGTGGTCGGATCGGGGAAGTGACTATTTCCAAGTTAGTGTGGTCGGGTCCCTGATACGCCTGCCAAGTTTCATCGTCCTAGCACATCTGCAAGTACCCTAACTCACGATCAGCGGACCGACCGACCGACGGAAAAGTGATCGGTATATGGCACTTGGCCGGAAGGCAAGTGCCATAAAAAGTACTATTTTCAACAAAAAATCGACCATTTTTACGAAAAACTGACTGTTTTTCAAGAATAATCGACTGTTTCCAAGAAAAAATTGACTGAAAAGTCGCGGCGCTTCGCGCCGACTCGCCGACAACATTAGGGGTGGGGGGCGTCCCCCTCCCCCTAGTCGTGAAAACCCTGGTCAGAGAACAAACAATTTGCAGTTATACTGGAATTCCTGTAACGTCAAGAAAGGTACTAAAGAATTTATAATTTTAGAAAGAATAAATCTTGATACGTTTTAATTCTTTTCGTCTCAGAATGCCAAAAATTCCGAAAAGGTTGCAAACAGAGGGAGAACAAAAGCTATTATATAAGTTACCAAGGGCTTTTCTGTTTACCATCCTCAGTTAGAAAGTATCTTTCCATATCCGACACGAATAGAATCGTGAACAGCCAAGCCATTTTGCGGTAGTGGGATTGGGTAGTTTCTCGTTTTGGAAAGAAATACAGGAATCTTTTGGGCTATTGAATTTTGTACTGACATTTAGAAATGTTAACAGAAAGGCCAATGTGGGATAGAATCTGACACAGCGTTTTTGTGTTAGATCCAGCATCTCTTAGTCCTTGTAGTACCTATATCCTCTGGTGTACTAATTTGCAGTTTCGGTCGGGTCCAGGAGAGACAAAAAAACTAAGCTCAGATGTGGATCATATTACCACCATCTCCAACTTCTAAGCGACTTCAGAAAATCTTTACTGCTACGAATTTTCCAGTTTTAGAACGATTTATATTGGATTCTGCATGTCTCCTTAACTTTGAATTGGCTCTCTAATTGGCTTTTCAAAAATGCTATTTTCGATCCGTAATTTGAAAATCCTTCGGTTACCTGCTGTTACGTCTACAAGCTTGGCCTATAAAACTTTGACCAAAGAATCTTCACACCTAATCTAAACAAAATATCTCAACCCCTTCGAGACTGATCATGCTAGCAGACGGACAAACTTTACAAAGTTAAATGTATCCCGTCGCTAACGTTTCTGGTTCCCTAAACCTATCGAATTAATTGTTTTCTTTTAAATAACTTTGCAACACTTACGTGTCACAATGTTTTGATTTATCTGAGTTTATTTCTGATCTATGTTTTTGTTTTATTGTTAGATATTAAGTGGGCCCGACCCACAGGGAGAACCCCTGCCTCCGAAACAAATTCGTGCATTCGGCACTGCCGGGTGTTCAACGATATCTGGTTGCTAACGAAGACTAAATTTGTAGGTCGACTGCACTCAACCCGCTGCTTGCACGACGACAGCATGCCAGGCGAATGGCGACACAGCAGCTACTTGCCTCACCGATGGGTCATGTTCCTGCACAACAACCTACGGGTTCGTTCTCGACATGATGAACAACATATGTATCGGTAGGTTTGCCGCGGCTGTGGAATTTATTCCAAATAAGGAGACTTGGAGCTCCACGGTACACGGTCATTTTAAAAGTGACGACGGTATACTCTAGAGTCTAGAATCTAGAAGCCTACTTGAGCAGAGACCCTAGCTGTGCTTAAGCTTTTGTTCAAACATGTCTACTTATTCATAATTTTATGCCATTCCTCTATGAATGTTATGATTCTGTCACAATTCTTACTCCCCGTGCTTCATGCTACTTCTTGTACTTGCTAAATTCTTGTAGCATGAAGACTAACATCTTTTGAGAATTTTATTTGATTTCAAAGTTATTAAGTGCTATAAGGCTTACCTTAAATTACCTTAAATCGCACTTCCAGGAGATAAGGCGGTGGGATCCTCCTGTAGAGGCTCTCGCTGGTTGGCGGCTTGGTTGTTAGATGGTTGTTGACACATCGGCTCACTGGCACTCCAGTGTAGCCGACATTCCTAAGTTGGTAGATGTTGTTGTCACATGGGCTCACTGGCATCCCAGTGCAGCCGACATTCAGCATTTCGCCAGTCCTCGTCCACGCCTTTCTTGAAGCCATCCAAGGTAGCAGCGTTGACAGTTTTTTCGGAAAGGCTGTTCCAGAGTGTTACACTCCGTACAGAGAAAAAACTGTGCCACTCGCGTCGTTTGCAGCTGGTCAGTTGGAGCTTCTTGGGATGGCCTCTCGTTGACTTTCATTCAGAGCTCTCGAATAGTCCAGGGATGATGTTGGAGTCTAACAGCTTTTTTACCATCAGGACATCTTGGTGGCTCTTCTTTGCACATCCATTTTAGCATCCATTTTGTGGTGGGGCGACGCAACAATCATGCCATACTCAAGGTGGGGTCTCACAAGGACAGTGTAGAGCTTTTAAATAATCACAGGCTTCCTAGAGGTGATGGTCCTTTTGACAAGCCCGAGCGCTCTGTTTCCTTTAGCAACTTGGTGGCGAGTGTGGGGATGAAATTTCAACTGGTTGTCGATAGTGACGCCCAGGTCTTTTTCTTCTTCCACACTTTCTAGTTCAATGTGGTTCTTGGATCCGTCCAACATGGTCTATGTATGTTGTGGGTTCTTAGTTCCAGGGTGAGTGCATTGAATTCCAAAAGCCACAGAGATGACCAGTTGGAGAGAGCATCAAGGTCATCATTTATATAGATGCTGAATAACGTTGGTCCTAACTTAGTGCCTTGTGGAACGCCACTCAAAACTTGGCTTGGATCGGAGAAGGATTGTGAGCCTTGAACATTGTAAATCATCACACTCTGCGTACGTCCATTCAAGAAAGACTCTATCCATTCCGCAACATCAGGATGTATGTGATATCGGAACAATTTATAGAGAAGGTAAGCATAAACGACCTTGTCGGATGCCTTGGCCTGGTCAAGCCAAATAAGATCCACTGGAAGCCCCTCATCAATGACTTTGGTTACTATATCATATGATTGGACAAGATTAGTCTCGACAGACCGACCTTTTCTAAAACCATGTTGTCCTCCAAACAGTAGCTTATTTCGGTCAAGGTGGATGATGATTGCATCATTGATGATTCCTTCCATGACTTTTGGAGGGACAGAGGTAAGACTTATAGGTCGGTAGTTCTGGGCCTGGTTTTTTTGCCCTTTCTTGAAGACTGGCATTATGTTGGCTGACTTCCCGTCCAATGGAACAGATTTGCTTGCCATGGAGGTCTGCCATGGACAAAAGGGTGGAATATCAATAAAGGTCAGACGATAAAGGCACCTGCTGTAGTAAATTGCATCGAATTTACCTCGCAGTGTTTTTACTCATCCTCTTCTTTCCAAAATTGTTTCCTGCTAAAACACCGTGACAGTGAATTTCTTGCTTAAATATGAGTTTTATGATTCTTATAGCTGCGACATCGTGTGCAAACATGCCCAACACTGGTTCGGGCATTGGCTGGAACACGTGTGCTGCTGCTGGTGACCAAGGATCAACTTGCCACCTAGACTCCACTGGCACAATTGTTTGCACTTGCAGCACAGGATATGTTGCTTCGAAGGCAGTACCCAGTGGGCCAAGTATATGTAGAGGTAAACCAAACCCGCTGTTACATATCGGCTGTCAAGACCAAGACCCGGGAAAACAACTGTCGTAAAGAATTTTCATCATCCATGCAACAAAAAAGGACACGGGACGTTCAAACTGAAAATTAAACTTATTTGACAGACAAGCTAGGGTTCAATGCAGATCCTGTTGGCAATGTTAACATCCTCATTGCACCTGTTGCTTCACTACATACCGCTGCGATTATACTATGCGAAGTATGGGACTGTTTTAAAGTTGCGCAAGTTGAGTAATGCCCGATGCAGCATGACAAATTACTTGTTTTCAGACCAGTGCTTTACTAATCTAATGAGCATCTATAGATATTTTCAAACCTCATGGACTCTACAGAGATGCTTTACAGTTATCGTCAATTTGAGTGCTGTGTCCGTAATTTTCCTTTGCAAATGCATCATGTTTCAGTTGGCCAACAATTTTGCGGAGCTCACAACTGGAATATCGTCAGAAATAGGACGATTGAACTTGGAACTTTGTCTCTTTGGTTAACTGATTTAACTCTTGAAAACCCGTCTATTTTCAGGCCAACCGCAAATTTTTCAGGCGCAAATTATACCAACGAATCATGACATGGGCTTAGTCGAGTAGCCAAGTATGGAAACCTCGGCCCCCACTCTCCAACCTGAATATATGTGCACTTGGAGCAGAGTATCGCGTGATCAAAACGTATGGTTCCCAAAATCACCACGATCAAAATGCCCACGGTTCAAAATGCCCACGACTCAAAATGCCCACAATTGAGGTCGAAGCACTGAAATTGAAATCTGCAAAAATGTCAACGACACAAATGCAGACAGTTTAAAACGCTCACGGGGAACGGTAAAATCGTCCTGGATCACAATGTTGACGGCTCAAGCTGTCGACAGGGGAGGCCAAAATACCCTGGGACAACGAGAATAAGAGGGACAGGATAAACACGGAGAGATATTGAAATGGATAATTGTATTGTTTGTTGATCAAATCAGCAGTATTTGTGTGAAAGTACGAAGAAATTTCAGATAAAATTGTTCCACACAGAAAGCGAAACTAGGTGATCCAAATCTTGAACCATGAAGGCAAGGATTGTTCTCAATAAGAAATGATAATTTTAAGATCTCCGTTTTTTTCTTAGCATTCAGCAGAGTATTACAGTCTCACATTATAATTGAGATTATACCAGTTCAGCATACGATCATCGCTGTTCTGACACTCGGTCCGATCCTTTCGTTTGTCTCTCATCACTGTGTCACTTACTACGGACTGAACACCTCAAATAGTTCAATCGTCGGCATTCTGAACTGTGAACATTTTTAGTCGTAGGTGGGCATTATGAGATGGTGCATATACATGGGACAAAATTATTTTTCAGCCTATACGAGTTGTTCTTCCTACGGTTCGAATTCCTGCCAGTATTACGGGGATCTTGGATCATCCTGTACAGACAACACGGTTGTTGGTAGCGGATACTCGTGCATTTGTTCCATGGAGTATACTGTCACTACGACACCAATCACCACTTGTAAAGGTAAGCAAGTAATTACTAGTCAGCAGAAGCCCTCGAGAGAGCAACAACAGCATTTGTGTGCTGTCAAAGAAAGTAGGTATAGACCTAACTAAGACAAAGTCTTACTGTCTCGCGAAACATGTTGAAAAAAAGGCTCCATTGAAATCTGATTTTCTTAGTCCACGTGGCGTCTTCTAGTTTTTCTGTTACATTCATACTTATTATTTTTATTTTTTTCTCTTTTCATTTTTTCTGTTTAATAGACAATAAAAGACATTTACGATTTTGTCTATCCTCCCAGTAGGCTAAACCTTTACGTTTTTTGTTCATGGCTGAAAGGGAGTTATTTTAACCCTTTCGGGACGGCTATTTTTTTTAGTGGAAAATATATTTTTTTTATTTTGAAAATTCATTCCATATATTATTATGATAATTTAGGCGTAACTAGTTTTCACCTGAATGCTTTATTTCATTCCACAGAGAAATGGGACCTCCAGGTCCCGTCAGTCAGTAAGACATACTGTTAGATATACTGTTTATGCATATGAGAAACCAAAAAATATTACAGATAACATTCGTAACAGACAAGAGACTGAACTACAAAGTTGTACAAGCTTTTATCCCGTCAGGACAGAGACAGAGGACCAATCTCAGTGTTGGGAACGTCAGAAAAGGTTGAGAATGTACAAAAATCGTCAGTCAAATTTATAAAAAATAATTCACTCTGGTAAACCAGGCAAAAAATCCTGTAAGTTTCTTTCCGAACCAGTGATCTGACCTGAATGAAACTTGGCAATTGCATAGCTACATAACGTCTCAGACGTCCCGTCTCAAGTCTGTCCGGGATCCGACAACTGTGGAGGGAGTTGGAAGCTGGTTGGAAGGGAGGAACCGTGAAATCTTGTGGCGCACTTAGATTGGAGTTGAAATGGGACGGGACTTGGTGGAAAGAACAAGCACAAGCCCTTGATGTATCACTTATAGATCCGGACCGGGCCCGGACACTAGATAAAGTTGGAGGGGAACGGGGGGGGGGGGCTAAAGATCTTGTGACATGCATATGAAATTTGACATAACTGTAGAACGAGTAATCTGATCCAGATGGAAACTGACATGAGGCAAGGTGACCCGGACCAGATCTGGTCACTCTGAAGCTGAAGGAGGGAAAGGAATTCATGTACGCCAGTCGCCAGCCAGTAAGGGTAGGCTACTTGCAGATTGGCTAGGGCGACCAAACTTGACAGAAAAAAGGTCCTACCAAATTGACTCGTATGTAATCATTTCCGGATCCGACCATTCAGCGGGGAGTGGAGGATGGGGAATCTGGAATCATGGGGAGCGAGTTATCTGATCTGGAAGAAACTTGGTAAATGACAACAGCACCGTTACGGTGTTCAGTTTCAGTTCCAGACTGGATCCGAAAACTGTGGGGGGGGATCCGGGGGTGGATATATAGAAGTTTTTAGCACGCTTGGGGTTGAGGATTTGGGAAAGGGCTTGATGGGAGAGACGAGTAGAAGCCCTAAATCTGTTCAAAAGAGACCACATACACCCTTCCTACTTCAGATGTAGGCTATCTGACGTATCTGGATTATAAGTTGTATCCTAAATGCTAACGATAGTTCTACCGGAGCTGAAGAAATGGATGGTTCTTGGTCATCCGCAGTAGGCGAGCCATCCTGATCTTTCTAGCGTATGTTAGTACCAGATGGCTAACAGATGGTCGAAAAGCAAGAAAAAATATATGTATATATATTTATATATATATATATATATAGAAGAAGTTATAACCGGGTATAAATTCAATGATAAAAGTTACAGTTTACGTCTTTATCTAGCAAAAACCAAAGGTTATTCATGGTTAAAAATATTATTTTATTTGATATTTCATTTACAAGCCTTGTTAGCCACTTATAAGTGACAGGCCTTCCAAAAACTGAAAAGCAAAATATGTAGTATTCAGCACCAATCCCACGTACTTACTGCCTGACGGGACCTGAGAGTCCCACTGCTTTCCAGTACGGATTCTCCCACCTGACAACTTTTTTCTTTACGAAGCAATTTTTATTTGTAACAATATGTTTCAGAGAACTTCCAAAAAAAAATCTCAACTCAGACACTCCTTTCGATGTCGAGATTCTTATTTTTGAATTTTGGGTTTGGTCGAGTAAAAATGACTTCTCAAAATGTATACTTCAAATTATGGTAGCCTGTCACGTAGCGGCGAGATTAATACCTCTTTCGATGCGTTTCATTAAGGCGAAGAAGATGGCAGTGAATTCGTTCTGCTGCGCGCAACCGTTTTGACGCCAGATGTAGTTTCGTCATCCGGACCTGGAGGTCCCGCCAGTCCCGAAAGGGTTAAGCTTAGACTTAAAAAATAGAGTTTAAGCAATGAATTTAGTAATTCCTTGGAATTTCACTGCAGTGTCACACCCAGGAAGTTAGATTTGTAATTAAGATATTCTTGTTGTTTAGCAGAGCTTCCAGAATTTCTTCTCTTTGCTCACTTTGTGATTAAGAATATGTTCGTTCCTTCCCGTCTTCTCTTTGACAATCTTTGACAATCTCCTTGTCAGGGTACTTCGGAAATGTTCTTCTACGGGCTATTCCAACCACTTGAAATTCACATGCCCATAAGGACAGAGCTACAAAACAAACAAGAGCTGTAAGTTTACAATCCCTGTACACTTGGATGGGTTGAGATGTATTGTTTGATCAAAAGTACTTTTCGAAATGCGGTTAAAATGCGCACTTTAAGGGAGCTAGAGAAAATAGTATTTTATTTTTGAACTTGCCAGTATAGATGCAAACTTTAAAGGCAATTCATCTGTAAGCAAAACCCTTGAGGCAAAAACGATAACAGGCCCTTAGGGATCATATTTGACAGTGCAAAACGGATACGTCAGCTAAATTTTATATTATTATATATATTATTATAAAATTTATTTTTATATATTATTATAAAATTTAGCTGACGTATCCGTTTTGCACTGTCAAATATGATTCACAGTCTGGGCTGAAGGAATGATCATTGATATATAGCGTCTGGTCAAAAGTATTTTCTTTTACTTTTCAGTTAAAATGCGCACTTTAAGGGTGATAGAAATAACTTGTTAAGCAATACCCTGGTCGCAAAAAGGATCATGGATCATGGTTGATAAAAAGTACTTTGACCTTGCGGTTAAGATGTGCACATTGTAGGGAGCTAGAACTCCATTTGTAAGCAAAACCCTTGAGGCAAAAAATGATAATGGGATCATGGGGATGATGAAAATGTATATTTTCCTGAAAAGTATTTTTCCAAATTTGCGGTCAAGATTGGTACTTTAAGGAACGGTCGGATTTAGAAAGTGGCGATTTCTAAGCCAGTCTTGTAAAATCTCTAATATTCCAGCCAAGTTTCATCGTCCTAGCACATCTGGAAGTACCTTAACTCGCGATCAACGGAATTCCGGACCCCACCCCCTAAGACTCCCCCCCACAGTCGCTGGAGCCAATCCAGTTCTGTAAATGCTTTATTCCAAAATTTCCCTCCCGATCTCTCCAGTTTAAGGCGGTCACGTATTCCCCCCCTCAATTGCTGGCGGATCCGGTCCAGAAATGAAAAAAAATCACTAGAGACATTTCCTCTGTTCAATTATTAAATTTTACTCAGATCCGATCGCCCGTTCCAAAGTTACGAACGAGTCAATATTCCCGAATCCCCCTCCCTCTATTCCCCCAACGACTATTGGATCGAGTAAATTTTTCTATACAAGTCAGTTTGATCGGATGCCGATACGCTTCCCAAGTTTCGCCGTGATAATCCCAAAAACCGCCATCACCGGAATTCCGGGAAACTCTCCTCTACCCCCCCCCTCAAGTGTCCAGATCCGGATCCAGTTCTGGTAAACGATTTATCTGGAGCAGATGCTTGTTCTTCCCAGCAAGTTTCCCTCCGATCCCTCCATTCTAACCGTATCTCATTCCAATCCGATCACCCGTTCGAAAGTTACACACTACTAAATTTTCCGGATTCCCCGCCCTCCGCTCCCCCCAGATACGCCTGCCAAGTTTCATCGTCCTAGCACATCTGGAAGTACCCCAACTCGAAAAAGTGTGACAAAAACCACTAAATTCTCAGGATTTCCCCGCCCTCCACCCCCCCAGATGGCCAGATCAGGAAACTGATTATTTCCAGGTTAGTTTGGCCGGGTCCCTGACTTTCCTGCCAAGTTTCATCGTCCTAGCACATCTGGAAGTACCCTAACTCGAACAAGTGGGACAACAAAAAAGGGACCGACCGACCGACACACAGACAGACAGAATTGCGATCGGTATATGGCACTTGAGCCAGAGGCTGCAAGTGCCATAAAAAGAAAAATTAACAATACAATTGATAACTTGGCATGAATTCAGTTGCAATGAAGTGGGGTGGTTAAAGTGGGGTATAAATCATGAACAATCGATAGTATTGTGAATCCAAACTGTAAATATCTCTTTATACCTTTTCTTACCCGAATAATCAACATTTTATGTCACTGAGTCCCTCAAGTCCGTCCCCTTTTGCTTTTCACTGTTTTCACACACCCAATGGCGAGTTGGCGACTTAGGTGGTCAACTCTTTACAAAATCCTTGTGAACCGCTTTATTTCAACTTTTCGCCATCCGAGATTTTACTGGTTTGCCAAGCAATAACTTTGTTAAATATTCCTTCAGCCCAAGCTGACTGCGAATCATATTTGACAGTGCAAAACGGATACGTCAGCTGAATTTTATTAGACCTATGTTTCAGCCCTTTTTGGCAAGGGTAATCTTCAGGCTTAAGCCGCTCAAGCTGGAAAACGAACGTGTTGAAAAACCAAGAGAGAGCGGCTTGACCCCGAAGAGGACCCTTGTCAAGAATGGCCGAAACATTGAACTGATTTATCCGGTCTGCACTGTCTGAAATATCTTTGTTTTGACTTGGGGCGCAGGCAACCGGGCGCTGCAGAACGTGATTACCGCACTGCGCTGGGCTGACCAGCTGGCTGTGTATTTCTCAGCACTTAACCGCGGCGAGTATTTGTTTCAAATTTTTGGTCAGAAAGACTAAGGTAGCGTTCCACTGAAGTTATTACAAGTTACGATGATAAGAGGAGGGGCGACGACGTATTATCACGCTCTCTGGAACGCAAATAAAAACAACGCGTACATACGTCATCACTCTTACGAAGATAATAAGTGGGAGGAGTCAATTAACTTATTACGGCGGGCTCTGGAACAGCAATAATAACAAGAATAGTAACGATCGTAACTAATATTACGTCGCTGGAACGCTACCTAAGTATTTTTGCACGAAACTTGGCAAGCGGTAACAAGAGAATTGCTAACCTGACTAAGCAAGTAGTCTTCTAAAAACACTACTGATGTATTATTCTGTCGGGAAAAAGCTATTTCTAATAAGATGTGCGCCTTAAATTATTCAGAGGTGAAATAGCATTCAGTAAGAACTTCGGTTTATTTTCGGTTTTGGCAGAAGCAATTATAACAGCAGAAGGAATTATCGAAAGAAATAGAATACCAGTTAGATCGCTATTTTGTTACACTTTTTAGAAGGATCTTTAAGATTATGGATTGGGGAGACATGTAATAATTGACCAGGTGGTAAGGAGGTAGCGAAAATTACCTGGGTCCTAACGTGAAGGTATGGATGTATATTTTTAAGGAGACATTTTGGAACTGAGGGCGAACAGATTACCACTTGGAGTAAGAACAAAATATTAGGGAGTTCGCAGGGGAGGGTAGGGCCTTATTTTTGCCATCTATGTGGAAGTATATCCTAGGGCTGGCAATGGAGCACTATAGATGTTTGAAGTTTGTTCAAGTAACTTTGTGACATCTAATAGGCCATGTTTTATGCTTTCTTTATTATTTTGCTATTTTTTATTATCTACTAAAAGAATAACACGGCATGGTGAAGGAGGAAGGCTGAGGCTTTTAAAAGGCATGATAACGGTACGCGCCGTCATGTCTTCTCTTAAAACCCGGAGTCCTCGAACCGGATCTTCTTTCAGTTCTCGTCTTTGTTCCATGAAAACTAACGATTGCCACTTTTTAGTATGTCGCCTCTCATTTTAGTACAAGTGCATCCTCCACCATATCTCCCGTACCCTGCCTTGCCTTCTTCTAGTCGATCCCTCTGTGTTCTTGCTATGGCTGTCGGGCTATAACAGCTAAAAGTTCTTCTTTTTGTCAGATTATCATATGTAATCTGTTTTCAATATTTCAAATACAAAGTTTTTTTCAAATCGTGCCACTAGATGATCGAAGGGTAGTAATGAATCTCGGTTTGAACTCGATAAAGATATACTGATACTTTATTGCAAAACGAACTTTGACAGCATTGGATTGCCGAACTTGCCGCTTTTGTCAAGTACATCATAATAACATAACATCTAAGAAGGCGGTTATACATAATAAGGCAATAGTAAAAAAATTACCAATCAAAAAACAACATTCAAAAGTTAAAACATTGTGGGGAAAACTTTCGTCAGTTGTTCAAAACTTCGACGAACGATGGAATAAAACTCTTTTTGTAACGTCGGTTCGTGTACTGACGGGGTTCAGAACCGGAACTTTTGTGCTTTAGCTCGAGGCAATCGAGGTTTCAGTTGGCAATATGGGGATGGAAATAGGTGCTCAAAACTTGGATGGGAAGGCAGATTGTCCCCGAAACTAGTACACAGAGTAAGTAACACGTCGGGCTGCTAACGTTGGGAGGCGGAATTCATTGAGGAGCAGGATATAAGGTACTTTGCCTTGGCAGTAGATAATTCTCAGGGCTATCTTCTAAATAGCTTCAAGCCTATCAGACTGATCTACCGTCAGGCAAAAGTGCCAAACCGGACAAGCATACTCAAGTAGCGGGCAGATGAAAGTAATAGAAAGGCGGAAAGCACGTGATTCTGGGCACGAAAATTTTGAAAACAGTTTCAGGAGAGACAGAGACGCACTATCCTGTTTAATCATCGAACAAATGTGTGCCTCCCACTTTAAATCATTCGTAAGTGTGATCGTCTAGTCTTTGTTGTAATTATTTCGTTTGCTACTGGAGTATGAAAGATGGCTTTGATTTAAGAATACTTACGGTCCTGATATTAGATTTCTGGGAATTAACTTTCATTTACGACTGGGCTGCTTCAGCAGCAACATCATCAAGTATTTCGATTGCACTACTCATTATATTCCTTATGCACATTTCAAGCAGTGACATGTCATCGACAAACTTCAACGATCGGCTCATTCCCTAACAAGGTTGTTAATCATTACCAAAAATAATAGAGGACCTGAGAGCGTTCCCTGTGGAACCCCGCAAGAAATAAGGAGTGCTTCTGAATAAACGTTTTTATACTTTACAACTTGGCAAAAAAAAATGCAGTGATATTGACTAGAAAATGTGGTACCTTAAATTCGTTTAATAATTTCTCTACCAAAATATTATGACTAACAAGATTGAGCCATGTATCGGGCTCATCAAGTAGTTTATATACAGTATCGAGAAGGCTAACCGGATAATGTGTCGTTGATAAGCCTTTCATGTTCCCGAATTGATTTCAATCTATCAACTCAAGAATCGTTTCTGCTACAAAACTCTCATACAGTTTAGAAAATATCGGTGTAAGGGTAATAGGTCGGACTCCGCTAAAATCTAGGTTGGCCCCTTTCTTCGGTATAGGTGTGACATATCCTTGTTTCCTCCAATCAGGGAATAAACCGCTTTTGGTTATTGTGTTGAAAATGTCTGACAAAGTTTTTGATTGTTTATCGGGAAAGGCTTGCACCAAATCAATCGGAAGATCAAGGGGGCATATTGAGGTTCTCTTTCAATAATTAGAAGTGGCTGATATGGACATTGCAGATGTTGAGCGCTATTGATTTAATCACCTTAATGTTAAACAGGCTAGGGGATTCTCCGCCGAATTCACGAGGTCCTGTGATGCAGATCACTTTCCGGACGCCTCACACGTAATGCTCGAGTCAGTTAATCCAGAATTTAGCGTGACTTCAGAGTTGAAACGTCGATGAAGTAATGTGAAGCCATTGCTTTTCGTTTCTTATAGCCCTGAAGAAAGAACAGCACGTCCCGCTTGTCGTTTTGGCTCTTATCGCCTTGTTCAGCTTCCTGGGATTCCTGGTACACTCGAGCAAAGGAAATAAAGATGACGAACATGTTCCTCTGCATTACCGGAATCGAATTGTCGGTTCTGGAAACAATCTCTCTTCAAAACAACTGGAAAGACTCTTCAGTTCCTTGGAAAGTTTCGCTGGTAATGCCAAAAACCTCAGGAACTAATCCTTGGCAACACTCGATTCTACCTGTGACAGTCAAAACAAAGCGAAACCGTAGTTTGTGATACTAGTGCAAGAAACAATTTTATACTTGGTAACCTTTGAATGTGAACGGCGTTGGCATTAAGTTAGTGTGCTTGAGTGTTACCTACTTAGTGTCCCTACTGAAACTCAATCAGTCGTGCACCAGCGTTGGCTTATATAAATTAGGAGAATGAAACTTGTCGTCCAAACTGTTCGGAATTTTTATAAATGATATTTCTTAGTTCATGTTAAAAAAGGAGCACCTACATGTTCCTTAGATGTGTCTGTGCTATGTATGCTCCTCTTCGCCGATGATATTAGTTGCGTTTTTGCGAATACCATGGTATCTGATATACGGTCTAAAGTCGTTTTTGCAGTTATCGTGGTATCTGATACCACGGTCAAAAGGCGTTTTTGCGGTTGTCGTGGTAACTGGCCAGTTACCGTGGTAACAGATATTCAGATATCACGGTCCGACCGTGATATCTGGTCGTGGTATCTGGAAAATGCATCTCACTTTCATCAAATTTTGTCAAATTGGTGAAAAAGAAGTTCAGCACTTAGTGATGTAACTGGATATCAGTTTTTATTTTGGGATGACTTCGAAAGGTGCAATTTCTGCAACATTCGTTTTTGCAGTGGACCGTATATCAGAAACCACGGTAACTGCAAAAACGACTAATTGCAGATCCAGTTACCGTGGTAACAGATACCATGGTATCCGCAAAAACGCAACTATTGTTTCGGTAAGTGATAGTGGAAACAAACTGCAAATTTTACTGGATTTGTTAAGAGTGTATTTAGAGGGAAAGAAACTGGAGCTAAATACAGGTAAGACGGGAGTGTTAGTATTCAGGAAAAGAGGAGATTTGAGGTCTGCGGATAAGTTTAAGTACGCAGGTCGAGAAATCGAAGTGAAAGAAGAATGGACGTCTTTAGGAATAAGGTTTAAAGCTAAAGGTAAGGCATTCAGTAAACACATTGAAAAGAGTGTAGAGAAAGGAAGACTACGTTCAAATTTGATATTGAGGAGTGAACTGAAGGATATTAGAAATATCCGGGCCCATAAAGAAATATTTAGGTCTAAGGTAGTAGGGATAATGCATTATGGATCTGAAGTTTGGGGTTATGAGAAAATAGATAAGATAGAATTTTTGCAGCTAGGGTATTTTAAAAGGTGGTTAGGGGTTAGTAAATTTACAAATAGTGTGGTGATTAAGGGTGAGTTAGGCCTAACTTCATTGAGAAATGTAAGATTAGTGAATATGATCAGGTTTTGGGAAAAAAATTGTTAGGTTACCACGTGCTAGAATATTGAAATCAGCATATTTAGAAGCATTGAAAGGTGATTCGCCTAATTCATGGCCATATTTAGTAAAAAAAGATATTGGATGATTGTGGAGTTGGTGGAATGTGGAATAACGGAGCAGGAAAGGAGGAAGGAGTTACGAAGCTAGTGGAGGATATACTTACCCGATAGGAAAAACCAGACCGGAATTCCTGTGTTTCGCCCTGATTGCAACGGAAAACCGGCGGAACTCCGCTGGTTTTCCTGTCAAATTGACCGGAACGGACTGTTTCCGTTTCCCGTGTCGGCGGAATTCCGTTGATTTTCCTGTCAACTTCACCGGAACAGAATATTTTCGTTCCCGTGCTGGCCGAAATTCCACCGGTACAGTACTGGAGTTCCTGTTTTCCGGTCCGGTTCCTTGCTCAATACCGCTCAGTTCCGTTCCAGTCCGGTCTTCTGCCTCTCTCTTCCGCTGTAACATCTTGCTGTTCCGGTCCGGTCTCCGAGTTTTCCGGTAGAGTGCTAGAAATTTCCGGCGGACAGATGGGTCTTTTGGTACGGTTATGCTCCGCTACCGTGCCATCTGAGGGATGGCGCTCCAATACTTATCATACAGTATGAAAACACAATTTAATCTAGGTAAATGCCGTTTGGCAGTGTACCCATTAGCACCTAGCTATTTGTAACGCAAGGTAGGTAGGATAAAAGCAAACAATTTGGTTTCTTCCGATTACCAGGAGAGATGATGCGATCGTACTTGGACTTGTTTCCAAACGTGACTCACACGAACGAACCGGCGACTTCAGACGCTCAAAAATAAATTATATTTAATTTCAGTACGAAACTTTCTTGTCTTTTCTAAATTCCACCATATTTTCAACTACTATCATCGTTATCATGAACAAGCGGAAGGATTGCTTTTCTTTTTGGAATCCGCAGACATCTTCAAATCCGTTATCATTGCGGAGAGACTCAGGGCCATCTATTGCCGGCGACTCCAAAGCCATCTGTGGACATTTCTGTAAAACATACAGTCCACAAAGAAGAAGAGAAGAAGAAATTCTGGAATCTTTGATTATCTTTGTTGTGGCGTTTGTGGACACCTAATAAAGTGTAAGTAATATTCTTTTTATGAACTGCATCTAGAAGCCAAACAGTATGCATCATTTCCAGAAACTTTGGCAGCATTTTTATCCCTGGCCAAGAAGTTTGTTTTTAGCTAGCTCTTTTTTTTATACCTGTAAAACTGTCCAATTAGAAAAAAATTAGACAGTTAAAATCGGATAGGCTAAGAGCCATTTAATTTCAGCTAGGTACCTTACAGCTTTTGTATCAAAATCAGTTGCTAGCCTATTTGGTATTGATTGATTGAGTATGCCTATTTGAAAATATTTTTCAGTTCTCAGTTATTTCATACAGTTGAGGACAGGGGCGTCGCAACACCTTCCTGATAGGGGGGGGGTGCGGCTTCGGAATTTTACAGGAAATTTTCCTTAGTGAATATCTCTGCAGGCACAGGCGTCACTACTAGGGAGGGGGGGGGGGTTGGACACCCACAATGTTTTCGGCCAGTCAGTAAAAAATAGCCGAGTCGGCGCGCCGCAATTTTTAGTAAAAACGCAGTCAATTTTTCTCTTAGAAATAGTCGTTTTTTCTCAAAAATAGTCGTTTTTTCTTTAAAATAGTTGTTAATTAATCGTTAAATTTACCGGAATTTTTTTCCCACGGTCCTTCTGGGGGGGGGGGGGGGGTGCAGCACCCCCCCACACCCCCCTCGCAACGCCCCTGGTTGAGGATGTTCTGGAGTAGAGGCTGAGTAGAATTATGCTTATTTGGACACCTCAAGTTTTCCACACCTTGTTGGTTTTGTTTCTTGCTAATAGGACAGTCAAATAGAAAGAGAAAATAGCAAACTTTGTACCGCTATCAGTGAACAGCTAACTTCAACAACAATCTCTCTGACACACAATTAGCCTAAACTGAAACAATTGTTTACATGAAATGCTGATATTTTATACTTTTTTTTCTGTTAACTGGTTTGAATGAACTAGCAGCAAGTGAAAGAAATTTGGATGGAGTTGTCTGTTGATTGAATGCTACAAATCTATAAAATAAAAATTTAATAAAGTTTCTAAATTTAATCCTGAATAGATATTCGTATTTGACAGATACTGCAAAACAGATACGTCAGCTAAATTTTTTTAGAGAGGGGGAGTCGGGCTTGAAGTTGGGTACTGGCAGATATTCCTTCCGCCCAAGCTTGACTGCTAATCATATTTGATGATAAAAAATGGATACGTCAGCTACATTTTATTAGAGCTTTATTCAGCTCTTCTTGGCAAGGATGGCTTCAACTTGAAGATGATCCTTGCTAAGAAGGGCTGCAATATAGTTCTAATAAAATGTAGCTGACGCATCGGTTGTGTGTCGTCTGGAAAATATTCAAAATAATAAATGGTAGACAAAATTGTGCAATGTTATTTAAAAAAAATTGACAAGTATTTTGCATATTTGTTTGTGTTTTCTCTTGAGACTAGTCACTGTAAGGCAACATTCCGTGAGCATTGCTCTACTATACTATTGCTCTACTGTCATTGAAGTGATGCAAAATGCCGGATCCCATAACCTGCTCTTGTTGTAGTGAAGGAGATTAATGCAGACACATATTAATTTCAAGAAAATGTGGCCAATAATCAGGTCCATAAGGAAAGAAGAGGGATAAGTGAGGCTCAGATGTAAACCTTTCATAGAAATCCTATTTTGTAGGTTGCATATTTCATGTCACACTATCTGTAATGTCTGTCTCTTGCTTCTAACTCCACAACTAACCTTAGGCTCGGTGTTGCATGCAAGTCTGGTCGTAATAGAATTGCTATAACACCATGCACTCTACTTAATGATTCGTGAGACCCCTCTCTAGTGCATAGTCTATATTGTTCAAGTAATTGTGCAAGCAGAAGGTGCAAAGTCATTTGTAGAAAAAATTTGATATCTCCTGTCCTTGTTTTCTTTATTGTTCAAACGTCGGCTGAAACTCGGGCCATTATCCCTCTTCCCCAATCCACAGTTGATGATAATCGATATGATGGAATAATATATGCATTTTCTTTTCCAGGGGTCTTGATCTTACCGGATAAGGAAGCTTTGTGTTCATACATTTCCAATCATACAGTTTCGGGGCTGCGAACTCGAGCAGTAGACCCTGTACTTTTGTTAAGATTGTTCTCAGTGAAGAGGAACTGGCCTGGTCAATCTGCTCCGGAGGCGCCGGCAAAATTGTCGTTCAAGTGGTATACACGAACGCATCTTTCGGTAAGGAATTTTTAAAGGCTAGGTGCAAATAAAGTAACATACTATTGAGATCATTAAAACGGAAGTTCATTATCTCTGGCAGTTCATCATTATAAGACAGTACACATAATTCACGCTGTTGGATCTTTTCTGATGCAGAAAAGGTTGGGAGGAATGCTATCTCTTGTACTGAAAGCGGTAGGCTAGGTATCTCTTGGGAGAATGTTCTTGAAACATTTAGCTATAGGTTAGATGCGGAAGCAAATTTTAAAGAACAAGAGCTAAAACACATATGGCCGATTGTCCTGGCTAGTCCTCTGCTTCAACGAGAGTTCCATTGGGGTCAAGGCACCGAAAGACACAACTATAGGCTCTCAGCTCTTACATTCTTTCGAGTTCTGAATTCTGTCCATCCCTTCTGTCGGATGTGCTGACAAGAAGATTTTCGTTATCCCCCTTCTCTTCTCCCCCACCGGTCAAATTTGGTTGTGAACTCCAAAAATACACCTACAGCAGCAATCAGCTCAGTCTTGTAGATGTGTTGGCACGATGAACCTAAGAGACTCATTATTGACTTATCCCCCTCACTCCACGTGATTCAGGTCATCATCAGGTACCTTTGTAACGCCCCATGTGTTACTCAGCCTACCAGGTTTCTTTCAATTCTAACAGTTCGTTTTAATTGTGGTTGCGACAAAAAACTATGCACCCCCCTCCTCCCCCACTGAGTCAAATAAAGCAGATAACTGCTACATCATCAAGTTTCTCTGATGTTCCCACAACCGTCCGTCTGGTAGATGTGCAGACTGCTAGATTCAAGAAAGGTCGCAGCCGGCCGTATCGCATCGAAGAAAACGAAAGTTTATATGCTGGCCAAAATTCAGCTTACTTAAAGGACCCCTCTTGCTTATTCTGCCTTTTATAATATACCTAGCTCCCTTGTGGCATTACCATTAGCGTTTTCGGCCATGCCGAGTTTTGCCCGTCACACAACACTAAGTCCGCTGGAATTTTCAATGTGCGCTGACAACACTTTAACGCATAACGATAAGAGAATCTTTTCTTTTTTACTTCTTTTACTTGCTTAGTTTCCCAACTTTTTAACCACGGCGCGTTCAGTTTCAAACATTTTGCTCCCAGCCGCCGCGTCGGAGAGCAGGAAGGCTGGATTGGGTCGACAAGCGCTAACAAGAAAATCGCTAATTTCAGGTGGAAAGTAACAGCATTTTTGAAAAACGTTTTTCTGATCCCTTTCATAGGGAAGAGATCATTTCTAGTAAGAGCTGTGCGTTAGAAGTACGGGAAGTTAGACAGACTGGGAACTAGCGATCGGTAATTATACCTTCAGCCTATTGCTGCAAGTGCCATAAAAAAACGAAAGATTCTAGTAGTGAAGTAATGTATGTGATACAAAAGGATATGTATTGTTAGAATAATGACCAACGCAAACACCGAAATATCGACAGTAACAAAAATATAAGCGTGCGCATAACGATATTAATTAGTACAGGATGCTCTAGCTTTTCAAGCAACCAAAGCTCTAATAATTCTTGTGCTAGTGCAGCCTGAAAGAAATAATATGATATTAATTCATGCCATTATTTTCAGCATTTCTGGTGTCAACGGAGGAAAGGAGCAAAGCGGTAGAGTGGATTAACGAAGCCTGCAAGCTGGCAAGGAGGAATTGCACCAAGAATAAGTAAAAAGAGAAAAAGAATAAGAGATTTTTGAAGCAATTATTAACACTGATCAAATAAATTGGTAAGATTAATCTAATTCTCGCTTCACTTCAGGCTCCTTCGGTTCCGCTTCCAGACATTGGCGGCAAAGGCCGTCCGGTCAGGGACCGGGTACTATTCCGCTCAGATTCTGCCCCAAAAATTCAACGGAACTGAGCGAAATACCGGTCTAAATGGACGGGGTACTATTCCCGTCAGAGCGGTATTCCGCCCCAAAAATGCAACAGAACGGAACGAAATACCGGCCTGAATGGACCGGGGACTATTCCGGTCAGAGCGGAGTTCCTCCCTAAAAATGCAACGGACCGGAACGAAATACCGGTCTGAATGGACCGGGAACTATTCCGGTCAGAGCGGAAGTCCGCCCCAAAAATGCAACGGAGCGGAACGGAATAACGGTCTGAACGGACCGGAACGGAACGGTGTTCCGGTCATATTTATCCCTGTCAATTTCCGCCGGAATTCCGCCCTGAAAATGCAACGGAGCGGGAACCGGCGGAATTTCGCTGGAATTTCGGTCCCGTTTTTCCTATCGGGTAAGAGCCAGATACAGGTTTGGCACGTTCAAAAGGATCAATCGGAATCTCTGAGGCTTTATGCTGCGGTAAGGGAGACATAAATCGTGGTTTGCGAGTGTATGGAGCTGTCTGATTGGATTGGAGGAAAGAGCAGTATGGTGTGGGTGAATGTGATGAAAATGGTTAATAAGCGTTGTTAGGAATGAGTGTTTTGTTTCGATTAAGAGATTGGGGCGATTTCTGAGGATAGCGATGGAGCACAGGAACAGATTTTTGGAATAAGGAAATAATTTGTGTTATAAGATATAAGAAATGTTACGGTGGAGTTTTTTTCCGTTTGTTTCTTTTTTGATTGTTTTTTTGTTATGTCCATTTTGGTGTGATGTACGTGAGGTATTTTTTTTTTTTGCCATGGCCCTCGGGCTGCTTAGCAATTAATAAATCTTAAATCTTATTCTGGACACAGCAAAAAAAGATGACAACCTTCAGTGTTTCTTCGCTGTGTGCAGATCTTAGCTTTCGTAGATATTTCTAAACCCCCAAGTTTGTCTCAAACATTGCCGTGAACGTTATGGTCGGCGCTACGACTATGGCCCGTTTGCGAAGCATGGATGTTCGCGCTACTCCTTAGTGATATTTTGCTCTGGTTCGTGGTTACTGAAAGAATAATCCTCATGCTTATTGCTTACTGTCTTTACTGTCAAGGGATTCGAGCCCCGTTATTTTGTGATTACAGCTCACAAAAACAAATAAACGAACATTGTAATTATAACCTTTGGTAGCCAACACAGAAGTTCCAGTGAATTATGTTGTTGTCGTTTTTTTGCTGATCATCCAATGTGTCATGATTGTCAAGCTGCGATGTGTGAGATCGTATTGCTGTCCTACAACGAATTTCCTACAACATAGGTTTTAATTCAGATTAGTTTGCGGGAGGTCTTCTACGTTCTCACAGTCCTTTTCGCGGGCATGCAGCCTCCGGTCTAAGTAACGTCATACAGTGTTCATAATTCATGTCCGTTGGTTGGTCAGCTAGTTCGGTCAATTAAAATAAATTAGGAGAATGAAACTTGGCACACAACAAAACCAAATGCTGTATGACAAACCTTCGTTCTCCGGATTGGATCAAAGTAGGGAATGGAGGAACACTTTGGAACATTGGGGTACGCTAAAGTTGAAAACGAGTAATCCGATTGGGAAGAGAATGAATTCTAGATCATCTATTTCTATGTCAAACCGTGCTTGTCGACGGTGGGGCCAGCTGGACGGAGAGAACCGGTAATGCTCCGATTCAAGTGAATCTTGACGGGTATTAAGTGAGGATCCTCTTAAGGTGCCATATGTGTGTTCAAACTGAATCTGGTCTTAGAAGGGAATATGGAGAGGCATCCTGTAAACTCTGTGGGCGCCCAGAGACCAACAAGCAGTGTTGCGATACTGATGTTTATGGCACTTGCAGCTTCGCTCAAGTGCCATATACCGATCACTTTTCGATCGGTCTGTCCGTCGGTCGGTATGTCAGGCCACCGTTCTCGAGTTAGGGTACTTCCAGAAGTGCTAGGAAATAGTCACTTCCCCGATCTGACCGCCGTGGGGGAAGTGGAGTGAGGGGGAATCCGGAATATTGACGTTATTATAACTTTTGAACGGGGAATCGGATCTTAATGAAACTTGATATTTGGAAAAGACCTCGTGTCTCAGACGTAACACTTCAAGCCCGGAACGGACCCAGTTACTTTTGGGGGGGGGGGTTGGAGGGGGGGCACCGGAAATTGTGTGACACGTTCTGAGTACGGATCGGGTTGAAACTTGGTGGGAAGAACAAGCACAAGCCCTAGATACATAGTTGACAAGACTGGACCGGATCCGAGTACTGTGGCCAGATGTGCTAGGACGATGGAACTTGGCTTGTAGGAGATACTTGACAAGGATTGGATTAGAAATTGTCACTTCCCATATCCGACCACCCCTTAGAGTACTCGTCTTAACCGCAAAGTACAAAATACTTTTAAGCAAAAGCTACATTTTGATCATTTTTGCCTAAAGTGTTTTGATTAGAAATGAATTTCTAGCACTCTCAAAGTGCGCATCATCACAGATTTTGATCATTTTTGCGTAAAGTGTTTTGATTAGAAATGAATTTCTAGCACTCTCAAAGTGCGCATCATCACAGCCAAGTGCAAACAAACAAAAAATACTTTTTTTGTAGCAAACGATACATTCTCTTGATTTCCAAGGGTCCGTCGTCATTCTTGCCATATGAGCTTACAGCTCTTGTTTTAATTGTACTAGATATAGGTATAATAATGTACTTCCCGGGGAAAAATGTACCAGACACCCAAAAAAATGTGCACGTGTTAGCATCTTCCTTCGCGGTGCTTTTTTCTCTCTCCTCCTTTTTTGATGGCTTTTTCCGCAACTTTGTGTCTGTTGGGATAGAGCTTGGCCGGAAGGAGTGCCTAGGACCAAAGTGTACCTATCAAGGTAAATATTTCTGCCAAACCTATGTAACTAGGGAGTTGGAGGGACGGTACCAGACCGTTCATCCGATTCGAGTCAAAGTTTATGGGTGGTACGAGCAGCGGCCGTGGACGCCGTGGTATCAAAACTTTATTCAAAGAGGTGATTTTTTTTTCTGCATTTATATGAGGCTATAGAGAAAACAAGTTTTAGCTGTACCGAGAAAACGAAACAGGGCCGAGTTCGGTCGCAGACCTCAAATAAGTAATTAGATATGTTTGTAAGTGTTGTATTCGAAGAGCTACCCTTTCCGTCCTTTCAACCCTTGTTATGAGTGTATATCTGTATAGGTTTTCTGAAGACTTATCAATCCATTTTTAAATCAACCGTAAGTAATTATTTTATTAATCCTTCACATCGTTGAACAAAACACAAACTCATGGTATCAATTCTTTCTACCTTAGTAAGCACAAAGGCACTTAACCACAGCAGGTTTGAATAAAGGCAATTTATGTTCATATTGCACAATTAAACTGGCAACAGTGGGATTCCAACCTATATATTTCACACTGGTGCTGATGTCTGACTGCTGATACGACCATTTCTTATGCTGGCAGGCAATATTATTGTCAAGAAAGACAATTTACGTTCAATTTGCACAAGCTTAGTAACGGTGGGATTCCGACATGCATTTGTTACGCAAAGAATGGTCACGCTGGTATCCGACTCCCGTTAGCTCAATTATTCATATTGCTGTCCGTCAGTACTACTGCGCAACCTCACACCAAAACGTAACCACTAATAATATTGTTGCAGCTAATTTTTTCTTTACTGGTCGGTACACCATTTTCCTCTCAAGGCGTTTTATGTAATTTTTATTTGCTTCACGCATCATCATTAGTTGGACCAACTTCGTTGGTAAACCTCTATTAGTTGTTTTCATTTCTTCACGTGAATCGCTTGGTTTCTTTCGATGTTTCTGTTAGTGTCAGTTGCGGGGATCTGGAAAATCCTCTGTCACGTAAGTGTTTTGAAATATCTCTCACGATTACAAAAGGTGGTAGCTGATTCATGGCAATAAGCCTATTACCTCCCCCCTTCCCCACATCCTTGACGAGATTCACCTATAACTGACAGTCAATGTGCACTAAAGACATCCAATGCTGTTGTAAAGTCGGTGGCTCGCACAGTACCCTAGGGAAACGGTTCAGATGTAGGTCTAAAGTAGAATAAGTGTCATTTTCCGATTCAGAATGTTTGAAATACCCCTAAACGTGCTTTCCTTGGCTGAAATGGAAATTTAATTTGTAGAGTCTAGACCCTAGGGAAACGGGCCAGGGGTAGGTCGAAAGTGAAAACAAGTGTAACTTTCTGATTCAGAATGTTCGAAATACCCCCAAAACGCGTGTTTCTTGGCTGAAACGGTAATTTCTTTATTAGGGTCTAGACCCTAGGAAAATGGGTCAGGGAGAGGTCTAAAGTGAAAAAAGTGTCATTTTCGGATTCAGAACGTTCGAAATGCCCCTAAAACTTGTGTTTCTTGGCTTATACAGCAATTTCATTTTTAGGGTCTAGACCCCATTGAAGCGGGCCAGGGATAGGTCCAAAGTGAAAAAAAATGTCATTTTCTGATCCAGAATGTTCGAAATACCCCTAAAACGTATGTTTCTTCGCTAATACGGCAATTTGATTTATTAGGGTCTCGACCCTAGGGAAATGGGTCAGGGGTAGGTCTAAAGCGAAAAAAAAGTGTCATTTTCGGATTCAGAACGTTCGAAATGCCCCTAAAACTTGTGTGTTTCTTGGCTTATACAGCAATTTCATTTTTAGGGTCTAGACCCTAGGGAAACGGGCCAGGGATAGGTCTAAAGTGAAAAAAAATGTCATTTTCTGATCCAGAATGTTCGAAATACCCCTAAAGCTTATGTTTCTTGGCTAATACGGCAATTTCATTTTTAGGGTCTAGACCCTAGGGAAACGGGTAGGTCTAAAGTGAAAAAAAAGTGTCATTTTCGCATTCAGGATGTTTGAAATACCCCTAAAACACGTGTTTCTTGGCCGATACAGCAATTTCATTATTTGGGGTCTAGACCCTAGGACCGTGAAGGGTCAAGGGAAATTCGGGGACGATAACCAACTCCGTATTCGCATTCCCCGTTTCCGAAAACCCTATCAGCGACAAATGAACTTCGTCTCCTTTCGCAATTTTCCCTTTGGAAACACGTTTTTCGTTTTGCGTGCCTGAGGGGATTCCCCGGGTGTTTTTGACCTACCCCCACTTCCCCCCCTGGCCTGGTCCTGATCGGGGTCAGGTCACTTTTTGTGTCCACTGTCATTTTGTCGGAGGTTCGGGGCTACCTGTTGCAGCTGTCGGAACTAATTTCCGACGTCATAGGCCTAAGCTACAATACCGAACATTAACATTACGGCTTATGGAGAAACGCCACTTTTCGTGTTTTTCGGCTTTTGGAATTTTAGATTTGTCCGAAAGTTTAACATTGCGGGATAGGCGTGAGTCCTATCTAGGTATTTATAACAAACTTAGCCGAGTATATCGATGGTGGAGGGTGTGTTGGTTGGATAAGAATCTGCAGGTTTAAATTCAAAAAAAAAAAAATGGAATATACAATTCGAACGAAACAGTTGTTTTCAGTCGTAAAATTATGATTGGAAACAATCGGTTTCCATCGTATAAATACGATTGGAAACGATCGTTAACAGCTGTTTACAATCGCAAACGATTGGACACAACTGTTTACAATCGCAAACGGTTGGAAACAACTGTTTCCAATCGCAAACGGTCGGAAACAACTGTTTCCAATCGTAAGAAATTAATTGCTTACGATCATTTTCAATTGTTTACAGTAGTTTGATCGTAAACAATTGGAAAAATACGATCGGTTACGACATGAATTATTTCCATACGGGACGTAGTCGAAGCAATCACAATCCAAATACTATAATTAAATAAGTTTATAGATAAGTCTAAACTAAATAAGTTTATTAAGGTTAAACTAATAAGTAAGTTTATCTTTGGCATTCCGACCGTGGGAATTTGAAGCCATGGATATTCTGAACCAGGGGTGTTTTATCACAACCCTTTTACCCGGTTTACTACTTCCACCCTCCCCTTATTTTAGACAACACCATCAGTTCAATCTTGGGCATTCTATACTGCGGAAATCGGGAGCCACTGAAATTCTGAGCCTTGTTAAACTCTCATTCGTATTACAAAGCTCCATATCCTTACCTGTGTTCATGTCTATATCTTCAAGGTTGAGGCAGCTCAGCCAGTCTCATGCAGTATGGCCAACTATTGTGGTCTTGGGGGAGACTTCAGTGCCACCTGCAGGTCAGATGGAACCTGTCAGTGCACTACTTCGAACGGATTCGTTCTTGACATGATGAACAACATTTGCATCGGTAAGTGGCGTGAGGAATGTAAAAGAACAATGCGAGAGAACAAAGTAGAGATATGCGAGCATGACTGATGCATCATGATCATATTAAACACGGGATGAAAAGCTTGAAAAATGTCTGCATAAAACCAGAAAAATGTCACAAATATTCATCCCGAGTTGCACGAGCGAGTTCTAATGTTCAAGCAACCGCGTAAACTTTGGACGCCCCATGCTTACTCTAGATCTAATGTTGTTGTTACGAAGAGCGGCAGTGATCTCGTGTTCATTCTTTTGGGGAGTGGGATGAAAGTCCCGAATCGGTAGATTGGTCCTCTTGGTGAAAACTGCAACACGGGAAAACGTCCCCATGGTAAAATGTGAACACCAATGATAGACTTTATGGTAAACCTTGGTCTAAAGGCACATGAGAAAGGCAAAACAACTTCCAAGTCATTCGTTTCAGATGTAGCGGCTGTAAGTAGTAGAGCGGCTGTAATCGTTTTCTCGAGATTTCCGGTCTTCCCCCCACCCCAACTTCCCCATAGCTGTCGAGTCCGGTCCGGACTTCAAATGGGACATCAGCGTTATGTCTTATTCAGTTATTAAGTTTCATTCCAACCCGATCACCCGTTCGAAAGTTACACACTACTAAATTTTCCTGATTCTCCCGCCCTCCACCCCCCCCTGGATTGTCGTATTGAGAAACTGATTATTCCCACGTTAGTTTGGTGGGGTTCCTGATACGCCTGCCAAGTTTCATCGTCCCAGACACTACGTAAGTGCAAATCAAGCAAAATATGACATAATACTCTCCCGCCGTCTTTTCTTCCTGTTTGCTAACTTTTGCAACTTATTATTGAATTTACTGTGGCTGATTTTCATCAGCTGCGACGACCTGCACAACATCGACTGCTGGAACAGGCATCGGATCAAACACCTGCACAGCAGCTGGGGATGCAAGCGCACGATGTACGGCAGTTGGTGGTACTATCAAATGCGAGTGCAGTACTGGCTATCTTGCGGCTTCTGCTGTTACTGGAACACCAGCCATCTGTAGAGGTAAGTGACGATGATGATAATGAAACGTATTAAGCAAAATATTTTCTTTAACACTAAAACAAAGGAATTACACTGAGCTTTTGATGACGTGACAAGTACGCAAGATGCTAAAACACGAAATTTGCACTTCCCATTCTATGGAACTCTGTTGATTGATAAGGTGAAGAAGAAAACGAAGCAGCTAAAGAATTCATGCGGCAACCAACGTGCTTCGATTTTTATTTTGAATTGGATTAAAACTTTTTTTTATGTTTCATTTATTTTTATTTATTTTTTTACATTCTAGCGTACAGTAGCTGCATAACCAATGGGGTCAAATCGTGTAAGAGCTATGGCGACATGACGGCAGCTTGTATTGACAACAGTTCTGTCGGAACAGGATACACTTGTGTTTGCTCGTCTGGATTCACGACGACCACGTCTCCATATACGACATGCACAGGTAATAAGAAGTTCACGAAAGATATTTGACCGAAACGGGAATAAAATAAGACAGAATCAAGGAGAATATGCAATGAGTTTGATGTCAGGATTTCGGGTCAGGCGACATCACGAACCAAGGGGTATACATTAATTGCCAACTAACCGTGTCTAAAATTGTCGCTAACCGTGGGCGGTATAATAGACGATCTCTATGTCGGCTTTATTCAACTGTTTGCGACCATTCTATCTTCTATGTTTCTGGACTACATCCTCTTCTTAAAACGAAAGACCTTCTTTAACTCCAAAAAATTATTTACGTTACTGTAAATTCCTCCTTTACCTCCCCCCTTGGCATCGGAATAGAGTAATTATTCGTAAGTTCGGTGAAATTACTGACGCTACATAAGAATTTGTTGGGTTCATCTTACTCTTGGTAAAACACTCTACCCCCTTACCCCCCCTCCGATTTTTATGTGCTAGTGTTTTTAGAATTGTTCTTTCTTTCTTTTCTTTATTGTTCTCCACTTTTGTTTCCTTTGGAATTTTTAGTTAGTAAATGATTATTCTTTATTATTATTATATATACCTCATTGTTAACTATCAATCTATATTTAACTCTTTCTTTTTGGGATCCCAGAACGTGACCAGACACCTATGGTTTCGTAAAGTTTATTCTTCCGTCAGTCCGTCCGTCTGTTGGCACGACAAGTTTCAAAAGGGTCGAGATATTCGTTCAAACTCGTTGTGAGGATCTTTTGGGTTAAAGTACAGGTCGAGTTCGTAGTTCGGCTCCTTAGTCATATACATAGAGGAGGAGAGGGCGGTTCAATTTTATGTGCGATTTTTTTTCTTTAAAACTACTGATATAGTTGGTATAGGGCTCAGGAAACACAATGAACCTATATCTGGCATTTATTATTTCTCCGGACGAGTACTTCACCCGAAATCCGGCCGAAACCGGAAATTTGACAGAAGTAAAATTTTTTCTCAACTCAAGAAGTCGATTAGAAATTCGATATAGGGGTGGAGAAACAGACTGAATCCAAATCTAAATTTGTTGTTTTCGCCAGACAAGTATTTTGTCTGGAATCCGGCCAGAACCGGAAGATTTCCTTCAAGGAGAAGTTGTTTCTAAAATAGCCTAGAGTACAACACGCTATTTCAGGATCATTTTCTTGTTTTTCCTGCCAGACCGAAACTCGGCTGGAATCCGGCAGAACCCGGAATTTGGTAGCTCTAATAATTGCTTATTAGTAAGTATAGAGTATTTATAATGGTATAACATATAGCTGTTCTACTTTTTCTAGTTTGTGTTCCTGATTGGTTGATACGATGGAATCCGGTGAAATGCAAAAGGCATCTTGTCATTTTGATCTTTCTGCTTCGTTTCTCCCGGGTTCTTTTCCCTTGGTTCTAACAAATGTCTTTGTCCAACTGATATGAAGACTGCTTATTATTATTACCCTGTTAATGGTATGATCGCGTTCTAATGTAAAACTGAAACTGGAAAAGAAAACAATCCTTCGATCTAACAGATAAAGATTCAAATTATAAGCATGCAAGTTCCCAATATCCTGCGAGTTTTCGACTAGCACTGATATTCCCGTTGTAATCTAGCCTAGACCGGATAGAAAAGACAGGGTGGATGATCATCCCCCTTTCGGACCGCGTCAGAAGCTTTGGTCTTGTTCTTTCTTTCTTTTTGTCTCTTCTTTCTTGGTCTCTCTTGTTCTTGCATATTTCTTTAGTTAAAAGCCGTTGTAGAACACGATACTACCATTCGCGACTCTTCTGTGTCGAAGGCAATTTGAGTGATACTGTTTTGAATAAAGCTCGACACTTCAGATATTCTAAGTCTACTACAACCATTCCTAACGGTTTCAAGTGCTTCATTCTGACAGGGATTTAGAAAAAAAAGGCAGACTCCAAAGACAAAGCCACTTAGGAATCATTTTTCGATTCGTGAATATGATTGACTAAATATGACAGATAAATAGCATGGTTTGCAGAGGGCTTTTGACGAAGGAGCATTTAAATATGGGGATTCTGGTTTGGGGATTAATTAGAACCATGGCCATCACTATTACGTCAAAAAAACTAAGAGGTACATATGGCGCTGAATATAGCTTAGGGATGAATGCTCACAATAAGTTTATTTTCCAGCTCTCACCGCTTCGCATCTCAGCTCTTCAATGCTAATCCTATTGGGGATTGCAGCTGTTTTGTCTACGTTGTTGATAGCCTTGCTGTCGTTAACGAAAATCAAATACACCCAGAATACAAGTGGCTACGAAAATCCTTACACTGAATTATATTATGCCCGTGCCCTAAGTTATGATGAAACCAAGTTTTTGTAGAAAACTTTATGATTACCATTCAAATCAATATTTACTTAATTAATTATAAATAAATCCACAAATTTATCTTATACGAACAAGTCCCACACTTGACTCGTCCAATGTCGGTCTCGACTCTCGAGCTAAAGCACAACTCTTACTAGAAACGATCTTTTCACGATTGAATGTCTCAAAAATTTCGTTTTGCGAATTTGCTTGTTGGCGATCGCTATTACATCCAGCCATCCTGCCATCCTGCTCTCCGATGAGGTGGCTGGAAGCAATATTTGAAAACTGAACGCGCCGTGGTTAAAATTTGGGAAAACTAAGCAAGAAAAAAGAAGCATAAAACAAGGGATATACCTGAAGGCCTACCATATATTCTAAAATGGAAAACAACGCTTTGAAGCTTCACATGTTGTGTGAAAGAATTGTCAACGGACGTTGAAGGTTTTAGCGGAGTTTGCGTTGCGCGAATGGAAAAGTTTGGATCGGCCGAATAAGCGCTAAAAAGTCCTAGGTACGAAACGATGGCGAAAGGCAGGGATTTCAGAATCTCATAGGGTGTAAGCGCATGAATGAGAATAAGATGAAAGGTTTGAATTGCAATGTCTACCCAGAATGCATTGAAAAGCATGAAAAAAAAGAGGAATCCAGACAGAGAGGGCATTTCCCATGAGCACTTAAAGTACGATCTACCAGCTCTTAATAACCACCTCCAGGTATTATCATTTATAGTGACCATCAATCTTCATTTATAGCTTCTGGAAATTTAGAAGTTTTATTTTTTCCGATGATTCCGTGAATAATCTGCCAAGACCTTTTGGGGGAACCCGACGCTCCTGCAAATTGTTTAACAAACTGTGAGTCTTTTGCTGTACGGATTACTTTAGTCAAACTATTTTTATAAAATCTGAAATTTTCCTTATTTTCTTCACTTGGATTCTCTATTCTAATTTTATTAAAGCTGATTTTTCACTTTAACTGAACGAACAATCCCCTTAGAAATCCAGGGTTTCCTTGATTCTTGGCGTCTAGATTTACTTGTTTCGAGGGACACGCAAGGTCAAAAGCCTTTTCAAACTCTCGTTGCTTGATCAACATCTTGATTATCCAAACAAGTACTACGGTTAATTTTATTTAAAAAACTTCTAAGATATTCAATTGCTTCTGCATCAAGCTTTCGGTTTTTACGTGCAGGATATTCTAATTTTGTCTTAACCAGTGTCACCTCTGATAAGATTGAAATGTGATCAGAGTCATCGTAGATCACCACATCACATGTCTTCAGGTCAAGGTTTGTGAATATATTATCGATTAGAGACGCGGTCATCTATGTGACACCAGAAGGGATACGGCATGCTGCGAGCATTCTAGTAGTAAGGAATGAAGATATAAATTCATTTGCTAAATTGGAAATATTTTTAGCTTAATTTGATGAAGCAAAAAGGTCAATGTTAAAATCTCCCATAAATAGCAGTTTTTCTATACTTAATTGACACCGAAGATAATAATTGATCGAAACATTCCAAAAATTTAGTTGATGATCCACATGGTGGCTGATATCAAACACAACAAAGCAGAGTTTCACTTTTTGTTTCGATTTCCACAAGGATGAATTCAAAAAGCATTTCTTCATAAAGGTTATCAAAATCAATGATTATTTTAGTTCGCAATTCATGTTGAAAATATACACTAAGGTCACCATGTTTCCGTGTTTTTCTATTCAATAAATGTTGGTATCCATCTATACGAGCGAGGGGAGCAGACGACTCCGAAAGGAAGGTTTCACAAGCTCAAAAAATATCGTACTCCGGTATCCGCAAGAACGACGATAGTTGATACCCTCCATAGTTTAAAGAAGCGATTCTTAAACTTCAAGAAGAAGGTCGATATTTAGGGACGTTTTCCGGTAATAAATAATTACTTTTAGGGACGCTTTCCGCAAGAAAATCACGATCATCTTCGTTGTTAATTTCTAGCTTTAAAAAATATATAGCAAGATCCAGGGGGCTTTCTTGGAGAAGGGATAGTCTGATCGCGGTATCTCCCAACTCATTTAAATTACTAAATGGAATGACTTACCGAAGAATCCGGGAGTTTGAATCTGATGGATAGTTACTTACACGAGACTTTGTACCAGATACAAGAACATGTGACAATGAAAAAAATAAAAACGACGACAGTAGCGGAACTTGATTTTTTCTACTGCTACTACTAGGCGTAGTATAAAGAACACAATTAGTTCAACCGGAGCACCCATTTCAGTGTTTATCTCCTTTTTTTACTACTTCAATCCAACAGCTTTCGTTATCCTTTAATCGGAAGCATCGTCATCATAAGCAATCCATTGAGCCCTATCAGAGTTCCGCACTTCCAGCCTTAGAGACGACCCATTTTGCTTAAGCCGAACAAACCCATAAGTTTTTGACTCCCGCAATTCTTTGGCTTTGGCAAGTAGTTGGCTTAGGCGGTAGGTCAGTAGTGCAAATCCGCATACCTGATCCTTTTAGTTTCCCAACTGTTTTCAGTACTGCTAAAGCTTCCCATTCATTCAGACTCGAGAACATTACAGACGGTAACCACTTTTTGGCAGGATTTGATGAAGGAACAGAGACACTGTCGAGCCTTTGTTTAATTTTGAAAAGCCTCGTTACTTTGGGGGCTGTCTGCGAGACCATGGTTGTTCATCATGACTCTTTCGAAATTGTCTTCGTGTAGATCAGGTTCAGCCTCCGATTCCGAACCTCTAGCTCTAAGAGTCTCTGGTTAGTCGATTCAGTCGCTTTTATTTGAGCGTCTAGTGTAGATTGAAAGGCAGCAATTTTCATGTCTTTTTCTTCAGTCTCAGACTTCAGATTTCCGATTTCCGGAACTGAGACAGAAGATTTTTTAAGCCAAGCGTTGATGAGCTGATCAATTTACAATTCTTCAGGTATTTTTGCCCAAGAATTCTATCTTGAGGCATACCATTTTAGTATTCTCGTGGGTTATCAACTTCAGTGTTATGATGTGATTACATTGAAAAAAAAGAATAGAAAGATGTAAGAGACAGGAGGGACTTGTAAGTAAAGATCGTTTGGTAGACAATGTTCATGTTCTGCGATGAGGGCTTGCAAATTTTGCTGTTCAGTATGCTTATTACTTTTCTGCATTTGAGAGTACGACAAATTCATTTCGATATCTGTCTCGTCGAGGGACTTGTAAGTAAGAATCGGTTGTTGCAACCACGGGTTTAATGAGGGTACATCTTTAATAAACACACATTCAGAAATGAAAGGGCAGCATACAAAAATGTTTTCATTTATATTGAAATGAGAACAGATAAGTATTAAGAATGGTAAATTTAAATTCAAGAAAATAAATTAAATATTTGAAATGGAAAATGGAGTCAAATTTTAAGGTTTTGTACGATTGTTTAGAAAGAGTGGTGACGCTAAAGAGTTTAAGGAAATGTTAACGTCGAGTGGTGGAGGCGAGTCGTAGCCCAAAAGTAAAAAATCAAAAAATGTTTCGAAAAATGGGACGCGGGCTAAAAAAAAAAAAGGAAGGGAAGGGAAGGGATAGAAGCAAGTATAAGCCCTAAAATAAGTCATTTATTGTACCGAGCCGGATCCACGCACTGTGGGGGAAAAAGGGAGGGGTCTTGATACATTTATAACTGTGGGAGGAGTGATCTGCTTCTGATGGAACTTGACAGATGGCAAGAGGACACGTCCTAGATGTGTCCGGTTTAAAGGTCAGAATATCTTGTGGTATGTATCAACAAGTGACAAGATCCCTTGACTCAATAAGCGTTTCAAAAGATTTCCGGTGCCCCACCCGCGCCACAGTTATCGGGTGCGGTCCAGACTTGAAATGGAAAATTTGAGACACTAGCTCTTACCACTGGTCAAGTTTCATTCACATCTGGTTACCCGTTCGAGAATTATGCAAGTCACTAGATTCTGGATTCCCCATCCCTCCACACCCCTCACTATGACCGGATCGGGTAAGTGACGACAGAACGACCGACATTATGATCGCTAAATGGCGCTTGAGTAAGCTCAAGTGCCACAAAAACTATATTTTTCTGTCTTCGGCCACGAAAAAGCGAAGAACATCATGTAATGGTTGGGCCCTGTTGTCCATAGTTTTGTGTAGGGACCAGAAAGTATCCAAAAGGGTAACGGCATCTATAAATTGACCTTTGCCGTCAATTTGAAGCGGCTGTAGTTTTGACAAACGGTGCGAGTGCTTCGCATAAAGATTCTGCAGCTCCTTCTTTCAGAGAACATGCGTTAGTGATCTGTTATTACACTTGGCGTGAAGCTTTTAGCTTGTCGTTATACCAGAATAAACCAAAATAGCAGGAGCATTAAAAGTGCTCTATAAATTTCCTAAAGCTTTCCGATTTTAACGCCTCCGGTTTCGAATGTTGCACCCATAGGCGGTATGGATAAACCGGAGACTTTAGCTGGAGGAGACTGCTGAATTGGTAATTCCTTTTTTCATTTTCAGAATGTTCTTCTGAATCCTTTTTGTTGTTCGTTCAGCATTACTGCGATTTTAAAACCCATAGTCATAAACTTTATTTAATTATCTACTCCATTTGTGGTCTTGTACCGTTTTTCGAATGGGTAATAAAATTATCATCATCATCATCATCATATTTATTCACGCCGCTTACTACGATACGCATTTTCCGACAACAGAGATCTGATAAGTTTGTAAAGGAAAATGCACTTTCCTTTGCCGTCCTCCTCTTGCTGTACTTTTATAATCCATGTTTTGATACTGCTTCGTGTGACTTCTTTTATGAAAGCGAATAATACAGAACGCTGTGTTTTATGGCTCTAGCTGTAACTGTCCCCTCCTGTGCTACCACCACAAACAAAGGTTGCAGTAGGAGAGGTCGGGGTTGAACCGTACGTTTTTCGTTTTCGGCTAATAATTCAATTTCTGTAGAATTTGAACAAATTTTGAAGACTGGAATTGAAAGAAAATGAGTCTAGCTATGTTGTATAATTTTTTGAGAATTTAATTTCAATTGGTTTTGGTGCCACGATTTTTTCTTTTTTTTCAAAAAATCATCCGGTTCAGCCCCATCGGTGGGGTTGGTTCGGACGGATGGTGTTTTGAACCGGACATGTTAAGATGAGCTCTGAATATGAATGAATAAGTGGTACAACTAAGCTAATCAAGTTTTCACTTATTGGAGAATTGGACTATAAGACTATATTGGACTATATTGGACTATAAGAAGAATTGGACTATCCAAACATACCACTTAACCGAAAATTTTCGGAAATTCGAACTCAAAAGAAAGTGCTTGTTGAACTTGAATTTTTCAACCGGAAGCAATTTATGTAGAAAGCTTGGCCACAACAGCTTTATCCTGCTTTCAGAACTCCGAAAAATGGTATATGTTTTGATCCGGACAGAGAGGGGTTGGACCGGAACTCTAGAATAACGTCCGGTTCAACCCCCCAGAACGTGTCCGGTTCAACCCCACAAAGATCATTTCTAGAAAAAATTAACACCAACAAAAAACGGAAAGTAGTAGGAACCCCGCAATAGGCTAGTAAGATGAAGAAATGAACCTACATTGGACTAAACTATTACCAACTCGCAAAAAACAACTAATTTCTTTTCTAACTGAAAATGAACATGAAATTGTAAGTCCGATTTGTGCGATGAAAAAAAACAAAGTCGCCTGGTCGGGAATCGGTTCGCAACTGAGAGTTCAAATTTCGTCCCATGAGTCAGAACATTGTTGCCAACCTCTGTTAATTATTTCACGATTTTGTAACTTTGGTTTAGGGGTGACTGAGAAACGGAAGGCGTAGATCGAGTGTCAGAATGTCGATGTCATTTACAGTGCGCATTTTTTTTTTGGGGGGGAGGGGCAATCGCGGAAAGTTTTATTATTATATTACACTTGGAGTTGAACTTTAACTTGTCGCCATTGAGTCGAGGGCATTAGGATCGTGGGTATTATGAGTGTTAGCCGTGAAATCGTCTGCAGTTGCAGCACAGAATATGCCGCTTCAAAGGCAGTTCCCAATGGACCAAGCATCTGCAGAGGTAAACCATCCCGCTCTCGAACTCAGGGTCAGAAAAAAATAACTGTCTAGACTCTATACGAATATCCGACCCGACATCCATGCAATAACATGACATGAATTGTTTATTTTGAGTAGGATATTTATTTGACAACATGGCTATGGTCGAGAGCGCAGGTGGCTGTCTAGGTGAAAATCCCCTCTCCACATGTTATTTCACGTCAGGCAATTGAGGCTATTATTTCTGTTGCGCAATTTGATTAATGACCTATGCAGCGTAATGAATAGACCTTGTCACAGGTTTCTTCATTACCCATCGCTGCGTTAATATTCAACGAAATATGGGGCTGTCTGGCGTTCGAGGCTATTCTTTCTGTTGCGCAATTTAATTGGTAACCTAGGCAACATTATTTTCATACAGCCGTTTAGTATTTTTTTTTTTTTAATTATACCAAGCCCATTTATGAAGATCTCTTGTACTATGCCCCAGAGGACCTCTCTATGCGGGAGGGGGGACGACCTCAAAACAAATGTGGCTCAAGAATTATTACGGTCAAAACAATAGACAAAAAATACAACAGCACGAGTGAAAAAAATATACGAATTTCAACAAATAACAAGAAAGAATTTTAGAAGGTCGAATTTCTACAAATGATAAGACAGAATTTTGGAAGGCGCGTTCTAAACTTCCAAGTATAGGTAGTAGCTGCGGGACTTCGTGCTGTCTTCAGGCACAAATGATCATGGGCTGTTATGGAGACATCCCATAGCACTTTGCTCTGCAATAGTCCTCCTAGTTATTTCCTCCCTCTATCGCCTACTTTTCGTTATATCTCTTCGGTTTGCATCACCATCATTAATATCCCGGCATCGTGACAATAGGTCACCCGGTCTTTATCCCCAAGCTCCAGTTAGCTGCTGTGCTAATCCAAGGTAAGGTTTTGATTCATTCCATTCAAGGTATTTTGGCTACGGAATGAGTCCGTAGCCAAAACAGTTCTCTTTCATCCTTGGTTCGAGCAGGACCTCTCTGCTATTATTTACGGTGCGAGTTACATATATATTTAGTTAGGGACCCATTAGTGTTATTTATACCTTACATTTACACGATGTTCACCCTTGTAAATGATTTGTCAGAAGAGTAAATTAACTAATATCGTTATGGTCCATCTCGGCTAGTAGGCCTCGGGCTTGACTGGATATGTGAATTCCAGCTTCGCTAGGATGTGTGAACCAGCTTGATTAGGGATATCTGGATTGACTGCGGCTGAACTATAGAATTCCCCGAGACTTCCTCTCGTCTATTATGTCCGGTTTCCTGACTGGTCCGGACCAGTCGTTTGAACGTTCAAAGGGCACCGCATCATCATCCCAAGCCTAAGAAATGGGTTTGCAAACGTGATTGGGGTGATGCAAACTGGTCACTCTATTTTCCGACTCTTGCTTTTCTGTTATCCACTATTTCGGTGCCTTATCATCTTCTTGGCGCTGGTTATTTTGTCAGTGATGCTCGTGGTAAGTTAAACTCTTACTACAGAAATATCGTTTCTTCAATTAAACAAGCCGAAGCAATAGCTGTTCCGTTGATTCGCGTGCGACTAAACACCCGTAAGACCTTTTGGAAGTGTGATCCGCAACTTAAGAAAGTGAAGAACCAAGCCAAGTTTTGGTTGAAAATGTGGATTGCTTGCGGTAGACTGGGCAAGTTTTTAGCAGCAAGCAGAGAACGGCTTATAAGCGTCATCTTCGTGCAGTTCGGTTTTCGGGCGCTGAATTTCCGACTAATGGTAATCAGTGGCAAAATGTGCTGAATGCTTCGACACTCGAAGATTCTTCTTCTTGTAATATTATTCCAAGATTGTCGTGGATTAAACACTATACGCGCACTTTTTCGTTGATTAATTATGATGTTCATAGCAGTTTTACTGCTTTAGTGGCGAAGGTTCTTCCTAATAGTGTGAGCCAAAGACATGTTATACCTGTTGATAAATCTAATATTGTGAAATCTCTTCGACGGTTAAAGTCAAAGTCTTGTGACCTTGATGGTATTTGTGCGGCTCATCTTGATCCGAAGTCAGCTGAACTTCTATCGCATCTTCAGTTATTATTTCAGATGTGCCTTTCAAGGTCTATTGTTCCTGATTTATTTTTATGTGGAAGTGTTACTTCTATTTTAAAGAAAGGAAAAGATCTAAATTCGTGTAATTCGTACAGGCCGATTACCGTCGCCTGTACTCTAAATAAATTATATGAGTACGTTCTACTTCCACATATCGATGAATTTGTTAATTATGAGGCTAACCAGTTGGGTTTCAGGTCAGGTCTGAGCTGCCAACATGCTCATCGTGTTTTAGCGCAGCTTATTAAGGAAGCCACTCGGAATAGTTATAGTCTTTATTTTTGCACCCTTGATATATCTAAGGCATTCGATAGTGTTTGCCATGCTCAAGCTTGGTATGCTCTTAGTCAACTTGGTGTGAATGAGTCTGTGATTCTGGTTCTGAAGTTTTGGTATTCAAATTCTTATCTAAGATTAAAGTCAGGAAGCGGTGATTTTTTCGGACATATACCAGTCAAGTGTGGAGTTAGACAGGGGGGAGTTCTCTCACCTCATATCTTTAATGCTTCTATTGAAAATGTTTTGTCTGGTATACGTAGTTCTTGTTTTACGGGATTCACAGACGTATCATACTTAGCTTATGCTGACGATTTGCTTCTTATTAGCCGAACCAAGGCCGGTTTAGCCCGTTCTGTCCGATCCGTCGCCGCTGCATTTGCAAGAATTGCATTATTGCTAAAAGTAGATAAATGTGAATTTCTTATATTTAATGGGGTTAGTTCGTCTCATCCTTTGGATTGCATTTCTTTTTCCGTACCACAAGTCACTTCTTTTCGATGGCTTGGGGTTTCTGTTTGCAATTCTCTAAGTTATTTTCGTTTTCAGACAATTCGGGATATTCAGATTAAGCTTAAACTGGGGTATTCTAAAATTGTTGGAAATCGCGGACATTTCTGGCGACAAGCACTTACAAAGCTGTACTCGAGTTTCTGCGACCATTCTGTGTTATTTTGTGCTGGGTTTTTTATGCTTCTGAATAAAGGTGACGTAAAGAGGGTCAAGACGAATTACTATCGGTATTGTAAGTTCTTACTTTACTTACCACGTTCATTTCGGAACCGAAGGTTAATTAGTCAATATCAGGCAACGGATATTGTTCTCTCAGTGGAAAAACTAAGTTCAAAATTAACTGAAGAAGCGCCAATCCGTCTTGGTCCTAACAATCGTCTTATCCGCCTCTTTTGCTAAATTGTTATTTCTTTCTCTTGTATTTTGTGTTATTTGTAGTTCTTTGTTTTTTTCCTTGTACTCCACTTTTTCCCTTTGTAAGTGGGTAAGAAATAAATTATTATTATTATTATTGCATCCGGAATAACATTTTGAAACAGCCACATGCTCGGCATAGAAAAAAAGAGCCCACATGCCCGTTTAATGGCCGGGTTTCATTGCTGTTATTACGAAATTTATCCAGAAGTGCGAAACCTCTGCCATGTTTGCATCAAACAACCCAAAAGAACCACTGATCAATTCCACCATTTTCACTCTAGCTTGGGGCATTGTTTGCACTCATTACTCTGCATCAAATTTGTGAGGTTTGAATTTTGAATCTCCTCATGTTCTTCGGCAGCATCCAAGGCTATGCAACGTCCGAAGTAGAATACCTCTTCTGTACCTCCCGTAGTGACTTGACATATGTAACAAAGCGGAACTGTGGTCTAATACGACTAACCCGAAATACTAATTTAAAGTATATGTCACATGTTTTATGCCGTCTGACGTTAACCTCAAGCTGGAGCCGTGAAAATATCGTGGATAGTCTGAGTGTATTTTTTCCATTGCTTGTTAGTGGTCCTCATGATGAAAGAAGGATTTACCGCAAGACTAATACTCTTGCTTTTTACTTTAAGAGTAAGTGAAATGTTTACTGTTAGATGATTGGACCACAGTTTGTAGTAAACATCGCAATAGCTTGCAGATAATACCTTATCGCACTTCGGAGCGATTAAGGTCCAATGGATCTGTGTTGCTCCGTCGTGTGTGGTGATGGCTGACATCTGCTACTGGTCTGGGTCGTCCCAGCAGTATTTCCAGTCCTTACGTGACCGCTCGTTATTCAGTGGCTTCTTGAAAGCTTCTGGAGAAGTTGCTGACACAGTGGATTCGGAAATGGAATTCCAGTCATTTAACACTCTTTCGGAAAAGAAGTTTTGCTAACGTACAGAACAAACTCAAGTTTTTCAAAGAAGGCCAAAATCTATAAAATTAAAAGGCATGCTGAAAAATAACATTATGAAAAGGAATTGAAACAAATCAAAGGAAACACGAAGAAGACATGGCAAACAAGAGCTGGAAGCTCATATTGCACTTGCCAGGCTGGGTCAGAGGATGAAAGTAGGAAATTCGTCAGTTCGTGGGTTTGTTGTGATTCTTTTTTTAAGCAAAACCCTTGAGATAAGAATGATTATGGGTCCTTGGGAATCACGATAATGTATCGTTTGGTAATGCATTTGGCTGTGCACACTTTAAGGGCGCTAGAAATTCATCTGTGATCAAAAACTCTTGAAGCAAAAATGATGATGCATGAGCTCAACGGGAGCACGTTTTATATACATTTTACTCAAAAGTACTGTTTGTACTTTAAGGAATTCAGTTGTAAGTAAAAACCTTGAGGCAAAAATGGTCATGGGCTCATAGAGATCACGAAGTTTTATATTTTGCTTAAAGGTATTTCTTTGTACTTTGCGGTTAGGATTGGTACTTTAAGGGATGGTCGGATCTGGGAACTGACAATTTCTGTGCCAATCTTGTTAAGTGTCTAATTTCCAAGTCAAGTTTCATCGTCCTAAGCCCTTCATCGTCCTATGTCCTTACCTTGACTCGCGGTCACCGGAATTCCGGACCCCCTCCAACTACCACCCACAGTGCCCGAACCCGTTCCGGTTGTGTCACTGATGTATCTAGGGCTTGTGCTTGTTCTTCCAACCAAGTTTCATCCCAATCGCTCCACTCTAAGCATGTCATAAGATTTCCGGTTCTCCCCTCCACCACCACCTCCAACATTCATCGTATTACATCTGGACTTTAAATAGGACATTTGAGACAGGAACTCTTTCCAAATATTAAGTTTCATTAAGATCCGGTAACCAGTTGAAAAGTTAAACAAATCTCAAGATTCAGGATTGTCATCCCTACCCACGATGGTCGAATCAGAGAACTGAATATTTCTAAGCCGATCATGTCAAGTCCCTAATTTTCAAACCAAGTTTAATCGTCCCAGCACGTCTGGAAGTACCTTAAATTGCTATCACGGAATTCCGGCCCCCCTAACTCCCCCACAGTGCCCGATTCCGGTCCGTTTCCGTCATTGATGTACATAGGGCTTGTGCTTGTTCCTCCCAACACGTCTCATTCCGATCGCTCCACTCCAAGGGTGTCAGAAGGTTTACGGTTCCCCACTCCGCCCCCCCCCCACCTTCATCGGATCCCGTCCGGACTTGAAAGGGACATCCGAGACGTCTGCTCTTTATGCATATCAAGTTTCATTATGATCCGATCACCCGTTCGGAAGTTAGACATACCTCAAGATTCCGGCCTTCCCCTCCCTCCACTCCCCCCACGATGGTCGGAAGTTGGCTATTTTCGCGGTCTTACCGTCGCGGTTTTTACCCTGTCACTATTTCAGCATGGCGCGATATTCGTTTTCGCGGTATTGACTGTCGCTGTTTGCGGTCGCTACTTTCTATTTCATGGTTTTGGCATGTAACCCCTAAGACAGTGATCCCTACAGCAAAGATTTTGGACGCATTGCTTTATACTCCTGTTCACCCGTATCAAGGGTTTCATTCTCAAGATGTTTATTTTTTTAAATCAAAATTTACTTACGAAACCGAACCGGGCTGAGCTTGAATACAGACTTCAAAAAAAAGTTGCGTTTCTGCAGATACCATGGTATCTGCAAACGCAACTAAAGTCACGCTGGCAAGCGTCGTCTCGGTGGTGACGTCAAGACTGTCTTTTCAGGCATTTCAGAGTGATTTTTATGTGTTTCTTCTGTAAAAAAGATTTTTGAACCACTTCTTATCTGAAACCTGCGACTGTCGTGGGTTTTAAATGACAAAGTCACCGCGAAAATCCCACAGACTTGCATCTTGCCTTTTCTCTAGCGAGTTGCCGTATTATATTGACAGCGCCATGACGCGGGAGAGACTGGGCAAATTACGGAAATATTAAAGGCACTGGATTGAAGGAACTGGCTAACACCAAAATATTACTCGGCCATATCGTGTCGAAATTTATCGCATAGGTTTGATCCTATAATTTGGGTGAAGGCATGAACCGAAGCAGTTGAGTATCGACACAGTGGCTCGTGATACCGAAGACTGAGTAGAAGCTTTCAGAAAGTAAGTACACGATGTAAGTACACAATCTAATTAAATTACTATTGTACCTTAGTTTCGTAATCATACTATATGGTCTAATGAAAGTTCACATTTCAGACATTACCTACATTCGGTGTTTTAGGGAACCAAGCAAGCTGCGCAGTTAGATTTCCCTTGCTCTACAGTCACCACGAACACCTACTCAGAATGTACTTGTTCTGATGGGACGTGTTCTCCCTGCACCGAGCAAATCAACCCCCCGGAAGATCTTTGCCCTTTGTTCATATGTACAGGAACAGAGAGTTGCGACCCACCAGCTTCTGCCGACCAGGGATGTCTGGCTACTTGTTCATGCAAAGCCGCACCAACTTGCGACCCCATTTCAGGTATGTAGAAGGCTTTTTGAGACATGACCGGAATACGAACGAATGGAAAAAGCGGCTGATCAATTATTCTAGCGTCTGATCATCCTCTTCGGGTTCACGGGAGAATTGAAAAGAAAAAAACTAGTTCCATGTATTACAAATGTTTGTACAAAAAAAAGCAATCAAAATCTAGTTGCCTTTAGTGTTCAAACGGCAAAAATACTGTAAATGTTTCCTTAATAGTTCCAGATTTCGAGAAGCTGGATAGCCTAGAAGAAACAAGGAGAATAATTTCGGTCCAAACGTTTGCTTCTCACATTTAAACAAGACGATAGAACACACGGCATTTATGGAGAAATTTCGGTAGGGGTGCTTGTTCGAATAGCATAGTTCTCGAGGTCTTGGCGTAGAACTGCACAGGCACTACAACGGTAATTCAGGATCTATCTTTGCCTTTTATCTTCACCCTCTAAATAAATGTCTCCGGCCAATTCCCATGTAACTAGAGCTTGTTCAAACTGCCCCGCTCGTAGAATTGGAGATCTGGTAGCCCAGTAAATGTCTCCAGCTATGGATTTATGTGTCAGGCGTGATACCCCCTTGTGGTGGGAACTGTCTTCGGTATTCCAGCCGGAACATCATGTGTTTCGTACCTATGTAGTTCAGTGTTCCTTCGTCCAGCTGTCTGCACAGTGCCTTATCTAATAATACTTAGTCTTTATTCTGACTTCGGTGTTCACTGACATTATTCGTCGTCACACGAATACACAGAAAAGACTGAAGCATTGATTTAAGGAACTTTAAGCTACAACAAGAACCTACCATACATGAATAACTAGCAACCGTCTTAACTGATTATCCCGTACTAACAAGAAGTGCAGTTGCAGCAGTGCAGTTGCTAGGCAGCTAGGCCAGACTGTTGTTAATCCCCACCTCACTACTCCCAGTAGTAATTTTCCTTGAAAGACGATTTTACGGAGGGTGGAAATGTACCTCGGAGAGAAATTTACAGTAGTAGAGTTTCGGACGCTGACGGGATCAAGAGTGTGAAAATGTACCCCAGCTTGGGGTCCCCACGAGAAATGCGCCCTTGTTTATGAAGACCCATCTCCAGTGAGCTCCGGTTCCCCCTCTCCGGTGACCCCTCCTTCCGATCAACCTCCCCCCCCACTCCCCAGACATGTCCACTGTTAACAAGTATGTATTGGGAAACTTCAGTCTCTAATAAGATTTTATTAATTTTCCAGCTATCTCCATTCAGGGGGGGGGGATTTCTTTGCCTAGACCCGTCTCATTGACGTAGATATTTGTTTTGCTGTTCAGTCAGCTTTCTAATGAGACTAGCATAGTGTTAGGAAACAGACTTTTCCTTGCAGACTTTACCATCCTTTTTACCAAAAGGATGGATTTTAGTGCAGGAAATGACAGGTTCTTTAATGTGAGAGCGCCTGGGAGCAAATTTTCCTACTATGGGATTTCACTTACAATTCCTTAAAGCCTACCCCTTTATCAGTCTTTATTCGGAAAACTTTTCCCGTCCCTAAATTTGCAATCCTTATTCCCACCCTCTTCCTTTATCAATTGCACACATTTACTAATCATATGCAGTGAAAGCTCTTTCGTATAGGCATATATAAAATTTTCGGTAAACTTGGGCAAAGGGTCGTAACTGGCCAGCGAGTCGCCATGAACTTGCTAAGCGGAAACTATTATTGCTGTTGCTACCTACCTACCATAGCGGTAGCTAAAGCTCTGCGTTCCAGACTAAAGGAACAATACTCTATACACACGCTAGTGAACCTCGGGAAAAAAACGAGAAACGTCGCCCGAACGACTCAACGATTCATCAACTCAAATCCTGTGTCACCCAAACACGGCGTACGTTGGCGATAGCTGTGGCGACGCTTTCCGGCTCTTCCGCTAGGCAGGTGGCGATTCTGCATCGGTACGGAGAGTTAGTTGTAAAGAGTATTTGGATCCATAGGATTTTCTTGTAGGGGCCAACATGGATCCCAGGACTTCAGCGGACTACTGTTACTGCTGCGTACCTCCTCAGTCCTGCGCTTCTAACGCACAGTGCACTGGTAATGGTGACTTAACAGCGATTTGCAATACTGGAGGAGTCTGCGAATGTTCAGTCAAGAATGGATTTGTCTATGATTTCTGCGTGAACCAGTGTGTAGGTGAGTTTTTGGGATTCCAAAACGTAAGTGGCGGGATCCTATGACATCGCAAAAGTTGTCCGTCTGTCTGTCCGTCTGTTAGCACGATAACTCTCGAAGGGATTGAGATATTTTGATGAAACTTGGTGGGAGGATCCTTCGGGTACAAGTCAAGTTCGAGGATGGGCTCTGTAGCCCTATATTTGAGGGTGGGGGAGGGGTTTCAATTTAAGGGGCAAACAAAATATTTTTTGAAAGCTGTTTAGATAGTTGATTTTGGGGTAAGGAAACACGCTGAATCCGAATATGAAAGTTATTTTCTCGCCGGACAAGTAGTTCGCCCGGAATCCGGCCAAAACCAGAAAGTTTGTTAGAAGTAAATGTTTTATTTCAAGTTGATTAAGTGTGTGATTTAGGGGAAAGGAGACATGCTGAACACGATGGTGAAAACCGTTTTCTTGCCGGACAAGTAGTTCGCCCGGAATCCGGCCAAAACCGGAAAGTTTGTTAAAAGTAACAGTTTTGTTTGAAGTTGATTAGATGTTCGATTTAGGGAAGAAGGCTTGCTGAACACGAATATGAAAACCATTTTCTCGCTGGATAAGTAGTTCGCCCGGAATCCGGCCAAAACCGGAAAGTTTGTTAAAAGTAAAAGTTTTGTTTGAAGTTGATTAGATGTTCGATATAGAGGTAAAAAGGTATGCTGAACATGAATATGAAAACCATTTTCTCGCCGGACAAGTAGTTCGCCCGGAATCCGGCCAAAACCGTAAAGTTTGTTAAAAGTAAAAGTTGTATTCGAAGTTGATAAGATGTCCGATTTAGGGGTAAGAAGAGATGCTGAATCAGTATATGACAATCATTTTTTAGCCGGACACTGGCCGGACATATAGTTCGTACGGAATCCGGCTGAAACCGGAAAATTTGTTGTTATAAGTTAAATTTTTACTGGAAGTTGATTAGATGTTGGATATAGGGATATGGGGATACGCTGAATTCATTTTTGAGCTTTATTTTTTCGCCGGACAAGTAGTACTGGAATTTCGCCGAAACCGGAAAATTCGCAGAAGTAAGGCATATCTGAACATCGTTTTCTTAATGATTAGCTGTTTGGCCTTAACCTGTTTCTAAATTTTAAGAGTAAAAATGTTCAAGGAGTCTGGCGAAGACAAAACCTATTTGTCTGGATCAAATATTGGATTTTTGGGATCCCATCGGAACCTTCGGTCTTGTTTGGGATCGCAGATTCGTCTGCTCGCATGATAACTGTCATAGGGGTTGATATGTGGGGATCGATTAAAAAGAGGCACGGCACGTCACGGCATGGTGCAGGAGGCAAGAGTAATAAAAAGAGATAATCAAGTATTAGAGTAAACAAGTGATTCCAGAGCCTAGACAAAAAGTAACGTTAGGATATTGTTCCTGCCTCTCACTCTGAAGCCTGAAAAGGCCCTTTTAGTGTTCATGCCTCTTTTTAGTACTCGTGCCTCCTACACTATGTTGTGCCGCCCCGTGCCAATTTTTAGTCGATCCATGAGATGTGTTTGTTAAAACTTGTTGTGATAGTACCTCTTGCGTCAAAGTAGAGGTCAAGTTCGTAGATTGGCATCGTAGGGGTGGTGAAGGGGATTTCAAAATAAGGGGGTGAAAAAAAATAATTATATTTTCAAGCTAGCTCGAGCTATCAAATAAGCTAACCTATAAGAGGACATTCTGAATTCGTACCTGAACCTCATTTTCTTGCCAGATAAGTAGTTCACCTGGAATAGGCTAAGGTGAAAAAAGTGTTTGGTAGACTACAAATAAAATTCATTCTGAGATCGACTAAAGCGTCTATAGATGGCTAAGAATCAATATGTTAACGTATTGTCGCCGGATCAGTATAGTTTGCTCCAGATCCGGAACAAAATGGAAAGTGGTAGGCTAAAAGTAAAGTCGATTAGAGCATCAACATAGGGATAATAATACTTGCTGAATCGACGCCTGAACTTTTCCACCGGACAAATAGTTCGCCGGGTATACGGTAAAAAGTTAAATGTGAATTTAATTTAAATTAAATTAAAAGTCCGAAATGGGGCTAGACATTAACATACATGCTGAATCCATATAATTATGTTCTAGATTTTGTCAGAGGATCAAACGTTTGTCTTGCTTCGCCGAAAACCATTCAGAACTTGGCTAGCTACTGAGTGCAGAGCAGCTAAAGTCTCTCCTGGATGGCTCATGTGTGAGGCAGAATTGTACATGAAATTCTACCTTGGGCATAGAGATAAGTCCGTCTCGAAAAACGTCTCAAAAAAGCTTGTGAATTTCAGTTAAGAGAATCGCAGTCGTATTCAAGTCAATTCAATTCATTTTTCCAGAAATTCTTCTTTGCGAAAAATAGCATAGGAAAATGTCAATAAAAATTCACTGATATGTGAAATTTCAGTAAATATTCCAATTTAGGGTCCCATCGTTTTGCTATTCTTGAAAATTCACTCACCTGAAAGTTGCCTGAGATTCACTGATAATTAACACCGGTAGTTTTATTTTAGTCTGGTTTCATTCCAGTTCCGGCCATGTGTGATCAATTCAGCGCAACGACTTTGGTTCCTGTTGGTGTTCCTAGCAACCTATGTACACTTGCAGGAGACTCAGCAGCCCAATGTGTTAATGGCATATGTATATGTTCAAGGACGGAATTTCAGCCAATTTCGCTGAATGGAGGGTTTCCAATCTGCAGAGGTAGGCTCATTTCGATTTTCAGAACAGACTTAGAGCATGGCATCTTGGCGTCAAGGCTGGAACGGTTTTTTCAATTTCGGCAAATATCGTGCCATGGGCTATTTGGGCCAATCACGTCACAGAGATCGTAGTTACCACGCTTACTGCGCTCCCGAGCGTGGTAAGCAAATAGTTACTACCTCGAGGCGTTTGGAACGGTCAGCGTAGTAACTTTTCAAGGGGTTGGACAGAAAATAGTAACGAATAGTTCCTGTTGTTATAGGGGTGGAACACGCTCTTACACTATGTCTAAACTCCGAGGCTTACACAGCAGTATTGAACCAAAGTTGCTAGAACCGTTAACATAAGAAATAATTACAATGAAGAGAAGTAGATAGAACGCGAACGATCAGAGAGGTGAAATAGAGCCGTGAGTGAAAAAACGGTTTGACTGCTCAAAAGGTAAATTAACTTAAAGTTAAATTTGATTAAAGGAAAAAGAAAGTAAAGAATGTCATTGAGATGAGTGGAGGTGGGTTTAATACTAGTAGATTTGAATTATAAGTATTTTTTAAATCTGAAAATTAACTTTTAGTTTTAAAAGAAAAAATTTAAAGGAAGGGATTTATTAAGGTTGTAAAGATAGGATGGTAAAGATTAGAAAGAATGGAAGGGAAAAAAATAAGAAATTAAGAATATAAAGGTAGAGATAGAGGAAAGTGTAGGTGACGCTAAACAGATAGGCCGGTCACGCGTGATCCCGTTTTAAAAATTTAAGATTGATAAGACCGTTGGCGTCACCGAGGGTAAGTGGAAGCCTATCGCAGAAATGTTCTCGGTTCGATTTACACGGCTGTTGCACTTCCTCATATTCTTTTTCCGTCTGCTTTATTTTCTTTATTCCGTCCTTCTTTGCGTTAAAAGTTACTTATCACAAATTTTCAAAATTCCTTCTTGGTTTCCCTATTTCTGCGAGTAATTCTCACCTAACTTCTAATTTTAAAGTGAGGAATCCTCTGGAAACTTTGATTCAGAACTTTCATAATAAGGCTGAAAACATTCTTGTCCATCGCAACCTTTTTCCTTTCTTCACTAAAAAAGGGTCTTGATTAGTTTATTTATTTTCATTTCGTGTTATCATTTGTATTTTATTGTAGATTTAGTATGATAGTTTGTTTTTAACGGTCAGTTAATTGTTTATGTACTAGACATGTTGTTCTCTTTTTTATATACTCTTCAGTTTTGAAGGAATCAAATAAATTAAATGAAATGAAATGAAATGCGATTACCTCGAAATTAGTAAAATGTGAGTTATCACCTTTGTCACCTTTCTCCAAGGTGAGTTGAACTTACCCTTGTTATAGCTAATTGTGGAGATTTCAGAGAGGCAAATATTACATTTTAAACCTTCATTTTTTTTTTTTTAGCTTATCTTGCTTGTTCAACCTACGGCGGAAACCCTTGTCGGAATCTGGGTGATGCTAATGCCAGATGCACCGACAACGCTATCGTTGGGACCGGCTATACTTGCGCTTGTTCAACTGGTTTCGCAGTGGTATCCAGTCCATTACTGACATGCATGGGTATGAATTTTTTTTTTTCACTTTTGGACGTTACATTAAAACGTGGGAGAGCCTGTCTTGGTCTGACTGATTAGATTGCTAGTTTAGGAGTGAACTGACATGCTGATTAATAATTACTTCGGGTAGGATCCAGCCAACATATTGTTCGTGACTTGCTGGGTTCTTTGCCTCGCATCTGCAATTCAGCAGGAATATGGCAGGGTTGCCAAGGGTAGTACGAAATACTACTTTTAGCACTTTTTGAGCAAATTAGTATTCTGCTTTTTTGTACTAAATTGGAACTTTTTCAATAACTTTTCAAAACAACTCCAAATCATTTCGTGTCGTTGCTGACTTCTCGATTTTTCACTACATTTTGCATCCGCTGTTAGGTTTTTTATGGCACTTGCAGCTTCGCTCAAGTGCCATATACCGATCACTTTTCCGACGGTCGGTCTGTCTGTCGGTCGGTCGGTCGGTCCGGTGATCGCGAGTTAGAGTACTTGCAGATGTGCGAGGACGATGAGACTTGGCAGGCATATCAGGGACCCGACCAAACTAACTTGGAAATAGTCACTTTCCCGATCCGATCGGAAAATGCAATTTTTCAATCTTCAGCTAGAAAACAGTGAAGAACGTCAAATACTGGCTGGGCCCAGTTGTCCATGATTTTTGGCAGAGATGACAAAATTTCCAAAAGTGTATCGCTGGGATCTTTAATTTGTAACTTCTCCGTTAGCATGTGGCTATTTGACAAATAAAGCAGGTGCTTTGCATACTTAAAATAGCACTTTCTCATCTTTTGTAGCTCTTTCGTCCGCAGAACATGCGTGACACCAGAATGAAATAAAATAGGAGGAGCGCAAAAAGAGCTGTATAAATTTCCTAAGGCTTTCCGATTGTAGCGCCCGCGATTAGGGACATAGGCGGTATAATACGAACAGGGACCAACAAGCAGCTGTATCCGGGTGTTTGTACAATAATTGATTGATTGATTAAACGATTGATTGATTAATTGACTGATTAATTAATGATTGATTGATAATTGATTGATTGATAATTGATTGATTGATCAATTCTTTTTTAGGAACCAGCTCTTGTTCCTTGGCTGGAATCAATCCATGTGCCCTCTTCGGTGATACCAAAGCCTCGTGTACCAACAAGTCCCCAGTTGGGACAGGCTACGTTTGTTCCTGCTCCAACGGCTTTCAGCCGGCTTCTTCACCATTTTCGACATGCAGAGGTAACTACAGACGACATTAATTTTGCAGCAAATACACGATACCTTTTACATACTGTTTTTCTCTTATTTCGGACTTGTCCATTCTACTTCGTGTTTGTCTGTGTTGAAACGACGAGTAATACGACGAGACTTTTTTTCTTCTTTTTTCTTTTGTGTTTTGTATGAAAACAAAAATGTTTTTTTGATTAATTAGTGTTGAAGTGAAATTAAGTTATTGTTAGGGTTGGGCTGAAGTAGTTTGTGGTAACCCCCAGTGCCAGTGCATTTATGTCTTCTCATGGGCGGTTACCTATCATGATGGGTTACTGTGTAGTTTGGCAATAAAATAATCTAATATAAAATCTAATCTAATCTTATAAATCAAATAAATGGCTGCCGGTTGCTAAATCCCGTAGTTCTTCAAGAAAAAAAATGTTCGAATCAGACTGACAAAACAGGTTTTCTCTGTGTACAGACGTGTCCAGATTCCCGATCGATCGTTCGTCATTCAACAGTAAAATTATTCCTTTTTCGCATGTCTGGCTTGGATTTTGTAAAATGTAGTTTGGTAAGATGTAGGATTATACAGTTTTATTCTTTATAAACACTTTTCTGTATAGCTGCATAACAGTGAGGTAAGAACAAGTGACATTGCGGCATGCAATAAATACCTTTTTACGTTATTTTTTTTTTTTTTTTTAATGTAATCCGTTTTTAATGCAAAATGACGGGTGATAAATTAGACTAAAAAATTCAGATTCAGATTGACGAGAAGTTTTCTTCATCCCCATCGACCGTTCGTCGTACAACAGAGAAACTAATCATTTTCGCATGACTGGCTTGACTTCTGTAGAATGGAGTGTGATAAGATGTAGACTTAAACAGTTTTATCCTGTCTGAGGTTGATGACAAGAACTTTCTTTTTTCGCTTCCAGAGCTCCGTGTTACCGTGTCGGCTCTAAAACTCATTGCTGGAACTACACTTGCTTTCACGATACTTGGACTTGCTGTACAAGTGAATGACGCACAAAAAACCCACAGCCAGGGAGGTGCCGAAGTCAGTTACATGAGCTATAGAAACTAAACAGGAAGAAAAGACTGAAGGATTTTCATGATGGATGTTATTTTGTAAGACATGGTTTATCAATAAAGGCATAGTTCTCCACAATCTAGCTACTGCGGCAGAAAAAGATCCTGTCCGCAGCATTTCTGCATTCCTTTGTTTCTTTTTTAGTTTCTTTTTTTGTCGGACAAGCCCTTGGCTGTAACAAAGCAGCTGAGCCGGTAAGTCAACCGCAATGTCCGCGGACGACAGCTTTGATTCTAAAACGGATTATCCGAAGAGGGCCAGGCGAAATAAAAACTGGCAAAAAAAACGCGACCTCCCCCCCCCCCTCCGATACCAAACCTACCTGGCGAAAGCGACCCCTCGAATGCAAATATATGGGAAATTAGAAAATCTATTTAAAAACTGCTTCTTAAAAACACGCGAGTTAGACGTAACCGCGTGACCTTGGCTTGCTGGCCGCTCGCCTATATCAGATTTTTAAGACTACTGACTGTAGGGGCTGATACCGAGGGGTTTTCGCCGGGAGGATTTGGGTGGGGGGGAGGTAAAGTGCTGGTAGGGGGTACCCGTCAGACGAAGGCATCCATTGAAAAACCGATCTGAATAAATAGCTAGCGTTTTTTAAACACACGGCAAAGGCACGGCAAATTGGCAAAACGTTTTTGACTCGGTTGATAGGTCGGAACCTGTCCGAATGAGCCTGATTGTCTGATATTCCTTTGGCTGGACATTATGGCCTAATGAATCTGGCAGAGCCGTGCTGATGACAAATATCTACGGGGTTCCATAAACACAGAACATCTGCAAGACCCGAGTGTCTTTCATTTTATACTTAGATACGTATAAGTAAAGTATATGTCTGTATTGTCTGTGATATTCCTTTTTTAGGATCACGTCGAAACCTCTTGCTTTTTTCGCATTGCATCTAATAATAATAATAATAATAATAACCTATTTATAATCTACTTGTTTAATACAAGGGACTAACAAAGAAACTTACGGACAAATGACCACACCTAGGAATCCATTTCGTTCTAGATATAAAAAAATGATACAAGGATACATTGTTATTGATGGAAGATACAAGTCAGCCATTTATATTCTAGGTAAAAGGCCAGCTTTACCCATATCAATGCCGACTAGCCCCCGGCGTCAACAACTTCCGATGTCCAGCGATGGATTACTGTCCGAACTGTGACGCTACCTGCGATGGTGAAATCAGGATGTCAACTAATTCAGGACAGGGTGGAGGAGGAAGCTGTAACTGCGGGCCCTGTGACGGGACGTGCACACCTGTACACCCCGGATGCGGAGAAACGACTTTTATATGCGACGCGGCCCCTCAGTGTGGGACCACATCACCTGGGAAAGACTTCTGTTTTTGCTGTTCTGCACCACCTCTCTGCAACAGCGACGCTATTTGCCAGGCGAATGGAGACACAGGCGCAACATGTAGTGCAATAGGAGTGTGTATCTGCAACCCCAAAAACGGCTATACACTGGACTACTGCGAAAATAAGTGTGTCGGTGAGTCCTTCGAATCTAGCAAAAATAACGTTGTATACTTTGCCCGTGCAGAGTGTCTGGGGCTAACACTCATAATGCCCACGATTGACGATGTCTGCCTACTCTTGGTTAGTTTACTGTTTTTCGCTTTTTTTTACTGAAGACAACGAGGGAGGGTGAGCCACACACTCCCTCGTGAACGCAGGGGTCTTCTAGGATCAAGAATAAGTTAACCTTCTATTCACGAGTTGGATAGGCAATGAACTATACCTGTCCTCTGCAGGAGCGTCACTAGCCGTTTACCTTTGGGGGGGGGGGCGTCCAGTTTGTGCCGACGGACTACAAAATGTGCCGACAAAAAAAGCCGTTGCCGATTCGCGACAACGGCGTATATTAGTCCTTTAATGTAAATTCGGAAATTTAAATTCACATATTCGGGTGTTTATTGCAGCTTTCGCTAAAAACTGAAGCTTCCAACGACTGTACGCAGAACAGAGTATTCGCCGCAGGCGAAATGTTTCAAATCTGCCTTTTTGTCTGGAAAAATTTTCGAAGCTTCCAACGGCTGTACCCAGAACAAGTTAAAGTAGTTGATTCATGTGGGCCGAGAAGGTAGGACACACTATCATTTTACGATGAGTCGAATATTTACGAACGCACTGTTACCTTTGGTTTCTCCGAAATCTCCATGCTATCCGAGGTAATCCACAAATTACTTTCACTCTTGAAAACAAGTTCGTCAACTCGCCATTACCCATTAAATATTCACTGATCTCCTGTTGTGGGTCAGAGCTATACTAGAGTCTCCGAGAAGATCAAGGGGCGTGTAAGAGGATTAAAACAACGATGTATATCACCCTGGGGACGTTTAGATATGTCAGAAGTAAAAACCCTCGGCTAGTTTGACAATTTTTGGTATCGGAAGCTGAATATTATTTTGCTTACTTAGAAAATCTCTAAGAAATCGTTATAAAGAATTTAGTATAATTTACGGCGTTTGTTTAATGTGATCTGGTTTACATCCTTAATTCTTTGGACTTCGGGAATTATCAAGAAAAAAACAGAAAACAAAATACTCAAAGAAATCGATAATGCAAATAGTTTGTTTGATTTTTCTACACATTTTCCATGTGCCTGATGCAATAAAAACAATTTGTTAGATACAAAGTCAAACTATGATCCCAGCCTCTCCATGTCGTGCACTTCCGACCCGCGCCACTAGATGACCCAGCGGTCGGATCGAGTCGTGTCTTCATCTTGGGTCTTGGGTGGGGGGGTTCTAGACGTTGCAAGTGCTAGAATGCTTATGATGTATCTCCTTTAAATTAATCGCCGCAGGCGAAGTTTCTAAAACTGCCTTTTTTCTGGAAAAATTTAGCTTAGAAGTTCTAGCCTTTAAGGTGTTACAAACCCCAAGAATTTCAGTCTTATACGCCACTTAATGGAACACCGTTCTTCCAAATAAAGAATACTACGAACTGCGCCGCAGGCGAAATTTTTTGTAAAACTAACTCTAATGCATTAGTTGAGATTATTCCTTTGGTATAAATTCGTATATTCAAATTTAGATATTCGGCTTTTCTTTTCACCTTTCGCTAAAAAGCGAAGCTTTCCCGTTCTACTACCGGAACAAGTTAAATCAAGCGCAACAGGCGATTTTTTTTTAATCTGTCTTTTTTTCCGGAAAATTTTAGGCTATTCTATACCTACACATTACAGGTTCTAGCTTTTAATGTGTTTCCGACCCCCAAGAATTTCAATCATAAAACCCCAAATAAATGAAACACCATTATTCCAAATATAAAACACTACGAAATGCGCCGCACGTGAAATTTTGTGGAAACGCTCTTGACCGATCCCAAATAAAAGTGAAATCACAGATCTTTCCGCCAAAAAAGTAGTGGCCATCCATAAGAAAGTAGGTACAAAGTTGATTCTTGTGTGTAGAAAATTCTCGATTTGCCGACGACATATAACTTTCGGGATTGGAAAAAAGTTTACGGATTTGATCTATTACGAGTAATGAGATTCAGATCTTCCGAAGGGGAATTAAACTTTCCGGGTGCGCCCGACAAATGTTTGAAGAATCCGATTCTTGCCGGATAAGAATATTTCAATGGGACGACCGGAATACCGACGCCCGACTAAAGCATTCAGAACTCGAATTCTTATTCGTTTTGCCCGACAAGACTGTAAAAGGCTTTATTTCTTACGTGTAAATAGAAGCCGATGTGCCGACGAAACTTAAACTTTCGGGGTGCGCCTGATAAACGTTTATAGAATTTGATTTCTTACGTATAAAAAGAAACCGATGTGCCGACGATACTTGAACTTCCCAGTTCTTCCCCGGTGCACACGACACATGTTTGCTGAAATTGATTTATCACAGATCAAGAGAACCCGATGTGCCGACGAGTCGATCGACCGACGCCCGACAAAAGCATACAGAAGTTAATTTCTTCTGTGTTTTGCCCGACAAATGTTCGCCGAATTCGCTTTCTTGCGTATATAAAGAACCCAATGTGCCGATGAGTCTACCGACGCACGAAGAAAGCATACAAAATTAAATTTCTAATGTATAAAAAGAACCCGATGTTCCGACAAGTCGACCGACGCCCGACAAAAAGACTTGTCGATCGCTTCTGTGTTGGAACAATTTTCATGTGACATTTCTTCTGTACTTTCACGCAAGTAATTCCGTACTGACAAAAAAAAACGATAAAATACTTCCTTTCAACACGTTTTCCGTGGTAATTCTCGTAATTTTCTAACCTCGTTGTCCGTTGTCCCAGCACGATGATTTTGGCCTCCCCTGTGGGCATTTTGAGCCCTCGGCATTTTGTACGATTCTGATTTTGGGGTCTTCCTCCCCAGTGAGCATTTTGCACCGTTGGAATTCTGGACGATTTCGATTTCGGGTCTTCGATCTCTCTTTTGGGCATTTTAAGCCGAGAGCATTTTGATCGGGAGCATTCTGAATTGTAGACGTTTTGAACCGTTGGTATTTTGATCCTCGGCATTATGAGCGTGAGCATTATGAGTGTGGGCAAGAAGATCGTGTTGATTTGGGGAACCACCCGGTTCTGAAGGGGAGGGGTTCCCAGATTCACCACGACCTTATTGCCCATTCTCACAATGCCCACAGTTCAAAATGCCTATGACTCAGAATGCCCACATGTGAGGTCAAAGACCACGAATCGAAACCGCCCAGAATTCCAGTGGCAGAAACTGCCAACAGTTATAACAAAAAGGATTACCACGGAAATGGTATTGAAAGGAATAATTTTGTTGTTTTTGGGTCAGTTCGGAGTTGTTTGCGTGAAAGTAGCCTATAGAAGTCAAAAAATTCTTCCCACACAGAAAGCGAAACTAGGCTATCTCAATCCTCCAGTAAATTTGCACCATGATGGTAAGAATTGTTCCTTAAATAAAAATAATAGTTTTGAGATCGCTGTTTGAGATTCAGCTTTTTTGTTCAGAATTCTGCAGTGAGTTTAAAAATTTCAAGATCAGAATGCATGCTGCATTTTGGGACCCCGAAACGTTAGGCTACTGACAGGGTACATATGAATATGTAAAGTCTGTTCGTCTATCTGTCAATTAGGAAGATAACATTGGAAGATGCCTACCTGTGATATATTTAATACGGACTGAACACCAAGAAATTCAATCGTGGGCATTCTGAACCGTGGGCATTTTGAGCCGTGGGCATTATGAATGTTAGCCCTGAAGGGATGTACATTTCTCTTGCAGGCAGCATAATACCGAGATGTTGTGTTATTAGCCTACAGTATAGATTAAAAGAAAGTAGACACGCAGCGAAAACACAGAACATATTGAACAACTCTTCGATGTTTGTGGTTAGGGTCCGAAGAGAGCCACTTACTGCTGCTGAGAGAGAAGATAATGTTTAAGATGCCACTTCGCATCAGGGAGCCACACGAGAGAAATGTTGATATTTAAGGTTTGAGGTGATCAGCAAGCAGCAGAAGGTTTGAGAGTGTAATCTAATGAAATCGACCGTGCTGAAAACGAAAATCTGCGTTATATACTCGACAAGTGGGTGCAACATCCAGATTTCTTCAAATTCCCTAAAAATTCATCTAAACTTGAAAAAAAGTATCTTTAAATCGATAAGAAATCACAAATGATTCCAAAGTCATTCAATTATACCTCAGATCATAGATAATTGAATAAAGAATGACATTCTTTTTTCAAAATTGTTTTATTTCATACCGTTCAGTTGTAATCCGAAAATTTCGGCAAAAAAGTTAACATAATTTATTTCTCTTTTGGATTAATCTTGATCTATCTCGAAAATTTGCCTTAATAAGGTGTATTTTCTTTTCATGAGTTCTGTAGAAAACTTATTATCCTACAAAATGGCTGATCCAGAAATTCTCTAACCCTTCCCGTTTTAGAACTATTAAGAAAGAAGTGGAGTGACCCAATTTTTAGCTCGGATCAGCAGCGGCATCTATCCAATAGTATAGTCAATATAAGGTTTGACCAAAAACAAATTGCAACATAAATAATTTTCACACCATCTTGTACAGAAAAAAAAACTGTACGTTGAGAAACCTAGCGGGGTGCAAAATTCGTGTTTTTTAGCGTTTTATATATTATTTATTATTTGTCAGCTGAAATTTTCGATTCTCGTAAGGGTTAGGGTTTTGTTCATTGGAAACACATTTCTAATGCAGTTTTGTGTGCTGAGCTCGAATATCACACCAGATTTAATATACGGTTGACCGAGAGTGTTTCACATTCATCACTATTTAAGAAATCATTTTTTCTATCACATTATCCCGTTGTTTGCACTTGGGACCAACTACAGACCCAAATGGATGTGTTTAATCTCTAATTAGTCGCTGTGCTTTTATTTATTATGGTTAATAACAAATTATTTGATTATTTTATATCTGGTTGACGTCATCAGTTTTAAATTCATCATTTGTCCCACGCAATATTTACAGTGTATAACTTGGGATAAATTATAATTGCGATATGAATAATCAATCCACTTTCCTGCAGGCAACTTTTCCACCACTTTCCTAAGGCAAAAATTTTCGACCCTAAGATCAAACGTGCTGTGTTGTACTGGCTACCCCCTATGTGTGGGGTGAGTCGAATAAGCTTAGCCTGAACAGGTCTAAGAATGCCTTGCCCATTAATCGTAGTTGTCCAAGGATATAACTCAATACCACGGTCTACGGGTGGCAGCAATTACTAATCGTCACATCATAATTATTAATCAGTTATATATAAATTATTATTAAAATTGTTAAAACCATACTCGTTCGGCGTTTGCTGATGTTCTCGTCGGGCCATATTATCCTGCGGAACTTCTTCTAGCGACAACTTTTAGCTGACGGTTGTTCAAGCACGTAGATTCAGTAACCTAAGGTCGTCTTTTGAGACTGAGGGAACTTTGAGATGGCTGCCTTCACTGGCGGGATAGGTCGCACATCTATACCCATAATACAAGGTCCAAGTTTCTCGTGCTCTGCCGGATTTGTGAAACAAAAAATGCTTTGTAGACGTAGTACACAAGCTGCATGAAAGCTGCGCACGTCTTTGTCTCGGCTTCCCATTTGATTTGCAATTAAGGGCCTTTAGTTCTTTCAAGCTCCAAAGAGCTGAGTCTTTGGTGTCTTGGTCCCCTTAGATGACCTTGATGACCTTTTTCATTCTTGGGGACAGGTCGTGGGTTGTCCTGGCCGTTTTTCATTCTTGGGGACAGGTCGTGGGTTGTCCTGGCCGTCCTGGCCATTCGGGGCTTCGTGGCAACTGGTTGTCGTTGTCGACCACAGCCTCGTGGGTCCATCGGTGCTTTCTGCATGGATCTGGCACCATCGGTTTCCATATGTTAGTGACTCAGGACCTTTTGTTTTAGGGGAAGGGTGATGTAGAACTTTGCGGTTTCTTCGCGGGGAATTTTGTTGGAGCTGGAACAGATTCCCCCATGTTGCGCCAGTCAAGCACGAATCCTCAATTTTTGGGCATGGTGCCCCAACGTCAGGGCATGCCCAAGGTATGGGCATGGTGCCCATACGTTGGGGCACCATGCCCTGGAGCATGGGCATGATACTAGCATGGCACCCCCATGATATTTGGTTGAACTGAGATTGATTACATACCTAAATAGGGCCTTCTTCCTCTCCTAGACCACAAGATACTTGATCTTATGTTCTATCTAACCTCTTTTTCCAATTTTAAAAATACTAGAGAACTTCCAAGAAATTTAGCATTTAATGAAGACCACTTTTTCTTATTGGTTTACCTATCCATTTCCAGGGGAAAAGGGTAAATTCATTCATGGCTAAATTTCTTGGAAGTTCTCCAATATTTTTAAAATTGGAAAAAGAGGTTAGATAGAACATAAGATCAAGTATCTTGTGGTCTAGGAGAGGAAGAAGGCCCTATTTAGGTATGTAATAAATCTCAGTTCAACCAAATATCATGGGGGTGCCATGCTAGTTCCATGCCCATGCTCCAGGGCATGGTGCCCCAACGTATGGGCACCATGCCCATATCTTGGGGCATGCCCTGACGTTGGGGCACCATGCCCAAAAATTGAGGATTTGTGCATGACTGTGTTGCGCCATCTACCTCGGTACCTCCTTTTCAGACCTTGCTTCTCCGACTTTTGATCGGTAGTATGTCACTGTCTTCTTCGCTACATCAGCAATATATTTTTCGTTGGCTTCTTGGTTTAGGCCGATTCTTCGTTGTGTTCATCGTCTCGTATTCGTGATTGTTTAATTTCGATTGTTCCGAGACGACGGATGGTTTTGCGAACCTGCCTGTCGTCTAGGGATTCTAAGGCTAGGATTCTAGGTTTGAGCCGCTCCATCGAAAACATTTGCATGGAGCGTTGACGACTCTCGACACCAAAGAGACCAAATATCAGGAGGGTTTTCGCGAGCTGGAAAGCAAAGTCGGAATCCCTTTACAATGGTTTTTGCGCTGCTTGGAAACTGAAGTAGCTTTTCCGGATAGTGATTCCAGAAAACTAGTGGCGATATCAGCTTTCCATGCGTTTTTGCGATCTGTCCAGCGGGAAATTGGACAGCGATTCCTGCAATCGCTTTCCCACTGGTTTCGAGATGCTCTTCCCTCCCAAGGTGATTTCGGTATCTCGCGAAAACCCTATTATAGCACTCTTAATGATGATAAGTACAGTGGTGGTCCTTGCACGACGGCACTTGTGGTCCTTGCTACGAGTTACGAAAGATTTGGCGACCATTGTTGGAATTTTTTCCGACACATTTAAACTGCCATAAAAACGCGAAATTTTCAATTTTTGGGGCCTAGCACCCCCCGGCCGAGTATATAACGCCCATTTTCGTGATCAGCGCTATCGATTACCCCATATTCCGTTGTCAAACCTTCTGCTGCTCACTGATCACCTACCCGACACATTTTCGTTGAGTGGCTCCCTGACTATTATAAGAACTGATGTAAAGACCGAGCACCGAAAATTACGGAGGAGTATTAGAACTTCGTACACATCTTGGCAAGGACAAATAATCTCCCTATCTCTGTAATATGACGATGCTGAGTGACCAAAACTTGTGGACATGTGTTTGTCCATAAGTTCGTTTTCCCAACTTGAGCGGTTTTGAGCCTGAAGAGGACCCTTGCCAAGAAGGGCCAAGATATAGCTCTAACAAAATTTAGCTGACGTATCCGTTTTGCACTTTCAAATTGACCTGTATTTGATCCTGTCGCCAAATGTGAGCAAAACAATTCGATCCCTTCAAAATTTACCGTGCTAAAAGACGTGCGGAGAAACTCTAGTCATAAGTACCCGGCACCAACCTTTTGGGATCTCAAAAACATGCGTAACCTAAAGCGCTGCGCTCAAGCCTAGCTCAAAGCTGAGTCATTTAAAATATCCAAGATATTATTTTCAGTGCTAATGTCTATCCGCGAGTACTCTTCCAAAAGGTGGCTCAACCGTAAAATTCCGAGGATTCACTGGACGGCACATGTCAGCAGCCGTGAGTGAAAGGGGGGGGGGGGTAACTACAGAAAGAAGGAAGTGTGACCATTTTGTGCCGAAAAGACCACCTGCTTCGTGGACAAGGACTAAAAAGTGTGTATTATGTCTTTGAGCGTACTTCTTTGAGGCATGGATAAAGCCGATGCAAACAGCTATTGTTTGTTTTTATACAGACCAGCTCGGGCCAAAAAAAAAGCTGCGTCCCAGTCGTAGTGATTGGAATTTTTTTTAAAAAGGAGGGAGGAATGTCAGAGAATTTAGTAATATTGTCACGACATGAGTGGCAACCCCATTCAGATTTTTCTGCTGTGATTTATTCAGTGTTTTATAAGCAACGCTTATTTTTAAATTAAAATTGTATTAAAATTATATATAATATTCATGAATTTCAGCTCCGGCTGGATGCGCCAGAATATACAACGATCGAATGAACTACCTTATTTCACCGGTTGCACCAAACCTTTGCAACGCTGCAGGAGATGTAGGTGCCACATGTGTCGTCAATGCGGATACGCCCGATGGAGTATGTACATGTAGCTCAAGGTTTACCAACTCGGCGCTGACTGCGGGGGCCTTCCCAATTTGCCGAAGTAAGTAAGCCTGATGATGATATTGAATTTTTTTTATTTAGGTACTAGAGAAGAAAAGGGTAATAGCTCAGCACAGAGAAAGAAAAGGAAAAAATTACACTGAGCTTTCAATAACAGAGTAAATGCACAAGATATCAAAATAAATATATAAAAAAGAAAAGGGATTAAGCGGGTCTAAAAAATCTTCTTCCTAGATGGAATGCGGAGAAATGGCCAAGGGCAAAAATGTGAAGGTCCTGGGCAATGGAAGATAACTTTGCACAAGGGTCAGAGGGCAATAAAATGTCATCTTTACTCAATTACGCCACTAAGAAATTGCAGTTTAACTTTAGATGATCATAATTTACTTTAACAATTGTTTTGCAATCAACCAACATTTAAATTTTATTTCAGCAAATCGGTTCAGCACGCTCGGAGGTTATCGGGATCAAATACGGGCGGGCTAATGTATTATGTAAAACACATCCACATTTTCGTTATTGTTTTCGTGAGGGCCCCCCACCTTGGGATCGTCCCTTTTTCCCTCTTCTCTTCACGAGAGATCAAATTGCCAAAGCTTACAGAAACGTTACAGATACTAAGTGCATATCACTGCACCTCCCAACAAAAAGTGTTCAATCGTTAAATTTTTTTTTTACTTGCAGTTGTACCAACATGTACCATGTTTGGAGTAAACTCATGCCAGTACTTAGGAGATACCAACGCGGTGTGTACTACGAATAATTTGGGGACCGGGTACACATGTACTTGCAGTTCAGGATTCATTCAAGTTACCTCGCCAGTTGTCACTTGCCAAGGTGAGTATTTATATTTATTTATTTATTTGTGACCCACTTTTTAGATAACAGCGAGTATGAGTAAAGTACACAAAATAAAATACACATATTAAAACACTAAACAAAACAAAGTACATAAACATGCTACATTCTTTTCATATAGTTTAAAAACACACTAAATTGACTTAAACCTTTTTAAACAGTGACAAGCACATTAAACGGGTTCAGGATTGAAAAACTGGCTAATAATTTATAGGGCTAACAGGGCAGGATGCTTACTAAGGCACTAAGGTAAGCGTATTGAGGCACCAACGTTTCAAACTTTATTTCCATGTCAGTTTTCTAGGGGATCGACTAAAAAAGGGAACGGCACGGTACGACATAGTGTAAGAGGCACGAGCTCTAAAAAGAGGCACGAAAACTTAAAGGGATTTGTCAAGCTCGAGAGAAGGGCAGAAACAATGTACTACCGTGCCTTCTTTTAGGCTCTGGAGTTATGAACTCTCACTCACTTACTTGCCTTCTTGTACTACTTTTTTTTTTTCTTTTTTTTTTCCACCTCCACTCCTTTCAGTGACGCAGTCTTCATTACAACTCAAATTTCTTATCTTTATACGTCACCTACACTCTACTCTTACATTAAATTCAAATTATTACTTATTTCTTACTTTATAATTATCATTCTTTTAATTTGATTTGGGCAGTTAAAACCATTAAACTCAAAAAGAGCCGTATCCTACAAGCAATCTAAAACATTCACATTAAAATAATGGCTCAACCGGTATCACAGGGTGCCCTTCCAGCATAGGGAGCCCCTTCCACCGTAACCAAAATTACCAAAAATAAAATAAAAAAACATTTTTTTTACGGCTCTTCACCACTTTACTAAATTATCATTCCAACCTCCCAAACCACCCAAAAAAATGACCTAAAAATAAAATACTGTATCTTGTACTACTTGCTAATCTCTTTGTATTACTCGTGTATCCTGCGCCATGCCGTGCCTCTTTTTAGTCGATCCCGTTTTCTAAGCCCTGATAACTCTTTCTTTGATCCGAAAGACCTTTTCTATCCGTCTTATACAGTGATGCCTCAAAACGGCTGCAAATATGGCCATTCTTCGTAAAATTAAGTAGAAAAATGTTCACCAAATAAACTCGCTAAAATCCCTACTTCGTCCTCTCGAACTCTCCTGTAATACAGTCTCCATTTTCTCAGGAAAAAGACTTTTCAGGCTCGAAGTCGCGTGTTATTTAAACCAACAGGAACATCAAAGCGATTCGCAATGTGTGACCTGAGGAAAATCAAAGTAGAAGCCACAGTTCGGCTAACGCCAGATATTAAGCATTATTCGTCCCAGCAGCTAAATAGAAGTGAAGCAAAACGTCAAAATTTGCTAATCCATAATTATATTCCATTCGGTGCATTAGTTTCGTTGATTGGATGATTTTGGCACGACGGCATGGTTCCCTTATTATTGTTCTTTTCCTTTTGCGTTCTTCCTTCTTTTTTTGTTCTTCCTCTTTCAGTTTTCTTCTCTTTTCTTGAAAAAAGTGCAAATTAATTTAAAATGAGGATTTTTTTTAGTGTCCCACAGGCCCATTTGGGCTTTCCTGCAGTCAAAGGTACCGACTAATTGTGTAAAGAATAGTAAGAGTGTTTTAAAAGGTTTGTTCCTGTTTGTAAAAGTTGGTTAATATAATGAAGAGCATCTTGTGCACCTAGGCTGCTAAATATCGGCTCCACTAAGCAGCTACTATCCAGTCCGCTCCGTCGTATTTACCAAACCAAAGCTTCTGCTACAAACAGGAGGAAACCCGTTGTGATGTTGGATTTCGGGCGCGGTCGCATAAGGACTGGGAAACTTACAAATAGTGAACAAAACGTTTTACCGTTTACTGTTCAACTACTCAGAGATTAAAGCACAGGCCGCAATAGTTACATTCCCTATACATTTGGAGATACATGACTCCTTTGGAACTTCCAGGTATAGGTACTATATTTATATCCAGATATAGGTTTCCAGATATAGGTACTTTTACTTACTTGTACTTGTGTCAGGACGCAAGCTGTGCAGCTCTCCCTGGCGACAGCAGCTGACGGACCAAGGTGTGCCATGAATCTCGGTCTTCTGTGAATGGCATCGAGATTTGAAGCCAGTGGAGATCCCATCTCCTCCCATGGCGGCGGAAGCCTCCGATGGGCTCGAGGTCTTCCTTGAGGGTGCTCCACTTCTCGATGGAGTCGCCGGGACCTCCACCGCATCGCCTCCCGGGTATGCCGTAGCCAGAGTTTCATTTCCTTGGTTTGTCAGTGCCAATGTTTCTTGGAGATAAGTTTGACCGTAGGGTCTCCAGTCCTGCGGCACCCTGCAGCGCTAGTTAACAAAATTATTGTGTCATTTTCTGATCAGAGAAACTGTTTTAGGTCTCAACTCTTGCGCTCTCAGTGGTAATCGAGAATGCAAAGTAAAAGGCGACACGAATGCAGTCTGCGTCGACTACACTCCAGTTGGAACTGGATATTCATGCAACTGTTCCCCGGGATTCATGCAGTCACGATCCGGAACGGTCACATGCACTAGTAAGTTATAGCTGATAATCCAGACAGATAACTTCTACTAAGATCTCAAGTCGTTGAGCGTGTATTTGCACCTGACAGGCTGCGGATGTCCTCGCTTGAATCTAGGAAATGGAATAACATGAGAAAGAGAGATTAATAGTTATATGCTTATATGGCGCTTGCAATGGCGGTTAGCATGTTTATCAACCAAGCTTCGCGCTGTCACGGTCGTGCTTCTTCCGAAAGCCCCTTAAACTCCATATGATATCCACGTCTGCCAAGTTCCGTCCCGATCACATGTCCCACGGTGCTGCAGCACCCCTCTAACTCCGCCCACAGTGGCCAACTCCAGTGTGGACGTGCGAACTATCGAGTTTTGTCCAAATCGGGTCACACATTCGTGAATGACAATACTGTCCCCCACAGTTGTTGGCTCTGGTATGGATCTAAAAACATGCCATGTTGGACGCGTGCTCTTGCAAATTGTCAAGTTTTATGACAGCCGGATAACATGTTTGAGAATTATGCATGTCACTCGATTTCTCTGAGGCACTGTCTAGGGAACCGGGAGCCGTATTTTATGTCCTACGGGCTACGGAACCGGTAGTTCTAACGGAAACCAAACCGTAAGAGCTACGATTCCGGGATCTGACGTCATTGACTAACGGAAACTTGTATGTGCTGGCTCCCGTTCCGGTAGTAAATGAAAATAGCTCACGGAAACTTCATCGTATCAGCTTCTCGTCCGATAGTATCACGGAATTATTTACTCAGAAGCTAGGGAGCCGGTAGGTGATATCGGAAACTATACAATTGGGGCTTGTGCTCCGGTAGTGTCTACATGGGATATAGAACTCACGGAATAGTTTGGATGACAGCTAGGATGCCGGGATTTTCACTGACTAAGAGAAAATAACATGGGGAAAAAACTACTACCGGAACCCATATACTGAGAGAGCTAAGGTACCGGTAGCAACAACTATTTGGTTGAAAATGACCAGCTAACGGACACAGATGGTTATGGGCTAGGGTTCCGGTATTGCCAAAAAAAAAAAAATTACTCACGGACCCATGTTAGTGAAGACTAGGAGACCGGTAGTGAATATTTTTAACTAACGGAACCCAACTCCTGTGGGCTAGGGTTCCGGTATTGCAAAAAAAAAAATTTACTCACGAACCCATGTTAGTGAAGACTAGGAGACCGGGAGAGAATATTTTTAACTCACGGAACCCAACTCCTGTGGGCTAGGGTTCCGGTAGAGTAAACAAAAATTACAAACTCACGGACGCTTGTCAATATGGACTTCGGGTCCGGTAGCATATATTATCAGCTCACGGAACCAAACTTGCATGGGCTAGGGTTCCGGTAGTGCGTGATTATACTTATTAATACTTGTTACCCCAGTTCGTATTTTTTTCGCACTACCGGAACCCTAGCCCATGGGAGTTTGGTTCCGTGAGTTAAAAATATTCACTCCCGGTCACCTAGTCTCCATTAATATGGGTCCGTGAGAAAAAAATATTTTCTTTTGTCAATACCGGAACCCTAGACCACAGGAGTTGGGTTCCGTGAGTTAAAATTATTCACTCACGGTCTCGTAGTCTTCACTAATATGGGTCCGTGAGTAAAATTTTTTTTTTTGCAATTCCGGAACCCTAACCCCTAGCCATCTGTGTACGTGAGCTGGTCATTTTCAACCAAATAGTCGTTGCTAACGGTACCTTAGCTCTCAATATATGGGTTCCGGTAGTAAATTTTTTCCCATATTATTTTCTCTAAGTCAGTGAAATTCCCGGCATCCTAGCTCTCATCCAAACTTTTCCATGAGTTCTATATCCCATGTAGATACTACCGGAGCACAAGCTACAAGTATATAGTTTCCGGTATCACCTACCGGCTCCCTAGCTTCTGAGTACATAATTCCGTGAGACTACCGAACGAGAAGCTGATACGATGAAGTTTCCGTGAGCTATTTCCATTTACTACCGGAACGGGAGCCAGCACGTACAAGTTTCCGTTAGTCAATGACGTCAGATCCCAGAATCGTAGCTCTTACGGTTTGGTTTCCGTGAGAACTACCGGTTCCGTAGCCCGTAGGACATAAAGTACGGCTCCCGGTTCCCTAGACAGTGCCTTTCTGTGACCCCCCTTCTTCAACTCCTACCGCAACTGTCGGACCTAGTTCAGACCTTATACAGAATACATTGGACATGTGGTCTAGTCAACGTTTTCGTCAAAATCGGACAACTTATCCGAAAGTTATGCACTTACCTGTACTTGTGTTAGAACGCAATCTGTGCAGCACTCCCTGACGATAACGGCTGACGGACCAAGTCATTCCACGCATCTCGGAGCCAGGAGGGGTTGCTGCGGCACCATGCCCTGCAGCAAGGGCATGGTACTCTCATGGCAATCCATTTGAAAAGCAAAGTTCAATTTCAGATTCTCAGTTCTACAGATCTTTATGGGGGCACGATGCCCTTGCCCCAGCTTATGAGCACCATGCCCATAAGTTGGGGCACCATGCCCCAAAATTGAGGATTTGTGGATGACAGAGCTCTACCTCCAGAACGGAACGGAAAACTCCAATGATCTCGAGGTTTTTCTTGAGGGGGCTCATCCACGTTTTACACTGATCTCCGCCGAATTTCCTCCATTTGGTCAGTGGGGTGGTGAACAAAGCTTTCTTCGCTTGGGTCGAGTCATTCCTTCTTATCACATGTCCAAACCAGGACAAGTGGCCTTTCTCAACTAATGAGGCTGCATCGTGCTTTTGGGAGGACCGTCTCCTTTAAGATTTCCAGATTCAAGCGAATATAGAAGCAACCTATCAGGTGTATCTACATGCTTTAAATTTATCCTCGCTACCATCAAGGCGGTGTCGCCCGTTGTTGTCGCCAGTAGGTACAGTCTCGCCAGTACTTACAGTCTCGAAGCTTAGACTGTACTCTAGTTGCTAGTTTGGGATACCAACACATTACTGGCAGGATACCTATGACTTCGTAAAGTTTGTCCGTCCATCTGTCTCTCCGTCCGTCTGTCTGTGAGGACGATAACTGTTAAAGTACTTGAGATATTTTGTTCAGACTTGGTGTGAAGACCAAAGTACAGGTTCAGTTCGCAGCTCGTGCCCGTAGCCCCATATTTAGGGGTGGGGGAAGATATCATATTTAAGGGCGAAATACATATTTTTTAACAGCCAATGAGATGGCCGGCTTAGGGATCAGAAGACATGCCGAGTCCAAATCTGAAACTCATTTTCTCGCCAGACAATTAGTTCACACGGAATCCAGCCATACCGGAAAAATCTGTTGCAAGTAGACTTTTGGCTGAAGTTGATTGGATGTTCGATGTAGCTGTAAGGAGACGTGCCTTCTTGCCGGATAACTGATATATTACCTTCCAGCTCTTCTTAAGGTTTCAGTAAGCTCCAGTACAGCAGAGGTATGCTTATTTGGACGTTCGTTAACTATATCATCCAATTGCTGTTTTAAGCTTAACTACTGTTCGGTCAAATCGATGGGCTGCTATGAACATCTGAGTGTCCCTTTCGGGTTTTCATTTTACCACCCACTCAAAACCTGCACTTTAAATAATGTCCAAAGAAACATACCTCTAATTTACTTCGCTTTCTAGAACCAGGAACAAATAATCACACCCTATCTCTGTAATATGACCATGTGGAGTCGAATATTTCCCTGTACCATGCCCGATCCAAACGAGCGGCGGTTCGGAGCTACGCGGCACATCACGTCTCGTTACCTCTACAGAAGCTGTATCGCTGTGAAGCCGCGTAGAAGAAACTTTCAAAGTCAAGGCCGATCGGTTCTCTGGACGCGCTCCAGAGCGGGTCAGCGTGCCTCCACAGATGGGCGAATCCGATCAGGAAAGGATTCGAATCCGAATCCAGGGCTCCAGTACCAATCCGATTCCGAATCCACCATTTCATGCCGAGGATTCCGAATCCGACCTTGACAAAAATCAATTCATGTACATAAGTTATAGTTTAAAAATCAGAGGTGAAAAAAATCACTGATATCTAAGGTATTCAGATAACTTGATTGATTACTAAGGATGGTTGGTAGTGGAGCCCAAAAAACTGGATTGCCGAAGCCCACTGTGTAAAAGTTTGGAAAATGGAAACTGTAAGGATATAGACTAGAAATTTGAGCGGATTTGGGATTCACCCATCTCTGCGTGCCTCCTGCACTTATTGCTCTGCGACGAGCAACGGCGACGACGGAAGTATCAACTCAAAGCTAGAGCAACTTCTTCTAACTCCGCTCAGTTTTGTCGTGGTATCCATAGTCGCTGCATGGGACCTTCTATCTGATTATTTGTACTTGCTAGAACTAAACAAAAAAATGAAAAGCCTCCTCGTTTGACTTGTTCCCTCTTAACAGAGACATTACTGGTCGGTCACAAGGACGTTTTCGCCGTCGTCGCCTCGGTACTCGCTTTCGCCACACTTCTGGCCATACCGCACCACATGAGGGACAAAGGCTCGGAAACCAAGTACCCGGCAGCCATAGGAAAGAACATTCGCCTCGGTAGCTTACCGACCAAAGGAGTTTTCAAACCCCAAAAATTGTAACATCGAATGGTTAAAGGAACGATATTTTTTTAAATTGCAACCTAAAGATACTTCCATTTTTATAAAAGTAACCAATCTTTTCACACCGCAAGTTCATCAACAGGGCTTTTGGGATTTTACGATAACAAAGTACCACCCGTGAAAGTGGTACTATCCCCCACTTCTGTATTATCTCTTTAGCAATTCCACGTGTTCGTTTGTACGGCTTGGCGAATAAAAGACTTAGAATGCGTAAGCATTATAAATACACAAGTTTCTTCGGCGATGGACTACTTAACGTCTGAGTCTCTTCTTGCAGCATATTCTAAGGATTCTAAGTATAAACGATTAGTAGCGCTACAAACTTTTGAGGTCTTAACACGTTTTGTAATACTTGTCTAATCTTTGTTTCAATAAAGTCAAACTTCTTTCCCCGATTGTTTTCTAGAGGACAGAGATTGCACCCTACCGGACGAAAACGGATCTTTTTCTTGAAAGTGGCGTATACAAAATAATCCAACACTGTGGGGTATAGGACATTCGACTTAGAGAGTGAATTGTTGGCGTTTGGTAACTATTCATGGACCTGTACATACTGGAGACGTTATTCAGGCTCTTTCTTGATTGTATAATCCCAGTTTTGCAAAGGCTTGACCCGCATCCTATTGGGCGGTTATGACCCGACGTGCAAAACCCCCAAAACAGGCTCAAAGCAGTGGCCAAACGCAGATAATTAATTTTCAAGTCGATAGTCTTAAGTCCAGTCTTCACCTCCCGGAATCTGGGCTTCCAGATTATTCTTTGACTTCTTCTGTAAATTGCATCTGGAATATGAACCGGTCCGAAGTACATCAAAATAATCCGGAAAAAAGGGGCTTTTTAACTTCCAGATTTCCGGAATTTTTAAGTATCGCAGAAGAAATTCAAAAAAAAAATCTCGGAAAATCTGGGAACCCAGATTCCGGAAGGTGAAGACCCGACTGTATACCTTACAATGTTAAAGTATTTATTTATGCCCCATTCCGTTTTTGTCCGGTAGACTCTGGTAGGCTGCAATCCCTCTATACTGTCCTCAAGTCAATACTCTATACAACTAACTCCGAAACACGCCAGTGAACCTCGGAAAGAACAAGAAACGTCACCAAAACGAACTCTCTGAATTGATTCTGATCCTGTGCAAACCAGTCAGCGTTTTTTGTCGTGTCATTTCTCGCTCTTCGCTGTGCACACGGCGTTTCTTCATCGGAACGAAGAGTTAGTCATCAAGAGTATTCCACCATCCGTATTCGTGGAAGGAATACTGTATATGACCAGGGACCCATACATTTCCTGTAATGCCTCGCCATTCAGGGGGCTTGTCAATAAGAGATTTATGATGCTATGTTGACCGAACGGGAGATAGTTCGAGAAATACCCACGGTCAAATCACGTCCAAGGCCAGATAGACAAAATTTGGGATTGGCTGCTGGCGCCTGAGGGAGGAGTCTCTTTGGCGCGCACGTCCAATGAGGCAAACAAGAATGACGATTCGACCCAAGTGGTATTTTTGGAAAGTAGGCACGGATCGGACAACATAGCAACATAGGAAATGACAAGCCCCCTGTAAAGGAAATTTATGGGTCCCTGATATGACTAAGTCCAAAACACGCCAGTGATCCTGAGGAAGAAGGAGTAAACGTCTCCATGACGACTCAAACTCAACAACTCACATCCTGTCTGATGTGATACCACTTCTGCCTTTCTTCCGCTGGATACCCGGAGAAGCCGGAGATTTTCATCGACAAGGAGAGATAGTCATCAAGTGTATTTCATGCTTTAGACAGACGACACGGCCGGGTGACCGGGAATCCTGCAACCATTTTCTGCACCATCATCAATTACACACGGAAAAGCAGAGATTTCTTCAAAATCACAATGAAAGTGAAGAAAATCCGGCCGAGAAAACCAGATCGACTGTTCGCAATGTCAATGGGCAAACGTCGTAGTCACGAGAGGGTCGGACTGGAAAGAGGCCGCGGACTGATAGTCCTGCTAGGATTTTGGTTGAGATTTATTCAACCATCCGAAGAATTTCAGAATATCCGTCTGGGAAAAACTAAAGCGTCTGTCGAGCATCATGATTGTACAGCATTGTTCAAACTGGTGTAATCAGGGCGACCTCTTGGATTCGCTTTCCGAAAAAAGGGAGAATCCGCTGAGCGCAAGAACAAACGGATAGTCGTTGCGCCTCAGTTGCACCTTTACAACTTCTCGCTGACTTGCCAAAATCATTCCCCGATTCGCTATCTACGTCACAGTACTCGCGGAAACTAGCGTAGCGCAAGAACAGCTCTGAACAGGGACGAGTTTTGGCCCAAGTCGTAAAAACAGCCGGCAAATAAGCTCGCGGAGCGTTCTATAAGGCCAGAATCGGCCTTCTAGAAAGGCCAATAAGCTGCATAAGGACTTCCACGCTAGCATTTCTTGACTAGCTAGAGCAACCCAAGCACTATTTTTCCTAATCAAGCCCGTCACGTCCTGCTCGCAGCATAAGCCAACCTGTGTAGCTCTCATGCAGCTTATTACACCAATCCGAACAATGCTTGGGACCTGCTCAACGGTCTCCTACGCAGGTGAGGGTGTCCATGCTGTCGGTGCACAAAACAGTGCAAACCAGAACGTCTGCAGGTTACTAAAAAAAACGAGGAACGATTTAGGAGATGCGTATTTTATATTCTCACCAAACAATCTGGACGACTAGAAATCAAAACTCTAAAAATATATAATATACGATCCGTCTTCTAAACTATATAAAAGTCACGACAAATAAATTACAAATTTGTTACTCAGATCAATTCACAACGCAATCTCGCATACAAATATAACACTTTTTAACCACTGGAGTCAGATCACAGGTATTTTTATTTTATTCATTAGCCAACTATGAAAAAAACTATTTTGAGAAAGCGTGGATGACGTAGAGACTATGCTATTATCAGTATTCCGCGTTTATCCTGCTGATCCTCACCTCCGCAACCTTTAAAGCACGTACCCCCCCCCCCCCGTCAAAAAGCCGGCATAAAAATTGACGACGCCAAATGTAATCACTCAAATTTGAAAGCCAAGAAACTAACTTAGGTCTCCTGAACTTTAAAGGAGTTAATTCAGAAGCATTCTCGCATTTGCAATAACTAGATCACCCACTTTCAAGTTACTAGTCTAAAACCAGCATTCGATACGACCATGCGTTGTATCTAGTGGTGTCATTTAGAACGTGTTCCACCCTCCTTACCATAATAACTATTAGTTACTATTTTCGTTACAGCCTCGTGAAAAGTTACCACGCTGACCATTCCAACCTTCTCGAAATAGTAACTATCTGCTTCCCACGCTCGGGAGCGTAGTAAGCGTGGTAACTACGATCTCTGTCACGTGATTGGCGGCCGATTAGCCCGTGGCACGATATTTTGCAGAAAATAGGAAAATTCGTCCCAGCCCTAAGATGCATTTTTTTTTTATTGACACAAATTTTGTTGGGCTTCCTGGCCCTCATGCCATAAAGCCAAAATTCGTGACGGTAAGTAGGGTGGAATACGCTCTTAGAAGTACAAGGCTGGGACATGGTGACTCACTGCGAAAAATAGGAATGCGAAATAAAATATTTAGCTAGTTCATGATTAAAAAGCAAAATAATAATATTTAGTCGCGTTATCCTTCTACAACTTGTTATACCATTTCTGCTTAAAAATCGGACATACTCTTCAAGAAGAAAAGAGGTGTCCGTTTTGGTCACTGAATGATGAAGAACCATCCAACCAGAAGCGGAGCCTAATAGATCCATCAAGGACCTTATTCGCTCCAAAGTGCGAGTTAAGGTAATTGGGGTAATACTATCCACCCCATGGATGGACAAGTTTCGCTAAAGGTCTAATCCAGTTTTCTGTAATTTGTAAATAATGCTGGCTAGTCTTAAGAACTTGAACTTCCGTCCAGAATGATCATTCCTACAAACTATGGTAATGGTTTTCACCCATTTCCGTCATATCAATTATATCCTTTAAGCAAATATTCAAGAGTTTTCATGCAAGTGTAAAAATACTGACGGACGGACAAGTCGAGGGAACGAGCTTTAAAAAGAAAACATTGATCACTGGATGCTAACTTATGGCAGATTAACTGCACCAGTCAACGTGACTGTGCGACAAGCTTACAGAGGCAAGAATGCTGAAAGATGATGTTACGAAGAAACAACTGGATGTTACCGGTTTCTTCCACGTTTCTGATTCTAGACCGTAGGTTGGCTCTAAGTTCATCACAAGCAACAACTGTTCTTCACTTATAAGCAGGAAACTTCAGGAGTATTACAAATTCCGACGACAGCTGCGTTTCAAACGTCTTGGTTCCGGATGGGTTTGGGAACTGTGAAAGGCTCACTCCACATTCGTCTCAGGTCACCCTGAACAAAAAGAAAAAATAATGAAGAACATAATCATCGAATAACAAAAACAATGCAAATATCTTGCGTATCTGACATGTATGACGGATCTTGATAAAGTTTAACTGAAAATAGCTGAGATAGGACAATCTAGTTACCCATCATTTATTCACTAGAAGAGGCTCGAAGACTCGATGAAAATGCGTTACTTCGTTGTTCCGTATTCACGAATAATCGATTTTCATTTAGTGGAATTTCGCTGTCGGATTTGTGGTACCTGCGCTTGTACCTGAATTGTATGCTTGACGAAAACGATTTACGAAGAATAAGTGTTCAGCAATTAGCTACCTTCCACGAGCTGATCACTGGCCACTGAAAAGCCGCGTTTATATTGAGATTCAAATTTTCCGCGTCATAGTAGAATTTTGCGTTGTGAGGACGGCCATAGATATTCTGGACATCATAGGCTACTAGAGCAGGTAGTGAAAAAAAAAATCCTTTAACAGAAGCCAAATAATGCAGTGTGTTAAGTTAAATGATAAAAAAAATAAGTTGGTTTCTTTCGGCAGCCACTAGTCAAATCAACTCTTTGCCAACTTTATTATTCAAATAACGCATCCTACGTGTCGCTATGGGATGATGTCCCTACGTAGACGCGACACTACGAAGACACGACAGTACATGGAAACGAAAAAACCGTCAGTACATGGACACGTCACTGCAGGGACACGACGGAACGAAGACCGACACTACATGGACAGACGCTACGTAGACACGACGCTACATGGACAGTCCCTTCATAGACACGACACTACATGGACAGACACTACAGAGACACGACACTACGTAGACAGTTTTTGATTTTCGACGTAGTGACGGATTTTGTCCTCTTAGTGACGTGTCCACGCAGTGTCGTTCGATGTACCGTCGTGTCCACGTAGTGTCAGTTTTTTCTCGTCGACGTACTGTCGGAAATTTGTCCATGTAGCGTCGGGTTTTGTCCACTCAGTGACGTGTCGACGTAGCGTCGCTATCCCATCGCCTCCTACCAATCTGCTCCAGTGAGGATTTAAAACACAGGCAATAATGAGTACAGACCGCCAGCCAAGGTTACGTTACAACCTCCTCTGCTCTACACTTCCGACCGCCCGGCGGGAACCCACAAACTAAAAGTAGTGCTACTGAGCTTACTGTCTCATCAACTGATTTTGATACACTACAGGACCCTCATGCTGAACAATCAGCAATTTTTTCTTCGCATAAACCGTGTACGCTCGGATCCCATCGTCACTCTTAACTACACTGTAAGAAGTTTCGTAACAGATAGCACAAGGATGCGCAGTTTCAACAGACACCACTTGGGATGTTTTCTATTGTAATTTTGAAAACGTTATACCTTAAATGTTATGCGTAACACATTCATTCCCGTTTCAGAGTAGCCAATTTTAGAGTAACCAATCTGGATTTTCACTCTAGCATCCCGGACAGCACGCTCCCGAAGAGTTTTAAGATTTTTTTGTAAGAATAATACCCAACCACCGGATCGAGTCTACATTGTCTTTTTGATGTAAGTGGGTAATAAATAAATATTATTGTCAGGAAGAGCCTAAAAATCGTCAAAAAGCATCCGCCGACTTTTCCAATATCATGACTATAACAAACAAAAAAGTCAGCGGATGCTTTTTCGGCTCTTCCTGGCAATGCTTGATATGCATAACATTTAATGCATAACCTTTTCAAAATCACAAAAGACTACGTCCCAAGTACTGTCTCTTGAAACTGCGCATCCTTGTGTTATCTGTTATGAAACTTCTGACAGTATTGGAGACTGTTTCAACTAGACACATTTTTCGGCTCATCGACATCATGGATTGTTCTCTGATCTCCCAGGTAAAATGCAACTCCAGCCCTGCTTGTATAAAGGGATTCAGATGTTTAAAAAATAGCAGACGCAACCCGGCTTCAAACAGCTCTAAGGCCAATTGCAGTAGCCTATAACGTTATACAGTATTAAAGTAAAGCCACTATCCAGCGCAAGTCCGCTTTCGCCGTAAAACGAGTCCGGATTCGATTTTATTCTGCTTTCAGATACGGCAGCGCCATCCAAAATTAGTTTCTAGCCTACAGTTTTCACCATACCTGTTACTGGCAGTCGAATTACCTGAAGTCGTGGTTTGTCTTTACGTCCGTCTGTCTGTCAAAAGTTAGAGCGTGCTGTGGAAGTAACTCAGAAACCTGTCGAAAACAGAGCACGTGGGTTAGTAAGGTCCGCCTTCAAAGGAATAGTAACTCATTAACAAGGTCTAGAGTGAGAGGAACAGGAATCGAGGTCAGTCTCTGTCGTGCTTTGAGAACTGGCATGGGCGAGTAGGCTTTGACAGACATATGACACAGTGTTTCCGACTGACCTGACAACTTAAAGTTTAACCGAAAAGGGCTAGGATAGGACAATCTAGTTACCCATCACTTATTCGATTAAATTGGCCTGAAGACCCGCTGAAAATGAGTTACTTCGTTGTTCCGCTATTCACGAATAATCGATTTTCAAATAGTGGAATTGCCTTGTGATTTGTGGTGCCTCTATGCGCTTGTATTTTTGTTGTATGCCTTACGAGAAAGATTTATCATTTTTTTTTTCAGGCACTAAGCAATCGTCACCGATCTCACCACTGCCCACTGAAAAGCCGCATTTGTGTTGAGATTAAAATTTCCCGCGTCATAATAGAATTTACGCTGTGGGGACGGCCGGAGACATTCTGAGCCTCATAACTAAAGCGAATAGTGGAAAATCAAAAAACCATTTGCAGAATCCAAATAATTCAGTGTATCCAATTAAATGACACACAAATAAGTTAGCTTTTCAGTTAAACTTTAAAGGACCCGTCCCGCATATAATACTAATGCACTCTACTTCCGTAATGTTTTAATCTGTTCGTAGTCCCAAGATTTTTTATTTCGTAAGAGTGTAATCTACTCCCCCTATTAGAAATATACTGATTTGTACGCTTGCCATGTTTGGCGCTTTTCGAGACACCTCAGGCTCTCGATTGTTATTCTCTTTTAGCTGTCCGTTTGTCATAAAAGCAAAGGGGCCTGGAGAGAACAAATTAAAACCGCAAAGAGTAATTTGTTGAAGACAGAGATGAAATTTTAAAGTATATCTTGGAAGATCAGTTTAGAAACGCTACACAACGCGAAGTATACTTTATGGATGCCCATACGAAATTTGCTCTTATACCTTTTACTTACATATTTGCCTGACCACCCCCCGCCCGCGGTTTCGAAATTTCTGAAAACTATACAAGATGCTGCAAGCGTTCACCAACTGCAAGCGCCCCAGGCTACCAGAAACGACTAAGATGTATGGACCTGGCGGCATCCGACACTCGCGCATTGCTTTTCACACGGTCTGTCGGTGACCTCGACCACAAGTTAGGTTAGTTCCAGACGGGAGAGGAAGACGAAGTTTTCAGATATATCAAAAGACCCCTCTTGCTTATACTGCTTTTTATATTATCCTTAACTCCATCACGGGATTACAAGCTTCTGAAATCTCCGCCTTTCGCCGTTGTTTTGTTTTGTACCTACGACTTTTTAGCGCTTTTTTCGGCCTAGCCGAGTTTTGATAGTCACGTAATGCAAATTTCGCCGAAAGCTTCAGGTCCCCCGACAATACATCAGGACATCATTCACACATCAGGACATGAGAAGCACATTTTTTTTTTCATTTTGCATGGTTTACCATTATGTCCACCTTCTCTTTTCGATTTCTTTTATTTTGCTTGGTTTTTCCACTGTTTAACCACGACACGGTCAGTTTTCAAATGTTTTGCGTCCAACTTTGGCGTCGAAGAGCAGAAAGGCTGCATAGAGTCGAAACCGCTAACAAGAAAACCGGCGTAATTTCCTGTGGCAAGTAATGGTATTTTCGAAAACCGATATTTGTGAGCCATTTCGTCGTGAAAAGATCATTTCTTATAGTAAAGAGTTGTGCTTTAAGAGCAACATCATATTTACTTAGATGTCCCAGACTCGACCATCTGTGAGGGGAGGGAAGGAAACGCCGTTATGCGAAAAATCTAATCGGAAATAAGGGATTGCTCGAACTACGTAACAGCTTGCAGATACCCACCTATTGTCCTACCTAGGTCAGCCTGGGAGCAATAACTCAGGCCCTGTGCCCTTGCGTTGAAGCATACTCGAGACCCGAAGCAGTGTACTAGGAAAACGAGGTTGTATACGACAGACCCTAGCCCTTCTTAACCACTGTTTATACCCAAAGTTTCACATAACCAACCGAAGAACCAGGAGCTTGTGGTAGAGCGGTACACGCGCAATATTAAAAAATAAACATCACTGCACCCCTCCCGTATAGTGAAAGCGGGCGTTATACATAAGGATAATCTTCAATTATACAACAGTGCTCTCATATCTCTGAGAACTACTGCATCCCATTTCTTAAATGTAAGACCGCAAGTTCATTATTTCGGTTTCAGTATTACCTTCACCGCGCGGTCGTGAGCTATTTTGATTTACAATGAATTTAGAAGATTAGTTGCGTTTTGGCTGATACCATGGTATCTGTTACCACGGTAACAGGATCTGCAATTAGTCGTTTTTGCAGTTACCTTGGTATCTGATATACGGTGGCACTGCAAAAACGAATTTTGCCGAAATTGCACTTTTCGAAGTCATTCCAAAAGAAAAACTGATATCCAGTTACAGCACCAAGTGCTAAACTTCTTTCTCACCAATTTGACAAAACTTTATGAAAGTGAGATGACTTTTCAGATACCACCATCAGTTGAATATCAGATACCACGGTATCTGGCCATTATACCACGATAACTGCAAAAACACGTTTTGACCGTGGTATCAGATACCACGATAACTGCAAAAACGACTTTAGACCGTATATCAGATACCATGGTATTTGCGAAAATGCAACTATTATTTCGCACGGAATGTGCTCGGGGAGAATCGAATGGCAGTCGAGTTTGAGTTACCATCGAAGCAGCACGAGCGCTGCAGGAGTAGTGAAAGGACGCGTATTCATGGGCTGAGTGTCGTTTGTTATGGTATAGTATAAAAGGCCACACTACATATTTTTGTTATTACCTCTCTGCCGTAACTTAATGTAATAAATCTATATTTATTCGTCGGCGATTTATGAAGTGATGTCCTTTCCCAAGTCGGTCAAGTTATCTGGTTAAGCCAACAACCGTTCGGTTGGTTTATGAAACGCTGAAAAATTATTATTATTTTGTACGAAGATAACACTACTCTTTTACCTTAAGATACGCCATGGTGAGAAGGGGCAGCAGTGTAAAGGGTACAAGGTACAGCAGAGCCGGCTGGGCTGCTCTGAAGACTTCGGATGAAACGGTGGCAGTGATTAATCCCAAAAAGTAACCAATCAGCGAACAGTGAAAATAACTGAAAAAATAAAAAGCTATCGGTCAGGAAATCCAAATTACGGTCTTTTCAAAACCATTATAATAGAAGTAGTTTGTTACACTAAAGCCTCGCGACAAATAAAATGTAGCCTACATATTATAGACACAAACATGTAGAACAAGAAAAATGTTCACCGGTGTAGCACTTCGGGGACGTTCGCAAATAATCGTATGTCTTGCTAAAAAGCCGCCTTTTGAGGTCAGATAACAACCAGATCCAAATTCTTTCCACTCCAATTTTTTAAGTTTAACTGTTTTGTGGAAAAAATGGAATGAACTTGTGGTTCGTTGATCTTGTTATATATGTGGATATGTGTGTTATGTAGTGATAATGTGTGTTTTTTCCCTATGTATATGGCTACGGCTGAAGTAAATAAATAAATAAAGAACAACCAAACAGTGGATCGTGAAACTGAGAGACGAAAATCTTTGCCTGCAAGCAGTTTCAAGTTACAGAAGAAGAGTAAAGGTCCCACTAACGTCCAAAAGCCTTGCTCATGGTCATGGACCACAGAATAATAATGTACATTATTTCCGTAATAGCTTGTGTTCTACATGCTAGCACTGGATCGTCATCCACGCAACTAACATTATAACACAACTGTACAGATAGACTATGAATATCGTTTAGATTAACCAGAACTAAAATGCTGGGCGAAACAGGATAAAAAAGATTTCAAATAACGATCAGTTTGTGGGTCGTTTTAATAGTCTCTGGGAAGCAGCGTCTCTTTCTTTGTCGCGTATTGGGCCTGACACTTGTTGGGGTACCATAATAGGGGTCAAATGGAACTTGACTTGACTTAATGCTCCTGCCGAAGTGCTTCCGGCGTAGAGAGTGATGATACACGGCGCCTCCATTCGGACCGGTCTCTTGCAAGGATGTGAGCTTCCTCCTGAATATTTGCCATTGCTAGGAGGGCATCTGCTTTGTCCTTCCATCTGGTTGGGGGACGACCTCTTGGGCGCTTCCCGCCGTGCAGTACGGGATCAAAGTCGAAAATCGTTCGCGCGGGGGTGTCGGGGGGCATTTTTAGCAAAGTGTATGAGAGTTTTGTCGCAGCATGGCTGAAAGACCGTATTTTTGAGAAAATTGATCCGAGGCAGTATGGAAATATGCCGAACACGTCTACATCTCATTACCTAGTAAGTATAATTGACAAAATCTTACAAAACCTTGATGAACCAGATTCTTGGACTTATATTCGTTGACAAAATATAAGTCCACCTACTCTGATCCACTGCCCATCTTTTGTGGTGTTCCTCAAGGTACCCTTTTGGGACCACTTATGATAAATGATTTGGCAACAACACTGGACAACCGTTGGAAGTATGTCGATGACTTGTCACTCATTGAGTGCTGTCGGAAAAACCTCCCAAGCAGTGCAGGTTCACTAAGAATGATATATGTCAAGAGGCAAAGGTCGACAGAATGACTGTCAACTGCGACAAATCTGTAATTTTAACCATTTCTTTTTTAAAATCCACGCCAGTTTCTAACCCAATTATTCCCAGCGCTAGTCACGTGACCGAAATCAAACTACTTGGTGTCCATATAACTTCAGATCTGAAGTGGAACAAGCACGTCAATGGCATGTTAAAGAAAGCCAATTTGGCCATCAGATCTCTAAAGTTGCTGGCTCGCCATGGAATCCCTGCCCCACACCTCCTACGCATTTATTTTTCTTTTATTCGTTCCACACTGGAATACTGCTGCCCTGTATGGCATTTTGGACTGACGAAGGAACAGTCTGACCGGGTTGAGAGGGTGCAATACCGTGCCCTCCTAGTAATTTCAAAAGCCCCGAAAGTACCATACATATCCCTCCTTAATCAGTTTCAACTTCAACCCTTCACTCCCGTCGTTTAAAACTCTCCCTATCTTTTGGAAATAAAGTCCTGTCGAGCCCCATTCACCGAAATATCCTCCCGCCCCAACATGAACCGGCTCGGGTAAGGCCAAGCAGGTCCATTGCAGAGCCTGTACCGAAACTTCAACCTGTGACTGCTTAACATGCTCATTATGAGCTTAGTTTTGTGCCCTCGTTTGTTAAGTTGTTCAATGCCGGGTCGATTTTTTAGTCTGTAAAATAGTTATCAATTGTATATATTGTATTTTTGTGCATGTTATTTTTGGCTCATCGATTGACATACATGTTGACAACAAAAACTAATAATCGGCTCTGTCCGTCGCATGTTTTTTGAATAAAGTGAACTGAATTGAATTGCGAAGGAGATGTCCGTACCAATGTAGTGTGCGCTGGGCAAGTTGAACTGAGAAGGGCGTTTGGTCAGTTAACGCCAGGAGGTTCTCGTTGCTGACAAAGTCGTGCCAGCGTAGTCCTTCAATGCGACGCAGATGCTTTGTCTGGGCTATGTTTACGGCGCTACACACAGACTGAGAGGCTGGCCAGGTTTCGGCACCGTAAAGAAGCACGGATCCCACAGAAGCGTTGTATATGCGCATCTTGGTCCTATGGCTGATTGAGGGTTTCCTCCAGAGGGCACTTAGTCTTCCCACTACTGCTGAAGCTTTCGCGATTCAGGACGTTAGATCTTTAAGGAATGATCCGTCGCTTGAGAGGATGGAGCCAAGGTATGTAAATTCCTCAACAATCTCAGCTGGTTTGTCACCAACCATTAGCGTGGGCGGGGGACGCGGTGAGTTACGAGGTTCAACAAACATCACTTTGGTCTTCTGCCAGTTTATCGACAAGGATCTGCAGGGCTTCAGAGAGCAGAACCGTCAGGAACCACCAAGAACCCGTCAAGAGTGCTTTCTACAGCACCAAACTTAACCCCTCAACAACCACCCTCACAAAATTATCCCTCACTGAAGATGAAGAGCGCCACATTTTCTCCGCAATCATCAAATTCCTGACCACCCTTGATATCAGTGAAGCGGTTTAACGACGAGAAGAGGACGTAACGAACCCAATAGAAACTGACAATCAGGCGGCAACACTGGTTGAACGACTGAACAAGAAGAAAAGGCCGAAGTGGAGCATTTGCTGTCCGAAGCGGTCCGCACTACTGAAGAAGAAGAGCTTTGGCGGTGAGTCGGAGACAAGAGCAAGGTCATCGGCAAAGTCAGCGTCTGAAAGTATTCTATCGCCGTAATGCAAGCCGAACTGGAGGCGGTTAGTGGTCCGAGTCATGATGTAGTCGATCACACAGTTGAAAAGCTCCGGAGCAGCAGCACAGCCCTGACGGACTCCAGTATTGATTCCAAAAGAGGGACTCCGTCTGCCATTGACTTGCACGCAACTCTCAGTTCCTTCGTGGAGCCGCTCGAAAAGGCTGCAATATTTCGCTGGTAATCCAGTTGTCCTCAGTATAAGCCAAAGTGATTGCCGGTCGACAGAATCGAACGCCGCCTTGAAATCCACAAAAGCAATATATACTTTTTGTTGGAATTCTCGTGACTTTTCAATCAGCTGCCGCATTGTAAATATTTGCTCCACGGTAGACCTTCCTGGCATGAAGCCAGCCTGTTGGATCCTTCGTTTGCTTCTGAGGAAAGTTGTATATCGATCCAAGAGGGTCATGGCGAAGAGCTTTCCGGGTACAGAGAGGAGTGTAATTCCGCGATAGTTAGAACAGGTTCTGCGACTGCCTTTTCGTTTCCAAAGAGGCAGGATGATGCCCGCTCGCCAGTCTTGGAACGGTGGAACGGCAAATGGAACGGCATGATGCCATTTTTTATGTATTTTTTCAGGTAGAACGATCAATTAGGTGCCCAGATTTTAAATACTTCCTTATTGGTCCCTTGATTTCGCCTTCAATCAGTTACAACAAGTACTCTACTAGTGTCTACGACTAATATATCCGTCACTGTTGTTGACATCACATAGATGGCACTTCATGTACCGTCACGGTATTTTGTTTTTGGTATGGATGATTTTGGTTTATTACAAATTTCTTGAACTGAAGTCTAGACGGAGCCTCTTATTAGATGAATTTGCCTTCTGGCGGGTTTCTGGCGGGATCACTGGTCCTACGGTCAGCTTCTATCTGACCAGATATTCCTTCAGCCAAAGCTGACTGCGAATCATAACTGACAATGCTAAACGGATAGGCTACGTCAGCTACATTTTATTAGAGCTATATCTCGGCCCTTCTTGGCAAGGGTCCTCTTCAGGCTCAAGCTGGAAGATGAACTTGTGGAGAAGCAATTAGAGATTCTTCCCTAAATATCTGATTTTTTGAATTTCTTCCTTGAAAATTGCTTGGAGTTTAAGCTGGTGCTGTGATTTCATTTGGACACGGCTGCTGTTTTTGCTGCTCGATTGGGACCCTTGCCAAGAAGAGCCAAAATATAGCTCTTCTACCTGACTATTGTAGTGGTTTAGGAACTACGTTCACGAACCCCTAAAAGAGCGGTCGCCTTGTAAGCGGAGGGTCCTGGGTTCAAATCCCACCAGAGGAGCATTTTGTCTTTCAGTTCACTACTTGTACAACATCACTGTTATACTTAATAACAGCGTGGGCACCTGGAATATACATGTAACAGTGTCACTTACCTAACTTTACTCAGGTGACTAGGAGGAGGGGGGACACCCGCTGACGCATCAACCATCTGCGATTTCTTGTATGCGTCGTAACGGAGGACAAAGCACAGCAGAAGGCCTGGCATGACCTGAAAGGGGCAACAACTTTCAGTAGGCGTTTTTGTATTTCAATCAACCTTTAAAGTTCAACCAAATGGGGCTGAAAACCGACAGTCTAGTTACATATCATTTCATAGTCGCGTTTTTTTGCAGATACCATGGTATCTGTTACCACGGTAACTGAATCTGCAATTAGTCGTTTGTGCAGTTACCGTGGTATCTGATACCACGGTATAAAGTCGTCTTCGCGGTTATCACGGTATCTGAATATCAGATACCACGGTACCTTGCCAGATACCACGGTAACTGCGAAAACGCCTTTTAACCGTGATATCAGACACCACGGTAACTGCGAAAAAGACTTTAGACCGTGGTATCAGATACCATGGTATCTGCAAAAACGCAACTATTCACTTGAATACGCCTGAAAACCTGATAAAAATGCGTTACTTCGTTTGTCCGTTATCCACAGATAACTGATTTCATCAGATCTTTCGGATGTGTGGTATCTCTATCTGCTTGTCCCTCTACGCTTGAAATATTTACCAACTAAAAATCGCAGAAAACTGAAATCAAAATGTCAATCCCTTGCCAGGCATATCTTAACATCATCGACACGTTCCACACATGTCACACTGGATATGCAAGCCTTTGCAGAAATTCAAATTCCCCGCGTCCTGACGAAATTTCGTTTGTCGTGCAAGCAGCGCACACTCTGAATGTTATTACTAGAGCCCCGAGTGAAAAAAGGCAAAATCCTTTAAACGAGTCAAATTATTTCAGTGGATTCAAGTATCAGATGTTCATAAGGTTTCAAAATAAGGTTTCAGCTAAACTTTATAAAGCAGACAGTGAACAGAAGTCGACGACGATCCTTATGGTGGCACCAAACATTCCGGGAAACTGCGCAGAGAAAGAAAAGATTAAGCGAGGTTGTTCTGCCATTTCTGCCTCGGGCAATTTGGTCCGCCATCGATTTAGCCTTTTTACCAGTTTCCAGCTGAGTTATCTATACCTAAACCAAAAATTAGCAGTATTTTATATTCAAACAATGATAAAACGGATACGTCAGCTGCGATGGCCATATTTCGGCTCTTCTTGGTAAGGGTCCTCGATAGGCTGTCGAACGTCAGGGACAACGTTGGGGAAGAAACGACGTATCCATTTTATGCATTGTTTGAAGTTGTGTTTCCCAGTCACCTGGGGCTCAAGGAGTATTTGACAGTATTTTGCTATTTGGAATGTTGTTTTACATCATTATTGACCCTTGATTATACTCATCGGACAACCAGGTCCATTTTTGAAATTTCCCGCTTGAACCGGATTCTACCCGGACAATCCCCCTCCCAACGTGGCAACAACAAACAGCATAGCATCGAAGTTCCTTTCACGCGTCAATTCTAAGCCCCTCCCCCCATCCTAAATGTTGAGGTACAAACTAGAGGTCTAAACTAGACCTTACTCTTAAAAAAAAAAAATCCCGGTTCCAAGTTTCATAAAAAAAACTCGATGCACTCGAACGTTATTATTCCAACACACAGACGGACGGACGGACAGACAGATTTTCGATGTCATATAGCTATCTCTAATTTCCGTCTGGGTTCCAAGTATGTACTTACAATGTCTCCCAAGCCCAGCATCGAAAAGTGTCCTTGTCGCTGTGAGGGAAACAGAAGTTTCCCCGGAAGTGACAGCTTCTCTTGGTTCGACCCATGAATGTGCAGCTTCTTCGCAAAGAAATTCACTGGGTTGTCGGCAGTTCGCGTAGCAACCTAAAACGAAACTCCTTTTTACCCACGAATTAGACTTATAATCTTTATTTTTTTATTTCCCTCAAAAATTAGAAGTACAGAATATAATAGGCTATGTGAAAAAAAACTGTTTGCGTAATAAATATTCCTTCAGCCCAAGCTGAGTGCGAATCATTTGACGGTGCAAAACCGATACGTCACTTATTAGAGCAATATTTCGGCCCTTCTTGGCAAGGTTCCTGTTATGGCTCAAACTGGAAAATGGTGTAAAAAAATTACAAGTTTTTGTTTCACAAGTTCATTTTCCATATTGAGCGGCTTGAGCCTGAAGAAGACCCTTGCCAAGAAGGGTCGAAATATAGCTCAAAAAAATTCATCTGACGTATCCGTTTTGCACTGTCAAGTTTACGTTACATTATTCACTTGTGAAAAAATGGGTAAAGGTTGTGGGTTTGGAGGCCTTTCGACGCTGTTTTTGTAAAAATTTGCCAACTTTTTCTTTTAAATTAAAACTGTTTTACTTTTCATCCTTGGACTTCTTTGAAGAGAGTAGGAACAGTGAATAGAGGTTGTTCGTTATAAACATGTTATCTATTAATATCGTTTTTCCCGTCTTGCGCCGGTGACTTCTTGCCAGGGCCGTATCTGGGGGGGGATAAGGGGGTTCAACTCCCCCCCTTAAACGTACAAAAATAATAGTTTTTTATAGGCTTTAACCTCTCATCTGTGTCTTTTTGTACTTTTTGGTCCGACCCAAGGCCCCCCCGCCCCGAAATAAATTCCTGGATACGGACCTGCTTCTTGCCCTTATTATCGCTCCCCGAGAACCGAGAAGCCAAATTGTCCAGTACCTGATCCTACCGTACAAGCAATCACTACTAGCTCCAATCACAGAGGAGGGGGGGGGGGGGGGGGGGGGGGGGGGGGGTCATAACTGACAGTAACCCTGCTTCTTTGCAACACCCCAAGAAAACAAGGGTAACTTGCCAATACTTTCGCTTGTACTTTCGTATTTTCTCTGTTTGTAGCTACTGATTTTATTCTATTAATTTAGACTAGACAGAATACTGATATTTTGGTCCACGCGTAAGTGATTTGTTTTTGTATGTATATCGTCAAAAGAGGGTAACTGTTCAATATTCTCACGCGGTAAACATGGGAGGCAATCCCACTGGCAATGCACGGAGGGATGGGAAAAAGAAGATATGAAACTCCGTGAACCTTACCCTGACCATGACGTTCGCGTTGAAGATGTACGATGAGAAAAACACCCAGAACACATCATAGACCAAGAGACCCGCTAGGAGTAGCGTTGACACTTTAAGGCTCGGTAGTCGGACGAATGCGATGAATGCTACGCACAAACCCATTCCCATGGCTGAAAAAAAAGGGCAAATTAATCTCAGGAACATGTAATGACCAAATATTCCTTTAGCCCAAGCTGGCCGTCAATAATATTTGACAGATACGTCAGCTGAATTTTATTAGAGCTCTATTTCGGCCTTTCTTGGCAAGGGTCCTCATCAGGCTCAAGTCGCCAGGGGCGTCACGTATGGGGGGAGGGAGGACCCCCCCCCCCAATGTTGTCGGTCAGTCGGTAAAAAAATAACCGAGTCAGCGCGAAGCGCCACGATTTTTCGTAAAATAGTAGATTTGTGTAAACAGTCGATTTTTCTTAAAAACAGTCGGTTTTTCGTAAAAATAGTCGATTTTTTAATAAAAGCATTTGGTTTTTCCGAAAATCAGTCGATCTTCCGCCAAAACGGTCGTTTTTTCTGCAAAAATAGTCGTTTTTTTTTCCTCAAAAGCAGTCGGTAAAAATGACCAGCCAGTCGGTAAATACCTTGCCCCCCCCCAAAAAAAAAAAAATTGGCTAGTAACGCCTCTGCAAGCCGCTTAAACTGGACAATGAACTTCGGAAAAAAAACACAAGTTCATTTTCCAGTTTGAGCGGCTTGAGCCTAAAGAGGGCCCTTGCCACGAAGGGCCGAAATATAGCTCTAATAAAATTCATCTTACTTATCCGTTTTGCACTGTCAAATATGATCAATGAACAGCTTCAGACTAGGCTTAAAGTTTGACCGAAAAGGGCTGAGATAGGACAATACAGTTACCCACCACTTATTCACTTAAACAGGCTTGTAGAACCGAAGAAAAAAACGTTACTACGTTGCTCCGCTATTCACGAAAGTCGGGTCTTCACCTTCCGGAATCTGGGTTCCCAGATTCTCCGAGATTTTTTTTTGAATTTCTTCTACGATATTTGAAATTCCGGAAATCTGTAAGTTCAAAAGCCCTTTTTTCCGGATTATTTTGATGTACTTTCGGACCGGTTCATATTCCAGATGCAATTTACAGAAGAAGTCAAAGAATAATCTGGAAGCCCAGATTCCGGAAGTTCCGGGAGGTGAAGACCGGACTTGATCAATTTTCGTATAGTGGACTTTCTCTGTCGGATTCGCGGTACCTCTATGCGCTTGTCCATTTGTTGTATGCTTGACGAAAACGACTTCCGAAAAAGAAATGTCCACGCAGTGAGCTCAAGACCGCGAGCTGATCACTGGCCACTGAAAAGCCTCATTTGTATTGAGATTCAAATTTTCCGCGACATAGTAGAATTTGCATTGTTGGGACGGCCGTTGATATTCTGAACGTCACTATACTAGAGCAAATAATGGAAAATCAAAAAAAAAACTTAGCAGAATTCAAATAATTCAGTGTGCTCAATTAAATGATACAAAAATAAGTTAGCTTTTCATTTAAACTTTCAGCACAAATCATCATGTACTGGAATAATTTACCTTCCTCAATGCTTTCTACCAATTGCTTCACTATACGCGATCCAGTAGGCGATCTCAAGTAGTGTCTCAGAGCGGATGTCGTGAGCGAGCAGAACGAAAAAAGACCCTGTACGACAAACTTGGTCCGACAAACTCTCGGTCTCCGACATACTGAGGCTATTTCGCGCGCGAGATAGCCTCGCGAAAGAGTAAGGTATCCTGTAAATGGAATCACACCGAAGTCGTCCCCTGCGGGGCTCGAGCCACACAACTCCAGATGATGACGGGACGGTAAGGTACAAATCTGACAGGTCTCTCACTCACTTTGGGACAAATCAAACTATATGCTTGTTCTTTATTACCACCACAACTGTTGCAGTGGATCAAGTTTGTCGTACAGGGTCTTTGCTCGTTCTGCTCGCGCGCAAAATAGCCCCTTGCTCTGCATGCCCTAAGGGTGTTTTTGGCTTAGTTATTTATTCAGCACCTCGCGAATTTGTATGTTCGTATGTTTCGTTTTTCTATTTTTGTTTGCAATGAATGGTCATCTTGTCTTCAAACCTTACGTTTATTTCGTAAAGTTGTTTGGCCCGCTGGACCATGTTTTAGTTTTCGCATTTCTTACTACTTCTTTCTGTCAATTCTGAATTTTTAGCTGTGTTAGGACAGTGATCACTGTGGCAGGATCGGCGCTAACGCTTACACTAGCCGTAACTTTTTGTTTTGAGCTCCCTTAACCATTAAAGGACACCTGAATGAAGACTACTAAGTATCATCCCTCTCTGTAGGACTTGCGTTAACATTGCCTGCAGAAAACCCAATCCAATACTAAATAGTGTTTCCAAGCTATGATTTTTGCTCCATTTTGTATCTGTCCTTATTTCATTACCGAACAATCTTAGAAATGAACAAATGTCTCCAATCAACCCTTCTTCTGGAATATTTTTTAACCAGTTAAGCCCAAACTTATATCTAGAAGAAATTCCAATACGATCCGGCCAGCGCTGTACAAGATTTGAATGAACTGCGCTTTTTGTCTTGGAGTCTGCATGTGCAAACCTCCAGAAACGAACATCCCTATTTTGAAAACGTCACGCTCAGGATAAGAATGTTCTCCGTGGCCATGTCTGTAAATGCATTCTCCACGGTGTGTTCAAGTATGGTTTCATCGTTCAGGTGTCCTTTAAAACCAGACAGTTAGAATTAAAAATGTTTCGCTACTTGCCATCCATTAGAAGCCAGTGTCCGGTGAGTGTCCAGACGCACACGATACACAACGAGAGACTGAACGCCAAAAGTTCAGCGGTCGTGAAGCGGCCACAGCATCCAAACGAGATTTTCCCGTAGTTAAAACACGGTCGGCAGACGTACTGGCACATTGGCAGGAGTAAGAAGGCTAAAGCCACAGTTGCGATCACTGAAAAATACAAATCGTATCAGCATGACAGTCAGAGATGACCGTACTATTATCACGTCAGCCTTGGTCGAACCGTGCTATCCCTATTCTTGTCTTGTGTTTAGTGTTGTAAATGGTAAAATTGGTCACGGTAAAATTCGGTATTTTACGTATTTTACCGTAGTTTTACGGACCCCCGTAAAATTGGTATTTTACCAATTGTACTATTTTACGTAATTTACGAAATTTACGTATTTTACCGGTAATTTACGTATTTTACCGGTATTTTACGTAATTTACCCGTATTTTACTGCCATTTTTACACATGTTGACGGGAAAACCCACCCAGGGCCTGCAGGGAGGACTAGGAAACCGGTTTTCAAACATCATTTTCCGAATTTACCTGTATTTCACTGACATCTTTACATTTGGTGTCAAAGCAAAACTACCCAGGGACTCCAGGGACCAGGGCAGCATCAGAAAGCAAAACATGAGTATGACAACTGATTTTTAAAGGGAAAACACCGTGAATAGAAGGGCGGAATTTGGAAGAAAGTGACAGTAGTAGCCTACCAATACTCTATATGACTAAGTTCAAAACACGCCAGTGATCCTCAGGAAGAAGGAGTAAGCGCGTCCGTAACGACTCAAACTCAACGACTCACATCCTGTGTCAAGCAATCGCGACGATCTTTGGGAGCAGCTGTGACACCAATTCTGCCTTTCTTCCGCTAGATACCCGGAGAGGCCGGAGATTTCGCAGCGGCAAGGAGAGATAGTCATAGAGTGTATTGTGCAGGTCTGCTATGACATGTTTTGTGGGCAAGTGCTATGTTGTATTTTAACTTAGTGTCGCCTAATACGCTCTTCATACAATTACATCCATATTAGTTCTTTTTTGGCCGCTAGATGCGCTGGCATAAAGTAAACAATGACATGTTACTTCGAGGTATACGTTTATCCGGATTTGTTTGGCCATTTCCAAATTGTCTTAGGCCTAGCCTTACTTGAAACTTCATAAAATGCCTCTACCTCTGTTTGTTCTCAATCCAACTCTGTTTTATCAGTCTACATCAAGTTTGTCAATTTTGGCTTCCGACATCATTGCTGACTGCTGAACCACTTTCCGACGGGGCTAATTAGCGGGTCGGTGTGAGCCGAAAGCCTAATCACTCATTCTCCATTCCGATAACTTGTCCCCCCTTCTCACGTGTGATTGTTATTATTCCTCTAGCACATCTGGTGATAATTCGGTATTGGATTTTATGAGCAGCGTATTAGTGTTGTCATGTGTTATTTTGCTGCTACCTGCAGTAGCATTGACATGAAGCCCATGTCCAAAGAAAAGGAAATAATGCACAGAGATTAGGCGAATATGCCTTAGACTACTACTGAAAGTCCTGGACACACAGTACTAGAGGATCAACTGGTTGATTTGGTAACCAACTCCATGACAGCAAGTTTTTTTTTTTAGCTCGATAGGGGGTATAAGAAGAGAACGGAACAATTAGGGATTTCTTCGAGTTACTCCTCACTTCACCTTCAGCTATTTTATTACTTTATTACTGTGATCAAAGTGTTAATGTCACTTTTTTCTATTTGTATTTGGAACTTAACGGAAAAGTAAATTCTCTTAAGTTCCTCAAAATCAATTTTGCCAGCTGCAAATAATGCAATTGCACAATCATCCGAATAATTAAATATTTAATAGATAGATATTTTTATTGATCTAACTCATAGCCCCGACATGACATACGTCAACCTTGTCTCAATCCAGGTCTGAATCCTGTGAGTCACTGTTAAACATCAATTTTACCCCATATTTTCCATGGAATACCTTATTTTACCAATTTTACAAATTTTACCTATTTTACTTACCGAGTTTTTATTTTACGGTAATGTGTTTACTGTAATATTAAAGCTATCGTCTGCAAAACTAGCTCTTGCTGCCAAAAATATGTGTATGTTGTTTCGAGGATAACAGATTTCCTCTACACGACAAAAAGTAGAGGATTCGAACGACTTGAAAAATGTAGGGGTTTTATTTTATCAAACATTGTGGAGGATTTGAACGACTCATCAGAACTGTAGAGGATTTTATTTTATTTGAAAAGAGGATTTTACGATTTGTCGACGATGGCAACTTAAGAAGAATATTTCTCCAGCGTAAAAGTTGTCCAGATGTTTTTTTTGCCTTTTCCTGCATTCGCTGTGGACAATTCAGGCCCGGGAGAGAAGACACATTCGTAATGTGAAGGAAATTATTTCCCATCGCATGGACGCTCCGCGTATCGAAGTGGGATCAACATCAAAAAGTGGAAGACATCGCCACTGCTTATTTATTAACACCCGCATTTGCACAGATCAGCATATTACCCCCCCCCCCCCCCCCCCCCCCCCCCCCCCCGTTCTAGAAAAAAGTTAACGAAGTTGGGCTCACCAGCGGTACAAATGGCAAACAGTAGTTGCATACTATCGAAGAAAAAGAACATAACGAGTAGTGAGATCGAAGCCCCAAGAGGCAGACATAAGGCTTGCATGCCATCCAGGGTTTGTACATCTGAAAAGAGAGGAAAGAAATATTAAGTCTACGTGATATCACATACCACAATATATGAGAGGACATCCCCAACCCGCATAGATAAGTTAAAGTCCATGCGAGTACAAAATCGAGATCAAACTATCGTAGACAAACTGGATCGTTCCCGCACCAAGAAGGAAGTAAGCAACAGGACATGGATCCTTATTTTGCTTGCATGTGCGACTTCTAACCAATGACTTTGTCGTAGTCAGAAGCCTGATACGTCTCGACAAGATCACAATTCACAAACACGAACAACCGTTGTACCGTTAGAGTGGCCATATAATACGGTACAAAACCAATGCACCCGGGAATAAGAATAGAAAATGATCAAGGAAATAAGGCTGGACTAGTATTACAAATACGACATGTCTCGATCCCACGTCAATCTCAGTTTCGGGGTCGAAATTACTTTTCACCTTAAGAGGGTGAATTCGGGGCAGATTCGGCCTCAAGCTAGATTTCATATCTCCACCCAGACTTTGTTGGTAGAGGAGAAACACCACTCTAGTCTACAGAAGCACTTTACATGCTCCTAGACGTTAAAAATGAACAACAGTCGTCGCAGCGGACGGCGAGCTCACTCTGCTATGTATCCTGACTTTTCAAAAACTACGAACAACACTACAATCCCACGCTACGACACTCCCAAGTACCCTTGTTCAAATAGGAAGTAAAAAGGTTCTTATCAATGCAGCGTTCGTTATTGCCAAGCTGATACACTTTTTCGAGCTTCTAAAGATCAGAAAGTGTTCTTAGTACTACTTGAAGTACACAAGTACAATTTGACGCGCACTATATTGTTAAAAGGCTACTAAATTAACGGACGGGCAGCATTGGTCCTCGAACTAACAATAAGCAGTCGCAACGGAATAAAACGCGTTCATTTGAAGAAAAGTTGTTTCTTCAACTTCCAACAAAGTAGAATTTAATGCTTCCCGTGGCATCCCTGAGGATGCTGCTCCTTTCCTCGGCCCGCTGGCAGAACCAACCAAGCGATCTGACTGGCTCTGCATAAGCGAAAATAGAACCCGGTCTATTCTCCTTATTCGCTTTACTACAGCGCGCACCGAGGAAAAGAGGAATCTGTAGCCTACACGCCGTAATACACCTTATTACACCTATGTGAACAATGCATTAGGCCAGCAAATACCAAGAAATTCTACTAGATTTCTTGGCCAATTGCTAGATGACTCTGACCGAGTCAGACCTGTCGTTGCAAAAGTGGCACTGAAGCGATTTTTCCTTAATCATATCAAGATCATATCGTCTGGTACAACGTTCGTTGTCAGTGTAGAGTAAGGGTAAAGCTATAAGTTCAACTTACTATCAGGAGCTGGGGTCGTCCCATCCTTCTCAGACTGAATCTGTTTTTCTTTCGCCTCGCGTTCCAAGTTCAAGGACCTAAAACAATGACATTTTTTATATGGTCGTAAAGCACATTACCTTATAACTACCATTTGCCTTAGCTTATAAATCGCTTCAAAAAGACCATACGCCATTTACGATGATTTTTTAAAGTTTAACCGATTAGGGGTGAGATATGACAGTCTAGTTACACATCACTTATTCACTTACAGGCCTGAAAACCCGACAAAATGCGTTACTCCGTTTGTCCGCTATCCACAGAATGATATTTGATTTCATTGAATGAACTTATTCTTTCGGACTTGTGGTACCTCTATGCGCCTGTCCCTCTATAGGCGTATTCTCGCCGTTCCCCGAGGACTCCTCGGGGAATCGAAGGGAACGGCGAGAATAGAGGGAGTCACTCTACGCGGACTCCGCGGACAGAAAACAACGAGAACACGGGGAATGCTTCTAAAATGGATTCTGTTCGAAAACAAAATATGCAGTTGACGAAATTAGTCTGGATCCACTTTATTTTTGGTTTTGTTTATTCTGATTGTTTTTAGCACAACACCAGCAAAAATCGATTCCCCTCCGAATCTGAAAGGGAGTCCTTTTTGATGATGGTGGTGATAAACGGAGCATTCCCCGTCCGTGGGGACTCGCGAGAACACGGGGAGTGAGTCCCCGGGACAAACAAAAACGCGAGGACTCTTCAAGCGGAGTCCTCGGGGAACGGCGAGAAGACGCCTTATGCTTGAAATATTTACCAACTACAAAGGTAAGCCACCGCCGGAAAATAAACTAAAAATGGCAGATTCCTTGGAAGACATGTTAATACATTTTCTTACTTCCTTCACCCTCGAGCTTAGCGTCTTTAGCCCTGGAAATGCAATTCAAATTTATATATAGAACCAATCAGCTTTGACTTTTACTTTTCGTCACCGACGGCTTCACAGCGATTTAGCTATTTGTTGAAGTAACGAAAAGTGATATCGCGCGAAGCTACTAACCTCCGCTCGTTCGCAGCGGACATGGCATGGGGAAATATTCGATTCCGCATAGTCATATTACAGAGATGGGGAGACGGAGATTCTGTCAGATTATTTGTTCTTGCTACTAAAGAATAAGAAATTCAGTGTCATATGGCGGTATTTTTGTATCGTCATCTCTTGCCGTTTCGCGTCAAGTCCCCTTGTATCTCATTATCAGCACTTACCCACAAATACTGTTCTTGTTTCTTTATGTTCACTGTATTTTTTCTTATTGCATGGCCAGTTTGCTTTCTTATGCAATAAATCTATCTATCTATCTATAGTAAAACAAGTTGAAGAATAAACAAGAGCTGTAAGCTCATATGGCACTTGCAAGGCTTGGTAAGAGGATGAAAGTAGGAATTCGCCAATTCGTGGGTTTGTTGTGATCACTTGTAAGCAAAACCCTTGAGATAAGAATAATACGGACCCTCTGAATATTACGAGAATGTATCGTTTGGTAAAAAAAAGTAATTTATTTGTGCACTTAGGTGTGATGATGCGCACTTTAAGGGAGCTAGAAATACCTCTGTAATCAAAACTCTTTAAGGCAAAAATTGATCCTGGGCCTTTTAGGATCATGAATATATGGTTTGGTGAAAAGTTTTTTTTTTTTTTGCTTTTCGGTTAAGATGCGCACTTTAAGGGGGGTAGAAATTTATTTCTAAGCAAAACCCTTGAGGCAAAAATGATCATGGGCTCATGGGGATCTTGAAAATGTAGGTTTTGCTTAAAATTATTTTTTGTACTTTGCGGTTAAGATGAGTACTTTAAGGGATGGTCGGATCTGGGAAGTGACAATTTTATAAGCCAATCTCGGCAAGTCTCTAATGTTCAAGCCAAGTTTCATCGTCCTAGCACATCTTGAAGTACCTTAAATTGCGATCACCGGAATTCTGGATCCCCCTCCAGCTCACCCCAGAGTTACCGAATCCGGTTCGGTTCTGTTATTGATGTATCTATGGCTTACGCTTGTTCTTCCCACCAAATGTCATCCCAATCGCTATATTCTAAGCGTTTCACAAAATCCCCCCCCCCCCCCCCCGACTCCCCACATTGATCGGATCCTATCCGATCAATCCCACTTGAAATTGGACATCTGAGACATGAGTTCTTTCCGAATATCAAGCTTCATTAAGTTCCGATCACCCGTTCAAAAGTTGGACAACCTCAAGATTCGGATTCCCCCTCCTCCACTCCCCCACGATGGTCAAATCGGAGAAAAAACTGTTCTTAAGTTAAAATTGTAAAGTCCCTGATATGCCTGCCAAGTTTCGTCGTCCTAGCACATGTGTAAGCATCTTAAGTCGGGATCACCGGAATTCCGGAACCCTCCCTCTAACTCCCCCCACAGTACTCGGATCCGGTCCGATCTTGTCAACTATGTATCTAAGGTTTGTGCGTGTTCTTCCCACCAAGTTTCATCCTGATCCGTCCACTCTGAACATGTCACACAGTTCCCGGTTCCCCCCTCCAACTCCCCCCAAAGTCACTGGATCCATTCCGGACTTGAAGTGTGACATTTGAGACACGAGGTCTTTCCAAATATAAAGTTTCATTAAGATCCGGTCACCCGTTCGAAAGTTATACTTGCCTCAAGATTCCAGACTCCCCATCCCTCCACTCCCCCTCACGGTGGTCGGTTCGGGGAAGTGACTATTTCCAAGTTAGTTTGGTCGGGTCCCTAATATGCCTGCCAAGTTTCATCTTCCTAGCTCATGTGTAAGCATCTTAGTCGGGATCACCGGAATTCCGGAACCCTCCCTCCAACTCCCCCCACAGTGCTCGAATCCGGTCCGGTCTTGTCATCTATGTATCTAGGGCTTGTGCTTGTTCTTCCCACCAAGTTTCATCCCGATCCGTCCATTCTGAGCATGTCACACGGTTTTCGGTCCCCCCCCTCCAGCTCCCCCCCAAAGTCAGCGGATTCATTCCAGGGTTGAAGTGTGTCGTCTGAGACACGAGGTCTTTCCAAATATAAAGTTTCATTAAGATCCGATCACCCGTTCGAAAGTTACACTTTCCTCAAGATTCCGGATTCCCCATCCCTCCACTCCCCCCACGGTGGTCGGATCGGGGAAGTGACTATTTCTGGGTCAGTTTGGTCGGGTCCCTGATATGCCTGCCAAGTTTCATCGTCCTAGCACTTCTGGCAGTACCCTAACTCGAGAACAGTGGACCGCCCGACCGACCGACCGACAGACCGAAAAGTGATCGGTATATGGCACTTGAGCGAAGTTGCAAGTGCCATAAAAATCTGAATCTAGCAACGGAGATTTTGCAATAGAAAGTGAAAGCTCTACCTTTCTGCTCATTACCTGAAGGGTCCATATTCAGAAACTAGTCCACTTGGAGTGTTGTACTGGAATAAGGCAAATTGTGTGCGAATCTTATATTTAGTTGGAATCGCTTATTTTATTCCATCCATCTGTAAGTTATTTAAACCGCGATCTGGCACATCCACAAATTAGCATACCGGTTCGGAAATGCAAAAAGGGACAACAAAAAGCAGTACAGACAATCATAACCAAAACAACAAAACTAGACAAACCAGTTAGAGGAGAAAACTGTAAACTAGACCTTGGCATTAAACAGCAACCGGTCTTGGTTCTTTCAAAAGTTTACGTCACTTAAACAAATGGACGTCTACAGCCGCACACAAGCATGACACGTATATTAGGCGAATCACATCTTCAAACAATGAGAAAATACTGAAAAAAGAGAAGAGCTTTGACTACGTTATTTGCTACGATTGTTCTGATTCCCCAGCGTTGGCCCAGAAGAACAACAGCCTGAAGAGGACCCTTGCCAAGAAGGGCCGAAATATCGCTTCATAAGCATCACAGCTGACGATTCCGTTTTTGTATATATTTTATGAATATATGACTCTAAGTCAGCTTGGGCCTAAGGAATATTTATCTTAAAATAACATACTGTTTCCCCTCGGGCGGATCCAGAAAGGAACTTTCGTTCGAAGAGCTGTACACTAGTGATAACACTGACAGAATACACAGATGTATGCAGATATTGCTGTTATTGAACAAAGGCAAACAAGAATCACCCTTCGGAAAATCGCAAAAGTACAAAAAAAAGAAAAAAAATGTCATCCGCCCAAGTCTTCTAATAAGAAAACGGGCACAAAAGCGGTCCGGAAGACACCAAAAAGAGCGAATAGTCAGAAGCAATAACCTGATCCAGATCTAAAGGAAGATTTCCTCCGCAGTTCCGGTAAAAGGGACTACACCTACCGGCGAACATGCTCTGATCTCGAACCATTTACCTAGTGGCAATGTCCGAGGGGAGATGGAGTCGCAACTCAAGCAAATCTAATAAAATCATGTCTCATCAAGGAGAACAACAGCTGAAAGCTCAAATGGCAATACTCTATATGACTAAGTCATAAACACGCCAGAGACCCTCAGGAAGAAGGAGTAAACGTGTCTGTAACGACTCTGACTCAACGACTCAAATCCTGGATCCAACAATCACGGCGATCTCCGGGAGCAGCTGTGACACCTTTTCTTGTTTTCTTCCGCTGCTACCCGGAGATTTTGCATCGGCAAGGAGATATAGTCATGAAGCGTATTGTCAGGGTAGTTTTGCATGTTTATCAGCTCCGGTCCGGTTTGTCACGGTCGGATGGCTTTTAAGCACAATGGGCACTAATTATGCTTTAATTTTTTGAAAATGCTTCACACATACAAATTTCTGAATTCAATTAGAGAGCGCTTCAAAGATAAGCCATTTTCTTATCATCGCCTGTCATTACCTCCTCGGCATCTCGATGGAGACGATTCAAGAAGATGGTATTAGAAGGCGCGGAAATTCAAAAACTATCGTCCTTGTACAAAAATCAATAATTTTGTAAAGGAGATGAGAGTGCCATGGCAGCTAAAATACCGTCTCTGTAGCTGGCACATTGCTCTAGTGTTATCTGATGAAAATCTAGTGTTAACTTCTTTTGTTTGTAGTGCCGAACAAAAAGTTTTATTATCTAGATGTAAAGTTGCAAAACTGCCAAAAATGTACAATATAACATACTTACTTGCAGCTGATTCCAGAGCTTACAAGGAATTCTCAGTTAACACGTTAATATGAGTATCTACCAATAATCTAGGTTCATTCAGTCTGAAAGCTTTAGATGACGTACTTAGAACCTATGCTTGTTCTTCCCACCCAGTTTCATCCCGATCCCTCCACTCTAAGCGATTTCAAAGATTTCCGGTTCGCCCCTCCAACTCCTCCCAATGTCACCGGATCTGGTCCGAATTTAAAATAGGACGTCTGAGGCACGAGACCTTTCTAGATATCAAGTTTCGGTTAAATCCGATAACCCGTTCAATAGCTGAGGTTGCCACTGGATTCCGGATTCCCCTTTCGTACACTCCCCATCGACGGTCGGATCGGGGAAACGACATTCTCAAGTCAATTGTTCGGGTACCTGAAAAGCCTGCCAAGTTCATTGTCCTTGCACATCATGAAGTACCGAACTCGTGGGATTACTACAAACTCGGATCCCCTCCAACTCCCCCACAGTGACCGGATCCATTCCGGTTATGCTATTCACTTGTTCTTCACACCAACTTTCATCCCGAACCCTCCACTCTAAGCGTTTCCCAAGATTTGCCGCATCTAGTCCGTACTTGTTAACGACCCATCTGGGGCATCTGCTCTTTCCAGCTGTCAAGCTTCGTCCAGATCGAGTCGGTCGTTCATGACTTATCCATGCCATTGAATTCAGGATTCCCCTCCCTCTAGTCCCCCCCGGATGGTCAGACCCGGGACTGAGAATTTCTAAGTCGATCTGACAAGTTTCATCCTCCTAGGACTCAGCAAACTAAGGCCATAAACAAATAAAATAAAGAAAGATCTAAATTCTTACCTGAAGCTTCCATAGACAATCAGCAGAATAGAGATCAAGAACGTTGACACTCTTGACGAATCGATAATAGACGAAGCTCTAAAAAAAGAAAAGATAAGAAACCGTGCAAACATCTGGTGGGGGGCAAGGTTCCACTAGGTACAGTGAGCATGTGCGGAATGCTCTCGAATTTCGCAATAACCATAATCAAGCGGGGCTTGGTTTTCTGAAGACCATCTACTACTAGAACGTCCCCGAAAAAAGTTCCCCGACCAAGAAAGTCTCCGTGTGAAAACGCCCAGCTAACAAAATTTCGGGCTATAACATAACTGATAAATAAAAAAAAAAAGGTTTCGACGGAATCCCAAAGCGAGCATTTCTTGGACTTCATCATCCAGGCAATTTGGTAGACTCCGCAGGAATCCACCGTCAACCACGCAAGAGTATCAATCAGATGTATCGATTCAACATCTCAGCTTACGCCACCACTATCGACACCCTACACCATATGATCAAGAAATTGTAAGCACTACCAAAATTCCATGTTTTCCGGGTTCCGGCCGAACAGCAGTTTTTGACAGGAAAACAAAGTAAAGATCCGGGGTGTTTTTGGGATCCCAAAACGTAAGTAACGGGATACCTCTGACTTCGTAAAAGTTGTCCGTTCGTCCCTCCGTCCGTAAGCACGATAACTCTCGCAGGGAATGAGATGTTCTGTTTACACTTGGTGTGAGGGTTCTTTGGGTCAAAGGACAGGTCAAGTTCGCAGATGGGCTCCGTAGCCCGACACTTAGGGGTGGACGAGGGGGGTTAAATTAAGGGGCGAACTATATATTTTGTAAAAGCTAATGAGATAGTCTACGAGACATCCTGAATCCACATATGGAAATAATTTCCGGTCGGACAAATAGTTCGCTCGGAATCCGGCTAAAACCGGAAAACTTCTTGTCAGACAAGTAGAAAAGTTAAGTCTAGCCGATTAGAAAATCGTTGTAGGGGTAAGAAGACATCCTGAATTCATTTTGAATTTCTTTCCATTGGCGGATAAGCAGTTCGCACGGAATTCGTTACCGGATTAAAAGTAGGCTACATGCTGAAACAGTATCTCAATTTATTATTTTTACCTGACAAGAAATTAGTCCGAAATCTGTCAAAAATGGCATTTCGATAGCACAGACAGTTAATTCTGAAGTCGTATAGAGCTTGAATTTTAGAGCAAGGCCGTATCCAGGGGGGGTTAGGGGGTTCAAACCCCCCCCCCCGAAACCCACAAAAGCAATAGTTTTTTGCAGGTTTTAACCTCTGATCTATGTATTTTTTGTAGTTTTTGGTCCAACCCGTGGTCAACCCCCCCCCCCGAAATAAATTCCTGGATACGGCCCTGTTTTAGAACAATGGTTTTTAAGTGTATGACCTTGAGACAAACAACATGTTTACGGGATCTGGCGAAGAAAAGAAATCTACAAGGGGTTCCGGCTAAAAAAAAACGGACGAAACCCCCCCCCCCCGGCTAAACCCCCCCGTTACCAACCCCCCCCCCCCCGGTACCAAACCCCCCCCGGAACCAAAACCCCCCGGTACCAAAACCCCCCCGCATAAAAAAAGACGGGTATGCAAGAGTAGAGTAACTGGTAGGTAGAGAGTAAGAGTAGAATAAACTTCTTTCGCAAACTTGACTTTACAAGAATGTCTGAAGTACAGTGGGTATCAGAACAATGATAAGCAAAGGGAGTGTAAGGCGAAGGTGAAGGTTGATGGTCACAGACTAATTGCTGAAGTCACCAAACACCCGCATTCAACTGAAGCTGTTGTCAGTGAGGTGTTAAATGTGAATGATCAAATCAAAGCCAGTTCAACTCGGTGTAACGATTCCCCCAACAAATCCTTTCCCAATGCCTCACCCTTCTTGGCGAGGGTGAAGCTCCCCTTGCCTGATTGCTCTTTAGTTATCCCTGATTCATACCAGAAACTCGAAGATGGGCAATAAGCGGAGGGATACCTATGACACCGCAAAAGTTGTCCTGCTATCCGTCTGTGAGCAGGATAACTCTCGAAGGGAATGAATATTTTTATGAGACTTGATGGGAGGATCCTTTGGGTCAAGGGAAAGGTTGAGCTCGTTTTGTGATAGCACTTTCAAGATAGCCCCAGAAATATTCTACCAGCTCTTCACCTTACTCGTGCTTGTCAATGGTAAAACTGTCACATGGTTTTTCGTTTTGTTGCCCAGTAAATCCCAGTCTTAATATGTGTGAGTGTCTAAGGATTCGGGGGGGGGTTTCGCCGGGGGGGTACCGGGGGGGTTTCTATTCTTCTCTTTCTCTTTACGTACCAGTTATACGTATACCCGTCTTTTTTATGCGGGGGGGGTTGGTACCGGGGGGTTTTGGTACCGGGGGGGGTTTGGTCGGGGGGGGGGGGTTGGTCGGGGGGGGGGGGGGGGGGGGGGGGTTGGTCGGGGGGGGGTACCGGGGGGGGGGGGTTCCGGGGGGGGGTTTGTCCGGGGGGGTTTCGCCTGGGGGGTTTTCGCCTAGACCCATCTACAAGACCACGACTGTCTGGATGAAGAAGTCCAATAAGTATTCACCTTTGGATCCCATCGAGCTTTGGTCTTGTTTTTAACCCTATTCCGACACTCCAACCAACTTCCGACAAAGTTATTACCTCGCACAAATTTCCAATTTTGACGGATTCCGGACAAAATAGTTGCACGGGGGGAAAACCAGATTCAAACATGGATTCCTGCCTGCCTCCTTCCTTACCCTTTGTCGTCAGTGTCATTATTTGAACATAATATTTGTGTTATGCCTTAATGTGAACCCCTCCCCCTACCCGAACCTCCACACCAGTTTAAACAAAACATTTCAAGGAAAGGACTTCCGAGTACTTCGCCTTTTTCTGGCATACCAGGCGGCACAGTAGATTTCTGGGAAGCGATCCATCTCCTAAACCAATCTTAAAGTGGAGGTACCCAACCTCGAATTTACTAAAGCTCGAAATGGCATCAAAAAAATGTTAAAAGGAAATTTCTTTGCACTCCAAACTAGGTCCTACTGGCTAACACTCAAAATGCCTACGATCACAATGCCCACGACTCAAAATGCCCACTAAAACTGCAAACAACTCAAAATGCCTACAGCTCAAAATGCTCACGGCTCAAAATGCCCACGACTCGAAACGCCCACGACTCAAAATGCCCACGGTTCAGAATGCCCACGATTGGATTATTTGAGATGTTCAGACTGAAGTAAACTTGAATTAGGGGTGAGCGAGCAACGGAGGAGTAGACCTAGTATCCGAATGACGATGACCGTATGTTGAACTGGTATAATCTCAATCTCAAACTACACCTGTACTCTAACGAAAAGCCTTAAACATAGCCTTATCAAAATATGTAAACGTATCCGAGTGTTCTCTTTCTAATAGACACACGGGCAGACAGACCTCACGAATTCACATGCATCCTGTGAGTAACGTTTGCGGGTCCCAAAATGCAACATGAATTCTGATCTTGAAATTTTTAAGATATAGTATCTGCCGAATTCTGAACAGACAGACTAACTGAGTTCCAAAAAGCGGTCTTAAACTGATATTTTTAATTAAAGGACCCCTCTCGCTTATTCTGCCTTTAATAATATAGCTAGCTCCCTTGTTGAATTCTAAGCTTCTTAAATCCCCACCTTTCTCCACTGTTTCGTTTTGTGCCTACGAACTTTTAGCGCTTTTTTGGCTCTGCCGAGTTTTGCCCGTCACACAACGCAAAGTTTGCCGGAATCTTCGATGTCCGCTGACTACTCATTCAGATATAAGGATATAGTAATCTTCTGTTTTTGACTTCTTTTATTTGGTTAGTTTTCCAACTTTCTAACCACGGCGCGTTCAGTTTTCAAACGTTTTGCGCCCAGCCGCCGCGTCGGAGAGCAGGAAGGCTGTACACAGTCGACAAGCGCTAACGAAAAAACCGTTAATTTCAGGTGGAAAGTAATGGTATTTTCGAAAACGTTTTTTCTGATCCATTTCATGGGGAAAAGATCATTTCTAGTAAGAGTTGTGCTTTAAGGAATAACTCTTACCTCCATGACGCAAGTTTACTGGAGGATTTGGATCGCCTGGTTTTGCTTTCTGTGTTGGCACAATTTTTTACGACATTGCTTATGTACTTTCACGCAAAAAATTCTTAACTGATCAAGAAACAATAAAATAATTCCTTTCAAAACATTTTCCGTGGTTAATCCTAGCCCTTATTATCTCGTCCGTTGTCCCAGGATGATTTTGGCCTCCCCTGTGGACAGTTTCGACCGTCGGCTTTTTGAGCCAATGCGATATCAGCCTACCCTTTGACCATTTTGAACTGTCGGCATTTTGAGCCGCCGGCGTTTCGGAAGATTTCGATTTCAGGTGTTCGACCTAAGTCGTGGGAATTTTGAGTCGTGGGCATTTTAGTCGTGGGCATTTTGATCGTGGGTATTCTGAGCGTGGGCATTGAGAGAGTGGGCAAAAAGATCGTGGTGATTTTGGGTACCACTCGTCCTAACTGTCAAGACGAAAAGTCTAATGACCTCTTTAGGACCTGGTTAGACCTGTAGAGAAATGTTTTTTTACGATTTTGATGTTCCAAACAAATAATTTGCTTGAGGACCAAGCCGAGATACTATACCGACACTTGAATACGTTTTTGGGATCCCAAAACGTTAGTGACGGATACCTATGACATCGTAAAAGTTGTCCGTCTGTCCGTCCGTCCGTCCGTCCGTCTGTCTGTAACCACGATAACTGTCGAAGGGAATGAGATATTTTGATGAAACTTGGTGTGAGGATTCTTTGGGTCAAGAGTAAGGCCGAGTTCGTAAATGGGCACTGTAGCCCTATATTTAGGGGTGGGGGAGGGGGTTTAAATTAAGGGACAAACAAAATATTTTGAAACAGCTAATGTGATAGTCGATTATGGGGTAAGAAGACATGCTGAACACGATAGTGAAAACCATTTTCTCGCCGGACAAGTAGTTCGCCCGGAATCCGGCCAAAACCGGAAAGTTTGTTAAAAGTAAAAGTTTTATTTGAAGTTAATTAGATGTTCGATATAGGGGTAAGAAGACATGCTGAACACGATGGTGAAAACCACTTTTTGCCCGGACAAGTAGTTAGCCCGGAATCCGGCCGAAAGCGGAAAATTTGTTCAAAGCAAAAGTTTTATTTGAAGTTGATTAGATCAGTGGTTCCCAACCGGTGGTACGCGTACCCGAAGGGGTACGCGAGACCCTTGCAAGGGGTACGCGAAGGAACCAAAATCGGTTTACTCTGTAGCCTCAAAATCTCGCATCACTCACTTTTGCTTGCCGAAAGGGTAATATTACCAGGCGAGGCGTCACTAGCCAAAATGTTTTAAGGGGCAAGGTATTTTTACTGACTGGCAGGTCATTTTTACCGACTGGTTTAAAAAAAAAACCGTTTTTACAAAAAATCGCGGCGCTCCGCGCCGCCTCGTTTCTTTTTAACCGACTGGCCGACCACTTTGGGGGAGATGTGTTGCTAACCCGTGCACGCCTCTGACTACAAGCCCCAGTGAAAGTCAACGAAATAATGTTGATTCCAAAACAGCTAGCTTACTGCCGTAAAATCTGTTCTTGTGTCTAACAATTTTGTTTCAAGAAAAATAGAAGACAAAAAAGGTGATATTGTCATTCAGGTTGCGAATCATGCCAACGAAAACGTTTGCGATGCAGCTTGATGAAAACACGGAGAACATCAAACCAAACAAAGAAACAGGCTGACTGTAAAAAAATATTGCCGTTAATACGTCGAGCGGTCGAGCCGAGATTTGAATTTTTTTTTTAGCTACAAAGCCTCAAGTGTCTCAATGATTGTTGTATATATTTATGATAAGAAATATCGTCTTTTTCACCTTCTGAAAAAGGGGGTACGCAAACCTTTTCGAACCTTGATTAGGGGTACGCGGTACGGAAAAGGTTGGGAACCACTGGATTAGATGTTCGATTTAGGGGTAAGAAGACATGCTGGACACGATGGTGAAAACCATTTTCTCGACGGACTAGTAGTTAGCCCGGAATCCGGCCGAAACCGGAAAATTTGTTAAAAGCAAAAGTTTTATTTGAAGTTGATTAGATGTTCGATTTAGGGGTAAGAAGACATGCTGAACACGATGGTGAAAACCATTTTCTCGCCGGACAAGTAGTTCGCCCGGAATCCGTCCGAAACCGGAAAATTTGTTAAAAGTAAAATTTGTCTTTGAAGTTGATTAGGTGATAGATTTAAGGGTAAGAAGATACGCTGAATCTGTATATGACAATCATTTTTTACCCGGACATATAGTTCGTCCGGAATCCGGTTGAAACCGGATTTTTTTTTATAAGTTAAAGTCTTATTTGAAGTTGATTAGACGTTCTTTATAGGAATAAGGAGATGCGCTGAATTCGTTTCTGAACTATCTTTTTTTGGCTGGACAAGTAGTTCGCTCGGAATTCGGCCGAAAACGGAAATTCGGCAGAAGTAAAGCAGGAAGTTTCGATCAGTATCGTCAAAATAAATATGGCTTATACAGGTATATCTGAACTTAATTTTCTCAGATGATTAGCCTGGCGAAGACTGGATCTGGCGTAGAGAAGACGTAGTTGTCTGGTCAAATATTAAATTTTTGGGATCCCATCGAAACCTTTGGTCTTGTTCTCATGAGGACATCTTTGCGTGGGGACGTTTTTCCATAGCGGACGTTTCGCTGGAAATTTTTTATTTTTTGGGAATGTAATTCAATGGACCCACGATAATAATTCAGGCAGTTTGTGGGACTAAGGTAGCCCCCCCCTCCCATGCAGATGACGGTTTCTGCCGGACTTCATTTTAGCGAGCAGGTTACGAAGTAGAAAATGCAAGTGTTTAGGTCACCGATTACTGAGAAACTGAAACTGTGTAGGCGACTAAGGCTTCATTTGTGCCTAAAAATACAAAAAATTCGACGTGCGGACAAAGGGCATTTCTTGAAACCACCCTTCCTGAAAAGGGATGGAATATACGTAAGGAAGCTGAGGGCCCAAAAATAAATTAGTAATTTCTACTCACATCTCGAACTGAGAACGATGTTCGTCCGTCATTATTTGCACACGTTCCCTATGTTTTCTTCAATCCAATCAATCTTCACTTCTCATGATTTGCGAGTCCCTTACTGAATTGCAAACAACCAACTGCAGGAACAACTTTCCCTTTCAGCTAAGTTTTACTTTCATCTGACATTCAGCTGACAGAAATGCTCCAGGGTTTCTGAAAAAGACTAATTTACACATTGGGTGTACCCAGCCGATACATGACGTTCATTCGCCTGCTTGACAAGAGCTGATATTTCATATGTCGTTTGCAGGGGTGGGATTTATAAACCAATCCGGAATATAATTATAACAAGGTTAATAATTTATTTTGTAGCCTATACAGCGGAGTAACGAATTTCAGTAAAAAAAGGTATGAAATGGAAGCGTGAAAACAGCGAAATAAATAAACGTTTTCACACACTTTTAACGGAAATGACACACAGAGTTGAACGATTAACTGCATCTGGAATCCCTCATTGAAGAACTGATATGCGAATGGACGGTCAGGTTTCCCCGGTCGGATAATCTGCGCTTTCAACGTGAAGTTGAGAAACCTCAAGTTTTCCGTACGGAAACGATGATGGTGCCGAAAATCGCGGCAGGAATTCCAATCCGCGTCCTGATTGTCTGTTCGCAGCATCAGGACGACAAGGACTGGCAGGGCATACTGTTGGTGGTGTCCTGAACGTTCAAATTTAAAGTAGGCTATTTGATTCATGTGTGCCGCGGAGGTGGGAGACACCATAATTCTTCGATGAGTCGGATTTTTGTTCTCTTCAAAATCCTCACGGTATCCAAGGTTATCCACAAACACTTGAACACAATCCACTCTTGAAAGCAAGGCCGCCATTGCTAATTAACTATTCACTGATCTCCCGGCGCAGGACAAACGATTACTAAAACTTTCGAGAAGATCGAGTGGCGTAAGAGGATTAAAACAACTAAGTATATCAGCATGTGGACGTTTAGATATGTCGGAAGTAGAAATCATCGGCCAGTCGGACAATTTTTGGTCTCGGAAGCTGAATATTATTTAGCTCAATTTCATAATCTACAAGAAATCCCTATAACCAATTTAGTAGGCCTATAACTTGCGCCGTTTGTTTACTGTGATCTAGTTTACATCCTTCCTTCTTTGGACTTACGGGAATTAACAGGAAAAAAACAGAAAACAAAATACTGAACGAAATCGATAATGCAGATAATTAGTTTGAATGGGTCGCCGTCACTACGCCCACCCGTCAGTTCGCCCACCCGTCAACTCGCCCACTTCCAAAATCCGACAGTTCGCCCACCCGTCAGTTCGCCCACCCGACAGTTCGCCCACCCGACAGTTCGCCCACCCGTCAGTTCGCCCACCCGTCAGTCCGCCCACCCGTCAGTTCGCCAACCCGTCAGTTCGCCCACCCGTCAGTTCGCCCACCCGTCAGTTCGCCTACCGTCAGTTGACCTAACCGTCAGTTGACCCACCGTCAGTTGGCCCACTCCTGAAATCCGTCAGTTGGCCCACTCCTGAAATCCGTCAGTTGGCCCACTCTTGAAATCCGTCAGTTGACCTAATTCTGAAATCCGTCAGTTGGCCCACTCTTGAAATCCGTCAGTTGGCCCACTCTCGAAATCCGTCAGTTGACCTAATCCTGAAATCCGTCAGTTGGCCCACTCTTGAAATCCGTCAGTTGACCTAATCCTGAAATCCGTCAGTTGGCCCACTCTTGAAATCCGTCAGTTGACCTAATCCTGAAATCCGTCAGTTGGCCCACTCTTGAAATCCGTCAGTTGACCTAATCCTGAAATCCGTCAGTTGGCCCACTCTTGAAATCCGTCAGTTGACCTAATCCTGAAATACGTCAGTTGGCCTACTCCTGAAATACGTCACTTCGCCTAATTTAAAATTCCGACAGTTGACCCAACTTTGCGGGATCATTAAATCCACGAAAAAGGGCCGCGACCCCAGGGGAATAATCAGCCCAACTCGACCCTGTCATTAAAGTCCACGAAAAAAAGAAACGCAATACCAGGAGATTACTCAGACGGGGACGACCTTTCTCGGTTAATTAGGGTCAACACGAGTTGCCTATGGGTGCAACTTTTATGTTTACGTAAAGAAGGATATGACGATGGGTGGAAAAAAAAGGTATTCAGACAGGTTGTATTAAACATTTGAACTTGGTAACGAGGATGTTGCTAGTTCATACACACGCACATTGAAAAGTTTTTTCAATGATGTGGAAACAAAACGAAACAAGAGCTACGAGCTCATATGGCACTTGTTACGAGTAGGTGGTACAAGAAAGTAGAAGAGAACTTCACAAAACACCCCGCCGTCCAAAAATGCGGTTCGGACCTAGAATTAGGATATCTAGTTTCACTCAAGTCACCTCCAAGTCATCGCCAGCCTTCCAAGTTTAAACTCAAGAAATCCACTCGTTATGAAATAGGAATAATAAAAAATTATCCCTAGGCGTGCCCAGGATTTCCGGTTCCCCCCTCCGGCTTCCGCAAAAGTCACCGGATCCAATCCGGATTTGAACTAGGTCGCCTGAGACTTGGCATCTTTCGAAATATCAAGTTTCATTCAGATCCGATCACCCGTTCGTAAGTTATTTCCGGATCCCCCCTTACTCCACTCCCCCCAAGATGGTCAGATCAGGGATCTGGTCCGGTCCCTGATATGCCTGCCAACTTTCATCGTCCTAGCTTATCTGGAAGTGCCCGAACTAGTAAAATCGGGACCGACTGACGGACAGAAATTGCGATCGCTATATGGCACTTGCCCGTACTTAGATTTAGTTAACAGTGTACTCTTACTGTGACAAATAAACAAGAAGTAGAATTTGTATTAAATTCAGTTGTCATTGAGAAACCAAGCCAGGGCCCTTATACAATCCAACATTAACTTCTGGTTTATTTTTCACAGTAATACTCTCTTGTATCAAATCCGACCTTTGCATTCAATTGATAAACACGATAAAGCTCCGCAACAAGCATATGGTCAGATGTCCGTACCAAGACAGTCTTCTTGAGACACGTACTCGTTGTTTCAATTTTTTGTTTCACACTCCGAAAGGGCTTAAGTTTTATGTATCCGATTTGCCGCCGCAGATTTTAAAACCTCAGAGACTGTCGGGTTAAATGGAACACTGGTCCCTAAGGTGTGAGAATTTGGTTGAACTATTTCAGTGTTTTTTTTTTTACCTTTCCTCAAAGGTTTCAGGCTATTCCCTCCGGTAAACACCACCGGCACCAAAAACTTCCTGCGACCCCTCCTATTGGCACGTTTCTAGACGTGCCTATAAACCTTTGGAAATAAAAATACGTTTTTGGGATCCCAAAACATAAGTGGAGGGATACCTATGACATCGCAAAAGTTGTCCGTCTGTACGCTCCATAACTCTCGAAGGGAATGAGATATTTTGATGAAACTTGGTGTGAGGATTCTTTGGCTCAAGAGTAAGGTCAAGTTCGTAGACGGGCTCTGTAGCCCTACATTTAGGGGTGGGGGGAGGGGTTTTAAATTAAGGGGCAAACAAAATATTTTTAAACAGCTAATTTGATAGTCGATTATGGGGTAAGAAGACATGCTGAACACGATGGTGAAAACCATTTTCTCACCGAACGAGTATTTCGCCCGGAGTCAGGCCAAAACCGGAAAGTTTGTTAAAAGTAAAAGTTTTATTTGAAGTTGATTAGATGTTCGATTTAGGGGTAAGAAGACATGCTGAACACTTATGTGAAAAGCATTTTCTACGCGGACAACTTGTTCGCCCGGAATCCGGCCAAAACCGGAAATTTGGCAGACTAAAGCAGAAAGTTTCGATCAGTATCGTCAAAATAGATATGGCTTACTGAGGTATATCTGAACTTGGTTTTCTCAGATGATTAGCCTGGCGAAGACAAGACCCGATTGTCTGGACCAAATATCTAATTTTTGGGATCCCATCGAAACCTTTGGTCTTGTTTCATGAGAATTATATAGTGACGAGCGGCTAGCGAGCCACCGTGTCACGTTTAGATTTAACTCACATGTCTAAGATAAATCCGTAACTGGTCGCATCAAAACTGTAGTTTCTAATGAGATTTGCTCATTTCTATATTGTGTACTTTTTTTTTGGGGGGGGGACAAAGGTACCGAGGGGGTCACCAGAGGATTGTTATCACCGCTGGGGGTCTAGCTGCCTCCTCTAAGCTTTCCAAACCATATTATATTTTCGTTTACGAAGCCGGTTGCTACTGCAAGAGCGATCATGTGCCTGACGTGCTTTGTTACTCAACTCCACTGCCGATGTTCTGGGTAGACTGACTAGAAAAAATCCGAGTCTGTTGCAGGCTAAACCTGAACCTTCTTGAACACCATCTTTCACGAAGATTACTGGATTTTTTTTTCAAGAATATCCTCTTAATATATGGGATCCCCAAACTGGCAATAGATGCTGCAGTCAGCAACCCTAGGTTTATCCGTGGTTAACAGCACAAGTAGCTCAAGGTTGGAAAATTCTGTGCGAATCCGCGAAAATGCAAAGTAGCTTTTGAATATTCGGGTTGCTCGGTTGAAAGCCGTCGGCGAAAAAAAATGATAATTCTTACACGCCTATAATCTCATAAATTTAGCTTAACACCAAATGTAATAATAAATAAATAACATTGATGACCTATTTAAATTCAGTTTGTGGGCTACGTAAATTAAGGAAAAAACATTTTCCCCCTAACAAGAGGACACTTTTCGTATAGATTTGAGACTCGTACATTGCAGATAGCTTGCAGATATACTTGGAGGTGGTACACGGAAGCTTGGCACTAAAGTCTGCATTATATTATTTCTATTCTGCTTTAACTTTCCATTTCCGTGTGAACTACACTGTAAAAAAATTCTCCGAATAAGGATGCAGTATTTGCTACTGGGGTTAATCTTATCTCTACTGGGATAAGATTAATCCGAATTTGGGGTAATCTTATCTCAATAAAGACAAGATTAATCCCAGTAGCAAATACTGCAAGATTTAAGTCGTATTGCCAATCAGAAACCTTCACTGCTCGTTACTCTAATTTTCCTTATTTTACTTTTCTTTTCATCTAATAGATTTAGAATCTCGCAACAAGCTCCTGACAGATATTTACGTAATTTTCGGCTCCTTCTGATTATTCCCCTGGGGCCGCGGCGCTTTTTCATATAGCATCTTTTTTCCACCCATTGCGTAAACATAAAAGTTGCACCATAGGCATCTCTTGTTGCCCCTAATTAAACGAGACACGTCATCTCCGTCTGAGTAATCTCCTGGGATTGCGTCCCTTCCCGAAGACTGCCCGTGAATTCGTGTCACTGTCTTTTTTTCGTTGATTGTTTCCACATCATTGAAAAAAAAAATCTAATGTGCGTGTGTATGAACTAACAACATCCTCATTACCAAGTTCAAATGTTTAATACGACGACCTGTCTGAGTACTTATTTTTCCACCCATCTTCATACCCTTCTTTACGTAAACATAAAGTTGCACCCATAGGCAACTCCTGTTGACCCTAATTAAACGAGAAAGGTCGTCTCCGTCTGAGTAATCTCCTGGGGTTGCGTCCCTTTCTTTCGTCGAGTTGGGCTGATTATTCCCCTGGGATCGCGGTCCTTTTTTCATGGATTTAATGATCCCGCAAAGTTGGGCCAACTGTCGGAATTTTAAATTAGGCGAAGTGACGGATTTCAGGATTGGGCCAACTGACGGATTTCAGTAGTAGGTCAACTGACGGATTTCAAGAGTGGGTCAACTGACGGATTTCAGGATTAGGTCAACTGACGGATTTCAAGAGTGGGCCAACTGACGTATTTCAGGATTAGGTCAACTGACGGATTTCAAGAGTGGGCCAACTGACGGATTTCAGGATTAGGTCAACTGACGGATTTCAAGAGTGGGCCAACTGACGGATTTTAGGAGTGGGCGAACTGACGGGTGGGCCAACTGACGGGTGGGCGAACTGACGGTAGGCGAACTGACGGTAGGCCAACTGACGTGTGGGCGAACTGACGTGTGGGCGAACTGACGGGTGGGCGAACTGACGGGTGGGCGAACTGACGGGTGGGCGAACTGACGGGTAGGAGAAGTGACGGGTAGGCGAACTGACGGATTTTTTGGGCCAACTGACGGGTGGGCGAACTGTCGGAAAAAGTGGGCGAACTGACGGAATTTTTAGGCGAACTGACGGGTGGGCGAACTGACGTGTGGGCCAACTGACGGGTTCCCGTTTGAATTTTCTACACATCTTCCATATGCCTGCTAAAATCAAAACATTTTTGTTAGACCTATTTGTCAAACTATGATCCCAGCATCCCCATATCGGGCGCTTCCAACCTGCGCCACTAGATGACCGAGCGGTCGGCAGTCGTGGCTTCATCTTGGGTGGGTGGGGGGTCTAGACGTTGCAAGTGCTAGAATGCTTATGGTGCAACTCCTTTAATACCAACCGGTGATTACGAAAGGATTTATGAAGATCCATAACTCATTCGAGCAGATCATAGATGCGGATTTGAAGGAAACGAAACGTCCCCATGGCAAAACGTCCCCGTGGCGAAACGTCAGGAAAGAGCGTACGTGGGAACAGTTGCGTGCAGGCCCGTATCCAGGAATTTATTTCGGGGGGGGGAGGGTTGCCCGCGGAATTTATTTCGGGGGGGGGGGTTTGCCCGCGGAATTTATTTCGGGGGGGGGGGGTTGCCCACAAAAAGTACAAAAAAGGCATAGATCAGAGGTTAAAGCCCACAAAAAACTATCACTTTTGTGGGTTTCGGGGGGTGGGGTTCGAACCCCCTAACCCCCCCCCCCTGGATACGGCCTTGGTTGCGTGAGATATGCACTAATTCCCTTCAAAATATATAGTGTAATAAGCCTTGCCCTGGACTCGTAAATGATCACTAGCAGGCTAGTTCTAGGTCGTTTAAAGCAACATGCACAACCGCTATTGGGGTAAACAAGCGGAAGCATGATCCGGCTAGAAAAGAATACGGTACAAGGAGAAGTAAAAATCAGCGTAGTGCCGTCATGATGGATAAAAATGGCATGGGAAGTTCAAGATCTTTTTTAGTGAACCTCGTATTGCTCGGGATAACATTTGCATACCTAGGCGATTTTCATCTCTTATTCCCATGCTCTGGTCTTAAATTAATCCACTTTGGAAGAATGCCAGGTCTGATGTAAATCTTGAAGTCGCACCCAAAAATAGTAGGCTATCATATTTTGGTTAATGGTCCATTTTAGCCGAGGACGTTTCGCCATGGAGACGTTTAGCTACGTGGACGTTTTGTCATGGGGACGCCATTACCTGCAACATTTTCTTTGCAAATATGATTTTCCTGTTAGCTACTTTTGCCTGAACCTGCCACCAGACTGGAGGCAGGTTTGAACATGGCTGGGGCAGCTCCGGACAACATTTTTCTTAGCCAAGGAAGGATGTTCAAGAAATATGTATTCATATTTATTTGTTTGCTTTTCATTGCCTCAATTCAGTTTTGTGTGTTTGCTTCAGTTCATCCCGTATGGAAATAATTCAAGTCGTAAACGATCGTAAACGATCGTTTTTTTACAATTGTATTATGGGACATTCCATATTAAGGTCATCTGAATGAAGTCTAACACCCTAAATTGCCACTTTTACATACTGCTTACCATTTATCTCTCGAAAACCGTACTAAAATCGGATGAAGTTTCACCGTGCTATAATTTCAGCCTTTTTTCGACTTGTCTTGATCGTAACGCTCGCCGTAACAGTTGTAACAGTCCATGCGTAACAGTTCATGTTGTAACAGTCCACGCCGTAACAGTCCATGCGTTTATCCATCCATGCGCTGTTTATCCATCCATGCGTTATCAATGTACGTTTATCCATGCGATAATGACAGTTTAAATATTGGCGCTAAATTTCTCTTGGGAGGTCGTAACGAATCGCCATAGGGAGACTAAGAACTTCAAGAGTGGATAGCGCCGAAATCACGGAGCGAAAAAATTCTTCTTCTCTGTACCGGTACTGTGAAGGACGATCTGAGGGGTTCATGGAAGTATGGTAGGATCGTTCAGGTGTCCTTTAAAACAAGACCAAAGGTTCCGATGGGATCCCAAAAATTCAATGTCTGATCCAGACAGTAAGGTTTTTTCTTCGCCAGGCCAAACAGCTAATCATTAAGAAAACCAAGTTCAGATATGGATTCAGAATGTATGTTTACCCCTATAAGCCGATCGAAACGATCCTAACCTACTTCTGTGAATTTTGCGGTCTTGGCGAAATTAAAGAACTACTTGTCCGGCGAAAAACTAAAGCTCAAAAACGAATTCAGCGTATCTCCTTACCCCTATATCCAACATCCCAACTTCAAAGAAAAATTTAACTTCTAACAAATTTTCCGGTTTCAGCCGGATTCCTGAAGAACTACGTGTCCGGCTAAAAAATGATTGTCATACGGATTCAGCATCTTTTCTCACCCCTAGATCTATCATCTAATCAAGTTCAAATAAAACTTTTACTCTTAACAAATTTTCCGGTTTTGGCCGGATTCCGTGCTAACTAATTGTCTGGCGAGAAAACATTTTTCGTATTATTGTTCAGCATACCTTCTTACCCCTACATCGAACATCTAATCAACTTCAGACCAAAATTTTACTTTCAACAAACTTTCCGGTTTTGGCCGGATTCCGGGCGAACTAATTGTCCGGCGAGAAAATGGTTTTCATATTCGTGTTCAGCATGCCTTCTTACCCCATAATCGACTATCACACTAGCTGTTTAAAAATATTTTGCTAGTCCCTTAATTTGAACCCCCTCCCCCACCCCTAAATGTAGGGCTACAGGGCCCATCTACTAACTCGACCTTACTCTTGACCCAAAGAATGCTCACACCAAGTTTCATCAAAATATCTCATTCCCTTCGAGAGTTATCGTGCTTACAGACGGACGGACGGACGGACAGACGGACAGACGGACGGACGCCGGACGGACAACTTTTGCGATGTCATAGGTATCCCTCCACTTACGTTTTGGGATCCCAAAAAGAATTAACTTCCCTTCTATCGTTGTTGAGATTCAGGTCTTGTTTCTGGTCTTGAAAACCGAACCAAATTTTCCCGATTGAAAACGACTGTTTCCGATCGGAAACAACTGAAAACGATCGTAAACAGTTGTTTTATGACACATGAAAAAACAATTATGCAAAACTAAAAACTAATCAACTTTCTTATTGCCGTAGTTAGAAATCAGGTCTGTATTTATCGTCTTGAAAATAAAAACAATTGTTTCCGATCGAAAACAATTGGAAACGATCGGAAACAATTGAAAACGATTGTTAAATTACGATCGTAAAAAAACGATCGTAAAAAAAAACAATCGTAAAATTACGATCGTAAACAACCGTTTCCAATCGCTAACAATTGTTTAAGAATCGAAAACAACTAAAAACTATCGTAAACAGTTATTTAATGACACCTGAAACAAGACCAAAGGTTCCGATGGGAGCCCCAAAATTTCAATATTTGATCCAGACAATTAGGTTTTGTCTTCGCCAGGCCAAACAGCTAATCATTAAGAAATCCAAGCTCAGATATGGATTCAGCATGTGCGTTTACTTCTATAAGCCGATCGAAACGATCCTAGCTTACTTCTGTGAATTTTGCGGTTTTGGCGGAATTCAAGAACTACTTGTCCGGCGAAAAACTAAAGCTCAAAAACGGATTCAGCGTATCTCCTTACCCCTATATCCAACATCTAATCAACTTCAAATACAACTTTAACTTCTAACAAATTTTCCGGTTTCAGCCGGATTCCGGACGAACCATATTTCCGGCTAAGGAGTGATTGTCATATACGGATTCTCCATCTCCTCTTACCGGCCCTAAATCGATCGTCTAATCAACTTCAAATAAAACTTTTACTTTTAACAAATTTTCCGGTTTTGGCCGGATTCCGGGCGAACTACTTGTACGGCGATAGAATGGTTTTCGTATTCTTGTTCAGCATGCCTTCTTACCCCTACATCAGACATCTAATCAACTTCAGATAAAACTTTAACTTCTAACAAACTTTCCGGTCTTGACCGGATTCCGGGCGAACTAATTGTCCGGCGAGAAAATGGTTTTCATATTCGTGTTCAGCATGGTTTCTTACCCCAAAATCAAACATCTAATCAACTTCAAATAAAACTTTTACTTTTAACAAACTTTCCAGTTTCGGCCGGATTCCGGGCGAACTGCTTGTCCGGCGATAAAATGGTTTTCGTATTCTTGTTCAGCATGCCTTCTTACCCCTACATCGGACATCTAATCAACTTCAGATAAAACTTTAACTTCTAACAAACTTTCCGGTCTTGGCCGGATTCCGGGCGAACTAATTGTCCGGCGAGAAAATGGTTTTCATATTCGTGTTCAGCATGGTTTCTTACCCCAAAATCAAACATCTAATCAACTTCAAATAAAACTTTTACTTTTAACAAACTTTCCGGTTTCGGCCGGATTCCGGGCGAACTGCTTGTCCGGCGCAAAAATGGTTTTCATATTCGTGTTCAGGATGTCTTCTTACCCCATAATCGACTATCACATTAGCTGTATTTTGCTTGTCCCTAAATTTGAACCCCCTCCCCCACCCCTGAATGTAGGGCTACAGGGCCCATCTACGAACTCGACCCTACTCTTGACCCAATGAATGCTCACACCAAGTTTCATCAAAATATCTCATTCCCTTCGAGAGTTATCGATGACAACCGTATTATGTTTACGGTCACTTTATCAAAATCCTTTTCTATCATCCTGATTTACTGTTACCACTGGATCTGAATCTGACTCATTTTTAGAATGGGTCGTAAAAACTTTCTGAACTTTTCAGCTGTTTTTTCTCCTTCCCTAGTCCAATTTTCTCTTCTTTTGCGCTCTTTCCCATTTCTTTTTTTTCAGCTTCTCTTTCTTTCCTGTCCGAACCTGACCCAAATGTTTTAGTCCATACCTGCCTTGGGAGTTGTTTTCACAGAAATAAATTTGTAATGCTTAAACTGTTGTATTAATTTCGGAAATTATCTTTCCACATTTTTGAGCTAACATTAAACTACCTAAATAAAATCACAGACAATGGATGTGGTTTGAAACAACCAAAATGAGGTGCCGACAACATTGCATAAATTTGGCGTAATTTATATTTCAATAAGGGGGTTTGCAAAGCCAATGTCCGGACATGCCCCTCTCTAGTGTTGTAAAATTACCGTAAAATAAAAACTCGGTAGGCTAAGTAAAACTGGTAAAAAATAAGGTAAAACTGGTAAAATAAGGTAGTCCATGGGAAATATAGGGTAATATTGATGTTTTCTAGTAGCTCACATAATTCAGACCTGGACTGAAACAAGTTAAATATTTAATTGCAACTGGTGCAATGGGTATTATTGTGCAATTGCACTATTTGCAGCTGGTACCAACTGATTTTGGGTAACTTCAGAGAAATAACTTTTCCATTTAATACAAACACAAATAAAAAAGCGATGTTAACACTTTGATCAAAGTAATGGAGTAATAAAATACAGCTCAAGGCGCAAATAGCTCAAGACAACAACTGGAAGAAATGCCTAATTGTTCCATTCTCTTCTTTACCCCCTATCAAGCTAAAAAACTACTAAACTACTCCTATAATGCTATTTGTTCACTGTCCAGGACTTTCAGTAGTAGCCCAACGAAAGGTAGCCTAAGGTATATTTACCTAATGTCTGTGCAGTATTTCCTTTTCTTTGGACACAGGCTTCACGGTAATGCCTGCATACTCCAAGAAGCAACACAATAAAACATGACTAAAACACTAATTCGCCTAGGCTACACCTACAACATAGCACCAGTCCATAAAACCTGTCATGGCAGACCTGCACAATTGGTACTAATGTCACTTTCTTCCAAATTCCACCTTCCATTCATGGTGTTATCCCTTTAAAAATCAGATATCATAGCCGGGACACCAGCATTCAGCTATTTTAAGATTGATCACTTTATATATAGCCTAGGCCTAAATGAAATGTATGCAGCTTATCATCTTATACTACCAAACATTTGCAGCCTATATTTCTCTTCACCTAATACAAACAAGCTTAGTAGCCAACTAGTCGGCTGCAAATGTTCCCAAAGAAACACTGTCAGCAGCCATCTAGTTGGCTGCAAATGTTCCCCCAGAAACACTCTCAGCAGCCCACTAGTTGGCTACACTTACACTAAGTGTAGCCAACTAGTGGGCTGCTGAGAGTGTTTCTGGGTCTTGTTCAACAAGTCTGTTCCCCCAGAAACACTCTCAGCAGCCAACTACAGTAGAGTCATGCTTATGTGAACAGTTACTTCAATGTGAACACTGCAGTTTTGGGCTGAATGGTAGACTGAAGATCCAAAATACATGTACAGGTGTTTTCAGCTGCCCTTCTTACCTACTTTGGCTAACTGGTAGTTAGCTTTAGACACAGCAAGTAAATTCGCAAAATGATGTTTGAAAACCTGTTTCCTAGTTCTCCCTGGAGTGGTTTTCCCAGTCAGCACCTCTGCTCTACTACAGTGTCAGTCAGTAGTAGTAGGCTACAGTAGGGTAGCCACAAAAACTCCTAGTGGCACAAATTGGCGATTTTTTTGTAATGAGAGCATGAATTTCTGTGAATTTTCCTTATCAGTTTTACCTATCTGAAACATCTCCAAAAAATATTTAAAAATACCATTGCATTCAGGACAAAATTGTCTGTTTTGTAAGGCCATCACTAAGATGTCCTAGCTATTTAATATTATTTCTTAATATTCAATGTAAATTTAGATGTAAAAAAAAGTAGCTGAACTTGCCTACAGAAATCTATTGATACTAAGGAGGAAAAGGCAGCAGCCTATATTTTTTTTTTTTTTTTTTTTTTTTTTTACAAACCCACTATAAAAACACACAAGGAAGAAGTGGAGTATATAAGAAAAAAGAAAAAGTAAGACACTAGAATTCACTTAAAACACTATTCACAAAAAAGAGGCACAAGGCGCGACTTACGCAATGCTGATTTACGCTTAGCACGGAGCTCAATACTATCTAAATGACGGAAAGGATCGCGGACATGGAAATTCTGAACTATTTTTGAATTACTATGCCTAGAAGGAAGATAAAGGAAATATTTACAAAACTTAAAGTAATTTTTTCTAAGACGCGACACATCTCTTCCTGTGAGGAGGAGGAGTACTCCCGACAAACAAGTAAAATGGGGCGCGATCTTTCTTGGTCTATTGGACTATAACCTTGATGATCATATTCATATTTTCTCATCTAACTCACTTGCTGGGGCTCCCCGTGCACTCAAAACCAGCTCAAAACCACCAGTTTCATAGGGGACAGGTGAACGGGCCATCCAGCTCGACAGGCGTCTCCCGTTCAACACCGTTCTGAGGGCAGTGTTGAGCTGAACGGGGATATTGTGTGGACCTTCCCACTCAGATGCTCCCATCCAGCTGGATGTGCATTTTCGCGTGGACAGAACCCATCTTCCTCAGCCGTTCAACGCCTGCTCGTTTTGTTCATTTTCGCATGGACGGGATCACCCGTTCAGCTCTACACAGCCATCCACGCGAAAACGTCCCCATAGAATTTCATTGAAGCACATAGTTCCAAGCTGGTCCCTAGATGGACAAAACCCTAGAGTCGGCTGAACACAGGAATTTCCTTCCTTATGTAAAATACTGTTTTCTAAAGAAGATTTAAGATGCTTAGAGGTATTTTTATTTTTAATTTAAAAAACGACTATCACAGCGCATGGCGCCGAACTTGCGCTTCACGTCAAGTAATTAACTAATCAGGTAAAAACTGATCGTCGACAATAAAATGAATCAACAACAAAAACTAAATAGCCTAAATCACTGGTTAATAATATTTACAAACAACGGGATGAAGCTTTTCCTATATCTCTCGTGGATTGGTGGGAGAGGTTGAAGGGTGGGGGATTTCTGGGAGTTGGGTCTTTGAGGTCGGGATCGTAAGGGTTAAGAGGCAAGATAGAGAGGTGATTTTGGCCTCAAATGGCTCAAATCAAAGCTAAAAGATAGGAGATTCACATTCTGATCTTCAAAAGTTCAGGTTTCATTTTTTTTTTTTAAGTGGCTACCCTAGCTACCTACAGTCTATAACTATAAGGCAAGGACCAGTGCCCCAGTGGCAGCAGTGGAACTCCTTTTTTGTTGCCTACTGAATTATAACCAGTTTGTTACCTTTAAAAACATATTCAGCAATTGTTATTAAGCTAGGCTCAGGCTAGGCTCCTCTATTTTTAAAAACAGAAAAAGTGGGCACAAATTTCAATTTGCAAATTTCGCTTCTGTTCTGTTTGTTGTTCTACTACTTACTTCTACTTCCTCAGGAAGTTCCTCTTGCAGGCTGCAGCAGATTGTTTCCCCAGTGGCATCTAGTATTTAGCACGGAAACCTAGAAAAAATTTGTCCAAAAGACGCTATTCTTGCCATCTATAGAACTTTATTTGAACTTTTTTCTTCTGCTGCGATCTAGATGCCGTATTTGTAGTTACTTTTAAGATACGCAGTATAATTTAATACAGCCTGAAGGCAGTGTTGCCAGATTGGGCGCAATTGCGCCATTTGGGCGCATTTTGAAAATCCTTGGCGCATATTTTTTTCAGAAATGCGCCTGCGCACTTTTGGGCGTAATTCTAAAATTCAACCGGCGCATTTGGGCGCATGTAATGCCGCTCGTAGGGCCTTATAGCTCATCTGAAACCCCTCTGTCATTCTAACTCTCCAACAACGACCTAGCCCCCAACTTTCGCGCCAATAATAGCCCACAATCGAAGAATCACTCTATTTTCTACCAGATTCCCGTACACCTCAGGTTGAAAAAATACTTGTCCTTACCAAAGGAGAATGTGCTCAAAGAAAAACGGAATCCGGGATCAGACAAAAAGTGTGGGTAGCCGAGCCCGACCTTGGAACAAGGTCGGACTGACCAGAACTAACCGATATGCAAATTCATTCGTGCCATATTTTACTAGTGCTTTTAATGATATGAAATGAATAATTGTGTATTTTTGTAATACCGACGTAATTTAGTGAGTTTTATCTTAAACCTTACTACGAAGTCGTGTAATAAATATATCTATATCTATCTATCTATAAATTATCAAAGGTGAATAATGCGCCCAATTGGGCGCATTTTTGCCAAAAAAAAATCGGCCTTGCGGCCGAAAGTGGAATTCCGCAAAATTGCGCCATTGGGCGCAATTTTGCGAAGGGGCTGCGCAATTTCACAAAAAGGATCTGGCAACACTGCCTGAAGGAAGAAGAAGACGAGTCTACTGTGACTAAGAAATTCCTTTGTTTGTTGTTTTCCTCTAGACATTTTTTCATAGCAATCTAAACTGTGATACAAGGTTATTTTCCTGATTTCCTCACATGAATGTATTTTCAATTCTGCTTCACCTGCCTAGTCTAGTCTAGCTATGAATCTTGCAAGCATTGGGGGAGATCCCTCATCTGGGATTTACTTTGTGACCTTGAATCAGGATTGTACGTAAGTTGGAGGTTATGCCATTTATTCATCAATAATCCTTCCCAGTTGACTGTATGCATATTGTTTCAAGAATGGATATGTGAGCTAGGCTCAGCTAGTAGGCTAGGACCAGGGCAGGGGCGTCACTATGGGGGGGGGAGGGGGGGACTCCCCCCCCAAAGGTTCGCCTGGGAAAGTACACTTGTTTCGGCGCGGAGCGCCGCAAACCCAGAAAAAATAAAATTTTGCATGCTTTAGTCGGGCATCGGTCGACTCGTCGGCACATCGGGTTCTTTTCATACGCAAGATATCAAATTTCGCATACTTTTGTCGTGCAGAACACAGGAGAAATCGAGTTTTGTATCCTTTTGTCGTGCCTCGATATGCTCGTCGGTACATCGAATTATTTTTATACAGAAGAAATTCAATTTTGTATGCTTTCGTCGGCTAGGTTCTTTTTATACGCAAGAAATCGAATTCGACATACATTGTTGGGCAAAAAACACAAGAAATTGATTTCGGTACGCTCGGGCGTCGGTCCACTCGTCTGCACATCAGATTCTATTGATAAATCAGTTTCAGCAAACATTTGTCGGGCGCACCCGGGAAGACCCGTATCGTTGGCACATCGGGCTCTTTTTATACGTAAGTAGTCAAATTCTGTAAAAATTTATCAGGCGCATCCCGAAAGTGTACATTTTGTCGGCACATCGGCTGCTATTTAAACGTAAGAGATAAATCTCTTTACAGTCGGACAAAACAAAGAATAATTCGAGTTTTGTATGCTTTAGTCGGGCGTCGGTATTCTTGTCGCAATTTTTATTCGCAAGGAATCGGATTCTTCAGACATTTGTCGGGCGCACCCGGAAAGTCTAATTCCCTTCGGAAGATCAGAATCTTCGTTACACGTAATAAATCAAATCCGTAAACTTTTGTCCAATCCCGAAAGTTTATGTCTCGTCGGCAAATCGAGATTTTATACACGAAAGAATCAACTTTGTGCCTACTTTCTTATGGATGGCCACTACTTTTTTGGCGGAAAGATCAGTGATTTCACATGTAGCCTTCCTTTTATTTGGGATCGCTCATCAATGTTTCCACAAAATTTCGCCTGCGGCGCGTTTTCGTAGTATTTTCTATCTGGGAAAATGGTGTTCCATTTAGTTGGCATTTTAGGATTGAAATTCGAGGTTGGAAACACATTAAAAGCTAGAAACTGTAAAGTTTAGGTATAGAATGGCCTAAAAATTTTTCGGAAAAAAAGAAAGATTAACAAAATTTCGCCTGCGCCGCTTCATTTAACTTGTTCCGGGTTCAGTCGTTGGAAAGCTACGCTTTTTAGCGAAAGGTGAAAAGAAAAGCCGAATATGTAAATTTAAATAGAGGAATTTACATTAAAGGAATAATCTCAACTAAAGCATTACAGTTGGTTTTACACAAAATTTCGCCTGCGGCGCATTTGTAGTATTCCATGTCTGAAAGAACGGTGTTTCATTGAGTTGGCGCTTTAGGATTGAAATGATTGGGCTTGAAACACCTTCAATGCTATACCTTATAAGCTAAATTTTCCCAGAAAAGAGGGCAGATTTAAAAAACTTCGCCTGCGGCGATTAATTTAACTTGTTCTGGGTTTAGCCGTTGGAAGCTTCGCAAATATTTCCAGGCAAAAAGGCAGATCTAAAACATTTCGCAAGCGGCGAATGATTCTAATTGTTCTGGGTTGCCTACAGTCGTTGGAAGCTTCAGTTTTTAGCGAAATATGCAATGAAACCCTGACCGAATATGTGAATTTAGATTTACGAATTTACATTAAAGGAATAATACGCCGTTGCCGCTGAAGCGGCAACGGCGTTTTTCGTCGGCACATTTTTGAGTCCGTCGGCACAAACTGGACGTCCCCCCCCCCAAAGGTAAAAGGCTAGTGACGCCCCTGGCTAGGACGCTTTGCCTTTGCCTTTCTTTGGTGGGAATATTCTGCCCTTCTTGCCCTTGCCCCTTGGCAAGGCCAAGGGTCCTTGTGGCTTGTCAGGCTACTAAACTACAACGTCAGAGACTGGACGAAATGAACCTGAAATTATAAATAATTGAAACTAAATTAGGCTACTACAGTACAACAGTATTAACTATAAGTATCCTATTTTGGGCAAATACAGGAGGGGTATCCAACCTCGTTTTTACACAACCTCGATTTTTGCGGCAAAAATGTTTAAATGAAATGTACAAGCTGTCCTGACAGTCAAGAAGAGGCAAAATATGACTTTTTCAAAGTCACATGTCCAAAAATATTCAAATTCTCTGCCTTTTTTTATCCATTTTGTAATGTTTTAAAAACCTTATTTCTGCCAATTGACTTTGCTAACTCTTCCTTTTTGGTCATTTGGGAGTAGATGGTGGTAAAATTAGAATGAAGTGACCTTGTTTGAAAAGAAAAATATGTTTAACTAGAAAAATCGAAGCAATATTCATTTATCCAATATGTAAACCATTCAGTTAGCTTCAGTCTGCTTCAGTCTGGTATGTTTGTCATATTTGTTGATTCCTTTTTAAAGGACCCCTCTTGCTTATTCTGCTTTTTATAATATATCTAGCTCCCATACAGAATTATAGGCTTCTAAAATCCCCACCTTTCCCCATTGTTTCGTTTTGTGCCTACGAAATTTTAGCGCTTTTTTGGCCTTGCCGAGTTTTGCCCGTCACACAACGAAACGTTTGCCGGGACCATCAACGTCTGCTGACAACTCTTTCACACATAAGGATATGAGAAACTTTTGTTTATTACTTCTTTTATTTGCTTAGTTTTCACACTTTTTAACCACGGCGCGATCAGTTTTCAAATGTTTTGCGTCCAGCCGCCGCGTCGGAGAGCAGTAAGGCTGGACGTAGTCGACAGGCGCTAACAAGAAAATCTCTAATTTCAGATGGAAAGTAATGGTATTTTGGAAAATGTTTATTTCTGATTCGTTTCGTTGGGAAAAGATTATTTCTAGTAAGAGTTGTGCTTTAAGCCAGATGGATTATAAATGTTCTATAATTTTGCACTGTCAAACAGATGGATTATTCTGAATGAAAGACTTAACTGGAAATTTGAAATCTTTTCTGATGTTGGATACCCCTCCTGTACTTTTTAGAAATCTCTTTATGGAAAGTGCTGAAATTTCCTTTTTGAAGTGGCTTCTGTTTTTGCTGCTCAGTTGGGGAGATAACAGGAAAGGTTATTTCCGCATCTTGATTAACTTTAGTTTTGTTAATAATAAGGGCCTGAGTTTTAAAACATTCCTGCATTGCCATTAATAACTCTGTTTCATGTTTCTGGTAAAAGCAGAGTTAATATAAATGCGGGAAAAAACTTTCCAGTCATCTTCCCAGTTGAGCAGCAAAATGTGTGCATGGTGCACACTCCTAAGTTTACCCCTTGTTCCGAAGAAGGGCACTGTCCAAGAGGGGTACTTTTAATTATCATATTACTTTGGTAACTAGACAAGCCAGTGTTTTACTATGACATTGAAATTTTTTTGTTCCGAACACCATGCTCATCCCTCCCACTTTGCACCAGTTTCCAAAAATAGCCTACTTTTTCTTATCAAAAACATGAAAAACAAATACTGGATTGAAGCTAAATCAATTGCTTAGTCTATATGTCATAACTATTATAAGAGCTAATTCTTCTTGAGTATTTTAGATTAAAAGAACTGTGAATGTAATGCAGATTCACTCATTATCTACTGAGCCTGATTTCCAGGCCATCATTAGGTGTGTTTGTTGTCTGTGACTGCTCACCAGTGCTTCCTATAATGCGTTTATGCATTCAACGAGGACTAACCAGCGTCTGGCTAGTGCTCACCAATGCGGACTAACCAGAACCTGCTCGGGAGGCAGGTTCTAGTGGCGTCACCGGTGAGACGAAAAATGCGCAATAGGACTGTGACGGAGTCATCACCGCCTCGCAGCCGCAGACCCCTTGCCATTCAACAGATCGCTGAGCTGATTGCGCATTCCGTTTCATTTCATGTGTTCGATTTTTGTATTAGTCGTCAACTGGGAGTCGGAGAATAAACATCATTTCGTTTACTGTATACCGTAGAACCATTAGACTCGGCTAGGCTATCACATCTGGTGGAACAGCGGTAGGATTAGAGCACGGTCAAAGTGAACGTGTTCTATCAAGAAATCCTCCAAGAAGATTCATCGAGTTTCTACGGTAATAAGCCAATAATTCGAAAATCATAACCTGCCCGTCTCGTTAAGATTTTTTTCGAGTTCGAATTATTTCAGCATTGGCTAGTAATTATTGACGTAAATTAATTTAATTAAAGCCGATCGAGGCTGATTAAAGTTAAAAGAATTTGGGAAAAAAGTTGTTTGGGTAAATTAATCTTTGTAAAAGATTTCTGTATCGTTGGGTATTTCTGAGAAAGGGCATTTACTGCTGAACCCTGGATGCCTGGTCCCGAGACACGTCAAGGACGCTCTCGATCCCCACATCCCCAGCCGTTCGTTAAATTGCCTGACGGTCTGTCCGACGGAGCTAAATCAATCCCTGCGAGCAGGAAGCCTACAACTACCACCAATAGTTCTCGTTCGGAAGAAAAGTTTCGACCGAATTCAAACCTAACGTAATACCAAGCACACGTTCAGAAGGAAAAGTTTCTTCTGGGCCCCAAGTCAACGTCCCCCCAAGTTCAACGTCTAATTCTACGTCAGCTGAATCCCAGTTACGCTTAGAAGGAAAAGTTCCTTTTGAGAATCTCGCGATGGATCCAGCACAGTTTAAGCAACTCTTAGAAGTTTTGGTAACCTCTCAAGATAAGCAAGAACAGCGTTTTGGTCAACTAATGGGTACATTGGTTTCTGATCTCACCCAAGGGCTATCGCGAATTACACCTGCAAATGCCGTGGTTTCTGCTCAAAGTACGGCGCAACCGAAGCTGATGAAATTCAACGAATCAGACGATATTGATGCGTTTTTGTCGATGTTCGAAAATACTGCAACGACATGCGGTTGGGCGAGAGATCAATGGGCATCGCATCTTTATCCAGTTTTGAGCGGAAGAGCGCTTGAGGCAATGGCAAGTTTATCAAGCGAAATGGTTACGAATTACGACGAAGTAAAAGCGTGCATACTTGAAAAGTATGAAATTACGAAGGAGTCATATCGAATTAAGTTCCGTGAATTGAGGAAGACCGAAGGAGAGTCGTATTCGGAATACGGGCGGAAATTACGTCATAATCTCTCTAGATGGCTCGGATTGCATGAGATGCGCGAGCAAATTCGGATTATTCCTGCGGATCCAGCAAACAACGTTCCAGAGTGGAAAGGGGTTCCCCTGAAAACGGTTGAGTCGATCATTGAACTTCTTCTGGTAGAGCAGTTTACAAGCGCCGCCCCCTATGGAATTCAAGTAACTCTGAGGGAAAAGCAACTGGCAACGTTGAAAGAGTCAACAGAAGTAGCTGACGCGTGCGCTCTGGCGAGAAAAACTGCAAGTGCCGGTTTTGGGAACCAGCACAACAAACACAAGGGAGAGGACAAAGGAAAAGTTCTCACTAGGAAAGCGGGCTACACAGCAGATGGCAGCAGTGACAAATCCCGTGACGGCCAAAGTGGCTCAAGTCTGAGGGGTAAAGGATCAGAGAGTCCTAGCAAAAGAGGATGCTTTCATTGTGGCGACTTAGACCATAGGATTGCAGCATGCCCAAAGATGAAATCGGAGAAAAAAGCAGCTCGCAATGTGGAAATGGCCGAGAGTCCCGACAGAGAAGTCGCATACGCTAGCGCTACTATTAGAGGGCTTGTAGACGATGAAGAGGTCGACATGCTGGTAGATAGCGGTGCTGACATGTCAATGATACATCAAAGCTTACTACCTCAGATCGAAGAAACGCTAACCACAGCGCGTGTCCGGTGCGTTCATGGCGATATTCACCATTATCCAACTAAGGTAGTTGAAGTCGAAGTAACGCGACCTGACGGAGTTAAAGCAAAGGGTGCCTTAACCGTAGCTGTTACAGACAAAGGGCCTAAGAGGTTCCTTATCGGAAGAGACGTTCCTGAATTTGACTGCCTTCAACAGAAGAATGCAAACATTCTGGTCTTAACAAGAGCACAAGCGCTCAAAAAGACTAGTGAAACTTCGAGTTCGACCGAAGCCGAACCAGAAGAAAACGGGAGCCGTTTTCCTCTGCAACTTTCCGAGCGTAGCGAGGCGCAGCAGTCGGATCAAAGATGTCATCAAGTCGAATCAGAAGAAAACGGAAGCCGTTTTCCTCTGCAACTTTCCGAGCGTAGCGAGGCGCAGCAGTCGGATCAAAGATGTCATCAAGTCGAATCAGAAGAAAACGGAAGCCGTTTTCCTCTGCAACTTTCCGAGCGTAGCGAGGCGCAGCAGTCGGATCAAAGATGTCATCAAGTCGAACCAGAAGAAAACGGAAGCCGTTTTCCTCTGCAACTTTCCGAGCGTAGCGAGGCGCAGCAGCCGTATCATGGATGTCGTCAAATCGAACCAGAGGATAACGAGAGCCGTTTTCCTACTGAGCCAGAATTCAACTTCGACGATGATTTCTTCATTCCACCTCCTAAGCCTCAAACCACCTTAATCGATAACGATGCCTCGAGTCCACAAGCAGACAGCGTTCCTAGCTCAACTTCAAAAACTGAATTTGAAGCAGAGCAGAAAAAGGATGCAACTCTAGCCAATGCTTGGGAAGCATCCAAGGTGGCAGAGCAGACGGGAAAGTCTCGTTATGAAGTAAAAAGAGGACTACTATACCGAGTAGTGCTTGACAACGCGGCAGAGAAGGAAACATGGCAACTCGTCGTACCAGAGAGTCAGCGGAACAAGATTCTGAAGCTCGCTCATACTGAACCTATGGGAGGTCACATGGGACGTCAGCGCACCACCGATCGCCTACTGGAACGATTCTTCTGGCCGAATATCTACAGCGATATAGAGGAATACATCCAACATTGCCACGATTGTCAGATGACAGCACGCAAACGTCGGTTCGAGAAGGTCCCCCTCAAGCCAATGCCAGTTATTACTACCCCATTCGAAAGAGTCGCTATAGACCTGGTTGGTCCGGTATACAAGAGCCAGCGTGGATTCAAATGGCTTCTGGTAATAACGGATTACAGCACTAGGTACCCCGAGGCGATACCACTGAGGAGCACAAATTCAGCAAAAATTGCAGAAGAATTGGTGAAGTTTTTCAGCAGAGTGGGCCTACCGAAGGAAGTTGTATCAGACAACGGAAGTAACCTCATTTCAGAAACAATGAAGAAAGTCTATGCTGCTTTGGGCATCAAGAATCTTAGAGCCAGCGTGTACAGGCCAGAGACGAACGGCCTCGTCGAGCGCCTAAATGGAACGATTGTGCAGATGCTAAAGAAATTTGTGCGAGATGAGCCTAAGCAGTGGGACTTCTATCTCCCTTTCGTTCTGTTCGCATACAGAGAGACCAAGCAATCATCTCTAGGATTCTCTCCCTTCGAACTGATGTACGGTCACATGCCGAGAGGTCCACTAGATGTCATCAAGGAATATTGGGAAGATGATACCAAACCGAAGTCACAGAGCATAGTGTCACACGTCGTCGAGATGAGAGAAAGATTAGCAAGATACTGTGATCTAGCTAAGGAAAATACGGAGCTATCAGCGAAAAAGAAGAAGGAATGGTACGACACATACACCAAGGAACGCAGTTTTGATCCTGGCGATGAGGTCCTTGTACTACTTCCTGTGGGGTCATCGAAACTAGAGGTACAGTGGCAAGGCCCTTTTCAGGTGATAAGCAGAATTGGCACGCACGACTACGAGATAAACTCTCCAGCGAAAGGAAGGAAAACTCGGATTCTACATGTCAACCTCCTGAGGAAATACAAGAGAGCAGAAATACGAGAGATTTCTTTCCTGCAAGGAGAAGTCACTTTGGACAAGGCAGTAGAAGCTATAGCCACATACTACACAGGTCCCCACAAACTCATCGATTTAGAAGAGATTCGGGAATCAGTGGATCAGCGTCTGCCTCCCGAAGAAGCCGAAGAGTTAATTCGAGCCCTAAAGGAGGTTTCTCACATATTCACCGAAAAACCTGGCAGAACAGAAGCAGTTCTTCATGAGATCGAAACTGTCAACGATGAACCAGTCAGAGTAAAGCCATACAGGATACCCCAAGCCAAGAGGCAGCTAATGGAAGCCGAAATCGAGAAGATGCTGGAAGATGGGACCATCCGCCCTTCAAATAGCGATTACTCTTCCCCAGTAGTCCTCGTCCCCAAGCGCGACGGAAGCCTGCGATTCTGCGTTGACTACCGAACACTAAACAGTCGATCAAAGAAGAACAGCTATCCATTACCAAGAATAGACGACATGTTGGAGTCCCTGGGAAAGGCAAAGTATCTGTCAGTTCTCGATCTGAGTAGAGGCTACTGGCAAATTGCTATGCATCCGAACAGCATCCACAAGACGGCGTTCGTGACTCCAGCAGGTCACTACGAATTTCTGGTCATGCCGTTTGGTGTTCAAGGAGCACCTGGACGATTCCAGAAGCTTATGGACAAGATTCTCAGCGGACTAAGCTTTGCGAAAGCATACCTCGACGATATTGTCATCTTTTCAGACACATTCGAGGAACATTTGAGGCACCTTCGCATCGTTTTGAGAAGACTGGCAAACGCTGGGCTGACGGTTAATCCGAAAAAGTGCCGTTTTTGTCAGAACCAAGTAGAGTACTTGGGTCATCTAGTAGGTGGTGGTGAAATTAGACCACTGGAGAGCAAAGTAGCTGCGATAAGAAACTTCCCGAAGCCAACGACAAAAAAGGAAATCAGGTCATTCCTTGGACTCATCGGCTACTACGGCAAATTCATCAAGAACTTCGCTGAAATCGCGTCACCACTCAGGGACATGACTAGGAAAAGTTCTCCGGAGATTGTCCAGTGGAACGAGGAAGCAGAAGCCTCCCTGGAAGTCCTGAAAGAAGCACTTTGTTCTCAGCCCATCCTACGAAATCCGGACTTCGAACATGAATTCATTGTACAGACTGACGCTAGCGCCAAGGGCATCGGTGCTGTACTTTGCCAACGCATTGCGGATCAGGAGCACCCCATTGCATTTCTGAGTCGCCGCTTATCCCCAGCCGAAGAAAGGTACTCTACGGTGGAACGGGAGTGTATGGCAATTTTTTGGGCCATTCAAAAGTGGCATTACTACTTAGCTGGACGCCATTTCCTGGTCGAGACGGATCACGACCCGCTCCGTTGGCTTTCCGTCATGGCAAACCGCAACGAGAAGTTAGCGCGATGGGCACTTCAGCTTCAATCGTACGACTTCACCGTACGTGGTAGACCTGGCGTTGAGAACGCGAACGCGCTCTCCAGAGTTTGAAGCGCCGTGTCTTTTGTAAATAATGTAAATATTTCCTTTTCTCTAGATGTCCAGAAAAGTATCTGCAAGCTTGGAGCTCCCTGAACACTTGTACGGCTGGACTTATGGGGAAGTCAACAGACAGCAAATCTGTGATCAACGACTGCAGTATTTTGTTGAACTGGCCGCATTCGGGCTTCAAGACGGAAGTGGGGCAACATACAAGTGGGATGACAACAATATCCTGAAAAGATATTATCAAGATCAGCTCCCACAGATTGTCGTTCCATCTGGACCCTTCAGGGAAACCCTTATAATGGAATGGCACATTAAGCCTGACCGTACGCACAGAACAGACAAGGAGATTGCGGACGCTATTCTTCCTGAATACTACTGGCCAAGACTATTTACCGACATCAAGAACTATCGTAAATCGTGTCCAACATGCGTTGAACGTGATGTCGCCAACAGAGGACCTGCACAGCGTCATTCCGACCTAAGGTGCCTGCTAAAACGTCGCCGTGACAACCGGAGTCCCAACGCCCAGCCCCTTAAGCGACGTCAGTCCGAGATCCCCAAGAAGAAGGTCAATAAAAACCGGAAGTAGGAGGAACTGTGACGGAGTCATCACCGCCTCGCAGCCGCAGACCCCTTGCCATTCAACAGATCGCTGAGCTGATTGCGCATTCCGTTTCATTTCATGTGTTCGATTTTTGTATTAGTCGTCAACTGGGAGTCGGAGAATAAACATCATTTCGTTTACTGTATACCGTAGAACCATTAGACTCGGCTAGGCTATCACAAGGACAAGAACCGAACAGCGGTGAGGAAAAACCAGAGACAGACAGAGTGCAGCAAATGCAGCTATGTACACGATAGCTAGGATTTGGAACTGTTGAAAATAGTAAGGTTGTATTTGAGCTGCTGAGAAATTAGATTTTAATTATTTTGTGGCTGTTTGAGGTTAGGCTAAGTCTGCTGGGTGGCCTATATCCAGTATTTAGCAGCATTTAACAAACCCTGGACACATCTTTGCGAAATTCTTGGTACCCTAACCGAGCTCTAACCCCCCAACCTACCCCAATATAAAGGAAATTCTGGTTAGTTGATTTCTGAACTTGAATCATGAATATTTTATTAGGCTAGGGTGCCCAGCCTTTTGCATAGGGTATGGTGCAGGTATGGTTTGTCAAATGGTGGGTAGGTTATACACAGTGTTTGGCATAGGTATCCCAAAATCAGGGGTTTGTGGTCCTGTCTTAATTACTGTTCAGATAATAAAATCAGCAGCTTTAGTGGCATTTATCTTTAGGGCCAAGCACACTCTAGATAAGCTCTCCCTCCTTGGTGCATCTTAGGTAGACCCAGAAATTCCATTTTAGTTATGTAATTTTTTGTTCAAGCTCGCTGGCTGTTGGATCCAGGTATGGCTACCAGTTGTACTCTCTCAATGCCACTGACAAGATCGACTGTACTTTTGAGTGCTGTAAGTACCTGACCAACCTTCATTCTAGTTAATTCAGTCATACACCAACCCTTAATTCATGCACAAGGCTCCAGTGTCAGGGTATAGGCCTACGTCAGTGTGCAAGCGCAGTGCCAGAATGCATGCCTAGAGCAATTAAGGGGACATTACCGTTATATATTTGTAAGGTCTGTAATCCGTAAATCCCCATAAACAAAATGTCATAGGGAAACTGTTACCCTTGTTCCGGGGCACTGTGGTTCCATGTTCAGGCACATTATTTTTCGTGGGATATGCTCTTTGCCCACAAATTGAGGATTTGATAATTGTGTCCCTTCATAGGGACTAGCCTAACAGGAGGTAACTGCTGTAGAGTCCTGGGATTTTGGACCTATGAATTTCAGCCTTGGATAAGAAGTTTTAGTTTCTCAAAATCATCACCATGTGAAGAGGGACCCACTGACAGGTTGCCAATTCGACTAGACCTGTTAGAAACTAGTGAAAACTTCCCCTTTTAAGCTTATAACAGAAGGAGTAAACTGTCAGGAGATCAAGGAAATGTCTTGCAAAGATAGGGTCTTAAATCTGTACACCCCTGCAAGATATTTCTCCGAAATTAGATTTTTTTTTGTTAAGAATCAATACACCCACTATGAGTGGATGAATCGAATTTATTTCCCATTTTTAAGACAAAAGTAACAAACGGAGTATGAAAAAAAAAGGAAAGGACACACAACTAGTAACAGTTAGATCTTAATAATCTTATTTACACACGGGGCAACATAGCCCTATACAAATTGTGGCTAGCATCAAGCGAACAAATAAAATTACTATGGTAAGTGTTGTTCCATATCATAGCCTATCTGTTGTTTGCTTAAACTTCACATATTTGCTATACCATGGTTTTGACAGCTGAAACTCTGTGGACAGGCTACAGAGCTGCACATATATGGTATAATTTCCCATCTTCTGTTGAAACTGCTTAGGCTGCAGTTTCACAGGTAGTTCAGTAAGGGTCTAAAGTAGTAAAATGCTGGCTGCTAAATTAGTGTCTAGAAGAGAGTTTCTTTTTCAGCTAATGATGAAGTTTGCATTGTTGAGCGTCTTTTCTCAAGCAGTCTTGTCGCACTGGTCTCACTTTCTTCACCACGGAAGCTAAAGGTCTGCCATTTCAAAAAAGGGACAGAAATATGCAATTACAGCTACAGAAATTCAATTTTAGCTGTCCGACTTAACAGATCGGTAAGTTGCATTGTTGACCACAGTTCATTCCCAACACAAGCATACGAACAAATAGCAGATATTATGAGGCTTTACCCCCTCTTCCGATGGAGTGTGACGATAGCCCCACTGTACTTGGGCAGTACGGGTACAGGTGTCTTACAAAGATTAGGTCGACATCTGGCTGGCTATCGCTCTACCCAGAAAATTTTGTTTTTGGGATTGTTACTTGGAACCGAAATTGGAGAGAAGTAGCCTTGCAAGGTTTTTTTCTGGTTTTGTTGCTTCTGCTGTACTTTGTATGAAACATTTTGTAACAGCCCCACGAAGTATAAGAAACATTGCCAGTTGGGTACACTAAGTAAATTTCAAATCCCTACTTCTATTCCGGAAGCAATAAGTGGATCGGGTGGTTCCCAAAATCACCACGATCTTTTTGCCCACTCTCACGACGCCCACGTTCAGAATGTCGACGATCAAATTGCCCACGGTCCAAAATGCCCACGGTAGCCTACAAAATTCCCACAATTCAGGTTGAAGACCCCGAAATGGTCCAAAATAAATTTTCCTTGAGCCCAAGCTGACTTTGAAACATATATTCAAATAATGCATAAAACGGAATACGTCAGCTACGATGCTTTGGCAGCGATATTTCGGCCCTTCTTGGCAAGGGTCCTTGTCGTTTGTTGATCCTGAAGATTGACAGCCTGACGAGGACCCTTGCAATGCCAAAAAGGGCCGAAATATCGCTGCCAAAGCATCGTAGCTGACGTATTTGAATTATTTGAATATATCGTCCAAATTGCCAACGGCTCAAAACTGCTATAGGCTACTTTAAAAGATTCACAGGGGAGGCTTAAAATCGACCTGGTGCAAAGTGCCGACGACTAACTGTCGGCAGGGGAGGTCAAATGTCCTGGGGCAAAGGACAACAAGATTACAAGCGACAGAATTACCGCGGAAAGATATTGAAAGGGATTATTTAATTGTTGATCAAATCAGACTTATTTGCGTGAAAGTACGAAAAAATACCATATAAAGTTATTTAAAGCGCCACTAGGCGATCCAAATTTTGCACCCTGAAGGTAAGAGTTGTTGTTAATTAAAAATAACAGTTTTGAGATCGCGGTTTGTCATTCAGTTTATTTTTTCAGAATATTACATTGTAGTTAAACAGTTCATACCAGTTTAACATACGATTGTCACCATTCTTATACTCGGTCTGCTCCTTTCGTTTCTCTCTCATTACTAGTTCCAGTTTACTACGGACTGAACACCTCAAACTATTCAATCGTGGTATTCGTGGGCATTCTGAACCGTGGGCATTTTGAGTGAGTCGTGGGCATTGTGATCGTGGGCAATATGAGTGTTGTGTTAGCCAGTGGATCGCTTTTGGTTACGCTTCGTCACTCTTCGTCATTATTTGTCATTAAATGTGTACCTCCGGAAAAGATACTTGGAATTTAGAGCGTGTTCCGCCCTTCTAACAATATTGTAACTATTACTTACTATTTTCGTTCCGACCTCGTGAAAAGTTACTACGCCGCCCGTTCCAACCTTCTCGAAAAAGTAACTAATAGTAACTAGTATTACCACGCTCGAGAGCATAGTAAGCGTGGTAAGTACGATCTCTGTGACGTGATTGGCCCGATTAGCACGTGGCACGATATTTTTGAAAAATTCCTTCCAGCCCTGGCGCCAAGAAGCCAAAATTCCTGACGCGTAACTAAGGTAAGTTGGGTAGAACACGCTCTTAAGGTTTGGTTCCCGTCACCCGATCTAAGTGGTCTATTGTAAGCCTAAGGATAGCAATATGCGAGAGACCGCATGAAATGGTTTACACTAGAACATCCAGTAGTAGCCTGGCCTAAACCTAGTTTGCGTGGAAATGCCCGTTGACATGCTTTCGATTCTGCAAGCATATTTGGCTCACTTTCTGGTTACACTTCGTCACTTTTATCATTTGTTGCCTGTAACTAAGTGTCTCAAGTCATTATTTTGTGAAAAAAGTGAATGTCGGTCGTGCAGGCCTTTCCTCCAGGAAAAGGCACTTGGAAGTCAAGTTTCTGTTCTCGTTACCCTGTCGATGATCCCCCAAAATTTCATCCCTTAGACTTTCAAGCTCCTGGCACTCCATGAGGAAATGAGCTAATTTATTATCCTCGTTTCCGCAATACCCACACTTACCATTTGTACCCTTATTTTTTTTAAATCTTTGTTCCCTATGTACTGGAAGGCAATTTCCCCTCAACTGGATCCAAGATTTTAAATATTTAAAAGGTAAATTTAACTTAAAATAATATTCTTCCCCAAAAATGTCTTTTACTTTACTATATTCTCTCAGTGTTTCCGACGAACGTACTAAACAGCCCCACTCTTGTATCTCTTGATCTTTCAATCTCTGCATAATTTCTGGAAGGCATTGTGTATTTCCGGGTCCGTTTCCTTCCATCCACAAATAAGAGAGGCCTAATTTGTCAAGAGATTTCTTGAAGTAGTTTTCCTATTAATTCGAAGCAAATCATTATAAGCTTGTTTAGCCAATCGGTCCTCAGGAAGTTGGGTTAATATCAGCCAAAACTTAAATACTTGATAAAGCCGGTGCACTTTCAGTGAGAAGATGCCGAAGTCTCCTTTGATTAGCTGGTTATGTGTTGTCTGGTGCAGCCCGAAAAGTCTTTTGTAGTATCTAAACTGGACTGATTCTAGCTTATCCGCGGCCTCCAGGCCCCATAGCTCAGCTCCGTAATGGATTACCGGTTTAATTTTCGAGTCAAATATTTGCTTAAATATTTTTAATGACTTCGACTTTTTCACTAGGTCATTAAGTAATATTGCACCCACTGCTGCTTTCCCTCGCTTTGACATTTCGCTCACATGTTCCTTCCATCTGCAGTTAGGTGTCAGGGTAAATCCCCTATATATTACCAAAAAAGCCCGAGGGCCATGGCGACAAAAACTGTACAAGTACACTAAATTATACGAATAACATACACTCCTCCTATTCTAAACATCTCGTTCTGTGCTCCATCGCAAGCCTCAAGTAACGCCCAAGTTTTTTCACAGTAAGAAAACATTCATCCTTCATCATCCTTACCATCCATTCTTCATTGTATTCTCTCTCGCCAAATACCTCCTTTCTCCATTCGTTCAGTTCCACACACTAACACACCAAATGTACAACACTTTCATCCTCTCTTTAGCTTTACCAATATATTTTCGCCTTCAAGTTCAAGTTCAAGTTCTGTTTATTGCTATATAATTTCAATATAAAAAGCCAATTTAGCAGAGAGAGGGCTCGAGGCCAAATGGCAGACATTTAAATATACTGTATGCTATAACTACATCAACATAAAATAATATAATAAATTAACCATAATCCATCCAGGTTCCAGATTCAAACCACCAGACTGAGTTGGGATTTACCGCTATAAACCACACATTTATTATTTATTTACTTTATTTATTTTTTCATTTTTTTTACTTTAAACATTTTCTATGAGCATTGATTTTATTTTGTTTTTCAGCGTATTAATAGAAAGTTCAAGTTTGATTACATTATGATAACTTTGCCATACCCTCAATATTGTGTTTCTCAATGAAAATCTTGATCTTTCTGAAATTATCAAGGGTTGCCGAGCTTCACAAGGATTACGCGTGTTATGGTCGTGATCAGAATTAGTTCCAGAAAATAGATCGGGTTCATAAAAATATTCAGGTAGGGAATTTGAATGATATTTTCTCTTAAATAAAATAGAATGAAAAACGATAAAAGATTCAAGGGGCAAAATGTTCAAAAAAAGAGGAAGACTTTTAGTTGACGACTTATTAGGGCAAGAATCAGGAGACGGTACAAAAAGCTTAAGAATTCGGAGGGCTTTATTCTGCTGCCTTATCAATGGTAATATATTCGATCGAAAAGTATTCAAATATACAAGAGGACAGTAATTTAAGTAAGAATGAATTAGCGAAAAATAAATACACCGTAGGGCATTATAAGGGAGAAAAGGTTTAAGAAGCCTGATCATGCCGACGTTCCTTGCAACCTTAACCCTCAGGTAATTTATGTGCTCCTTCCAACTTAAATTCGAGTCAACTATCACTCCTAGATACCGAAGATGGTGGACTCTACTGATTGTAGTATCATATTTTTCAATTGTTAGGGAATTAAAAGTTGGCAATGCTTTGGAAATCCGAGAGAAAATCAGGAATTTAGTTTTAGATGTATTAATACATAAATTATTCGCTGCGAACCATTCAAGCAAATATGTAAAAACTTCTTCCATTTTTAAGCGTAGTAAAAGTTCAGTAGGACCACTAATATTGAGGGCTGTGTCATCCGCGAATAGAACCGTGAGGCCGAGATCTTTCATAGAATTATCAATATCGTTAATATAAATTAAAAATAAAAGGGGGCCAAGGATTGACCCTTGGGGAACTCCGACTTGTCCATCCAAAGAGATCAGTTCAGATCTCGTAGTATCAGCATCAACATACTGGCTTCTCTCAGACAGAAATGACATGATCAGGTTGTTAGCAGGTCCTCGAATACCGCAGTTCTCAAGCTTTCTCCGTAAAATCTTATGACAAATTGTATCGAATGCCTTTTTTATGTCAATAAATATAGATGCTGGAATTTCACCTCGATCAAGAGCATCATGAATATATTGCGTGACCGCTAGGATAGCTTGTTCCGTTGAATGGCTTTTCCGAAAACCGAACTGTGACTTACTAAAGTATTTGTGTTTTTCTAGGAAATTATTTACTCTCTTGTAAATGCACCGTTCAATAACTTTTTCAAACGCCGAAAGGATTGAAATAGGTCTATAGTTAGATGGGTCTTTAGGGTCTCCTCCTTTGTGCAGAACAATAACACGTGCAGATTTCAAACATGATGGGAACTTCCCGCTCCTGAAACAAATATTCACAATATGCACAAGGAGGTCAGCTACATTAGCAATAATTTGTTTTAACAGTCGGGTAGATGAACCGTCTATCCCTTCAGCTCCACCAGGTTTTAGAAGATTAACTATGTTTATCAGCTCTTCTTTTGAAGTCGGCGTTAAAAATAGCGAAGACAAAGAAGATGGAGGTAGGTAATCTTCAAACTTATTTCTTTGTTCTGAATTATTAGCAGCTACAGACTCCTTTACCGTACGTACACCAACATTGGCAAAATGCTCATTAAACACGTTTGCTAAACCAGGTCTATCAGACACCAGTTCAGGACCATGATTTATAGATTCAGGAAATTTAGACATTTTTTTCTTTCCAATAATTCCATGGATAATCTCCCAAGATTTTTTGGGGGAACCCGAAGCTTCTGCAAAAAGTTTCGTAAAATGTGACGCTTTTGCTGCACGGATCACTTTAGTTAAATTGTTTTTATATAATCTGAATTTTTCCTTGTTATCTTCACTTGGGTTCTCTATTCGGATTTTATAAAGTTGATTTTTTATTTTAATTGACTGGACAATCCCTTTAGAGATCCAAGGTTTTCTTGGCTCTTGGCGTCTTGATTTACTTGTTTTCGCAGGACACGCACGATCAAAAGCCTTTTCAAATTCTTGTATAAAATAATTAGTTGCTTGATCAACATCCTGATTATCCAAACACGGACTACGGTTAATATTATTCAATAAATTTCTAAGAGATTCAATCGATTCTGCATCAAGCTTTCGAGTTTTCCGTTCAGGATGTTCTACTCTTGGCTTATCAAGTGTAACTTCTGAAAGGATTAAAAAATGATCAGAATCATCATAAATAATCACATCACATGTTTTCAGATCCAGGTTGGTGAATAAGTTATCAATTAAAGACGCGGTAGTGTCTGTGACGCGAGTAGGGATACGGCATGCAGGAAGCATTCCAGTACTAAGGAATGAAGAGATAAATTCATTTGCTAAATTAGAATTATTTTGATTCCTTGCCCCAAGCGGTAAACCATCAGCCGTCATTTCAATAATATACGTAATTTCTTCCTTACCTATTCCGGCTTTAAAAATAAATCATCCACCCCAGGTCTCTTTGGCTGCCTCAAGTAAACGCAGAGATACTGGAATAGGCCTACCCCCCTGAAACTGCCAAGCTTAGATTTCTTGGTCTTCTAACCTAGTACTCACCATTTTTCTTATTTTTCCAGCCTCTATATCTATGCTGGGAAGGCTGCATCGTTTAATAAACAAGAGCTGTAAGCTCATATGGCACTTGCATGTGTTGAGATGTTTTGTTTGATCATAAGTATTTTTCGACTTTGTGGTTAAAATGCGCACTTTAAGGGAGCTAGATAAAAAGTATTTTATTTTTGAACTTGGGTGTAATGATGCGCACTTTAAAGGCGCTAGAAATGCATCTGTATGCAAAACCCTTGAGGCAAAAACGATCACAGGCCCTTTGGGATCCTTTATGTATACCGTTTCGTCAAAAGTTTTTTTTCGCTTTTCATTTCAAATGCGCACTTTAAGGGTGACAGAAATAAATTTTTAAGCAAAACCCTTGTGGCACAAATGATCATGGGTTGAGATGTATTGTTTGAAATAAAGTACTTTTCGACCTGGCCGTTCCGATTCACACTTTAAGGGACCTAGAACGTCATTTGTAAACAAAACCCTTGAGGCAAGAATGATAATGGGCTCATGGGGATCATGAAAATATGAATTTGGTTTAAAAGTATTTTTCTAAATTTGCAGTCAAGATTAGTAGCCTACTTTGCCGAGTGATCGGGTTTGGATAGTGGCCATTTTTGAGTCAACCTTGTCAAATCTCTAATATTACAGCCAAGTTCCATCGTCCTAGATTATCTGAAAGTACCTTAAATCGTGATCACCGGAATCCCGGACCTCCACCCCCCCTCAAACTTCCCCACAGTCGCCGGAGCAAATCCGGTTCCGTAAGTGTTTATCCAGAGCATCTGTTTGTTATTCCCACAAAGTTCCATCCCGATCTCACCAGTCTCAGTCGGTCACGTATTTTCGGCCCCCCCCCCCCAAATTGCTGTCGGATCTGTCCGGACATGAAAAGGATCAACAGAAACATGTCCTCTCTTCAATTACCAAATTTCACTCAAATCCGATCAGCCGTTTCAAAGTTACGCATGACTCAATATTCCGGATTTCCCCTCCCGTTACTCCCCCCACGGCTATCAGATCATGTAAATTTTTCTTTATAAGTCAGTTTGATCGGGTCCCTGATTCGCCTCCCAAGATTCGTCGTGAAAACCCCCAAAACCGCCATAACCGGAATTCCGGGAAACTCCCCTCCACCCCCCCCTAATGTCATGATCCATCCAAAATGTATAAACGATTTATCTGGAGCAGATGCTTGTTCTTCCCAGCAAGTTTCACTCCGATCCCTCCATTCTAACCGTTTCCCGATATTTCCGGTCTCCCCCCCAACTCCCCCATAGCTGTTGAATCCGGTCCGGACTTCAAATGGGACATCAGAGGTATGTCATTTATTCAGTTATTAAGTTTCATTCCAATCCGACCACCCGCTCGAAAGTTACACAGTACTCCAATTTTCCGGATTCCCAGCCCTCCACCCCGCTAGTGTCCGGATCCAGTCCAAATATATAAACGATTTATCTGGAGTAGATGCTTGTTCCTCCCAGCAAGTTTCACTCCGATCCTAGCTCTATCCTGACCGTTTCTCGAAATTTCCGGTCTCCCCCCCCCAACTCCCCCATAGCTGTCGAATCCGGTCCGGACTTCAAACGGGACATCATTAGTGTGCTGTTTATTCAGTTATTAAGTTTCATTCCAATCCGATCACCCGTTCGAAAGTTACACATAACTCCAATTTTCCGGATTCCCCAGCCCTCCACTCCCCCCCCCCCGGGTGGTCGGATCTAGTCCAAATGTATAAACAATTTATCTGAAGCAGATGCTTGTTCTTCCCAGCAAGTTTCAGTCCGATCCCTCTATTCTAACCGTTTCTCTAAATTTCCGGTCTCCCCCCACCCAACTCCCCCATAGCTGTCGAATCCGGTCCGGACTTCAAACGGGACATCAGAAGTATGCCATTTATTCAGTTATTAAGTTTCATTCCAATCCGATCACCCGTTCTAAAGTTACACACTACTCCAATTTTCCGGATTCCCCAGCCCTCCACTCCCCCCCCCAGGTGGTCGGATTGGGAAACTGAATGTTTCCAAGTTAGTCCGATCGGGTCCCTGATGCTCCTGCCAAGTTTCATCGTCCTAGCACATCTTGAAGTTCTCCAACTCGAAAAAGTGTGACAAAACTCCTTAAATTTCAGAATTTCCCCGGCCCACCACTCCCCCCCAGATGGTCGGATCGGGAAACTGATTACTTCTAGGTTAGTTTGGTCGGGACCCTGATTTTCCTGCCAAGTTTCATCGTCCTAGCACATCTGGAAGTACCCTAACTCGAACATGTGGGACAAAAAAATTCGGACAGACCGACCGACAGACCGACAGACCGACGGACCGACAGACCGACCGACAGACGGAATTGCGATCGGTATATGGCACTTGAGCCAGAGGCTGCAAGTGCCATAAAAACAAATCAGAACGTTCCTGAATGGTTCACACGAGAACATCCAGCACTAGCCTGGTTTAAGCCTTGTCAGCTAGCCTGCTTCGAAATTACCTGTTCGAACCTTTTCCGAGCCCCCTTTTCTTTGATTGCAGAGGCTGGTAGTATGTCTGGAAGAGTCGTTGTATATTCACAACATAAGGGATATGAAGGTCCTTCACACCATAGGTGATACCCCGAGTAACCCCAAAGGTTTGGTGGCTTTATCCTCAGCAACTGGAGTCTCTTACCTGGCCTATCCCGGTTCTTCCACCATTGGAGAAGTACAAATTTTTGATGCGGAGAATCTGGTGAGTTGCTAACTACATTAGAGGTATGGTTACTTAACTTTGAATAGTGCATTTGGTTAAATGCCAAAAACACCCATTCAGGCTTCTTCAGAGCCCTAATTGGCTACTTTGGCTCTGAGTTTAGTTATAGCGAGTGGATGAAATCGACTCTGATAAGCTATCTAACATCGTCTACTCTACTTTCAGTTTAGTCTTTTCTTTTTTAATATCTACTGACCTTCTTAAAGGCACATAAAACTTGACTACGCAACTTTCGGCCATCGAATCGCCCAGGGGGGGGGGGGGGGGCTTAGATAAATATACAGGGACTTATTGTCGACAGCCCCCCCCCCTTCTTTGTTATCTCGAACCCCCTCCTTACCCGTAGGGAAAAAAGGTACCCGGATTCCCGTAAAGGTGTCCGGAATTTTGGAACAACATTCCGGGCACGGAAAACGTCCCGGAATTCCGCGGTTTGACAGGAATTCCGCGTTAAACTGCGGAATTCCAGGAAACAAGACTCCCCAGGCGGGATTTCCGTTACGTTTTCCGTGCCCGGAATGTTGTTCCAAAATTCCGGACACCTTTACGGGAATCCGGGTACCTTTTTTCCCTACGGGTAGTGTTCCCAAAGCTAGCTGGCAGGCCCTTGCCCCTTATGCACTGTAACTATGCACTTATGTACTGTAAAAGTTCGCCTTTTTACGTGTAGACTAAAGACAAACGATACACCGGTTAAGACGGCGGCGTTCGATTCCTAGTCGCGGCACACAAACCTTTTGCTTTTTTTTCTATTAACTCAAAAGTCGAATTCTCGGAAACTGCCCGGATACTGCAATGGTCGTAACGACAATTTTTCTTACTCTCAATATCGACTCAGGGTACATTCTTGATATGTCAGCTAGCTCCCCGAGTCAAGTTTGAGTCAAGTTTTCTGTTCCTTTAATGAGATAAAACCTGCCTCACTTCACCGCGCTGTTTATAATTTAACCGAATAGGGCGGAGGTATGACAGTCTAATTACCCAGGGAAGACCCGATAAAAATGCGTTATTCTTTGCTCCGCTATTCATATGATGGATTCCCAGCAATAGACGGCTTTCTTTTGAGGTGACCATAGAATCTGTAATTGCACGTTCTTGAGCTTCGCTTCATTAGCCATTGATATGCGCACTTTTTTTCGAAATTCAAAATCTCCTCGTCGGGGTGAACTTTGTCTTGTCAGGCCATCAGCGCATATTCTGAACGTGACTTGCCAGGGTCAATATAATTCAGTGTATTCAGCTCCAAGATATCCAAATAAGCTGGCTTTTCAGTTAAACTTTAAGATATTTCGAGGCTAGGGAAGCTTCCACAGGTACTACCAACGCTAGGAGATTGAGTGACTGACAGACCTTTCCAGGAAAACCAGCCACAGAGGGACATGCTTGAGAACAATGATTTTTTTTTTTTTTAGTTAGCTATAAACAGATAACCGTGTAGAAGAACTGCTGCGTGCCAAAAATGGATTATTTTCCGATTAGTGTGAGCGGGTTATGCCCGTTCTTAAACAATTCTTAAAGTTTAACCGAAAAGGAATGTAATAGCAGAATCTAGGCACCCATGACTTATTCACTTAAAAAGGCTTGAAGACCCGATGAAAATGCGTCACTTCGTTCTTTAGCTATTCACGAATAGCCTTCAAATAGTGGAATTTCCCTGCGATTTGTGGTACCTCTATCTGTTTATGTCTGTGTTGTATGCTTCACGAAAACGATTTACGAAAAATAAGTGTTCCAGCAGTGAGCCACCTTCCTCGAGCTGATCACTGACCACTGAAAAGCCGCGTTTGTATTGAGATTCAGTTTTTCTGCGTCATAGTAGAATTTTGCGTTGTGAGGACGGCTGTAGATATTCTGAACATCATTACTAGAGCAGATAGTGAAAATAAAAAATAAATCCCTTAACACAATCAAAATAATGCAGTGTAGTCAGTCAAATGATATAAAATGAGTTGGCTTTTCAGTTAAACTTTAAGACTGTCAGCGTGTGGATAGTGTATGTGTAGGTCTGCATTGCTGGAATTGTTAGACATGACAGAGTTACATAGAAATCAGTTCTTTGTTTTGTGAGGATTAGTTATGTATTTGCTGTTGTATTGCAGCAAGCCAAAACGATGATCCCGGCGCATGATAGCCCTCTAGCGGCCCTCTCGTTCAGTCCGTCGGGGCGTCTCCTAGCCACTGCCAGTGAAAAAGGAACTGTGATTCGCGTCTTCACTGTCACAGATGGGACTAAAGTCTTCGAGTTTCGACGGGGAGTCAAGCGATGTGCCACCATCTACACGATGGCGTTCTCGCCGGATGAGATGCTTCTCGCCGCTTGCAGTAATACGGAAACCGTGCATGTTTTCAGGCTGGAAGAACAAAGTCAAAGGTGGGTTAATAGGAAAGTCATGGAAACATCCCTTGCAGCATCCATTTGAAGCTGGAGATGATTTGGCTCCTCCTTGTGGAGGAGTTAATTGATGACAAGTGACGGGTTTTGTTGGCCCCACCCTGAGGAGGAGTCACACAGTCAGAAAGTGCTGCTTAGGTAGTGCTGTCAAGGTAGGTTAATTGCTAAAGGAAGTTCAAGGAACCATCCGGTTGAAGCTACAAGGGCTACACTGTCAGACGTTTCATAGCAGATAACACAAGGATGCGCAGATTCAACAGACAACGCTTGGGATTTATCTGTTATGATTTTGTGAACGTTATGCATGAAAAGCATTGCCAGGAAGAGCCGAAAAGCCACTGATAAAGCATCTGCTGATTTTTACGTCAGGAAAGTCACTGTCTAGGGAACCGGGAGCCGTACTTCATGTCCTACGGGCTACGGAACCGGTAGTTCTCACGGAAACCAAACCATATGAGCTACGATTCCGGGATGTGACGTCATTGACTAACGGAAACTTGTATGTGCTGGCTCCCGTTCCGATAGTAAATAGAAATAGCTCACGGAAACTTAATCGTATCAGCTTCTCGTCCGGTAGTCTCACGGAATTATTTACTCAGAAGCTAGGGAGCCGGTAGGTGATACCGGAAACTATATACTTGTAGCTTGTGCTCCGGTAGTATCTACATGGGATATAGAACTCACGGAATAGTTTGGATGAGAGCTAGGATGCCGAGATTTTCACTGACTTAGAGAAAATAATATGGGGAAAAAACTACTACCGGAACCCATATACTGAGAGCTAAAGTACCGGTAGCAACAACTATATGGTTGAAAATGACCAGCTAACGGACACAGATGGCTATGGGTAGGGTTCCGGTATTGCAAAATAAAAAAAAGAAATCACGGAACCATGTTAGTGAAGACTATGAGACCGGGAGTGAATATTTTTAACTCACGGAACCCAACTCCTGTGGGCTAGGGTTCCGGTATTGACAAAAACAAAAAAATTTTTACTCACGGACCCATGTTAGTGGAGACTAGGAGACCGGGAGTGAATGTTTTAACTTAATTTTTTTTTTTTTTGCAATACTGGAACCCTAGCCCACAGGAGTTGGGTTCCGTGAGTTAAAAATATTCTCTCCCGGTCTCCTAGTCTTCACTTACATGGGTCCGTGAGTAACTTTTTTTTTTGTTCAATACCGGAACCTTAGCCCACAGGAGTTGGGTTCTGTGAGTTAAAAATATTCGCTCCCGGTCTCCTAGTCTTCACTAACATGGGTCCGTGAGTAATTTTTTTTTTTTTTTGCAATACCGGAACCCTAGCCCATAGGAGTTGGGTTCCGTGAGTTAAAAATATTCACTTCCGGTCTCCTAATCTTCACTAACATAGTTCCGTGAGTAAAAATTTTTTTTTTTGCAATACCGGAACCCTAGCCCATTGCCATCTGTGTCCGTTAGCTGGTCATATTCAACCAAACAGTTGTTGCTACCGGTACCTTAGCTCTCAATATATGGGTTCCGGTAGTAGTTTTTTCCCCATGCTATTCTCTCTAAGTCAGGGAAAATCCCGGCATCCTAGCTGTCATCTAAACTATTCCGTGAGTTCTACATCCCATGTAGACACTACCGGAGCACAAGCTCGAATTATATAGTTTCCGGTATCACCTACCGGCTCCCTAGCTTCTGAGTACATAATTCCGTGAGACTACCGGACGAGAAGCTGGTAAGATGAAGTTTCGTGAGCTATATCCATTTACTACCGGAACGGGAGCCAGCACATACAAGTTTCCGTTAGTCAATGACGTCAGATCCCGGAATCGCAGCTCTTACGGTTTGGTTTCCGTGAGAACTACCGGTTCCGTAGCCCGTAGGACATAAAGTACGGCTCCCGGTTCCCTAGACAGTGCCGTCAGGAAATGCTTTTATCGGCGGTGTTTCGGCTCTACTTCTGTGCATAACGTTTTAATGCTTAACGTTTAAAAATCATAACAGCTAACATCCTTAGTGTTATCTGTTGAAACCGCGTGCCCTTGTGTTACCTGGTATGGATTATTGGACAATTTACTGAAAGCTAAATGGCACAGTGAAAAAAAATTATGGAATAATGAGGAAAGAAAAAAGACCGAATATGCACTGAAAAAATTCAGGACTATAAGAAATGAACTTGAATAACGATAGACGAATTTGAATATTTGTACAATTTTGGCCACTCTTAACGAGTCTAGTGTAGAAATCTCGAATAGAATTGATATACTTAAATATGTAATATATATAATATAATTTTCCTTCTCAAGTTTTAAAATCGGATCAGCAATATTGTATTTTAACTCTGGTAGGTATTACTAGTCGATGGATACACGCAACAGCAATTTCTTCAATTTAAGTTAAGCACATTTGAATTTTAGATGGTCAGAATCGTTCTGCCCAAACGGACTGTACATCATGGTCGATGGTGCTGAGCAGTCGAGTCAGCTAAGATATGTTCCAGCGGTCTTTCGGCCCTTCTTGACAAGGGTCCCCTTGAGGCTGTAGCTGGCTGTCGGAAACCCTACCCGAAACTTCATTGATTGAGTGTAACCAAGAACAAATAATCAGCTAGAACCTCCGTCTCCCTACCTCTGTAAAAGATCATGCGGAGTAGAATATTTCCCCGTACCCTGCCCGATGCAAACAAGCGGAGGTTATGAGCTACGCGGTACATCACGTTTCGTTACCTCTACAAATAGCTATATCGCTGGGAAGCCGCGCAGAAGAGACTTTCAAAGTCAAAGCTGATTCGCTCTCTGGACGCGCTCCAGAGCGGATCAGCGTGCCTCCTGCACTTAGGCGAAGAGCAATGACGAAGACGGAAGTAGACGGGTATCAACTCAAAGCTAGAGCAAGTAGCTCTAGCTCCGCCCAGTTTTGTCGGGGTATCCATATTCGCTGCATGGGACCAAAGAGGCTCTACCTGATTAATTTGTTCTTGGTGTAACGAATCCTCCCCCCACACATGGTAAAAAAAAAAACATGTTGTCTGCGTTAAATAGGAGGAGGAGAGGCGCGGCACATCTGTTTCTGGATCTCGGGTATGGCTTAAAGATTCGGAAAACCGTCCTATAATGTGCATTGTATTTTACTGTTGAAAATTCAACTATCAATCCAGAAATTATTCTAGGGTCGTAAGTAGGGTGAAGGGTGTCTGTAGCTTTCAGTCTAAATTGAGTTTGGCGATGGAAAAGGATTTCTGAGGCTGAAAGTCATTACAGTGCTGGATCATGGAAGTTTAGGAAATTGGGAGCAGAGCTTTTGTAGTGGATTTTCTCAAGAACGTCAGACTGGTTTTCCCTAAAGCATAGTTGCTGTTTTAGTCGTGCGACGGTCGAAGAGCCGAGTGGCTGGATGGGATACTTAACGCGCGCGGTGCAGACTTCAGCGTCGTATCTTCCCGTTCAAGTATCCGACGTGTTCACACAGGGACGTGCATTCGCCCAGGCCCACTTGCCCTTTCAAGGACTTCGCTGCATCTGTGCCCTTGCAATGTAAGTAAGGCTCATATTTAAAGTTTAACTAAAAAGCCAGCTTATTTTTGAATATTCTTTTTAAATACGCTGAATTATTTTGAATCAGTTGAGGGATTTTCTGTGTTTCCATTTTAGGCTCTAGTAGGGTCGTTGAGAATTATGGCCGACCTCCCGACAGCACTGACTCTGCAGTTGAACCGCTATATTTGAACAAGAGAACAAGCGTGATTTTTGCGTCTCCTCTGATCGAGGTCGAGCTTCATGGCTATGGAATTCATATATCAGACACCCGACGATATTGGACGTCGGAAAAATCAGACTGACAATCTGCCAATTTTACTATTCTTCTTATTTATATCGATATTTTCTGGGAGTTGCTTGCCATTGTAGTTGCTGAATAGTCAGGGATAGAAGTATAAACACATAGAGGTACCACAAATCTGAAAGGAAAACTCACAGTATGAAAATTGACTATTCGTGAATAGCGCAACAGTGAAGTATAGCATTTTCATCGGGTCTTCAAGCCAATTTAAGTGAATAAGTGATGGGTAACTATAGTGTCGTATCTTAGCCCTTTTTGGTTAATTTTAAAGGAACAGTAAACTTGACTACGCAACTTTCGGCCATCGGATCGCCCGGGGGGCCCCCCCTTCTTTGTCATCTCGAACTGTCACGAACCCCCTCTTAGTGTTCCCAAAGCTAGCTGGCAGGCCCTTGCCCCTTATGCACTGTAATTATGCACTCATGTACTGTAGACTACAGAGTAACGACCTCCCGACTAGGCGGCCGGGGTTCGATTCCTAGTCGCGGCACACAAACCTTTTGCTTTTTGCAAACCTTTTGCTCAGAAGTCGAATTCTCGGAAACTGCCAGGAAACTGCAATGGTCTTAACGAGAATTTTTCTTACTCTCAATATCGACTCAGGGTACATTCTTGATATGTTAGCTAGCTCCCCGAGTCAAGTTTGAGTCAAGTTTTCTGTTCCTTTAAGTGCCTTTACTTCTCAACCCAAACTACATGAAACAAATTCGGCCTAGGGCTATTTACTCGCACTATGTACTTGCAGAATTCTGTTTGACAACGTGGTATCTCTAGGGTTTGGCGAACGGAGTTTGGGAACAATCAGGTGGCTTTTTATTATTATTATAACTGCATCAAAAAGCTTTCGCCTCTTTAAATTTCTCTATACACTAAATTGAATTTCAGCCAAGTGGCGATCTACACCTGCTTTGAATTGATTGATGTTTTCGGCGTTTACGACACTTTCTGGTAGATTATTCCAGTGTTCCACTATCCTGTTTCTGAAGCTCCGTTTTCCAATGTCTTTTCGGAATTTTTCACCACTCAGTTTCAAGCTGAGTTTTCTGAGACCGTTGTGATTGAAAGTGAGGACAGTAATTATTATAATTTAATTATATATTTAATTATAATAATTATGACAAATTGTAATTGTTTCGATCAAATCACCTCGGAGAAATCTGTAAGATAAACTTTTTGACAGACATGGGCATGTTTAATATATGAGGTACTATAGATATACTGATTTTTTATTTTTTGTTTTTACAGTCGACTTATCCTAGTGACACTGAGGACAACTGTGACAACTGTACGGCGTAACGAGACAACTAAATTACAGTTATACCGCGTAATTTAAATTTCGCCGAGGACGAGGTTTTCCAAAATAGAAAAATACGCTGCTCTGGCTGCAAAGTTCGGACGAGTCCCAGAACTTTCTGCCTGGGACTCAACAAGGTTTGGTTATTGACAGCAGGCAATTCGGTGGTGTTGTTTTTGTTAAATGTTTTAAAATTCCGTAGAGCCGCCGTAAGTTTGAAAGACTTTTCACGCAAAGAAAAGATTTTTATTTCGGTAATAGCGGAGACAAAGAGCAACGCATTTCCATCGGGTTTTTCAAACCTGTTTGCGAACAAGTTTCTTGTACATATTTTCATGTTTCAGCATTTTATATTCAGGTTTGATATTCTGTGTTTCAGGATCGAGAAAACGCTGCGGCTCGTCGTTGTAACCCAAGAAGGGTATTTGCTGATTTACGGAATCAACCCAAAAGAAGGGGGCGAGTGTAGTTTGATCAAGCAGCATAGGCTGGAAGGAAAGCTGGATCAGGATCGACGGGAACCACTAGTGCCACCTGGCACGATACCATCAGAGCCACAGTCGGTGACAAGCGAAGGTATTTAAATTGCTTTAGCGACATAATTGAAGATAGTAGTAATACATTGTATCATAAAAGGCGCAGCCAACCTGACAACACTTTCCATTCGACTTCTCCCGAAGAAAGCGAAAAAAATCGCATTGAGCAGATTTGAAAATTAAGGCGTATTCTCGCCGTTCCCCGAGAACTCCTCGGGGAATCAAGGGGAACGGCTAGAATAGAGGTAATCACTCAACGCGGACTCCGCGTACGGAAAACAACGAGAACACGGGGAATGCTTCCAAAACGGATTTTTTTCGAAAAAAAATCGCAGTTGACAAGATTAGTCTGGATCCACTTTATTTTTAGTTTTATTTATTCTTATTACTTTTTATTAATTTGACATTGCACTAACACCAGCAATAATTGATTCCCCTCAGAATCTGAAAGGGAATCCTGTTTGATGATGGTGATGATAATCGGAGCATTCACCGTCCGTGGGAACTCGCGAGAATACGGGAAGTGAGTCCTCGGCACAAACAAAAACGCGGGGACTCCTCAAAAGTAGTCCTCGGGGAACGGCGAGAATACGCCTTTTATCTGCCATGCGGTTGAACGTGTTGATCGATTGGACACTAACCGCACCATCGACAGAGCTGTCCCTGATGTGGAATAATTAATAATTAAATGTGGAATAATTAATAATTAAATGTGGAATAATTAATCGAAAAACCGGACCCCAGAACGTGGACCCCGCATCCCGGACAATTGTCTTCCACTTTTGGTAAACATTTTTAGACGAGGGGGGGAGAGATACTCACAGATACACACCTCCATCTCAGAACACCACTTCAAGACCCCACTTGCACACTTCTTTGTGGAAACAGGGTTTCACAAAGCTTAAATGCGTGTCCGCTGTGACGACGGTTGTTGCTGAAGTTTACTGTATGAATCGCTTCAAAGTTGTCATGATCACCTTCATGATAAACAGATTTAAGGCGTTTTTCCGTGACACAACTGTGGGCCACACACTTCTGAACGTTTTTCGCGGAAACACAATTGTGTGCCACACAGCCGAGCCACAAGTTGAAATTCGCGGAAATGCCGTTTTGTCTATTTTTTAGGCGGTATATTCAAATGTCTAAATATATAAATAAAAATCATGTCAAAATCTCAATAAATAGAACTCCAGGCTTTCGTCCTTACCATTCAGTGCAAAAAGGATCTTCAGTTTTATTTCCACATACTTGAAAAAGTTTCTTATTTTATTGTTTTGACGTTATTTTGCTGCCACATTTGAATTTCCCGCCAAAATCAAGCCACAAAATCGACAATCACCTCGGCGGTTGTTTGTCGAATTTGAGCCACAAAGCGAGCCACGAAAATCTTGTTGGTCGCGGAAACACACTTGTGGGCCGCGGCCGCAGAAACACTCTTTTCGAGCCACAATCGACCCGCAAACTGTTTGTGGGAGCACGGAAAAACGCCTTTAAGATACGTTATCTAGCATTTTTCGTTTCCTAAAGATTATTAGAGTTGTGTGATTCGTTTTGAATCACATGACCGTATGGTTTTCATTTCATGCCGTTTTCTGCTGGGCTTTTTTTTTGGGGGGGGGGGGGGTAGCTGGTCTCCGGAGGATCTTCCTTGTGAGGCAGCAAGATATTGTTGACAATCTTGTTGGTAGCGTGCGAGTGAAAGTATGTGGAAATTGCAGTTTCTTGATGCGCGTAATTTTTTTTTGCCTTTGCTTGACATCAGTCAAAACCAACAGCCCTCGGGCTGCTGTCTCATCTGATGTATTTGGCATACTGGGTTGGGTCATGCATACACAAACAAGACAAAAATTTTCGATGGGATCCCAAAAATTGAATATTTGTTGAACTTCTTGATCCAAACAGTCTGGTCTTGTAGATTTCCGATCTTTGCCAAACCCCTTTAACATATTATTATTTATCCATCATCAACCGCTTGAAAGTGTACAAAAAATGATAAAATATTGGGATTTTTTCTGACAAATTGTGACCAAACAACTAATCAGATGAGAAAACCAAGTGCAGATATGGGTTCAGTATGCATGTTTACCCCTATATCTCATCATTAATCGACTCTAGAAAAGTCTTTTACTTTGACCAAATTCCTCGTTTTAGCTGTATTGTTAGCAAACTGCATGCATAACAAAAGAGCTGGTGACATTGAGAGGCGAACCAAGAACCTCTCGATCCAAATTTCCGAGTTCTGGCATATTTCGCCAGAATTACGTGTCTAACGAGAAAATAAAGTTCAGAGATGGATTCATCGGTTTTTCTTATTTCCGATACGAACGAATCGAATCGAATATTGAACTTTTGTTTTTACCAAATTTCCGGTTTTGCCTGATTCCGGGTAAACTTCTTGTCGGGCGAGAAACTTAGTCTCAGATCTGGATTCAACACGTCTGATCACCCTATCGACTATCTCAGTGGAGCATGTCCCATTACCCCTAGATCGAACCTCCAATCAGCTTCAGATAAAACTTTTACTTTCAACAAATTTTACGGTTTGGCCGGAAATCCGGGTGAGCTACAAGTATGATAAATTTCAAACTCGGATTCAGCACGTCTCCTTACCCCTAAACCACCTCATTAGCTTTTAAAAAATATTTCTTTCGCCCTTAATTTTAAACAGCCTCCCCCACCCATATATATAGAGGTACAGAGCCCATCTACGAACTTGACCTGTACTTTGACCAAAAGGATCCACATACCAAGTTTGAACAAAATACCTCAACTCCTCCAAACTTTACGAAGTCATCATAGGTATCCCGTCACTAACGTTTTGGGTTCCCGAAAGTGGAGACAAGTCGCCGACTCGTCATTACGTCGTACTCTGTCAAATCGGGGTCATCTAGCGGTCGTCGCTTGAAACAACCAAAGTAGCCCGACAGTTGCCCAAGTTAAAACCAATGGTTTCTTTCTTTTACCTTACCGAGGGAAATCTGTTTCTGCGGTCACTGAATCTGATCTTTTTTTAACGTAAATGCGTGTAAAGACACTCGAAAGAAAAATCTGTTTCCTTGGTGAAAAAAAGGGCTTATAAAACTAAAAGGAATTCGCCGTTAGTTCACGATCGCTGTGTCATGTTAACGTAAGGTTTCCTGACGAATTTGCCGAAAATGAGAGCCCTGAACTCGCTGTCCACCGTTGTAGGTCATGCGCTCAGGAGCTACGCCCAGGCAGTCGCAGGAGCGGTGAAAACAGTTGAAGCTTCGGAAGGTTGAGTTTTTTTTTGTTCTTCTTGTTTTATTTCGGGTCAGCTTTTTGTCTTGCTCCGTGGGTGTGTTGGTGTGGCTTCAGGGTGCGGCTTGGGAAGGGAAGGTAAAATGGGTCGGGTCGAGCTGTCACGGTAAATCTCTACTCGGTATTCCCGCCGAGAGTCGTCTAGACTGGAGGGGTTGGAATGAACGTTGTGACGATAAAGGCGACGTCGGCGGAGGACGTCAAGATTTTGTGCAACGGAACTAGCTGGATTCCAGTGTGAAAGGTCCAGGTTTTACTTTGGACAAGGTCTTTAAGGAACTGATCTATTAATGAGACCCTGGGCAGCTTTACTGCTTGCGATTGCACGTGGACTTCTAGGCAAGGGTGTAGAGGAGCGGAGGTGGAAGAGCAGAAGATGCGAAGAAGCAACACTGCGAAGTTAATAGGTCCTAAGATAGCTTGAGATTAGAACTGGTTACGAATGCGTCAAATACGGCTGTGTGCTACATCTGCTGATGAAGTTACCTTATCAGTTATTCGCCGGTCTTTCTGCCGAAGAGGGTTACATAGTAAATAGTATTCATTTATGTGTAGTGAACTGGAAGACGAAAGTAATCCTCAGGCGGGATTGGCACCAACGACCTTCGGCTAACATCGTTACAGCTCTACCATCTGATTTGCTCTGCATCTGAGCTAAGCCTAGAGGGGCTTGAGAACATTGCTCGCAAACCCCTACAGTCGCCAGGTATAGACGTCGGACCCATTTGTGTAAGCAGTTCACATCCCCTGCCACCTTTGGGCTGCCACCTTTTTGCGCTTTTGCCGATACCATGATATCTAATACCACGGTAACTGGATCTGGATTTGTCGTTTTTGCAGTTACCGTGGTATCTGATACTACGGTTGCTTTGCAAAAAACAACAATTGCCGAATTTGGGCTTTTAGAAGTCATCCAAAATGAAATACTAATATCCATCCACTCACATCACAAGTGCCAAAGTTCTTTCCCAACAATCCGACAAAATCCCAGGCTGCTGTGTTGGTGATGATGAAAGTGATATGATTTTTTCAGATACCATGTGCAGTTACCGCGGTAACTGCAAAAACGCCTCTTGACCGTACTGCGAAAACATTTTAGACCGTGGTACCAGATACCATACCATGGTATCTGCAAAAACGCAACTATTTTATTTAAAGCCTATACAGTCTTCTGAGTCACACCATGCTTTTTGTTGTCAAATTTAGCATAGCCGGGTAAAGCTCTCATTCAGATCTTTTTTTGCCTTTAGAGTCTGAGCGGACAAAGGAAATCGCAGCCGCCGCGGAGTCGCCTACTAGCCGGATGGACCAGCTGAAACTCGACGATAACGACTTCCCCCCAGTACCCCATCAACGAATTTATCAGAGTGATTCGTGAACATCTTGACTCATATTAATCTCGTACGTGAGAGATGTTCGAAATCTTACAGTGTCTTTACATCTGAATGCCTGAGATCGTCAGGGATGCTATCCCCGAATGTCCCGTCGTTTAGGGAATCTGAATTTGTTTTCTTTGTTGTATCAGACCGTACCTCAGTGGCAGCCTAGAGAACGGTTTATTTTTGTGGGGATTGATGTGCAAGGAGTTTTTGCTGTGCTGTTGGCTCCAGTTGTCTGATTGTGGGTATTTGCGCGCTTCTATCACTTCCCTGTATTATATGTCTAGTTCGTTTTACAAGTGAACATACCGTTTCCGGGCTTAGATGCTCCGGAATTGTTTATTAACATATGATCCGGCTCAAAGAGATGGTGTACTACATGGGCTTTAAAGTGAAAAAGACATCTAGCTTGTAGACCAGCTATATCTGAAGCCGTAGCCCGGCAACGCATCTAGAGTAGGCAGCGCCAGTGTGACTCATTATATGCTTCCAAAAGGATCAATTTCCGGAAAGTATGTAAATATGTATTTAATTTATGACACATCAGATGGACAAGGCGACAGCGGAGTAAAAGGATAAACAACGCAAATAAAAATCAACATTTATGACGGCAATTTAGACTTAATTTCTAATTGGGTCTAAATAAATTCACGAAAAACATTATTTAGATGATGAGCTGGATGACTAGATGTTTTAGTAGAGACACCGTTCCCCGGTTGACTGACGTCTTTCAGGCGTTGGTAAGACAAAATGACTTGCGAGTGAAGGGACACACTCTCAGGTGGACAGATGATGAACATTAATATTAACAACTTAGGACGCCTCTGACACATGCTGATTCATCCGCCCTCGTTAGGTGGCTAGTGCTGTGTCGGTACCTATACCAGGGTTGCCACGTGTCGCACGATAGTGTGAATTGTCACTCCATTTTGTTTTTGTCACTCTTGTCCTACTTGGGACATAAAATTCACTCTATTTCAGAAAATGTCCATAGACTATGTGTAATTTCCAGCTTTTCATGCAAACAAATTTCTTTTGTAATTTTTGCAGCAGTGATTCCGACCAGAAGTTGCCATTTTATGTTTTTCATGATAATTAAATTTCACTCTCTGTGTTCGACCAAAAGTCACTTTAAAAAATGTTCGGTGTGGCAGCCCTGACCTACACCCAAACCACATATAAGATTCTTGTTTCGTCAGCTCAACGCTAAGATGTTCCCGCTGAAATTGGTAATTTTCTCGACTCGTTGTGGTTGCACAAAGAGGCATGGCACTGGAAGCCTCCTTTGACTCGGATTAGCTTAGAGCGTGTTCCACCCTACTTACCGTAGTTACTACGCACGACGTCACGGATCCTGGCTTCTTGGCGTCAAGGCTGGAACACAGTTTTCTATTTTCGCCAAAGAGTGTGCTCCGTCTTACTTATCGTAGTTACTACTGACGATGTGACGGATTTTGGCTTCTTGACGTCAAGGCTGGAACGAATTTTTCTGTTTTCAGCAAAATACCGTGCCACGGGCATATCTGACCAATCACGTCACAGATAGTAGTTATCACGCTCACTACGCTCCCGAGCGTGGTAAGCAAATAGTTACTATTTCATGAAGGCTGGGAGCGTGTTCCACCCTACTTACCGTAGTTACTACGCTAGTTACCGTAGTTACTACGCTAGGCTGGAACGCTTTTTGAATTTTTCGGTCACATGTCAGGCCGCAGGGTGATCCGACCAATCAAGTTACAGAGATGCGTAGCTACTACGCTCCCGAGCGTGGTAAGCAAATAGTTACTATTAGTTACTATTTTGAGAAGGTTGGAACGGTCAGCGTAGTAACTTTTCGTGAGGCTGGAACGGAAATAGTAACTAATAGTTACTATTGGTAGAGGGGTGGAATACGCTTTTAGAGTTCGATCCGACATTCGTATTTGCGTATTCGGATGAGTTCAATGCCATATATAAATACACCGGTGTACGAATTTCCAGATGAGATTGCGTATCTTTGGTAATGTTGGTGTATACGAATGAAAACCGTAGAAATCAAGCCTTAGACTCGCGATTTTTCTTCTCGGACACTTGGGTCGCTCGGAGAGTATGTACACTTGCCGACTTTCGTATCAGCAAATATGTACGCAGTTCAGGTTAGAGGCACGAGGCCTGGTACACCAAAAGCATGCGGATATACGTAACGCAACTTTCTCTAGCAGCCGCCGAAGTTACCCCCTGCAGATTGTGGCGGCGCACTGGCAACACCTCTATGAAGTAACGGAAGAAAAAAAGCTTTAAAATGGCTAAAGAAAGTCGCGTTACAGATTTCTCGGTAGTTCGGTTGTATATTTGTCAATAACACGGTTGAGTTTTAGCTTCGTAGATACGGTTGAGTAGTTGTGTTGATTATCTGGTTGAAAATTTTAACCAGCGACAGTTTTTTGGGTCATATTTTAGATCGCATAGTTTTCAGCGTTGTAAGGTTTAGTTGATTATAATAAAAGTCCTTATGTTCAACCAAACATGATTGTAGGATCAGTCTGATCGAAACTTCCTGCTTTACTTCTGTAAAATTTCCGGTTTCGGCCGAATTCCAAGCGAACTACTTATCCAGCAAAAAAAAAAGAAAGTTCAGAAACGCATTCAGCGTATCTCCTTATCCCTATGAAGAACATCTAATCAACTTCAAATAAAACTTTAACTTATCTTCAAATAAAAGTTTTGTTTTTACAAATTTTTCGGTTTTGGCCGGATTTCGGGAGAACAAGTTGTCCGAGTAGAAAATGCTTTTCACATAAGTGTTCAGCGTATCTTCCTACCCCTAAATCGAACATCTAATCCACTTCAAATAAAACTTTTACTTTTAACAAACTTTACGGTTTTGGCCGGATTCCGGGCGAACTACTTGTCCGGCGAAAAAATGGTTTTCACCATCGTGTTCAGCATGTGTTCATACCTCATAATCGACTATCACATTAGCTGTTTAAAAGTATTTTGTTTGCCCCTTAATTTAAACCCCCTCCTCCACCCTTAAATGTAGGGCTACAGAGCCCATCTACGAACTCGACCTTACTCTTGACCCAAAGAAATCCTCACCAAGTTTCATCAAAATATCTCACTCCCTTCGAGAGTTATCGTGCTTACAGACAGACGGACAACTTTTGCGATGTCATAGATATCCCTCCACGCTTTGGGATCCCAAAAAGGACTCACTTTCAGATTCGGAGGGGAATCAATTTTTGCTGGTGCTGGTGTTGGTGCAATTTAAAATTAATTTAAAAAAAAATCAGAATAAACAAAACCAAAATTAAAGTGGATCCAGACTAATTTCGTCAACTGCCTATATTTTTTTTTTAACAAAATCCATTTTAGAAGCATTCCCCATGTTCTCGTTGTTTTCCGTACGCGGAGTCCGCGTGGAGTGACTTCCTCTGTTCTCGCCGTTCCCTTCGATTCCCCGAGGAGTTCTCGGGGAACGGCGAGAATACACCTTAGGCAGATGAGAAGAAGAAGAGAAAGCTGGAAAGGGGTTGGCACCAAGCCAGACCCAAAGCCAATGGAAGCTGAAGGAGGAAGAACATAGCTTACACTGTCAGTTGCAGAGTCACTGTTTGATGTCTGCAATTCGCACTAACGGCGCGGACAGACTATTAGGGTCGGGCGTTCGTGGACTTGAGTTCCTGACAGGAGCCCCACGAGTTTCACACGGAAAAGATTTTTCCAGCTCCTTGATGAAAGTGCAGAAAACCTGAGAGGTAAAACCTCATCATCTGTTCGCGGCAACTTGGCACAATGAGTGACAGAGTTCCTGTGTAGATGCCACGGCGAGCTTGCTTCCCGAAATTCGAAAAGCACTTTGATGAATTTGATGCTTATCATTGCCGGGAGATCCAATTCCATCCGATCCGCAGTTCCGTTCGGCTGGACCTGCGATACGAGCCATCAGTGCTGCAAGTCCAAGACACAGAAACGTCTTTGTAAGGTTGCGAAAAGGCCTATCCGTGTTATTTGGGGTTTCATCATGAGGCACATAAGTATAATATTCCTCACCATCAGCGCTTGTCACAGTCAGTCACAGACATAGCCTACCTTATGACATTACCACTACCTTAAGCGGTATTCTCGCCGTTCCCCGTGGACCACTTTTGAGGAGTCACTGCGCTTTTGTTTTGTCCCAGGGACTCACTCCCCGTATCCTTGCGAGTCCCACGGACAGGGAATGCTCCGATTATCATCACCATCATCAAAAGGACTCCCTTTCAGATTCGGAGGGGAATCAATCTTTGGGATCCCAAACGTAAGTGGAGGGATATGACATCGCAAAAGTTGTCCGTCTGTAAGCACGATAACTCTCGAAGGGAATGAGATATTTTGATGAAACTTGGTGGGAGGATCCTTTGGGTCAAGGGGAAGGTCAAGTTTGTAGATGGGCTCTTTAGCCCTACATTTAGGGGTGGGGGAGGGGGTTCAAATTATGGGACAAGTAAAATATTTTTAAACAGCTAATGAGATAGTCACTATGGGGTAAGAAGACATACTGAACATGAATATGAAAACCATTTTCTCGCCGGACAAGTAGTTCGCCCGGAATCCGACCAAACCGGAAAGTTTGTTAAAAGTAAAAGTTTTATTTGAAGTTGATTAGAGTGTTCGATTTAGGGGTAACAAGGCATGCTGAACAATTATGTGAACAATCATTTTCTACCCGGGCAAGTACTTCGACCGGGATCCGGCCCACACCGGTGAATTTGTTAAAAGCAAAAGTTGTATTTGTACTTGATTAGATGTCCCATTTAGGGGTAAGAAAAGATGCTGAATCCGTATATGACCATCATTTTTTAGCCGGACACATAGTTCGTCCGGAATCCAGCTGAAACCGGAAAAATTTGTATAAGCTAATTTTTTATTTGAAGATGATTAGACACGAATATAGGGGTAAGAGATACGCTGAATTCGTTTTGAGCTTTATTTTGTCACCGGAAAAGTAGTTCCGGAATTTTGCCTTAACCGGAAAATCCGCAGAAGTAAGGCAGGATCGTTTCGACCGGCTGATAGGACGCATGCTGAATCCATATCTGAACATGGTTTTCTTGGATGATTAGCTATTTCGCCTTAATCTGTTTCTAAATTTTAAGAGTAAAAATGTTCATGGAGTCTGGCGAAGACTGGATCTGACGAAGACAAAACGTCAAAACCTAATTGTCTGGATCAAATATTGAATTTTTGGGATCCCATCGGAACCTTTGGTCTTGTTGCTGGTGCAATGTAAAGTTAAATAAAAACAATCAGAATATAAAAAACCAAAAATAATTTAGATCCAGACTAATTTCGTCAACTGCATATTTCTTTTCTGAACAAAATCCATTTTCTAAGAATTCCCCATATTATCGTTGTTTTCCGCAAGCGGAGTCGGCGTGGACTGACTACCCTCTATTCTCGCCGAGATACGTGCTTTTGTGCCACCGTGATTTTTCGCCACTGGGTATTATTCGCCACTACAGGTAACGTGACAGGTAGAAAAAGGTCAAAAACAGATTACCAATAAGTGGTGGGATTAGCGAAAGAATCTCAGAAGGATTTTGCGCCACTCCTAGCTACGACTTATGAAGGATTAGCTCAAGAAAAGTTTAAAAAGAAAAACTGCTGAGTTGATAGTATCTCACTCTGTCTTCTCTGCTAACCGATAAGGATGGAAATTAGTAAAACTACGAGCTGCCAAGACAATACGACTTATATCGCTGACAGATTTTTGTTTCGCTACAAGTCCGAGAATGGAGACAAAAAGTACTATATCTGCCCCAAGGTTCTCTGTAGGGCAAGAGGGGTTTTGCGAGCTACGGGGGAATTTGTGGTCAACAAACCACATGAGGGACATGGTCCTGATTGGGCAAAAATAGAAGTTCTTCAAGCAAAAGCGGCGATTTGGAAACGCGTTCGTGAAGAAGTAACAACGGCAGTAGCAACCATATTTCGAGAAGAATCACATAAAGTTATTGATACAGGTAGGTACGTGCACGTATTGCACTGCTCGCTAATACATTTTTGTCTCAAATTTTAGGTTCTTCTCACTATGGCCAATGATGGAGATCACTTGATTTAGACCTGTAATCGAATCTCATTGAAGGTTAAATTTTTGCTTTTTGGGATCCCAAAACGTTAGTGACAGGTGACAGATACCTATGACATCGCAAAAGTTGTCCGTCCGTCTGTGAGCACGATAACTCTCGAAGGGAATGAGATATTTTGATGAAACTTGGTGTGAAGATTCTCTGGCTCAAGAGTAAGGTCGAGTTCGTAGATGGCCCTACATTTAGGGGTGTGGAGGGGGTTTAAATTAAGGGGCAAACAAAATATTTTGAAACAGCTAATGTGATAGTCCACTATGGAGTAAGAAGACATGCTGAACACGATGGTGAAAACCATTTTCTCGCCGGACAAGTAGTTCGCCCGGAATCCGGTCAAAACCGGGAAGTTTGTTAAAAGTAAAAGTTTTATTTGAAGTTGATTAGATGTTTGATTTGGGAGTAAGAACAAGAAGAAAAAGTAGCATTTACCTCGATTATAGAGGTTCAGACGGGAGTGCCTGCTCGAAAGCGTCGTAAAGTGTACAAAAACGTCGAAGAGCGCCTTCGAAAAGTGAAATCGACGTACCAAAGTGAGTCAACGACTATAGAGCAACCTTTCTACGGGCAGTGTCTCATCTAGTAAACTTGGACTAGACACTTTGCAAGTTTTAACGATGTTTTGCCAGTTTTCGTGTTTTTACTGTATTGTATTTTCTGTAAATATAAACTATAAATGCTTATCTTCAAGAGATTTTCTGGCAAGGCCCTAACAAAGTCATACGATTTTACGTGAATTGGATTATTTAATGAGTTATGAGAGTGGTGAAAATCCTAGGTCACTAATCCCACTAAGCCTTCAGGTAACTACACAAGGTTCAGACTGTCATTAGGATATGGGGCGAAACCCAGAGTGGCGAAAAATACCCAGTGGCGAAAAATCACGGTGGCGCTAAAGCACTGCTACGTTCTCGCCGTTCCCCTTGATTCCCCGTGGAATGGCGAGAATACGCCTTATGTCTAGACAAGTGTTGATTGTTAGGGGTACTTACCATGGTATTTCTTTCTTTACAAATTTCAACTGAATTTACTTCAGGGCTCTCTATCGTCAGTGTCTGCTTAAGACATAGTCGCATTTTTTCTGCGTTGATGGCAGCACCGTTCTGGTTTTATGATTTTGTCTGTTTTGTCTTGAAGAAGCCGAAGAAATCACACCACAAACTGTCTGGACTCATTTCATTTGTGAATAAAGAAGTGAGTTGTGTCTTTTATTAAACCTTTTTTCCTTCGTTTTTTTGTCATACTTCATAATTTTATTTTTTCATTTACGTTTGTTGGGTAGTAAATATCATTCATTATTGTTGAATGTTAAAAGAAGTTGGCCAACTGATGTCCTGATGATGTTTGACTGTCTTTTATTTTTTTTAGCTCTTATCTATTTTAGCTTTAGCTTTTTTTATGGCTGGTTAAATCTGACCTGCATTAGAGCAGCAAACTATTAACTAATATCATAATATCCTGAAAGAAATAATAGTTGCATTTTTGCCAATTCTCCATCATCCAGTCCAGTTAACTCAGTCAGAAGTCTCAGAGTTCCCTCAGCTGACCTACGGCTACATACACAGGTAGCGTTCCAGTGAAGTTATTACAAGTTAGGATGATAAGAGGAGGGGCGATCATCGTACAGGAGGGGTATCCAACCTCAGACAAGATTTCAAATTTCCAGAGAAGGCTTTCCTTCAGAATAATCTGTCTGGCTCAGTCTAGTACACTAGCCCCTTTTCAGGCACGGTGCTCAAACGTCTAGCACCATGCCTGGGTGCTGGACGTTCAAGCACTGTACCTTTGATTTCATGTATGGTGCATGGATTCCAGTATACAGTGCATGCATGAAAAACACAGTTTCTGTCACCACAACTTATCAACGGCTCGGATAGGGCTGAAATTACTACCAAGAATTAGAGAAATCAAAGACAATCCTTATCATATTTTTCCTAACAAAAACAAAAGGATGCGCCTGATGATGGAGATGAAAAATCTGACAGCAGCCTATCTATTTTCCATGTAGAGTGCCCTAGGAGCCAATATTCTGGTTGACTGTTAGGTAGAAAAAGCTGAGGCACAGGACACTTTACATGCAAAACCCTTGACTATGTAGAAAAGGAAATGAGGTTTTTCATCTCCCTCATCAGTCGCGTCCTTTTGTTTTTGTTATGAAAAATATGAAAAGGATTGTCTTTGATTTCTCTAATTCATGGTAGTAATTTCAGCCCTATCCGAGCCGGTGCTCAGTTGTGATGACAGAAACTGTGTTTTTCATGCATGCACTGTATACTGAAATCCATGCACCCTACATGAAATCCAAGGTACAGTGCTTGAACGTCTAGCACCCAGGCATGGTGCTAGACGTTTGAGCACCATGCCTGAAAAGGGGCTAGTGTACGAGACTGGTCTGGCTTAAAAAGGAACCAAGAAATATGCCAAAAACACTAGATTGAAGCTAATTGAATGGTTTACATATTGGATACATAAATATTGCTTCAATACTGCTAGTTAAACATAATTTTATTTTCAAACAAGATTGCTTCATCCTAATCTGACCTCGATTTACGTTAAAATGATGAAAAACAAAGAGTTAGCAAGGTCAACAGGCAGAAAACAGCTTTTAAAACAGCTACTAAATGGTTAAAAGGTACAGAATTTAGTATATTTTTGGACACATGACTGTGAAGAAGGTGATATTTTGCCTATTGATTGCCAGGATAACTTCTATCTTTCATTTCAACATTTTAGGGGGCCGTGGTCGAGGCTGCGTAAAACGAGGTTGGATGCCCCTCCTGTATTGTGGTAGTTATCATGCTCTCTGGAATTCAAATAATAACAACCCATACATACAGGAGGGGTACCTGACCTCGTTTTACACAACCTCGACCGCGGCCCGCTAAAATGTTGAAATGAAAGATAGAAGTTATCCTGGCAATCAGTAGGAAAAATATCACTTTCTTCAAAGTCATGTGTCCAAAAATATACTAAATTCTGTACCTTTTGTACATTTAGTAGCTGTTTTAAAAGCTGTTTTCTGCCTGTTGACCTTGCTAACTCTTCGTTTTTCATCATTTTGACGTAAATTGAGGTCAGGTTAGAATGAAGCAATCTTGTTTGAAAATAAAAATATGTTTAACTAGAAGTATTGAAGCAATATTTATGTATCTAATATGTAAACCATTCAATCTTGTGTTTTTGGCATATTTCTTGGTTCCTTTTTAAGCCAGATAGATTATTCCGAAGGAAAGCCTTCTCTGGAAATTTGAAATCTTGTCTGAGGTTGGATACCCCTCCTGTACGTCATCACTGTTACGGGAGTTCCTGCAGAACCAGTAGTTATTATCACTTATGATGCTCGCGACCATCATAAGTAAATTGTAACGATCGTAACAGTTCTGGAACGAAAAGTTATATTTTGCCTCTTGACTGTCAGAACAGCTTGTACATTTCATTTTAACATTTTCGCGGCAAAAATCGAGGTAGTGTAAAAACGAGGCTGGATACCCCTCCTGTACTAGATTGAAGCTAGTTGAATGGTTTACATATTGGATTAATAATTATTGCTTCAGTATTTCTGGTTAAACTTGTTTTTCTTTTCAAACAAGATTACTTTATTCTAACCCAAAAAAATGATGAAAAAGGAAGAGTTAGCAATGTCAGTAGCCAGAAAACAGGATTTCAAAATAGCTCCAAATGGAGAAAAAGACACCGAATTTGAATATTTTCGGACACATGACTTTGAAAAAAGTCATATTTTGCCTCTTGACTCTCAGGACAGCTTATACATTTCATTTTAACATTTTCGCTGCAAAAATTGAGGTAGTGTAAAAACGAGGTTGGATACCCCTCCTGTACAGTAGAGGCATGTTTGTGTGAACGTTGTTGACTTCAGATTTTGCCATTTTCATGCACCTGCTATGCTAAAACCAACTTAAACTACCAGTTAGCCAAAGTAGGTAGGCCTAACTAAAGGCTCTGAAAAACACATGAATAGGTAATTTGGATTTTCATTCTACCATTTAGCCCAAAACTGCACTGTTCACATTAAAGTAACTGCTTGCATAAGCATACCTCTACTGTACAAGCACGTCTATTGGTACAAGTACTGTATTTCCCGGTTTACAGTAGAGGTATGCTTATTTAAACAGTTATTTTAATGTGAACAGTGCAGGTTTGGGCTAAATGATACCAGAGCATGTACTATTTCTGTAATTTAACTTGCTGATTCAGTCTGGATTTTGTTGCCCAGCTTTGTTTATCTTTATCTCACCACAGAAACTTCAAAAAAGGTAATCAGTATCTCAAAAGAAAGCCAGCTTCTTCTTCTACATTACCAGTTTTCTTCAAAAATACTAGCGTACAAGCTGGATTGCCAGTACATGAATTTCTTCGAGGACCTACAAATTTTCTGGTGACTTTGTTACAGAAGAGGTACCCAAGCTCAGACAAGATTTCAAATTTCCAGAGAAATCTTTCTTTAATGAAATCTATCTGGCTGAAAAAGGAACCAAAAAATCTGACAAAAATACTAGATTGAAGCTAATAGAATAGATTGAAGGTTTACATATTGAGGAAATAAATTTTACTTCAATCTTTCTATTTAAACACATTATTATTTTTAAACAGTAGCCTATCACCTCATTTTTACCTGAGGTCAGATTGCTTACAAAGAAAAGACAAGTAGTTCTAATAGTTTGGGAGATAACTATTGAAAAACAAAATCAGATTTTGCTTCTTGACTGTCAGGACAGCATGGAAATTTCATTTTTTAACATTTTCACTGCAAAATTCGAAGCTGTGTAAAAACGAGGTTAGTTACCCCTCCTGTACCTCTACTGTACGGGAGAGGGTGATGAATGCTCTGTACCCAAAAGGAGTGAATTATGATAATCTGGTAACATTGTAATTGTAGTGAATTTTTTGGACTAACAGTTTATATTTGGCGGCGTTTAGGGCGAAAGCAGAGCACATTCACACCAGACAAGACAAGTTAATTTTTGGACCAGACAAGACTCAGCAAATGTTTGAAGCGTGATTCTGTGGCCTAAGCTGTTTATATCTTTAGCTCTGATAATTTATTTTCCTTTGTAGCCATAATGTCTGACATTGACCTTTCCCTCGATGAACTAATCAAGAAAAAGAAGATTAACTTGTCCAAAGTCCGTGGTGGCCGAGTTGGAAAGCGTGATAGCAGAGATGGGCGAGGAGCAAGTCGAGGTCGACAACCATTCAGAAAACAGTCAGCACCTTATGCCAAGGTAGGGTGGATGGCTGTTTGGTACTTACATCACAAAAGTTGCTAAAAATTATCTTTTCTCAGTAAAATGGCTTAAGAAGTATCGTTTTTCGGAAAAAATACAGTTTTTCTGGTCGGCGATTGTCAAGTCTGTCCAGACTTTCCACTCTCTGGAGCAGTGGCTTTGCCGCAAAATATTTGAAAAATGTGTGCCGTGGTTAAGAAATAGAGAAAAAGCAAGCGAAAAGGGGCCCGGAACACAAGAGAATGCCAAGTCATCCGAAAGGGAAAGTGCCTTTACTGCCAAAACTTCCTGAATGAAAAATCGAAATTTTGAAGCGTCTCACGATCTTATTTTGGAAAGAGTTGTCGGCGGACCTTGAAGCTTTGAGCGAAGTTTGCGCTGCTTAACTGGCAAACTCGGCTCTGTCGAAAATTGCAGACAAATTAAAGATGAAAAACGAAAGATTAGAAAGAATTAAACGGATTTCTGAGACTTATGGTTTCACAAGGGAGCAAATGATAATTTAAAATGCAAGGTAGTTAAGAGGGGTCCTTTGCCGGTTTGCTGTGTAATCTACAGCTTGCAATTAGTTATACAGATGGCACTTAAAATTGTTCTTCTGCTACTTGAGCTAGGCTCTCTAACGCTTAAAAACCAATCGAGGAATTACTGTAGGCTAGTGGTTTACTTCTAGTTACCAGGAACAACACTCGTTTGGTTTTCTGCAGGCTGCGGTAAATTAGGGTGGGCTTCCCGGTACAGTCTTGATCACTTCCTTCAGCATGTGAGATGTAGATGTAGATGACAAATTGTTTGGAATTGCTCGTAAGGCAGGAAAAGCTCTGCCAAAGCTGAAGTTCGATACTAAAGCCGACAAAATTCTAAACACAACATAGGGGAGAGTCTGGTAGTACGACACATTTTTGTTTTTGTTTTATAATTCCCTGAAATTTGCATGTATGTATGTTGCCAAATCTCTCTCACAGATTTTTCAGTAGTAGGCTTAATTCTGGACATGTTCACTGTGTCATACTACCCGCCGGTGGAGGGTTGTATGACACACCCTGGGTTCAGTATATGACAAATCTTATTGTATTTCACTCAGAAACTTTCATTTAAAAAAAAACAAAAAAAATTGGAACCATGAGAAACGGTTCCTCACGGTTCCAAGGCGATTCCCCTCCCTCAATTCAATTCAGTTTATTCTCAAAACCGATACAACGGTCAAGCCGATTTGGTGGTTTTCGTCCACATTAACACTAGGCTATATATAAAAAAAGAGATAATTCTACACTCCACCCCCCACGGGTGACTGAACCCGAAAAACGAAGGTTTCGTACATTTTTATTGCATATTGTGAGTCTCAGTACTTACATTAGCCTACTGAAGAAATAACAGAATCATCCAGATATAGAAGAAATCTAACATGTCAAAAGTTCAGTCTGGTACTATTACACATGTCATACAGGCCGACAAAAAGTGTGTCATACTACCCGACTCCCCCATTTTTTATCGGATCTGCATTTCCTTCTATATTGTGTGAATATCCGGCAGTTTCTCAACTGCTTATGATAATTAAATACCTTACCGAGGTCCCTGCAACAAGTGGTTATCCTATGTTGTAGCCCCATATCCACATGGGATTTCATTTTAAGACAGGGTCAAAAAATATGTTTTTTAGCATAAGTTCGCATAAAGCATAAAGCATAAACTCGTTTTCTCCTTCATATAGTAGATGTTTCACAGATGAGTAAAAACAATAGAACCAATAGTACCGAGATTGTGTCGGACTACCCGCTGTGTCATACTACCCCACTCTCCCCTACATAATTTGAGGCATTAGTATTTGACACCACAGTATTTGAGGTAGGTCAGAGTCCCTCAAGGGGCTGTTCACTACTAGGACCTTGTGTATGTGAGCAATCCTTCGAGTTGTCTCTGTTTAGGGGCTGGAAAGATTGATTTGTTCAGATCCATCTGAATGAATGAAAATGTTTATTTCCCATCTTTACATAAAATCTCACTGATGGAGTATAAGAAAAGAAATAAAGAAAAAGGAACAACACACAGGGTGCTTTTTTAACTTAGCAATATCTAATTCAAAAAGAGATACAAAATAATACTTTAGCTGTTGTGTAATTGATGGATAGTGGCTATTTAGAGGGCCGAGGGATTCCAGAAATCAAGCACGACGCTATAGCAGCCTCAATCGGATCTTTAACCTCATGATTTTGTGTAACTCCTCGATTTCGACTAGCAGCTCAAGCGGGAATTTAGCATATTTGTAAAATGCACTTCAGATAGTTCTAGCATCAGATGTGTGGAAAAGTTTCCAGAATGGTGCTAGTGTGCATGCGGTAATGCAAGAGCATTATACATCTACGCGAACACCAGTCAGCTGTAATGCGCTTGGGTGATGACAGTAAGAAACCTGGACTGATGATTCCATTGTACATCGTAATGTTTACGGCAATGATCCTAGGACGGATCTTGCCTTTGAGTAAACAAGTTTATCTGAACGGTCAGGCCTGAGCAGCGGCACAGAAGTGGACAAATGTTTGTGTTGACCAATAATACAGCATAGATGTTACACCAGCTGATAGCTCAATGCCACACTTACCCATACTATAGTGTGATTGTTTTATGGACTGGGCGATGCTGGATCATGTGAAGCTCCGTAAGGTTTAATCAATCTTTCTTGTTTAGGGAGATGCAGACAGACCATGGAATCATGATTTGTACGAATCTGAGTCTTCAGCCCAACGACCAAAGAGGCGCTTCAACGAAGGAGGCATGGCTTCGTCAAAAATCATTATCTCCAACTTAGATTTTGGTGTGTCAGACAATGACGTCAAGGTATGGTGAAGCCAGAAGTGTATCTAAACTCGTCACAAATAATACATATATATTCATAGACAACATATGACAGAATGTGTGTTCCGATCACCTACGTCCCAATCTGCGAATCCGTTCTTGCAGGTTGGTTACCGATGACAGCTTTTTGGAACTACCGATAGAAAGTTGAACACATCCATAGTAAGGAAAGAACAAAAAATGGTTGGCAGAAGAGGCTTGGTTTCATGAAACCATTTACCGACCTGACTTCGTGTCGTCTAAGACAATCCACAAAGAGTTTGTGGCTGAAAAACCGACCGTCTCCACGGTCGTTTTTGTGTCCGACAAGTCACCACCGACAAGGTTTTTGTGGCTCGTGCTGTAGCTTCAAATATAACTCAAATGATTTTCGATTTTGTGGCCCAAAATCTGGCGGGAAATTCAAATTTAGTTGCGAATACATGATAGTAAAGTGAGCTATTTTGTCAAGCAGATAGACATAACATCCAAGATAGAAAATAAGCTGAATTTTCAGTCAAGCTTCATGTATGAGCATATTTCCTAAACACACACCGGGCTCTATAGTGTATTCTTTTTGTGATATCAAGGTTATTAGTCTTTACGACCGTTGCCGAACCCGTGAAATCTCAATACCGCGCGTCTTCTAATCATACGCTGTAGAGCCTGCTAAGGGTCTACACAAGTTTCAGTAGATTTGGGCGTGGCTTGGCACGGTGCCAGTCCACAATGCCCAGAAGGACTGAGTAAAGTTCAGCAACGCAGGTACGTTCAAGGCAACCTCTTGTTGCACTAATTATTTCGAACCTGTTTTAGGGGTACGGTTTTTTTTTTTTTTTTTACGAGAGTCTAGACACATTGCCATGGTCCTATCAAAGTTGCCAGGAAAACGCGACTTGTCGCATTCCTTTAGCTACTTGCCCACAGTCCGATATTCGCAGCTGGATTCCCCCTTCGCTCCGAAATTTGGGCGCATCTCATGCAGATTTCCCCATAGTGACGCGAATTTTGCATGCGAAAACTTACCGGACGACGTGTGTGCACGTAGCTTTAGTCTTCAGTTCTTAAGTAGGCTACTTTTGCTTGTTGCACTGCACGGTTACCCATGGTTCACATTGCTGCGATTTCGCGCAAAATTCAGCGTCATGTGACATACGACACAAATCGTGCGACAAGCAACGCAGAACTTTGCGTTTTGTCGCAGTGTCGGATGTGTTGAAATATTTCAACTGATCCGACATAACGCATGCGATTTTTTGAGGGAAAGAAAAGAAAAAACAAAGGTTAGTTAATTTTCAAGACTAAAAATAGCTCTACCTTGTTTTCACTGTAATCCTAGGATGGCTGAATGCAAAATATCTTCTGAATAGACGTTTATTAACCTGTTTTGAACAAGATGACATATAGGGTTTGACTGAAAATTTCCTAATAAGTGGGTGGGTATTCAGATGGGTAATCTCCCAACATCTTCAGAGGTCGTTTCCCCAGGGCTTTTTTCCTTTTGCAGAATAATCTCGACGAAAAATTTCGTTTTCCTTTTGCGTCTGCGTGGTGGTGGGAATGTTCATGCGATTCTGTCGCACGTCTTAACATCAAAGAAAAAATGGGGTCGCAAACGAAGCAGCAGTGTGAACCATGGGTTAAATTCCATAGCTCTTCGCGGCATCCACCAAGCGATGACGTGTCTCCATCCACTTCTCGGAATAGTAGCTGCGTTCGTTGTCCAGTGAGTGCTCACCAGTTCTTCTTATAACACGTTTTTGCATTTACCGGTGACTTGACTTGAATGCTCCCCGGTCGGTCTTATAACCCGTTTTCGGCCTAACCAGTGTCTGGTTAGTGCTCACTGTCTGGTTAGTTCTCACCGGTGGGGACTAACCAGGACCTGCTCGGTCTAGTAAAGTCACCGTTGATACGAAAAACGCGCAATAGGACAAGAGGATACTGGGGAGGAAAAAGCTGAGACAGCCCAGAGTGCAACGAACGCAGCTAGTATAGAAGAAATGCTCTCGGCATAAACAAGGAGAAGTTACCCAAGGGTTAGTTCACAGTGTAACTTTTCGTTGCCGGTCCTATGTGTATTAGACAGCCATACCAGTACAGTACATCAAAATTCAGTTCAATTCATTTATATATATCCGCCAAAGCTGGCGAGTAGAAAAAATATAAATAATAGTCTACAACTGAACAATGACTAGACCATATACTTTCACGAGATCTACATTCAGTTCATTTAAAAAAAAATCCACTAGCCCAAATGAATATTCACCTAAAACTTTAACCAAAATACAATAATCAATCAATCAACGCAACGCATCAGAAAAAGTGTGCTTTCTGTTAAAAACTTTTAAAAATGTTTCCATTTCTTTTTGAAAATATCAATGGTTTTTTTTAAACATAATTTTCCATCATTAGAGAACTATATTGAAATGTAGAACACCTGCATAAGAATTTTCCAAAATTAAAAAAAAAGTAGTTTTAATACAAGGTAAATTTGTAAACGTTAAAAAAGGTAAAAAAGAAGATGCAAGCAAGGTCTGTGGAAGAGCAACAGTGTTAAAAATCTTCGAAAGACTACGTCTAGACAGGAAATCCCTAAGACAAATCACCGCCCCGAAACTAGAACTGTACATCTTTTACTATAACAGACTAAATAACAATTGGTCCAAAGCCCGGGGAATGGGGGAATCATGATGATGTTCGGATCCTGGGTCTGATCAGGGCAGTATCGGTGGGTTTTTTTTGACTTCCTGTATACGGATGACCATCCTTAAATTCGGAATATTGCTTAAAATTCAGGCCATCGAGCCTGCACCCTTCTGTGAAATTATTTTGTTAATATGCGAAATTAAATGAAGCTGAATTTACTTACCAATTAATTGGTAAAGATAACTTACCAGAGGTCCAAGTAGGGCATCAGAGACATTTCTCTGTGGTACAACATTTGGCAGGGAAGGGGGTAGCTGCAGGTTAGGTTGGCGGTTGCTTAGAAAACTTGACCGGTGAATTGAGTTAATGCATACAGTAATACACTGTCAAAAGTCTCATAGTAGATAACACAAAGATGCACGGTTGCCGAAAAGCCGAAAAATGCCGATAAAGCATATGCGTTTGTCGTCATGATGTCGGAAAATTCAGCAGATGCTTTTTTGGCGGTTTTTCGGCTCTTCCTGGTAATTCATGTTATGCAGAAAATTTCATGCGTAACGTTTTCGAACACAACAGATTACATCCCATGTGTTGTCTGTTGAAACCGTGCATCTTTGTGTTATCTACTATGTGTTATCGTCTGTGAGAATTCCGTCTATGTTTAGTGAAATACATCCTAGGTTTGTCCAGCCTAGTTGTATCCTAAGTACATTTTCTTGGTTTCTTCGTGACTAAAATGGCCGTACTGTTACAGGAGCTGTTTGGCGAATTTGGCCCCATTCGCTCGCATGCCGTTCATTACGACAAGTCTGGCCGATCACTAGGCACAGCCTTTGTTCATTTTGAATCCAGCTCAGACGCAGTCAGAGCATTGAACCAATACAATAATGTACCTCTGGATGGTAAGTTGTTTAATCCTGCTAGATCTGCTTCCCTTATTTGATGAGAACGGTTACAAAAAGCTTTCTAGGTTTATCAACAACTAACAAAAAACGTCGAGTCGCGAGTAGGCCACACTTTTTTTTACAAAGGACCCCGGGGCCACCGATCTGGCCGCACTAAAAAAAAACCCAAATCGGAATGAATTAGTCTGAATTGATATCGGACCTCGATATGACAGTTACCACGACAGCGAGTGTGAGGGTTTAAGCAAGACAAAGGTTGTGCTGGGCGGAACCTCTTACGACTTTATAACCAGACTGACATGGTATAGACTTTAGTAAATAAGTTCCGTCTAGATTGGCTCAAATGTTCTCTACAGTTTTGGCTAGAGCTTTTTCGCTAGGTTATTTCCACTGACATTGACTTGGAATCTGAATGTCGCGGTGAGGAGTATCTGTCGTAATAGATAAGAGCCAAAGAAAAGGGAGAGCTGCTAAAAAAAATTAGAAACATATTTGACTCTTCCTCCAAGCCTGGCCGGACCTCTGTTCTTGGTAACTTCGACGCCGAAACTATGACCCAGTTCGCTACTCCTCCAAGGCGGGCAACTTTTAACCAGTTGACTCCTCCCGTAAGCAGGAGCATATTTCCTCCCGAGCCGGTAGTGAAAACTAGTGAAAAAAAAAAAAAATACAGCCAGCCATGTGCATGTATTACATTTACACCATAATTGCATTTTGTCCTGAAGGTATTGTCAAGAATAAATAATCTGATAGAACCTCCGTCTTTGGTCCCATGCAGCGACTGTGGATACCCCGATAAAACTGAGCGGAGCTAGAGGTACATGCTGTGAGGTTTGAGTTGATACTCGTCTACTTTCCTCTACGCCGTTGCTCATACGAGGTGAACAAGTGCGCAAGCGCTCAGACGTGGAGTGTACAGCGCGTCACACGTGACGTCAGTATGGCAGACAACCAATAAGCTGTAAAGGACGACTCAGACGGCGTTCCGATTGCGGAGTTGTACCGCGATACAGCTGTTTGTAGAGATAACAATCTGCGTAGCTCCTCCTCCGCTCGTTTTCATGGGGTAGGGTCGCAGAATATATTCGGCGCTGTATGGTCGTATCATAGAGATAGAGAGACGGAGGTTCTATAAGATTATTTGTTCTAAATATTGTTTACATGACATAAACCATATTTGACGTTTATCAATGGCGTTAGCAATCAATGGTTCGCCATCAGTTGTAGTTTGGTGGAATGAGACAATGGACCCAGTTTGGGGTCTATAATAACAGTAATACTAACCGATTTAGGCGCAAACCATGATAGTTTTGACAAATACAAAGATTTACCTTCCTATCATGTATCTGGTCTTAGTGATTTGTGAATATTGCTTAGAAGCAATTCTGTACGAAGTCTTTTAGCTCTCCGTTCGACCAGGAACAAATAATCACAAGAACCTCCGTCTCCCTATCTCATATATTCTTATACCCTACCCGATGCAAACGAGCGGATGAGAGCTACACGTAACATCATAATTCGTTACCACTAGAAACAGCTATATCGCAGTAGAACCCCGCAGAAGAATACGAACGCCGTCTTGGTCGTCCTATACAGCTGATTAGTTATTTACCGTTGTGACGTCACGTGTAAATCGCTGCAGACCGGGCTCTCCACCCCTGCAGGCATCCTACAGTTTTCATCTCGTATGCGCAACGACGAAGAGGGAATTAGACGGGTATAAGCTCAAATCTCACAGCAGCTCCGCTCAGTTTTATCGGCGTATCCATATTCGCTACATGGGACCAAAGACGGAGGTTCTATTGGATTATGTGTTATTGGTTCGACGTAGTGAATTTGTCGCGCCCATTTTCTTATTAGTAGGATTCCTCTTGTAAGTACTAGTAGGAACTGTTGCCTGCTTAGTTCTTACCTGCTGTCTCGTAGGCCGTGAGATGAAGATCGAATTTGCCACCGGAGCCGTCGGCGGCAGCAGTGGCGGCGCAGGCATGAGTAACCGACTTGGCGACAGACCCATTCGCAGAGAAAGGAGCGACTTCGGACGTCCAAGCAGAGGCGACTTTGGCAGAGGTTAGTAGGGATAGGGCGAAAAGGTAAAGTAGGAAGGATTTGGATGCCGGAAGGACGGTGGTGAATAGTGGAAGGAAGGGGTTCTCACGGGCTTCCTTCTCCCCACATACTTAAACATCTCAGCCGAGTTGGTCTCGGGGTCGGAATATTTACTATTCTGAAGTGGGGCATCCAAAACCTTCCTACTTTACCTTTTCGCCATATAAGCAGTAGTGCAATAAGTCACCACTTACTCACCTGTCTAGGCACATTCACACTTTCTACTATATGAATCGTAGCTAGTCAGTCCGTACCCTTCTCTTGATAGCAACTGTTGTTTCGGCCATCACTGTCACTAAGGGAATTCCGCAGGGGGAGAACCCGGTTTGCGAAGAAGTTGTATCGTTCCCGTTTCATATTGAAAGATTGCTTTAGTTTCTGTGAGTGCCTTCGCATCCTGCTGGAGGTTTCTTTTACGAGCGTTTTGTTCGTTGGCGGTGAGCAAGTTTATAACGTCCCCTTGTCTTCACCGAAAGTTAGCGATCGTAGATTTAGCTTTTCAAGGCACTCTTTATATATTTTTTACCACTCTTTACATATTTTTTACCACTTGGAGATAGGAGGAGGTATTTAGGGAGGGTGAGGTAGAATGTTGGTCCTTATTTTTGTCCGATGTGTGGAGATAGAAATGAGGATTTACTGCATTTTCTGTGTTTTTGTAAAGAGTTAAAAGAGTTGAGGCAGGAAATTTATCCGGGGTGTTTTGAAAAGGAGGAATGGGTGGAGATTATTTTGAAGGATATATATTTTTTGGGAATAAAGAATTTGGGAAGGCTGGTTAGTTAGGGCATGGCACAGAGAGAACATTTTTTGTAAGGTGAGTTAGGAAGAAAGGGGTGTGTATTGGATTATATTATTTGAAATTTTGTTTGGTGGATTAATTTGGAATTTATTCATTGAAGTTAGTTTTTTTTTGTATTCATATTAACCATGGCCCTTTAGGGCTTTGAGAGTTAATAAATATCTATCTATCTATGGGAGGCGCTTTATCAAAAGTCGATTTAAGGACTTGAAGGTCAGTTCATTCTCGTACTGATCATTTGCGACCGGTTGTATTTTCGCGCTTTCGGAATGGAAAAGTCTTTAAAAATACGGCATTCCCCCCAAAGAAAAGTTCGGTTTAGTTATGAATGTGAGGATACAGTTATAATCAAATAGAATCAGTTTTCTCTTTATATGTAATTCTTAACAACCTTTACCCCTGTTCCGTCCAGACAGGAAAATCTCTTCGTCTTTCCATCGGACTAACTTAATGGATATAGTTAGGAAGCTATAATATCTAGAGACAGATCCAAGTCCGGGTTTCCTTTCCTATGTATCTTGACTAACTATAACCATCCTGTAAAGTATCCTTCCACCAATGGGACAGGAGAACCAAGTTTGGGCATGCTCCCTGTAGCGACTGGAAACTAAGTGAAACTGCGAGTTCCCAAGTTAGCAAACCAGTTCGAGTTTGGGCATAGCCTCAGTTCAGCCAAGGAACTCAGGGGAGCTCCAAGTTGAGTATATATTCAAATTCAAATTCACTTTGTTTACCTTAATATCATTGTCGATGACAAAAATAGCAGCGGAAGTCAAAAACAATTTAAAACACTTATAAAATTACATTATTAACACAGAATTTATTCACAATTTTTTGTCCAGGTCATCATTATAATGTTTGACAAAGTATGGGCCAAATGACTTCAGGTACCGTTCAGATGAGTGGGTTGCTGGTTGTTCCAGCTTTGTTGCGTTTTTCCTTCTCTCTGTGAGTCTAGTGGAGTGTTGGGTTCGGGGGGTCTCAAAACCCGGAAGAAGATCGCGGTGTGTTTCCGAGTCAAGGATTTTTCGACCGAAATCCACAACCAATTTGTGTCTTCTCTCTTTGAGGGACTCCAACTTTAAAACTTTGAGGCTCGTCTCATAATCAATGTAGTTACTTCCCAATATTATCTTGCAGGCCCTTTTCTGCAACCTTTCGATTTTGTCACTTTGATCAATGGTCAGTGAGCTGTGCCACACTGGGCAAGCATATTCTGTGAGTGGTCTAATGTAGCATTTGTAGCATATAACCATGATCTGACTTTTCATGCCAAAGCGGCGAAGGTAGGCGAAAGATGTTAAGAGGAAGGCGGTTTTTGAGATGATTGATGCTACATGGGTATTCCATTTGAGGTCGGCGTCTAGGTGGACACCTAGAACCTTCACCGATTTTACATGCTTCGGTCCATCGCATGGCGGATCTGGAACTTGCCGTTTAAGGAAATTAACCCTAAACAGGACAGTTTTTTCCTGGCTGAGTGTGAGCTTTACTTGGTTTGCTTCTTCTTCGATTTTTCGCATTACTGTTTGGACTGGATCTGGCTGTATGTTCTGTGAGAGTAGTCTGGGGAGGAGAGTAGAGAGATCGTCTGCAAATTTGTAGCGTTCAGGGATTTCGCGCAGAAGCTTGTTGATTACTATGAGGAAGGCTAAAGGGCCTAACTTCGACCCTTGTGCTGCACCGCATGTCAGCTCCCTGAGATCAGATATTTCGCCATTTGGAAGTTGGACATTCTGTTTGCGGTTTGTCAGAAAACTGCCAACCATTCGCAAGACAATTTGCCTTGCATTCAGGACATATAGTGCAGTGTCAGTGTTAAATCCCGAATCAGTATAAGTAGAACTAATAAATAACCTGTTTAGTTATTGACCTACGAACTGAGTAACGCCTTTGAAAAAACTCGGTGCATTAGCACACAGTTACCGCCATTGTCATTCTCGCCCGCTACAAATAGCTACGCCACAGTCAACGACCCCTTCACTTCACAAGCACCCACCACAAACAATTTTATTTTATTATCATATTTGGTGGCAGCGGTGGGATTGTATTCTCGCATAAAGGAGTTCCTGAGAAACAAATAGACGAGAAAGTCTGTTGGAGTCTTTTGGAATCTCATTGTTACATCTTTTAGGTCGTGGTGGCCGCGGTCGTGGAAGCGGTGGTCGTGGAGGTAGCCGGCCAAACGTCACCGCCGAAGATCTTGATCGCGAATTGGACGCCTACAAGAATAAAATGGACACGGCTTAAAGCACCATTACGTCATCTGGAGGTTACACATTTTTGTACAAATCATTATACTGATGATTTCTTGATTATTTTTTCTCTAAAAAAATATTTGACTTTTATATGAATAGAAATATTGCTTGGCAGATGTGTTACTGTATGAAGAGTTGATGATGATCCACATATTCGTCGGCGAGGTGGGGAAAACATGAAAACAATTTCAGGTTACGAGTTTACCGCCCAAGGCGCTTATACGTCATTAAAGGCTGTCTTTGATAATATACCTAGCTCCCTTATTGAATTATAAGCTTCTAAAATCCCAACCTTTCTCCATTGTCTCGTTTTGTTCATATGATTTTTAGCGCTTGTTCGGCCGTGCCGAGTTTTGCCCGTTACACAGCGCAAAGTTTGCTAGAATCTTCAAAGTCCGCTGGTAGCTCTTTCACACACAAGGATATGAGATTCTTCTGTTTTTGACTTCTTTTATTTGCTTAGTTTTCCCAGTTTTAAGCCACGGCACGTTCAGTTTTCAAATGTTTCGCGCCTAACCGCCGCGTCGAAGAGCAGGAAGGCCGGATAGAATCGACAAGCGCTAACAAGAAAATCGCAAAAACGTTTTTTCTGATCCATTTCATAGTGAAAAGATCATTTCTAGTAAGAGTTGTATGAATTTGATTGATTTTCTCTTTTCAGAAAATTCCAAGAAGCGTGATTATTTACCCAACAGATTAAGAACAAAATAATCGTGATCGTTATTTAAAAGAAATTTTAACAAATTAATCAAAAGACTAACAATTAATCAAAGCACAACAGTGTATATCGTAATTATTGCCCTTACATTAGTGTCGTGTTATAAATTTCTACAAACTTTGGGAGAAAAATGTTCCGATACAGCTCAGTGTGGCAACGAGGGAAACAGCCAGTCTCGGAAGTCGCTCAGCACCAGAGCAAAATAACACTAGAGAGTAGCACCAAGACCTATGCTTTCATTGCTTCGCAAATATCGCAAACGGGCCATACTCATAGCGCCTTCCACTATGCTTGCGGCATTTAAAGCGAGACCAACTTGTGGGTTTAGAAATTTCTAGTAAAGCTAAGATGCGGTCTGCACACACCAAGGAAACAGGGGAGTTTTTTTTTTTTTTTTTGCTGTGTTCAGAATGTGAAGTTATAGGAACCAGCGCTGATGCAGGACCGATTGAGTTTCAGTAGGGACGTTCACTATCGCTAGTGGTGCTAGTGTCGCGTCAAGACCTATGCTTTCCATGCTTTATTGCAAACGGACGCTTGCGACATTTAAACCGAGACAAACTTGCGTGTTTAGAAATTTCTAGTAAAGCCAAGATGAGGTCTGCACCCATGGAGGAAAAGTGAAGGTTTCATCTTTTTTCAGCTGTGTTCACAATATGAAGTTATTGGAGCCAGCGCTGGTGCACGACTGATTGGGTTTCAGTAGGGACGTTCACTATCGCTAAGTGGTGCTAGTGTCGCTGCCATTCGAGTGTGTGTCACTTTTTGCAAGTCTTGACGCTACTCCCTAGTGTCAAGCTAGTGTTATTTTGCTTTGCTCAGCACAAGCCTTCTCTAGCGGGGGGCGTTCAGTTTCGAAGGAGGTCGGAGGAGGGTAAATAGAGTAAGGTACATTAGAAATGGCTTAGGAGGAAACAACAAGACATCCTTGTCCCTCTGTTGATAAGCTAATTGGTCAGTCACGGCATAGATGACGAAATGGTGTTCTTACGGCAATATGGTCAGGGATCGCATTGTGGCCTGGGCCCATGGCTACTTCCCATCGCAGCGGAGATCCCCACCCCCCGTCTTTAACCACCCCGGCAGCTAAGCGCACCTGCTAGATCAGTCGCAACGAGGCATAGATCGGGTAGGCTAGCAATCCTCCATCCGGAAGTAAAGGCTACCAATAAATCTGACACAGCCGCAGATGACCAGCCACCCCCTTTACGACTAACGCTGGTATATCTTGACCAGGGGCGATGAGGCAGCAAACCCCCGACCTTTTTAGAGGGTGGTTCCCAAAATCACCACGATCTTTTTGCCCACTCTCACAATGCCCACGCTCAGAATGCCCACGATAAAAATGCCCACGATTAAAAATGCCCACGGCTCAAAATGCCCACAATTCAGATGTGGAACACCCGAAATCGAAATCGTCCGAAATACTGGCGGCTTAAAAATACCGACAGATTCCAAATGCCAACAGTTCAAAATGGTCAGAGGGGAGGCTAATATCGTCTTGGTTCAAAATGCCGACGGCTGAAACTGTCCACAGGGGAGGCCAACATCATCCTGGGAATGCGGACTACGAGATTACAAGAGGTAGGATTCAAGTCGTCCAGCACTTCAAATACTTGGGTTTCACGTTTTCATCTTCGATGACTGCTGAAGCGCATGTTTCTTCGCTCATGAGGTCTCTATCTATCAGAGCAAATATACTGATAAGGAGGTTTGGTAGCTGCGAGGCCCCGGTAAAGAGTTTTCTTTTCAGGGCTTACTGCACGCCACTTTACTGTCTTCCTCTTGCGTGTAATGTCAGTGTGAGATGTGAGAATTCTTTTCGGGTTCTTTATAACAATTCGTTCCGGTGGCTTCATGGTCTTCCTTAGAATTGTAGTGCATCGGGAATGTTTGTTGGTGAAGGGCTTCCATCTTTTGGTGAACTTCGGAGGCGGTCAATTCTTTCCCTTCAAACTAGGATCCTCCAATCCCCTAGCCCACTTCTTAGGATCCTTTGTGGGCCTCAGATGCGGCTTTCTCTGCCTGTATGGCTTGCGTGGACTCGTGAGTTGTACGCGGGGCTTTCGACGGGAGTCACGTAAGTGACCTGGTACTTACATTTGTTTGTTTGTTGAGTGTTATTTGTTATGTTGTGGCCCATGTTGGCCTTATTTGAAATAAATAATAATAATAATAATAATAATCACGGAAAAAGTTCTGAAAGGAATTATTTTATTGTTTCTTGAAGAACGATCCAAAAAAGACCAGCAAGTTAAAGATCTTATAGAAAAGTTCCAAGGGGGTTCCTTGTCACTCTAGTCAGGCAGAGGCTTCCTCAAGAAAGCACAGCGCTTTTGTGGCAACTAACCACGAGCCAATACACATGTTTCTTATAAGTATTTTACCAGAATTATATTGTAATCAGGATTATACCAGTTCCACATACGATCGTCGTCATTCTGATACTCCGTCGATTGTACTCCTCCCGTTGCTCACTCACCCCTAATTCAAGTTTACTACGTTCTGAACACCTCAAATAATCCAATCGTGGGCATTCTGAACCTTGGGCATTACGAGAGTCGTGGGCATTATGAGACGTGGGCATTTTGAGTCGTGGGCATTTTGAGTTGTTGGCATTTAGTGGGAATTTTGAGTCGTGGGCATTATGATCGAGGGCATTTTGAGTGTTAGCCGATATTTTTTCACTCATTACACCAAATAAATTCTAGCCTGATTTTATTCGTATAGGGATGCTTTCCTCAAAAGAAAAAGAACAATGGTTTTGTTCTTTTTGTTATCTCTAGGATTAGTTGGAAAAATAAAATCTGGCTCTTCATTTAGTTATGGTTACTAATTTCGCCTTTCCGAACGAGCTCTAGATTCTGCTCTTTTGCGCTGCCTAGCGTTCGTTTTGCAAACCCCGGAAGAAAGTAAAGACAGATGTCGCGTTAGTCGATTGTCTTCACTTTTTCACCTTTATCATCATCTGGATCAAAACAAAACTCTGGCTGATAAACTTTGTTCTGAGCATCTGTTTTCACAGATAGGGGATTTAGGAAAAGTCATGGACGAAGAGCAAAGTCTGAGGGAGTGTGAGGATTATGTTACCAGAAATAATATCCAAGGAATACTGAAAGATGCTATAGTGCAGCTGTGTGTTGCCAGACCAGTGAATCCCATTGGGTTTCTACGAGAGTATTTTACAAGGCTAGAAAGGGTAAGTGCTTGTTCATTTTATGGTTCTAACAGGTTCTAATTTCAAAAACAATAAAAGCAAAATGCAGCACTGATCTGTGCACAACATGAGGCTCTTCTTACTAGGGTAGCCACTAAAAAAATAAAAAATAAAACCTGAGCTTTTGAAGATCAGAAAGTGATTCTCCTATCTTTTAGCTTTGATTTGAGGCCAAAATCACCTCTCTATCTTGTCTCTAAGCATCTTAAATCTTCTTTAGAAAACAGTATTTTACATAAGGAAATGCCTATGTTCATCCATTGACTTTAGGGTTTTGTCCATCTAGTGACCAGCTTGGAACTATGTGCTTCAATGAAATTCTATGAAACTGAGTGATTTTGAGCTGGTTTTGAGTGCATGGGGAGCCCCAGCAAGTGAGTTAGATGAGAAAATATGAATATGATCATCAAGGTTACAATCCAGTAGACCTATTGCTGCTATAGGCTGCTGACTTTTCCTCCTTAGTATCAACAAATTTTTTTAGGCAAGTTCAGCTACTTTTTTTTACATCTAAATTTACATTGAATATTAAGAAATAATATTAAATAGCTAGGACATCTTACTGTTAGCCTTATAAAATAGACAATTTTGTCCTGAATACAATGGTATTTTTTAAATATTTTTTGGAGATGTTTTAGATACGTAAAACTGATAAGGAAAATTCACAGGAATTCATGGATTCATTACAAAAAATTGCCAACTTTTGCCACTAGGTGTTTTTGTGGCTACCCTACTCTTACGCTTTAGTGTCAATCATAGCCTATCCTATTATTAGGCTAGTGAATTGTAATTGTGGTGGTGATGTGGCAGTCTAGTACACTAGCCCCTTTTCAGGTACGGTGCTCAAAAGTCTAGCACCATGCCTGGGTGCTGGACGTTCAAGCACTGTACCTTGGCTTGGATTTCATGTATGGTGCATGGATTCCAGCATACAGTGCATGCATGAAAAACACAGTTTCTGTCACCACAACTTATCAACGGCTCGGACAGGGCTGAAATTACTACCAAGAATTAGAGAAATCAAAGACAATCCTTATCATATTTTTTCTAACAAAAACAAAAGGATGCGACTGATCATAGAGATGAAAAATCTGACAGCAGCCTATCTATTTTCCATGTTGAGTGCCCTAGGAGCCAATATTCTGGTTGACTGTTAATAAGGATTGTCTTTGATTTCTCTAATTCATGGTAGTAATTTCAGCCCTATCCGAGCCGGTGCTCAGTTGTGATGACTGAAACTATGTTTTTCATGCATGCACTGTATACTGAAATCCATGCACTATACATGAAATCCAAGGTACAGTGCTTGAACGTCTAGCACCCAGGCATGGTGCTAGACGTTTGAGCACCATGCCTGAAAAGGGGCTAGTGTACTAGACTGTGATGTGGTGTGCAGTAGAGGTATGCTTATGTGAACGTATAAGGGTAGATTAAGGGCCTCTGAAAACACCTAAATAGGTATTTTGGATCTTTATTCTGCCATTTAGACCAAACGCCAACGGCAAAACTGCATTGTTCACATTTAATTTAAGTAACTGTTCAGTCTTCAGATAAACATATCTCTAATTTGAGAGAGAGAGAATAAAGAGTTTATTAAAAAAAAAAAGAACTTTTCAGTGCCCAGAGACCTGCCAGAACTGGCCAGAACTAGCCTGTAAGAGTGTAAGGGAGTAAATACAGGAGAGGTACAGGAGGGGTATCCAACCTCGTTTTTGCACTACCTCGATTTTTGCCGCGAAAATGTTAAAATGAAATGTACAAGCTGTCCTGGCAGTCAAGAGGCAAAATATGACTTTTTTCAAAGTCATGTGTCCAAAAATATTCAAATTCTGTGCCTTTTTCTCAGCCTTTTGTAGGTATTTTGAAATCCTGTTTTCTCGCTATTGACTTTGCTAACTCTTCCTTTTTCATCGTTTTAAGTCGATCGAGGTGAGGTTAGAATAAAGTAATCTTGTTTGAAAAGAAAAATAAGTTTAACTTGAAATAATGAAGCAATAATTATTAATCCAGTATGTAAACAATTCAACTAGCTTCGATCTAGTATTTTTGTCATATTTGTTGGTTCCTTTTTAAGCCAGATGGACGATTCTGAAGGAAAGACTTCTCTGGAAATTTGAAATCTTGTCTGAGGATGTATACCCCTCCTGTACCTGACCTTGTTTTTACACAACCTTGACTGTTGTTACGAAAATGTTAAAATGAAATTTCTGTGCTGTACTGACAGTCAAGAGGCAAAATCTGAATAATTTCAGCAGTCACGAGTCCAAAAATATTCAGATTATTTGCCTTTTCTTTGTTTTGAACCTGCTTTAAAAAGGGGTTTCTGGCTATTAACTTTGATAACAGTACCTTTTTCATCACTCCATAAATTACGGCAAGGAATACAAAATCACATAGCAATGAGGAGGTATTGTTTGAAAATAAAAATATTTCTAACTAGAAATATTGAAGCAAAATTTATATCTTCAGTAGGCTACTTCTATTAGCTTCAGTCTGGCTTAAGTAAGGTATGTTTGTCATATTTTTTTTGTTCTTTTAAAGCCATAGATGTTTGTAAAGGAAAGAGTTGTACAAAAAATGTCATAAAGTCTACTTCTTCAAACTTTTCTTGGGTAGGCTATAACCTAGAGCACAGTTTGATATGTCATAGGTTGCGCAAAAACCCTTTTAATGACATATACTGGAATTGGCAGTATCTCTGACAAGACATGTCGGGATTTTGTTATTGTGCACCTGCTTGGTAAGGTAGGCTTCTAGCTTTTCGTGTATCCCACTGTAAGGTACTTGCTTTCATGCACAGCATAGCACAGAAGTACTTGCTTTTGATGCAAATTACAGTAAACAGCCTGTATACCTCGTAGGTTGTAGTACTTACCGCTTGCACCCATATTTTGAGCATGCCATTTCTCTTATTTGGAGATTACCATTTTGGTTAGACTGAAAGAAATGGTCTATCCGTCTGCACAGAAAGGTACGTTTTTCCGTGTATGCATATTAGTTTTCTTTTTTTAATTAGTTCTTTTCAGGGTAAGGTTATTACTTATTGAGTGTTTACTTACGCAGCTGGCGTGATTAGCTACTTTGCATATTGTGCACCCGTATTTTGGGGTTTTCGTGCGTCACATAGAAGAGAACCTATTTAACTTGCATTTGAAATTGTTTGAAATAGCTAAGTGTGGCAGAACGGCAGATGAGCCAAAATTTTCAAAGCAGAATTGTGACTTTTCCTTCTGATTGATAAGGAACTCCAGGATAAGCGTGATCGATTCAAAATTTGCATGATTCCATGTCATTTACCTTATACAAATCAGTGACATACACATTAGAAACTTACAGAAAGATTGCTTAGATTGTTGCCAGACAGAAATTCTATGTTCATGCGAGTAAGCCACAGTGGTGAAATGGCAGAAGTTTTTTTTTTTTTGAACCACTGCCTGTGATAAAAGCTGACTGTTTGTGAGTAAAACTAGTACCTTTGGGCAGGGGCGTCGCAAGGTGGGGGTGCGCGGGGTGCAGCCCCCCCAAAAATTTTTGAGATTCGTCGAATCTGGTACAAATCTATTCGGTGTAATGATCGGGATTCGGTAGGATTGCCAGGACTCGGAGTTACTACGAATTTGGTGGGCGAATTTGCTGAAATTAGCCTACTTGGTAATTTTTCGATGCCAGAACCATTCGGTATACTTAATATGGAGATTCGGTAGTTACACATAATTCGGAATAGGCTATCGATCCAAAATTATTGGGTACCGTATCATGATTGGGCTTCGGTAATTTATTCGGTATAATGTTCAGGATTCGGTAGTTACCACGTCTCGGCTATAGTTCCGGTTTCGATGAAATTATACCGAATAGAATATTATTCGATAGATTTCCGATACCAAAACTATTCGGCATATTTACCGGGATTCGGTAGTTATACAGAATCCCGAATAGGCTATTGGTCTAAACTTATTCGGTATAATAACTGGGATTCGGTAATTTATTCGGTATAATTGCCAGGATTAGGCTTAAAAAATCTCGCCTGCGGCACTCACTTTTGTGATAATGGGGAGGATTGACTAGCCTTTCAGTTGCCGCTACTTCCGGGACGTCACTCCATTCGGTTTCTGGAAATGTTAAGATCTCGGTGTTTAGTCTACGGCAAAAGATAGAATTTGTATGAGAACCAGTTTTAAAAATTTCGCATGCGGCACTCGATTTAATTTTGTCTTGGGGTATAATAAATAGAAGCTGCTACTCGTTCCCGGCAATATAATTGTCCAAGTGATATTCGCAAAAACGACGCCTAGTAGCTGGCTAATCATCTTTCATGCTGCCCTTAATGATACTCTTTGTACGTAATCCTTCTGTTCAGTAATTTAAAGCTCGAATTCTCAGTTTCTAGGATTCTGTAAAATTTTTGAAAGATTCGGGAAAAAATTTGACTCTGCACCCCCCCAACGAAAATGCAATTGCGACGCCCCTGCCTTTGGGTCTCAAACCAACATTCAAGTTGGTATTCAGCATTTTATGATACCAATCTGCCAGAAACTAGAACATTCTGAGTTTACTAACATCAAAAGTAATATGCATCCAAATGTAGTTATGATCTTTCATCAGAATGCATATCTGATGAGATTAGGAGCACAATACTCGAATGGCCTATTTAGCCGTTCACAGGGGAGGAGAGAGGGTGTTATTATATATTATCGCCCTAAGAAAAGCAAAGGCGATAATGATTATAACACTAGTACATTTGTTCTAATTTACTGGTATTCCCCTGATGTTAAAAGAAAAAAATTCCAACCGTGCGTTTTCACTTGATATGGCATGGCTGGCCGGGCGTTATCAAAATAAATCACTCCCGGGCGTTATTTATTTTGATAACGCCCGGTTGGAACTTTTTTCTTTTAACATCAGGGCAATACCAGAAAATTTTGGCACTGGGTAGGATAGGACTGATATCATGGGACTGCACGGTGTACTGGTTTTATATATGATTGTAAAAAGCTATGCATGGCAGAAATCAAACGTTCGGCGTCGCCTGTGAGCGAATTTTAAGTATAAATTGAATAGACCGCCCGGGCAAAGTGGACTTTTCAGAAGTTTTGATAACAGTTAACAACAGAAAGTATAATTTTTACCGAACTTCTTTGATCTTTTCATTCAGTTCAGTCCATTTGTCGCTGAATTTAAATTTACGAGTTACATGAAGGGACCAATCTACGCCGCGGGAACGACGTTTTTTGTCGGAACATTTTGGAGTCCGTCGGCACAAACTGGACGCCCCCCCCCCAAAGGTAAAAGGCTAGTGACGCCCCTGGCTGTGTCTATAAGCTGACGAGTTTGTCAGAAAAGGGTAAGCAGCTTTCTCTGTTGTGATCTCCGTCCAGTTATCATGTAGGCTAGTTGGAACGAATTGACAGTAATTACATTACTTCGGTGCCCTCTGTTCGGTTAGGTATCTATGAGTTGCAGTTAAGTTTGTAAAATATAAATATCTTTTATGCCCATAAGCCTAGCATAGTCCTGTGGCTTCATCCGCTTGCAAGCATTGTGACTTCGGTTCAGAGGACCAATCGAAAGAGTGGTAAAAGCTCACGTGTTGGGCCAAACACAGTCCTAATAACTCGATAATTATATAGCCAATGGAGACTTACATACAAACCCGTGAATAAAAAGGGGTTTTTATATAATTATATTGTAGGCTATGTTTACCCACTTATGGGGTAAGTCTGGGGTAAGTTGTAATATCAGGAAGAATAGCCCGTGACTGATGCAGTATCGATATTCAAGTGTTGGGATATTATTTGCGTGTCATCAGTTTTTGTTATTTTCCTAACAATAACTAGTCCATACGTCCTCCTGCAGTTCTGTGGGCCAGTGCACTTATTAGTATAGGTACTCTCTTTAAAGTAGAAAACAGACTGGAATGATCTGTCAGCTAGTTTATGACATTGAAAAACAACAATTCTTGGAGGGATGAGTATCTTCCAAAGAGCCCTAGGAGAGATAGGATCCCTGCAAAACTGTTAATCACAGGTGAATCACTGGCCTTGAGAAAGAAAATACTCACCCTGTAACCAAGGAGGGTTTTGTATCATCCTGCTGAAAATGATGCGCTCTATCTCAACAGAACTAGGTTTCCTTAGGCTACTAGGTTAAATCTTTCCATATCGCACTCTTCTTCATAGCCTTATCACTTCTGAGGTTTGATTAGCCATTAAAATTAGTTAGAATGTTCTTATCTTATCTTTTACGCCTGTATAAGTCACATGTAAACTCAAACTTTTCTTTCCGCTTGGCTAGTGAAAAACCGAACGTAGGTTATACTCGTGTTCAAATCGTGCGATAAAATGGGAAACCGAAAGAGTTCCACTTACTCGACAGGCTCAACTGTTGAGAACTATAAATTGGAAAGACAGGAGTCCGAGTATAAAATAAGAGAGGCTGAAGAGAGGAGAATGAGAGAACATAGTGAAATTTTGGAACAAGCAAGAAAGAAGGAAGAAGATGAATGGAGAAGAGAGGAGACACGGAAGAAACTCGAAGATTTTGAAGAAGAATCGGCGAAGATGTCTAATGTAAGACCTTATATAAACTGTTAAAAAATGGATAGGTTAGGCCGTACTGTATTTATGTTGGAAGCCGCAGAGACGGTGTCGTTCAGTACTCCTTGGGATCGCGGTGAGTGAACTGAATAAAGAAATGCTCGATAATTAATTGAAATTGTGGCATAAGTGGCGGGGGGTCTAGTGGGAAGCTTAGTTGACCGTACTTGTTTTAATTTTTTTTTCGTAGGAAGATAGCTTTCGAGTTTGTGCTAGGTTGTGTGTTAGAATAGTTTCTAACTATGTGAAGTAACCCTTCTTTTTTATTTTAGGAGAGCAGCAAAAGTTGAGCGTTCTGTCATTTCCTCCAGGCCAGCAAAGTTTGAATGCCTTCTCCATCCTTTAGATCTTCCCTTGAATTTGTTTCTGTCTTCTACTATTTTCTATATTTATATGTCTTTTCATGTAGTGAATAAAATTTTAAATCTACCTTTCGCTGCTCTCTTACTTATTGGGTCGTTTTGTAAAGGTTTCGCATCAAGTCCAAATAGTCTGCTTACAAAGACAGACGCCAAAGTGTGGAAAAGTTTTATTCCTTTTGTTACGGTTGCTATTGATACGACAGTTGCAATGAGTTTTAGTAGCCTATATGCTTTCGTTTGTTTTCTCCAAAATCCCACATTTTTGGTCTGTTGAAGCAGTATTTCAGTAAATAAACGTAGTCCAGCCTATCTCCTTCACTTGAGCATCTTCCTCGAAACTATCCGCAATTTTCTTTTTCAAACAGCTCCTTCGCAGAGCAGTAGCAAAATCTCTCATCGGGCTTCCTTCCATGAAATGGAGGTTTTTACTCCCATTCCAGTCAGTCGGTTCTTGGACGTCATCCGAGACAGTTCGAGCTAGAGGAAACGTGTTTGATTTTAAAGAATGATGAGGAATTGGATACTTTAGGTTCGATAAGCAAGACTAGATTCTCATATGGAGGGCATTGAGAGTCGAAATTCTGAGGTTTGTGAGGCCACTCTTTTAATTTGCATTTTACAGTATCCTAATCTTGGCCGTGAGAAAGACTGGAAGAGGGGCCCCGAGAAAGTCCGTCAGCTTGACCTGAAGTTATCATTGTAAAGTCCGATTTGATTGAATTCTGAAACGGATAATCTTGTTGTTCATAGTAATCTGACTAAGCTGCAATATTACATAGGCCAGTCCAAAATAATTGAAAGGGCTGTCTTGTCACGTAGCCCACGGTTTATCACCCGCAATCTCCGGTTTTAGTAAACCTGTTCTAATATGCAGCAAGGATAGTGGAGTCTGCTGTTATTTTACTTACAAAATACGTTTTTGTTGAGCGTTCGCCTTTCAAATTTTCACTTCAATTTGCTCCTCCATACTCCGTTTGCCGCTTAATAAAACGAAAATATTATGCACATAGCAAAGCTTTCCCTCAGTACGTTTGCCTGTCCTTTGTCCGTTCCAGTGAGAGCGTTCCGCCAGAACGTAAAATAAGACACGTGGGATTTCCATGGCATGCAGTCATTTCGCGAAGCCTGAAGGAGGACAAAGAGACGGATAGAACAAGTCAGGCAACCACGAAATTAAAAATCGGTGGCTACTTAAAGGAGATCAAAGAGACATCTTTGCGTGGATGCAGCATCGTAAGCATTTTTAACACCCCCACCCAAGACCCACGGTGAAGCCACGACTCGATCCGACCGCTGGATCATCTAGTGGCGCGGTTCGGGAGCACCCGACATGTGGAGGCTGGGGTCATAGTTTGACTATGGATATAACAATTTCTTTTATTTTTTTGCAGGTATTTGGAAAATGTGCAGAAATATCAAACTAATTACTAGCATTATCGATTTCTTTTAGTATTTTGTTTTCTGGTGTTTCTTGTTAATTCCCGCAAGTCCAAAGAAGAAAGGGTGTAAACTGGATCACAATAAACAAACGCCGTAAATTATACCAAACTCGTTATAGTGATTTCTTGAAGATTCTGAAATTTAACTAAATAATATTTAGCTTCTGAGACAAAAAAAAAATGTCAAAGTGGCCGATAATGTCCTCTTCCGACATAAATAAAAGTTCACGTGGTGATATACTTAGTTGTATTAATCCTCTTACTGGCTGGACCACCCGATCTTCTCGAAGGTTTAGTACCTCTTTTGACCTCCGGCAGGAGACCACTGACAACTGAGCAATGGCCACCTTGCTTTGAAGAGTGAATTGTGTTCAAGTAAGTTGTGGATAATGATGGCTACCGTGAGGACTTTGAAGAAAACAGTGTGGTCGTAAAAATCTGACCCATCGAAAGATAGTGGCGTCTCCCACCTTCTGGGCCCACATGAATCAAATTCTTCAAGCTAACCTCGACAAAAGATGCATCCATGTCAGCGGATGATGCCATATTCCCCTACCTTTTCTGGATAGCTTAAAGGGATATTCTGGCGATCTCTTTGATTCGCTTTCCGAAAAGCAAAGCGAGAATCCGCCGAGCGCAAGAACAAGCAAAAATTCGTTGCGCCTCAGTTGCACCTTTACAACTTCTCGCTGACTTGCCGAAACCACTTTCCACTCGCGAAGTGGATTCGCTTTCCAGGAGCTGGCGGAAACTAACGAAGCGCGAGAACAGCTCTGGAAAGCGAAGCGACTTTCCGCCAGAATCGCCCTTAAGGAGCGTCGTTGAACGAGGTACACCCATCCAGCTAGATGGTGACGTCACCCGTCGAGCTTTCCATGCGAAAATGGCCATTGAGCTAGATGGCATTCACGCAAAAACACCCATTATGTGGGTGGGACGCAGTGCCTTCCGCGCGAAAATGTCCCCTAGACTGACTTGTAGGAGACCTGCCCTTTCAGCAGAAATTGATGCTATGATTGATAGTTTCTGCCGAGCAGTAGCCTAGGCTGCAGTCACAGTTGTGGTATGATGTAAGTTTATTTATCACCCTTCAATAAATGTAGGAAGTTCAATAGATGTATTTGAAAAATAAAACTAGGTAGGCATGATAAAAAATTATAAGGAAAAGCACAATTCGAATTGACGAGATAAAGAAAAGAACTTAATCAGAATATAGGCTACATAGAGAAAATACCTTCATTCACAGTCTTGCCTTTACTTTGTTCTATCCCGATTTCCACTCTTCCTTATCGTTTTCCTATCTTTCTTCTGTCGTTTTTAGGATCCCAAAACGTAAGTGGAGGGATACCTATGACATCGCAAAAGTTGTCCGTCTGTCTGTGAGCACGATAGCTCTCGAAGGGGTTGAGATATTTTGTTCACACTTGGCACGAGGACTCCGCGTCAAAGTACAGGTCAAGTTCGAAGATGGGCTCTGTAGACCTATATTTAAGGGTGGGTGGGTGGGGGGTTCAGATTAAGGGAAAAAATATATTTTTTTAAAAGCTATTCAGATATTTAATTTAGGGGTGAGAAGACATGTTGAATACGAATATGAAAGTCATTTTCTCGCCGGACAAGTAGTTAACCCGGAATCCGGCAAAAACCAGACACAAAATTTGTCGACTAATTTTCGGCTATAGCGGTCCCTACCCCTTTTTCACGCCAGCGAAAGATCTGCTCTTGGATGACGGCATTCTTTGTTTAATGTATGAACGTCGGAGAGATCTAGTGTAATCGAAGGTCGAAGGGGTTGATATATGTTGTTCAAGAGGATTCATGAGGATTCACTGGCAAAGTAGCCTACATGAGGATTCACTGGCAAAGTAGCCTACATGTCAATTTCATAGATGGGTCCTTTAGTCCTATATTTAGAGGCAGAGAACGGGTTTCGAATTTTAAGGTAAACAAAATGGTACGTTTTAGAAGCTGATAAGTTATTCATTAAAGGGGTGAAGAGATCTTCTGAATCCATAGCTGAACTTAGTTTTCTTGTTGGACAAATGATTAATCGCGAATTCGGCCGAAACTAGAAATTTGGTTGAAGCTCAAAGTTGTTTCTGAAGTCGATTAGAGATTCGGTATCGGGGTAAGGAGAAATGCTGAATCCATTTTTGAACTTTATTTTAACAGTAAAAATCTTCAAGGAATCTGACGAAGACTCAGTGGCGAAGACAAGACCCAATTTTATTGTTTGGATCAAATGTTAGATTTTTGGGATCCCCCCGAAACCTTTGGTCTTGTTCTTAGTTAAGTGTGCCCTAAGGGATGCCCGCCTGCGAAATTCCGTAAGCTAACCCGTGTACTCCATCCTCCCATCAGCGGTCGCCAAAACTTACCACCAGCGTTACAGCCTGTGTATCTCTTCATACAGGTTGGAACGAGGGGGTTTGCTCTATTGGTGGATGTTTTGGTACATACCAAAAGTGGGATGAGAGATGAGCCCAAGGCATACATACACAGGTCTGTGGTATGTGACCTTGTATGCCAAGAGGCGCCAGTAAGCGTCCCTTCGACTGCGCAGCGATGGGGATCGTAACTGCTCCCCTTCCTGCTTGTCGCCCCTTCTCGGTATCCCGATGCCTAGAAACAGATCTGAGAAACCGCTGATCAAATAACAGAGCGGAAGAGGCCTTATGACGCGGTTTGGGATTAATCTGTCTCGGAAGACCAAATTCATTAGAAAGGCTTCAGGCTTATTAAAAATTTCGCTGACGAAGGTAATGGAAATGGAGAAGAAGAAGGGAGAATCCTTCTAGCGGATGTGGGTTCGGTCACCTAGAAATTTCAGCCAAGGGATGGTTGCATTTAGGGTTTGTTAGTCTTTCTTTGCCCTACGTGTATTCTTGCAAACAGAGATGATGTGTCCTTTTCGCAGAATAATCGTGTCTGGGTGAAGGTGCGACACGTTTCACCCTCTTTTAAATCAAAACCAAATGCGGGTAGTTGTGGTACCCTCTATAAAAATACTAAACGCCGATGTAAAGCCACAGTATAAAGCGGAATTCACACAGAGGGCGTCAAATTAGTTGCCTGGCGTTGCGAATTTTTTCGGCTCGGAGCCGACGCCTGAAGAAGCCGTTTTTCAACGCCTGGCGTGACGAATATCGTCAGGCGTGGCGAAATTCGCTCTGCGCGTGCTCAGTCGTTTAGGGAGAGCTAGCGCTAAGAACCCGTCAAATGGGGATATACTGGTATCTCGACTGGTATATGCACGTCATTCAGTTCTGCTGAAGCTGTCTGCGCTCCCCATTTCAGACATATGTCATTCATTATTTGAATGAGTACGTAGATTAGTTAACTGGAATTAGGAATTTGAAATCATTTTTCTCAGGAAGTAGGGATAGGGTGTTAGACCATTTAGGCGCATTAAAAATGTATTCGAAAACAAAATGTACTGTTACTGTTGTAATGTGGATATGTCAAGTAAGATATAATTTGTAGACTGTGCTACCATCTTACCTCAAAGCATAAAGGAGCTAGTTTGTTTTAGATTCTTTCTTCTTTTTTGGATCCCAAAGTGTTAGGAATTTGTGAGGTCGTAAGGTTTTCCGTCCGTATGTTAGCCCGATAACTCTTGAAAGTTTGAAATGCTTTGTTCACTTGGTATGAGGATCCATTGCGTGAAAGTACAGGTCAAGTTCGTAGATGGGCCTCGTCCCCCTATATTTAGGCGTGGCGAATCAGATTAAAGTTTACGTGAAAAGCCAATTATTTTGGAATTCACATGATATTTTGACGAGGTCGGCATATGTCAGTCGGTCCACAGGCTCCGGAAAGCAAGTTAGACAGTCTTCTAAATAAGAGCACCTTTGCAGGAGGCAGCAAAAGACGCGAAACAGAGGGCATTGCTCAGCCCCGAAGACACTGAGGAATCTCCAATGGTTAACAATGCTCCCGTACCCGTACGATCTCGGAGGGGAGGAATCTCGGCGGAGACCATGACGGAAGAAGAGGCCACGAATTATGTGAAAAAGGTGAGCCAGTCTTTCATTCCTTTAGCACATATTCTTGACAGAGTCTTATCCTACTTCACAGCTCCCGCTCGATGGACAGTGGTAGTTGCTCTTGGCTGTAGTCGCGCCTGCAGCTCATCTGCGAACTGAGGGTTTCGTCAGCTTGGAGAGGGACATCTTGGCCTCCTCGTTGTCGGAAGAGTTTGGGGTGGAATGTTTGTTACGTTTGGCGGCATCTAAGGAAGACAAAAATTGGAATCCCAGATGTTAGTGACGAGATATCTATGATTGCGGAATGCACCCTGTGAGACACTTTCAACAGAAAGTGGTTTCTTACTCTGCACTGACTGTGTGCAGCAGTTATAGACTACGGCCGGTCCGAACTCGAATAATAAGAGAGAAAGCGGCACGAAAACTTTCGAAGGGGTTGAGATATTTTTTTTCAAACTTAGTGGTTTATGATCGAAACTTATGGACTGTCCAGTCGGAATACCTTCAGTACCGGAAGTTTAGGAACGAATCTGATTCTCTGATACTCTGTTCAGTGTCAATTAGGATATTTAAGGGAAGCCCATTGTCTCTACTGGATCCGGTAGTCCTACCTATTTCCCCTTTTGAGATCCCTTTGAAAACTTTTGTCTCGTTATAGAGTAGGTATTTATGTTGAAATAAAGGGCTTCATCATTATATCACTATGCTGCTTTTAAGATATGCTTCAAGATCGCTTGAGGTTGTCTATGGGCTGCCAACACCTTGTCCTTGCCCACTTGCGATAGCATTGATAGTTGTGTTGTGTCTTGTCTCTCTTGAATCTTGCTATTGAGTTCAAGTCCCGTCCCGTGGGAAGTTCTCTGGAAATATTGACTGCATTTCTAAGCTTTCACTGCGGATTTCCCGTGTTCTCTGGCTTAGGTTGCTAGAAATCGGAGAACTAAGACTGATCGACAAAAGAAGAATTTTGAGGAAATGTGGCTTTTTATGGCACTTGCCCTTCGGCCAAGTGCCATATAGCGATCGCAATTTCTGTCCGTCCGTCGCTCGGTCTGTCGGTCCGGGTTTTGCTAGTTCGGGCACTTCCGCATAAACTAGGACGATGAAACTTGGCAGGCGTATCAGGGACCCCAAATGATTAAGTTGGAAATAGTCACTTTCCCGACCCGAACATCGTGGTTGGAGTGGAGGGAGGGGGAATCCGGAATATTTAGGAATTTATAACTTTTGAACGGGTGATCGGATCTTAATGAAACTTGGTATTCGGAAAGACTTCGTGCCCCAGACGACCCGATTAAAATCTGGACCGGATCCGGTGACTCCGGTGACTTGAGAATAGTCGTTTAGCGATCCGATCATCTGGGGGGGGGGGGGAATCCGGAAAAGTGAGGTATTTTTAATTTACGAACGGGTGATCGGATCTTAATGAAACTTGATATATAGAAAGACCTCGTGTCTCAGATACCCCGCGAGTTCGGTACTTTCTGATGTGCTAGGACGATGAAACTTGGCAGGCGTGTCAGGGACCCCAACAGAATGACTTGAGAAAATCGTTTCTCCGATCCGACCATCTGGGGGGGGGGGATTGGAGGGAGAGGAATCGGGAAAATTGAGGTATTTTTAACTTTTTAACCGATGATCGGATCTTAATGAAACTTGATATTTAGATAGACCTCCTGTCTTAGACGTCCAGCTTTAAATCCGGACCGGATCCGGTGACTTTCGCAGGAGTTGAAGGGTGGAAACGGAAATATTGGTAAACGCTTATAGAATGAAGCGATCGGGATGAAACTTGGCCGGAAAAACAATCATAAGTCCTAGATACGTCATTAACATAACAGGACCGGATCCGGGCACTGTGCGGGAGTTGGGGGGTCCGGATTTCTCGCAATCCCGCGAGTTCGGTGCTTCCCGATGTACTGCGACGATGAAACTTGGCAGGCATTTCAGGGTCTCGAACAGACTGACTTGAGAATAGTCGTTTCTCTGATCTGACCATCGTGGGGGGAGTCGAGGGATGGGGAATCTGGAATCTAGTGGCATGCATAACTTTTGAATGGGTGATCGGATTTGAATGAAATCCGGCAGGTGGAAAGAAATATCGTCTCTGATGTTCCATATCATGTCCGGATTGGATCCGATACTTGTGAGGGGGTTGGAGGTGGGCACCGGAAAACTAGTGAAACACTTGTAGTCGAGGGATTGGATAGGCTACCCTCCGATTCCAGTCGAACTTGACGGACGGGAAGAGGAGATGTCAGTGATGCGACTTATATGTTTTCAAGTCGTATTCGGCCACAGTAGGGGGAGTCCTGGAAAAATGTTACGGACGGGAAGAGGAGATGTCAGAGATGCGACTTATATGTTTTCAAGTCGTATTCGGCCACAGTAGGGGGAGTCCCGGAAAAATGTTGTGGCACGCATAGGGGTCAAAGAAGTGTAGCGATTTGAATGAGATTTGGCCTAGAGTAAGCATATGCCCTATATGACATATTTTACTGTCCGAATCGGATCCGGCCATGGTGTTGGGGGGGGGGGAACCCATGGAAAAACGCTCAGATTCGAGTGAAACTTGAAAGGTGGTGAGAGAAGATGCTTCAAATGATCAATTCACGAGTCCAGCCAGATTCGGCCACTGTAGGGGCAGATGGAGGGAGGTAACGGAAACCGTGTGGCACGTCTAGGGATCAAACAAGTGGGTTTATTGGGCTGAAACTTGTAAGTTACAATACAACAGTCATTTTCCCCGGATGATCCGAGGCGATGCCAGAAATGCTCAGATTGAGTGAAACTGCATATTCTATTTTTAGGTCCGAACCGCATTTTTGGATGGCGGGTGTAGTTTGTGACGTTCTCATCTACTTTCTTGTACCGCCTACTCGTAACAAGTGCCATATGAGCTCGTAGCTCTTGTTCAAGTTTCTTGGGATCCTAGGCTGTGATATGTTTACGAGACTTCGAACCTATTTTTGAAGTACGTGCCGCTTTTCTGGTGATGCGGCTTCTGGTGTTTCGATGCACAACGTTTTTAAGTTCTTCGGGCCAGCTTAGCAATCTTTCAGTGCGTCTGGTCCAGTAGCCTATAGTCGCAATTTACTTTTGATTTTTTCATATCAAAACATACTCAACAAAATCCTCACAAAATAACAACCACCTCTTGACCTGTCCAGAGGGCTTTTGTTTTACCTTTCATGAACAGTCTTCTCTCGTCGCACCATTTAATTTCTCCCTCCCTAAGTTCACCCCACCCCCTATCCCTCCCTGAGTCCCCCCTCCCACACACACGCACTATTCACCTCCGAGCTGATGCCCTTATTTACTGTTAGAAATAAATTCCAAACCGATACCGTACTATTTCTGATTTCTTTTAGACACAGGAACACATTTTAGGCTATTTTTAGTGCCGTAGGCTGTAGGCCAACTGTGGCATACGATGAGAGTCGAGTAGGCTGTCACTTTCTGTGAAAGGTCTCACAGGGTGTGCGTACACCGTCACTTACCACCTGCATATTCGTTGATACAGATTGGAACTAATTGCTAGATTTAGTAACAATCGGTATGAGGTTGGAACGCAGCCATCTTGCATCATGAAAAGTATCATTGGAAGGTCACATAGATTAGCCCTCTGTATTAGCAAGAACAACCACCGTCTTTGATCCCATGCAGCGACTACGGATACCCCGACAAAACTGAGCGGAGCTTTGGAGGTACTTGCTCTGGCTTTGAGTTGATACACGTCTACTTCCGTCTTCGCCGTTGCTCTTCGCAGAGCAATAAGTGCACGCTCTGGAGCGCGTCCAGAGAACCAATCGGCTTTTACTTTGAAAGTTTCTTCTACGCGGCTTCACAGCGGTATCGCTATTTGTAGAGGTAACGAAACGCGATGTGCCGCGTTGCTCCTGACCTCCGCTCGTTTTCATCGGGCAGGGTACGGGGAAATATTCGACTCCGCATGGTCATATTACAGAGATAGGGAGAGGGAGGTTATATCTGACTGTTTTTTCTTGGTATCAGTGTGTATAAGATCGGTGGGTAGCGAGAAGTGAGCTAGTGCCTGCACTGCCTGCCAGCCATGTAACTTGTCAGCGGCGGAGTAAAAGAAACCTCGGTCCTCAACAGGTCAGAGCCAAAAAAAGGAGCGTCCTGGGAAGATTTCAGATATACTTCGATAGGTAGTACGATAGTTAATTCTTCTAAGCTATCCGTGGAGATGGCCTGTCAATGCTTTCTTCGGCATCTGACAGCTGAACTTCTTGTCCTCTCGAAAAATAGGTGGCACGAGAAGACCGCTGAAGGAGATTTCCTCTTCTGTTTTCCGCTAAGTGAGCCGAACTTCCTCGGCCCTTCCGTGGTCGCTCGACCGAGTAATGAGAACCAAAGCGATAGGGAACAGGTCAAGTAGCAGAGAAGTAAAAGTGTCTCACGTTCGCTTAACGTGAACTCGTAGCGTCATGGAAATTCGCAACAATATACATACTTTTTGGGGCCTGGCCTAATGTATCTCGGATGCTAGTAGGCTTCCGACCATATTCTGTTTTGTTGTGAATGTGTAGTTAGAGGCGTATTCTAGTTTTAGTTTGTAGCTGTGAAATGCCGTGTATCGGTTCAATCACAAATAAAGTACCTACCTACCTACCTACCATATCTTAAACTGATGAGCAAGTCTTATTAAGTAGAGACTGCTGTCATTCACCTCCTGCTCGCAGCATAAGCTGACGTGTATAGCTCTTATGCAGCTTGTTACACCATTTTAAACGTGGATTTACCATTATCCTGTTGGACTTCACACGACTGAGTGCACAACTAGTTCTTCCGCCAGCAGATAGAGGAACAACAATCAGGGGGTTACTTTTCCTCATTTCGGGCATTTCGGACTCGCTAGGGTACACGCTGCTGTAGTCGGTTTGTGGCCAACGACTGACTCTTGACTGGTTTAGTAGAGCTTCTGTTCGGATACTACTTTCGAGTTTACGAGTGTGCTACTGAATGCTAACCGCAGACAGTGTTGCCACTTTTCTCTGACGGAACCTGTGACGTTTGGTCGCAAATATTTATGACAATCTGGTGCCTATTAAATTCGGTCCTTTTTTTTCAGTTTTCAGTAAAAAATTCGTGGATTCTGGGGTTCCAATTTATCTCATAACAGGAGCTTATACTCGTAAAACAAATAAATCCGTGTTTTGGAAAAGAGCTGCCTTAGAATCGGCCACAACTACAGAATTTGCGACATTTTTTCCATAAGTGCGATTTCCTGTGACAAATTTTTCACAGCTGTGAATCCGGGGAGAAGTCTAAAACTTATGACAAATCGCAGAATTTTGCGGTCAGTGGCAACACTGATCCCAGAAAGGCAGAGGGTCAACTTGCAGAGGATCCAGTGTGCCAACCGTCCCGCCCCTCCCTGCCCATCTTCAATCGCCGCCGAAGGACCACCTGTTGTTTTGTATCGATCCTGAGATTCACGAAGTCAATCGAATCTGTGTCGCGAGTTCTTTAATGACGTCGATTCTTGATTGGCTCGTTAGCTTTGGCGACTCTCTCGTGTCAAAACGCCAGCGGTCATCTGTTTAGGATTCACAAATAAATTGGAATTCCTTGCTCCGATGGAATGGTGTTTTAGTCCAACTGCTGTGTCAGTCACGTAAATTTTGTCGGCATGCCGAGAACTCCTTTATATTAAGTTGACCTCTGCTAATATTCGAGATTGAGGGGCATACTTTTCGAAAACTTTTCGAGCTTTGTGACAACAGTTTCGAACCTGTTCATATTCTTGATCGTGAGTTACAACTTGCTTTTTCGAAGGTTTCCTACTCTAAGTAAAACTTTCGTCAGACGTAGAACCAGGACTATCGGAACAAAATCTCTATCTCCGTCAGATGTCTACCAATCAGATTTGTTTTCTCCGCAAAAACATCCTAACTGAACGTTTTAATCGAAGGTGATGTTTACCAGATTTATGTAAACTGTGCGTCCAAACGCTTAGTTTCAGAAATCTGAAAAATATGAGGCTTTTTCGCAGAAAATAATTGAGTAAAGAAAGAAAAGCAAAGATGTACACTGAAGCTATAATCTTCCTAAATTAGCGAAACAAAAATCAAGTAGCCTACAGTTTTATAATGGACTATCCTATTATTATATATATCCTATTATTATCCTATTATTATATATGGGTAATATGGTCTTGGGGGTAATATGGTCTTGGTTTTGTTTTGTTTTTCATTTTATTAGTGTCGTTATGTGTGTTCTCAAATTATGGTCTTAGTTACCGGAATAAAATGTATTGAATTGTATTGAATATATGTGAAGTGACTGAGTATTAGTAATAGTATAAACAGATAGTCAGTCGACTTTCACGCCAGAATACCCAAGACCGATTGGCAGGGAAAGAAGGAGCATATTTGACAGTGCAAAACGGATAAGTCAGCTGAAATTTATTGGAGCTATATATCAGCCCGTCTTGGCAAGGGTCCTCTTCAGGCTCCTCTTCAAGAGTCCTTTTAAGGAATATTTAAAGAAGGAGCATTGACTTTTCTGTTCAATCCAATTCAGTTATTTCTCAAAACCAGTACAACTGTCAAACCGATTTTATGGTTATCGTTCATATTAAAACTGAAACTATCAAGTCTAACAAAAATAAATCAGCAACGGGTTGCTCCGATCAGCTCAGATTGATTCTTGTGGGCGGAGAAGATGGGAGACGCCACTATCTTTCTACGAGTCAAATTTTTACGAACACACTGTTACTTTTGTTTTCTCAAAATCCTCATGGTAGCCAACATTATCTACAAATTACTTGAACACAATTCACTCTTCAAAGCAAGGTGACCATTCCAGTGATCCCCTGCCGGAGGTGAAAAGAGTACTAAACCTTCGAGAAGATCGAGTGGCCAGTAAGAGGGGGTTCCGGCTAAAAGCCCCCCGGCTAAACCCCCCCCGGACAAACCCCCCCCGGCTAAACCCCCCCCGTTACCAAACCCCCCCCCCCCGACCAAAACCCCCCGGTACCAAAACCCCCCCGACCAAACCCCCCCCGGTACCAAAACCCCCCGGTACCAAAACCCCCCCGCATAAAAAAAGACGGGTATGCAAGAGTAGAGTAACGGGTAGGTATAGAGTAAGAGTAGAACAAACTTCTTTCGCAAACTTGACCCTGCAAGAATGTCTGAAGTACAGTGGGTATCAGAACAATGATAAACAAAGGGAGTGTAAGGTGAAGGTCAAGGTTGATGGTGACAGACTAATTGCTGAAGTCACCAAACACCCGCATTCAACTGAAGCTGTTGTCAGTGAGGTGTTAAATGTGAATGATCAAATCAAAGCCAGTTCCACTCTGTCCCCCCAACAAATCCTTTCTCAATGCCTCACCCTTCTTGGCGAGGAAGCTGCAGTTACGATGCCACCCATTGGTGCAATGGGAAGCTCCCCTTGCCTGATTGCTCTATAGTTATCCCTGATTCATACCAGAAACTCGAAGATGGGCAATAAGCGGAGGGATACCTATGACACCGCAAAAGTTGTCCTGCTATCCGTCTGTGAGTAGGATAACTCTCGAAGGGAATGAATATTTGTATGAGACTCGATGGGAGGATCCTTTGGGTCAAGGGAAAGGTTGAGCTCGTTTTGTGATAGCACTTTCAAGATAGTCCCAGAAATATTCTACCAGCTGTTCACCTTACTCGTGCTTGTCAATGGTAAAACTGTCACATGGTTGTTCGTTTTGTTGCCCAGTAAATCCCTGTCTCAATATGTGTGAGTGTCTAAGGATTCGGGGGGGTACCGGGGGGGGGGTTCTATTATTATCTTTATCTCTACCTACTAGTTACTCTACTCTTACATACCCGTCTTTTTTATGCGGGGGGGTTTTGGTACCGGGAGGTTTTGGTACCGGGGGGGGGGGGGGGTTTGGTACCGGGGGGGGGGGGGGTTTGGTCCGGGGGGGTTTGGTAACGGGGGGGTTTTAGCCGGGGGGGTTTTGGCGGGGGGGGTTTGTCCGGGGGGGTTTTCGCCGGGGGGGTTTTCGCCTAGACCCAGTAAGAGGATTAACACAACTAACTATATCACCACGTGAACGTTTACAATATGTCGGAAGAGGAAATCATCAGCCAGTTCGACCTTTTCTGGTCTCGGAAGCTGAATATTATTTAGTTAAATTTCAGAGTCTCAAGAAATCACTGTGACGAATTTAGTATAATTTTCGGCGTTTGTTTGTTGTGATCCAGTCTACATCCTTTCTTCTTTGGACTTGCGGGAATTAACAAGACAAACAAAATACTAAAAGAAATCGATAATGATAGTAACTAGTTTGATCTTTCTGCACATTTTCCATATCCTGCTAATAAAAAAATAAAATAAAAATTGTTAGATCCATGGTCAAACTATGATCCCAGCCTCCCCATGTCGGGTGCCACTAGATGACCCAGCGGTCGGACCAAGTCGTGGCCTCACCGTGGGGTGTTCTAGACGTTGCAAACGCTAAAATGCTTACGATTAAACTCCTTTAAACAGAGAAAATATTTCACAACATTTTCTGTTATTTCGTGAATTGCTTCTCGCGGTATTTGAAACAACTTGAAAATTTGAAAGAGTTCCCGTCCATGTCTACGTGCGTCGTTTCTGATGCTGTGATTGGCTATTTCAGAAACGGATAGATTATCAGTTTTATCAGTGTGTTGTTGTGGCAGGCCGACCCAGCTTTTAATGAATGGATTAGGATATGGGATTTGCTGATAGACTACTTCAATGGCGAGAAAAGGGAATTTCATGCTTCTGTCCTACTTCTTGGGCGCGTAGGCTACTTTCTCTGTGGAATGGTGTTGGACGTTTTTGCATTCTCGTTGTTGTGCTGCCGCGGAACGAAATGCGTAGAGAGAGAATTCCAGCTAAGTCGGTTGGGAAATTTTTCTCACATAGCCTCGCCTAAGGAGTCGGGCCTGTTCGTCATTGAACTCTTCTCTGAAATTCTGAGATTGCGGAAAGAAAAGGAGGAAATTCCAATGCAAATCGACTTCCTCGTAGCGCAAAAGCAGAGCTGAAAACGAGATCGATTGGCTGGACCGTTATGTTAAGTTAGTTCTTGAGGACAAACTGGACACAGACATTATTGGAACAAACAGGTTCAAGTTAACAGATAATTTTTACATCACTTCATGGCGGAGAGCAGGCTCGATGGTTTGGAACAAACAAATTCCTATTCCGGAAGTGCCCCCAAATTTCACAAATTTTCCCTTGATTAACCCCCAAGACGTGGAACGTAAGCTCAAAGCACTAAAAAGAACGAGTATAACCCCGATTGATATTCCAATTAGTTTAATAAAAGCTTTTCCCGATAAAATTTCTAAGCCTCTGTCTGAAATATTTAACGAAATAACTACATCTGGAAAATACCCTTCTTTTTGGAAAAGTGGATTTGTCACCCCTATTCCAAAAAAAGACTCCCCAAATGACTTCAGTGGTGTCCGTCCGATAACAATTACACCAATCTTTAGTAAGGTTTACGAGCAATTCCTATGTCCTTGGCTCAAAGAATCAATTCTAAAACATATTGACCCAATGCAGTTTGGTAATTTGCCAAAAACCTCCACAACCCATTATTTAGTTAGTTTAGTTGATAAGATCCTTAAAAATTTAGATGTACCTGATCACTGGATCAACCTTATTGCCATCGATTTAAAAAAGGCGTTTGATCTCATCAGCCACAGCAAGCTCGTGGATAAACTTTTAAATAAATTTAATGTTGATCCTTTTCTAGTTAAGATAGTGGCAAATTTTTTAACCGGTAGAACTCAGCGAACAAAATATAAAGGAGTTTTTTCAGATAGTCTACCAATTTTCTGCGGAGTCCCTCAAGGAACACTCTTGGGGCCTCTATTGTTTTTAGTAATGATCAATGAGCTTGCAACGTCTTTTCCTGATCGTTAGAAATATGTTGACGACTTGTCTGTATTGGATGTATGCCGTAAGAATGTTAAGAGTTCAGCAAAAGTTATAATTGATGAAATATGTGATGAAGCGGCAGCTGACTGTATGTTTGTGAATATGGATAAATCGGTTGTGCTAACTTTTTCTTTTTTAAAACGTCAACCTGAGTTTTTTCCACCCCTATCCCAAATCCAACTAACTGATGAAATTAAACTTCTTGGTGTTTACTTAACGACAGATCTAAAGTGGCAAAAACAAACAAATTCGATGCTGAAACGAGGGAACATGGCCATCCGCTCCCTTAAAGCACAACTCTTACTAGAAATATTATTTTCCCTATGAAATGGATCAGAAAAAAATATTTTCGAAAATACCATTACTTTCCATCTGAAATTAGCGATGTTCTTGTTAGCGCTTGTCGACTATGTCCAGCCTTCCTGCTCTCCGACGCGGCGGCTGGGCGCAAAACGTTTGAAAACTGATCGCGCCATGGTTCAAAAGTGTGAAAACTAAGCAAATAAAAGAAGTAATAAACAAAAGCTTCTCAGATCCTTATGTGTGAAAGAGTTATCAGCAGACCTTGAAGATCCCGGCAAACGTTTCGTTGTGTGACAGGCAAAACTCGGCAAGGACAAAAAAGCGCTAAAATTTCTTAGGCACAAAACGAAACAATGGAGAAAGGTGGGGATTTTAGAAGCTTATAATTCTGTATGGGAGCTAGATATATTATAAAAAGCAGAATAAGCAAGAGGGGTCCTTTAAGCTACTTTCTCGTTTTGGGGTTCGAACTGAACATCTCCTTAAAATTTATTTTTCGTTTATCCGTCCTACTTTAGAGTACTGTTGCCCTGTTTGGCATTTTGGCCTTACACGCGACCAATCCGATTCGCTTGAAAGAATCCAGTACAGAGCGCTACTTGTTGTGTCTAAATCTCCTAAAGTCCCTTATATCAACCTTTTAAAAACTTTCAATCTTAGTACATTAGCGAGTCGTCGTGAAAAATTATCGGTAAATTTTGGTCTAAAAACTCTTAAACACCCAATCCTCCGAAACATCCTCCCCCATGATTTTGAAACCGAACGGCCAAGACCTCCAAGACTAGTTGCAAACCCAATTCCAAAACTGCAACCTGTCCAATGCACCCACGTAAGATACAGTAATAGTTTTGTTCCGGCTTTCGTTAAACTGTTTAACGCTTCACCCTCCATTCAAGAGCCCACATGATTTTATTGGTTTTTAAGTGCATAAAAAGAAAAAATGGAGAACCGAGTATAGTGACAACTTGCCCTCTATGTAATGTAGGGAATGATGACTTGGAGCACTTTTTGCTGAAGTGTCATGAGCTTTCTGATTTAAGGGTGTCTTTGCTTGGGTGGGATTTGCGGCTTCCAGACATCTTGGAGTGTACATCGGCACAGGTAATATGCAAAGTGTGCAGATTTCTCGAAGAAGGAGCGAAGTTTCGTGAGAATAGAAGTTGAATTTTAGTTATATTTTGTTTAATTTAGTTGCTTAATTAGTGCATAACTTGTTCATGTATATGGCCTCTGGCTTTGAATACAGATTATGTTTGATTTTTTAGGTTAGTTTGTATTTATATTGACGGTGGAATCAGTTAGTCGGCAAACGCCGTGTGTAAGTTTCCTAATGAATAAACGATTTGATTTGATTTAGTTTCATCCAGATTCCGACGAATCCGGCCGAACGATCGACTTCGTGGGAATATAAAGCCAGAAGATTGGTCTCCTGTGTCTTCTACCCCTCGATCGACGTTCAAAACATCTGCTAGATAAAGATAAATTGATATTGAATTATTCTTAAGTTTTATTTCTTAAAGTGTAACCGAATAGGATTGAGACCCGACAATCTAGGCACACATCAATTGTTCACTTAAAGGCGTGAGAACCCGCTCAAGAACAAATAATCTGATAGAACCTCCGTCTCCCTGTCTCTGTGATACGACCATGCAGAGTCGAAAATATTCTGATACCCTACCCCTACCCGGTGCAAACGAGCGGAGGAGGAGCAACGCAGAACATCATAATTGTTTTCTCTACATACAGCTGTATTGCGGGACAACCCCGCAGAAGAATCCGAACGCCGTCGGAGTCGTCCTTTACATCTGATTGGTTGTCTGTCATACTGACGTCACGGGTGACGTGCTGTAGAGCGGGCTTTCCGTGCCTGCAAGGCATCCTACGTTTTTTCACGTCGTATGAGCAACGGCGTAGAGGGAAGTAGATGGGTATCAACTCAAATTTCACAACATGTACCTCTAGCTCCGCTCAGTTTTATCGGGGTATCCATAGTCGCTGCATGTGTCCCAAAACGGAGGTTCTGTCAGATTATTTGTTCTTGATTTCATCGAATGAACTAATTCTTTCGGATTTGCGGTACCTCTATGTGCTTCTCCCTCTGTCCATGAAATATAGCAACGTCAAAGGTAAGCCATTGCTGAAAAATAAACTATAATGACAGATTCCTTGCAAGACACATCTCAATGTCATCTTTCTTACTTCCTTCAGCCGTGACTTTTCCAGCGTCTTCAGGCATGGAAACGCAGGCCTTTGTTGAAATTCAAATTCTCCGCGGCTGTATGAATTTGGGTTGTCGTGTATGCAGCGCACACTCTGAACGTTATTACTAAAGCCCCTTATGAAAAAAAATCACAAAATCGCTCAGATGAGTCAAAATAATTCAGTGTGTTCGAAAATCAGATGTAAAAATAAGCGAAGTGAGCTAGGAAGCGGTTGTTAAAGAGCTTGATTACTTAACAAGTTCAGTCTCCGTAGGACCAAGTCAGTGGCGAGAAACAAGAGGAATGGAAAAGAAAAAATCTTGGCCATGCCTTGGCCAACCAGTTCAGTCCCGTATGACAAGGTCAATGACTAGAAAGAAGAGGAATGGGAAAAGAGAACAGCCTTGGCCAGTCATTCTACGCTGGCTGATGATTTCCATGACTTCTGGTACTCGTACAAGCGATGCAGGAGAAATACTCCGTCTTCAGTTGTCAAGGCAGTAAAGCTTCCTTTGTCATGGAAAACTGACATTCTGCCTGAAGTCGTTCATTATTTGTTTGTCAGATTCAGAACGTGGGAAACTTTAAGGGTTTGTATTTTATTTTAGGTGGTTCCCAAGGACTACAAAACTATGGAGGCTCTTGCACGCTCCATAGACAAGAACGTCCTTTTCTCACATTTGGACGAAAATGAGAGATCTGAAATCTTTGATGCCATGTTCCCAGTTTCGGCATCAGCCGGCGAAATTATAATCAAGCAAGGAGACGAAGGCGACAATTTCTACGTCATTGACTCAGGGGCGGTAGAGGTAAGTTCTGTGATTCCGCGAATGACAAGGCAGTAGATGCCAGGTGACTTCTGCAATGCCAGTCTTTTCCTCTAGAGCAATAATAGGAGAATTAGTATAGGCCCAAAGGAAAGCTCACACCGTAGACGTACGTGGCGAGGGGTTGCCCACTCCTCGGCACCTGCTGTGCACCCCCGACTCGGCACCGGCCGGCACCAGTCGGCACCAGTCGGCACCGGCTTTTTGAACCTGTTCAGAACAAAATGATTTCACTAAGAAGGTTTCGTTCACCATGAGAATTCAGGATTTTAGTTTTGAAAAATAGCGACTGCAGCTTTTTGGGATCCCAAAACGTAAGTGGCGGGATACCTATGACATCGCAAAAGTTGTCCGTCTGTCGGTAAGCACGATAACTCTCGAAGAGATTGAGACATTTTGATGAAACTTGGCGGGAGGATTGGTTGGGTCAAAGTACAGGTCAAGTTCGAAGATGGGCTCTGTAGCCCTATATTTGAGGGTGGGGGAGGGGTTTCAAATTAAGGGGCAAAACAAATATTTTTTTTGAAGCTATTTAGATAGTTGATTTAGGGGTAAGGAGACACGCTGAATCCGAATATGAAAGTTATTTTCTCGCCGGACAAGTAGTTTGTCCGAAATCCGGCCTAAACCAGAAATTTTTTTAAAAGCAAAACTTTTATTTGAAGTTGATTAGATGATAACTTTAAGGGTAAGAAAAGGCGCTGAATCTGTGTATGACAATCATTTTTTGCCCGGACATATAGTTCGTCCGGAATCCGATTGAAACCGGATTTTTTTTCAGAAGTTAAAGTTTAATTTGAAGTTGATTAGATGTTCTTTATAAGGATAAGGAGATACGCTGAATTCGTTTCTGAACTATATTTTTTTTTTCCTGGGCAAGTAGTTCGCTCGGAATTCGGCCGAAACTGGAAATTTGGCAGAAGTAAAGCAGGAAGTTTCTATCAGTAGCCTATGGTCAAAATAGATATGGCTTATACAGGTATAGATTTAGATTTATTGCCCAAAAGCCAACACGGGCCATCGCAAAAATACAACACAAAACTGAACTTGGTTTTCTCAGATGATTAGCCTGGCGAAGACTGGATCTGGCGAAGACAAGACCTAATTGTCAATAATCAAATATTAATCCCATCGAAACCTTTGGTCTTGTTGTTTCAGAAGAAACACGAACCTTAAAATGGGACCTAGTATTGACAACTTTAAGGACGACTCAGACGGCGTTCGTAAAGTTTTTCGCAAAGTATGCTCCGGAAAGTTTGTCGCCGCTCAGACGGGGATTTGACTTAGATGACATTACGAGAATTTTTAATGGCGTTTTGTTCTAGAAAGAAAAAGATTCTAATTATTAGAGATTATTTGTATCATATATGAACCATAGGTAGATATTTATTAACACTAAAAGCCGCGAAAAAAAGTTAAAGTTTTAGTTTTATTAGACTAGATGTTCGATTTAGGGGTAAGAAGACATGCTGAACACGACGGTGAAAATCATTTTCTCGCCGGATAAGTAGTTTGCCCGGAATCCGGCCCAAACCGGAAAGTTTGTTAAAAGTAAAAGTTTATTTGAAGTTGACTAGATGTTTGATTTAGGGGTAAGAAGACATGCTGAACACGACGGTGAAAAGCATTTTCTCGCCGGACAAGTTGTCCGCCCGGAATCCGGCCAAAACCGGATAATTTGTTAAAAGCAAAAGTTTTATTTGAAGTTGATTAGATGACAGTTGAAGGGTAAGAAGAGACGCTGAATCTGTATATGACAATCAATTTTTACTCGGATATATATAGTTCGTCCAGAATCCGGTTGAAATCGGATTTTTTTTGTAAAAGAAAGTTTTATTTGAAGTTGATTAGATGTTCTTTATAGGGATAAGGAGATACACTGAATTCGTTTCTGAACTTTTTTTTGGGATCCCAAAACGTTAGTGACGGATACCTATGACATCGAAAAAACGTCTGTCTGTCCGTCCGTCTGTCCGTCTGTCTGTGAGCACGATAACTCTCGAAGGGAATGAGATATTTTGATGAAACTTGGTGTGAGGATTCTTTGGGTCAAGAGTAAGGTGGAGTTCGTAGATGGGCTCTGTAGTCCTACATTTAGGGGTGGGGGAGGGGGTTTAAATTAAGGGAGAAACAAAATATTTTGAAACAGCTAATATGATAGTCGATTATGGGGTAAGAAGACATGCTGAACACGATGGTGAAAACCATTTTCTCGCCGGACAGGTAGTTCGCCCGGAATCCGGCCAAAACCGGAAAGTTTGTTAAAAGTAAAAGTTTTATTTGAAGCTGATTAGATGTTCGATTTCGGGTTAAGAAGACATGCTGAACACGATGGTGAAAACCATTTTCTTGCCGGACAAGTAGTTAGCCCGGAATCCGGCCGAAACCGGAAAATTTGTTGTAAGCAAATGTTTTATTTGAAGTTGATTAGATGATCGATTTAGGGGTAAGAAGACATGCTGAACACGATGGTGAAAACCATTTTCTCGCCGGACAAGTAGTTAGCCCGGAATCCGGCCGAAACCGGGAAATTCGTTGCAAGTAAAAATTTTATTTGAAGTTGATTAGATGTTCCATCTAGGGGTAAGAAGACATGCTGAACACGATGGTGAAAACCATTTTCTCGCCGGACAAGTAGTTAGCCCGGAATCCGGCCGAAACCGGAAAATTTGTTATAAAAGCAAAAGTTTTATTTGAAGTTGATTAGATGTTCGATTTAGGGGTAAGAAGACATGATGAACATGATGGTGAAAACCATTTTCTCGCCGGACAAGTAGTTCACCCGGAATCCGACCGAAACCGAAAATTTGTTCAAAGTAAATTTGTATTTGAAGTTGATTAGATGACAGATTTAAGGGTAAGAAGAGACGCTGAATCTGCATATGACAATAATTTTTTACCCGGACATCACAGTTCGTCCGGAATCCGGTTGAAACCGGATTTTTTTTTATAAGTTAAAGTCTTATTTCAAGTTGATTATATGTTTCTTATAGGGATGCAGAGATACGCTGAGTTCGTTTCTGAACTATCTTTTTTTGGCTGGACAAGTAGTTCGTTCGGAATTCGGCCGAAACTGGAAATTTGGCAGAAGTAAAGCAGGAAGTTTCGATCAGTATCGTCAAAATAGATATGGCTTATATATCTGAACTTGATTTTCTCAGAGGATTAGCCGCGCGAAGACTGAATCTGGCGAAGACAAGACCTAGTTGTCTGGTTAGCTTCGGCATGTCTGTGTCAAATGAAAGTAAACATTTTATTTTCTCAGATGTAATGGGCAAAATACACTCTATGTACAGTTGATTCAAATCAAGAATCAGAATCAGAAAATCCTTTGGTAGTAGTTCTATAGTTCGAATGTTCTTTTACATATCATATCCACCGATTCTTAAAACGACCAAATGTCACACTTCCCATCTGATAAGCATACCAATCTGTAAAACAAAATACAGTAAAAATCTTCAAAAAGTCTAGCGAACACTCAATCTCTCGAAAACAAAACCTATTTGTCCGGTCAAATATTCAATTTTTGGGATCCCATCGGAACCTTTGGTCTTGTTTTTTTTTGCTGGACAAGTAGTTCGCTCAGAATTTGGCCCAAACCGGAAGTTTGGCCGAGCAGGAAGTTTCGATCAGTATCGTCAAAATAGATAGATAGATAGATAGATTTATTTGCGCTAAAAAGCCACAAGGGCCATGGCAAATTATATGGCTTATACAGGTATATCTGAACTTGGTTTTCTCAAATGATTAGCCTGGCTAAGGGTGGTTCCCAAAATCACCACAATCTTTTTGCCCACTCTCACAATGCCCACGCCAGAATGCCCACGATCAAAATGCCCACCAGACGGCACTAGCCGGGCACTGGTCGGCACCAGCCCAGCACCAGCCGGCACCAGCACCGGTCGGCACCAGCCCGGCACCGGTCGGCACCAGCCGGCACCGGGCACCTGCTGTGCACCCAAAAACTGAGTGGACAACCCCTCGGTACGTGGTGACGCTCAAGACTTACGTATGAAATATCCGCAGCAAACGTGTCACCGCTAAACTTGGCTACGAAACTTAGCCAACGAACTGTCCCTGCAAGAAAAATCGCCGGCAAAAATGGTCCTCGCAAGAATATCCCCTCAATTGTCCCCTGTCAAATCGATTATTTTACCATCTGGGCAAACTTGAACTTGTGAGTCGTCATTCTCTAGTTAGTTCGAACAAAGTAGAAGGGGGGTGATGGGGTTTTGAGTGTGGTTGACTAGGCTAGGTCTTGACAGGGGTCCTTGGGACCTGGTGGATAACGTGACCAAACTGTCTTAAGACCGGCGGGCCTTGCCTTATTCATCCACTCTCTCACCAATCAACAATATGAGGGGAAGGAATGTCCTATCCTGCTCAGCCTATGGCTCAACTTACGTTCCTCTTTCTCTCCTTGCAAGTAAAAATGATCCTTTTATATTCTCAGTGTGCACTTGACAAAACCCAGAACGTGATTAATCTCTATTTCAAAAGGGCGTCATGGCGATCTCCTTTTGAATGAAAGAATCGCGCGCCACCACGCGGAAAGACCTATTTCCAAATAACGAACGCTTGCTACCTAGATGGCGTCAGCGTTCCAAACCGTGGTGTCTAAACCCTTTGGTAAGAGGAGCATCAGCCACAACAGGGGGCGATGCGGCATGCTAAACCCCTGAAGGTTCTGTTTCTGACGGTCAGTTCTGAATGAAACATAACAGATTACAAAAGCACGCACTATATAGGTGTGGCATTACCGGATTGGGTGTAGGTGTGATCGGATTCCAGCCGAACTTCGGGAGGGAAAATAACACATGCCGTATATTTGAGATCTCAGGTTCACTTTCTGGAGGGTTGGGGGGGGGTCTCGGAAATTTTTCATGGACCACATTATGCTACCTGACGGAGAGGTGGAGAGAGTGTCAGTTACAGACGTCCGGTTAGTGCTCGAATGTCGCCTTTCTCTTGCGGAGGTAGCTGCAGGTAGTCCCATCAGAATTCAGGGAAGAATCCATTCAGAGAGGATAGGAAGATGGAGCTTGGAGGTGCCTTTTGAAAAATCGAAACCGGAATTTGTCGAAACCGGCTAGTGAAATAGGAAAGAACAAGCAAGCGAAGCCAGGTGAGATTCGCAGCTTGCCTTCCGAGTGACTCCCGAGGGACGGTTAAATATAATATAAAAGGATTAGGCTGTACTTTATTATTACGCGCTTATATAGAACAAAAGTAGCGGAATAACAATATCAACGAATGATAGATATAAAGGTTTTCTCAAGTCTTTCGTGCCGTATTTCGTGAAACATTTTAATTTGATACAACAAAATGACTTCTAACTGTAAATATTTCGAGGTTTTGTTGACCTAGGCTAATTGTATATATTGTCATTTCATGATTGTAGATATATATTTACCGATTTTTATATTTTGTGAATTGATGACTTTTTATTTATACTTGTCGTTTAAATGTAACCGCGATAAGTCATTGATAAATTAAAAAGTGATAAATCAATTCGTTGTAAAAGAATATTTGGAGAATATAATGAATTTGAAAAAAAAAGGTTCGAACGAAATTTGTTGACATTGTCACAATTGGGCGGACAAGTGATCGGGTTCAGCATGTTAGACAGTTGTCAAGCTCTTGGCCTCAGTGACGCTAAACGCTAAAAAACGGGATCAGACGAGAAAATTGTTCGAGGATCTTAGGGTTGAATTATCAAGTATCAAAGCACTAGCAAACTGATGACCCTTTTGTGTTTTTGATAGTACACTGTACAGTTAGACCCCCCCCTCCCCCTCCTTCTTCAGTCACATGGAAGTAAAACACCCTGAGCTCTAGTCTGATCGTCGTGTATCCTTCTCTTGGGCTACATGAAACTCTTTTTGTTGTACTAGCACCTTGATAGGCGTATTAAAACCGGGGAGCGGAAGGAAACTTTTCCGGAAACTGTGGAATTATTCGTCCGGAAAGCCATCGGTTATAGTTCCATGGCAACCGTTACTCAGTCACGTTTTCCGGTATCTTGCTTTGCAGGGCGCAAGGCTGAGGACGATGCCGTACTGAGCCCCCCCCCCCTTCCGAGCAGAGGCAATATTAGCCAAAATGTTCGGGGGGGGGGCAAGGTATATACCGACTGGCTGGTTATTTTTACCGACTGTTTTTACAAAAAAAAACGACCGTTTCTCGCCGACTGGGTTATTTTTTACCGACTGGCCGACAACATTGGGGGAGGCGCCCCCCCCCCATACGTGACGCCCCTGCTTCCGAGTAACGTAATTGATAAAGTACTCATATTCTTATTTTTGTTGTTTCTAATTTGTTAGTGATTATGGTCTTTGTCACCGGAATAAAGTATTGAATTGAATTACAAATGATGTTCTAAGGGTCCTATCTGCTCAGGTGGTATTTCGGCCTTTCTTGGCAAGGGTCCTTGATCTCGCCAGAAAGTACGATAGGCAGTTGTATGGTTTTGACTTTTATGTTTACGAAGATCCCAGTGAAGGTTCAATCGTTGAAAGTAAATATCAAGCGTTTCACGTCGATCACATGGGCATACATCGAGCGTAAAGGAAGGGAATATGTCAGAACAGTCTAATATTTTCTGACGGCTCCCAGTATATTCTCTCAGCATCCACTCATTTTGATTCTCTCGTCTGACAATCTGGTCTCTTGGGCACGCGACCTCAAACAAATATCCAAGCACCATTAAGTTTCAAAAAAAAGAAATCACCGCAAAGATCTCAGGGAAGCATGACCACCGGCAACATTCCGAAAGGATTCTAGACGGGATTATAGATAAGCTCTTTTGTCAACAAAATCAGTTTTTTTTCATTATCGGAAGTTTTCAAGTAGATGCAAGAGATTCTTTGCTCAGAGCACATACACTGACAACGGCAAACTCAGCTGATATTTGGAACACGTGGTGGAAGTCCTTTGAAGTTACGTTAAGGAAATGAAATCTCTAGCTGATCCTTTTGCTCGTCACTAACAAGTATCAGCATTAGCCCGCCAACCGGTCGTTCCGAATCGACAGCACTGACGAACCGCTCAGTTGTTTGCGGGAGATCCTTACACTTGAGCCAGTCACCATTACCGAGTTCTCCGTGTATCCGAATTCCGATGCGACAGTGTTGTCACACATTGTGGGGTTGATTGTTAAGCTAGCCTTTTTCTGCCTCGGAGGCATCCCCGATGAATGGCTGTGTGACATAAATCCCACCAGGTTACGACTTACACTGTCAGAAGTTTCATAACGGATAACACAAGAGGTTTCAACAGACAACACTTGGGATATAATCTGTTGCCGCGACAAACGATACGCAGGAAATGTTGAACAAAGGAAGAGCTGGAAAACCGCCAAAAAAGCATCAGATGAATTTTCCGATATCATGACGACAAACAAAAAAGTCAGCAGATGCTTTATGGTTTTTTTTCGGCTCTTCCTGGCAATGCTTGTTATGAAAACATTTCATGCATGAAGTTTTTCGCGACAACAGATTACATCCCAAGTGTTGTCTGTTGAAACCGCGCATCCATGTGCTATCTGTCATGAAACTTCTGACAGTGTAGTTAGCACCCTCCCTCATAAACCTATACGAACCTAGAACCCGGACACTTTGCCAATAGCATTTGTAGCAACTTAGTACCTCCATTCAGGATGTTAGGTACCTCCTCCCCCCCCCCCCCGTCAAAACGATTTTCTTCAGTAAAGCATTTCGGCTTTGGGGGATTAGGCACACAAGCCAATCTTCGCTTCGAGTACTAACCTGGTATTGTTCTTCTTGACCCTTAAAATTGGGTGCTCGTCTTTTTTCTCCGGTGTCGGCCTGCTGTTGCTCCTGTCAGTCCCTCTGATTGGTTATATATCCCTTTTCCTTGGGGAAGGAAGTAATTAGTTTTCAGTTGGAAGACCTGGCGAGAGTGGGTTAATGCTAAATTGCGCTTTCAAGTTTCTACCTATGGTCGTCCACGTGTTCCTTGGAGCCGCGATCTTCATCTCTTCTTATTTCAATTTCTGTCCACTTGAGAGTACCCGTTTCAGTACGGTGAAAATTACTAGGGGCTGCCCACTCTCGATTTTGGTGTAAACCGAGTGCCCATTGCCGCGGTGCCCGGTCGATGCCGGCACCGGTTGCCACATGTTGGAAGTTCAAAATCAGCATATTTAGAAGCGTCAAACGGTGATTCGTCTTATTATATGGCCGACACCGCTGGTCTCGGCTAGTGCTTGGTCGGTGCCCGGAAAGGGTTATCGCGATGTTGTGGCTGATGCCCCTTTTGTCAGCGACATGCAAAAACCTCGACTGGCTCCGCTCCCCTCTCACAAAGAAGTTAAATTTTCCCTTTAAGTCCCTCCCGCTAACCCCATTGCGACCTGTTTTACAATTTTATTCAGCCAACTTTCAGTATGTCAGCTCGAAAATGGTCACACGGTATGCACAGCTACTTTGAGAGTCCTCAGTAAGAAAATACAAAAAAAAATAATATAACGATAAAGGTGGTATTGCCTGGGGTTTAGGCTTTCATTTTTTTTTAATAGTCTTGGTTTAGTAGGCTTGGAGTAACGTGCTAGACTATTTTGTCGTCTTGGCCGTTGTTGCTCTGATTTGCGTGGATAAGATAATATAATATTTTCATTGCTCTAAAAGCCAACAGCCATAAAGTCGGATCAAAACAATGAATTGTCGGTCTTTTTATGTGGCACTTGCAGCCTTCATAGCTCGATGGCTTTTCCGTCGGCGGGTCCGCTGATCACGAGTTACGATACTTCCAGATAGGCTAGGAGGATTGCCTACAACTTGGAAAATTTTCTTGGAAATTGTATTTCCTTGATCGATCCTCGGGGGGGGGGGATCCTGACGGGGTTCCGTTGGCACCTCCGGACGGTATCCGGAAAATGTCGAGGAGTTGGAGTGTACCGAAAATCTTGTGGCAGATGTAGAATGGAACCTGGCGGGTAGGACGGTAATAAGTCCTACTTGTACCATTTATAGATCCGGACCGGATCCGGGCACTGTAAGGGAGTGGGAGAGGATCCCAGGAATCTCGTGGCACACTGAACGGCCGAACCGGTGGAGGGGTTGGAACAGAACGTGATGGGCGAGACATGCCATAAGCTCTAGATCGGTCGCTTATCGGATCCGACTACTGCGAAGGAGGTGGGGAGGGGGGAAAGTAATCTACCCTTAACAGTGCGAACCTTAGGTGATGTACATGCTAACCACCCTTATAAGTGCCATTTGCACTTTAAGCTTTGTTTTAAGTTTAGTAAAATTTTCGTACATAATCAAGATCGAATCCCTGGTCCACACCGACTTCTCAATACCTAAGGACCAAATTCATTTTCAGATTTTTATCAACGACAATCTCGTGACAACAATTGGCGATTTCGGATCTTTCGGCGAGCTTGCGCTTATTTATGGAACTCCTCGTGCCGCCACAGTCAAGGCGAAAACCGCCGTGAAGCTCTGGGGCTTAGACCGAGACTCATACAGAAGGATTCTCATGGGATCCACCATCCGAAAGAGGAAGATGTATGAAGAGTTCCTGTCCAAGGTGTCCATACTAGGCAAGTCCCCCTCCCCCCCTACGTGACGCCCCTGCCCCGCACTTTATGACATGGGTTGCGCTATTTCCAACCGGACATGAATTACTCAGTTCGGATACATGGCCGATACCTGTAACATTTTGCCTTGACTATTGGCTGATAGCTTTAGTTTATACATTTTACCCCTACACCGGATAAATCTTTCTCGTTTTATCCGATCTTCTTTTATCCTGTTTTGGGCTTGTGCTTTCGAGTTGTGCCGTGCGATGGTCGTCCAGGTTGGAACTGACAAATTGGATGAAGGGCGAGCTAGACATTGCAAATTTTAGAATCCTACCGAGTACACGAGTAACACAGAGGATTACCCCCTTTATTTTTTAGAAGCTAACACAAAAGTAGTGTCCTTCGTAGTTTGAAGCTTGTGACTGGAAGATGCTGGTAAGCAGTCGATTGCTTAGAAGAACATATCCTTGGGGATGTTAAGTCTGGTATTCCAAGATGAAGAGGAATATAGGCCAGTTTTAGTACCGGGTTTAATAATTAAATCGCCTTTTCAGAAGCTTTGGACAAGTGGGAGCGACTCAGAGTAGCCGACGTCTTGGAAGCTGTGTCTTTCAACGACGGGGAAACGATAGTTCGGCAAGGGGACCCAGGCGATGACTTTTTCATCATCGTCGAAGGGACCGCAGTTGTACTGCAGCACAGAGGGGGCCCCGCAGACCCCGAGCCCCCCGTCGAAGTCGGGTTGCTAGGACCCTCAGACTATTTTGGTAAGTGCGCTCACAATCGAGGGTGGGGGCTTCGCCTAAGTTTTTTGATACTGTAGGCTTTGGATCGAGTCAAATATAACTGGAGCTTGAAAATACCGTCTGCCGTCAGTGTTGGAGCCGGATATTCGTTTCTGGTATCGAATGAAACTAGCGACCATAAAAAGAGTTTTTTGTCAATGAAAAATTATTCGCCCCTAAAACAAAACACAATTTTACTTTTCTACTGAACGTTCTACATTTGTCCTGGAAAATGTGACTGGTTGCCGGGTCAATAGGAGTGAGAGCTAAAGGCTAAAGGTTCTTAACAATATGTTTTCGTCAAAGCTTTCAGGAGTCAATTCAGCTTTTATGAAATCAAGTCATTGGGACTGATGAAAGCTATTTCCTGTTTTGGATAAACTCAATTCACCGGATTCTCGGAAACGGCTGTGGCCAAATGGAAATCCAGCGGACCGCCTTTACTTCCCCCATCTTCCTTCGCACATGATAAAGTTACACATTAGTTATAGTTTGTTTTAATTGTTAAGTTGTGTGACCAGAATATGTATGACGAAAAAATTTAATGTTCGGCTTCGTCTGTGAGACAATTTTTGAAAATAAACTGAATTGAATTGTAACATGACTGATGTGAACAGGGTCTCTTCTTGACAAATTTTGGTGAAGGTAGGCCCTGGTGAAGGTATCCGCATACGTTAAACGATTCAGAGCACTCGTTCGGCACTCTGGGAAGCTTATGGGAATTTCATTTGACCAATCCAGGGTGATTTATCATCTCAAATTTGTAGTTGTAAGTCCGCCATAACCTCCTCTGTAATACTACTGCTTCCCTCCTCTGTAATGCCCGATCGTTGCGCGGATGGGAATCGAAGAGCCCTCTCAAGTTGCGTATCTGCACTTTTTCTCCAACCGATATTACCGCGGAAAGCCGATATTTCATAGGAGACCGTACGAGCGTGTTCCACCCTTCTCGAAATAGTAACTGTTAGTTACTATTTTCGTTCCAGCCTCGACAAAAGTTACTACACTGACCATTCCAACTTTCTCGAAATAGTAACTCATAGTAACTTTTGCTTTCCATGCTCGGGAGCATAGTAAGCGCGAAAACTACGAACCTCTGTGACGTGATTGGCCGGATTAGCCCGTGGCACTATAGTTTGCTGAAAATAGAAAAACGCGTTCCAGCCTAGGCGCCAAGAAGCCAGAATTTGTGACGTCATGTGTAGTAACTACGGTAAGGAGGGTGGAACACACTCTGCGAGCATCTGGTCCTTTCACCGTTAAAATCTCCCAGAGATTTTATTTTTTACCAGAAGATATGTTCATTGTTATCCCCGCTCAGTCCGTCCACGCATTCACCCTCCTCTCCACTTCTCTACAATCAATACCGGCAAGAACGAATAATCGCATAGAACCTCCGTCTCCCTATCTCTGTAATATGACCATGCGGAGTCGAATACTTCTCCGTACTCTGCCGGATGCAAACGAGAGGAGGTTAGGAGCTACACGTCACATCACGTTTAATTACCCTAGAAATAGCAATATTGCTGTGAACTTGTTAAGCCAAGTAGAAGAAACTTTCAAAGTCAAAGCCGATTGGTTTTTTGGACAAGCTCCAGAGTGGGCCTCCTGCACGTGTTGCTCTGCGATGTACCTCTAGCTACCCTTCAGTTTTGTCGGGGTATCCATAGTAGCTGCATGGGACCAAAGACGGAGGTTCTATCTGATTATTTGTTCTTGGTACCTGGGTGTTGTGTTGTGTGGATGGGGAATCGAACGGGCCTGTCAAGTTGTGTTTCAGCATTTTACTTGTTTGCCGCATGTGATTCGTGTTTCATAGGAGAGAAAAAAGATGCGAGTTTCTGTATCGTTCCGAGTTAATTTCGGTCTCAGGAAATTGAAAGCTTAGTTACACCGTCAACGAAATAAACAGGTTGCGTAAAGCAGTAGAGAATCACGCAAGGAACCAATTTGCGCGGATATTAATTTTCTTAATAAGCCTCTCAACTCTTGACAACGTGCCCCAAACAGCTCGATATACCATTACCAAGCTGTCGTTTGGTTGACTACGAAACATTCGGAGAAATTATATGGGTAGTGCTAAGGGGCGGTCTAGTGGTCTTTACTTTTGTCGTCCAATGTGTGGTTGTGTGGATGAGAATTTCTTTCATTTCATGTGCGAATGTGTTGAGTTGAATGATTTAAGAGTTGAAATATTTGGGGAGCGAATTTTCGGGGAAGGTTGGTTGGTTGAAAAGTTTAAGGATAAAAGTTTATTTGGGGTTAGGCAACTTGGAAGGTTTTTGCGGATAGGATGGAAACACAGGGAAGAGTTTTTGTAATTAGGATTTGTGGGGGGAGATATTTGTTTGTTTGTTGTTGTTGTTTTTTGTTTTGTATTTTGTATGCGATGGCCCCTTGGGCTTTAAGCAAATAAATCATATCATATCATTTAAAAGTTAGGGTGGGAAGAAACAGAAAATTCGTCGTGCTTTTATCGGTCTTTTGGAACTCTTCGCTTCACCGTTCTGAAATTCGCCTGAAGTATTTCCTCTTTCCTGTTGTGTACGATTATTCACCAGGGGGGGGGGGCTCTTTTAACGTTCGGGTACCCTAAACGTTGTCATGACCGAACGCGGTGGTACTTTTTTCATATATTCTGTCTAGCATATGGTGGCCGCGAGAATAAGTTTCCTTCTTTTTCAGGTGAAATCGCCCTCTTGTTAGACCGACCAAGAGCAGCCACAGTAGTCGCCAGGGGCTTTCTGAAGTGTGTGAAGCTCGACCGATCCAGGTTAGTCACTTTCCATTTGATCTGACTGGACCTGCGCACCGCAGGCAATCCTGCAAATCACAAATTTAAACGGGCCGTCGACAAATATTATGGTCAATGCTTTTACCAGAAATGTCTTTCCCCTGGGGCTATCCTGCCGAATTAGCCCCTGTGAAATAATGCTGTGCTATCTGGTTTCCAATTAGCTGGAAGCGGATCTTAATTAGAAGAAAGCCAACTGCAGGGACTTCAGTTTCCGCGTTGGTTTGGGCTTTCTTTACTGAGGGCTTGGTTCGCATTGTTTGGTTGCAAGTGAGCTTTAGGCGTGGTAAAACGATGAGTTTTGTGTCATCATTCTGTTAGGTTGTTACTGTTACCGGCCTCTGCCCAAGCCGTAGCCGTCCGAAGGGGGGTTTTTCCTTTCAGCTCACTCTTTGATTCACGAACTCTTCTATGAACGTCATGTATTAAAAAAAAAAATTGATCTTGAACTTCTAATACGATAGCGTTTAAAGTTGAACTGAAAAGGGCTGAGATGGAAAAGTCTAGTTACCCATCATTTAATCACTTAAAGAGGCTTGAACCTCCCGATGAAGATGCGTTCCATTGTTGCTCCGTTATGCACGATTTCGATGTTCATGTAGTGGAATTTCCCTGTCGCATTTGTGTTACCTCTATTTGCTTGTACCTGTGTTGTGTGCTTAACGAAAACGGTTTCAGAAAAATAATTGTTCACGCATTGCGAGAGCTTATTACCAATTACACTCGCATCTTAAGCCCCGTTTGAACTGAGATTCAAATTTTCCGCGTCATAGCAGAATTTTGCGTTGTAAGGACGGCCGTAGATATAATGAATGTCATATTAGAGCAAATATAGTAAAAAAAATCCCTTAATACAATCCAAATAATGATGTGTATTCAGTTGAATGATACAAAGCTTTTCAGTTAAACTCAAACCGGGGTCCAGGAGGCCAATCATATGAACGCACACCCCACAATTCACAATCTTTATAATATAATGTTTTGTCAGTCACCTCATCTTTGAGGCTTCGAGTTCCGAGTTTTCCTTTCGAATTTTCGAAGCTTCGGTAGAGGTATGTAACTTTGAACGTCACCTAAATTTGAACGGGCCGAACAATATGACGAAGTCCAAACCTAGTAATGTCAAATTAAAGCCACTCTGCACCGTTTCCCGCTAGTTTACGGTGTGCAAAGAGTGTTGCGCTTTAACTTTTCTAGCAGAAGAAAATCAAGAAATTAGGTTTGAAGAGTTTATTTCATTCTTTTTGTGAAAATAAAAACTGAAAGGTTAGGCTCTTAGCCGATAGTAAGCCCTTAGTTTATTCCCGTTTGGCTGTTTCTGGGGCGAAAACCAAACGAGGACGGTTTGAAATTTAGAACTGTTTAAGGAAGCAAACCTCGACTGTACCAACCTCCTGAGCATGAGGGGAGAAGTCGTTAGCATTTGTAGAGGTTTTGAACGGGTTTCTGCAGTAACTATGTCGCAGAGTGGTACTACAATGGTAGGTTACCTTTTAGTAATAGTTCTTGGTAAGAGGTTGGAACGTACCCGTTCACTGTCTCCTTTGGCGGCTATAGAGAGATTTCAGCCTACCCGAAGAAAACGGATATCTCTACACCGTCATCGTCGGGAAGAAAATTAACATTACCAGGTATAGGACTTTCGACTTTGAAACTAAATTACCGGTCTTTGATAACCATTCTAAGGCAGTGGATTGCTGTATTCGTTAACTGGCTTCTTCTTGTTGATATAGTCAAACATTTGCAAAAAAGTTTTCTTTTTTATGAAAGTTTGAAGGTTTCAGAGTTTGTAAACAAAGACGAAGTCTCGCGTCCTATTGGTTGGTTATGACGCGAACTTAAAAAAACGCGTCATAAATGACCAATAGAACGAGGTCTTTGTTTACAAAGTTTGATATCTTCAAACTCTCATCAAAAAGAGCATTTGTTTACAAAAGTTATATTATTTCAACAACAAGGAGCCAGATTAACGACCCAGCAATTTGCAGGCTCACTGTGGCTATCAAAGGCTGGTAATTTAGTCTCAAAGTCGGAAGTCCTATGCGTCCTAATGTTAATTTTTTTCAATTTTCTCAAAATTCCTTCACGGGCGAGCCGAACATTGGATTTTTCGTCATAAATATAACAACATCGGCATCTTTGTCATAATTTTGTCGTAAATAATAACCTTATAGGCCTATACAGTTCGAATCACTGTATGTGATAATTTACAACTACAACTTATATCATAACTAAAAATCAAATAACTATAACAAAAACAAGAGTTACGACGAATTGTACATTTCGACGAATGACGTCACATTACACATATATCAAAACTAAGAGTCAAACAATTATAAAATAAACAAGAATTACGATGAGTTATAGGCTTTTATCTGTGAGTCTTCATGTTGCAAGAACAAAGAGCACAGACTAAGTATAGCTGGATTGTACCTTACTTTCATAAATGCAATTATTTTAGCGGCTCGTTTGGCAATCCCGACTAAGCAAGCATCTCGCGCTCGAAAGAGTTTTACTTGTATTCCTGGGTGGAATGTGCATTTACGTAGGATTTACCAGTCGTCTAGAATAGCGTTCTTATCGTGGGTGCAAGCGTGTCGTCCTTTGTTTGGACCAATTTATGAGGCGATGAAAACTGCGAGAGCGAATTTTAAGACACGTTTGAAGCACTGTAGAAAAAATGAGAGATTTTTAAGAGCAGAGAGACTTGCTGAGTCGTTTTTGTCCGCTAGAGATTTTTGGGGACAGGTCCGTCGTAATTTTTGTCCTAAGCAAGGTGTGGTGGGGACTTTGGATAGTGTTGTCGGTGACCGGAATATAGCTGAATTGTGGAAATGTAAATATTCATCTTTATTTAGTTCTGTAGATAGTGACTGTTCGTGGGTCGAAGGTCTCAGTTCTATGGAACCGATTGATAAGATAACCCCTGATATAGTTGAGGTTTTGTTGAAGGATCTTAATGTAAATAAGGCTGGTGGTGCGGATGGTATTTCGGCAAGACATTTAAAATATGCTGCAAATGAAAAGTACACTCTGTTAGCAACGTTTTTCAATCTTTTTATTACGCACGGTTTTGTGCCGTCATCGATTATGGACGCTAATATTGTGCCGATCCCAAAAGGTCGTGGTTGCGATACTTCAAAGTCTGAAAATTACAGACCGATTGCTTTGGCTACAGTTACTTCTTAATTGCTTGAAAAATGTGTGCTCACGAAATTGTCCGGTTGTTTGCAAACCAGTGATTTTCAGTTTGGGTTCAAGTCTTCACACGGAGTAGACTTTGCCATTTTTTTGTTTAAGTTCGTGGTTGAATACTTCTGGTTTTATTCAACACCTGTATTTGCGTGCTTCGTTGACTCAACTAAGGCATTTGACAGAGTTAACCATGGTAAAATTTTGAGAATTTTGCAGGATAGAAAGGTTCCGGTGCAATTTCTTCGCCTATTGGCTTTTTGGTTCCGGAATCAGCGTTTTTGTGTAAAATGGGGTTGTGAAACTAGTAGTTCATTCGGGTTGATAAATGGTTTGCGGCAAGGAGGGGTGCTATCGCCATTGCTTTGTGGTGTTTATGTTGATTTACTTTCTCAAAGATTGAAGGATTCAAATACAGGTTGCTTTGTTGGTGGGGTTTGTTTTAACCATTTTCTTTTCGCTGATGATCTTGTTGTTCTTTCCCCTACGGTCTTCGGTCTTAATAAGCTTCTGAGGGTGTGTGATACATTTGCCGAGGAGCATAACATTCTGTTTAATCCTAAGAAAACTGTGGCTATGGCTTTCCTACCTGTTGGTTGTTCTGTACCTAGGAATCCCATTCTGTTGTCGGGCCGTAATGTTTGCTACGTCACTGAATGTAGATATTTAGGTTTCTTCGTCAATGAGCATTTGAAGGATGATACTCACCTCCGTGACCTTGCGCACAGTGTTTGTAAGAGAGGGAACGTTTTAACATGGAAATTTGGTTTTGTGAACAGTGCAATTAAGATTAGGCTGTTTAAGACTTACTGCTACCAGTTCTTTGCGTTAGCTTTATGTTATAGGTAGTGTACTAACAGGTCATACTATAATCTGGAGGCTTGTTATAAGAGAATTTTTAGGCGTCTGATTCGTCTGCCGGCTCGAGAGAGCATAAGTCAGGCATTTGTCCAGAACCATTGCTGCAGTTTTGCTGAACTTGCTCGAAAAACCCGGTCATCTTTGGTTGTAAGGATATGGCGGTCAGAGAACTGTCTTGTTCTCCTGGCAGCAAACCCCATTTTCCACAATCTACCAGTTTGGAGGCATTTGTTGGAGACCCTTAATGTTGTGACATAGTGTTGTTTTATGTTAATTGTTTGTTTGTTTGTTTATAGCGAAAGCTGAATTAAAAAGTTAATAAAATAAATAAATAAATAATATTTCGACGAATGACGGTACGAAGCTTTTTTTGTATCGGTCATGAGATGCCGAAACAGGATGTAATTTAGGAATGGGCTGCGAAACCATTCGCGCAGGTCTAAGTCTAACGGGTTCAAACTCGGGCGTCTTAACTCCAAAATTAAGGCACATTTTTTCCCGACGTTGGGCCAAAGTTTTCGTTATGATCCCGTCCGTTTTCGTCGGGCATGGTGTAATTTCTCTGTACTTGATTGATGATGATGATGATTTTATATATGACCCGTCAAAATAAGCACAAGGCACAAAGACGGAGTATATAATAAAGAAAAAAGAGAGAAAGAAAGGAAAACACGAAAGAAAATAAACTTACAAAATACAAAATGTAACTTATACCTTAAAGCTAAACCAAGAGGGTTTTCCAGTCGTGATCAATATTTTTAATATTGTGCTCAGAGTGCTTTAAAGTTTAACTGAAAAGCCAACTTATGTTTGTATCATTTAATTGAATACATTGAATTATTTGGATTGTGTAAAGGGATTACTGTTTGCTTCACAGTGTGACGTTCAGAATATCTACGGCCGTACTCACAACGCAAAATTCTACTATGGCGCGGAAAATTTCAGTTTCAACAACAAACGCGGGTTTGCAGTGGCCAGTGGTGAACTAGGTGATCACTGCTCACTGCACGAACACATTTTCGTAAATCTTTTTGCGTCAGTCATACAACACAGCAACAAGCGAATGGAGAGGTACCACAAATCAGACAGGGAAATTCCACTATATGGATATCGATTGTTCGTGAATAGCGAAGCAACGGAGTAGCCAATTTTCATCGCGCTTTCACGCCTCTTGAAGTGAATGAGTGATGGGTAACTAGATTGTCCTACTCAGCTCTTTTCAGTTAAACTTTAAAGTACCTAAACTGTAACAGAGACGATATATTTATTTTGTTATTATTTCCAGAAAACTGATAAGCTGTTCGCTGTTTTTAGCGACAAGATATTGTTTATGTATTTTGCATTATTTTAATATTTCAGGTTTGAGCGTGTCCTCGGGCCGTGCAGCGAAATCCTCAAGAGAAACATTCAACTCTACAACAGTTTCGTATCCCTATCCGTTTAGCTACTCAGATTAACTCGAGTGGACACGTAGCTTCATCTGACTCTGATTGGTCCGTCGCAGTGAGTTGTCATCTGGAAGCTGCTTTTGATTGGTTCGCTCGCTGTGTGTCCGAGCGTTGCATTGGTGGAGGCAGTTAAAGCAACTTCGTGAGTGTAAGCTGAGCGGCAAATACGAAGCGAGACCTGTCAGTTCAGAGTGAATATGTAGTGCAGCTAAATCTAGTGACTTCAACAATTTGTTCATGCCAGGATGACATGCTGTATGGTTCAGCGAGAACTGATGCATGCAGTGAGCTGATATCTGAGCCGTCTGGTGGACCTCTTCTTCAGCGATATTGCACATTTGCCCAGAAGCAGAATTTGGTAGCCTAGTCTAGTTGATGAGGGGTTGGGCAAGAAGGGGGTTTACCGAATCTGTCGGAAAGTCATCCACGGAGCTTATGGATTTTCTTCGAATGGTTAGAAAATCCAGCTGAGAAAAAATCGCATATTCCGAATGCATATTCCTACGGTATACAGACCTGTTGTTGTTCTGCAGTGGAATAGTAAAGTACTTCATATGAAAGTGACACTAAAGAAAATTTTCCTGTCGGATGTTGGCCTTCTTCCTTCAAGTAAAAAAAAAAAAAAACTTAGTTTTATTTCTCCGTCACTGAATCTTGTTATCAGATTGGTGGCCGTGAGACACTTTCGTCCTCAAATGTTTGTCTGGTTTGAGACCCCACTAGCTGAGATCAGCAACAATACAAAATAATTTTTCATATATTAAAAAATGACTCAAAACGGAGCTAGAAAGTCATACAACTGTACTTTTCATACCGCACCAGGACATGAACCTGGTCACAAGAGTTACTTTGTTACTCTTAGTGCTCCGTATTGAAATAGTTTAGCGCTGCAACTGATCGCATCAATATTTGTAATCTGATCTTTAACGGTAAAAATTCACTGTCTGAACAAAACATGGATCCGCGTGTTTCTATTGAACGGTTGTCAAATTTTGTATTTATTATTTTTTAATGAATATTGAAAATATCGTAGTCGGGGTTTAATTAGTATTTAAATTAACACTTAACGTAGTTCATAACGGCCACAACGTAAATACCCTCGGCATCCGTCATTATCCATTACAAGGATACGCGAGCATGCTTTAAATATTGTCCAACTTCTGAAAACGTACCCTACTGGAGTGTATAGACCAAGAAAAGAAGGGAAAGAGAAAGAAAAAACTTTGGACCACATCCAACATGGTTTTGGGCTATTTCAGTGCCAAGCAAGTTAGCTGTATTTTAGTTAACCCCGTATGTTGTCGAAAGTCATTAGGACAGTGCTTAAGTGTACAAATATTCGCGATAGTGCCTAGATTCTGTTCTTTTTCGTAGCTAAAGTCCATATATTTTTAGTGCTCCCGTTTTTTTCATCAAAGTGTTCGGAGCTTTATTTTTTATTTTATTCTTCGGGTTTGTAGGTCTGAACTAACATGTTCCGTTTCCCTACTTTTGTTGTTTGGCAGTGGCCTATCTATCTATCTCGGTGGCGGGGGGGCCGGTATTGCGCTTCGACCTGGTTCGCATTTCGTAGAATGTCTTACTGACCACGTCAAATTTTCGACTGAAATTGTTTGACACAGGATTTGAGTCGTTACGGAGACGTTTACTCCTTCTTCCTGAAGATCACTGGCGTGTTTTGGACTTAGTCATATAGAGTATTGTTGAAAGAGGCGTCTCCTGTTGGTCTGCCAATCGGAAGAACGTAGCAAACCATATTGGGTTCGTAGGTCGCAGAGGTACAGTCGAGAGTCAAACCAGGGCTGATTGCCTAGCGGTTTTAGCTAACGAAGAAAAAAGAAGATGTAATATTACTTCCGGCCCCCCAAGCTTGTGTACGCCGCTAGTTAAATGAGTGATTATTCTAACCAAAGCTTTAATTCTCTCCTAGAATTGTGCTAATTCTGATGCAGTTAGTGTTCGATCGTTTACAGTCAAATTTCTCCAAGAAAAATATTCACATTGCTTATCTCTCACCACATTGCTTGTCGGTCACACTTTCAAGAAGTTTAGGTTCTTATTAGTTGCGTTTTTGCAGATACCCGTGGTATCTGATACCACGGTCTAAAGTCGTTTTCGCAGCTACCGTGGTATCTGATACCACGGTCAAAAGGAGTTTGTGCAGTTATCGTGGTATCTGATATTCAGATACCACGGCCCGACCGTGGTAACTGATCGTGGTATCTGAAAAAGTCATCTCACTTTCATCAATTTTTGTCGAATTGGAGAGAAAGAAGTTTAGCACTTAGTGATGATGTAACTGGATATCAGTTTTTCTTTTGGAATGACTTCGAAAAGTGTAATTTCGGCAATTGTCGCTTTGCAGAGCAACCGTGTATCAGGTAACTGCAAAAACGACTAATACCGACCGAGATACCGACTGATACCATTGTATCTGCAAAACGCAACTATTGTATTCCTGCATCCCGTCACGCGAACTTTTGCGATGTCATGGGTATCCCTCCACTTACGTTTTGGGATCCCAAAAACTACACTGTCAGAAGTCCATTAAAAGGTACCACAAGGATGCGCTGTTTCTACAGATAATACTTGGTATGTTAGCAGTTATGTATTTCAAACGCTACTCATGAAAACGTTATGCGTACAAGGAGAGCCCAAACACCGCCGAAAAAAAACTGCTAACTTTTTGTTTCTCATCATCAGGGGCGTCACGTATGGGGGAGGGGAGGCCCCCCCTGAATGTTGTCGGCCATTCGGTAAAAAATAACCCAGTCAGCGCGAAGCGCCGCGATTTTTTTTTTTTTAAACAGTCGATTTTTTTTGTCGAACATTCGGTTTTATGGCACTTGCAGCCTCTGGCTCAAGTGCCATACACCGATCGCAATTCCGTCTGTCGGTCTGTCCGATTTTTTTTGTCACACTTTTTCGGGTTAGGGTACTTCCAGATGTGCTAGGACGATGAGGAGGACGATTAGGGACCTGACCAACCTAACCTGGAAATTATCAGTTTCCCGATCCGACCCTCTGGGGGGGAGTTGACGGTGGGGGAACCCTGAAAATTGAGTAGTTTTTGTCACACTCTTTCGAGTTAGGGTACTTCCAGATGTCCTAGGACGATGAAACTTGGCAGGAGCATCAGGGACCAGACCAAACTGTTCTGGAAATAATCAGTTTCTCGATCTGACCATCTGGGGGGGGGGGTGGAGGGCTGCGGAATCCGGAAAATCCTTGGGGAACGGCGAGAATACGCCTCAAAGCATATGTCTCGGTTTGGATCACGTGACACATGCCTAACGCTTGCGTCCTAGAGCAATCACCCAGTTGACATTGCTACTACTTGAAAACTAATTGGCAGAAAGCGGAAAGACTATGGACGGGAAAAGTAGGGGGTTGAGATTAAAACGTAATTGTCTAGCCCTACTTGAACCTCGACTTGAACATATGGTGTTGTAGCACCACCCTTTTGTCTTTGTTTGCATCTCATCTTCGGTGCTTAGGTATCTGGAGCACTTATATGTGCCAACTGCCACCCCACATAATCAAATGCATACCCGTTTGTGTTTACAACCCGAAAGGGTATACATACTTCGTAGGTCAGATCAGATATGATTCAAAGTGTAATTGAGTGCCAAATGTAGAGCGATTGGTCATTATGATGGAACGAATTAACTCATAAAAACCTTTCAATACGAGAGAACCTGTTGGGTCCCGGGTCGGCAACCCCAGAGAGGGTTGAGTGAACCCTATAGACTCTCAGGTCTAAAAATGTATCTGGAAGTTTAGTTGACGCATAGGCTGTGGACAGTCAAGGACATAGGATAGAGACTGGAATTGTATTAGCTGGTGAGTGTCAGTCTTGTTTCGGTATTATTTCCCGTCGGTACGCGAAGTTCGGTTATTTTCGCATCGTCATTACCCCGTAAAAACTAGGCTTCAGAGGTCCATTTTGGTCGGGTCGGGTCTAAAACAATGTCGAAATAAACAAATTCCGGACTCGAGTCCTGATGAGTTTGCGTAAAAGTGTTAATCTGAGGTTTGACAAAGGGGATGGAAATGGGGGTTTGATTGAAAATCGGGTTGCAAACGATACTGGGATCTTCCTTGTTTGGAAAAGATGATGATTTTTCTCGCTGCAACACAGTCTAAAAGGCCAGGTTTCTTTACCCAAAATAACGAGTCCGTCAGGCGAAGACCGATTTTGATGTTAATTCTCAAGCAACGAACAACCAAGGAGTGTAACACCCCATAGGACCTGTGTGCCGGATGTATGGATTGTCCTAGACTTCTACGATAAATTCAAAAAAGTTGCTCTTGGTTCTTTAGTCACGGTAAAAGTCCCTTGTATAAAGTGCCATCTATGAATCATAATTTCCATGACTTGCGGATGTGAACTGATTAGATGAATTTGCCTTCGGCCGGGATCACTGTTCCTATGGCCGGCTTGCACCGGACTATTGTAGTGGTTTGCGAACTCTGTTCACAAGCCCCTCGGTAGCTCAAACGGTTAGAGTGTCTGCCTTGTAAGTAGAAGGTTCTGGGTTCAAATCCCGGCTGAGGAGCAGTTCACTACTTCTACAATATGGTCTGACATCGCAACTTTAGAGTTACTAGCCCCTCTCATGTCTTCACGAAGCTAATTCCAGTTACTCTTGGACAGGCATGGTCTTTGTCTTGCGTGACCTCGGTTTGCCTTGTTCATCAACGAAGGGTAGCGCTACCCTTGGCTGTTTGTTGGGTTCAGTTCAGTCTAAGTTTTGACTTGGTTCTGAAGAGTTTCGAGAATGTAGATGACCACTTATCTTTATATTGTCTGAACAATAAAGGCAAGCTTTGTTCAGAGTCACATTAATAAATAGTTGGGTTAGTTAACCTTTTTGGTTTTCTACTCGTCTGAAATAGTGTAGGCTAGGCTCCTGGGGTGTTAAGCTATGGTAGGCGATTCACCTGCATCATAATTTTTGTGTTTCTTTTGGTAGATTACGGTAAGTAAAATGAGGATACTGCAAACAAACTAAGCACCGGACAAACCATAGTCACTCAGTGAACGGAGCTTTCTTATCCTGGCTATTACATGTATGATGAAGGCACTGATTTTGGGCACCACTTATCACAATGGGTGCTGAACACAAATGATCCGTTTCTGTTTACCTTGATACAAAATTTGACCAAGTTCGTGGTGGCGTGTGTTCTAAGAAATCTGAGAATTACAATGTTTAATAGAGTGCGGAAGATTAGGTGAATGATTGTTCCGTGTATGTAGTTAGTTTTACTTCACGTCAAATGCTTTGTCGTTCTTATGACACTTGCCCTTCGGCCAAGTGCCATATAGCGATCGCAGTTTCTGTCCGTCGGTCGGTCCGGGTTTTGATAGTTAGGGTACTTCCACGTAAGCTAGGACGATGAAACTTGGCAGTCATATCAGGGACCCTACCAGATTAAATTGGAAATTGTCCCTTCCCCGATCCGACCATCTGGGGGGGGGGGGAGTCCGAACCATATTCGGCAGCGGTAGAGGGAGTTGGAGGGAAGTACGGGAAATCTTGTGGCACGTCTAAAGATCAAACGAGTGGATTAGTTTGGCTGAAACTTGGAAGTTCGAACCGTCATTTGCCCCAGATGATCCGAGGCGATGCCGGAAATGCTCAGACTCGAGTGAAACTACATGTCTTGTATCTAGGTCCGAATCGCATTTTTTGATGGCGGGTGTATGTTGTGACGTTCTCGTTCTGCTTTCTTGTACCGCCTACTCGTAACAAGTGCCATACGAGCTCGTAGCTCTTATTTTTTCTGAGTAGGGTGGGGGTAATTGATAGATGGCAGGTTATATTGTACAGGTCAGATTATATTAGGCTAGATTATATTTTGTTAGACGTGTTATAGATTTATAGGGTACGAACAAGCATTGCACGTTCGAATTTCCTCCTCAGACTCAAAGCAAGAAAATCGAACCAGGGATAAAATAAATAAACATTTTGTCTGTAGGCTATCTGAGTTTATAAAATCAGATGATTTCACAAAATCAGTTTCCAGAATTTTTATTTATTTTATCAAAGGTTCACTTTTCTAGCTCTGAGCCTTAGGAGGACCCATGCCAAGGGCCGAAATATCGCTTAAACAAATTCAGCTGCCTGTTTGAAGCAGTCAAGAATGTTTCGCCGTCAGCCTGGGCTGAAGGAATATTTAGAAACTGATGACAGGTGTCGACAATCCTGGCAGGAACCTCAATCCGCGACCAACCGCAAATGATTGGCTGTCAGAAAGCGTACATAAGGAAAGCAGCCTAAACTCAGCCTAAATATGGCTCGATCGCCGGGACATCATACGCACTGGAAAATTTCGGTAACGAGTGACGGGATCGGAGTAGTATGAGGATTGGGAACATTACTTTTTTTTTAGCAGGCTGTCAATATTCTTTTTTTCAGATGTCCTTCGATGGACACGCTCCTTGTTTGTGTTGTTGCCCTGCTTCCCCTCTCCGTACTGAGCTCCCACAGTGAGCCCGGCATTCTCTTCAAAAATTCAAATGGCAACCGAGCCGTTTTCGTGCCACTGTTGCCAACTAACCCTTGTCGGATTTATGGAAGCAGGTGAGTAAAGAAAATGCCATCCAGGACCATAGTCCGACACAAGTAACGGTACAGGTAATCTACGGGACATTTCATCCAGAAGGCAGTTCGTAACAAGGAAATTCCTTCCACGGTTAATTCGTCTTAAAGGACCCCTCTTGCTTATTCTGCCCTTTATAATATCCCTAGCTCCCATACTTAATTATAAACTTCTAAAATCCTCACCTCTCTCCATTGTTTCATTTTGTGCCTACGAAATTTTAGAGCTTTTTTGGCCTTGCCGAGTTTTGCCCGTCACACATCGAAACGTTTGCCGGGATCCTCAACGTCTGCTGACAGCTCTTTCACACATAAGGATCTGAGAAGCTTTTGTTTATTACTTCTTTCATTTGCTTAGTTTTCACACTTTTTAACCACGGCGCGATCAGTTTTCAAATGTTCTGCGCCGAGCCGCCGTGTCAGAGAGCAGGAAGGCTGGGCAAAGTCGACAAGCGCTAACAAGAAAATCGCTAATTTCAGGTGGAAAGTATAGCATTTTTGAAAAACATTTGTCTGATCCCTTTCACAGGGAAAAGATCATTTCTAGTAAGAGCTGTGCTTTAAGGATTAATGGTATCATCAAGAACATATAATACTACTCAGTGGGAGAACATCTGTTTCTCCTGGATTGTGAAGAAACCCCCGCCCCGACCGAAAAAAAACACGTCGCCCCATTTCAGCGTGCCGCAATAAGCAAGCAAATATTATTCCCGTTCTGTTAGGCAGTTGATAGTTCCGAGACATGCGGGCGTGGGAGTGGTGGGTCGTCAACAACATTCCGTGGGAATCTAGCGGGTGTGACGTCGTCGCAATCTTGGTTAGATCGGAAATTAACTGGAGATAAAAATAGCATGCGTACGGGTTCTAGTGAAGACCGGAGATGCACAAGACTCTGGAGGGATTCCACCGAAACCTTTGGTCTTATTACTTCTGTTTATATCAAAAAATTGTTATGCTACTAAATATCAGAACGCCCGTCTCTCATGTCTCCGAATGTGACCCTGCTCCGATCCGACTATGCATCTCGAACTAGCGGTACCACTGTACTCGATACTTCTACATTCTCACGTTCAGATGGTTATACACAGGGTTGTCACAAAAAAAAGGTCTCAGCTATCAGCCTTTACAGGCCAAGCCGGCGGTGCTGATCTCCGATTGTCGGCCCTCAGCCAGGAAGTGCAATGGGGGGTTGGGGGCCAGCCATCCTGTGCTTTCGCACACCCTCCCTGTCACCTTCCCCGGATTTCTCCAGGTACCCATTCGAAGCTGGGTGAACTTTGGCTTGTCTTACAGAGTTACGCCACTAACCCCCGCTCGAAACCAAACAGTAGGCACCACCGAGACTCGAACAAGGGACCCTTCCCTTGCGAGTACGACGCGCTAACCATTCGGCCACGGACGGAATAGTGTGAATTCGTCATTCTTGTCATACGTAGGACATAAAATTCCCTCTACTTCAGAAAACGTCCAGATGTGTCATTTTCCAGCATTAATTCTGAACAAAAGTGACTATTTTACGAATTTTCATGAAAATAAAATAAAATTAAAATTTATTATTTCTGCAGAACCGTGGTTCCAACCAAAAGTGACCATTTTACATTTTTTCATGATAATAAATTTCACTCCCAATTCACTCTGTGTTCGACCAAAAGTCACTCTCTAAATTTGTTCGACGTGGCAACCCTGTGTATACCAGCTATGGTTTTTTAAGCTAAGCATCCGCTCAGTATTTACAGAACAGCTGTTGCTCGGTGCTTGGTTGAAGGCACAATGTACGGGTTCTTAGTCTTTGCCGAGCAAGACTCCTGTACCAGATTTGTATTACAATAGTGTTCTCTTAGGTACTATATTCAGCGCCTTGGCGCTACAACACAAACGATCGACATCAGCGATGCCGCCCTCAACGGACAAATAGCGACTTGTCAGCTGCGGAATAGTCTCAGACTCAATGCTCCCAACCAACCACAACGAGATCGAATGGAGTTCATCTACCCAGGTTGGAAATTTGTCACATTCAAGACGAGTTCATGTTTGTTTTTTATGCTTTACCAAGAACAGATAATCTGATAGAACCTCCCTCTCCCTATCTCTATAACACCTTCATGCGGAATCGAATGTACTCTGATACCCTACACGATGCAAACGAGCGAAGGAGGAGCTACGCAGAACATCATAATTTGTTACCTCTACAAACAGCTGTATCGCAGTACAGCACTGCAGAAGAATCCGAACGCCGTCTGAGTCGTCCATTACAACTGATTGGTTGTCTACCATTGCGACGTCATGTCTAACTGTAGATAGGGTTCCCCCCCTGCAGGCAACCTACGGTTTGATTCATCTGGCATGTACAAGGGCGAAGGGGGAAGTAGACGGGTATCAACTCAAACTTCACAGCAAGTACCTGTAGTTCCGCTCAGTTTTATCGGTGTATCCATCGTTGCTGCATGGGACCAAGGAGGTTCTATCAGATCATTTTGTTCTTGTTTTTTTTTGCATCCATTTTTCCGTGCTTTGTATTTCTGTTGCATCCATCTAAAGCTTGAAGTATCTGGTCATGCTAATCAATGAAACTAAGTTCAATCAGTTAAATTGGGGCATCGAGCACATCAGGGCTGCTTGAAATGCCCTCTCAGCTCCAGGCCGCGGAATGATAGAAAAGCGAAAAAATTCCAGAAATACCAAACAATTGATTCACGATTTTAGCTTTTTTTCTGCGGAAGTTTGGCCAGCCACCTTATTAGAAATTTTTACCCGTAAAATTTCTCTAGTTCCTAAGCACAAGTAAATCCTGCAGCCAAAGAATTTTCAATTGCGCCTTTTGAGTCAACTTTTTTCGAACAACGGTTTCTGTTTAGTACCTAGCCGGGGTTGATTTCTAAATTTCAGCACACAGTACTGCATTAGCAGATACTGCATTAAACAGATCTATGACGTTATACGCTGTAGGATACATGAGAAGAAAACGCAAACAAGAGACGGGGCAGAGATAAAACATGGTAGTGAGAAACAGGATGAACCAATGTTTACTTCTATTTTCAGAAACTTTTTTCTTACAGGAACAAAATGGTGCGGTCCCGGTGATATTGCAGACAATCCTGATGATTTAGGTATTTATCGTAACACAGATCAATGCTGTCGCGAGCACGATCACTGCCAAATGTTTATTAAAACTAACGAATGCAACCATGGACTTTGCAACAACTCCCCCTTCACAAGGTAAGACTCAGACAGAGTATCTCAGCGGCTCCCAACCCCTTCTCCCATTCAGGTGGGGTTAGGCTGCATGCTGAGTTTCATTCCAATGAGCTCTCCCGCCGTCGTTGATTTTTTTTTTCGTATTTTGGGGGGCATGATCAGAAATAGTAGGCACTTCTATAAGAGTGTTGATTCGAGCAGAATCAGGACAGTGCGGATCACTTTTGGGACACTAACAGTTATATAATGTAATCTTAATTATTTGGAAACTTCCTATCTTACTATACAGGACCGCAAAATCAATCAATCAATCAAATTTCAAGCTAGAAGAGAATAAACTAGATCTACGTTGCCGGGGCAACGTGAAGTGTTGCGGCAACCTTTGTTCAGCTTCGCCGACAGAAGTATTGCGAGAGCAACACTTTGGTTTTGTTTCTTCGCTATCGGTAAAATACTGAAGCTCGAAGCTTTCAAAACGGTATCTTCCAAGAACAACACAATCGGTTTTCACATAACCAAAGGCTAATCTCCGAAAAAGAACAACAAATTAATATCGGAAGAAGGGACTAAATTGACTCTGCAATCTAGTTGGTATTAAAGCTCTCCGTAATTTTTCAGGATCAAAATACCATAGATGACACTATCAATTGTTGTAAAAATAACTCATTGTTATACGTTATCATTTGCACCCGTTGCGTAAACACTTACTGGTAGGTCACAGTGATAGACCATCGAGACGAATTTTCTTACCCTCAAATTTATAGATTTAATAAATTGTGAACCAATTGGCAGAAATTTCTAGCCCCTCATGAATCCGATCTAGCAACCGATGCGTAGTTACTAGTCACTCTCCCCGTGATAGATATAAAAAACACTCGAAACAAATAATAGGTACACCAACTAGTAAAGTTGCAAACCCCTCATCGCCGAAGATAATTAAAGTCTAACAGCCGATTGTTACTTACAAGTCAACTAAACGTCTTAATATTGGAAATCAAAATGTTCTTACCGCCAAATGCACCGATAACAAATAATAGGTACACCAACTAACAAAAGTTGCAAACTCCTCATCGCGAAGATGATTATGGTCTAACAGCCCATTGTTGCTTGCAAGTCCCCTTCATGTGTCACAACTGGGATCAGCCTATTTTAGGTTTCAGTGTGTATTCTACTACTGGAGTTGTCAACCCCTTGATACTTTCAAAATGGTGTGTCTCATGAAGGAATTTTTGTACAAAAAAAAACGATAACATCTACTTTGATCAGCTCAGCTATCGATTCCCATTAAAAAAATAAATCTATCTGTAGTAGTTCAAGAGTTACCACTTAGAAAGGAGCAAAGATAAGCTCTAATTTCTTTAGCATTGAGAGAACTTTTAAAGAACATATCTGATACCATTTCTCTACCGCAATCTCCCAAGTGCAAAAAATGGAATGATATGAAATTAGCTGAAATCACTAACAGAAATGAGTAGAAACAATAGATGGCAGCATTTTCGGACCCGTGGGAAAATGACACTTTTTTGTTTCTCAAATTTTCTATTTATCATTCAAAGAAGATTATTGGCTGTGAGGCCGGGCAACTGCTTCACGTATTTAGCACTTATAAATTTTAGTCCACATTCAATTTGAAAATGGTGCCTACCTGCTTGTCTGCTAGAATGGAGCTTTCCACTCGAAAGCAGAAACCTGGTTTGATGAAATGAAAGCTTGGCTGCACAGCTTCAGACAGTCCTCTCTGACGTAGGCTATTCAACTCCGCTTCACTTCACACACAATAGGCTCTGGCTCGAGGATAAGCAAAAACCATCCTTTTTGGCCCAAGGCAATAGTTCTACGGGGCTTTCCAAAATGTTATGTCATATTCATCAATCTGGCCTAAGGTCCACAACTTTCCGTAAAAACCGCACATGTTAGACCCTTAGCACTTTCCAGCGATAAGCTGAATTCGGCGGCATAAAAAACAAAAAAACTAGGACAAAACCAAAGTGTTGCTCTCGCAAAACAACAACACAAATATTTACGAAATACAGAGAAACGAAACAGATAAACTAATACACTTACAAGATATGACCAGAAATAAATGACGGGATAAAACTATGTAAAAATTAGGCGGAAGAATTAGCAGGATATGGAGAAAACTGACTGCCAGTGTTCCTCTCGGACCGACACACGGACGACGGGAGGGGAGCGGGGAATGGACGGCCCATCTGAGGACAACACACTATCTTTGCTCCAAGAATTATTTGAAAGAGTATTTTGCGGTCAGTTAATTTAGGAACGTCCATTTTAATGAGAGTAAAAAGGACATATCGAGGAATGCTCTCTTGCTATTACCGAAGTTCCATCCCGTTCATAAACTGCTTCGGCGTGTCACAAATTTCCCCTGCCCACCCAACTCATCACAGAGGTCGGACTGCGTTCACTCTGGAATCGACTGGCACCTCAGTGCAAACCATATTCTGCTGCAAGCCACTAACCCTTTCAATAGTTCGGCATTTACTCGTGGGCCTACCACAGATTCTACGAAGACCACCTCCCCGCACTGGGTGGATCGCGCCTGGGCACAAAAATAGTACATGTCTTTTCCTATCGACTGTGTTCCATTCAAGCCTCTCCACAACTTCCTCCTCCACCTCCCACCTCCCGACCCTCGAACAATTACGGTGTGTATCTCAAAATAGTAGTATTATGTTGTACGAAGAAATAGCATGCAGTACGAACTGATGCTACTACAGGCTTCCGTGTCAAGGCTACCGTGTTACTGCATTCTATTGCATGCTACTATTAGCAAGACTGGATGTTACTATAGCAAGACAGGATGCCGTTGACAGGATACTACTGCTTAAGATTGGCCCAGTCTGAGGCACATTAAATGATAGTATTTTTTACTATTACATATCAATACGTGCAACTTTTTCGTACAACTATCATACAACTACGCAGGCTACAAATTTTCATCGGTGGTTGCGTTCCAGAAGCTTAAAGTATAACCGAAAAGGGTTAGGATAGGACAATCTAGTTACCCATCACTTATTCACTTAAATTGACTTGAGGACCCGCTGAAAATGAGTTACTTCGTTGTTCCGCTATTCACGAATAACCAGTTTTCAGATAGTGGAATTTCCGTATGATTTGTTGTGCCTCTATGCGCTTGTACTTTTGCTGTATGCCTTACGAGAAAGATTTATCAAGTTATTTTGTTCAGGTACTAAGCAATCTTCACCAATCTCACCACTGCCCACTGAAGAGTCGCATTTGTGTTGAGATTAAAGTTTCAGATTAAAATTTCCCGCGTCATAGTAGAATTTACGCTCTGGGGACGGCTGGAGATATTCTGAGCCTCATAACTAGAGCAGATAGTGGAAAATAAAAAAATCCCTTTGCAGAATCCAAATAATTCAGTGTATCCAATTAAATGACACACAAATGAGTTGGCTTTTCAGTTAAACTTTAACGATCGTTAAGTTCTGGAATGAAACCTATGTGTGTGTGGGGGGGGGATTCACCTGGATATCGAGGGGAGTAAGTCCAGAATTGCGCACGATCAATATCCATGTCAGCTTCGTCTGCAACAATTGCACTGTCTATAAAGCTTTCTGGTATTTTTCAGCACTAAACTCATTAACTGTTTCACAATGCTCAAAAGAAGATGTTGACAATGGGCCTCGGTTCGATTTTGAAACATCAGCTTAAGTACGTATTCTACTTCTTGATTCCGGTCTAATCTTTGGCTCTTGCTTCACTCAAATCCACTATCTGTCGAGGTCGTCGTCAGGGTGACAAAATTTCAGGTATCAAACATTCTTGTTCCAAACAGCAGCCCATTTGATGAAGACAAGAGGAGGGTTTTCGCGAAATCTCGGAATCACTTTCCGGCGAGCGAAGCGCATCGTGAAAACTGTGGGAAAGCGATTCCTGGAATCACTTTCCACTTTCCCGCTGGACTGATCGCGAAAACGCATGGAAAGCTGACGTCGCCGGTAAAATATTCACTTTAGTACTTCTTTGGATCTCATACAATTCATCGAAGTCATCCTAACAACGCTTGCAATTTTTCTTTATTTATTAGTGATACTTCCACTGTTTTTTTTCCATACTTTTGAAATTCCCGCCGAAAAAATCAACTTTCCGCGGAGCTTTCCACCAACTTCGTGGAATCACTTTCCAGGAAAGCTGCTTCGGTTTCCAAAGCGCGAAAACCGGGTGGAAAGCTCGGCAACTTTCCGACGTAGCGCGAGTACCACTGGAAAGTGATTCCGACTTTGCTTTCCAACTCGCGAAAACCCTCCTAAGAAAGCCAAAACTTGAGCAAGCAGTGACTGTTTACAAGTTCATATCTAAAAATTACAAATATGCTAATTATTCACAGATGAATTTTATTACTCGGTATTTCTTGGCTGGTCGGTATTTGAGAAAACCGACATCCCTTACTTGTCCGAAATGAGTGCTTTTTACTTATGCCGCCGCTAGGCAGCGTTACTCCCTTCCGTTGCCTGTGTCTTTATCTTTTATACTGTCGCGGCCACTTTCCGACGGAAAGTTTCCGTAATCTAGTAGTATTTATTAACTCTTTGCTTATTGTGACTCATGCCAGGGGCATGACTCACCTTCTTCCACACTTCTTTCCGGGGGCCCGACCGGGCAACAACTCTTTTTACTTAAGGAATGTTCTTTTGTAAGTACCTCTGTCAATAAAAACTTTTGTTTATTTACGGACCATAGGTCACTACTCACTACTATGAGTATTGTTTAAAGCTCCTTAGAGTGGGCTGGCCTGTAAGGCCTAGTGTATGATGGGTGGTTGATAACCTGTTTTGTGTTCGGTCTGCAAACCATAGTATGAATCGACCAGGGGAATCCATAATGAACCCGTGAAGTTCTGCACGTGTAGTAGGCCACCAACGCCCTAGACCATCCTGACTCCGATGACTGTATACCGGGACAGTTACCATCTTATGTCCGGCCTACTGCACCCCTCGCCATAACATCAGGTTGAGAGTGCAACCTTCATATATAAATACAGTCATCGTAACATGCATAACAAGCACTGCCGAAGAGACGAGAAATGCTGAAAAAAGTATCTGCTGAATTTTTGTTTGTCGTCATGAGATCGGAAATTCAACAGATTCTTTTTTGGCTGTTTTTCGGCTCTTCCTGGCAATGCTGTTATGCATAACAGTTCATGCATAACGTTTTCAAAACACAACAGATTACATCCCAAGTGTTGTCTGTTTAAACTGCGCATCCTTGTGTTATCTGTTATGAAACTTCTGACAGTGTATCCTATGGGCAAACTAAAAAAAAAACGTATTAAGAATTCATGATCATTAAGACGGATAGTCGTAGAGTTGTGTTTATTCGTTTACGCTCTGAAGCCGACGATCTGAAAACGAGGTACAGCAAGCTGCAGATACCGGCTGGTTTGCGCCTAGGCTAAACAGTATAGCAGAATATGTGCTTATCGAGTCTTGTCGTTCCCAGGTCACACTGCTCCTGCGACGAACGGTTTCGACAGTGTCTGATGGCCAATAACGACAAAGTGAGCGACTCGGTGGGCGTGGCCTTCTTTAACGTGGGAGGAGTCGTGTGTTTCCAGGAGGACTTCCGGACGATGATGACTGGAGCCTCTCGCTGCACGAATAGAGTGGGGTAAGTCAAGCTAAGTTCTCCGACAGATTAAGAGTACTAGCAGCAAAGATTTTCGTCCGACTTTGTTCTAGTTGTTTTAGCGCTTAAACAACTATATGGATATAGGGAACTGAATATGATCATCCAATACTTCTAGAATTTAATTTAATTGCACAAGTGGCGATTCAGAGATAAATTCAAACGACGTCAGTTGTATTTTGGATCAAACCTCAAACGATATCCGTCGTAACTTGAACTGAACCTCAAATCAGAGTAATCTTTACGTGTGGGAAACAGAGTACCGTATATAAGCGGCGTCCTTTTCTGAAGTGGGTCCTCCACTGGCAATTGTAAGTCCGTCCTAATAGTTTCTCGTCTGGACCTGGCGTCCTCTCATTGGTTGAAAACCGTCAAAATTGCCGTCATTCTTGATTTATTACTCATCCAGAAGTTGTCAGTGATTATTGATACGTATGAGTCGACCAGAGCAAAATAACACTAGTGAGTAGCGCCAGCGCCAAGACTTGAAAAAAAGTGACACACACTCGAATAGCAGCGACAATAGCACCACTAGCGATCGTGAACGTACCAACTGAAACTCAATCCGTCGAACGTACCAGCGCCGACTACAATAACTTCATATTCCGAACACAGCAAAAAAAAAAGATACAACCTCCCCTGTTTCCTCGATGTATGCAAACCGCATCTTAGCTTTAGTGGAAATTTATAAACCAGCAAGTTTGTCTCGCTTTAAATCTCGCAAGCGTTGTGGGAGGCGCCTTGAGTATGGCGAAGCAAAAAAAGCATATGTCTCGACGCTACTCCCTAGTGTTATTTTGCTCTGGAGTCGACACTTTTATGAGTAGAGCTCTCGGCACCCCTGTAAGTGGCTAATGCACCTACTAAAGCTCTTAATTTTATAGGAAAAGAAAGAAGCGATGTGCTGCACCGCAGTCTCAAACTTACCAGTTTGTACAGCCTGAGAAGTACAAGTCGCCAAGCAAAGTCTCTGCCAGGAGTCTGTTTCCCGAGACAATGTCGTCACCTATAGATCGAGTGCGCAGTTTTGTGAGTGATGTTGGGACAGTGGTGAAAACAGTTGCAGAATCCCACATGCACATGTTTCATTTAAACAGAGCTGGTATAACATAATGTGATCAACTTTTGGATTTGTTTTTTCAAAGTGATACTTAACGGTTCCTTCTTAACTATTTTTGATACCAGTTCCATATAAACTAAATTATTATACCGTATTTGTTGGAGTGCGTGCGTAGAGGCGTTACTCGCCAAAATGTTTGGGGGGGGGGGGTATTTAACGACTGGCTGGCCATTTTTACCAACTGTTTTTGCAGGAAAAACGACTGCTTTTGCGATATACCGACTGTTTTGAAGAAAAATCGACTGTTTTGAAGAAAAAATCGACTGTTTTTACGAAAAACCGCGGTGATATTCTTTTTGACTGACTGGCAGACTAAAATGCCGGGGGGGGGGGGAGCATACATGACGCCCCTGTGCGTGCTTGGATTACCAAGTTCGCGGGAACAGAGGAGACTTATAAGAAGAAAAGAATTTGAGAAGTTAAGCTATTCCCTGACACCGAACTGAGCAGCTATACCTTCCTTTCATTAAAGGACACCTGAATGAAGAGTGCCAAGTATCATCCCTATCTGTATAACTTCCGTTAACATTACCTGCAGAAAACCCCATCTAAATACGAAATAGTGTTTCCAAGCTATGGTTTTTGCTCCATTTTGCATCTGTCCTTATTTCACTATCGAACAATTTTAGAAATGAACAAATGTCTCCAATCAACCTTTCTTCTGGAATATTTTTTAACCAGTTAAGCCTAAACGTATATCTAGAAGAAATTCCAATACGATCCGGCCAGCGCTGTACAAGATTTGAATGAATTGCGCTTTTTGTCTTGGAGTCTGCATGTGCAAACCTCCAGAAACGAACATCCCTATTTTGAAAACGTCACGCTCAGGAGAAGAATGCATCCCGTGGCCATGTCTGTAAATGCATTCTCCATGGCGCGTTCAAGCGTGGTTTCATTGTTCAGGTGTCCTTTAAGCACGATTAGAGCCGGAAAAAGTTAACACAATTGCGACAAAACAGGGTCATGGAGACCACGCAACCTGAGTGCCGTGTTGATGCGCCGTCGGACAGGCGTAAAGCCAGCTCAGATTTTTCGCGCGGTGACGGCTGAGCATCGAGAGAGGGGTTTCTCTTTGAGATAAGAAGATATGCAATGCTGCATTCATGTCGCTCGTTCTCGAATGTTTGTAAGTATTGGGAAGGGGCCGATCAAGCAGACGTGTCACTTGTGCTTTGAGAAACCTGATGGACGGACTTTCGAAGACCCCGGTCAAGGTTCGGAAACATGGTGAACCTATTGGCCTTGGTGCCGTGTCGGACAGCGGCCTAGCTCCCACCGATTCGCAGACTTAAGATAACTAAAAAAGGACTCGGCTATATTAATTAGTTCAAAATACCTTCTTACAGAAACAACTGAAAACATAAACTGCACACGCTTAGAAACAACTCTGAATGACTAGAACAAAACTCAAGTATGAACACAAAAAAATCATCATTACTATTCAACCACACAGTCTACAGGAGAGCCTGGAGAGGTATGCTTCTTTGAACAGTTACTTAACTTTGAACAGTGCCACCTCATCCACTTGTTGCGGCAAAAGTCAACTACCAGTCAGTCGAAATTAAGGTTTCCTAAGAACACCTGAATGGGTCTGCATTTTACCACTTAGCACAAAACTGCACTGTTTAAAGTTAAGTGACTGTCCAATAAGCATGCCTCTAGTGTACAGCCATAACTTCGCCTAAAGTATAAGACTGCTAAAAATTATCCTTTTCAAGTCTCGACAGTGTTCATGTGGTCTGCGACTAACGGAGGGATAGCTACTGCTACCGACGATTCTTTTCCACTGTTTCCCTTATGAAACCAGTATCGTATTTTTCCTTGATTACATTACTCGATCTGCTCTGTGATCGATTCTGGACATTTCTGGACGATTCTGGACAACGTCTGCCTCATAACAAAGCACACAAACGGATAGTTTGAATTCACAGTTAACACTGTGCTGGTAAGAGCTAGCTAATTGTGACGCTTGTGGAAGGTCCGCTCTCGGCTTGTTTGGCCGCCAGGATCTCTGCTTCAAGTTCACGCTGCATCTCTAATTCCATTTCCAAATCATCTTCCATCTGGAAAAAAGGGGAATTAGTTTCCAAAATGACAGATATGTGGTGCTACAACAACGAATGAACGGAAATTTTATTTTCCACCAAAACGATAATAAAAAATTTAAGAACCAACAACAAAAATCGCTCATCCGGACCAATCAATCTTCACACGAAAATATCAAATGCACAACGAAAATTCAAAACCGATAAGAAAATAATATACCGAATCATATTTGACAGTGCAAAGAAGGGCCGAAATATAGCTCGAATAAAACTTAGCTGACGTATCCGTTTTTGCACTGTCAAATATGATTCGCAGTCAGCTTGGGTTGAAGGAATATTTAATATACCGAAATTAATTAAAAATATTTAAATCTTAAATAAATTTCAAAGCAAAAAATAAATAAAATAAACAAAAATAACAGAAAATTACAGTTAGGCCTAAAAAATGAAAACTCAACAGTTATATACCTTTTCCCTTTCTTTACTGATAAGGCACATTTATAGCTGTTCGTTATGATGATTGATTTATAGTGTCTTAAAGTTTCCAGTATTCTTATTTATTGTCGTGTTATATTTAGATGCATATACTGACTGTAGTTGTATATTATGGTTTTATTTTAATTTTGTACTCTTCAACTTTTGAGGGCAATAAAAGAATAATAATAATAATAATAATATGAAATGTATATTTTAGATTTAAATGCTCAGCAATCTAGAGCAGGCAAATGAGACGAAGAAAATTTTTCACGGTTAAGTACGAAAAAATTCTTCTAAAAAATAGCGAAGTCAACAAAGGAAAATTTGAATGCCGCCGACGCTTTCCCAGTAGGCCTACGGGTCCAGTTTTCTTATTCCGTTGCGTAAACGATGTCAGTCATCAAGAACATAAATGGAGTCTTTCCATAATTATGCCCACTGCCCAGTGCTCTTTCAGTGCTCGTATTTTTACCGCCAGAGGTTGGCCAGCTCAGAGTTCAGTGTTCGTGAAAGAGTATCTAGTCTATCCTGCAGACGGCTTTCATAACCTACCGTAAAGTTAATATTCGTTTTTTTTTTTCATTTTAAGTGGATGAAATGGATAGCCTATTACCAGACAAATAAGCTGACAAAAAATAACAACAAGTTTCACGTCGAGTACGGTACTCGCGGCGCAACTTTCCTTTTTGAACCATTTATTTTTTGCTTGTAAACAGAAACGCAACATTTTGGAAAATTTACAACTTTGCACTCAATTTAGTGTCTCTTTTTACGGCAAGGGTCAACTGCAAACCCTGGTCTCCCCTACAGGCTATTCGCAAAAAAAGAAACGGAAAACGACGAACTATGCTCGCCGACAAAAAAAACCCACCGGTTTCTTAACGACAATACAAAAATAATAACTCGACAACACGTTTGTGATTCTCTTAAGCGCACAACACACAGGTCAGAAAGGGTAAACGGTTAGTAAGGCAAAGTTTAAACAGGGTTTCCATGTCTGTCTGGAAACTGGGTTTTAGTTTGTCACTACAGGCGTGTCATCTTACGGGAATATCGCTGCTGTCTCCATCGCTGCCGGAGTTCTTACATCTTTTCTTCCTATTACGTTTCGTGGCGCTCTGGCAAGAATATAACAAGTCAAATCAAGCAAAAAAGAAGGGACGGGTGTCGTAAGGGCCCATATTATTTTAAAAGTACTTTTGCCGGAACAGAATTTCAGCACCGGCCAAGGATGGCTGGGATCGCTTGACCGATAAATGCCGACCCTATTCTGATGGTCATAATTAAATCAATAGCCAAGAATTCTAAATACTCGCTGTTAACTCAAGAAATGTCGCCAAGTGTTCTAGGTGCGGCGGTCAGCCACGATTCTATCGGAAGTCTGTGCAAACTAACTAGGTCTACCGCGCTAACCTTGACCAGTGGCGACCCTCCGCCTAGGCAACCTCGGACGTGACCCCCCTGCCAGGACATAATGGGAATTATAACATGTATAGAATTGTAGTTGTTACTTGTCTATTTCACAAATAAATGAAAAAAAAAGTAGCCGAAAAAGTTTGCCGAACTACCAAAAAAGGTGGTCCCAGGTGGGGGCAGGCCTCACGTTGACAGTAATAAAGGTCAGGCACACAGTCTGATTTGCCACGCCGTGAGTGAGATCAGCCCTTGATCCCATGTCGTTATAAAAAAAACAAAAAAAAACGAACCGGACAGTTCTGAATCGGGCGTGAAGAACTGTCTTGCCTAGTCGATATTCGTGACCATTCTGGCTGTTTTGACTCTAACGAAACTTTAAAGGAGTGAACTGATGTGGCAAAAAAAAGGGAAGAAACCATGTCTAGTCGAAATGAGTTTTTATTGTAAAACTACTGTACTCCTTGTTTCTGAAAAATCCTAACACCAGGCAACATAAATCGCATCTAAACAGAAAAATTATTCAGCCTGTTATGATAACGAGTCCGTCAACTCCGGCCGCTCACGAATTAATAACGGTGTCCCGCAGTGCGTCAACACCGGCCGCTCACGAATTAATAACGGTGTCCCGCAGTGCACGATAGCTTGGCGGGTGCATCTTTTCTTTCCTCTTTTCTGTGTCTTTTTCGGTTGTGTTTTATTTCCTTCTAATCTTTAAGCTGTAGTTTAGCTAGGCCTACACAAGATCCTTTTCCTTCTAGGCCAATAGACCAAGTTACTTGTCCAGTGTTGTCTCATTTTAGTACGTAAAAAATACTTGAAATACTTCTAGAAAATTTGGCTGATTGTACGGCAAAAATGAAATCCTCGAAAACAATTTACTGAAAGAAATAAAGAATCTAAAATCTTTATCTATATTTTACCAGCTGAACGCCAAATTTTATAGGCAACAAGGTCTTATTATGCTGATTTACCGTCACTATATCAGACAGTGGCTTTTGGAGATTTAGTTTATTTTTGGGATGGAGTGCTGGGATTTATATACTTCTTTATAACGAATCACTACAACTTATGTTTATTTACATTTGTTTGTTTTTTAAGATTATAAGTTTTGATGACGAAAGATGAGTTAGTCTGACAAGATATTTTGCTCACTGTGCAGTATTGTTAAGGACACCATATTTGTCCTGCCCACGATTTGGGTATTAATAAAAATACTATTCTCCTTCTTCTTTTATAATGAATCAACTGCTTTAACCGCGCGATGTGATTTCATTACTTTGAGGCCGCTGTGAAAGAACCGTTAAGAGGATCGACGAAGAATAACGATGTTTTTTTGTTTTTTACACGCTGCGTAGCATCTTTCCAAACATGTTTTTTTCAGATTTTTTACTTTTTCGGCTACGACTCCTCCTCCACTCGGTGATATTAATGAGTGGAGGACTACCGATGTTTAAAGCATCATGAAGTGGAGGTTGGGAGGGGTTTGTCAAAGCGTCTCGTGGCTTCCCTCACATCAGCGGGCATCGTGGCTAAATCAACTGTCACATTTGGCAGACTAGACAAGAGAAAGAAGAATAAAGGGAAGACAATAAGCAGAAAATAACAAATATGGAGGATCTGACGAAGAAGGGAAGGTCACTCACCTGCTTATGGGAGTCTTCCAAGTGCTTCATCAAGACGGCGACTACAACGTTGACCAACACGAACTGGGCCATGAGCACGAAAATGACGAAAAAGAGAGGTGCGACGAAACTTGATATGCAGCAATTTTTAATACACTCGGGTGAACTGTCGCACTGGTCTCGAAGTGTATCCTAAAACGGAAAATGGTTCTGCAAACCGCTCGAATGACCCGGAAAGCGTGCCGCATTTGGTCGGGGGATCATTAAAACGTTTCAAAACCCCCAGTGAACGCAGCATTTCCTTCGATTTTGCGAATGGAGAATGCTAAGTGTTAGCAGTAATTGAGATGAAGACCAAGGGGCCTTCCGGAATGAACATTACGGCTGGAAAAGAATACGGAACAATCCGGAAAGAATCCAGAATGCGAGATCACCACCCCGCAACGACCCTGACATCGAAGTTACTGTCCGAGGCCTAACTCAGAGATCGAGGGAAGAAAGGGGACACGACTGTCCTATTTACCGAGTCTGGGTCCTTCTTATATCTATCTCACTTGACCAGACAGACACTGAAAACCAAAAAAGACTGACTGTCTTACCTTCATAATTCCATTCCAGTTATCCCCAGTTGCTACTCTAAAAAGGGTAAGGAATGCGATTCCAAAGTTTGCGAAGTGGGCATGCTCCCCCAGTCCTTGGCACGGATGGTCTTCGTCGCACTCTAAAACAAAAGGCGTTGATAACAAGAGCCGAGGATCCTTTTGAAACCTTGTCACCGGATCGACGTTTGTCCAGCCGACTGGAACCCAAAAACCGCATTATCCTGAGTAAGAAAAGAGCAACAGTCCGGTTAGTTCTAACAAGAATAAATCATCACAAGAACCTCCGACTCCCTATCTCTGTAATACGACCATTTACGAACTCCGTCTGAGTAGCCCTTTAAAGCTGATTGGTAGACGACACGTCTGATACGCTGCAGAATGGGTTCCCCTAGCCTGCTACTGTTTTCATCTGGTATGCACAGCGGCGAAGAGGGAAGTATACGTTTATCAACCCAAAGCTCACAGCAAGTTCCTCTAGCTCCGCTCAGTTCTGTCGGGGTATCCATAGTCGCTGCATGGGACCAAAGACGGAGGTTCCATTGGATTATTTATTCTTGGTATTAGCCGAAGCGCAGCCCAGCTTTGCCATCTGCCTTGGCATGAACTTGATTACCATGACGGATCAGGTGTTTCTAGATTTGCCACGGTCAAGATGTTATTATAATGGCGATTTTTTGCTTATAGCGAAACCCTTTTTTGCTGCAGTTATGCTATTACTGTTATTATTATTATAAATCTGCTGAGCGTCAGACAGAAGTGGCCTCCGTGGATGTGAAGTCTGTCGCTTCTCAAAACTCTTAGGCCGACGGTATTTCCAGAACCGGCTAATGAGCTGCTACAACCACCTTTCTTCTAGTCATAACGTGTGGTTCGGTGAACGCTTTGAAGAGTTTCTTAAACAATATCTATGCTGAAAAGGATGCACCACCTACAGTGTTTCAGACCAGGCTCATGGTCTATTTATACTTTGTCTGATTGTAAATAGACAATTCTAAACAAAATTGTCGATGAAGTCACCATAACCCGCCAATAGCCTACCTGCGATTGGTTCGCATGACTTCGGGTTCGTTGGATCTGTACGCGGTGGTCAAGGAGAGTTGGGGGAGGAAGTTTATTTTAAGGCAGGTCTAGAAAGGGAGGATTTAAAGGGGTTATTAAGTTTCCGAGGAGATTGTTTAGCATTTGGAGAAAAAAGAAAATATATCGGTAAATTTCGCGGTAAAGATTGGTCCTTACTTCTGCCCGATGTGTGGGTGTGTGGATGATAGTGCGAGCCATTTTATGTATGAGTGTACGGAACTGAATGAGTTAAGAGCCGAAGTATTCGGACAAACAATATTTGGGGACGAGTGGATGCTAAGGTTGTTGAAAAGTAAGCATTTTGGAGATATACGGATGTTTGTGAAATTCCTCCGGATCGGTCTGCGTCACAGCGAACTGTTTTTTCTTGAATAGATTATTCCCACTTCTTCTTGTTTTTCATGTTGATAATATGCCGTGTTTTTTTGTTGTTTTTTTTCCAATGTTTTGCCATGGTCTTCGGGCTTTTGTGTAAATATATTATATTCTATCCTATCGGCATTACACAGGTTATGGCTTAGGCGAGTTAACGTCCCTTCTGACTGAAACGTACATGATTATGTTATTTTCCAAATGTCCCTTGTGTTACGGGCGCTTTCATAACGGAAGCAAGAGTGGCTTAAGCGCAGGAACTGCCGTGAAAAAGTAAATCTTGCTTTCGGTTAAAAGTTCCTTGAGACTCCCAAAAATCGGGTGTCTCCGGTCATTATATTTTGATGGAAAAAAAAATTGGTGTGAGGATTCTTTGGGTCAAGGGTAAGGTTGAGTTGTTAGACGGGCTCTGTAGCCCTACATTTAGGGGTGTTGAAGGGGGTTCAAAGTAAGGGGCGAACAAAATATTTTTAAACAGCTAATGTGATAGTCGATTATGGGGTAGGAAGATATGCTGAACACGACGATGAAAACCACTTTTTCGCCGGACAAGTAGTTCGTCCGGAATCCGAAAAACAAGAAAGTTTGGTAAAAGTAAACGATTTATTTGAAGTTGATCAGATGTTCGATTTAGGGGTAAGAAGACATGCTGAACACTTAAATGAAAAACATTTTCTAGGCGGACAACTATAGTTCGCCCGGAATCCGGCCAAACCGGAAAATTTGTTAAAAGGAAAAGTTTTATTTGAAGTTGATTAGATGACAGATTTAGAGGTAAGAAGAGACACTGAATCTGTATATGACTTTTATACTCGGACATATAATTCGTCCGGAATCTGGTTGAAACTGGATTTGTTTGTTTTATTTGAAGCTGATTAGATGTTCTTTCTAGGGATAAGGAGATGTGCTGAATTCGTTTCTGATTTTTCTTTTTTTGCTGGACAAGTAGTTCGCTCGGAATTCGGCCGAAACCAAAATTTGGCAGAAGTAAAGCAGGAAGTTTCGGTTATTATCGTCCAAATAGATATGGCTTATAGAGGTATGTCTGAACTTGGTTTTCTCAGATGATTCGCCTGGCGAAGACTGGATCTGGCGAAGACAAGACCCAATTGTCTGGATCAAATATTAAATGTTTGGAATCCCATCGAAACCTTTGGTCTTGTTCATTATGAAAGGACCTCTACAGAGCAAACGTATGAGATCGACTTTGTAAGGAGATAAAGGCCATGGGAAGGCGAAATAAACTCGGGAAAGTGTGGGCCTTTAGCTCTGCTCTATCAGCTTACCAAGTCTTCCGAACAGTTCCACGCCAAGGGCAGCGAAAATGAAGAAGAGGAGATAGAAGAGAAGGCCCAAATTTCCAACTTGAGGTAAAGCCTGGAAAACGGTGTCCAGGAGAGCGCGGATTCCACTCGCCATTTTCAGCAGCTTCAAAACTGTAATGGAAAAGAAAGTAAAGGTAGACGAAATAATCCAGAACATCAATTCAAAGAATTAGATCACGGCATCTAAAAAATCATTCTGAAATGGATGTAGCTTCTGATAATGCGGGCCCTGCAAGCAAGTTTAACGTCTTGTACAATCTCGACCAGCGGGTACTCGACCATAGGGTACTTATTTAATCGGGGCAGGATCTTTTATCTGCACAGAGCGAATTCGGCAGACCACAGACAGGCCACATCACACGGTATTTTGCGCGCAAAGGCGATTTGGGGGTGACCGACTAAAAAGAGGCACGGCACGGCAAGGGATGGTGCAGGAGGCATGAGTAATAAATAGAGATTAGCAAGTGGTACAAGTAGACAAGTAAGTGAGATTTCGTAACTCCAGAGCCGAAAAGAAGGCAAAACAATTTTACTCTCACTCTGAAGCCTTAAGGTCGGGCTTCACTACCCAGATTTTTCGCCCGGATTCTGGGTTCCGTTTTCTTCGACATCGGTATGGGTAGTGAAGACAGGTCTGAAACGGTCTGAAAAAACCCCGGACGCGTCCGGGAATCTGGTAGAAAAATCTACCAGATTCCCGGATTCTGGGTGAAAAGAAACGGGAATTTGAAAGTAGTTTTCATTTGACTTGATAAATTATTGTGCTGAGGTGGTAAAATCTAAGAAAATGACAGAAATGCTGAAAAATACCCAAAAGTGGACTGTTGAAAAGACATTTGATTTGATTTCTGTTTGTGACCGTCTTCACATAATCCGGACCTCAGATTCTTGGGCGTCTGGGTATAGTGAAGCCCGACCTTTAAAGGGCCTTTTTAGTTTCGTGCCTCTTTTTAGTACTCATGCCTCCTACACTATGTCGTGCTGTGCTTCTTTTTAGTAAATCCTAATTTTGGGTAGAATTGTTCCGCAGGCCGTAGATAGCAAGGACTAAAAATATATCTTGCTCTCCTCATAAGGGCTAGTCACTATAGGATCAAGTTTGTGAAAAAGTATCTGATAAAATTTCAGGCTTATATGTCGGGGTTAACAAGTGCACTTTGCGATCCCCATCTTTACGTTAAGAGGATTCAATCCCGTGATCTCACGAAGTAAACTGCTTAAGACTAGTTTACTTCGAGTAGGATCACTGATCCTACAGCCTGCTTTTGTCTGTTGACTGTCGGTATTGCGTCCGGAAGGTCACGGTTTCAAATCTTTCCCGAAAAACATTTTTGTCGTTCCGGTCACTACGTAAAATGATGCGTACAGCAAATCCTATGTGCGATATTAATCTTTACGTAAAAACCTCTTCTAGCTTCGAAGTTCAACCAAATAAGGCTGAGATCCGAAACACTGCCGTCTTTACCCTTAGGCCGGAGCTGAGGGGCCAGGGGAAACGAGAGGCCAAGCGGCGGTGTAAATTATTGAGAAATCAGGTGACGGTTGCTAGCCGTGTTGCCCTGTTCATTTGCCCAATTCAAATCTATTCAAATATTAGATTAAAAATAAGCTGACTTTCAGTTAAACTTCAAGCTGTTCGATTAAAGTTTAACTGAAAAGCCAACTTATTCGTGTGTCATTTAATTAGATACACAGAATTATTTGGATTCTGCAAAGGGGTTTTTTGATTTTCCACTATCTGCTCTAGTTATGAGGCTCAGAATATCTCCGGCCGTCCCCACAGCGAAAATTCTACTATGACGCGGGAAATTTTAATCTCAACACATATGCGGCTTTTCAGTGGGCAGTGGTGAGACTGGGGACGATTGCTTAGTGCCTGAACAATTTTTTTTTTTATAAATCTTTCTCGTAAGGCATACACCAAAAATACAAGCGCATAGACGCACCACAAATCACCCGGAAATTCCACGATTTGAAAATCCGTTATTCGTGAATAGCGGAACAACTAAGTAACTAATTTTCAGCGGGTCTTCAAGCCAATTTAAGTGAATAAGTGACGGGTAACTAGATTGTCCTATCCTAGCCCTTTTCGGTTAAACTTTAAATAAAGTTGGCTGACTCACTCATAAACAAGGCAAGTACAAACCTCGAGCAATTCTCATCACTCGCATCACTCGAATGATTGTCGGGTTGATGGGTATAATTTCTGATTCCATTTCTTCCAAAATGATTCCGGCGATTGATAGAAAAACAATTGCTATATCTAGCTGGTTCCATCGATCCACGCAGTAACGGTTAACGCCAAGTGCCATTGCCTGCGAACATACAGATATGTGAAACACTATAGCGATATACCTACTCTGAAGTATCATATACCGAGTGTAGCCTACTACGGATACTGCAAGTACCTCGCACCTTGCCTTAGTCGTATCAAAATAGGCGAGTTTTTCCAAAATAATAATTTTTAAGTCGTAACGAGTGATTATTATAGCAACACAATTATGTCGAAAATGTCTTCTCTTACTCATAACCTACATTTAGCGGTGAAAGAGTTAATATAGTTTAACGCGTGTGTATAATTTTATTTTCTTCTATATTTAGTATTTTTTGGCCAGATGTTTTTTTGTAGTTTTACATGTTGGGCCAATTAGTTTGTATTTATTTCATTTTATACTCTCCGATCTTGGAGGTCAACAAAATAACTGAATTGAGCTGAAATGAATTGAATTAGGGTCATTCCAGCGAAATAAAGCCAGGCAAAAAAATCGATTTCTCAGATTTTGACGAAAATTTCTCAGAATGATCTACCAGGGTCCAGGACCTTCCCCAAATTTTTTTACGACGAAAAAAAAAATATTTCGGACTCTGGCGAATTTTTGAAATTTTCGGCCAAATATTCCCTTGTTGATGGTCGAAAAAGTCAAAATTTTTCAAAAATTCGACAAAAATCAGGGAAATTCAACACGACCTTGAAATTTTTTGAGCTTCTTACCTACCTTTAGGACTTCAAATCTCGAGATGTTCAAGTATGTAGGTACTATTCTTTCCTTTTTACAGTAATTTTGGCAAGGGAAGGCAAAAAAAGTGGGTCTTGGTAGATGCACTCCAGAAGAACCGGCCAGATCGCAAAAATTCTGAGATTCTCCATGGTAGTAGAGTGAAGAACGAGCTACATTTCTGCATTAGCACTTTTGTGGCTATCGAGCCAGAAATGGTCTTAAATAGCGATGTTAGAAAACTGAAATTCTTGGGAAAATGCATTGTTTTGATGACAAAATAGATTGACCATGCATTTCAAAAATGAAATCGCAAAAAAACTGCTGTTCTGACTATAATACCAGCTCGGATACTATGTCTGCTTTAAGATTTGCAATAACTGGGAGTTGGGCAAAGTTGTCGACACGGATGAAGACGTAGAAGAAGCCTGCGTACTCTTCTTTCCTTTTTACGGTAATTTTGGCAAGGAAAGGTAAAAAGAATGGGTCTTGGTAGATCCACTCCAGAAGAACCGTCCAGATCGCGAAAATTCTGAGATTCCCCATGGTAGTAGAGCGAAGAACGAGCTACATTTCTGCGTCCACTTTTGTGGCTAACGAGCCAGAAATGGTCTTAAATAGCAATCTTAGTAAACTGAAATTCTTGGGAAAATGCATTGCTTTGATGACAAAATGAATTAGTCTCACAACCTAAAAATAAAAATTGAGAATAATCTTACTGTTAGACCACAACCTGCCTGGACCAATTCTTAGCTGTCCAAGGGCCCGAAATCTTCTTTTGGCCTACTTTCAGAAACTTACTAGAATGCATGCTTTTGCTCTTTTCACGTGTAAGTTTGCGCGAGGGTGGTAAATTAATCATATAGCCTACTTGGTTATACGCAATTCTGAAACGCTAACCGATTTCCGTTGTCAGTACATTTTCGGATCCCAAAACGTAAGTGGAGGGATACCTATGACATCGCCAAAGTTGTCCGTCTGTGCGCACGATAACTCTCGAAGGGATTGAGATATTCTGATGAACCTTGGTGGGAGGATCCTTCTGGTCAAAGTACAAGTTAAGTTCGAAGATGGGCTCTGTAGCCCTATATTTGAGGGTGGGGGGGTCAAATTAAGGGGCAATCTTTTGTTTTTTTTTAAATCTATTGAGATAGTGGATTTAGGGGTAAGGAGACATGCTGAATCCGAATATGAAAGTTACTTCTCACCGGACTCCGGCAAACCGGACACAAAATTTGTCGACCAATTTTCGGCTACCCCTTTTCTCCAAAATAGTAAAGCTCTGCATAGTGTATTCTTTGTTTGTCTTATTTTGGTTTTTGTTTTTTATGGCACTTGCAGCCTCTGGCTCAAGTGCCATATACCGATCGCAATTCCGTCTGTCGGTCGGTCTGTCGGTCTGTCTGTCCGAATTTTTTTGTCCCACATGTTCGAGTTAGGGTACTTCCAGATGTGCTAGGACGATGAAACTTGGCAGGAAAATCAGGGACCCGACCAAACTAACCTAGAAGTAATCAGTTTCCCGATCCGACCATCTGGGGGGGAGTGGTGGACCGGGGAAATTGTGAAAATTAAGGAGTTTTGTCACACTTTTTCGAATCGGAGTACTTCCAGATGTGCTAGGACGATGAAACTTGGCAGGAGCATCTTGGACCCGATCGGACTAACTTGGAAACATTCAGTTTCCCAATCCGACCACCCGGGGGGGAGTGGAGGGCTGGGGAATCCGGAAAATTGGAGTAGTGTGTAACTTTAGAACGGGTGATCGGATTGGAATGAAACTTGATAACTGAATAAATGGCATACTTCTGATGTCCCGTTTGAAGTCCGGACCGGATTCGACAGCTATGGGGGAGTTGGGGGGGGAGACCGGAAATTTCGAGAAACGGTTAGAATAGAGGGATCGGAGTGAAACTTGCTGGGAAGAACAAGCATCTGCTCCAGATAAATTGTTTACACATTTGGACTGGATCCGACCACCCGGGGGGAGTGGAGGGCTGGGGAATCCGGAAAATTGGAGTAGTGTGTAACTTTCGAACGGGTGATCGGATTGGAATGAAACTTAATAACTGAATAAATGGCACACTACTGATGTCCCGTTTGAAGTCCGGACCGGATTCGACAGCTATGGGGGAGTTGGGGGGGGAGACCGGAAATTTTGAGAAACAGTTAGAATAGAGGGATTGGAGTGAAACTTGCTGGGAGGAACAAGCATCTGCTCCAGATAAATCGTTTATACATTTGGACTGGATCCGGACACTAGCGGGGTGGAGGGCTGGGGAATCCGGAAAGTTGGAGTACTGTGTAACTTTCGAGCGGGTGGTCGGATTGGAATGAAACTTGATAACTGAATAAATGACATACCTCTGATGTCCCAATTGAAGTCCGGACCGGATTTAACAGCTATGGGGGAGTTGGGGGGGGAGACCGGAAATATCGGGAAACGGTTAGAATGGAGGGATCGGAGTGAAACTTGCTGGGAAGAACAAGCATCTGCTCCAGATAAATCGTTTATACATTTCGGATGGATCATGACATTAGGGGGGGGGGTTGGAGGGGACTTTCCGGAATTCCGGTTATGGCGGTTTTGGGGATTTTCACGACGAATCTTGGGAGGCGAATCAGGGACCCGATCAAACTGACTTATAAAGAAAAATTTACATGATCTGATAGCCGTGGGGGGAGTAACGGGAGGGGAAATCCGGAATATTGAGTCATGCGTAACTTTGAAACGGCTGATCGGATTTGAGTGAAATTTGGTAATTGAAGAGAGGACATGTTTCTGTTGATCTTTTTCATGTCCGGACAGATCCAACAGCAATTGGGGGGGGGGGGGGAAATACGTGACCGACTTAGACTGGTGAGATCGGGATGGAACTTTGTGGGAATGACAAACAGATGCTCTGGAAAAACACTTACGGAACCGGATTGGCTCCGGCGACTGTGGGGAAGTTTGAGGGGGGGGGGGGTCCGGGATTCCGGTGATCACGATTTAAGGTACTTCCAGATAATCTAGGACGATGGAACTTGGCTGTAATATTAGAGATTTGACAAGATTGACTCAAAAATGGCCACTTTCCAAACCCGACCATTCGTTAAAGTACTAATCTTGACTGCAAATTTCGAAAAATACTTTTAAACCAAATTCATATTTTCATGATCCCCATGAGCCCATTATCATTTTTGCCTCAAGGGTTTTGTTTACGAATAACGTTCTAGCTCCCTTAAAGTGTGAATCTGAACGGCCAGGTCGAAAAGTACTTTATTTCAAACAATACATCTCAACCCATGATCATTTGTGCCACAAGGGTTTTGCTTAAAAATTTATTTCTGTCACCCTTAAAGTGCGCATTTGAAATGAAAAGCGAAAAAAAAACTTTTGACGAAACGGTATACATCAAGGATCCCTAAGGGCCTGTGATCGTTTTTGCCTCAAGGGTTTTGCATACAGATGCATTTCTAGCGCCTTTAAAGTGCGCATCATTACACCCAAGTTCAAAAATAAAATACTTTTTATCTAGCTCCCTTAAAGTGCGCATTTTAACCACAAAGTCGAAAAATACTTTTGATCAAACGAAACATCTCAACACATGCAAGTGCCATATGAGCTTACAGCTCTTGTTTCTTATGGTTTTTAAAAACCGTTAAATAAAGTAAATTGAATTGAACTGAACTGAATAGGATAGCTCTGCGCAGAACGCGTAATCAATGAACCTAGGAGCTAGTTGTTTCCGAAGGTCGAAGGGGTTGGTATGTGGGAAAAGAGAAGGTGGTTGCGGGCTATATAACAGTTGGAAAGTTTAGAGGGATTGACAACTTCAGTAGAAGGGTACACACTGAAACCAAAAATAGACTGATCCCAATTGTGAGACAAGTAGGGGACTTCTAATGGTTTGATGGTCTGATAATAGGCTGTTAGACCATAATCATCTTCGACAATGAGGGGTTAGCAGTTTTGTCTACTTGGTGTACCTAAAATTTGTTTCCTGTTTTTTTTATAGTACGAACAATTTGGTACCACGTCTATCACGAGGACATGGACTCGTAAGTAAGAATCGGTTGCTAGAATCTTTGGTGATGAGGGGTTGCCAGCTTTTGCTAGTTGGTATAGCCTTTATTTTTTGCCAGTGCAGTTCATGGTAAGAACGATACGGTACCATGTCTATCACGGGGAGATGGACTTGTAAGTAAGAATCGGTTGCTAGAAGGGCTTCGCGAGGGGCTTGAAGCTTTAAACTTTGATCTGTTTCTAAATATTACAAGTAAAGAGTATTGATCTGTCAACATCATATATTATTTTGGGATCCCATCGACACCTTTGGTCTTGTTATTGTCTATAGGCTGCAACTATTTAAGAAACTGAAATTTTGTATTTGCAACTATGTACAAAGAATATGGAACACGTTAATATTATGGCGAAGTAACAAGTTTTTCTATCTTCAGTCTATCAACGTCTTTTATGTACACTACTCCGGCAGCATTCCGCCGAGCTGAAACTAGTACACATAAAACATCTGAGGGGTGGCACCAGTTCTCAACCTCGTCTTCGGGGACTAAAAAACCTAAGGGGTCGACTGACTTCCGCAAAATTTCTATGCAGGCTTCTTCTACGTCTTCATCCGTGTCGACAACTTTGCCCAACTCCCAGTTATCGCAAATCTTAAAGCAGACATAGTATCCGAGCTGGTATTATAGTCAGAACAGCAGTTTTTTTGCGATTTCATTTCTGAAATGCATGGTCAATCTATTTTGTCATCAAAACAATGCATTTTCCCAAGAATTTCAGTTTCCTAACATCTCTATTTAAGACCATTTCTGGCTCGATAGCCACAAAAGTGCTAATGCAGAAATGTAGCTCGTTCTTCACTCTACTACCATGGGGAATCTCAGAATTTTTGCGATCTGGCCGGTTCTTCTGGAGTGGATCTACCAAGACCCACTTTTTTTGCCTTCCCTTGCCAAAATTACTGTAAAAAAGAAAGAATAGTACCTACATACTTGAACATCTCGAGATTTAAAGTCCTAAAGGTAGGTAAGAAGCTCAAAAAATTTCAAGGTCGTGTTGAATTTCCCTGATTTTTGTCGAATTTTTGAAAAAATTTGACTTTTTCGACCATCAACAAGGGAATATTCGGCCGAAAATTTCAAAAATTCGCCAGTCTGAAATAATTTTTTTCGCCGAAAAAAATTTGGGGGAAGGTCCTGGACCGTGGTAGATCATTCTGAGAAATTTTCGTCAAAATCTGAGAAATCGATTTTTTTGCCTGGCTTTATTTCGCTGGAATGACCCATTACAAATATTCCTTAAGCCCAAGCTGACGGCTAATCATATCTGAACTCATTTGGATAATGAACTCATTTTTCAGCTTGAGCCTGAAGAGGACCCCTTCCCAAGAAGGGCCGAAATATAGCTCTAATAAAATTCAGCTGACGCATCCGTTTTGGAGTGTGGAATATCATTACACCATTTATAATATATTTATTACTAAAATGCAAAAACCAGGAGAGTAACGAGAAAGTATCCGTTGAAGACTGAGAAAGACTCGTTAGTATTGTTGATTTTAGTTCTGTCCTTGGTTTCAGTTTTTCAACAGGTAGGAAGAAGTCGGTCGAGATCGCGGACTCCACTCAAGAGGCAATCTACCAGATTTGAAAAACAACAACTCTTTCTTATCCGTGGCGTCCGGAAAATCCGAAAACACAAAAAATAATAATATGTTGGCAAATTTATGCAAACAGCATGTTAAAATGAGCAACATGTTAAAATGACAGAGGATCAATATCCACACTTACCTTCAATATTGCTTCAAGAATAAATACTGTAGTAAAAATATAGTTGAAAACTCTCAGGGCGAATTCCAGCTCCTGGAATAAGAAACATTCTCAGATTCAAGCGACGGTTTGTCTTCACAAGTTCAGACCAAAACAAACAACGTATATACTGCACGGAGCCGAGAAAGATGTACTACGAACATCGAAGCGATATCACGACATTTAAAAGGTTGACGTCAGATATTCCTGAGAGGTCCGTCGTAGTCCTGAGAAACTAATTTGTCGACAGGAGTCTCGAGTCATTATACAAAAAACGTGGAGCTTCTGCAACAACTGTATAATGTACAGTTGTATGATTTTTTTTTTTTTTTTATACCTCGTAGTATCTTTTCTATTCTTCCATTCCAATATGAACTGGCCAGGTGACTACGCTTCCACTTGCCTTCGGTGACGCCAACGGTCTTATCAACTTTTTTTTTGTTTTTTTAATTTAATCACATGACCGGCCTATCTATTTAGCGTCACCTACACTTTCCTCTATCTCTACGTTTATTTTTAATTTCTTAATTATATTTTTTTCCTTCGATTCTTTCTAATCATTACACTTCCATGCTATCTTTATTTATAAAATTAAATGAACAAAACTAAATCCAATTTCTACATTTACTCATACCATAGTTCAAAAGTAAGATTAGAAGTTTCTCATTGGAAAATATCGAATTAGGTCCTAACTTTTTCTACCGATAGTTCTCCATGTTTTATTTTACTAATTTGTGTTTGTTTTCTTTTCTTATCCCTTCTTCTTCTTTTTCTTTTCTTTTTCCTAGTATTTCTTTTCTTGACAAATGTATGAATACTGTCAACCTTTACGGGCAGTGCTCACTTAGGGTGTAGTTAGTTTACAGTGTACGATTTGTTTTTGTTATATATATGTCTATTTACCAATGGAAAAGATGGAGGAAAAACAATATATAATTCATTTTTAACATAAAACATAGTCGAATACAAGCAAATACACACTGATTACCTTTCCGGTAGTAGGAATAATGGCTAACAAAGTATGAGAAGGATCTAACGACCCTTCACATTTCAACCTACGTTTGTGATTTGAAATGACAGCAGCGGCGGCAAAGCTGATTAAACGAATTGTGCCAGTTCTGCGATCGCAGAAATTGGTAGTTATGCTATGAAGAATTTACAAACCCACTTTTGAACCACCAAATTCCCCACTGACCTTAGGCATGTCGTAGTACTCCGCAGACATTGTCACCACATTGAGTCCAATAATGACAGCTATCGCGAGGTCAAAGTAACCCGTGGTGACTACCGTATGCAAACGTTTCCGCCAAGGTGGATACGATGCGTAGTAAGGAACCTTGCGCATTTCTGAAATGTTAAGACAAGATTAGTAGGCAATCTATACTGCTTCAAGACCGTATCTAAACCCGGACTTACATCCTGATGCAATGTTCCGCTTTTGCTTCAGACAAACCCACCCTCTGTTGTGGGTCCTCTTCGATGCGAGACAAGAAATCAGCAAGAACAAATAAGCCAACAGAACCTCCGGCTTCTAAATATATAGCACACCCTATAAGTTCTAAAGACACGGAAACTCAGAGAGATACAATCGCGTTGCTGCAAAATCAGCAACACCATCATTTTACGATGAACGAAATAACAAGAATAGGTTCAATAGGTTCTTCATTACCTGGAGAGATGACACTGGACCGATTTTAACTATTTTTAACTGGTAGGTAAGGTAAAAAAGGTAAAGGTGTCAGCTATCAGCCTTGACAGGCCAAGCCGGCGGTGCTGATTTCCGATTCTTTGCCCTCAGCCAGGAAGTGCAATGGGGGGTTGGGGGCCAGCCATCCTGTGCTTTGGCACACCCTTCCTGTCACCTTCCCCGGATTTCTCCAGGTACCCATTTGAAGCTGGGTGAACTTTTGCTTGTCTTACAGAGTTACGTCACTAACCCCCGCTCGAAACCAAACAGTAGGCACAACCGAGACTCGAACATGGGACCCTTCCAACTGACTACTATAGGCGTTTTTCCGTGACACAATTGTGGGCCACACACTTCTGAGTGTTTTTCGCGGAAACACGATTGTGTGCCACACAGTCGAGCCACAAGTTGAAACTCGCGGAAACGCCGTTTTGTCTATTTTCTCGGCGGTAAATTCAAATGTCGGAATATATAAATAAAAATCGTGCAAAATCTCAATAAATAGAACTCCAGGCTTTCGTCCTTACCATTCCGTGCAAAAAGGATCTTCTGTTTTACGTCCGCATACTTGAGAAAGTTTTTGAATTCACTGTTTTGACGTTGTTTTGCTGCTAAGTTTAAATTTCCCGCCAAAATCGAGCCACAAAATCGACAATCACCTCGGCAGTTGTTTGCCGAATTTGAGCCACAAAGCGAGCCACGAAAATCTTGTTGGTCGCGGAAACACACTTGTGGGCCGCACAAAAGGCCGCGGAAACACTCTTTTCGAGCCACAATCGACCCACAAACTGTTTGTGGGAGCACGGAAAAACGCCTTATGGTGTTCACTGAGTTAATTGTGACACTACTCAAATTTAGCGTTTATAATTATAAAGAAAAATACTCACTTCGTTTCCTCTTTTCCAGTTTCTGCGCTCTTTTGGCTAATCTTCTCGCTCGTTCTTCTCTTTCTTGCTCTTCGCGACATCTATGGAAATTCTCAACTACAACGCCAACAAACATGTTGAGAACGAAGAATCCGACGAGGAGCAGGAATGAAATGAAATACAATAGACGCCATTCGTTGTAGTTCTCAATGGGCTAGAAAAAAATAAACCATTGGGGAAGCTGAACTGTAGTAGATTAATTAGCTAGTGAGTCAAGACGTAGGCTATTAGTGAGAAAAAAAAACTCATCTTTAAAAAACTTTAAAGGACAACTCAGTTTATGAATGAACGCAGAATTCGTTTGTTCCAAATGTTCCAGTAAAATAGTTCAATAATTTAAAATCAGGCTCTACTTTTAACAACTACCCAAGGCGTTGGATGTTTTAAGCGTCTCTCCACGCCCGTTGACTTCCAGCAGAAACAAACGACATTGACAACCTATTTATCTGACGATCTACTTTGTCGCAAAGAATCGTAGGGAGAATACGGATCGAAAATAGCAAAAGGAGAGAAGCGTGAAAATCAGTGAGGAATCGTGAGTGGGATCAGAATGTATTGTCTGAAATAAGGGTCTCTCGGTTCAACAATGGATGGAGCGATTACGGAAGTAGGTGGATTGGCATTAAACGTAGGACAGGAAAAATATTCAAGAGAAAAAAAAAAGGATTTTTGTCATAGTCCTTACGCAGGTCTTCAAAACAACGAGGAGCATTTCGGTGATGATCTTAAATGCACGATAAACGATGTATTCCGGATTTACATAGAAGTGCTTGGTCTTGTAAGTCAAAGCTTGAACCTACAAGGCTATATTTTCCGGTTATAACATCCAGAGATTCGTCTTCCCATTTGTCAGTTCACCTTTTATGCAAGGGTCACAAATGTCCAAACCAATTTTGGCGATGACGGACTGTATCCGGCGGATTCGCATTTTTTTTTGTTCCTGCAGCTGGTTAATTTTCGTATAAAGTCTCAGTAGCCACATTAGGTCCTAGTCGGATGGGCTCTTTAGTTTCGTACAACTTCGAGTACGGGTGTTGCCCTTTGTCACACACAGTGCCACAACATACGACACAGAAAAAGTCGACTGAATGAGAGAAAAAGGTCGACTGAAAAGTCGGTACCGTGCAGATAGCAACTGAAAGAGTATTCCCATGTATTTCCTCTTCTCCGCTTTCCCCAGTTATTTCGCAGACACTAGAATCGAGCTTGTAATAAAGAGTATTTCCACTCAGACATTCAAAACAGCCCCCCATCCACAAAGGACGTCCCTTGCGCATAGTGGATTACTGTTTATTTTTTGTTGAAAACGGAGTTGCATATGCTTCGAGGAAGAATGGAAGTAAATGTTTCTTCAAAACCACGGCGATTGAGCCGATATTTGTTTTCTCCGTCAGTGGTGACAGTTACGAAATAGCTAAAATTGTAAATCACTTAACTGTCATTCTTTTTTTTTTTTCGTCAGCACGTAATAAAAAATGGAGAATAAAACACTAAAAAACTAAAACACAAAAATTATGTACAATTATTCAGGTTCACATTCCGAATTACAAAGCCTGACGAACGAGGGGACAAAACTCCTTGTACAGCGGGCATGTTTAACTAAAACAGGGGTTCAGCTGTTAGCCGATGACAGCTGTTTCAGCTGTCATCGGGTGCCTCAACGACGGCTCTTTAAAGGAACAGAAAACTTGACTCAAACTTGACTCGGGGAGCTAGCTGACATATCAAGAATGTACCCTGAGTCGATATTGAGAGTAAGAAAAATTCTCGTTACGACCATTGCAGTTTCCGGGCAGTTTCCAAGAATTCGACTTTTGAGTTAGTAGAAAAAAAGCAAAAGGTTTGTGTACCGGGAGTAGGAATCGAACGCACGACCTCTTGACTACTATCCCGATTTGTTAGTCAACACGGCCAAAGGCGAACTTTTTGCATAATTACAGTGCATAAGGGGCAAGGGCCTGCCAGCTAGCTTTGGGAACACTAAGGATGGGGTTCGAGATAACAAAGAAGGGGGGTCCTGTCGACAAGAAGTCCCTGTATATTTATCTAAGCCCCCCAGGTCAGTTTGATGGCCGAAAGTTGCGTAGTCAAGTTTTCTGTGCCTTTAACAGGGTTCCGTTTTTGCCGGCTAAAATTGATTTTTACCATACCGGCGGTTTTAATCGGCTTTTATTAATAAAAACCGATTTTTGCCGGCTAAAACTGGCTAAAACCAAATCGCACTGATCTTTTCTGCGTAGCAATCTTTACTGTTGTTTCTTCGTTGTTTTCCGACTATTTTTCAACCAGGTGTAGAGCTAATGCTTGTTCTCCAGCTCTGCCCATCTAGTTCTGCAGGTTTAGAATGCCTGTTCTCGAGCCTGAAGACTATACGTACCGACCTTCGTAACAGACTCAGCGTGGAGAAGGCTGAAAAGCTATTGTTCTCTTATCGTAGCCTGGAAATCAAAGGCAGTTCCACCAAGAAAAAAAAAATCAGCCTTCTAGTGCGTGTGCAGGTGAGCAGAGCACCAGGTACCAGGTTCATCGCTTGCACAACATTCTACAGGTTCAGCCATTGGGGTTACCGACTCTGGTTCGGAAAGTTCTGACGACATCATGTTGGGAGACCCCTGAACTAACGAGGAAGTTTTCGTTTTGTTTTACTATTGAAGTTGAATGTCTGCTCTGTAATTTGATTAACGTGACTTAATGGACATTTAACCTTAGTTGGTTAATTACTTCTGCCATATTCGAAGCTGATTTCGTTTTAGTGATAACAGTGCAATGAGGCAATTTTTTCTTTGAGAAATGCAACAAAGAAGTTTTACAGATTATTTTCGAATAAAGAAGTAGCCTAGCCTACTCTATATACACGAAATCGCTGGGATCAGTTAACTAAGCTTGTTTGAGTTCTTCTAGATTTCTTTAATATCTGAAAGAAGTATGACAGTCTTAGAATAGCGGAGTGCTACCAAAATCACATAGTAGCAGTTAGTAATTTGATTTTTGCCAGTTATTTGATTTTATCCATGCCACTTGATTTTAACCATACCGGCAGAAATCACCTTTTAGCCGGTATTAACCGGCTGGTATTTTAGCCACCCGGGAACCCTGGCCTTTAAGGCCTTTATCGAGTTGGTTCGTAATCGGGAGGAGTGTCTTCAATCAGGGTTATTCTTAATATTAATTTTAAACGAGACATAGTTGCTGGCGACGTGAGGCAAGAGTATTCATATCGGATGTACGGAGAAGCTCTACGTAAGGTATAGAATAAGTAAACTTGCTACTTCCGCATGCTACATATTAGAAACATATAATTTGCAGTGTGTGTCTGTGGGGGGGGGGGTCCGACTATGACAAAAACAGTACAGGGAAGGGGTAGTAAAGCTCGGCAAACACGGATGGTGTTAGGGGAGGTTACCTGTGGAAGAATGGCAGACCCAACCAACCTGCATATCAACACCGACTGCATCCAATCCTGTGTACATAATATTCACCCAACCGTCTTTCGAAGAAAGAACGAATAACGACATAAGGGCTTGTCCAAGGTCGTCAAAATTGTATTTCCTATTCAGCCATTGATTTCTTGGGTCAGCCAAGCAGTCAGCTCTGGTTTTGACATATCGAATATCTGGACCATCACAGTAGTAAAATCCACCCTGAAATAATTCCATAGTAATTTCGGTCCCATAGTAATTCCAAAATCATTAAATCTTACGGAGCTACCGACATTTTGTCACGGGTGCAAGATTTGCACACTGATTTCCGTCAGAAATCTAGTCTACGTCTGTTGCCGCATCACCGACTGATTAGGCTCTTTTGATTGATGGTTGTAGGCCTATTGTATGTTACGTTAGTTATTTTCCTCTTCTCTTTGTACTTTTCTTTTCTTTTTTCTACTATCTTTACTCCACTTTCTTTTAATGTAAAACATTTTACAACAAAACAAATATCTCCTCCGAAATAACTCCATGTCATACCAATATTAGGATTTACCCTCTATGTGTAAATCCTGAAAGTAAGTTTAGTCCAAATTATGAGATTCCCATGAGCTTAGCAACTCCTACTAAAGCGCCAAGGAGAGTAGAAATCACGTATTTTCTATCTTCATCAACAAAGCTTTTAAATTAGAAACGAAAACACAACTTCCCTCTTATTTGCAGAACATCCTTGTTGAATCCTCTTTCTAACTTGGTAAATATGACGTAGTCCTGATATAAATATGCCTTTTAGAACACCGCACAGACAAACCTGCGCCCTATCTCTCGTAGTGAAATGATTAATTTATTCTTACGAACTGCCTTTAAAATTAGAATGAACTTTGAAAGATCGGTAAGAAAAAATCACATGCAGGTTTCAGTACTACTGGGCTCGAGGGCGAGACTTCATACGAAGTCTCGAGTTCGAGAGCGGCACCGCAAGATCTAGTACCGAAGTCGTGACTACATTAGAATGATTGCGCGCAAGTCGACGAAAACCTTTTCAATTCAAACAATTTTGCAGCGGGATGAGGGAATGTGTTTCAACACCTTCTGGGATGACACTTTACGTGCTTCGTCATGGAAGTGGATGGATAAGTTCTTGTGACCCCCTGTTACCCCGCGTCTATTATTTATTCATTTAAAGGAACAGTAAACTTGACTACGCAACTTTCGGCCATCGAATCGCCCGGGTGGGCTTGGATAAATATACAGGGTCTTATTGTCGACAGAACCTCCCTTCTTTGCCATCTCGAACCGTCTCGAACCCCCTCCTTAGTGTTCCCAAAGCTAGCTGGCAGGCCCTTGCCCCTTATGCACTGTAATTATGCACTCATGTACTGTAAAAGTTATCCTTTTTACATGTAGACTACAGAGTAACGACCTCCCCGACAAGGCGGCCGGGGTTCGATTCCTAGTCACGGAGCACAATCCTTTTGCTTTTGCGAACCTTTTGCTCAATGTCGAATTCTCGGAAAATGCCCGGAAACTGCAATGGTCGTAACGAGAATTTTTCTTACTCTCAATATCGACTCAGGGTACATTCTTGATATGTTAACTAGCTCCCCGAGTCAAGTTTGAGTCAAGTTTTCTGTTCCTTTAAACTAAGAAACGATCTACTTAGGTTACTAGGGTCAAACGACAAAATAAATAACACTAACATAACGGTACGATACAATCAAAAGAAGTAAAATATGATAAGATTTAGCAGTTACGAAAGATCTCGAACCTAAATTTATAGTTGATAGGGCAAACTTGATACAGGGCATCCTTTGCCATGGGCGTACCTAACTATCCATTTTAGTGTTTCCTAATATCAATCGAGGGGTTGTCCGTTCCCTAGTACCTGTGTACACCCTTTCCTGGCACCGGCCGAAATCGGCAAAGGCCGGGCATCGCGGCACCAGGCACTTGCTGTACACTAAAATTTAGAGTGGGAAACCCCTCGAGTACAATGAAGGATTGTATACAATAAGGTTGCAGGGTCTTGAATCGCGAGGTTCAATGAAACATACATATCATCAACGGGAACCTATAGTGGGTGTGTTCTAACGACCTGCCTGGTTTCCGTCAGTTCAACTACAGTACCAGTTCGCTTACACCACAGTTGACCAACGAAAGTTCGTCAGTTCGACCCCTCCCAAAATCCGATAGGTCGCACACACGTTGCTACGCCCACGTTCTCCGACAATTGACCCGCATGTCACTAGGCCCACATTTTCCGACAGTTCGTCTAGACACTGTTGAACCACCCATTAGTCACACCAACTCGGTCTGAAATCCCTACAGAACCCCTCCTTCGCTTCCCTTCTGCCACCTCTCCTCCAAACTCAACGTTTGCGCCCACAAAGAGCGTGTGCGGAGCGTGTACCCATTCTTGAACCCCGTCCCTAGCGTGCTGAGCGGTGCTGTAATAGTTTTAACCCTAAATTTGTACATAGTTTCAACAAAGAGTTTTAATATTTCTTGTGTGTGTTTTGCACTTTTATGATTTTGCGTCAGACCATCTTCAGTCAGTGTATCTTGACGCATTCAACGCGTCATTTAACCCCAAGCGACAATTTGTGTTGATATTTTGAACTGAACTAAACTAAACAAACTAAATCAGCGACTCAACAATGTTCGGAAAATGTGAACCTAATGACAAACTGCCGGGTTTCAGGAAGTAGGCGAACTGACATGTGGGTGAACTGACGTGTGGACGGATTGACGTGTGGAAGTAGTCACAGCGGCCTATCCTACAAAAAGTTACAAACCATCGTCGTTTAAACCTGTACGAACGGATATATAGGTTGATAGCTCTCAATGACTGTTGCTAGGTGGACCAAACCGAGGTGGTGCGGCGTCCAGACTTTACCTTAAACAGCTGGACACCCAAGATTCCGAAGATCAAGAAGAATGTACAGCAGATCAGGACAATGTTACCGATGGGTTTCAAGGATGAAAGGAGCGTCTGGACAACCAATTTCAAGCCAGGTGCTCGATTGATCACTCGAAGTGGCCTCAAGGCTCGCAGCAGCCGAAATACCTGAAAACAATACCGGAATTAAAAGACTAAGGGCTGGGTAGTATACCCTTCTTTCACTTTCCCTAGGCATTGAGCCCGTAAAATCTTAACACAACACGACTTCTAATCATGAGAAACAAAGACTGCATAGCATTCCGGTAAAACTTGGGAGTGACTTAGTGCAGGTCTCTCTACGAGCGGTTCGTAGTTTAACGATAATCTATTTTTCCTAAGAACGGTCGATAAGAATAACCAACCAGTCGGTTAAAACCCGTGCCCCCTCCCTCCAATATTTTGGCTAGAAACGACTCTGCCGCCAGTATGATTTCTCAAATTAGTCTCAATTTACGGGAGTCAGATACGGGTGACAGTTCATTCAAACTGAGGGAGAAATACGCCTTGAATGTCAAAGGGAAGAAGCAACGTATAAATTATAGGGGAGAGCTGATTAGGTTCAAGGAGCTATGCAGTTTATTCAGTCAAACTTCTAAAAGAATTTTAACGCTCCAGAGATACACTTAAAGGACACCTGAATGAAGAGTACCAAGTATCATCCCTATCTGTATGACTTCCGTTAACATTGCCTACAGAAAACCCAACCCAAATACGAAATAGTGTTTCCAAGCTATGATTTTTGCTCCATTTTGCATCTGTCCTTATTTCAGTACCGAACAATTTTAGAAATGAACAAATGTCTCCAATCAACCCTTCTTCTGGAATATTTTTTAACCAGTTAAGCCCAAACGTATATCTAGAAGAAATCCCATACGATCCAAACAGCGCTGTACAAGATTTGAATGAATTGCGCTTTTTGTCTTGGAGTCTGCATGTACAAACCTCCAGAAACGAACATCCCCGTTTCGAAAACGTCACGCTCAGGAGAATAATGCTCTCCGTGGCCATGTCTGTAAATGTATTCTCCATGGTGTGTTCAAGTATGGTTTCATTGTTCAGGTGTCCTTTAAGGCTGAGAAACGTGCTTTACCTACCCTGAGTATGTTGAAGATTTTCGGACTGGCGGATGAAAACAGAGCCAACGTGAAGTCGACCCACGAAATGAGGACAAGTATTCCATCCATTTTATTCCACATGGAGCCAACGTAGTTAGTAACACCCCAGGCGACAACTGAAATAGAAAATTATGGTAAACAAGCACGGAGAGAAGAACAAGCAGAAATGATAATGGTCCAAAGTTGCTTGCAGCATGCGCAAATTAATTTTTGATTTGCGTTGGCGACTCGAGAAATACCTTAAAGGACCCCTCTAGCTTATTCTGCCTTTTAGATTCTCCCTAGCTCCCTTGTGAGATTGTAGGCTTCTGAAATCACCGCCTTTCGGCATTATTTTGTTTCGTACCTACGGCTTTTCGGCCTTGCCGAGTTTTGGCAGTCACAAGACGGAAACTCTGCCCAAAGCTTGAAGGTCCGCTGACAACTCTTTCACACACAGGGAGATGAGAAGCGTAAAAGTATATTTTTTTTTTCTGAAGAGATGGTGGACCATCAGGTATACCTTCTGTTTTGGACCACTTTTGTTGCACTTGGTTTTCCCAGTTTTTAACGACAGCACGTTCAGTTTTCAAACATTTCGCGCCCAGACGCCGCGTCGGAGAGCAGAGGTGCGTTTTATTTAGGTCCATTTGCCCGCGCGGGTCACTAAAATCGTTTTATTTAGCGAGTGGGTGACAAATGACGTCATAGTGACGTCACGGTTTCGCCGTTTTAATTTACCCCAGCGGACAATTCGTCCGCTAGCCGAACATGAGACACCCGCTGGAAAAGTGAGCGGGCGATCGTCAGGAAATTACCATTTGGCGCCAAGTTTGAATCGGTCCTGATAACTGACCGAAACTTGCTCGGAGATCATAATGTCATTTTATTTACGCTCGCAAGCTCAAATAAAACGGCAAAATGCTGACATCACAGTGACCCGCTAGCGGACCCTCGGATCTTAAATAAAACGCACCTCAGAAAAGAAGGATAGAGTCGACAACCGCTAACAAGAAAATCGCTAATTTTTCATGGAAAGTAACGGTGTTTGTGAAAACGATATTTCTGAGCCATTTTACCGTGAAAAGATCATTTGTTTTGTGATCAATTGTGCTTGAAGGATGCTACATAAGCTTCCTGTTCACTTTTTCAAACCGATTGCGAAGCCAGAACTTAAATGTTTTTGGGATCCCAAAACGTTAGTGACGGATACCTATGACATCGCAAAAGTTGTCCGTCTGTCCGTCTGTTAGCACGATAACTCTCGAAGGGATTGAGGTATTTTGATGAAACTTGGTGGGAGGATCCTTCGGGTCAAAGTACAAGTCAAGTTCGAAGATGGGCTCTGTAGCTCTATATTTGAGGGTGGGGGAGGGGTTTCAAAAGGGCAAAAACAATATTTTTTGAAAGCTGTTTAGATAGTGGATTTAGGGGTAAGGAGACACGCTGAATCCGAATATGAAAATTATTTTCTCACCGGACAAGTAGTTCGCCCGGAATCCGGCCAAAACCGGAAAGTTTGTTAAAAGTAAAAGTTTTATTTGAAGTTGATTAGATGTTTGATTTAGGGGTAAGAAGACATGCTGAATACGACGGTGAAAACCATTTTCTTGCCTGACAAGTAGTTCGCCCGGAATCCGGCGCAGACCGGAAAATTTGATAATAGCAAAATTTGTATTTGAAGTTGATTAGATATTCGATTTAGGGGTAAGAAAACGTGCTGAACACGGTGGTGAAAACCATTTTCTTGCCGGACAAATAGTTCGTCCGGAATCCGGCCAAAAACCGGCCAAAAACCGGAAAATTTGTTAAAAGCAAAATTTGTATTTGAAGTTGATTAGATGATAGATTTAAGGGTAAGAAAAAACGCTGAATCTATATATGACAATCATTTTTTAACCGGACATATAGTTCGTCCGGAATCCGGTTGAAACCGGATTTTTTTTTAGAATTTAAAGTTTTATTTGAAGTTGATTAGATGTTCTTTATAGGGATAAGGAGATACGGTGAACTCGTCTCTGAACTATCTTTTGTTTTTACTGGGCAAGTAGTTTGCTCGGAATTCGGCCGAAACCGGAAATTTGGCAGAAGTACACCAGGAAGTTTCGATCAGTATCGTCTAAATAGATATGGCTTATACAGGTATATCTGAACTTGGTTTTCTCAGATGATTAGCCTGGCGAAGACTGGATTTGGCGAAGACAAGACGTAGTTAATATTAAATTTTTGGGATCCCATCGAAAACTTTGGTCTTGTTTCCTCTTTGTTGCTGTTTGGGGTTCGAGAAAAAACCGCGTCGAACTCTACCCTTCATCCCTTCCACGTTGGCAAGAGTTTATTGAAGAGATACAATTATGAAATGTTATTGGTAATTTTTTCACGGCTATATTAGTTGTTTCTCCTCTTTTTTGATTTCCAAATTGTTAGGATTAATTTTAGTTTGGCTATTTACGGAATTTTCTGCCGTACGCTTTAACAGTAGGACAGGCAGGAAACTCCACCGGAATCGCGTTGTGGAAAACCGAGCTGCCCGCTACCTAGCGTTGATCTTTAAACGACACAAATCAAGAGGATTTGCTAACGACAACACGCGACACGTGTAGTTTGACGATGATTTGAGTTGCACTTTCAGGCTTAGGATTCTCAACCCGTGTACGTCACAAGTCGTTTTAAACGGAGCGCATCCAGTGCGCACCCTAAAGCATTGTTTAGATAGGTGCAATTAGGTGTATTACGGCGTAAGCAGATTCCGCTTTTCTTCGAGATGCGCTGTAATAAAGCGCCCTTCACACTGAATACGTAAGACCTTACGTTAAGTACTTACGTTACAGCTAAGTTTCTTACGTTAAGTAGCCTATTCATACTGAGAGAGTCCCCTTCCGACTGGGCTCAGTTAGATGCACTTTCTGTAGCATCCATATAACAAGGAAAATAAAGATTTTGGTCGAGATTACTCTGCAAAAGGACAAAGATACCCTTGGGGAAATGACCTCTGAAGACGCTCGGATATTACCTCTCAGAGGACCAGCTATCACAAGGAAATTTTCAGTCAAACCCAGTGGGTCATCTAGTTCAAAACAGGTTAATACAAGTTTACTCAAAAGCCATTGCATTCAGTCATCCTAGGATTACGACGATTTCTTTTGGAAAAAGGTAGAACAATTTTTAGCCTTGAAAATGAACTTATCTTTTTTTAGGGACCTGTCATTTATCCCAAATACTAGATATACCCAACGGCCGGCATAGGATACCTATTATCTATATCCAATGTACCTATATCCTAATGTTTCATTTAATTTCAACAGTGATGCATGGCTGCTATATTATTGGCATCCGAAATGACACTACTGACTAAAAAAAAAAAAATACAGCCTATCTGTATACGTTTTCCCCATGTCATCATTGAGTTTTTTGCAAAGCTTTCTCAGGCATTTACTTTCACATTTTCTTTCATGTAGTATTGTAAGGTAACTCTCTCTCTTATTTATTACATCTTGTTAACAAACTTGATGATTTTCTCATCCACTTAGTCCAATTTCTAATTTTACGTAACGTAAGGTCTTAAGTTGAACTTTTTTCAACCTTCTTAAGTGGCTACGTTAAGTAAAAATTCCTTACGTTACAGATCACGTAAGAAGCTTAAGTGCACTTAAGACTCTTAAGTAGGCCAGTGTGAAATGCCCACTTAAGCTTCTTAAGTCAATGTGAAGGGAGCTTAAGGCGAATAAGGAGAATAGACCTGGGTCTAATTTCGCTTATGCAGAGCCAATCAGATCGCTTGTTTGGTTCCGTCATCGGGCCGAGGAATTCTTCAAATTTCCACACATATTCAAAACTTTTAACCATTTTTTATAACCTCCTTTTAGCTAACTTCTCATACATACGTGATATGTAAGTATTTAACAAATTACAGGGTAACAGAGAAAAGTATAGAACAGAAGTAGCTTATCGTTCCAATTTCCCGTCACTGGCACTCTATAGCTGCATCGTAGATCTTACCATCGGGAAGAAACTATCAACCAACAAGTTTCTGAAACAAGATCTGAAAGTATTCAACATGAAAATAAAGTTATACTTGCCCTTAAAAACGCACTCTGCCGTAAAAACAGCAGTGAAAACGTCATTTGAAATGGTCAGGAAATAGCGCTCGGCTGAGCTGGGGGGAATGTTCGGTCGCTCCATGGCTAGTGCAACACAGTTCAAGGCAATAAAGAAGAGGATCACGTGATCAAACCACTTTTCGGCGACGAGCCAAATACACCACCGACGGAAACTGAAAGATACACAAATTACAAAGGGAAGACGGGTCGCTCTGTTTGGCGATGAAATCACACTGTCAGAAGTTCCATAAGAGGCAACAGAAGGATGCGCGGTTTCAACAGACAATGCGTAACAGACAAGGATGTTGTCTCTTGTGTTTGTAAATGTTATGCATAACAAGCGTTGCCATCAGGAAGAGCTGAGCAATCGCCAAAACGCATCTGCTGAGTTTTCCGAGGTCATCATGACAAACAAAAAAGTCAGTAGGTGCTTGCTCTTCCTGGCAATGCTTGTTATGCATAAACATATTATGTATAACGTTTTCCAACACAACAGATAACATCCCAAGTGTTTTCTGTTACGCACTGTCTGTTGAAACCGGGCATCGTTCTGTTTTCTGTTATGAAACTTCTGACAGTTCAGAAATGTCTGTGTTTCATCGGGACCCTACACTAACCACATTAAAAGCCGACGCTGGTGCTGCATGACACCGCGGAAACCGAACCAAGAAACTGAGTCAGCTTGGCAACAGATCATCAGAGCTAGGTCAAATTTCGCTGGAGGATAAAATAGTTGACGTAGTGTCGAAAATTCTAATCTGGTATCATCACCTGTAGTTACGATTATGCAGATACATGGTATCTGATACCACGGTCTAAAGTCGTTTTTGCAGTTACCGTGGTATCTCATTCCACGGTCAAAAGGCGATTTTGCAGCTATCGTGGTATCTGGCCAGTTATCGTGGTACCTGATATTCAGATACCAAGGTCCGATCGTGGTAACTGACAAAGTCGTCTCACTTTCATAATTTTTGTCAAATTGTTGGGGAAGACGTTTGGCACTTAGTGGTGACTGGATATCAGCTTGTATGGCACTTGCAGCGTCTGGCTCAAGTGCCATTTACCGATTGCAATTCCGTCTGTCGGTCGGTCCGAGTTTTTTTGTCACACTTTTTCGAGTTAGGGACCGTCTCCGACCGATCCGACCGTCTGGGGGGAGTAGGGGGCCGGGGAATCTTGCAAATTTAGTAGTTTTTGTCATAATTTTTCGAGTTGGGGTACTTCCAGATGTGCTAGGTCGATAAAACTTGGCAGGAGCATCAGGGACCCGACCAAACTAATGTGGAAATAATCAGTTTCCCGATCTGACTATCTGGGGGGTGGTGGAGGGCTGGGAAATCCGGAAAATTCAGTAGTGTGTAAGTTTCAAACGGGTGATCGGATTGGAATGAAACTTAGTAATCGAAAAAAATAAATGACATATCTCTGATGTCCCATTTCAAGTCCGGACCGGATTCGAAAGCTATGGGGGAGACGGGAAATATCGAGAAACGGTAAGAATAGAGAGATCGGAGTGAAACTTGCTGGTAAGAACAAGCATCTGGTCCAGATAAATCTCTTATAAAATTGGATTGGATCCAGACACTGGGGGGGGGGGGAATGGATTTTCCGGAAATCCGGTAATGCCAGTTTTTGGGATTTTCACGACGAAACTTGGAAGGCATATCAGCGAGGCATATCAGGACCCGATCGAACTGACTTATAAAAAAAAATTTACTTGATCCGATAGTCGTGGGGGAGTAGAGGGAGGAGGAATCCGGAATATTGAGTCATGCGTAACTTTGGAACGGTTGATCGGATTTGAGTGAAATTTGATAATTGATCAGAGGACATGTCTCTGGTGATCTTTGGATTTGGATTTTGATCTTTTGCTTACAAATGAAGTTCTAGCTCCCTTAAAGTGCGCATCTGAACCGCAAGGTCGAAAACTACTTTTTTTTTATCAAACGATACATCTCAACCCACGATGATTTGTGCCACAAGGGTTTTGCTTAAAAATTTATTTTATCACCCTTAAAGTGCGCATTTTAACCGAAAAGTGAATTTTTTTTTTTTTACCAAACGGTATATATCAGTGATCCCTAAAGGCCTGTAATCGTTTTGTCTCAATAGTTTTTCTTACGGATGAATTTCTAGCGCCTATAAAGTGCGCATCATTACAGCCAAGTTCTAAAACAAAATACTTTTTCTCTAGCTCCCTTAAAGTGCGTATCTGAACCGCAAAGGTAACCTTAAAGTTTAACTGAAAAGCCACCTTATTTTTGTGTCATTTAGTTGAATACAGTGAATTATTTGGATTCTGCAAAGTATTTTTTTGTTTTCCACTATCTGCTCTTGTTATGACGTTCAGAATAGCTGCGGCTGTCCCCACAGCGAAAATTCTACTATGACGCGGGAAATTTTTAACAAAACACAAACAAGGCTTTTCAGTGGGCAGTGGCAATATTGGTGAAGATTGCTTAGTGCCTGAACAAAAAAAAAGTCATAAATCTTTCTTGTAAGGCATACAACAAATTAGAGGTACCACAAATCACACGGAAATTCCACTATTTGAAAATCGATTATTCCTGAATAGCGGAACAACCAAGTAACGCATTTTCAGCGGGTCTTCAAGCCAATTTAAGTGAATAAGTGATGGGTAACTAGATTGTCCTATCCCAGTACTTTTCGGTTAAACTTTAAAAGTACTTTTGATCAAACACTACATCTCAACCCATGCAAGTGCCATTTGAGCTTACAGTTCTTGTTCTTTTAGGATGACTTATAAAAGTGCAATTTCGGCAATAGTCGTTTTTGCAGAGCAACCGTATATCAGATACCACGGTAAGTGCAACAAGACCAAAGGTTCCGATGGGATCCCAAAAATTCAATATTTGATCCAGACAAATAGGTTTTGTCTTCGCCAGACTCCTTGAACATTTTTACTCTTAAAATTTAGAAACAGATTAAGGACAAACAGATAATCATTAAGAAAACCAAGTTGAGATATGGATTCAGCATGTGTGTGCCTTACTTCTGCGAATTTTCCGGTTTCGGCGAAATTCCAGTACTACTTGTCCGACGAAAAAATAAAGCTCAAAAACGAATTCAGCGTATCTCCTTATCCCTATATCCAACATCTAATCAACTTCCAATAAAAATTTAACCTATAACAAATTTTCTGGTTTCAGCCGGATTCCGGACGAACTATATGTCCGGCTAAAAAATGATTGTCATATACTGATTCAGCATCTCTTCTTACCCTTAAATCGGACATCTTATCAACTTCGAATACAACTTTTACTTTAACAAACTTTCCGGTTTTGGCCGGATTCCGGGCGAACTACTTGTCCGACGAGAAAATGGTTTTCATATTCATGTTCAGCATACCTTCTTACCCCTACATCGAACATCTAATCAACTTCAAACAAAACTTTTACTTTTAACAAACTTTTCGGTTTTGGCCGGATTCCGGGCGGACTACTTGTCCGGCGAGAAAATGGTTTTCATATTCGTGTTTAGCATGTCTTCTTACCTCATAATCGACTATCACATTAGCTGTTTAAAAATATTTAGCTTGCCCCTTAATTTGAAACCCCTCCCCCACCCCTAAATGTAGGGCTACAGAGCCCATCTACGAACTCGACCTTACTCTTGACCCAAACAATCCTCACACCAAGTTTCATCAAAATATCTCATTCCCTTCGAGAGTTATCGTGCTCACAGACGGACGGACGGACAGACGGACAACTTTTGCGATGTCATAGGTATCCCTCCACTTACGTTTTGGGATCCCAAAAACGACTAATTTCAGATCCAGTTACCGTGGTATCTGCAAAAACGCAACTTATGATCGAGCTGTTGCGCCAACGGAGACACTTGCGCGTCCAACGTCTTAACTAGCCGTCGACAGGTCGACAGTGACGGACCTGAGCCCAGGGTTAAAATCCTAGGCTAAGCGCACTGTTTGTCGACATAACTAGAGGCCTGATTTCGTAAAAATAACCGCGGAAGACTCGGCTGTGAGGCAGGTACGACATTTGCCTACGGGTAAAGCAAGGGAAGTGTCACCCCCGACCCTCTAAAGACAATAACGGTGGGGTGGGGTGGGGGTTCATGAGAACAACTATGGAAGGGGTATCTGAAGTCCTGGCCTAGGGGTGAAATGTCCTAGGGGTGAAGCGATAGACCGAAAAGCTAGCCGCATGAGACTCAGCTACGAAAAGGTCGGGGAAAGCAAGCGAAGTGTCAACACAACTCCTAAAGACACTATTGGTGGGGCAGGATCCCAACTCGTACAACAAATTTTAGGAGGGGGAGCTACCTTCGTGGCGAGTCACCTAGGGGTCCAGCGCTAGACCGAAAAAGATGAGAGAAACAGGGAAAACCAGCTTACTTGCTTTCCTCTGGAAACAGGTACAAAGAGTATGAGTATCGTTCTTTCAAGAATTCAGGAAAGGGGAGATAGCGACAGAGCTTGTTTGTGGACTGCTCAGACAGAGTACCAGACGCTTTGACTGACCCATGCCTTGTAAGTCCTCCCTAGAAGAAAATATCGTGCATAAGTTACAGACATGTATACGCCCCTCATAAAATCCAATGAAGAATTGCCGCCAGGTGCGCAAGAGAAACAAAAACAATTACTCGTGAGATCTTGCGCTATAAGTTATCTGAATGGGGAATAAGCGATTAGGCTTTGGGTCCATACCGAGTCGCGCATTAGCCCCGTGGAAAATTCAACCAGCAGTCAGCACTGAAATCGGAAGCAAGAATTGACAAACTTGATGAAGTTTAACAGAACTGAGTTGGGTATAGCACAAATAGAGGCGGATACATTTTTAAACACAACTAATAGCCAAACAAACCTGGATAAACGTACACCAAGGAGTAACGTGACATTGTTTACTTTATGCTAGCGCATCTAGCGGCCAAAAAAGAACTAGTCTTGAAGAATTTTACAAAAGACGTATACAAAACACCACCGGGTGATCAGCAAATGCGACGGATAATCGAAACTAGGTCTAGGAATGACGACTACGGGACGACGGTTTTGTTCCAGGTTCAATAATTTCTCCCTCGTGAGTACTCCTTGAGCAAAAGCTGACTGAGTTATCCGTTTTGTGTCACTTTTTATATTGTTTTATACGTATTTTTTTATATTTATACTCCCTCATGGTATCAGATGTCACACAGCATCGGAAATTATTTTCATTCCCTCCACTATAGTAGGCCACAATGGCTTGCCAGTAGTATTACTATATTATTATTAGTTAATTACTAAAAAAAACAACAACAAGAAAAAAAGTACAATAAACACAATGATTCAGGACTAACCTAGATACACTTAATCATTAGAACATTAGAGGGTCGGCGTAAACTCGGCCAACAAGAGCTGGATGCTCATATGGCACTTGCAAGGCTTGGTAAAAAGATGAAAGTAGGAATTCGCCAATTCGTGGGTTTGTTATGATCATTTATAGGCAAAGCCCTTTGAGATAAGAATGGCGATGGATCCTTGGAAATCACGAGAATGTATCGTTTGGTAAAAAAGTATTTTTTTGCACTTGGCTGTGATGATGCGCACTTTAAGGGCGCCAGAAATTCATCTGTAATCAAAACCCTTGAGGCAAAATGATCATGGGCCTTTTAGGATCATGAATATACAGGCCTACGGTTTGGTCAAAAGTTTTTTCTTATTTTTCCGTTAAGATGCCACTTTAAGGGTGCTAGAAATTCATTTCTAAGCAAAACCCTTGAGGCAAAAATGATCATGTGCTCGAGTGGATCATGAAAATGTAGGTTTTACCTAAAAGTATTTTTAGGTAAAATGGCATCTGATGGTAATATCATCTGATGGTAAAATGGCATCTGATGGTAATATCTTGGATATGGGGTTGGAACGTGAGTTTCTGGTCGAGGAGTAGTCCGAAGTATTTTACGGTTTTTGTCTCTGGTATTGCTGTTCCGTTGATGGTGGGGTTAGCTTGTACAGATGTCCTCTTACGGTGAAACTGAACTATACTTAATTTGGCTGGTGCGATTGGTAGTCCTGACGTGTTTGAGAAGGTAGAGACGCCATCCAGGGCGGTTTGGAGCTTCGAGTGGGCCTCGATGAAGGTAGATCCTATACTCCATACTGTTAGATCATCTGCAAATTCTCCTTTTGGCTGCGAAACTTGTAGTCCTGACAGAAACGAAGCAAATAGTAAACCGCTCATCACTGCTCCTTGCGGCAATCCTTTTTGTATGCTTTTTGTTGATGACAGTTTTCCATTAACTCGGACCACAAAACATCTGTCAGACATGAATTCAATGATGAACTCTGCTACTTCCTTTGGGAATCCAAGTTGGAGGAGACTTCTGTACATTTGTATCTTTTGACGTTGTCGTATGCTCCCTCAAAATATAAGAACGCAGCGATGAGGATGGTTCCTTTATCGAACGAGAGTCGGTTGAGGTATTAACTTGTTTCTCTCTGAAAACCAATAAATCCTGTCATATATGATTCTCTCAAAGATTTTCCCTGGTGTAGGTAGAATCATAATTGGTCTATATGAATTTGGGTAATCTTTGGGTTTTCCTGGTTTGAGTATAGGTGTGATAACTGCAGTTTTCCATACTTTTGGAAACACTGACGCCCTCCAGCATGTATTTTATGTATGTAAAAGAGCGCTTTTGTGTACCTGTGAGTGCAGTGGACCCACTGTCCTGGGCAACAATCCTTGCTTTCGCTTATAGCTCTGTTCAGTTCCTCAATGGATATGGGTTTTTGTGAGGTCTGTATGCCCAATCTGTAGGCGAGGGTCTTCTCTGAATTTTCCTGCATATATTTCTGCATACAGTTCTGCTTTGTCATTGTCTGTTTCTACCGTTTTTCCCCTATTCAACAGGAGTATCGTAGGGAGTCGATGTTGGTTTGTTTTCCTGTCATTCGATCCAGGAAACAGTGAATTTTTCTTTCAGGGGTTTCTATATCCACATTTTGCACGTACTGGTTTATCTTGCTGGTCTTTCCCTTGCAGATTACTGCTTTCAGCTTTGCTGCCGATCGCTTGGCTTCTATTGCTGTTTCTAATGATGGGCTTTTCCTGAACCTTTTTTCAGCGAGCTTCTTGTTAGCACATCCCATTTGGCATTGGTTATCTCACCATGGCTTTTGGCTTTTGTTTTTGTAGGTTCTCTGCGATTCCTTGGATTTTGGTATGGCTTTTGTGGCAGCTTCCAGTAGCAGCTGGTTGAATGTTTCTGACGATGTTTCTGGGTTTGAACTTCCAAGAAGAGTGCTAGAAGCTACGAAAAGATTGAGTGGCGTGTAAGAAGATTAAAACAACTAAGTATATCACCATGTGGATGATTAGATATGTTGGAAGTAGAAATCATCGAAGAAAATGGGAGTGGTTTACGATCCAGGTTTGAATATCGATACTGGTGTGTAAATTTATATCTTTGTTCTGGTACATGGTTAAGTGATCGCCTCTTATCGTTTTTCTGGTAGGCTACATTGTTCGGGTACATGGTCAAGTGATCGCCTTTTATAATTTTTATTTTCGATATATAATTTTAGTGACAGTCGAGATTTAAGGCATAATTTCTTTCGTATTTACGCTCTTTATTTGTCTCGTCATCTTGGCGAAATAAAAGGCTTATTACTTCCCTTTGGTTCGGAACTGTATCAACTCTTTCCAACACACTTCTTCACCAACTTCGTTCGCTAAATGACCAATTTTCATTACAACAGTGGGAGAGCTAAGCTACTCAGTTTCAAGCAACAGCATTTGACTTTTATTCTCACGAGGGAAATGCTTTTATTCTCACGAGGAGTCTCTGCTCCGAAAGCTTCTCGTGTACTACGAGCTTACACAAAACTGTGGCGAACCGAATGTAGAAAAACAAGAGCTACGAGCTCATATGGCGTTTGTTACGAGTAGTGGTACGAGAAAGTAGAAGAGAACTTCACAATAAACACCCCGCCATTCAAAAATGCGGTTCGGACCTAGAATTAGGATATCTAGGTTCATTCAATCTGAAAGCTCTAGATGACATATTTAGAACTTATGCTTGTTCTTCCCACCAAGTTTCATCCCGATCCCTCCACTCTAAGCGATTACAAAGATTTCCGGTTCGCCCCTCCAACTCCTCCCAGTGTCACCGGATCTGGTCCGGATTTAAAATGGGATGTCTGAGGCACGAGACCTTTCTAAATATCAAGTTTCGGTTAAATCCGATAACCCGTTCAATAGCTGAGCTTGCCACTGGATTCCGGATTCCCCTTCTGTACACTCACCCTCGACGGTCGGATGGGGGAAACGACATTCTCAAGTCAATAGTTCGGGTACCTGACAAGCATGCCAAGTTTATTGTCCTTGCACATCAGGAAGTACCGAACTCGTGGGATTACTACAAACTCGGATCCCCTCCAACTCCCCCACAGTGACTGGATCCATTTCGGTTATGCTATTCACTTGCTCTTCCCACCAACTTTCATCCCAAACCCTCCAAGGTTTCCGGTTCCCCCGTCCGACTCCCCCCAATATCACCGGATCCGGTTCGGATATAAATGGGGCGTCTGAGACACGAGATCTTTCTATACATCAAGTTTCATCAAGATCCGATCACCCGTTCGCAAGTTAAAAATACCGCACTTTTCGGATTCCCCCTCTCTCTACCCCCACCCCCCAGATGGTCGGATCCGGGAAACGACTATTCTCAAGTCAACCTGTTCGGGTCCCATACCGGCCTACCAAGTTTCATCGTCTTAGCGCATCAGGAAGTACCGAACTCGCGGGATCACTAGAAATTCGGATCCCTCCAACCCCCCCCCCCCACTGTGAACGGATCCGGTCCGGTTATGTCAATCATGTATCTAGGGCTTGTGCTTGTTCTTTCCACCAACTTTCATCCCGATCTCTCTACTCAAAGCGTTTCCCAAGATTTCCGGTTCCCCCCTCCAGTTCCCCCCATGTCACCGGATCCGGTCCAGATTTAAACTGGGATGTCTGAGACACAAGGTACTTCTATATATCAAGTTTCATTAAGATCTGATCACCCGTTCGTAAGTTAAAAATACCTCATTTTTCCGGATTCCCCTCCCTCCAGCCCCCCCGGATGGTCGGATCCGGGAAACGACAATTATCAAGTCAATCTGTTCGGGTCCCTGACACACCTGCCAATTTTCATCGTCCTAGCACATCAGGAAGCACCGAACTCGCGGGATCACTAGAAATCCGGACCCCCCCCCCCTAACTCCCCGAAAGTGAGCGGATCCGGTCCGGTTATGTCAGTCCCGTATCTAGAACTTGTGCTTGTTCTTTCCACAAACTTTCATCCAGATCTCTCCACTCTAAGCGATCTTCAAGATTTCCGGTTTCCCCCTCCAACTACCCCCCATGTCACCGGATCCGGTCTGGATTTAAAATGGGAGGTCTGAGACACGAGGTACTTCTATATATCAAGTTTCATTAAGATCCGATCACCCGTTCGTAAGTAAAAAATACCTCATTTTTCCGGATTCCCCTCCCTCCAGCCCCCCCGGATGGTCGGATTGGGGAAACGGCTATTATCAAGTCAATCTGTTCGTGTCCCTGACATGCCTGCCAATTTTCATCGTCCTAGCACATCAGGAAGCACCGAACTCGCGGGATCACTAGAAATCCGGATCCCCCCCCAACTCCCCCAAAGTGAGCGGATCCGGTCCGGTTATGTCAATCCCGTATCTAGGACTTGTGCTTGTTCTTTCCACCAACTTTCATCCAGATCTCTCCACTCTAAGCGATTTTCAAGATTTCCGGTTTCCCTTCCCTCCACTCCCCCTCAGGTGGTCGGATCGGGGAAGCGACTATTTCTAATTTAATCTGGTCTGGTCCCTGATATGCCTGCCAAGTTTCATCGTCCTAGCTTATCTGGAAGTACCCGAACTAGCAAAACCCGGACCGACAGACCGACCGACCGACAGACCGACAGACAGACCGACGGACGGACAGAAATTGCGGTCGCTATATGGCACTTGGCCGAAGGGCAAGTGCCATAAAAGCCTGTGTCGTTGCGGGCAATCGCAAAAATAACTTTACTGCTTTAAATATTTTGAAGATATTAAAAGTAAAAAAGTAAAACTGTCTATCTGTCTATCTTTAATAATTGTCACTGGTACTATGTTTTATTTAAGCATGCTGGTTTCCTTAGCTCGATGACTGTCGAACGTGCACACTGGGAAATATAAGACTAGGCGATACCTAAGTTGTCGTGCCCAACGGTACTATTCACAGAAAAGCTAACCGCATTTACACGAAATTTCCGAAGCTTCACTGGTCATACAAACGGAATACTGAAGAGCTTATCGAACTCCCGAGGCACTCAAACTTATAAGTTTTTGTCAGAATATCAGACAATTTAAAGTTTTGTCGCTAAGCCGGTCCTCATCTCAGAGCGAACAATTTTGTCCCCGGGGGTACTGTAGATCCAGGGATAAGACACGGTCGGAAAGTTTGAAGAAGAAGATAGGCTCACAAGCTGAAACCTTACGAAAATATTGATGTTTCTCAGACATTCCTCTTCGAGAAAAAGAAGCCTCAATCGACTCAGACTGAGTGATGTCAGCGTTCTCAGTCGTAAAGAAAATTCGTCGAGGACCAAACTCTATTTCGTCTACAGACCAGTAGGCCTATATCAGCATACATGTATCAATACATTTTTCCGTCGCAAAAATATTCGGCCCAAGTCCGACTGTCCAAGATCCCGTGTGGCCTATGCAAGTGAAGTCAATTCTAGACAATTATTTGTAGGTTTTTTTGTTATGGAATGAGGGGAATGCTTAGGGGGATCAGATAGCTAGGTTCCATAGCGTAAATGGGCTGGAGAGCACCTGCGCCGTCCCTGAAGTTCTAAGCAAAGGCCACAGGTGCTCGGGGAAGGGGGGGGGGTACATACTTTAAGGCAGGTCTAACATGGATGAGGGTAAATCGGTGATTTTAGTCCGGGCGAACTTTATGGCATTTAGTGAAGAAAATGTTCAGGTAAAGTTAGGGTAGCGGATGGTCTTGCCCGGTGAGTGGAAGGCGCTAGAGAGTACTGAGTACTTTATTAATGTTAGCGAAAGAAATAAAAGATTCCAGAGGTTTCTTGGGTGGAATTTGGGGAGAAGGAATGATTGATACGACGTGGGGAGAAACTTTTCAAGGAAATAAACATCTTGGAAGGTTCGTCTATCTGAAAATGTCGCACACGGCACAGGTAGCACTTTGTATCGGCTGTGTCACGGTGGTGCCATCTACACCCCGCACTGTTTACTTCTTCTGCCGCTAGGCAGCGTTACTCCCTGTGCTTTGACTATGTTTAGTCTTTCATACTGTATGTACTCTTCAATTATTTATTAACTCATGATCATGACTCATATGATGATTCTGACTTCGAGTCACCTAGAATGACACTTCTTTTCCGGGGCCCGACCGGGCAACCAACCACTTTTTTGACCAAAAGGTTGTTTTATTTTATTGTAAGTACAGGAATAAAACCTTTTGTTTATTTACGAACCATGGGTCACTCTATGAGTCTTAATTATGAAGTGTTCATGTGAATTTTCTGAAGTGACATGAGACGATATAATGAAAGAGGCGTGGCCTATGCAAGTGAAGTCAATTCTAGACAATTATTTGTAGGTTTTTTTGTTATGGAATGAGGGGAATGCTTAGGGGGATCAGATAGGTTCCATAGCGTAAATGGGCTGGAGAGCACCTGCGCCGTCCCTGAAGTTCTAAGCAAAGGCCACAGGTGCTCGGGGAAGGGGGGGGGGTACATACTTTAAGGCAGGTCTAACAGGTCTAAGGCAGGTTTAAAATAATGAAGTGTAGATGAGTTGCGCCATTGAAAGTACGTTCTTCCAGTATATTAAGAGACTGATACCCAAAACATTAATATTCCCGAAAGTACTTCTTCCCACAGAGAGAGAGGTTTATTTACTTGAATTTTTTTAGCTGGTTTGATTTATTTTTGAATAAGCCCTGGCTTTTCGAGCTTGATTCAAAAGACAATAGTGCTCCCAGGCGTGACTTGAACCCACTTCCTTCGGCTGACAAGAGCTATGTGCTTTAAAATGATCCATCGCCACCCCACCTCAGATCTTTTGCTTTGTTTGTGTTTTATCCACGTGGCTCTGCGATTGGGGCCCTAGGTTGTCTACGCAGCTCCGCTACCCTACTTGATTTCCTAACTCAACCGAAATATTTCAAGTCTTTCAGTACTGTTCGATGGGTTACTAATTCCATGGGCAACACTGTACAGCCTTTGTTGGCACCTGCTAGTCACTGGGATCTTACTTTACAGCACAGCTTAACAACCATAATGATAGCCAATACCATAATGAGGCCAACCATAATGGCCTAACAACCATAAGCTGTGCTGTACATCCATTTTCGGGTTGAGTAGCCCCTTAGTATTGTTAATAAGTCCCTTGTTTTATGTTTTGTGTAAGAGCCTTTTGTGCAAACGAAATTTTTTATGATAATATATTATTACTAAATTATTATTATATGGCATTATTCTATGACGAGCAAGCTTGAGCTGATCAGCATTTCCGATGACGCCCAAAAGAAGCTAACCTTCTTGCTTACTTCAGGTACAAAGTTGATGAGAATTGCAAGATTTGCCGTATTTAAAAGATACGACTGTTCCTCGATTCCCGCAGGCCTATTCTACTGTGCACTTAAAAACCTACCTTATATCTTCCCGGACTTGCATCCCTACTCCTTACAGACCCTTGAGGGCTGAGAGGGACACCAGTCGAGTCCTGATTGAGGGAATTGCGCTGAAGGACTACTACAGAGCTTCCACCGCTCCGGTTGAGAAGACTGCTAGGCACTCGGTTGTTTAGAAGGAGGGAGGGGGTTTCCGGGGAGTCTGGGTCGAGGGGTTTCATCTCCTCGCAGTCGGAATGAGGGGGGCTTCTACAAAATTAAATACATAAGGCGTTTTTCCGTGACATATTGTGACTCACACTTTTCCGATTGTTTGTCCGGAAACAGAAGTGTGTGCTACACACTAGACCTGTCTCGACCCACAAGTCGAAATTCTGAGGCAGCCATAAAGTCGGCAAATTGCAATGACAAAGATTGTTTACCGAACGAAAAAGAATTAATAATAATAATAATAGTTGCGTTTTTGCTGATACCATGGTATCTGATATACGATCTAAAGTGGTTTTTGCAGCTATCGTGGTATCTGATACCACGGTCAAAAGGCGTGTTTGCAGTTGTCGTGGTGTCTGGCCAGTTACCGTGGTAACAGATATTCAGATATCACGGTCCGACCGTGGTATCTAGTCGTGATATCTGGAAAGTCATCTCACTTTCATCGAATTTTGCCAAATTAGCGAGAAAGAAGTTTAGCACTTAGTGATGTAACTGGATATCAGTTTTTCTTTTGGGATGACTTCGAAAAGTGCAATTTCGGTAATAGTCGTTATTGCAGTGGACCGTATATCAGATACCACGGTGACTGCAAAAACGACTAATTGCAGATCCAGTTACCGTGGTAACAGATACTATGGTATCCGCAAAAACGCAACTAATGTTACAATGCAACAGAAAAGGCTTTCAACAGAAAAGGCAATAACTCTGAGAAAGTTCGAGTAATCCAACTGATCAGAGTAAAAAGTCTGCACTTGAAACTATTTATCGATTCAGCGTTAACCGTATCTTCGGTAAGACTGTTCCAAGAATCGACCGTCTGTTACCAAAGCCCCACTTACAAACGTCCTTGTGGAGTCTTGATTTTGCAAGCTTATACGCGTGACCCTGATGATGACGGTTAATGCTGAATCTTATTAAAATGGTCACTTCAAAGTTGTCACAACTTCCACAGATTAGTTTGACTGTTTCAGTCAGGTCTCTTTTAAAAATCTGTATGCGTTGGAGGGAAGGCACAACTTGGAAAATCTCACTTGGTAGGGAAGATATATCAGATATATCAGCGTATATCTGGTACGAACCATGACCAAATAATCTACAAGAACCTCCGTCTCCCTATCTCTGTAATAAGACCATGCAGAGTCGAATATATTCTGACACCCTACCCGATTCAAACGAGCGGAGGATGAGCTACGCAAAACATCATAATTTGTTACCTCTAAAAACAGCTGTATCGCAGTAAAGCTCCGCAGAAGAATACGAACGCCGTCTCAGTCGTCCCTTACAGCTGATTGGTTGTCTACCATTGTGACGTCACGTCGAACTTGCTGCTCCACCCCTGCAGGCATCCTACGGTTTTTCACGTGGTATTCGCAACGGCGAAGAGGGAAGTAGACAGGTATCAAATCAAACCTCAAAGCATGTACCTCTAACTCCGCTCAGTTTTATCGGGGTATCTATAGTCGCTGCATGGGACCAAAGACGGAGGTTCTATCATTATTTGTTCTTGTAGGAACTCTCCGTTGAATTATTTCGTAAGCCTCAATATCACAACTGTAATGTGGGCTCACTGACTGATGGGCCATAATCGTAAGCCTCAATATTACAATTGCAATCCATTTCATCCCCTAAACTTCTCACCTGACCATTATCAGACATTCCAACATCTCAACTACAACCTCTTCCCTAAAAAGCTCGGGGGGAGGGGACTGAAGCGTTTACTTACATTACTTGGGGAGAGAGGCTCAGCTTCCTCATTTGCAGTCGAACAGTTGAACTGGCAGGACTGACGCTCGCACGGCGAATTGCTGGCCGGAGGTTGCGAATACTTCCAGTAGGTGATCGGCAGCTATAGGCCCGAACTAGGCTCTTTTTTTCCTAAGTAAAAAAAACATACAAGGTGATTTTCCTTTTAGTTCATTTTATATACTTTAGCTTTTACATTTAGTGCATGTATATATCTTTTGTACACGTTTTATACATATAGTTCATTTTCCAGCTTGAGCCTAAAGAGGACCCTTGGCAAGAAAGGCCTAAATATAGCTCTAATAAAATGCAGCTGACGTATTCGTTTTGCATTGTCAAGTATATATCTTGTTTTTTTATTTTTTTAATGCAATTTTTTCTTCTAAAAATGAGAGGGTAGACAGGGCTGATTTAACCAACAGAACGAAATTAACTTCATAGCCTACTTCCTTGCCGAACTCGAGAACGAAAGTTCTCGAAAAAAATTTTCCTAGTTCCCTTTATCCCTCGGATTGAGTAAGCACGTCTTTCCCAACTTTCTGGTTTTCAACTCGGTTACGGCAGTCATGTCTATCCGAGGCAAAAACCAACACCATTTCCCAGATCCCGAGTCTTATGGTGAGCATAACTCTCGTTCCGGTTATGCGATCCGGATGAAACATGACAGGTGGAAAAGCACACGTACTAAATCTTCTATTTGCAAGTCCGGATCGGCTCCGGTAAATGTGGGGGAGTGGGGGGGAGGGGTACCGGAAACCATGCTGCACGCTTAACATGCAGAGATCGGTACGAAAATGTTTAAGTCATAAACCCTAGATGAACCACTCACAGATTCGAGGGATTCCGCCAAAGTGTGTGTGGGGGCGGGGGAGAGGAAGGGTTCCAGAAATTTTATGGCAGGCAGAACTACCGAGCGAGTGATCCGATATAGACAGAACTTGATAGTTGGCAAGAGCATGCCATTTCCTGATCAAGACCGGATCCGGACCTTGTGGAGGGACTTGGGGAGGGAGTCTCGAATCTTGTGACATACACAACCCTCGAACGAGTGATCGGATACGGATGGAACTTGATAGTTGGCAAGAAAATGTCATTTCTGGATACCAACCTTTGTGAGGGACTTGAGGTGGGGTCTTGGAAATCTTGTGGCATGTACAACTCTCGAATGAGTGATCAGATACAGATGAAACTTCTGTTGGCAAGAGCATTGATTCAGACCGAATTAATCCGGCTCTCGTGGGAGGACTTGGGGAGGAATCCCGGGAATCATGTTGCATGCACAGCTCTAGAACGAGTGATCCGATACTGATGGAACGTGATAGTTTGTAGGAGCATTTATGGATCCAGACCGGATCCGGACCTTGTGGGGGACATAGGGAGGGTTCCCGGAAATCCTGTGACACGTATTCACGACAGGGTACTTCCAGCTGGGTTAGGAGGATGAAATTTTCCACGCAAAAATAGCTTCAATCTCAGACTTAGGGACTAATAACACTCAAATGGGTATGCATTTGGTTTTGAAGTTCCATGGATCGATGAATCAGCTGACTATAAGCTTCGAAATTAAACCGTATCGGCTACCCTAAAAATATCTCGCACGTATATTTTTAGTATTCTTTCGTCTGGTTTTCATAGTCCAGGGGAACAGCAGAAAAACAATGAATCGCTTGTTCACACTGTAGTTTCACCTGGACCCTTAACCTACAATATAGCCTACGTATGTCTCGGGTTTTTCTCCGCGCTGAACTTGTAGGACGGATGGGATAGTCTAAAACAAGGAACGGAAAGGAAGGGCATGGTGCAGGTGGAGCGAGAAACAGAAAGACGTACTGGCACTAAGGGGATAGAATACTAAAAAGAGGAACGATGCAACAGGAGGAAAGATTACAAAACGGTGGTCGCACGCGAGTTCTCAAGCTACGTCGCTTTCCGTTTCTTATTTTAGTCAATCCCAAGAGGACATCTTCTTTCACTCGATCCCACGTACCACCGAAGTTTTCTTTCAAAACACTCTGCGAAATAATATTTCTTTTTTCGGAACGCGCTTTCAGAAAAGCTTTTCCTTTAAGGATTATGCCGGTGAACGAAAGACTCCAGTCTCTCCTTTCCTCTCTTCACTCCCAGCGTCTGGGGGAAACATATTCGTACCTCCAGCGGTTTATAGGAAGATGTTCCAGTTCGTCTATCTGACAGGCAACGCCTGGGGCTGCAGTTGATGCCTCGGTCCGGACTGCTGAGGATGCTTCTCCGCTCGCAATTCAATCCTCGGTTTATACTGAAAGAGTTCGGAAGCAATAAAGCAACTTTCACATTAGCTGCGTTTTTTACTGTCACCAGAGACCCATAAATTTCCTTTACAGGGGGCTTGTCAATAAGAGATTTCTGATGCTATCTTGACCGCACGGAAGATAGTTCGAGAAATACCCACGGTCCAATAACATTCAAGACCAGATAGACAAAATTTGGGATTGGCTGCTGGCGCCCTGAGGGAGGAGTCTCTTTGGCACGCACGTCCAATGAGGCAAACAAGAATGCAGATTCGAACCAAGTGGGATTTTTGAAAAGTTGGACTGATTCGGTCAACATAGCAATATAGAAGCATAGGAAATGACAAGCCCCCTGTAAAGGAAATTTATGGGTCCTTGCTGTCACCCAGTTAACCGACCTGGAAGATTTCCCATTACATGCCGTTTTCTTCCTTCGGTTAACCGACTAAATCCTTCTTAGCTGTTTTTTAGTCGCCTGAGGCTGTAGTTCCGTCCAACCGATCTACGTTCGTTCTCGGGCAGGAAATTCGAATTGTTCATGTAATACTGGAGAATGCGAAATAAAAGCCGTTTTTTGTGTCGTCGGGCGAACAGGATGGGATGCCAAAAAACGGCTTGTAGTGATAAACAAGTCGGTTAACTGGATGACGGAGAATTGGCAAAAACGCAACTATTGACGGGTCGCTGCGATACGTTTATCTTGCGTTGCGTACTGGTTGCGTAGCGTATCTTTCACACCTGCGAGAGATGCTTTCAAGCTGGATGCGGATTTGCGTTTTCCTTTCTCGGTTTCTTCTGTTGGATTTTCGTCTCTTTCATCATTAGTAAGTTTTTCTTTGCCATTAGTAGGTAAAGAAGAACCGCCTACTTTACGGACGGCACCGGTGCCGGCACCGCTGATTTCGTTCGGTGGCCTGCCGGTGCCGGAAAAGAGTGTACAGCAGATGCTTGAGAGTGGGTAACCCCTTAGTCTGGGCGCGGACAAAAACAATCTTTACCTTACAAATGACCCGACAGAGTTCTTTCTGCTTAGAGGGGCATTTTTCGAATAAGAGACAGAATGGTCAACGCTACATCTGTGCTGACATCTAGTGGTGCTTGGAGAGGCATGCGGGGTTGCTGCAGTTTGTGTGATTACAGGTTGATTGCTCCAGCCATTCGCAACGACCTGACCTCGCAGGAGACATTCTATAAGGAAAACGGCATTTTTTTTAATCAAAATCAGACAGCCTGTCCAGAATGTTAGGAGATGTGTCATCTGCATGTGACCTCACAATCAATCCCGTGCTTTCGTACATCGGCGAAAGCATGGGAACGATTCAGCTCAATAATTGGTCCCGGCCCGGGGTCCCGTTTTGGGAGGACCCAATTTGTATTCAGCCAATTTTGAATGTACTCTATTATGTGTATGGTAAGTCGCAACAGTAGGCTATATTGTGATTTAATATGGTAAGTTCTGTCAACACTTTTGTTTTTAGGTTTGGGTTTGGGGTTTGAGGTTGACGGTTGGAAAGGAAGGTAATGGAGGGAGTGGGTGGGGGTCATGGACTCTACTCCGATACTAAACCATCCGGATAGGCCTAGAGAGTTCGGAATGTATCACTATGCCGGACACGAGATACTGAGTCCTACTTAAAGTTTAACCGAAAAGGGCTGGGATAGGACAGTCTAGTTACCCATCACTTGTTCACTTAAATTGGCTTGAAGACCCGTTGAAAATGCGTTACTTCGTTGTTCCGCTATTCACGAATAACCGATTTTCAAATAGTGGAACTTCCGTGTGACTTGTGGTGCGTCTATGCGCTTGTATTTTTGTTGTATGCCTTACGAGAAAGATTTATCATTTTTCTGGTTCAGGCACTAAGCAATCGTCACCAATCTCACCACTGCCCACTGAAAAGCCGCATTTGTGTTGAGATTAAAATTTCCCGCGTCATAGTAGAATTTGTGCTGTGGGGACGGCCAGAGATATTCTGAGCCTCATAACTAGAGCAGTTAGTGGAAAATCAAAAAATCCCTTTGCAGAATCCAAATAATTCAGTGTATCCAATTAAATGACACACAAATAAGTTGGCTTTTCAGTTAAGCTTTAAGGTTGGATGGGTTTAGTGCAATAGAAAAAAGCCGTAAAGAATATTACGCAGAGGACGACACTCTACGCGCGTGTTGTATCTATTCAGTTCAAGTGGAGGTGAGACATCTAGCGGCAACTGCTGGGAATGCTTAGAGTACTGTGTGATCACTAGAGAAGCAGTGCGAGTAGACATAAGAAATGAGTTTAATCATACTTCTTTGGTTATCGAACTAATCTGGGCAACTATGTTCCCGTGCCAACGAACTTGCTCGCCAAGTCCTAAGGTAGATCAGTAAATGTCAACACAGCCAAAGGTTTCAGATGGATCCCAGACCTGGATATCTTTCCCCCCCTTCTTCCTACCATTATGGCAGCCTGCTGAAGCTATAGGATTAAATAGCATTCAATAATAATATGTGCCGACAACAGCCTAACAGTTTCAGCAGGCAAACAATCTTCCTTCACTGAAAATCTCCGTTCGGTCTGGAACTCTCTTACAGAATTCCGGCTAAGCTAGCCATCCCAGGCCCAAACTAGCAGCATTTCTTGATACCACATCATATTCTCATACCCTACAACAACCCATTCAACGCTTTAATCATGAAATTAATGTGCCCTCAACACTTTCGGTGTCTCCGGCAAGAGATGTTGACTGATGAAAACGGGGAAAAACTGAAACTAATCAGTTGGCTATAGGGATGATCACAAACTAAATGTTTTCTTTCTGCAGAATCCTAACATCCGCCAGCATTATTCGCAAAAGCAGAAAATAGCTTTCAGACTTTTAAGCAACAGGTAAGCTAAACTCTTTCGCTTACTGATTGTTCAGCAAGTCGAATTGCAGTGACTAGCTCAAGTTACACGCCCATTCTTCTTGGAAATGTGGAGAATTTTAAGCAGAAATTTAATGACAGAAGAGCCTCAACACAGAATATTAAAAGAAAGAAATACTGCAAAATATTTATGGCTACATTTTATTTTTACTTTTTATTCAAATACCAGCTAAATGTTTTCCGAAACTGAGTTTCCGAATTGTGCTACTAGCTCGTACTGAGTCCTGGTGCCTAGCGACTTCGATGAGGATTAAATCCTATAGAATCTTTCAAATCGGCAATTCTTTCACCCCCCACGGAGCATCTGAAGTTATGGCTAGTTGGACCCCTCCGGGCTTTTAAATGGCTAGGAGGGCTGGAATTTGCCATCCTAGCCCAAGAACGTAATCATATCCCCAAAAAACATGCTGGTACGCGCTATAACCTTACGCTTAGTCTTTAAACGGCGCTGAAATTTCCATGTCTACCACTAATGGTTGAGGTGTAAGGTATGTCTATTAACATGACCTTACGTTGACTCGAGGAAATCCAAGCCAAGTTGCATAAAACACATCTGAGTTATCGCGATTTATAACCACGGTCTGGTGGTCAAATTCACGATAGCACAGATCCAGTTTCGTTCCAGATCCCAAAAGCGGTGGTCGTCATTCTACTGCCCCCACCCCTCTCCACCGTGAACAACGATGTACATTAAAAATCAAGCTTGTGACCCCTACCGCAGTTAGAACGACAGGAAATTTCTCCAGGCGGAGAAGCTCGCCTTGAAAACTAGTAGAATAAATGACGTGTCCCTTTCCGACAGTTTAGCTGTTTGTTTCGAAGTCTTTCCCCATAATTCAGTGGCACGAAATTGCTAAGTTTTCAGAACTGCTACTGGAGCGAGGGGTTTCTCAATCAGCACATTCTGATAACGAGCTCGCGAGAGACAAGCTATTTGTAAGAACAAAAGAATCTCTTTCTTTCCGACGACAAAGTCTAGGCGGCAAGAACCGGTTAGATGACATGAATTCTCTTGACCTTTCTTTGCAAATGTTTTTAATATCCAGGATCCTACAATATTAGAGGGATAGGTTTTCGGACGATTTGGCGTGCTTCAGATACAGCGCTTCCTATCAATCCACAATACCTTTCTTTCAAGCATTTTTTTTTACAACTGGCATAATACGATTTACCTTTGAAAAAAAAATATATTATGTAGGCTACGTATAGTCAGTGTATAAAATAGGGCCGAGCTAACGACACTTTACTGGCCACACATTTTAGACGCCTTAGCTTTCTTGATCCAGCCAGTTTCAATTTTCTAGGAAAATTAAAGGAACTTGATCGCACATACAATCCCCATGAGGAGAACAGGGTTGCCACTTCACACAAAAATAAATCACTCTATCATGAAAACAATAATTTCAACCAGTCACTAAAAGAAAAAAATGGCGAAAAAAAGCGGCGTGGAAATTTGGGGACGAAACTTAATTGATGCCCTAAGAACCCTTGAGTCCTGAGTCCTAGGTAAGATCTAGTCTAAATAATAGGAATATCCAGCGATGAAAGAGTTAGCACCCCCTTTTTATTCTGCCTCTGGAAGCCATTAGTGAAAAACAAATATCCCACGACTCCGTTAAAAATTAAGTTTTATGGAACTTTCGGGAAAAACAGAGGGAAGGAAACTGCCTTTACCTTTTTCTAAATTGCATTTCGGTTCGTACTGCGGATCTCCCGGCAAGCCATTCATGAATGACTCATTCTTGCTAGCACGATGCCTCTTCCTTTCCTCCTAAAGCGAAAAAAGGGTTAAGTGAAACCGAAAAGAGGTTTGGTTAGTTATAACATATTATATACATAAAATTTAGTTATATATGTAGTTCTAACATAAAATAATTGATCGGCTAGTAGCCCCTCCCTTGAAAGTTGATATGTGAATTTCGGTCACGGTCAGTTTCAGGCACGCGGGTCAGCGGCCACTGGGAGCAGGGTTGCCACTTGTCACACGATAGCGATAATTGTCACTCTACTTTGTTTTTGTCACTCTTGGGACATAACGTAGGACATAAAATTAATCTGTTTAAAAAACGATCAAATGTGTCACTTGCAGCAGGGACTAGGCCTACTTCGCTTTTTTCATGAAAATAAAATTAAGATGTCTCATTATTGCAGTGGCCATTCTGACCAGAAGTGACCATTTTGCATTTTTTCATCAAAAGAAAATTTCACTCCCATTTCATGCTCTGTTTTGGGCCACAAGTCACTCTCTAAACGTTTTAGATGTGGCAACCCTGAATGGGAACGGCAAAGCAGCGCAGAAATTTGGTGTCAGAAGAATTTCAGAACTGGCCGAGACTCGATGCCAGGTAAAAAGTCAGTGTGAATGCGCCTTAAATACACAGCCAATGTTTGCTTAAAGTTCCGATAAAGTTGCTTTATGATCTGTGGGGAGTTTTATTTCTATAAAAAGTTCTTACAGCGGCACTACAACGATCGCCGAGAGCTCGTGGTTTCACAGCCACGGTTGCATCCAACCGGGTTCCATACATTATTCTCTGGACTCTACCCGTACTCCCGGACTTAACCGGGTTTCCGGAATTTTACCCCTTCCCCCTCCCCTTCCATGATTTTCCATTATTTGCTCGACCATCTTAGGCCGAATGAGAGGTTCGAAGATGGAACTAAACTTACATGCAATAACATTACGGGAAATCAGCGAGACCCTGCGTGCTACTGGGGTTGGATTGCCCTAAACCTCTCATAGACCCCAAACACTACTTAGGTAAAGGAAATCCCAATAAGCGGAAAACGAACGATGAAATGAAAATGCAAGCACAAATGACACCGATAAGAAAAACAAGAGCTGAAAGCTCATATGGCACTTGTAAGAAGAGTTAGCATGTTTGTCAGATGCGGTTTGCAGTTGTCAAGGCTGAATCTTTCCTTCCATTGACAACTGTTAGAATAGAAGTTTTGTCTTACTGAGGTTCCGGATCCAGTCCGGATTTGAAACTGAACATTAGAGACACTTGCATATCCGATTAATCGTTTCGAAGTTAAGCGTTACTAGTCTCAAGATTCCCCATCCGTCCTGTCCCCCACAGTGGCCGGATCGGAGATATGATTATTTCCATGTTCATCTGGTGGGGTCCCTATATGCCTGTCAATTTTCATCGTCCTAGCTTATTTCGAAGCGTTTAACGAGATTTCCGGTGCCCCCTTCAAGTCCCCCCCCCCCCCAGTTATCGGATCCGACCCTGATTTGAAACTGAACATCTGAGACATTCGTTCTTGGAGCTTGTCAAGTTTCATTCATGTCCTATTACCCGTTCCAAAGTTATTCATGTTAATAGTTTCCGAATTTTCCATCCCTCCACTCCCCCACGATAGCCGGGTGGAGGAAGTGATTATTTCCAAGTTAATCTGGTCGGGTCCCTGAAATGCCTGCCAAGTTTCATCGTCCTAGCTTATGAGGAAGCATTTCACGAGACTTCCGGTTCCCACTCCAGCCCCCCTCCCAGTTATCGGATCCGGTCCAAATTTGAAACTGAACATCTGAGACACTTGTTGTTGACACTTCTCAAGTTTCATGCATGTCCGATTACCTGTTCCAAAGTTTATGCATGTTACTAGTTTCCGTATTCCTCATCCCTCCACTCCCCCCACGATGGCCGGACCGAGGAATTGATTATTTCCAAGTTAATCTGGTCGGGTCCCTGATACGCCTGCCAACTTTCATCGTCCTAGTTTATTTGGAAGCGTTCACGAGTTTTCGGTGCCCTCCTCCTGCCCCCCTCCCATTTTTCGGAGCCGGCCCTGATTTGAAACCGAATAATTATATCTGAGAGATTTCTTCTTAACACTTGTCAAGTTTCATGCGTCCGATTACCAGTTCCAAAGTCATTCATGTTACTAGTTTCCGGATTCCCCATCCCTCCACTCCCCCACGATGGCTGGATCGGGGAAAGGATTATATCTAAGTTACTGTGGTCGGGTCCGTGATACGCCTGTCAATTTTCATTGTTCTAGCTTATGTGGAAGCGTTTGACGAGATTTCCGGTGCCCCCCTCCAGCCCCCCCCCCAGTAATCGGATTCGGTCCGGATTGAAACAGAACATCTGAGACACTTATTGTTGACAATTCTCTAGTTTCATCCCTGTCCGATTACCTGTTCCAAATAAGTTATGCATGTTACTAGTTCCTGGATTCCCCATCCCTCCGATCCTTCCACGATAGCCGGATCGGGAAATGATTATTTCTAAGTTAATCTGGTCGGGTCCCTGATGAGCCTGCCAAGTTTCATCGTCCTATAGCTTCTGTGGAATTGTCCGAACTAGCAAAACCGGGAAAGACCGTCGAATAATTTCGATTGCAGTCGGTCTTATTTTGATCCGTAAAATTTAGCTACTCTTGCATTCGACTCAGCATACTCTCATAGCGCAACGGTAAAGCGTTGGACTTTGAAACTGGCGATGCGGGATCGATCCCACTTGAGGACCTTTCCTTTTGCTCTTTTTCGCTGCCCTTGTTATTTGTTTTCCGGACTCCCGGATCCGGGGAAAGTCGGATCGGGAAAGTGATTATTTGTAAGTTGATCTGGTCGGGTCCCCGATAAGCCCGCCAAGTTTCATCGTCCTAGCATATGTGGAAGTGCCCGAACTAGCAAAAGCGGGACAGACCGACAGACCGACAGACATTAGGATCGCTATATGGCACTTGAGTAAGCTCAAGTGCCATAAAAAAGCATGACCATAAGCTTCATACACAGACAGGCGATATAATTATACTAGCTTTTATAATTCATTTATGAAACCAGAGGGCTACATATGCGGAAGAGAGGATAATGCTCATAAATTTTCGAAAAAAATTACATGGAAATGCCTGGCTCGTGAGAATTCTACAAAATTGACCTACAGTATATGCCCGAAGGATTTTCGCACTATTTCCAAAAAAAGTCCACCATCTTTGAGAGTTTATTCGTGCTAGCACATGTATCTCGTCAGTAAAGTTTTGGGACTTCAAAACATAGCAGCGTTCAGTGTAATAATAATAATGATAATTAATAAAAAAAACAAAACAATACGGCCATACCCAGTTGGCCAGAGGCGCCAATAAATTTCAAACCAAAAAACAAAAACACAAACTATTTTCTTCTCTCCATTAAGATTAACACGAAGAAATTTGTCGTGTTTGCGATACCAAGGAAGAGAAAACCATCAACCAACTCAACTGTACCCCGTGAAGGCAGTGTTGCCACTGGACGCAGAATTCTGTGATTCTGTCACCGATTTTCGCTTCCTCGGCAAAGCGAGGCATAATTCTGCGACCGGTTCTTTACCAGTAAATTAAAAATGAAGCAAAAAAGCTGAGACATATAACTATGAAGATGATACAGCGAGATTTCTAGTTAAAAAGTAGTAAAAAGATTCAGTTTCGTAGGCGCCAGAATGTCACAAGTTTTTGCAGCCAAAAATCGCAGGTTCCGTCAGAGAAAAGTGGCAACACTGCGTGAAGAAAGCTCTTGCGATGACATTGTCCTAAAAGGTGGTCAATGGTATCTTGCCCAGAACAACAAAGTGGGCAACTGTAGTGGGCAATTTCAAAGTGGGCAACTTCATGGCGAAGGTCACAAATCTTAATGCGTACAACAAAACGAAGCAAGACCATGACGTAAAGCAGCCGTATTTTTTCCCAAGCGAGGGCGGGGGGGCTCAAAGCCCTAGTCAAGCGACTGAGATGGACATAAAAAGATGGATGTGGGGAAGAGAACAGTAACACAAACGACTCTCGGTCACAGTGTACTAGGCTAGAAGCAAAGCAACACCAAGTGCAAAGACATAGACATCGCAACATAGACACTTTGTCGGCGAGCGTTTTAACGCGGAAACGCGGTCTATCGGGTAAATCGTCATCAAATCAATCCATAAAGGTAGGGGGAGGGGTACACAGTGAGGATTGGCGGTGCAGTAAGCTTTCATGTACAAGCTAAGATCAAGAGCTACCTCGCTAAGGTTGGGGTTCTGTGCGGACTGAGCTATCGCAACGTGGACAGCCTGGCGGGCCTCCTGCTTCTCAACGTTCCGCTGCTCGCGCTCTATCCTCTCCACTCGCTACAAAGGGTTAAATGTGAGGATCGTGAGTTGGCTGATTAAAGAACATATCAAAACCTGGACTTGCTATATCCCAATATCAGAGACGATTTCAGGCATGAAGCTTGAATCAATAGTTAATAATAATAATGAGAATTATGCTCTTAAATTGTAAGGAACTTTGAGGATCTGAGAATCCCGACGTCACCGAACCAGGTCCAGGTGGGGAGCAAAGAGGTTAGCGACACCCTGAAGGAAGTGAATTTGTGCAATTTTTTCCTATTCTAGCTTTATTTAGAGCTATTTGGAAATTAATGTGATTGATTGATTGATACAAAAAAATGAAAAAAAAACTGTTTAGTGTTTAAGATACGTTCCACGCAGGTTTCACGGAAGAAAAAGGTTGCTCGGATTACAATATAGCTAGAGAGGGGTGGATTTTGAGAAGGAACAGCGTTTTTGAGGTCCTCTTTAAAACGTAATGGATAAAGAAAGAGTTGTTAATTAGTAAAGAACTTCTTCACTGACGACCTGTCTAAGAGGAAAGAAAGAAAAAAGGAACGAAATACGCATGACGAATTTAGACATTCCGGAATCACGACTTCACTCCTAAGTCACAGAACAGTGAGTGATATTTACTGATATCCTCTAACAATCAGCTCAACTTCCATCATTTGAAAGCTCAAGCTTTCGTTACAAGTAGTTTTCGTTCATCTCTGACCCCGAAAGTATTGATCCCGTCCCATGAATGTATCGCTAGAAATTTGGACAGAACCTTCCGAAGTCGACATTTATTCCGATGAACACTGTCATGTTGTCATCTCAAGATGGGTTTGCTAGAGATCAGGTGACCTATATTGGGAAACGGGACCTTCGGAAAATAAAGAAAGACGACCAGAAATTCCGCACGATAGGAATAGGGGAAATAATAAGAAACATGGAAATGGCGAAAAACATTAAATGCAAAAGGAAAAAATAAAATAAAAGGATGATTCGCCACAGGTCATGACCCGTGCTGGGAAATACTTCAGTTACAAAACACAAGACAGAGCAATTTAGCTACATAGAGCCTGGAAACACAGTTTCGAAGACTACGGAAAAGTAACAAATATAAAGCAAAGATGAGATCATAACAAACTGGAAAAAAAGAGAAAAAAAATAGGGAACAGAAAACAAGAACGGGATCCGAAATATACAAATTACCGTAATAGTTTTCACATATAGGTAGCCTAAGCTTTGAAGTATGATTTAATGTAATTATATATACACTTTTTTCATTTTCTTTACCATACATCGTCTCTACCTAGACGGATTATAAATAAAATTCAATTCAACTGAAATGTAAAATATAATATAACGTAACATATTGCTGTGCCTAGGTACTACCAGCCTTGGCAAGTGATCTGCTAGGTGGTCGGAGGGCATTTTAGCGGAATAGGTGGTGCCGCATAAAAGCTAGCAGATGCAGCAAAATAAGAAATAAATATACGAGTTATATTCGAGGGGCAGACTCCTTCGTCAATGATTGCACGTGTGTAGGGGTTTGTAAAATCCTATGACAGCTGTACAAGCATGTAATCTAGCTGGAAGTGTTTGTTCTATTCTAGATACAGTGCAAATATAATAAAATCCTAAATACAAGTCACATCTCTGTTTGTGCAGCAGTGCCTTACTAAAATGGTAAGGTTGCAGGCGCTTTACCTGTGATCCATGATTTTTCTACAAGAAATTACAAATAAAGTAATGCGAACTCATGGTACGGCAGCCATTGTTTCATTTTTATCTGGCGATCAGTTTGACTATTTGATAAATTAACCTAACTAGTACCGATTCCCAGCGTTCCCCTCCCGGACTTGGGTTTGTTAAGGATCGTTTGTTTCTTCTGAGACATGTCTAGTCTGAACTGTATTTTGTATTTATATACTTGATGCATACCTTCCCGGGTTTTCGTCCCCCTTAAATACGCAATATTCTAGAACGTTATAAGGAATTTCATTGTCATTGAACGTCATTGAACACTTCTCGTTAGCTCAGGCCATTTTGATCGAAAAATATGAAAAATATGAATTCAGCGAAACTATTAGCCTCCGATACACAACTTTGGCCATAAAGTATGTCAATGATTTTCTAAGCCTTTCCTGTTTGTTCAGAAATGCTGACTATAAGATCTTTTGTAGAATAAGCAGATCCTTATCGCTCCCCAACAAACGTCCGCCTCAATAGAAACTGTTCAGATACGGAGCATCGGTGGGAAAATTATTACCACTCCGCAAATTTCAGGGGCTTTTACATAGAAAACTTGGGGATCGGAACTTTTGCAGAGTTCTTCGTAAAAAAGAAATGTAATTTAAGCATGGAGGGCTACACAGAAAATTGAGGCCATGACCTTGTTGTTCGATTCCGGAATCGCAATGTATAAGTAAACAAACTTTAATATTTGTACACTGCAGGTGAACAGCTATAGTTGTTCCTTCAGCTCAGGCCACGGTCTAGTGTTATTTATTTTTATTTGTTTTATCACGTGGAGAGTTTCTTATGAGTTGTGAATGTATACGGCACGGAGCGAGTCTTGCTTTTTCTTTTTCTTTGAACTACAGAGGAAAGACCCATTTATAATTATAATGGGAAGTTATAATGGGAATGTGTGCGAACCGGTACAAGGGGGCAGACAAAGTCCTTGGGTCTTAAAAAATTTAAGCCCCGCAAACAAAATCATCCGAGAGGTACCTGAATTCATTTGTCCCTTATTTTATTAAAGGACACCTGAAATGAAGAGTACCAAGTATCATCCCCATCTGTATGATTTCCGTTAACATTGCCTGCAGAAAACCCAATCCAAATACGAAATAGTGTTTCCAAGTTATGATTTTTGCTCCATTTTGCATCTGTCCTTATTTCAGTACCGAACAATTTTAGAAATGAACAAATGTCTCCAATCAACCCTCCTTCTGGAACATTCTTTAACCAGTTAAGCCCAAACGTATATTTATAAGATATTCCAATACGATCCGGCCAGCGCTGTACAAGATTTGAATGAATTGCGCTTTTTGTCTTGGAGTCTGCATGTGCAAACCTCCAGAAACGAACATCCCTATTTTGAAAACGTCACGCTCAGGAGAAGAATGGTCTCCGTGGCCATGTCTGTACATGCATTCTCCATGATGAGTTCAAGTATGGTTTCATTGTTCAGGTGTCCTTTAAGCATTTTAACTCGACAAATCTTTGAGTGTATTGTATTATGATTGTAATCCGCTGTAATGTTGACAATCCGAGGCTAGCTGTATGTAGGAGAAATAAAACCGATTTGATTTGATTTGATAATTTCTATTTATCGTGATTGTTTAACATGGGGACAAGCTAACGAGATTCCAGTGACGATATACTATTTTTGTCGAAATCTGAACCTAACTTCGGGCTGGCTAGGACATCGTCTCTGGTCGCGACGAGATATTACTTTTCTTAAAGAAGCAATAACAAAGGGTGTCTCTTACCTCAGCAGAAAAACCTTCAACTAAAATGGCGACGAGCAGATTGAAAAGAACATAATTCCCAAATGTCATGAGAGCTACGAAATAGAACGAAGCCCAGTGACTCGTCTTCTCCATCCCGTTGAAGAGGACCACATTCCAGTCTTCCTGAGTGAGAATCTGTAAGACAAATGAGCTCAGACCTTTAAAGCCCAATGGGCACTAACTATGCTTTAATTTTTATAAAATGCTTCACACATACACATTTCTGACTTCCACCAGATAGCGCTTCAAAAATAAGCCGTTTTCTTGATGGTATTGCAAGCCGCGAAAATTCAAAAACTCTCGGCCATGTACGAAAATCAGTCGTCCATCTCTGTTGCTGGCAGATTGATCCAGTGTTATCTGATGAAACCTTCTGTTGTTTGTAGTATCCTACCGAAGAAAAGTTTTGTTTTCTGGATGTAAAGTTACAACACTGACAAAGTTTACAAACATAACCGACCTACTTGCAGCTGATTCCAGAGCTTACAAGGAATTCTCAGTTAACACCGTTAATCCGAATATTTGTCAACAATACACATAACCCGGAGTATAATATAATAACAACGATTGGTTAAGAAAAACGAAAATCCGATTATATTTGTCGAAGCTAGTAAACCAAAGTATCTTCAACCGTTTGAGACAAAACAAACAGGCAAGCCTGGGCCGGTGGGGGGGGGGGGGTCCTGACAAATTTACGAGCGGAGAGAGAAATACAATTAACTGTGTGCCCAACAGACCGGATTAAATTTCAAATCTATTTATCTTGGTGTGGCTGATGAAAAAAGCTGACTAATTAAACAACGAAACAAAGGAGCAGGATGGGGAAGTTAAATAAAGATTCTGCTAGTTTAGCCCCCCTCCCCTTCAACACAGACATCCTATAAAGACTGAGGTACTCAGACAGAATTGGAAGAGGGTGGCACCACATTCATACTGGAAGGTTGTGAGGTTAAGTGAAAGGCTTAAGAAACCTCACAAAGCCCGAACAACCTGGATCTACCTCCTACCAGGGACCCATAAATTTCCTACAATGCCTCGCCATTCAAAGGGCTTGTCAATAAGATGTCAATAAGATTCGAGAAATACCCACAGTCCAATCACGTCCAAGGCCAGAAAGAAAAAAATTGGGATTGGCTGCTGGCGCCCTGGGGGAGGAGTCTCTTTGGCGCGCACGTCCAATGAAGCAAACAAGAACGCCGATTCGACCCAAGTGGGATTTTTGGAAAGTAGGCAAGGGTCAGGCAACATAGCATATAGAAGCATAGGAAATGACAAGCCCCCTGTAAAAGAAATGTATGGGTCCCTGCTCCTACCAAGAACAAAAATCACAAGAACCTCGACCATGCAGAGTCGAATATATTATAGATACCCAGCCCGATGCAAACAAGCGGAGGGTAGGAGTATCGCGAAACATCATAATTCGTTACTCTACAAACAGCTATATCGCAGAACAGCCCCGCAGATGAAATTTCATTAGGAACGCCGTCCGAGCCGTCATTTAAAGCTGATTGGTTGTTTACCAGTGTGAGCGCGCATGTGACGCGCTGCAAAGGATGCCAGCAGGCATCCTACAGTTTTTCATCTCGTATGCGCAGCGGCGAAGAGGGAAGTAGACGGGTATCAACTCAAAGCTCGCTGCAAGTTTCTCTAGCTCCGCTTAGTTTTGTCGGGGTATCCATAGTTGCTGCATGGAACCAAAGACAGCGGTTCTACTGGATTATTTGCTCTTGCTTCTACCTAGGCAAAAACACGCGAATCTGTTTCTTCCCTTCCCTTTGCAGGATTTTCGTGAAGACCCCATAAATTCTGACCAATTTAATGAACTCCAAGGGACAAATCCAAGCGGCCGTCCGACAGGCCTCAATCTCGAAATGTAATAACAAAAAATGCTAGATGAGCTGGAGCAAAGGACTTCAGATCTTTTAGAAGACCCCGTGAACTTAAAGTTTAACGAAATAGGGCTGAAATGGGAAAATCTAGTTGCCCATCACTGCTTGAATATCCGATGAAAATGCTTTACATCGTTGCTCCGCTATTCACGAATAATCGATTTTCACACAGTGGATTTTCCTCGTCGGATTTGTGATACGTCTATGCGCTTGTACCTGCGTTGTATGCTTGACAAAAACGATTTACGAAAAATAAGTGTTCACGCAGTGAGCAAGTATTCACCAAGCTGATAACTAGCAACAGAAAAGCCGCGTTTGAATCGAGTTTCAAATTTTCCGCGTCACAGTAGAATTTGCAAAATTTTCCGCGTCACAGTAGAATTTGTATTGTGGGGACAGCCGTAGAGATTCTGAACGTCACTACTAAAGCAGGCAGTGGAAAATCAATTTCCCTTAGCAGAATCCAAATTATTCTGTGTATTCAGTTAAACGATACAAAATAAGTTGGCTTTTCAGTTAAACTTAAAAAAAAAGAGTTCAAACCTGAAAGACCGTTACTGTGGCCCAGAGCAGAGAGTCGAAATGCTTCCTGTCGCAGATGCAGGTCGGATCCAGCTTCGCTGTCGCAGTACAACCGCAGTTCGTTCCGTCTAATCGCATGCAGAACTTGCCTCCAAAAAGGTACATGCCCAAAACACTGTAAAAAGTGCCTTTGGGTACTAGCATGCAGACTATATCTACAGCTTAACTATAGTTATGCTGCATAAAGGAACCTTCCACGTTAGTGAGCAATTTCAAGCCTTGAAAGGGGCTGGTCCCCTCCCGTCACCAAAACGAGACCCTCGGTATCTCAAGCGAACAATGGAGCTGTTAGTACGCTTAGAACAGGCAATTACGACTAAGATCGTATAATGTTATAGACAGATAAATATTCTTTCATCCCAAGCTGACTGCGAATCATAGTTGATAGTGACAAACTGATACGTCAGCTGAACTTTAGAGCGATGCACAAGTTCACTTCCCAGCTTGAGCCTGAAGAGGACCGTTGCCAAGAAGGACCGAAATATCACTCTAATAAAGTTCAGCTGACGTACCCGTTTGTCATGATCAACTACAGACAGATATAATATAACAATAAAAAATATAATATGTATATCTATCGAGAGAGAGAGTATAATCTATATAACAGAATATAACACAATACCCCATTTCTCTGAAGATTGCAAATTGCCTGATAGCTAAGGGATAGGGCAGCACTTGCTTCTAGGTTTAAAAAAAAAAAAATTCTAAATTTTTTCTTCGCTTCCTTTACAGTTTCTGAAACCCGTGACACGTGAGACTATCACCGACGATGTAAGGTTCCAATTTGCAGCATAAATGGTTTCATTAGGATCTCTCAAACGGCACAGCTAAGATTGGGACTGTTTTCTAATACACCTTTGTCAGCGAAAGGCATGATCTATTTGCTTAGGATTACTTACTTACAAGCAGATTTCGCAATCAAACCCTGAAAGCTAACGTCTTGAAGACTTAAACTAATCTAGCGTGAATGGTTTTGTGAAATGAGTAGATGCAAGGTGCACAGAGGTGCTAGCCAATGAGAAAGCAATTCATAGTACACGTTGTCGTCTGTACAACGCTGCCAATATACGGTAATCAGTGACTAAGAGCCTGGTCACACTGGGCTCCAAAACCAGCCTATTTCGGCGCCGAAGTAGACACACTGGAGCCAAGAAAAGGCAGCTTTTTGGGTTGCTAAATTTGAAAAAAAAGAAAAAGAATCAGATGCACCTAATTCTGAATGTTTGTTGTTTTAAATTCAGCAGATCAACTAGAACGAAACAGCGTTTCTAATTATGTTACAGGAAGCAGATTGGTATTTTTTCTGCTGTTGGCTTCAGAAAAAATGTAAATAAGTATTTTTTTCTTCGTGAAAAAAAAAAAAGAGAAACACATCAAACGGATGCTTCTGTGTTATTCCCCAGTAGAAAACAAGAAATAGGTGTGACTGATGGTATTTTGACAACTAGAAACTCTTTACCTTTCTCCCCAAATAACTTAGTTTAATCCTAGGATGTTGAAAGCAAATTCATCAAAGTTCACACTCGCCCAGCATAACTAAAACTGGGTTGTTATAAAGCTAGTCATGTTTCAATTTTACACCCCTAATTTCAGTCGGCTCATTGTCCCCAAGCTGCCCCAAAGCCATCAATTCTCCCGTCCCTTAGGGATTTTCTGAACCTGATCGGCAACCGACCCAAACGGCGCCGTTTTGTAGACTTGGTTTCAGCCGAGAAATCGGCGCCGTTTTAGGCGCCGTTTGTTGAATAGGCTGGTTTTTGAGCCCAGTGTGACCAGGCTCCAACATCTGGAAAAAGCTCCCCACGAGTCCTCGTTCCGTTCCGTGGCATGCTCTCTATTCTCACAACTAGTGCCTCTAGGGCGAAGGAGTTAATTTAGGCAACACTTTCAAATAACCATGCACATGCTCAAGCAAAATAACGGAACCAAAAATAGCTGTTACTCACTTGGAAAACGGTCACAATCGCCCAAAGGAGGGAGTCAAAATTCTTCCGGTCACAGGCCATGAAACCATCCTCGGTTTTCCGGCAAAATTTGCAGCCAAACAAGTTCATGCCCAGAATGCTGTTGGGCGAAGATAAGGTTGAGGACATGCAAATAGTGAAAGCACGCGGAAAACCCCTCGATGCCCAGGTATTCGTTTTTTTTACAACCAGCCATTCAATATATATAAATAAATAAATCATGTGGCTACAATGTCCCTCAATCCTAGCAAGTTCTAAACGGTGGTGGAACATTTTAAAATACGAAGAAATAATATGGTATCAGTTTGAGCCACCTGAAATGAATGGCTGCAGCTTGGTTGCCAAGGACCCCAGATATATTGTGCATCGCTACTGAAAACGACCTTCCACTTACATGATTTCTTGTCAGTATTTTCTCCCTTAAAATTTTCCCAGCTGGGGAAATTTCGCTAGCTGTTTCGACAATTCCGAATATTTCGCTTGGACTACCCAATTTTGTGGGTATCGACTTTTTTTTTTTTACCAGGGAAAAGAAAGGAAAATGACTGCACAACAGACCTAGACTATTACCGATTTCCCTGATACTTTTAGCCAGACGTAAGAATAAGCTGCCTTTTCAGTTAAACTTTAAAGGAGGGCTAAGTCCTCGGATCTGCCCTTAAGGATGGTCTAGTAGCTGTTGATTTGCCCCCCCCCCTCCCACCCAATCCACGGAAGACACCTCTGTGGGAATAGCACACATCAAACAGTGAAACACCGGTGCAGGATGGACTTTTTGGGTGCAAGAATTAAGCACACAATACAGGCCTAACACACAGCAAAACATATGAAAAAATAGTTGAGCAAGCTGCATCATTACATAAGAATGCTATACTTAAAACAGCAATACATGAACGACTTCCCTCTGGTCATTTCGTTAATAAGATCACGGATCAGATTTATTAACAAAAAAGAGCTACGAGTTCATATGGTACTTGTCACGAACAAGGGAAATTTATTGGTAAAATTTCCGACACACTCCACTGGTTTTCCATACGGGCGCGACATATAGGACATCTGGTCGTACCATTCATAAAATTTCACTCGAATCGTTACATTTCAGGGAAATGTTCGGTAGTCCAACCCCGCCCACAGAACTCGGATACGGTCGGGACCACAAAGTAGCACACAACTTAACTGTACCGTCCAAGTTGCATCGCTATCGCTCCACTCGTTTGGTCCCTACATCATACATCTACATCTACATGCCACAAAATTTCCGGTCCCCCTCCATCTGGCCGTGGTGGCTGGAGTTGCAACTCCCGCCACCGTGGCCTCTTACCACCCATCAAGTCTCACTTGAATCGGATTATTTCCTGGAAATGTCCGATACCCAGGTCGGATCAGAATCAACCAACTATCAAGCAATAAAAAAAAGGTCCGGTACCCCGTAAAATTCGTACCGTTCAAGTTCCGTCCCAATCACTCCACCCGTTTGGTTCCTACGCGTTTCACAAACTTTCTGCCCCCCCCCCTCCAGCTTCAACTCACCCCAACGTGTCCGAATATGATTCGGACACATAAATAAATGCCACATTTAGGGCATACGTTTTTTACCGCCCATCAAGGTTCACTCCAGTCGGAGCACTTTAGGAAGATCAGTACTTCTCCAGATCCCCCCAGAACCCGGATCCGGCCCAAACCTCAAAACGACATACTTAGAAGTCCTTAGAACCTTTGAACTTTGTGCTGAAAAAGCTTGAACCGAATCCTTCAATCCGTATGGTCGCTACGCGGGTTACAATATTTCCGGGAACCCTGCCCCCTCCACTACCACCACCGAGGTCGAATGCGGTTCGGACACTTAAACAGCGGATCTCGCCGGAGGCGGTTAGGCTACATACACCAATCAGATCACTCGTTCGCAACCGAGGGGGTACCAACTCCCAAAACTGACTGTGCCCGACGTGTGCCTGACTCCCCGGTAAAGAGTGTGCCCCGCAGTTGGTACCCCCTCGTTCGCAACATAGGCATGTAACAAGGTTCCTGATTTTATAGACCATGCGAGAAATCTCAGCAGAGAAACTGATGTTCAAAAAAAGGAAGTCACCCAATAACTCTTTCATTTCCTCCTGTATGTCAAGAGCAAGCTGAACCACAAGCTGATATTAAGTTCTCAATTTACTCTTCCTGTTTGATTTAAGGATGCAAGGTAAAACAAAAGTGATGAGAGTTTTAGAGAGTACGTACAAAGCACAAGCTCCACTATTTTGGATTAGAGGATTTTCTGCTCTTTATGTTTCCTGCCATTTGCAGAAGCCATTCATCCCTCGCACTCGCTGCCATGGTTCACTGCTGCAATGCCAATAGCGAAGTTCCAAGCAAATGAATCAAATTCGTTCCGATTTATTTTAGTCGAAATCAACCTAATTGTCCGGTGAGAAAGCTCATAGCTTGGGATGCCAAATACTTAAAAAGTTAAATTTTGTGAGCACAGACAATGCAGCTCGAGGTGCAGATAGAGGCAGAGATGGGCAAATCCGAATCCGGATTCGAATCTTCTGCTTGCCAAGCTAAATTGGGATTCGGACTCGGATTCCAAACCCTGCGGCTTACGAATCCGCTCCAATTTCTAATCTTTTCCCGATTTTACACACTATGCTTGACGAGGCCTAACGAGCCCCGAGAGGAAACCCACACTATAACAACCACGAACGAAAACTTAGAACGATGGTTTATATCGTCCAATTAATCGTCTGATTTGCCTTAGGCATCAGTGTTATTTGTCACCTTTGATTTTGAAACTATAACCTTTGTAGATATTTTGATTTTTGTTAAGCTCGGATTAGAATCCGGATTCGAATCCTTAGCACGAAATGGTGGATTCGATTCGGAATCGTGTTCGTACCTAGCCCTGGATTCGGATTCGAATCCTTTCATGATCGGATTCGCCCATCTCTGGATAGAGGTCGTGTTGTTAGTTTTCAGTGTTAAAACTGAAATTTTCCTATACGATCTTCCAATGATCTTTTTGGGTACCTGCCGGATCTGACCGCGGTAGGAGAGTTGGTGGGGGTACAGGAAATGTTTAGTAAATGATCAGATTCGACTGAAAATTTACGATTTGTACGAGTAGATGACCCAGATCTCCCACTGCTTCTTCCGAACCCGATCCAGTGACGGTGAGGGCGTTGGAAGGGAGAATTTTATGAAGTCCCCATTTACTTTCTTGTATCAACTATTCGTAACGAGTGCCATATGAGCTCGCAAACTGAAAACAAAATGCTCCAAGCGGGATTTCAACCCGCAGTCTTCGGCTTCACGTATCGACGCTCTAACACTGAGCTATCGGTGAGTTTATGAACATAGTTTGCAAACCACTAAAATCGCCGTTAATATCGGGCTATGGGAACTATAATCTCGCTCGAGGTGAATTTGTCTAAACACTTCACATCTATGTCACAGGTATTTACGTGAAGATGAAGTATATACAATACAAGAGGCTTTTCACATGACCGATAAACCAGAAACCAATTTAGAACTTGAACCTAGGGCTCCAATGTCGGGGTCTAGGGTTCACACAGTGGACCTCATGGAAAAACAAGACCAAAGGTTTCGATGGGATCCCAAAAATTTAATATTGGATCCAGACAACTAGGCCTTGTCTTCACCAGATCCAGTCTTCGCCAACCAATCATCTGAGAAAACCAAGTTCAGATATACCTGTATAAGCTATATCTATTTTGACGATAGGCTACTTATCGAAACGTCTTGCTTTACTTGTGCCAAATTTCCGGTTTCGGCCGAACTCCGAGCGAACTACTGTCCAGCAAAAAAAAAACAAAGTTCGGAAACGAATTCAGCGTATCTCCTTATCCCTATAATGAACATCTGATCAACTTCAGATAAAACTTAAACTTATAAAAAAAATCCGGTTTCAACCGGATTCCGGACGAACTATATGTCCGGGCAAAAAATGATTGTCATATACAGATTCCGGCGAGATAATGGTTTTCACCATCGTGTTCAGCATGTCTTCTTACCCCTAAATCGAACATCTAATCAGCTTCAAATAAAACTTTTGCTTTTAACAAATTTTCTGGTTTTGGCCGGATTCCGGGCGAACTACTTGTCCGGCGATTAAATGGTTTTCACCATCGTGTTCAGCATGTATTCTTACCTCGTAATCGACTATCGCATTAGCTGTTACAAAATACTTTGTTTGCCCCTTAATTTAAACCCCCTCCCCCACCCCTAAATGTAAGGCTACATAGCCCATGTACGAACTCGACCTTACTCTTGACCCAAACAATCCTCACACCAAGTTTCAGCAAAATATCTCATTCCCTTCGAGAGTTATCGTGCTCACAGACGGACAGACGGACGGACGGACGGACAACTTTTGCGATGTCATAGGTATCCCTCACTTACGTTTTGAGATCCCAAAAAAGGAAACCGAAGACCTAATTTAAAGGGACTAAACGAGCCTTTTGGTTTCTTGGTCCCAGACTGGTGTCTGTTTTACAAGTAGCGATAAAAGTCCCTTGTTCCATCTTCTTATAAACATTTCAGAAATACGATGGTATACTGAGGAATCCAAACTAGAAACAGACCATGAACCCAGTCAGCTTTAAATCCTAATAAAAGGATAAACAGCACTTACCTGAAAATGAAGATAAACAAAACGAGCAATGCAAAGAAGATGGCGACATTGTCCATTGTCCTCAGCATCACTACTAACTGCCGTCGAAGATTGGGCAAAAAGCGGACAAGTTTTAGAATCCGAAGAAGTCTAAACGTCCTCAGAACGGAAAGACCACTGCCTCCGCCTCCCGCTCCGAAGTACGTTTCGTAGACTTCGTACATGCTGAAAAGAAAAAGAAAACTTTGCATACAAGGGTATAGGCTATACTGGAGCGCTTATCTGTAGCCTACATTTTTCCACGAGTATATAAAATATAAAAAAAAATATAAGAACGTTTATTTCCTGAATAGCTCATATAATTACTCGCTAGCATCGGATCGTCACACAATTATTAACACGGCTAAAACTTAATAATCACTTCTCAATAATTGCCTTAAAATATTTATATGTATGTAGGCTACAAGTAATAACGAATATATCACAGTTCAGAATTGAAATACTTCACGAAATATGGTACAAGTGACGAAAGATACCGGTCAGTAAAGTGGATATCGGGGCGAACAAGTCTGGTACAATTACGGGTTGCAGCGCGAAGCCTTGTTTCAGGTTCCTTGTTTCCAATTTTCTTCTACTCCATTCTGCCCAATTGTTTCTTGAAGCTTTTCATTGGCAGCCTAGAGTATGCAGACACCGCAGCGGACCTGGAAGTTCGTCTTAGATCCAACGGCGACTAATGTAGTTTCTCCCCCAAAGCTTAGTATCTTTTCCTCCCGACTTCTAGCACCATAGATAGCTTTGACAAAAAAAGATCTGTCTTAGTTCCATTAAATTCAGGACAAAACACTTAGCAGAAAATGTCTAGCTCCGACTCCATAGGATGAAACGGATCGGGGCGATTACGAAGTTTGTTTCAGGGACCTCCAAAGTTTATGGCGTAACGGATCAGTGAGAGCTCGGAGAGTAACAGAGACAGCAAGTAGAAACAGACATGAGAGCTGAGGGGTTTGGAGTTTAGTTTTATTTTCTATTAAAGGACCCGTAGAAACTTTACTAATTATTCGCTCTACTTCTCCAACTGTTCCATCCATTCCAATTTCCGAGATATCAGGTTTCGCGTTCATTTTTATTCACTCTAGCGTCGCACAATATTTTTCAAGTTTGGCTCTTTTCGTGACGCATCGGTCTGCCAATTATTCTTTCCGAAATGTTGACCAGTTACGTACATTCATTCAGTCAATCAAATTAATTAGACCAAACAGCTTAAAGCTAGAAGCGGCAGTCGAAATGAGTTAGGGGAAGCAGTAAAAAACATACGAAATATTCACATATGACTTAAAATAACAAATTGACAAAGAATCCTCACACCAAGTTTCATCAAAATATCTCGTTCCCTCCGAGAGTTATCCTGCTCACAGACGGATGGACAGACGGACGGACAGATGGGCAACTTTTGCGATGTCATAGGTATCCCTCCACTTACGTTTTGGGATCCCAAAAATCGACTATTTCTCAGAAAACTGGCAAAAATAAACTATTTTTACGAAAAACCGCAGCGCTTCGCGCCGGTTCGGTTATTTTTTAACAACTGGCCGACAACATTGGGGGGCCCCCCCTTCCTCCCCTATACGTGATGCCCCTGTTGCCCGCACTTGAATTTCCAAGGGCTCAGCTCTAACACTACGGATCAGACAACAGTGGGAGAACGAGACCTACAGTGAGTACTCCAGTGACAAATAAGGAAGAGAAGTAGAGAACGTCGGGAAGCCGGGACAGTAAATAAACAAATATAAACTGACCTGAGCACGACAATGCCACCATCGAACATGTTGAACCCGGAAGTGATGTATGCACAGGGGCCCTCTGCAATCACTTTTAGTGACATTTCAACTGCAAAGATGACGGAGAAGATGACGTTGCTGAACTCGACGAAGATGGTTAGCTCGTCGGGCTGAAAAGGAAATCGGGTATGATAACACAGAACATTTAGGACTTCCTCGGGAATCCCCGAACGAAAACCACGATAACACAGGGAATGACCCCGCATGGATATGTTTCGAAGATTCGCAATTGTACGTCACTTGCTAGCAAGTTGCTAGACTTATTCAGGTGAAACAATTAGTATGGTCCGTTTTAATTAGACTTAAAGATTTCTTCGGCCCAAGCTCACTGCGGCTCATATTTGCAGCGCAAAATGGATACGCCAGCTCAATTTTATTACAGCAATCCCTTTCTGCACTGTCAAATTTTAACAATCGCATTATCTACAAACACAACGAAACAGCCCCTTTTTGGGATCCCAAAACGTAAGTGGAGGGATACCTATGACATCGCAAAAGTTGTCTGTCTGTCCGTCCGTACGTCCGTCCGTCTGTCCGTCCGTCTGTCTGTCTGTGAGCACGATAACTCTCGAAGGGAATGAGATATTTTGATGAAACTTGGTGTGAGCATTCTTTGGGTCAAGAGTAAGGTGGAGTTCGTAGATTGGCTCCGTAGCCCTACATTTAGGGGTGGGGGAGGGGGTTCAAATTAAGGGACGAGCAAAATATTTTTAAACAGCCAATGTGATAATCGATTATGGGGTAAGAAGACATGGTGATCACGAATATGAAAACCATTTTGTCGCCGGACAAGTAGTTCGCCCGGAATCCGGCAAAAACCGGAAAGTTTGTTAAAAGTAAAAGTTTTATTTGAAGTTGATTAGATGTTCGATCTAGGGGTAAGAAGGCATGCTGAACATGAATATGAAAATCAATTTCTCGCCGGACAAGTAGTTAGCCCGGCATCCGGCCAAAACCGGAAAGTTTGTTAAAAGTAAAAGTTTTATTTGAAGTTGAGTAGATGCTTGATTTTGGGGTAAGAAGGCATGCTGAACATGAATATGAAAACCATTTTCTCGCCGGACAATTAGTTCACCCTGGATCCGGCCAAAACCGGAAAGTTTGTTAAAAGTAAAAGTTTCATTTGAAGTTGATTAGATGTTCGAATTAGGGGTAAGAAGGCATGCTGAAGACGAATATGAAAACCGTTTTCTCGCCGGACAAGTAGTTCGCCCGGAATCCGTTGAATCATGAAAATGTTATATTTGTTTTTACCATGATTTCTAAAATTCGTTTTCTTAATGATTAGTTATTTCACCTTAATCCTTTTTTAAAGTTCAACAGTAAAAATCTTCAAGAAGTCTAGCGGACACTGGAGAAGGCAAAACCGATTTGTCAGGATAAATATTCGGTTTTTGGGATCCCATCGGAACCTTTGGTCTTGTTTCTCAAAGCGATGTAGCCTTACTCCATGGAGTATTTAATTGTGCACAATTAAACAGAATATTGGTCACAGGAATTCCTTTCAGACATCCGTATCGTCTATTTTTTGTTTTTATCAACTACAGTCGTAGCTCCTCAAATCGACTTCCCACCGAATCTGAAAGGGAGTCCCCGTACTGATGATGGTGACGATAATCGGAGCATTCCCCTTCCATGGAGACTAACGAGAATACGGTAAGTCGGTCCCTGGGACAAACACAAACGCGGGTACCCTGTTGGGAACGGCGAGAGTACGCCTTAGATACTCCGTCTGACAGGACATCTCATAAACCTGTACGAGAAATAATCAAATAAAATCAAGAACAAATAATACAATGGAACCTTCGTATTTGATCCCATGCAGCGACTATGGACAACCCGACAAAAATGAGCGGAGCTAGAGGTTGTCGCTGTGAGTTTTGAGTTGATACCCGTCTACTTCCCTCTTCGCTCCTGCGCAGACAGATGAAAAACTGTAGGATGCCTAAGGCGTGGACAGCCCGCTTTGCAGCGCGTCACATGTGACGTCATAGTGGTAAACAACCAATCAGCTGTAAAGGACGACTCAGACGGCGTTCGCAATGAAATTTCTTCTGCGGGGTTCTACTGCGATATAGATGTTTGTAGAGGTAACGAATTACGATGTTCCGCGTAGCTCCTACCCCCCCCTCGTTTGCATCGGGCAGGGTATCGAGAATATATTCGACTCCGCATGGTCGTATTACAGAGATAGGGAGACGTAGGTTCTGATGCTTGTTTGTTCTTAATAAAACACAGCAGAGTTTACTGAACAAAATAAATAAATCTGGAACCCTACGAAATCGAATAATTTTTTTTTACTAACAGACAAGAGACATTTTCAGATCAGCCCAACCTCTAAAGTTAAGAAAATTTCTAGATCTGCGGTCGCTCAAGGTAGGGCCTAACAGATTAAAAATATACTTTTGCATCATCGTTTGTACGCAAGAAGCATGATTTTAATGTATGCTTTAATCTATACACATTTCTACGGATACCAATTTCATTGTCTTTCAGAGCTGCTTGTTTTATCCTGACTTGTCTTTCCTGACTTGCCTACACAGCTTGCCCATTCGTAAAAGCCGGGCTATCCCTTAACTAGAATAGCAATCTCGTTATGAGTTACAAAACGCATTTCAATCTCGCAAGAATTACCGTCGTTTCGAATTTGTGAACATGGTGTGGTTCCCAATAATGGCATTATATTGATCTGCCAAATTGCCGGATTTCGTCGATGTCCACTTTACCACCTTTAAAGGGAAATTCTGGAAAGGACCCTTAAAAGACCGCGTTCGTTAAGTCTCAATGAAGGCCTTGTTATCTAGGTTCGGAAATGCCGGATAAATCTTGGAAAAGAAATTCGGTTGGAAAACTGGCCGTTTCGCCATTAGGGGACGAAAAATCTTCTTAGCCAAAGCCAATCATTTCAGAAGGAAAGAAAAGACTCAGAACGAGGCTGTTGTTTTGATTGTTGCAAAACAGTGAATCTCATGACATTCTTACCCTGTGGACGTTTTAAATAGGCTACATAGTAAGATCATTTTAAGAAGAAACTTCACAAAAAAAAAAGTCAGATTTAATCCCGACAAACCCAGTAATGACGGATTACTGAGTGTATGGCACTTGCGGCTTTTGGTTAGAAGACTTAGAACGCCATATGCCGATGACTTTTCCATCGATTGGTCCGCTGATCGCTAGTTAGGGTACTGTCCCATCCGGGTTCGAGTACCTAGGGGTGAAGACGGAGTGGGGGGAGGAGGAATCCGGAATCATACGGCAAGCAACTATCTACACTCTAAACTGCTTGATCAAGCAGTTAGAAATACTACCAAAATTCCGGGCCTGGCCGGATTCCGGCCAAATACTGGTCCGACAGAAAAAGCATGTAAAGTACCCTGTTCCAGCGTGTTTTCTTAACCCTTTCGACACTAACCAATTTCAGACAAAACTTATCCTTGAACAAAGTTCGGGTTTTGGACGGATTCAAAACGAAATACTTGTCCGGAGCAAAAAAATAATTTCAGATACAGATTCAGCATGTATGCTTACCCTTTTCTCGAGTCTCTAATCAATTTCAGAAGAAACTTCTACTCCTGACAAATTTTCCGGTCTCTGCCGGATTCCCTGCGAGCTAATTGTCCGGCGAGAAAATAAGTTTCAGACATGGAATCAGGATGTCTCCTTACCTCTAGATCGATGATCTCATTAGCTGTTAGAAAACATTTTGTTCACGCCTTAATTCGGAACCCCCTCCCCCACCCCTGAACTTAGGGCTTATATGGAGTCCATCTCTACGAGCTTGACCTGTACGTTGACCCAATGGATCCCCACACCAAGTTTAAAGAAAATATCTCAAGCCCTTCGAGAGTTATCGTGCAAACAGACAGACAAACGGACAAACTTTACGAAGTCATGGGTATCACGATACTTACGTTTTCGGATCCCAAAAAGGTGGAGTATAATAAAAGAAAAGAGAAACACAAAAAAAAACACAAAGAGGAAGCCAAACGTCGTTTCTTGTGGTTACTAATGATATTTTGTGTAGTTTGTTTGTTTTTGTGTGTGTTAAGTATGGCATGACCCAGTTCGCCATGGTTCAACAACAAATTAAAGTCACATTCAACATCACATCCTTTCATCGTCTAAAGACACAGATATACAAGCTCTTGTCCGACCCCCCCCCCCCCTAAACACAATAGCAAATACAATAAGGATTGTTCTACGGACTAGGGTCATACATTTTCGTTTATAGAAAGGCCTTTGAAGGATCACGTACGAAACTCCCTGAAAAACTTCGCCTGAAAAGATACAGCAGATTTTCTGAAAGATACAGCTAATTTTTTCTACATCAGCAACCCAGATTAGACCGATTCGCAGAACCTCGCTTATGAAAGATTCTGCGAAGCTATACTGAATTCACAGACAAAAGGGAGATTTTGATGCTTAGGCATGAAGGACCACCCCCCCCCCGACCGCCTTAGCAACTGCCCTAATTTATTTTGCATACTACTGTTTTATGAGCAACACAAAATCAAGGTGGTGAAAAACTTCGGGAAGTCTTAAAAAACCCATTTGTAACCCAATGATCACGTTGCCATACAGAGAATTGCCCATTATGATGCTTTTACTTCCGAACTGAGCCATTGTAACATACAAAGCTATTGTTATACATTTTATTATAGATATTATGGATTAAATCATTAATTATTTATTGACGACAGTTTTTTTTTTCGTGCAGCCGGTGTCCGGTCGGTTTCCGGACAAATGTGGGTCGGTACATCCACCCGGTACGATCAGTTCCTTGAATAAACAATCATTAACTCCACTGTACTAGACATGTTTTACAAGACTGCGTGGGTCATTTCACTCTTTAGAAAAACTAGCCGGTTTGAAAGTAATCGTCGAATTCGTGAAAGCAAGTACAATTACTCACGATAATAGCGATTAGTTGCTATTAAAAATTTAATTCTAAGTATCACGATTAAAATGACCGCAAACATGGCAATGATTGCATTACTAATCGTAATCGGTCATATGTTTCAGGGCATCATCTTTGGGATCCCAAAAGGAGGGATACCTATGACTTCGTCAAAGTTGTCCGCCTGTCTGTGAGCACGATAACTCTCGAAGGGAACGAGATATCCTGATCAAGCTTGGTGTTAGGATTCTTTGGGTCAAGGGACAGGTCGAGTTCGTAGATGGGCTCTGTAGTGTAGCTGTACATTTTTTTTACGGCTAATGAGATATTTCTCGCCGGACAAGTAGTTCGCCCGGAATTCGACAAAAACCGGAAAGTTTGTCAAAAAAAATACTCTGAAGTTGATTAGACGTTCGATTTCGGGGTAAGCAGACATGACGAATCCGTATTTGCAATCATTTTCTACATGGACATATAGTTCGCCCGGAAATCCGGCTGAAACCGGCAATCTTTGTCTGAAGCTGATTAGAGGTTCGATGTAGTGGCAAGAAGGCATGATGAATCCATATATGAACATTATTTCTCGTCGGAAAAATAGTTAGCCTGGAATCCGGCCAAAACCTGAAAATTTGAAGCTTTATCTGAAGTTGATTAGATGTTCGAAATAGGGGTACGGAGATACACTGGATTCGTTTTTGAGCGTTAGTTTTTGCTGGACAAGTAGTTCGCCCGGAATCCGGCCGAACCCGGATATTTGGCAGAAGTAAGGAAGTTTTGATCAGTTTCGTCAAAGTAGATATGATGTATGGTATGGGTGTAAACAGACACAACCTGAATCCATTTCTGAACTTGGTTTTCTCAGACGATTAGCCATTGGCAGCTGTTTATAATTCTTAATAGTAAAAATGTTCAAGGAGTCTTGCGAAGACCGGATATCTACAAGACCAAATTGTCTGGTTCAGATACATTTTTGGGGTATCGAAACCTTTGGTCTTGTTTCTTAAGGCTACCATAAGTAGGTATATCTTATGCGTTGCTTCGGATGAGAATGGATAAAGCCGCTATCATATTGACGGGTCAAGCCTTTCACACGCAACGCAGAGTTTACGCAGACAAATAAGGCGCAACGCAAGAATAGAACCAAGTTCTATTCTTGCGTTGCGACGTCGATGCATACGCATCAGAATTTTCAGAGAAAAACGGAAGTTTCTGAAGAAAAGCTTACTAATGATGAAAAAAACTTAAAAGAAACGAATATTCAGCAGAAGAGCGAGGAAAGAAAACGTAAATACGCACCCAACAAAAAAGCTTATCGCGCAGGTCTGAAAGATACGCTACGCAACTCAATACACTCGCATACGCAACGCATCGCAATGACGCCACAATGTGAAAGCGGCTTAAGGGCGTGTCCCAGTTCATGACAAATTGACAACGACTCCCGCAGTTTGAAATGGCCGTAATTGCGGACTTCCAGTGCTGACGTATTCGAATTCTTTTGTTTTTCGAAAAAAGCCCAAACATGCCTAAAGTCATATATCTAAAAAAAAAAAACATAACAGTGGTCAGACAGATAATTCAAGTCGAACAAAATTTTCTCAATATATAATAACAGTAAACCTGGGTATTTTACGATTGCACGAAACTTAACGTAACGCACGTAACGAGCGTGTAGTGGTACAATCGGCTGTCACTTCGGGACAGATGCAGCTGCTGCACGAGGGGGCCGATGCCTTTTAACCGATAACAAGGGAGGAAGTATAGATCGCGGAAGACTGGGTGTTCATTTCCCAAACTTCTCGCATAGGTTTTGCCGACAGACAGCTAAAGTATGAAATTGGAAATCCTTCAGCAAATTGTACGTAAGGGACCTTGGGTTCTTTCGATGAAATAACTAAGAAATACTGAATTCTTTCCAACGTGTCAGATAGCAGGGAATACGTTGGCCGATAAGCAGCAGATCTTTTATATTAGCAGTTTACGACAGTTTACAAGCGTAGTGTTCTACTATTTTTATCTTTTTTTTATGCTTTAAGCACCACGACCATTTGGGGCTCTTCGTGTATACACACATACATACCTGATTGTGGTACTCAATTCCCATGGACAGTGTGTTGATCAAAATGCAGACAAGTATGAAACGCTGGAAATAATCGTGATCTACGATTTTCTGGACAGCGTTTCGTATGTTGTTTTCCACGGCACATACGACAGCCATGAACTTTTCTAGAAAACAAAAATTAAATTCAAGCGGTCGTTGCGAACTGAAATATTTTCCGGTGGGTGGCGCCGGATCCGTGTCACTTTTGTAGCAAGCCGGCGCTTTCCGGGAGGGCCTAAAACACGATGGCAAGATAAATATTCTAGATTTAATCTAAGAAGTAATCATTATTACTTATTCAACCTTTTATATCAGCATTAGCTCCCTATGGAACTATAGGCTAACCTTCAGAAATCTCCACCTTGCCATTGTTTCGTTTAGTACCTACAACTTCCAAGCATCTCTACATACAAGTTTAGTTTCCCAACCGAGCAGCGCAAACTTCCCCGACAGCTTCATGGTCCACCAAACAACTCTTTCAGAAATAACGGCACGACGATGTCAACCGGTCTATCTTGTGTTTCGGACCCCTTTTCTTTCGGCTTTTCTCACTTTTAAACCACGGCGTGTACAGTTTTCAAAGATTTTGCGTCTAACCCCCGCGCCTGGACCGAGACGACAAGCCAAGAAGAAAATCGCTAATTTCACGGGGGAAAATATTGGCATTCTCGAAAAGCGAGTTCTGCAGAAACAATTCTTAGTGAAAAAAAAACATTTCTCGTAATATCTATGCTTAAAGTCTAATTTTTAAATAAAAAAAAACGATGACTAAAACGATACAGAAATCGGTCATCGGTTATCGGTCAAACAACTTACTAAATCGTGTGGGCTGTTCTTCCTCGTCCCACGAGTCTCCGTCATCCCAGTTGCAAACATCTCCACGTGCTTTGAACTCTTTCGGGAGCGTCCCAGGCCACAGTGACAAAGCGAGATGAGGCTTATTAATGGCATCCGAGTGGTCTAGAATGAAAATAAAGACGAGTCTGTGAACCTTTGTGATGTTGTTAAACCCAAAAATAAACCAAATGAACCCACAAAATGCTGCTTTGTGAAAAAATGCTGCGTCGTCTGAACTCTTTCTTTAAAAATTAAAAAGACAGATTCAACACTGACTTGAAAGACCACAAAATGCATCCAGTATCTTCAGATTTCTGTCAGGTCTGGAACCACAAAGACATTTAGCTTAAAATCCATTGTTTAGAAAATGCGATTTAGAAAAAAAAAACTGTCTATTACTAAATACAAATAGTGCATAACTACTAGCAGGAAGTTTCGATCAGTACCGTCAAAACAGATATGGCTTATAGAGGTATATCTGAGCTTAGTTTTCTCAGATGGTTAGCCTGGCGAAGACAAGACCCAATTGTCTGGATCAAATATTAAATTTTCTGGATCCCATCGAAACCTTTGGTCTTGTTTTTTATTATCCTTGCTTGACAAACATTCTCAAACTGTATGCTTCAACTAATGTGCCTTTGCGGCATCTTACAAACTCGAAATGTCCACAGGATACAGTCCCTATCTCGTGCTGCTTTGAGCTTATGGAAAAAAGGCAGTATAGGGGCTGTATTCAGCCCGGCTGCAACGTTAGACTACGTGATCCTAGTGCTACACAATCAAAGAGCTGAAGATTCATGAACAATCTCGCAAATATTCAATCTTTCTAACAAGATTGTAAGAAAACCGCAAGAAAGTCGCTCAGGTCAAGTACGAGAGTATATGCGTTACTTACTACCGCATATATAGTGAAAGCCCCTGCGATAACTTTGATGGGCTTTGTTACTACAGCTTCCTTTGATTCTGGATCGGCTTTGTCACGATGCAAATTATGAAAGATGAAATTTATGATGTAGTGTGATTGAGCAGCGTGTTTGGAAGTACTTGCTTCTATGATATTAAGGAACTAATGAGGTTCCTGGAGGTAGCTTTGGCGAACAGGTTTTAGTACCACAGTTCAGTGACTTTTTTCATTCAAGTGTTTTTCATATTCCTTAATCTTCGTTCTAACCCCCAGCTTTTATTGAAAACTAACTGTGATTTAAAGTTTCTTATCGGATAATATTGAATTAGATCCTAAATTTTTCTACCGATAGTTCTCTATCACTTGTTTTATTAATTTACGTTTGTTTTCTTTTATTTTCCCTTCTTTTTTATGGCACTTGCAGCCTCTGGCTCAAGTGCCATATACCGATCGCAATTCCGTCCGTCGGTCGGTCTGTCGGTCGGTCGGTCGGTCCGAATTTTTTTGTCCCACATGTTCGAGTTAGGGTACTTCAAGATGTGTTAGGACGATGAAACTTGGCAGGAAAATCAGGGACCCGACCAAACTAACCTGGAAATAATCAGTTTCCCGATCCGATCATTTGGGGGGGGAGTGGTGGGCCGGGGAATTCTGAGAATTAAGCAGTTTTTGTCACACTTTTTCGAGTTGGGGTACTTCCAGATGTGCTAGGACGATGAAACTTGGCAGGAGCATCAGGGACCCGACCGGACTAACCTAGAAATAATCAGTTTCCCAATCCGACCACCTGGGGGGGGAGTGGAGGGCTGGGGAATCCGGAAAACTGGAGTAGTGTGTAACTTTCGAACGGATGATCGGATTGGAATGAAACTTAATAACTGAATAAATGGCATACCTCTGATGTCCCATCTGAAGTCCGGACCGGATTCGACAGCTATGGGGGAGTTGGGGGGGGGAGACCGGAAATCTCGAGAAACGGTTAAAATGGAGGGATCGGAGTGAAACTTGCTGGGAAGAACAAGCATCTTCTCCAGATAAATCGTTTATACATTTGGACTGGATCCGGACACAAGGGGGGGGGGGCTGGAGGGGAGTTTCCCGGAATTCCGGTAATGGCGGTTTTGGGGATTTTCACGACGAAACTTGGGAGGCGAATCAGGGACCCGATCAAACTGACTTATAAATAAAAATTTACATGATCCGATAGTTGTGGGGGGAGTAGCGGGAGGGGGAATCCGGAATACTGAGTCATGCGTAACTTTGGAACGGTTGATCGGATTTGAGTGAAATTTGATAATTGAGCAGAGGACATGTCTCTGGTGACCTTTGTCATGTCCGGACCGGATTCGACAACAATGGGAGGGGGGGGGAATACGTGACCGGCTCAGACTGGGGAGATCGGGATCGAACTTTGTGGGAATAATAAAGAGATGCTCTGGATAAATCACTTACAGAACCGGATTGGCTCCGGCGACTGTGGGGGAGTTTGAGGGGGGGGCGGAATTCCGGTGATCGCGATTTAAGGTACTTCCAGATGTGCTAGGACGATCGAACTGGGCTGGAATATTAGAGATTCGACAAGACTGGCTCAGAAATCGCCACTTTCCAAATCCGACATTCCTTAAAGTAACGATCTTGACCGCAAATTTAGAAAAATATTTTTAAGCAAATTATACATTTGGGCAACTCCATCGTTACCTACGTAATGTTTTGTACGCTTTGAAAGGCTGTAGCGTCGCCGATTTTCAACTTGGAGGACTCGTTTTTACTCTAAAACAAAGCTCAAGCCTTCTTCTATCTTATGTCCAGTGTTCCAGCAATTTCCTTTTAACGGTCTACCCGCACGGCTCCAAAAACCCCGCGTTTCCAACGTAACAAAAAACGGAAGTGACTTTTTGGTAGTGTGCACATAGTCTTAGTTTTCAGCGAATCTGTAAGGTCTAGCGAACTGATTTTTTTTTTCGTCAGTTATCAACAGTCTTAGGACTGTTGAGGCCGAAATTCGGAGCGATTGAGCGACATGCTTCGTTTCTACAATTTTTTTTCTTCTGTTACAAACGTAACAGATTTTCGTTACCAACGTAACTCGTACGAATTCTCACCCGAATATTTAGCAAAACGGTTTTGTTTGTAAAAGAAAAGTGAAATGTACATAACTGTTTGAAGCACGGGTGCTACTACCACCGACAGACAGGGGGAGAGATAGCCTTTCTACTACGTCTCGTCTCGGATAAACAAGACCAAAGGTTTTTATGGGATCCCAAAAATCTGAACTTTGATCCAGACAATTAGGTTTTGTCTCCGCCAGATCTAGTCTTCGCCAGATTCCTTGAACATTTTTACTCTTAAAATTTAGAAACAGATTAAGGCCAAATAGCTAATCATCTGAGAAGTCCAAGTTCAGATGTGGATTCAGCATGTGTGTTTCCCCTATAAGCCGATTGAAACGATCCTGCCTTGCTTCTGCCAATTTTCCGGTTTCGACAAAATTCCGGAACTGCTTTTAAAAAAAAAATCGGCTTTGGCCGGATTCCGGGCGAACTACTTGTCCGGCGAGAAAATGATTTTCACACAAGTGTTCAGCATGCCTTCTTACCTCCAAATCGAACATCTAAATCAACTTCAAATAAAACTTTTACTTTTAACAAAACTTTCCGGTTTTGGCCGGATTCCGGGCGAACTATTTCTCCGGCGAGAAAATGGTTTTCATATTCGTGTTCACCATGTCTTCTATTACCCCTCAATTGACTATCTATTAGCTGTCTAAAATATTTTGTTTGTCCCTTAATTTGAACCCCCTCCCCCACCCCTAAATGTAGGGCTAAAGAGTCCATCTACGAACTCGACCTTTCCCTTGACAAAAAGGATTCTCCCACCCAGTTTCATCAAAATATCTCATTACCTTCGAAAGTTATCGTGCTCACAGACAGACAGACAGACGGACCAAGAAATTCACTGATAGGCCCCAAGCCCCCCCCCCCATTCTCCAATCAACTGATATGTAATATTTGCATATACAGGGCACTTTATATTACTCAAGATGATCGATACTAAGATTAAAGCCTTGCCAGATTTGCAGACATTTTCTACGTTACTGACGTAACATTGGGGTGTTACGTCAGTAACGCAAATTTTGTTACGTTTGTAACGTCTTTTAATGGCTCCAGGTATGGAATTATATTTTTTTTTCTTGTTTACTGGAATAAACACTAAAATTGCTATTTGCTAACGTACTGGCACTTTATTATCTTGCTTGGGTTGAGTTGTGGACAAACAATATGCCACTTTTTCGTTACAAACGTAACATTAGAAAGCTTATCTTTCAGCACTGATCGAATCCAATCCATCAAAGATAGCCACTCCGAATGGACTACATTCCATTCAGGGCTGGCGGTTCTTTAAGTATGGTAAATTAAGACGATTAGGCTTATTCCCAGATGGATTCTCATTGCAGCAAAAATGATCATAAAATCTTGCAATCCCTGAAATTGATCAGCTTAAGATTTGGACAGCTCAAAAAATTAGAAAGGATGCTCCAAATTTAATAATTGAAACAGATTCTTAAAGCCCAGGGTGTGCTCTATAAGAAAGACCTAAATATGTTCCACTAGCATTTATTTGAAAATTTGTCCTTCGGTAGACCATCTCATGGAGTTGCCCATTTTCATGATCCCCATGAGCCCATTACCATTTTTGCCTCAAAGGTTTTGCTTACAAATGAAGTTCTAGCTCCCTGAAAGTGCGCATTTGAACCGCAAGGTCGAAAACTACTTTTTTTCAACAAACGATACATCTCAACCCGTGATCATTTGTGCCACAAGGGTTGTGCTTAAAAATTTATTTTCTCACCCTTAAAGTGCACATTTTAACTGAAAAGTGAAAAAAAAAAATACTTTTTACCAAACGGTATATATCAATGATCCCTAAAGGCCTGTGATCGTTTTGTCTCAATAGTTTTTCTTACAGATGAATTTCTAGCGCCTATAAAGTGCGTATCATTACAGCCAAGTTCTAAAACAAAATACTTTTTCTCTAGCTCCCTTAAAGTGCGCATCTGAACCGCAAAGGTAACCTTAAAAGTACGTTTGATCAAACACTACATCTCAACCCATGCAAGTGCCATATGAGCTTACAGCTCTTGTTCATTTTCCTTGTATTTCTTTTCTTGACAAATGACTTTCACCCATTACGGGCAGTGCTCTTAGGGTATTATATAATAACACCAGTACACTGTGCAGTCCCATCATAACAGTCCTATCTTACCAAGTGCCAAAATTTTCTGGTATTAGCCTACCCTGATGTTAAAAGAAAAAAGTTCCAACCGTGCGATAAAAAGTGATAACGCACAGCCAGCCGTGCGATAAAAAGTGATAAAGCACGGTTGGTCGGTTCATCAAGTTCATCGAGCATTTTCCCTCAAGTACTGAAAAATAGAGCCTGAACATCACTTTCAGGAGGAAAACAAAACAAGAGCTGCAAGCTCATATGGCACTTGCAAGCTTTTTAGCTTGTATTCAAGTTATCGTTGTAGGATGTGAATGGATAGTAGCTTTGTCAGTGTGATGGGTTGTTTGGTACTACAGTTACGTTCAAAAGAAATGGTCACTTACTTATATTTGCTGTTGTATAATATATTTGAACAATTTGTTTTAAATATTTTGACATCTTATGGAAAAATCAGCCAAATTTTCAAGCACTTCCTTTTCGACGGTGACGCTCGGGAGGTTCCGATCGCTCCATTCTAACCGTGTCACATGATTTTCGGTTCCTCCCTCCAACCCCCCCCCCCCACATTCATCGGATCCGGTCTCGACTTGAAATGGTATATCTGACACATGAGGTCTTTCCAAATACCAAGTTTTATTAAGATTCAATCACCCGTTCGAAAATTATGAATGTCAATAAAATTCCGGCTCCCCTCCCTCCCCCCGGTATGGTCGAATCGGGCAAGTGATTATTTCCAAGTTAATTTGGCCGAGACCATTATACACCTGCCAAGTTGCATCGGCCTAGAACATCTGGAAGTAACTTAACTCCGTAACACCGGAATTCCGGAACCCCACTCCAACTCCCCCCGTAGTGCACGAATCCAGTCCGGTTCTATGTCAATGATGAACCTAGGGATTCTTTTTGTTCCTCCCACCAAGTTTCATCCCGATCGCTCCACTGTAAGCGTGTCACATGATTTCCGGGTTCCCCCCTCCGACCCCCCCACGTTCATCGGATTCGGTCCGGACTCGAATCGGGACATCGGAGACATGAGGTCTTTCCAAATATCAAGTTTCACTAAGATCCGATCACCCGTTCGAAAATTATGCATGTCACTAAATTCCGGATTCCGACTCCCCTTCCTCCCCCCACGATGGTCGGATCGGGCAAGTGATTATTTCCAAGTTATAGAAAATCATCTGTAATCAAAACTCTTGAAGCAAAAAAGATGATCATCAGGAGCACGAAAGTCAAGTCAGTCATGTCAAGTCTTTAATTTTCAAGCCAAGTTTCATCGTCCTAACATGTCTGGAAGTACCTTAACTTGCGATCACCGGAATTCCGGACCCCCCCCCCCCCTCTAACTCCCCCACAATGCTCGAATCCGGTCCGGTTCTGTCACTGATCTACATAGGGCTTGTGCTTGTTCTTCCCACCAACTTTCATTCCGATCGATCCACTCCAAGCATATCACAAGGTTTCCGGATCCCCCTCCGACCCCCCCCCAGCTTCATCGGATCCGGTCCCTACTTGAAATGGGACATCAGAGACATGTTGTCTTTCTACATATCAAGTTTCATTATGATCCGATCACCCGTTTGGAAGTTATACATACCTCAAGATTCCGGATTCCCCCTCCCTCCACCCCCCCCCACGATGGTCTGATCGGGAAGCTGACTATTTCCAGGCTAATCTGGTCGCGTCCCTGATTTACCTGCCGAGTTTCATTGTCCTAGCCCACCTGGAAGTAACTTAACTCCGTATCACCGGAATTCCGGAACCCCACTCGAACCCCCCCCCCGCAGTGCACGAGTCCGGTCCGGTTCTGTCAATGATGTATCTAGGGGTTGTGCTTGTTCCTCCCACCAAGTTTCATCCCGATCGCTCCACTCTAAGCGTTTAACATGATTTCCGGTTTCCCCCTCCGACTCCCCCCACATACATCGGATTCGGTCCGGACTTGATATGGGACATCTGAAGCATGACGTATTTCCAAATATCAAGTTTCATTAAGATCTGATCACCCGTTCGAAAGTTATGCATGCCACTAAATTCCGGATTCCGGCTCCCCACCCTCCCCCCACGATGGTCGGATCGGGAAAGTGACTATTTCCAACTTAATCATTTGGGGTCCCTGATATGCCTGCCAAGTTTCATCATCCTAGCTTATGTGGAAGTGTCCGAACTAGCAAAACCCGGACCGACCGACAGACCGACCGACCGACGGACGGACAGAAATTGCGATCGCTATATGGCACTTGGCCGAAGGGCAAGTGCCATAAAAACACTAAAAAATAACACAGTAAACAAAAATGTTGGAAAACGTTGCAGAAAAGTCTTTTAAAACTGAAAAAAAATGTTGCTTTCCTAGCCAGCCAACCTGGGTTATACCTTGTTACAGTCACATTCCCACTGGAAATGGAACTTGTCAACTGAGACAACATAACTTCCAACATAATCTAACTTGTTTTCCTCTAGTCTCCAAAAGGAAGCTATTGAGCAAATCCAAAAGTCTCTGATAAACGTTTCATCATAATAAAAACTCCAGTGTTGCCACTTTTTCTGATGGAACCTGTGACTTTTGGCCAGAAAAAACAATGATATTTTGGCACCTACGAAATTACGTTTTTTCACAAACTATTAACAAGAAATCTCGCTATATCATCTTCACAATTATGCGCCTCAACTTTTATACTTCACTTTTGTGTTTATTGCTAAGGAGCCAGTCGCAGAGTTCTTGCTCACTATGTCGAAGAAACGAAAATGTATGATACATTGCCGAATTCTGCAACCAGTGGCAACACCGGTTTCAGCTTTATCAATTCTATCTCCATAAGAATCCGCCGCTAGATGGCATCTACTTCGCCACAAATGAAAAGATGGTGTTGAATAAGGACTGCTATATGCCTAGGTCACAACAGTAGTCGTTTTCAAATTTCAACAGTAAGGTAGGATTGCCATTTCACTAATCAGAAATCCAGAAAAAGACGCTGCTCAACCAGCCCTTCGGCGACAACCTTGCGAAGGTAAAAGATAGTTAATAATGACAAACGGATATATATTTTCTGAAACAACATCCTACTATCCCTTGCTATTTTGCGTTACTAGCTACTAGCAACGTTAGCACTAATTTTAAAGAAAATATTGAAATAAAACACGTTGCTTTTTTACCGAATTTCTGCTAGGAGGTACCATGGGGCTGCACAGTGTACTAGTGTTATAATCATTATCGCCCTTGCTTTTCTTCGGGCGATAGCGGGAAATTCGGCTCTTGGGCAGCATGACAGGCAGATATCACCCTCGCTGGCGCTCGGGCAATATCAGTTTTCCCGGCGATAATATATATTATCGCCCTTGCTGAGGGTGATATCGGAAAAAATTGGCCCGCGGGTAGCATGATAGGCTGATATCGCCCGAGCGACAGCGGGGGTAATATCCTATACCTCGCTGTCGCGCTATCGCCCGAAGAAAAGCAGGGGCGATAATGATTATGAGTTAAGGGTTGAAAAGATATTTGTAAAATCTATTTGAATTCGTGAAGGAAACATTCAAAAGGCCTCTTTCTGCAGGAATTGCCCATGCGGGACCTGCAGTAGATCTTTCTATTTTTTCAAAAATCTATAGTATCCTCCCCCATATACTTCAGTTTCTGTTAAAAATAATGTTCTCGATCCCTTGGATTTTACAAACATCCAAAGGGAAAAAATTCTGCTGTCGCTGGATCCCGGCCAGCATAGCATGCACCAGGCATTTCTGAATTAGGCTATTTGTGCTTGTTCCATGGTTAGGCTAGTGTAGTTATTATTTTTTTTCTCTCTTTTTTCTTTATACTCCATTCGTTACACTTCTGTGACTGAAATGGGTAAATAAAAACAAGAGCTGTAAGCTCATATGGCACTTGCATGGGTTGAGATGTATTGTTTGATCAAAAGTACATTTAAGGTTACTGTGGTTCAGATGTGCACTTTAAGGGAGCTCGACAAAAGTATTTTATCTGTGAACTTGGCTGTAATGATGCGCACTCTAAAGGCGTAGAATTCATCTGTAAGAAAAACTATTGAGACAAAAACGATCACAGGCCCTTAGGGATCATTGATATATACCGTTTGGTCAGTATTTTTTTTACACTTTTTGGTTAGAATGCGCACTTTAACGGTGATAGAAATAATTTTTTAAGCAAAACAATTGCGGCACAAATCACCATGGGTTGAGATGTATCGTTCGATAAAAAAAAAGTACTTTTCGACCTGGCGGTTCAGATGCGCAATTTAAGGGAGCTAGAACTTCATTTGTAAGCAAAACCCCTGGGGCAAAAATAATAATGAGCTCATGGGGATCGTGAAAATGTAAATTTTGCTTAAGGTTTAACTGAAAAGCCAACTTATTTGTGTGTCATTTAATTGGATACACTGAATTATTTGGGTTCTGCAAAGGGATTTTTTGATTATCCACTATCTGCTCTAGTTATGAGGCTCAGAATATCTCCTGCCGTCCCCACAGCGAAAAATCTACTATGACGGGGGAAATTTTAATTTCAACACAAATGCGGCTTTTCAGTGGGCAGTGGTCAGATTGGTGACGATTGCTTAGTGCCTGAACAAAAAAAAAATGATAAATCTTTCTCGTAAGGCATACAACAAAAATACAAGCGCATAGACACACCACAAATCACACGGAGATTCCACTATTTGAAAATCGGTTATTCGTGAATAGCGGAACAAAGAAGTAACTCATTTTCAGCGAGTCTTCAAGCCAATTTAAGTGAATAAGTGACGGGTAAGTAGATTGTCCTATCCTAGCCCTTTTCGGTTAAACTTCAAACGTATCTTTCTGAATTGGCAGTCAAGATTGGTACTTTTTTCACAACGTGTGATATTTTCACCACAAACAAACAAACCATCATACAGACGAACCATACAGTCAACTACGGAGCAAATTCTACATGAGAAATCCTTATTTTGCTCCAAGCTGCAATTTAAGGTAATTTAAGGTAAAAACTACTTAATTTTCAGAATTCTCCGGCCCACCACTCCCCCCCAGATGGTCGGATCGGGAAACTGATTATTTCCTGGTTAGTTATATCGGGTCCCTGATACGCCTGCCAAGTTTCATCGTCCTAGCACATCTGGAAGTACCCTAACTCGAACATGTGCGACAAAAAAACTCGGACCGACAGACCGACCGACCGACGGAATTGCGATCGATATATGGCACTTGAGCCAGAGGCTGCAAGTGCCATAACAAGTTCATTTACTGACTACTTATATCGGTACAAACAATTTTTGCAACCACGAGAAGCAACTCCACTTAGTGAATGTCAAAAAGTGGTCTCAAGATGGCTGACTTACCATCCCTCCCCCCACCCAACAGGCTCTCAGAGGATTTAGCTTTATCGTCCGGAAACCAAATCTCATCCACTTGTTGCTAGTACTTTCGTGGGCGTAATGGCAGACTCTAGACCAAGGGACAAGCGGTGAAGGCTTTTGGATGTAGAGTACACCTTACGAGCATCACCAGTAGGACTGAGTTTTAGCGGCAATCTTTGTCTCAACAGATGCCACTCCCAGTACAGGACACAACTTGCAATTTGAAAGACCCCATGATACCATTCTCAAGAAAGAATCCGCACCAAAAGAAGCAGAAAGAAGAAGAGGAGTCCTAACCGAAAATGTAAGAAGCATTAAAGTAAATAAGAAAAGATGATACGAGGGAAAAAAAAATCCGCAAGCCGCAACCACAAATAAAATGTAAAACCACAATCGTAGTTTTTCTTCTATGTTATTTATGAATCAATCTGTAGGCTACACACTACTGACGAGTTGTTTGACTTAATATGACCTGAGTTACATACATATTATAATATCATCTTTCTTTTCTACTCGGATGAAACTTAATCAATGAAACACAATCCGTATGGATAGGCGTGTTAAATATATGTTATACTTCCATAATAGCTGAACAGAAGACGACTAGAAAAGGTCATCACGACGTAATCCATGTCAAAGCAATTACGTACAGTACACACAATATATGATAATAAACAAAAAATGTGTCCCATTCTGGGATAACAGATCCCAACTATGGTATGCCAACTATGCTAAGAAAATTTTTCTCCTGAAAAATCCTCCTTTACTTTTTCTTCGCGTGTAAAAATCACGTCTTCCTGGGTCACGTGAATTTTCAATCTGGTTGTGATTCGATTTTGTTCGATAAGCTAGAAAGTTAAATATAATTTTTTTTTTTTTTTTTACCAACAAACAGCCTTTTATGCGCGAGCAAAAGAGAGCTGGGAGTCCCAGCTATGAGTCCCAGCTCTCTTTTGCTGGGACAGGGACTAAGGTGACGATTTCTGAAGTCGTCAATATTTTCTCTCTTTTTTTCCTTGAGAACAAACTCCATCCAGCAAAAAGGTTAACTATTAGTAGTGGGTCAATTTTTCCCACCAGAATCTCTTTCCAGGAATCTTCGATTTCACGGCACTTAAATCATTTTCCCTTCTGGACTGCTTTTCTTTGGCGTCGGGGTTTTAAGTATTTTTAAGCCTGTTTCAAGCTGACTTTCAACTTGTTAGTTCGAAAGTGGGTATGGGTTTGAAAGTGGGTATTTTCAACAACGAGTCTCAAGTTTCGATCTGAATTCTTACAACACACGACCACACTGAAACCCCAAAGGGGTAGACGATAAAAAATAAAATAAAAACAATCAGGAAATGGTGAAAGTTATGAATGCTTTCGAGACACTCTTTACAAGCCCAAAGGCACTTAGTGACGCTAATAGCTTTACACATTATTTTACATGGTACATTCCCCCATTACTTTCCTGACGAGTTTCTTATTCGGGTCAGCTCAAACTTACCGGGAAATGATACAGCGCTCGTGGTTGGCAACACTGCACCGATCGCTCCGCCCAAAGCCAGCACTTCTTGGCAACTCAGCTTACTTTGCTCCTCTTTATTCTGCGCCAAAAGCCTTTCGGACTGATTCACGTTATTCAGCAATGGCGAGATCAGAGTGTCTCCTTTTTCTATAGACGGGACTATATCCGTCTGAGTCGTCTTTTCACTGGTAGCTGCGTTGGGATTCTCCAAGGGCAGAGCGTCCTTAAATACAAGAAGTCTGTTTATTTTTTTTTTTCAAATACATTTGTTTACCTTATATTTCTTACTGCCAATACGGCAATACAAGCGAGCATGTCATGCAACTTTGGGCAAAAAGCGCACACGAAAATCTGTCTGATTCGATTATTTTGTCTCGTGCAGGATTTTCACCGGATTCCGGTTGAAACAGTCTCCAAAGGCAAATAATACTCTTGATGACTAACTCTCCTTGCCGACGCAAAATCGCCGTGTCCCTAGCGGAAGAGCAGGAAGCGGCACCACACATGTCCCCAACGATCGCCGTGACCGGTTGACACAGGATTTAAGTTGTTGAGTTTGAGTCGTTAGGGCGATGTTTTTCGTTCTTCCTGAGGATCACTTGCGTGCTTTGGGTCATATAGAGTATTCCAGCCTCTTCCTCTGATCAGGTTGACTTTTTACCACGTGTGGATCATTTAAAGGAGACCTGAATAAAGAGTACCAAGTATCATCCCTATCTGTATGACTTCCGTTAACATTGCCTGCAGAAAACCCAATCCAAATACGAAATAGTGTTTCCAAGCTACGGTTTTTGCTCCATTTTGCATCTGTCCTTATTTCAGTATCGAACAATTCTAGAAATGAACAAATGTCCAATCAACCCTTCTTCTGGAATATTTTTTCAACCAGTTAAGCCCAAACGTATATCTAGAAGAAATTCCAATACGATCCGGCCAGCGCTGTACAAGATTTGAATGACTTGCGCTTTTTGTCTTGGAGTCTGCATGTGCAAACCTCCAGACACGAACATCCCTATTTTGAAAAGGTCACGCTCAGGAGAAGAATCCTCTCCGTGGCCATCTCCATGGTGTGTTCAAGTATGGTTTCATTGTTCAGGTGTCCTTTAATCAGTCGCAGATGCAAATTGAACATTTCTCAAATTTCCAGTCGAACTATGCAACCAAAGCCTTAATCTGGCACAATATTTTCAGCATGTTATTTTAAAGCCAACTGCATCCTTCTCTGGTTATTTATTTTATTCTTAAATTACTGTTTCCACCACATTCTGGTCAAAGTATCCATCCAAGCCGAAAACCAATTGCATACCCAAGATGGGCGACGATTTCCTTATTTGAATTGACATGTCCAAAGCTATTTTTATACATTTAAAGATATTACGGATTAAATCATCATTCATTCATGTCTCTCCTGTAGTTTCTTGTAGACTGCATAATCCAGAACCTAATTCAACAAAAATCCTATCACCAATAAATATATCAGATTTGGACTACACTTTATTTACTCGAAAACTTTCTAGGGTGAAATTAAATCCTTAAACCCTGTGTCCCCCCTCTCGATACAGCATCCTAAAGCGTTCCAGAGCTACAGGTAGCGTTCAATCAACTTATTATTAGTCACGATCGTTACTATTCTTGTTATTATTGCCGTTCCAGAGCCCGCCGTAATAAGTAAATTGGCTCCTCCCACTTATTATTTTCGTTCCACGACTGTTACGATCGTTACAATTTACTTATGATGGTCGCCAGCATTATAAGTGATAATAACTATCGGTTCTGCAGGAACTCCCGTAAGAGTGATGACGTAGGTCCGCGTTGTTATTATTTTCGTTCCAGAGAGCGTGATAACTACCACAATACGGCGCTCGCTCCTCCTCTTATCATCGTATTATAACTTGTAATATCTTCACTGGAACGCTATCATAGATCTGTCACAGACTACATTTTGCTTGGTTTCGAATTGTGTTACTTCCTCCCCATAACTCTCCAGTTAACATCTATATCTATCCAAATGCGAAACTAAAACGACGTAAAAGCTGAGACTTTTTGCTCCACTGCTCTTTAAGAGAAGAAAAACAGCCGACTTGCGACTCGCGCTTGACAAAATTATAATAATCTGAACATCCACTGTTCCATGAAAGGTGGAGAGGCAATCATAAAAATTCACAACCGTCCCCACCTCTTTATATGCTCAATTTTCCTCCTAAAAATGGAAATTCCTGAAATCGGATTTTCTGCTTGTACCAGGGATCCATACTAAGCGAGCATAGAAAGACATCCTTAAATGATGATCCCGAATGCCCCAATGAACCTCAAAGAGTCAGGAGGGTGCTTCAGGGATCTACTGGGACAAATCTACTAGACCTAATTTTATAAGTTTCACAAGCAAATAATGTGGAGTATAATTTTTTTGGGGGAGAAGGGACCACGAAAAAAACGAGAACAGATCCGAATCCTGCAAACCCAAGAACCTAAAGATTCGGTTTCTTAAGCCTATAAACCCACGTATCTATAAGACCGGGGGCGGTTGTTCAGGACTGTACCACGCTACAGCAATCGTAACATCTGTCAGTACATTTCTGTACATGCAGGATACTCGCTTTCTAGACGGGTTGACGGAAGTTTATCGACACTCCTTCCGACTATCCAAAATGGTTTGAGGGAGGGGGTGTTTTGAGTCGTGCAGATCACCAAACTTCTCAACGAGTATGCGCATAGGAACGAAAATTGGTAAGCCTTCAAACTGAAATATTTTCCTTCGCCACGCTTAAGGCTGGGAGGGATTACAGACTGGGAACCGTGACACCTAATTAACAAATAGGTGTTATAAATAAGCGTGTCGGGGTGAAAGTTGATATTCCCCTGCACACTTACCTTTCGCGTTGAAGCTTAACCTATCATATCCGGGAAAGAGAGGAAGGGGAGGGGGGTCATTTTGTGATCGGCCAAGAAACGTAAGACGAAATTAAAATAATAATAAATACACTGCAACAAAAGGCGTTCGCCCTACATAACTCGAAGAAACTGGAACTAGTCATATTTAGCAGAGTTAACAGTCTTTTCTAAAACCATTAATCGATTCAACATTAACCGCATCTTCAGTAAGGCTCTTCCAAGGACCAATAATCCGGTTACCCACCACATCCTTATATCCTTATCGAGCCGCAAACCCGACTCGACCTGAAACAGGGCTTCGCGCTGCACCCCGTAATTGTATACCAGACTTGTTCGCCCCGGTATCCACTCTACTGACCGGTATCTTTCGTCATTTGTACCATATTTCGTGAAGTATTTCAATTCTGAACTGTGATATATTCGTTATTAATTGTACATACATATAAATATTTTAAGGCAATTATTGAGAAGTGATTATTAAGTTTTAGCCGTGTTAATAATTGTGTGACGATACGATGCTAGCGAGTAATTATATGAGCTATTCAGGAAATAAACGTTATTATTTATTTATAACACAAAACTCCACTTTTAAACAAACTTGTTGAATCGTGATGTAAGTGATATTCAAGTAGTTACCTACCACAGAGCTGACCTGGAAGAGCTTAGCACTGGATGATGGTCTGATCACATAGTTTTGGTTGGCACTTTGATCTTTCATTGCTTGCATTGCCATCCGTCTGTGGCGCTCCCGTCGCTGTTTTTGCAAGCTTAATTCAGGGGGATTCCGTGTCTTTCCCTTTGCAACATGCTGGCGCCACCTATATTAGAAAACTACTGTGAGCGAATCATAAAGCGAACTGAAACACTTTCATTCGCTTATTTCCCAGTAGGCCTAATTAAAGTGACGAAAAGGTTTAATTCGGAAGCATTCTCTCAGTTGCAATTTCTAGATCGCCCACACTGAAATCGCCAGTTTAAACCAAGATTCGGTACGACCATGGGATCACCTATAGTGCCACGATTCGGAAGCACAGGGCTGGACGCAGTCGGATTAGCTCCTAGCCACAAATAAAATAAAATAGAAAGAAAACAATTTAGTTACCGGTTTAGGGCGGACTCTCGAGGTGAACGATCTGTCGGGCAAGAATTACCCCTAAATTGACTTGAAAAATATCTTCTTTTTTCAAACCTCAGTATGAAATCCCCTCCCCCACCCCTAAATATAGGGCTACAGTGTACATCCAGGAATTTGATCTGTATTTTGGCCCAATGGATCCTCATTCCAAGTTTGTACACAATTTCTCGAGCCCCTTCGAGAGTTATCGTGTTAAGAGACAGACGGACAGACGGATAAACTTTCCGAAGTCACATGTTTGGGATCCGAAAATGGATAAATCATCTAGGCTATTCTTCAGTGATAATTCGAACCAATCAGCCAATCAGGTTCTGATTGCAGGTTCGTTCATCTTTTTGTCGTCCCTTGTAGGCCCGACGCTCTCTCGCAGTAGCAAAGAAGTGACAAAGCAAAAGGAAGGAACCAATTTGATTTCAATTTGCAATGTACCTACGCATACCGTCTATAAAAAGGTTGATCTATATGCCATTTACATCAATCGCAGCAATCACTATCTACTAGAATACAAGATGCAGCGCTTCCAATGATGGTACAAGAAAGCCTGCCTATTGCAACTCTATAAGTTCCTGCTTTGACCTTTCCTTCTCTTCTTTCAACATACTTACTGTAATTGCGAGTGGGAAAAAAAAGGCAAAGAATTGACAAGCCTTTCCTCCAATACGATTGCGTTATCTCTGATACCCTGAACAAGAACAAACAGTTCTTTCCAACGTACATGGCCTTGGCAACTGGACAATGCTTCCAACGGCCCTCAAGTTTAATCATTACATTTTACTTTTTTAATCCCCTGCAAAGAGAGCAGTACAAAGATGAAAACATAACAAGAACAGACACCACAAGTGGTTTAGAAGATGAAAGAAAACGGGATCTGCGGTGAAGCTGTGACGGGATCTTGAGGCATGTGATTATGCACGGTCGAAAATTTAGGAAAATTTGTTTTTGTAAATTGTAATAAGTGAGAGACAAAGACGGAGCAAAAGAAATGGAACAAAAAGATCAACATCCGTATCAAAACTAACAAATTGCAATAGAACTAGATTCCACTCACGCTTCGCGTCATCAATTAAATCTGCGTATTATCCGTTAACGGTTTACGCTATTAAAGTTACTTTATGGTGGCGGAAAATTTTCTGTTAAAGGACAAGTTGGGACGCTAGGCAGGTATTTAGGGGAACGATAATAAATAAAAGGTATTTTTTGTCAGTATTAGTAGCACTCTCGGAAGCTTGTACGGTGAAGTCAAGTGTCTACGTTTGTCCCGAAGGGGGTAGAAGAGGGGGAATCTGCGGATCTTGCTTATTACTGGGCGGGAAGGAGAGCTCCCCTTGTCAAAAAGTTCGAGCTCACATCGCTCGAGGAAAGGAGACTACTACTGTGCTATATTCACGGAATTCGAGCTTTTGTTTTTTTCACCCCAGGTTCCGTGATCTTTTCCCATCCAATCATGATCCTCCAGGATACCCCCCCCCCCCGCGGGAAAAATCCCCAAAGATCCCCAAATTTACACCAGTCATTTGCACTCTCGGAAGATACAGTAAAAGCTTCGTTCCATCTTTCGGATACTTTTTGATTCTCAATCAAGACTAAAACTGAATTTGTTTTCTCCGATTTGAACTTGATGGTTTGGTTGTGTTTCCACTGTATTTATATTTACATTTCAAAATCTGCTGTAAATGCTGAATTGACAATGTTTTTGTTTATCATTATCCATATGTTGACGAGAAATGCAGATTCGGCATTTTTGCTGTGAGAGTAATTTTCAAGTTAAATTCTACCCACTAATAGCCCACACTCTCTCTCTCTTGCAAACCGGCAATAATAGGAACGGATGGTTTTGAGATTTTTCTTGTTCAAACATGCCAGAGAGGAAATAAAATAACGTGACCGGAAATCCGGTTGAATCCTACCAGCACCGCACCATTCTACCGAACTTCAAACCGAATTGTACATATGAAGTTAAGACTAGACGTACTTGTAAATATAATTCTGTGCAAAAGTTTGACGAGCCTCGTGCCCATTCATCTGAGCGATTTTTAAAAACATTTGTGCCTTATTTTACAGTTTTATAACGACATGTCCTGAATTTCAAATATTTCTTGTTCGTTTTGTATTGTGTCGACGTGCCAATAGTTGCGTTTTTGCAGATACCATGGTATCTGATATACGGTCTAAAGTCGTTTTTGCAGTTATCGTGGTATCTGATACCACGGTCAAAAGGCGTTTTTGCAGTTGTCGTGGTATCTGGCCAGTTACCGTGGTAACAGATATTCAGATATCACGGTCCGACCGTGGTATCTGGTCGTGGTATCTGAAAAGTCATCTCACCTTCATCAAATTTTGTCAAATTGGTGAGAAAGAAGTTCAGCACTTAGTGATGTAACTGGATATCAGTTTTCTTTTGGGATGACTTCGAAAAGTGCAATTTCGGCAATAGCCGTTTTTGCAGAGGACCGTATATCAGACACCACGGTAACTGCAAAAACGACTAACTGCAGATCCAGTTACCGTGGTAACATATACTATGGTATCAGCAAAAACACAACTAATGTTATAACTGCCATGCTTTTATATTATGGTGAATAAATCTGAATTGAAACATACGTTACAGGGCTTCGCTGATGCATATACCAAATTTAAACTGGCGTGCCCCAGAACTGAGGGTTTGCATACGACTGTCGCTGCTACTTACTTGCTCAGTGCTCTGCGCTTTGCCCTCCTTCCCCACCCAATAATAATTTTGATGATCTGCGTATAGCAAGAGGTCGTCTCTGACGCTGAAGTGCTGGCCAACGTGCTGGTAGAATGAAAGCGCGCCCGCTCGAGTCTCATGCGCTCCATTTCGCGCTTCTTGGTTTCGGAGAATTGTGTGGCAATGACAACGAGGCACAAGTTGATCATGAAGAACGAGCCAATCTGAAAAATATGTTAAAGTTTAACTGAAAAGCCAACTTATTTTTTTTTCTTGGATTCGAATACACTGAATTATTTTGGCTCTTTTACGGGATAATTATTTTTCATCTCATGCTTGCACGACAAGCCAGAAATCAACTAGCCGCGATGAATTTGAATGTCAGCAAAAGCGTGGATTTCAATGGCCAACAAAGCGAAGCTTATTATCACGTGTCAAAGATGACCAGGTGGCGCAAGATCAAATATGAGGAAAACCCCCTCGATTTCCAGGACTGAAAGTTGCTATATATTTTAAGCATAGAGGTACAAGAACGTCCGTAAGAATAAGTTCATTCGATAGAATCGATTACTCGGACGAAGTAACGCATTTTCCTCGGACCTTCAAGCCTATTTAAGTGAATTAGATGATGGATAACTAGAACGTCGTATCTCAGCCCTTTCGGTTAAAGTTTAACCCGCTGAAAATGAGTTACTTCGTTGTTCCGCTATTCACGAATAATTGATTTTCAAATAGTGGAATTTCCGTGTGATTTGTGGTGCTTGTATTTTTGCGTATGCCTTACGACAAAGATCTATACAAAAAAAAATTGTTCAGGCACCAAGCAATCTTCACCGATCTCACCACTGCCCATTGAAAAGCCGCATTTGTGCTGAGATTAAAATTTCCAGCGTCATAGTAGAATTTTCGCTGTGGGGACGGCTGGAAAGATTCTGAGCCTCATAACTAGAGCAGATAGTAAAAAATCAAAAAATCCCTTTGCAGAATCAAATAATTCAGTGTATCCAATTAAGTGACACACACATGTTGGCTTTTCAGTTAAACTTTAAACTTGAAAGCACACCCTTACAGGAAATGATCTTATCGCGATGAAATGGCTCAGAAATATCGTTTTTCCAAAACACCATTACTTTTCACGTGAAGTTGGCAATTTCCTTGTTAGCGCTTGTCGACTTCATCTGGCCTTGCTCTCTGGCGCAACGTCTGGACACAAATATTTGAAAAGAGAGCGATATTAAATATTTGAAATATAAATATTTGAAATATAGATATAAATATTCGAAAAGAGAGCGCCGTGGTTATAGGTGGGTAAACCAAGCAAAACAAGACCAAAGGTGTCGATGGGATCCCAAAAATCTAATATATGATGTTGATAGATCAAAACTTATTTAGAAACAGATCACCAAAGATTCTAGCAACCGATTCTTACTTACGACTCCATGTCCTCGTGATAGACGTGGTACCAATTTGTTCGTACCATATAAAGCACAGGAAACAAATTGTAGGTACACCAAGTAGACAAAACTGCTAACCCCTCATTGCCGAAGATGATTATGGTCTAACAGCCTATTATTAGACCATGAAACCATTAGAAATTCCCTACTTGTCTCACAATTGGGATCGGTCTATTTTTGGTTTCAGTGTTCACCCTTCTACTGAAGTTGTCAATCCTTCTAAACTTTCCAACTGTTATATAGCCCACAACCACCTTCTCTTTTAGCAACCCCACATACCAGCCCCTTCGACCTTCGAAAACAACTAGCTCTTAGGTTCATTGAGCACGCGCTCTGCGCAGAGCTATACTACTATGCAGAGCTTATATACTATTTTGAAGAAAAGGGGTAGCCGAAAATTGGTCGACACATTTTGTGTCCGGTTTTGGCCGGATTCCGGGTGAACTACTTGTCCGGCAAGAAAATGGTTTTCACCATCGTGTTCAGCATGTCTTCTTACCCCATAATCGACTATCACATTAGCTGTTTCAAAATATTTTGTTTGTCCCTTAATTTGAAACCCCTCCCCCACCCTCAACTATAGAGCTACAGAGCCCATCTTCGAACTTGACTTGTACTTTGACCCAAAGGATCCTCCCACCAAGTTTCATCAAAATATCTCAATCCCTTCGAGAGTTATCGTGCGTACAGACGGACGGACGGACGGACAACTTTTCCGATGTCATAGGCATCCGTCACTAACGTTTTGGGATCCCAAAAAGGAGTTCCAAATCAGAAGATAGATCTGATGGTCTAGCACGTCTTTCAAGACGAAAAACAAAACTTTGAAGCTTGTCATGCTCTGATGTGTGTCGACGACTGGCGAACCTCGGCTCGGCCAAAAAAATGCTAAAAAGTCGTAGATACGAAACGAAACAATGCCGAAAGGCGGGGATTTCAGAAGCTTAAATTCCATAAGGGAGCTAGAGATAATACAAACGGCAAAATAGGCAAGAGGGGTCCTTTTAAGTTAGCGTTTTCGTGATTGGCATAACTCGGCTCGGCCGAAAAGTGCTAAATAGTCGTAGGTACAAAACGAAACAATGGCGAAAGACCGGTATTACCGAAGCTTATAACTGTATAAGAGAGCTAGAGATAACGGTAAAATAAGCAAGAGGGGTCCTACAAGATCAGCACATATCGGATCTGAACTTCGGGAACTTGGCAACAATTAAACTCATATATAGCCAAAACATCGCTCAAGACTGGTAAATCGTTTTGATGTAATAAAGCCCTAGTATATTTTAATTTTTTCTTAATTTTGTAATCCTTTCGTGTTTATCTTTTTGATATTACTATTAAAGGGAAAAAAAAGTATTCCTTCCGCCCAAGCTGTCTGTGAATCACTGTTGATTGCACTAAACGGATTCGTCAGCTGAATTATCCGAGCAATTCTTCGGCCTTTCTTAGCTAGGGTCTTCCTCAGGCTCCATGCTAGAAAGTGAACCTGTGAACATGCCTTATCCAAAGAAAACCTATTCAGATGAAGAAAATTTTAGCAGACTTATCCGTTTTAAATTGAACCTGGGAGCACAGGTTCACTTTTCTTGCTTTGAATCGGAGGAGGTCCCTTGTCAAGAAGGCCGAAATATCGCACGAGTATTAAGCTGACGTATCCGTTTAGCGTAGTCAACTATTATGTTGACGGTTAAAAACAAATTCATCACCATCATAAATGCTCCTTCAAGTCAAGGTGACTGCAATACATATAAAAACTCAGCTAAAATCATATAAGAAAATTAGGTAGATTTTCTTTTCTTCGCAAAGCCTGCATGCCTGGGCTGTGACAGTTCCGTAAAAAAAAAAAAAAACTTTCGCATGCAAACCGATTAGGGTTCGCGTAGCGCAGGTGCCGATCTCCTGATTCTCTACCCTCGGCCGGGGTGCAATGCGTGGTCGGGGGCAAGTCATCCGACGCTTTCCCGTGCTTTTCCCTAGATTTCTCTAGGTACCCATTTGAAGCTGGGTGGACTTTTGGCTTGTCTTACGGGGAAACGCCACTAATCCTCGCCCTAAACCAAACGGTCGGCACAACCGAGACTCGAACCAGCGACCCTTCGCTCGTGAGTTCGGCGCGATAACCATTCGGCCACGGACGGACAAGGACAGTTCCGTACTTCGTGCATAAATAATCCTTTTGCCCAAGCTGACCTACTCGAAGAAAATTTAAGCTGAAGAAAATCTTTGCATTTGAAGGGTCGGCTAGATGGTAGCAACAATGAACGCACGATTTCCTTTGCCCTTGGCACTGCTATAAACGAGAGAAAAAAAAACACTTCAATCTTCAGAGTCCCAGTCAATTATAATTTCCATGTAACAAACTCCGGTACTCGGACCAAATCTCTCATCGATCAAACGCTAGACTTGGGAAAGTCTAGAAGCGTAAGAGACAAAATGTGCTCGACTGGAGCAAATTATTTGACAGAAACCTAGAGTGATGCGTTTCCCCACGGCTACGCCCCATTCAAAGGAAGCGGGGCATCACATTGGCGCTCTACGTATAACCTATGGTTCACACTGCTGCGATTTCGCGCAGAAATCTGCGTCATGCGACACAAATCGTGCGACAAGTGACGCAAAACTGTGCGTTTTGTCGCAGTGTCGGATGCGTTGAAAAATGTCAACTCATCCGACATAACGCATGCGATTTTCTTAGGGAAAGAAAAGAAAGAACAAAAACAAGTTAAGTTTCATAACTAAAAATTGCTCTACCTTGTTCTGATTGTAATCCTAGGATGGCTGAATGCAAAATATTTTCTGAATAAACTTGTATTAACCTGTTTTGAACAAGATGGCCTACAGGTTTTGACTGAAAATTTCCTAATGCTGGGTGGTATTCAGGAGTGTAATCTCCCCGCATCTTCATAGGTCGTTTCCCCACGGGCTTCTTTGTCGTTTTGTAGATTAATCATGACGAAAATTTCGTTTTCATTTTGCGTCTGCGTGGTGGTGAGAACGTCCGTGCGATTCTGTCGCACGTCGGAACATCAAAGAAAAAATCGTGTCGCATACGACGCAGCAGTGTGAACCAAGGGTAATTCATAGTCGCTGCATGGGACCAAAGACGTAGGTTCTACTGGATTATTTGTTCTTGTATCAACGTTCAACTTCTCCGATAATTTCCGGACTCGGAGAGTATTTGTGGGAAAGCGAAAACCGAGCCATGCAAAACACAGAGACAGGTAAATACTGCGACTGGTGAAAAACACGTCCGACAAAAAATGCTGATAAGCTAACGGAAGGGTAGAGAGGGAGTCACAAGCTTCCCCAGACTAAACCCCGACCATGATCGGGAAGTCCAGCATAATACTCTATATGACTAAGTCCAAAACACGCCAGTGATCCTCAGGAAGAAGGAGTAAGCGCGTCCGTAACGACTCATACTCAACGACTCACATCCTGTGTCAAGCAATCACGGCGATCTTTGGGAGCAGCTGTGATACCACTTCTGCCTTTCTTCCGCTAGATACCCGGAGAGGCCGGAGATTTCGCAGCGGCAAGGAGAGATAGTCATAAAGTGTATTTACTACGCCGGAGTCGGGGGCAACGGTAGGGGTATGACAGTCGCTTGTGACATGGCGTGGAGTAGGTAGGCAGAGGAGTAGAGGAGTAGGAAAGAAACAAAAAAGGAGAGGGAAGAAGAAAGAAGGAAGGATATGTTCGCCAAGACGTTAATACGAAATTCATAGTACAGTACTCACCACAATCAGTAGTACGAAGTAGACGAACACCCAGAACGAATGTGCATCTTGTATGTAGTACATAATATCTGTCCATCCTTCCAAACTGATCACTAAGAATATCGCCACCCATGCCAACCCTATGTTATCAAACGATATCGCCCCCTGGAATGGGTTTTTATCGCCCGCTTTGCAAACTGAATAGTATTTATTCCAATTGACGCAGCTGCCATCTGGTAGGGGCAAGTTCGAATCGTTCGCTTTAGCGTCTAGAGTGCACTCCTTTTTCTCCATTTTCATCGGTGGGAGATTTGAACACGAATGCATGCCGTGGTCTTTCGGAAAGGAACAGAGGTAATCCTTTTCAACTTCTTGGAATTTGTAGTAATTAGATAGCGGTCTGAAAATATAAAAATAATAAGGTGCAGGTCTCTGTGAATAGAAAAAACATCCCAATGAGAGAGTTTTTACAGTGCTTCATTCGGAGGTTCACTCAAGTGCAATCCTCTTTCTTCCAATCTCTTAATAAACTATTCCGTCTACGTTTGGCCAAGTAAAGTTTGACCCGTTTCGCTGAGAGTCAGCTGGTTGCATTGCAAAACATCTCCAACAGGTTGCGGACAACAAGCTTAAATAACGCAAAAGGCTTAATTTTCGTAAACGCTCATGGTGCATGGAATCTGTCCGGCAGTTCAGTGCACAAAGCTCTCGATCCCATAGTCCTCTCCCTGGTATACCATTTTAGATATTCTTTATATCATCTTCTTCGTTCATTTACTGCTATTTTAATATTTCTATCAACTGAACGGGCAACAAAATATTATTATACTAAGTTCATTAGTGCAAAGCAATTATACCTTGATGGATGGAGATATTTAACAATTAATTTTATAGAAGAAACTGTTGATTCTTTCAGGACTTGGTGTCTCAGTCTCACCCAGACTGCAGACTCCGAGAAAGGGGATTTGTTTCTAGTGAACTAGTTGACTAGTTTCTAGTCAATTGGTGTCGACTCGAAACCACAGCAAAATAAAACTAGGGAGTCAGACCTGAAGAAAGTGATACAAACTCGAATAGCAGCGATACTAGCACCACTGATAGAGAACGTCCTTGCTGAAACTAATTCAGTCGTGCACCAGCGCTGGGTCCAATAACTTCGTATGCTGAAAACAGCAAAAGCCTCCCTGTTTACTCGATGTGTGCAGACCGCATCTTAGCTTTACTACAGATTTCTAAACTCGCAAGTCTGTCCTGCTTTGAATGCCGCAAGCGCAGTGGGAGGCGCTACTAGGATGTCCCGTTTGCGAAGCATGAAAAGCATGGGTCTTGGCGCTACTTCCTAGTGTTATCTTGCTCTGCTAGAAACTTTCTTCTTTTGCCTAATGGCTTCTTGTTGAAGTTCTGGCTTTATCGGTTCCTAATACCGAGAACAAATAACTAATATCGACTTCTTCATCACAAATCAACTTATTTGGATCATTGTAGTGGGCCGCAAGTCATTTATGGCGAACTCGGGGGTTGGTAATGGTTATATTACATACTATGTTTACGTTCTCTTTTTTATGGCTGAGTCTGGTTTCCGAAAACCGAAGTCAACAGGCTACATGCATCTTCTGACGACTAAATGCCGTCGCAGAAAACGCAACGGTATGAATGATGTGGTCGCCAAAGATTATACCACCTAGGTTGAACGGCAAAACAAAACTAAACGAGTTCCCAGGGGTTCCGCAGAAACTATGACAGAATCAGCGAGGTCCCCAAACATTAGCAAAAGGTTCGTCTCTTTCTTGTGGCGAATGTGCGTCATCCACAGGCCGCAAACTACTTGTACTGACAGAGTCATGAGTGAAACAGAAATATTTCTTAGTTTTTTTGCAACCAGAGCTCTATGCTGCCAGCTGTTAAAGTTTACAATTACTCTCAGCCTTAGACAATATTGACTTCAGCCGGTAAGTCAAAGCTGGTATTTTCCCTGGTATTTTTAAGTCAACATACAAAAGAACAATCCGCAAAATCGGGTTTTAAGAACTTGATGCACAGGGAGTAAGAAAGAGGTTGTGTTGGTACGTGCACACAAGTCCGATTTTTGCAGTCGGGTGCGAATTTCCTCTTTCGCTACAAAATTTGTATGCATCGCACGCAAGTTTCCCCATAGTGAGGCGAATTCCGCATGCGTTTTTTCGGATGCAAAATCTTATCGAACTGTCTGTTCACGTAGCTTAAAACTTCTTTGCTATCCGACCATACTCGAGCTTCATTACAGCAATGTAAAAGCCTGATTCGCAATCAGAGTTAGTTTGATACGAGCGGTGTACTGACTAAACCTATACGTGTACAACTGTTTAGCTTAGGGGCTATTGCTAGGCGCACTATTGGCCAAGTGACAGGCAACAAATTCGAGCAACATCCATACGCACACAGAACAAAACATTAACACGTCTACCTACCGCTGAACTAGACAACAGTCTATTCAAAACCTTAGGCCAACCAACTACCACACATTCAGTAGGGATCTATAGCCTGGAAAACCAAGACCCTTCCCAGTCCCTCAACGGTATTAGGACAACAGCATTCTCTCCACTCATGCATAGCCTACGTTTTCCCAACATCGTGGATACACATTCGCCTGACCAAGTAACCTACGAAGACAGTCAAGTCATTCTGGCAGTTATCAATTAAAAGGCAATTCTTGTGCATGTTTCCATAGGTTCCCTATACCCACAGGATGGCTTTCAAAAAGCTTTCAAAAAGCTTTCAATAATATTCAAAGTAACTTCTTGTTGAAGAAGCTAGATGTGCATTTTGTTCCCACCCTTCTTTTTAGTAGTTTCCAGCTTTATGATTTATCAGCTCATATGGTTTGATACAAAGTTTTGCTATTTTCTGACTAATTTCACAATTAATTCTCCTAACAATTCCGAAACCGTTACATATTTTAAGATAAGATACCATTACAGATTCCCTCAACAAGAAATACAAACAAATAGCTGTAAAGGTTAAAAATATTATTATAAATCGCATTTTTACAAGGGCGATAAAATATAATTTTTTAAACTTTTAGTGCCTGCATGGTAGCTCAAATAACTCTTTGTCCGTCCGAATAGCCGGGTGGTCTGGTTTTGTTTAACTGTCGTTGATTTTTTTTTTAAGGGAGATGATTGATAATAATAATAATCGACTGCCCAAACGTTAAGCTTATTCAGTACTATTCTGAACAAGCAGCTTACTCCTTCCTCATCTCATCATATTCCCAGACGGTGATTCTAAAAGCTAACTATTCACTAGCTATTCACTCTAGACATCATGCTCAAGTTATGTTACATCCGACACTACACTAACACAAGACAGACACCATGTTAATACCTCGCTAGAGTTTTTGGCTTGTAATAGTTGGGAAGTTTTCCATCCGGGGTGTTGCTAGCCAAACAAAAAGTGTGTGATTACAATTAAACTGGTAAGAGAGTTTGATCGACAAGTTCCGGGACCTGTCTAATCGGTTTTGCACTGGCAGGGGTGCCAGATGGTTTGACTGCTGCTTCATCAGGCAAGGGAAGTCAGAACCATCTTCCAGCCATAAATAAGCAATGTGGTTAATAAAAGATTTTGGTAGCTTATTACAGTAACTTAAGGAAAAACAAAAACCATTTTCTTATGAAGACTAACGTCATACAACCAACGTTTAGGCACTGTGCCCTTTATGTCTAGGCTATATTTTTTTTTGACCGGAGAAAACTCAATAGAATACCTTGCAGACCTCTTAAAGGACAACTCTTACTAGAAATGATCTTTTCCCTACGAAACCGTCCCGAAGAAACGCTTTTCGAAAATATCATAACTTTCCACCTCAAATAAGCCATTTTCTTGTTAGCGCTTGTCAATCCTATCCACCACTCCTGCTCTCCGACGCGGCGGCTGGGCGCAAAACATTTGAAAACTGAACGCGCTGTGGTTGAAAAGTTGGAAAAACTAAGCAAATAAAAGAAGTCAAAACAGAAGACTCTCATATTCCTTATATATGAAAGAGTTGTCAGCGGACATTAAGATTCCGTCAAACTTTGCGTTGTGTGACGGGCCAAACTCGGCACGGCAGAAAAAGCGCTAAAAATTCGTGAGCACAAAACGAAACAATGGAGAAAGGTGGGGATTTTAGAAGCTTATAATTCCAGAAGGGAGCTAGATATATTTTAAAAGGCAGAATAAGTAAGAGAGGTCCTTTAAGAATACAATTTTACAGGTTCAGTACACAATTTAAAACAGGTTCAGTACACCAGTACACAAAGCCCACCTCTTTCAATGCAAAGTAAATGTTACTTACTGTAGGCTACTACAGTACTGCAGAGGTATGTTACTTCTGATATCACTGAATTCTGAACAATTCTGACTTCCAAATATTTAAGCACAGAGATGAGCACAAACAACAGTTTAAGTAAAACGAAGTCAACTTAAAGCACACATTGTCGTTTTTGAATATTTCACACTTTTTTGCTCAGCTGCCTCTCACCCTCCAAGGGCGATTAAGGCTACACCATCCAAAGTATTTCAACAGTTTAGCATTACTTTTATGACTGTCTGAATATCCCAACAGATGGTATTATTTGCGTTTGACTGTTACAGAGGCAAAAAATAGAACCAAGGTAGTCTAAAGTTCAGAGAGGTGTTCAAGGAAGCATACCTCTACTGTACATGAGTAGTAGTTTGATTGCTCAAGGAATGTTTAAATTCAACAAAAAAAGAGTTGCAGACTAGTTGCCTGTTGCCTAATCTGAAGATAGACTAGCAGAGCTCAGAAGGTGAGAAACTTGGCCACTATGTTAAGACTGTTAGTACGCTCTGGTACGCTCCAAGTTAGCTGCACAAAAGATGCATGTTAGTACATTCAACACATTGGCTTTGTTTGGTTATGCATAACGAAAAAAAAATGCTTAAAACTTGAAATCTTACAGAGCGGACCGAACTTTTTCGCTGAAAACGGGGTGCAGGTCTCTGAAACGATTATACAGTGACAAGAGGGATATTGTAGCACTGGGTCTGGAGTCATTTTACTATACTGCCTTCACTTTAATCACCACAGAAATCATACCTGCGCCGAAACCAATTCCAAAAAGATGGTATAGGCTAGTATAAATTATGGCAGAATACCATACAGTCATGATATCTTATACTGATCTTATATATTGTGACCGCATGTGATAGGACCTAACATAGTATTTGAACGTCTCTAGTAGGCTACAGTTTATAAATGTAAAAGAGACAAGTGCCTTGCCAGCGCCTTGCTGGCTGCTCAACTCTAAATATAGAAATTCAAACATATTCCCCGATTAGGATAAACTACTGTTTTTCGTGTTCGGACTTAGTAGAGGTTAAATATACCAAATCATTGTGATGTCATGCTTGTATCGAACTCCACACCAGCTTGAATCAGATCAAAAAGATGGAAGTTATTTCGACTAGCCTACACTTCACCTTCGGTATTTTCCTCCATTTGAATTTTGATGTCACTCAAGTTGTTCTTTTCAGAGATTAGGAATGCAGAGTGTCTTTAGGATGTGAATCTAGTGCGGATCAGCCTTTCAATAGGCGAAGGTAGTTGTACATTGTTGACTGATCAACTCACACAGCCTAACTCTTATAGATGTTCAGTCAGAGTTCAGTCTTTATCATAACTTCGATGATGATGAACGAATTAAAGACCCCTCTTGACTACTAGGTCACCTGGGTCTTCTGACCTTAAATCTGTAACACTTTTATCATAACTTCATCAGACTGCCTGCCTATTTTGAACTTTCCGCCACGAACAAACATTATCGGGCGACGTTCCCATAGAGCTAATCTTACTCACCAGAGAATACTATAGCATAAAAGCACCCTTCAAAGGCGTATTCTCGCCATTCCCCGAAGGGCGAGGACTCACTTGAGGAGTCCCGACGTTTTTGTTTGTCCCGGGGACTCACTCCCGTATTCTCGCGAGTCCCCACGGACGGGGAATGCTCCGATTATCATCACTATCATCAAAAAGGACTCCCTTTCAGATTGAGAGGGGAATCAATTTTTGCTGGTTTGGTCCAATGTACAATTAATTAAAAACAATCAGAATAAGCAAAACCAAAAATAAAGTGGGTCCAGAATAATCTCGTCAACTGCAAATTTTATTTTCGAACAAAATCCGTTTTGGAAGCATTCCCCGTGTTCTCGCTTTTTTCTGTACGCGGAGCCCACGTGGAGTGACTCCCTCTATTCTCGCCGTTCTCCAGTCTTCGGGGAACGGCGAGAATATGAAGGGGTGAATCGGACGCTGGCCGCTCGGCTCTATATATAGACTCATCAAGTCCTATGTTATGTTTCCGGCAATTCTAATTTTAATTTTAATTTTCGTCCTGACCCGATACGAGAAACACATTCCGCAGATTTCGCCCCTCCTATTACGTGGCCTTAGGCCACACACAGGCCATTAAGCTTACAATTTTCTTTCGAAAAAACACTACACCTACAGCGCCTAATTAATCTTCTAACATACTTCCTTTCAACAATAAGACAGTATAATAAACACGGAAAAAATAATAACAGAGATGATCTATTGACGCGAAAGCAAAATCGTGTCAAGCTAGGTGCCCACAGAACGCGAATTTTTTTCCGCCACGCGGCGCGAAACAAATTCGACTTAGAGTTGAAACGGCGCGGCGCGAATTTTTTCGCGTTCTGTGGGCACCTAGCTTCACGCAAAAACACGACAGGGCAAAAACTGCGAAAAATAATGTCGCAACAAGGAGAAAACCGCGACGGTCAAGATCGCTGTATTTGTTTTCCCGCAATAGAGCGCGACCGGTTAGCGTACATAGCAAGTAATTTCGATCAGTCTTTTGGGTTTATTCTGCCCCTCACGGAGATTTCGGAAAACTTCCCGAAGTAGAATGCGAGCGAAGCTGCTCAGATGATTTCTTAGCTGATGAACATCATACCTTGATTGGACGTACTCCAGTACCAACGTTCTAGCATAGAGTTTCACAACATGGAGAATCATAGATAAGGGCCAATTAGTGTTCGTTCATCGTTTCGATTCTCAATGCCATTCTCTTCTCTGTGCTCGAGTATTATACTATACTCTGAACGTTATTGTTATTGTTGCGTTGCGTTGCGTACCTTTCGACTACAATTCGACGTACGAAACTGGCCCCAGTGTTGCCACCGGACAACATTCAGTTTGCTAAATTAATTACGGAGGAATTTTACTAGAGTTCACAAAGTTCGATTTTGATAGCCGATAAAAATCAGAACTGTGCAGAACCTCTGCAGTTGACCGGAGCAAGCTGCAGATAGTGAGAAGGAGGAGCGCATCCTAACAAGTTGTTACTTTTCCTGTCTTCACTGTAAGATGACACAACATCTCGGCTACGCCATTTTGTTTTATTAAGTATCGAGGTTTTCCAAGTTAAATGTCCTCAGAAATTTAACAGACTGAATTTGTTTTACTAGATCTAGTTAAATCTAACTTCCGGTGACAACACTCCTGGCACCATTAACCTGTCGGTTCTGAACCGACAAGCTATCCACCAGGACTGGACAAAACTTAAGGCGTATTCTCTCCGTTCCCCGAGGACTCCACTTGAGGAGTCCCCGCGTTTTTGTTTGTCCCGGGGACTCACTCCCCGTATTCTCGCGAGTCCCCACGGACGGGGAATAGTCCGATTATCATCACCATCATCAACAAGGACTCCCTTTCAGATTCGGGGGGTAATCAATTTTGCTGGTGCTGGTGCCATGTAAAATTAATTAAAAACGATCACAATATACAAAACCAAAAACAAAGTGGATTTTTTCAGACTAATTTCGTTAATTGCATATATTTTGTTTCGAACAAAATCAATTTTCGAAGCATTCCCCGTGTTCTCGCTGTTTTCTGTACGCGGAGTCCGCGTGGAGTGACTTCCACTTTTCTCGCCGTTCCTTTCGATTCCCCGCGGAGTCCTCGGGGAACGGCGAGAATACGCCTTTAGAGAGGTTGTAGAAACTCACGGAGCAATCATAACAGTAAGACGTCCTTGAGATTTGATCGGACAAGAGGTTATCTACACTGTAGTGGGCAGCTGGCGCTTTACTCTCATAAATATGTGGTCATACTTACAAATAAGACGGGGGGGAGACACCTTCTGGCAATTCCAAAAAGCATCTCTGACGCAACATTCCCGCCCACAACTGAACGCCGACAATCCCGAATATGAAGAACACGAAGAAACATAACAATAGGACGTTTCCCAGCATAGGCAACGTATCTAGGAGCAACATCACGAGGATCCGCATACCTAAAACAAAATTAAATTATATTCAGAAATATATTCAAAGATTTTCCGCCATCGCTCACGTTTCCGAGGGCATCCCATTGCAAAGAACTTGTCCAAAACGTTCTTCTACCCCAATGGGTTCTTTTCAGAACCTTTAGACTCCGACTGGTGATTGATCGACTGATTTAATTAGACTCCATCATCTTCATATACACATAGGTATGCTTTTTTGAACGTCTGTGAATTTTGAGCAGTGCCATTTTCAGCCAAAAAAATTCAGCTACCAGTAAGCCAAACTAACTAATTAATGGCTCCAAAGAACACACGAATGTTTTTTTGGGTCTATCTATATATACCCATACCTTATCTGTTCAAAGTGAACCAACGTCCAAAGAAGCATAGCCTACCTCTACTTTGAAACTAATATCATAGAAGGACATCCTAGCAAACTTTTACGCTGAGGGTATTTTTTTTTTAATATATGCAAAAAAAAATTATCAAAAGTTAGCTAGTGTCCACTTGAGAGAAGGAGATCTGAGCCTCCTGTGCGAAACTGATAAAACAATTATCTAAATATTTACTTGTTCAAACCAGGACTCGGTACAGCCGTTGGATGATATAGTAGTACAACTGGGAAGGCCATGGCTGCAGAGAGCTCTCAAAGTAGCTCCCAGCATAAATATCAAAGGAAAGAAAAATAATTAGCTCGACACGGCGTACGGAAAAAAATTTAAAAAGCTAAATATTCGACAGTGTCTAGTTCTTTCCATACATTTTTGTTGATTTATCACTTCTGTTTAAAACTTTACCGTATTTACCAGAAAAAAGGCGTCCGCCAGGTTTGGTGAATCCTAATGAATGACTAGAAGAAACAGGGGCGAATTCTTTCAAAATATAATAATCCCTGTCGACAGATAATTGTTTTTTCCTCTATTCTACGCCATATCAAATAACTCCTCTAATCTCTCCGTCACAGATTGTCCCTCTTCAACTCGGACCACCCCAGCCTTCATAAATAAACTATCATATACTGAAACGCACTGCAATAACTCATCAGGATCGTCTTCCATCTCACTAGGTTTCTTTCAGAACCTTTAGATGTGAATGCTTTGATTTGTGCGCTACAAACGAGAACATTGCGTCAACGGAAAGCTCTGTGGAGACGTGAAACCCGAACGGTGTTTTAGAGCACAATGGGCACTAAGTGTAATTTTTATAACATGCTTCACACTCGATAGCGCTTCAAAAATAAGCCGTTTTCTTGTTATAGCTTGTCATTAGGCGTATTCTCGCGAGCAGGGTTGCCACATCGAAAAATCTTAGAGAGTGACTTTTGGCCGAAAAAAGAGATTGAATTGGGAGTGAAAATTTATTTTCATGAAAAATGTGGAATTATCACTTTTGGTCGGAATCACTGCTGCAAAAAGGACAGAACTTAATTTTTTTTTGATGAAAAAACGTGAAATAGTCACTTTTGGTCGGAATCACTGCTGGAAAATTACTTATCTGGACATTTCCTGAGACGGAGTGATTTTTGTGTGCTACATAGGACAAGAGTGACAAAAACAAAATAGAGTGACAATTCACACTATCGTGCGACATGTGGCAACCCTGCTCGCGAGTCCCCACGGACGGGGAATGCTCCGATTATCACAGCCATCATAAAAAAGGACTGATTCTGAGGGGAATAGATTTTTGTTGGTGTTGGTGCAATGTACAATTAATTAAAAACAATCCGAAGAAATAAGACCAAAAATAAAGTGGATTCAGAGTAATTTCGTCAACTGCACATTTTTTTTTCGTTCTGGAAAAATCCGTTTTGGAACCATTCCCCGTGTTCTCGCTGTTTTCTGTACGTGGAGTCCGCGTGGAGTTGTGTCCCTCTATTCTCGCCGTTAACTTCGATTCCCCGAGGAGTTCTCGGGGAACGCCAAGAATGCGCCTATTGACTCTTCGGCGTATCGGCGGAGACAATTCCAGAGTATGGTATTGAAAGGCGTGGAAATTTAAAAACTCCTGGCCATGTACGAAAGGCGCTATTGGGGGGGGGGGCATGGTCCACTGGATTTCTGAGCGAAAAAATCCTTCTATCTTTTGGCCCATACACAGGTTTCAAAAGACAAAATGTAAAGCAATGACAATATCCGCTATCGCCTTGTGCATTTGGCGGGTTATATATAAAATAGAATATATATACATTACTCTAAGGCATATTCGAAAACTACTTTTATTTTAGCACAAACAAAACTGAAGAAATTAAATGTTGAGTCTGAGCACTAAATGGGGGCCAAAAACGACTCCCCCCCCCCCCAAGGTATACTGAAATGGCGCATCTGCATTTTCCTGAATTATGATGTGCATACACACAAGCTTCAAGCAGCTTAAACACACTCACATCACATTGTTCGCCAAACTGCGGGCAGGAATCCAAGCTTACTAAACGGATCATAAGCTGGGTTGCCACTTTACTAAAATAAATTCACTGGACAAAAGGAAAAAAGTAATACCAAACAAGAAAAGTACTCAGAACGTGTTGCTGGGTCATAGTCACCTTGGAAATAAAACCTGATAACTACTTTTTTCTTAAAATCTGCTGCCAAAGTAAAAATAAAGTTCTATTGTGAGCACAATTGTACTACCGGTGGCAACCCTGATCATAAGTGAACTTGGTTATGCTCAAGTAAGTCATCCAAGGGGCTGGACTAGCACTTAAAGTGCGCAGACTTTTGTGCGAACTCGGAGGAACGAACTCGAACAAAATTAAAATGCACCTTTTAACACTTTGAATATTGCGGATACTTTTTACGCCGAGTTTACTAGGCACCTGGCCGTGGGCCAACTTCAATTATGTCACATCAGGCCAGAAAATTGATATTGTCACAAAGTGATGACAACATTAAAAACATCCTCCGCGTGCCAACGGTTGAATTATGGATTTTGAAAAACCAGCCAAGAGTCAATTTTTGTTTCATGTCACCTGCTAACAGCGATGCAGGCTGATCAGAAAAGAACAACTCTTCTCAACTTAGACTAATTATCTAATGGAGTAGAGCTATGTTACTTTTTTTTAAATAATAACCTTTAAATTCCTTAATAGTTTATACAAACTACTCGCTAGATCGTCATACAGTTAATAACTAGTACATTTAATAACAATACACAATACATTTTGATAATAGCTTTAAAGATCCTCATTTACAATTAATATATACGATTGACTTTATTAAAAGCATGAAACTATTTTTTATTAACGACTTTATTAATAACAGCATGGAATAGTGTATCACGTAGGGTACGACAAAGTTCGGACGGTTCAGATAAATATGATGAACATTGTACACTGGAAATACGTACGCAGAGGACTGAGTGCAAACAGCAAATTGAGTAAAATAAAGCCGTATCGAAGCCACAAACTGTTATTCCTTCGAATTTTTTGCTTAATTTTTTCTGCACCCTGTTCTGATCAGGCTACGGTGTTGAGAAATTCCAACAGACAACATTACTTTCACGAACGTCCAATCCAGGATAAAAAGAAAAAAAGTAACGTTCAGAGACAAACAAGAAACCACAGGAAGATCTTTTGATTTCCTCTTTATGTCAAACGAAAGATGAAACACCAGAGCGAAATAACACTAGGAAGTAGCGCCAAGAATTAAAAAAAAAAGTGACACAAACTCAAATAACTGGGACACTAGCATGACTAGCGATAGAGAACGTCCCTACTGAAGCTCAATCGGTCTTGCACCAGCGCTGGCTCCGATAATTCCATGTTCCAAACACAGCAAAGAAAACGATACACCCTGTTCCCTCGATGTATGTAGACCGAGTCTACGCTGTACTACAAATTTGCTAAGCCCGCAAGTTTCTCTCGCTTTAAATGTTCGGAGTGTATATAGTGGACGGCGCTACGAGTAAGGCCCGTTTCCGAGGCATAAAAAGCATAGGCCATGGCACTACTACCTGCGGTTATTTTGCTCTGTGAAACACTTGGCTCTTGGCTGATATTAAGCTCTTTATTAATTATTTTTAGTTCACAGCTTTATTTCCGAGAAACAAAACAAAGGTGATAGAAATTTAGCTGAAGTCGTCAGACGCATATTTTTACTATAACCACGGGACTGTTACCCAGAGCAATCTTGAGCATCATTTTTTTCAAAGGTGAACCAATGTGGAAGGCCCTTGTGCTAATGTGAAAATACCTTTTGCCTTGGTTAGCCCAATAGCAAAACCAACCGGATGGCAAAACCCAACTCAATATTAGGAAAATTGGATGCTGGACCGCTATTTTCCAAACCGTCCAAACATTAGGATCTGAATATCGCACCGGATTCCAGCTTTTGCTCCCGAGGAAACTTATTTCTAAGCCAACGTACTCATCGTAATTCCCCATTGGGGAAAGTCACGTACACATGCGATGTCTTTAGAAGTAAGCAACAAAGGGAATGGCCCCCCGGGAAGGAAATAGGAAGTTTCGGGAACTTTTGTTCCCTTGTATGGAGTCGTTGTGTTCACGACAGTGATCTTCGGAAATGCTTAAACTGTGGCTAGAGTACCCCGATTCTGAATTCTGAAAGTGTGAAAACCGCTTAAGTATCAACGCAATCTACTCTCCCATTCTACGCGTTTTAGCATTTTCTGAGAAAAAAGGATGCCAGGACGATGAGATCGTGTTATTATAAACATGCCAAACACCTCTTATACCTATCAAGAGCGAGCCGGAACTACACGTTATTATTTCTACGTTCCTTCGGAAAATCGTCTACCACTCTGCTCATACTCCAGACGACGTTACTCATTGTTTCCTGGCTGATGATTAGTTTCGAAAAATTATATTTTTGTGAAATGGTTCATAATTTTCTCTTTTAATTGTCCTCGACCTCCTGAAAGTGGCGGGTCATCAATAAATTCGTTACTTAAAGAACCCGTATTACCTATAATACTAACACAACATACTTACGTGGTCACTCCATCCATTTTAAACCCGGAGAACAAAAAACAACAAACAAAACACGACTCTCGCAAAACAAAAAAAAACACGACAACACCGAAGTGTTGCTCTCGCAACACAATTCTCTAATCAACTTAGGAAAAACTTTACCTCTACCAAATTTCCGGTTTTGGCCGGACTCCGGGCGAACTACTTGTCCGGCGAGAAAATAAAATTTTCCTTGAAATTATCTCAACTCCTTCGAGAGTTATCGTGCTAACAGATGGACAGACAGACAGACAGACGGACGGATAAACCTGACGTTTTGGGGTCCCAAATCCCAAAACCGGTTATGTAAATTTATCCCTCCTAAATTCCTTCAAAAATAAAAAAAAAACTCCCCGAAGTGACGCGAATTTCGCATGCGTATTTTTGTATTCTTATCGGATGCTGACTGTGAATCATATTGACAGTGCACGCGGATATGTCAGCTGAAAATTCGTTTTCCAATTTGAGTGGCTTTGAGCCTGGAGAGGACCCTTGCCAAGAAGGGCCGACATATAGCTCTAATAAAACTTCAGCTGACGTATCCGTTTCGCACTGTCAAATATGTTTTACAGTCAGTATTGGCGGAAGGAATATTTATATTAACAGTGCTAAACGGATAAGTCAGCTGATATTTATTATCGCCAAATTTGGGCCCTTCTTGGCAAGGCTCCTCTTCAGGTTCAAGCCGCTCAAGCTGAAAAGTGAACTTTTCATGTTTCTCTTCATAAGACTATTATGTGCTGCTAGACTCATTGGCTGCTGCAATACTCTATATGACTAAGTCCAAAACACGCTAGTAATTTTCAGGAAGAACGGTGAAAACGTCGCCCTAACGACTCAAGCTCAACAACTCAAATCCTGAGTCAACCGATCCCGGCAACCGTTTGGGGACAGCTCGGAATAGCTATGGTTCCCTTCCGGCTCTTCCGGTAGGTACATGGCGATTTTGCATCGGCAAGTAGAGTTAGTCATCAACAGTATTACTGTAGCGCAAGAAATCCCAAATAAAGTTACTTACTCGGAATCCTGTTGATAGCTCGAAGTGGACGTAACACACGAATAGTACGTATAGCAGACAAATTCATATTTTCCATGTCGAGGCAGTATTCCACAGCACTAGAAAACAAATACGATAGAAAACGATACCAGCACCACTAGCGATATAGAACGTCCCTACTGAAACTCATTCAGTCGTTCGCCAACGCTGGCTCTGATAACTTCATGTTTTGAACGTTGCAAAAAAATAATACAGCCTCCATTGTTTTAGTGTACGCAGACAGCAACTTTGTTTTCCTTGAAATTTCTAAACCCGCAAGCTTGTCTCACTATAACTGCCGCATGCGTAGTGGGCGGCGCTACGAAAGCACAGGTCTTGGCGCTACTCCCTAGTGTTAAGAGCTTATGCGTGCCCATGAGTCGCGCGTTCGACCGGAAGTCATAGTTTTAATAGGAGGAACCTGTCGTTTGTTTCGCTGATTACAGCTTCACCCATATTTGATGGCGTTAAGTAGATACGATATGATATGATATATTACTTAAAGCCCGAAGGCCGACACAAACAAACAACAACAAAAAAGAAAAAAAATCTTCTAACAAAGCCTTTCTACACAGTCCATCTTTTCCACAAAAAGATGAGAAGAGCTGAACAGCTATTTTTCGGCTCTTCTTGCGACAAGGGTTCTCTTTCAGACTGTAGGTAGAAGAAGGAACCTGAAAATCTCCGTTTACTTATCCTTTTAGAACCATCAAGTATAGGCTTAATGGTAATCAGCCTGGGTTGAGAGAATACCCGGGTTGATAGATAGATAGATAGATAGATAGATAATTTTATTAACCCACTTTTCTACAAGAGGACAAGCGGAGTATAAAAAAAGGTAAAGAAAGAAAAAAGAAAAACACAAAATAATTGGACACAAGAATATCTGCGTAACATAAAAATGTCCAAAGCTTCAACAGAGCGAAAGCTGCACTGGTCGATTTCTTTCAGTCTCTGGTCCACGCCCCGTGTGCGTGGGCTGAGTCGATGTGGGATTTTTCACCAAATGAATCGCCGGGCACGATAGGCTGTAGGCAGGGTGTTGGCTGCTGCCGCAGTTTGCACATTTTGTCTCTCGACTGCAGGGATTTTCTCGGGATGATGTGTGATCGTCGCTACAGCGCGAACATTTTGGGGGGTTAGGGCACTCGGCAGCGACGTGATTGAATTTTTGGCAGTTGTAGCACCTCTTGGGAGAAAAGATAAACCGTGACACTCTATATGTCATATTCTATCTTTAGGCCATTTTTGATTGCCATCTCTAGACTGCAGTCACTCTCGAAGTAGAGTTTCACTGTCGATGAGTCGTTTATCCTGGTGGCTTTCGAGCACCCAGGAATTGCGTCTCGAATAGTTTCTAGCGGCGCACAGTTGGGAATCCCTTTTGAAACCCCGAGTAAAACTGGTACTTTGACTTTCGCTTGCGAGTCCCTTGACTGAAAATGGCTCGCAACTTTCATCGCAGCCTCGCGATCAGATAGCTTCACAACCCACTGTTCATTGGTTGATTTGATTCCCACGACTTTATTACCGATATCGCACTCATCAAGTATCACTTTCTTTTGTTTCGGATCCGACACTTTAGGCGGGTTTGATACAACGACTGACCACAGGATAGGCCTGTCCTTCGCCGAATCTACTAATCGATCTTCTGGTTGTGCCTGACGAGTTGGCGAGTTGAGTGGAGTATCAAACCGTAGGCTGAGGGTATCTTCTAGCTTTTTTTCTATTTTTTGAAGCCTTCTCGAAAGGTCAGCTCGAGACTTAAGGTTTATCTGTGGAACCTCATCAGGTTCGAATATCGCGAACACGTAATTCTCAGTACACGTCTCAATGAATCGACTATAAGAGTTAATTAGCTCCATGAGAAGCTCTTCTTTCGTCTGTCCTTTCAGTGAAGTTTCACTGTAAATTTCGCCGAGACGATTTCTAGCACTCAGTATTGCCTGCTTTTTGTAAAAGTCACTCGCTATCGCCACTATGTCATGACTATGCTCCTCTTTTTCCACCGACCTTTGGATGAAGTTCATTAGACTATTCCATATAACTTTCATTCTCGCAGCCGCGAGGCATCCGGCGATAAGCACACTTAGTTGTTTACAGTTCGAATGCTAGAAGCTGACTCGAGTTGACCGTGTACAAACATGGACTTGTCTATCCCAACCTAATCTTCAGCTTTTGCTCGAACCAAATCCACCATCTGCTGTCGGTGGCCATCAGGGGGAAACAAGATTTCATGTATCAACATTCTTGTCCTCAATAGCAACCCATTCCAATGGCAAAAAAAAAAAATGAAAGAAGACATTAGGCAAGCATACACTATTTACAGGTCCGTAAAACACAGATATGCCGTTGCTAAGTATTCACATATGATTTATACCACACCGTCAGAAGTTTCATAAGAGATACAGCAAGGATGCGCAGTTTCAACAGACGACACTTGGGATGTAATCTTTTGTGATTCTGAGAACGTTATGCATTTAATGTTATGCATAACTAGCATTGCCAGGAAGAGCCGACAAACAGCCGGGAAAGCATCAGCTGACTTTTCATACATCACGACGACAAAAAAAAGTAACCAGATGCTTTTTCGGCGGTTTTTCAGGTCTTCCTGGCAATGCTTGTTATGCATGACATTTTAATGCATAACGTTCTCAAAATCCCAAAAGATTACATCGTAAGTGTTGTCCGTTGACAATGAGCGCCCTTGTGATCTGCTATGAGCTTTCTAACAGTGCACTCATGGACGGAATTATACAATCCCTACATGAGGTAGTGAACTTAATCGTTGAAATTTCAATACTCGAATCATTTATAACCCCTCAAATGTTTATATAAGTGAATTCACTTTCTAACTGACTATACTGAAATGTTTAACATGTTCAGCCGAGGGAAAACAAGGAATTCCTGTATCGATCTGGAATTCCCACATGTCAGACTATATCAATCAATACAACTGGCCGGACCTCGCGGGACAGCCGGACCTCGCGGCGTCAACTTTAAGTGACTCTTCAAAAAGAGACTACCGCCGGTTCCAGTCAACCTGACAACTGCCCATTTTTATCCAAGATAATGCGGACTTTGCTTGAGAGGACGTTTCCCCGATATCCGGCAAACGTTTTCTTCGGCTGCAAATCAAGGAAATGGAAAAGCGCCGGCCGATTCGGCTACAGGCCCATTCACAACGGGTTTTAGCTAATACTCGATACCAGCCAGTTCCTGAAATCGCTCTGAGACCGAGAATTAGCTGGGATTCTGCCGTTCGCAACTGATACAGCTGCCAGTTTCGGATACCAGCTAGTCTCGCACCCAAGTTGAAATCAATTCAACTTATGAGGGCACTAGCCAATCAGATTATTTTGGCGAGTATTGAGGAATATTCGGATTGGCTAGTTTCGAACCAAGCCCGATAGATAAAATCACATCCACTCCTTGCTGTCTTGAAAACCGAAAGTGAATTAGGTCATTGTTATTCTGTATGACGTGGTTCAGCATTAGCCAATCGGAATATTCCTCAATATTCCCCAAAGTAATGTGATTGGCTAGTACCCTCATAAGTTGAACTGATTCTAACTTGGGTCCGAGCAGAGCAAAAGTTAGTTTGCTCTGGGTCCGAGACTAGCTGGTACCCGATACTGGCACTAATATCAATTGGGAACGGCAGGATCCCAGCTGATTCTCGGTCTCAGAGCGATTTCCGGGACTGGCTGGTACCGAGTATTAGCTAAAACCCGTTGTGAATGGGCATTACCTTGTCTCCGATCAATTTCAGGATACCCGGTAAGCACCGCCTCTGCCGAAGCGACAAGGCAAACGCTTCAACTGCCAAAGCCTCCAACGTCACGACCACGACAAACAAGAGCTGTAAGCTCATATGGCACTTGCAAGGGTTGAGATGTATTATTTGATCAAAAGTAATTTTCGACTGTGCGGTTAAGATGCGCACTTTAAGGGAGCTAGAGAAAAAGTATATTATCGTTGAACTTGGCTGTAATAATGCGCACTTTAAAGGCACTAGAAATTCATCTGTAAGGAAGACCCTTGAGGCAAAAACGATAGCAGGCTCTTAGGGATCATTGATATATACGTATGATCAGAAGTATTTTTTTTTCCACTAATTTGCGCACTTTAAGGGTGCAAGAAATTATTTTTTTTGCAAAACCCTTGTGGGACAACTGATCATGGGTTGAGATGTATCGTTTGATAAAAAGTACTTTTCGACCTTGCGGTTAAGACGCACACTTTAAGGGAGCTAGAACTTCATTTGTAAGCAAAACCCTTGAGGCAAAAATGATCATGAGCTCATGGGGATCATGGAAATGCATATTTTGCTTAAAAGTATTTTTCTTAATTTGCGGTCATGATTGGTACTTTAGGGAATGGTCGGATTTGAAAAGTGGCGATTTCTAAGCCAATCTTGTCGAATTTCTAATATCCCAGCCAAATTTCATCGTCCTAGCACATCTGGAAGTACCTTAACTCGCGATCACCCCCCCCCCACAGTGTCCGGATCCAGTCTAATTTTGTAAACAATTCATCTAGAGCAGATGCTTGTTCTTCACAGCAAGTTTCACTTCGATCCCTCCATTCTAACCGTTTCTCGAGATTTCCGGTCTTCCCCTCTCCAACTCCAATCCTATCACCCGTTCGAAAGTTATACACTACTCAGTTTTCCGGATTCCCCCTCCCTCTAACCCCCCCCCCCCCCAGATGGTCGGATCACGAAACTGATTATCTCCAAGTTAGTTTGGTCGGGTCCCTGATACGCCTGCCAAGTTTCATGGTCCTAGCACATATCCGTCTGCATTACATGTGACTTCTCGGTTGAGTAAAATTTCTTACTCCCATATGTTGAATGTGTCCATTTGACAAATGAATCTCACATTCCATAACTCACACAATATTCGCTACTTTACACAACACTCAATTTTCCATATTCCCCCGCACTGCACCACAGATACAAACCCCTTTGACCCTCGAATGCACTAGCTCTTTCCAATGTTAACAGAGTGATCCGATGCAAAGAGTGACGTCACGCCGCGCGCAGACCTACTAGTGTAAAGAAAGGGGTAGGGGTTTTACAAAAACTACTAAATTTTCCGGATTCCCCCGCCCTCTACTCCCTCCATGGTGGTCGGATCGGGGAAGTGATTATTTGCAAGTTAGTTTGGTCGGGTCCCTGATATGCCTGCCAAGTTTCATCGTCCTAGCACATCTGCAAGTACCCTAACTCGCGATCACCGGACCGACCGACCGACCGACCGACAGACCGGCAGACCGACCGACGGAAAAGTGATCGGTATATGGCACTTGAGCGAAGCTGCAAGCGCCATAAAAACGCGAAGGGGCAAGACCGCGACTTACCAAAACGGCGCTCTGTTATATTATCTTTCGAAACGATAAAACTAAAAGAAAAGTATAACCGGTTATTTGGTTTGGCATTCTAATTCAAGTGGAGAATGTGACATTTCTTCTAGTACATGGTATCAAGTTTTCCGTTATATTCCTAACGCGTCAGAGAAGGTTCACGGTTCACGGTAGATTCTTTCTCTTTTATCAGGGATAACCAGTCAAATTTTTACAGATTAGTGCATTAGATTCATAATCTGAACATCGGACGATTATTTCACAAAACGAATTCCCGCCCGTTTTCGGAAGAATGGAACAGATCCTTGACGAATCGGGAAGCTGTTCAAACAAGTCACTGAACTTACCCAGCTATCACGATAAAGGCATCTAATCTGTTCCACGACTCCGCCAGGTAAGCCCCTTTTCCCCTTCCTCCCATTGCGATGATTTTGATCAGCATCTCGACTGCGAAGAAGACGAAGATGCAGTCATCGAAGTGCTAGAAGGAAAGAACAGGATCTTGTGAGCCGTTACTCCCAAAACAAGGAAGGTATTAATCCATATTTCCCGAAAGCCGAGTATTGGGAAGCAAGGGTTGCATACCTACCCAAATGTGTGACATTTGCTTGCGCACTTTTCATTATGTCATTTCCGCGCAAAACGGTCCAACACGACTTAGTCTACCACAAACTCTTGATTTTTGAACACTATGTCAAATACTCTACGCCCAACCCAATATAATACTGATTAATTGGTGGAAACTCAGAAATCCATCAATCAAAATTTCTTTTAAGTGGAGTTCGTGATGGTGAGCTCCCCCAAGTCGTGCACACAGCATGCAAAGGTGTCCAGCGTTTGGCGTAGGGTATCCAAGAGTCAGAGATTTGTGGTAGACTGCCATGTCGGGGGCTATAACCACGCTTCATTCAGCGTTTCCCTTTTCTCATTTTTCTTTTATTATTTGTTTCTGCAAAAACTGAAAAGCGGTCTTCCTCTCTGAGAAAGGTGAGGAGCTTGGTACAAAGTTATATTTTTCCCAACGTTTTAATTCCAAGTCCCGGCGTCATTGTTCAAAGAGAAAAAAAAAGCTAAGGCAGAACAAAGAAATGAGACAGTCGACAACTCAACTGATGCTGGTCTATGCAGACGGACAGTCTCTAATAGACTAATGGATGGACAGAAACCGATACTTGTCTCTAAGGTCGTTATCCAATACGACTAATAGCCGCATCACAAACCTACGTACGCTCGGCCACCACCACCAACGTGCTGGTACGATATCATTCCCATGCTGTTTGGATTAAGCTTTTTTTTCTTTTTTCATACTTCGTTCTAATTCCATGTGAATTTTCGGGTAATAAAATTACTTACTTACTTATTTACTGTGGTTTTGACAACAAGCTTACGGCAGACAAATGTGGTAACCGCTAATAGCGAGAAAAAGTTCGCGCTGCAGAACCCATGCATTACAATCTAATCGTAACCTATACAAGTAAATCAAACTCGTTCAACCCAGACTGACTGCGAATCCCTATGATGTTATGTTATGTTATGTTGTAAAAAATGACAAACAACGGATAACCTCAGCTGAGATATCCCTTTTGCGTAATTTCTTATGCAAGTATACACTTCAAAAAGTGTGTCAGTTAAGGATTCGAATGTACCAGAGGATGATGCCTCGCTTGTTGTGGTGCTGAAGAGGGTTTACGCTCCTCCGAAGGGCATAGGGGGAGACTGGTGGTGAATTATTACCTGAAGAATTTTGCAGCGACTTGTATTGCATATTTCATCAGCACAGGGCTGATACATTCCAAGAGTGATGCAATTGAGCAAAATGACCAACATGCTGACCCGCTCGAACCATGTGTAGAAGTGAGTTAAGAAAAATTTTCGGCTTGGAAATAACTAGACTATACTAACCTACAGTACTATAGACTCTTCTCAAAAAGCCCACTAGCTATGATAAAACAATAGCCTTTGGTACCAAGCTAAGTATAGCAGAAAACTGAATTTGATACATCATATGATTTGTTCAAAATACAGACTGACAACGACTACACGTGCTCCTTCACAAAAAAAAATAACAACAGTAAAGCCATTCCTGCCCGAACGGCATTCCTCAGTTACCGACAGTGTAAATCTCTTCAACCGCATGGTCGACACCATAAAGACGCTGGAGCAACCGGAAGGAGGGTGGTAAGATTCAGACAGACTGCGGTACTGCATTGAAACGTTGTGTTCAGCAGCACCATGCGTCTTGATGCTTTTATTTTGTGAAAATTTCGACTTTTGCGGGTGCAAGAAACGCAACGCAATGGACACATTCTGAGTGAACCAACGGTAAAACGATAACACTAGCAGACGGTTGAAACGATTTAATAATAATACTTTTCTGGATATAAAAATAATTTGAACGCTCACGCAATTAACAAACACCTAGTACGCGGAAACAGCGGGCTTTGCCTCCACCTTTGCTGGCGCAACATACTCAGCAGGCGCCTCATATTTTGAGGCTGGCGCTCCGTACATGGACTCGTCGTTGACTGATTGTTTTGCCATATCATCAGCCTTCTTCTTTAGGTTTTCCAGCTCCTCACCAGTGACGGAAACATTCATGACTTCGTCGGCATCAGGAAGGGCAATGGAATGGGTAGCGACACCAGAGTGAGACATCTGTGGGGCGACCTCTTCCGTGATCTCTGGACGGTAGCCGTTCTCGTCAGCAGTGTAACGGACGGTGATAAGCTTGCCGTCGGGAGACGTGTAGGAGTAGGAGCCGGTAACGACGCCGTTCTCCTGTTTCTCTGCGCGGGCGTGTAAAGAGCCCCCGATCTGGTCGTTGATGTCGTAGGTAAACTTGTAATCGCGTGGTGGCGCATTCTCCGCGACTGTGTCTTTCATGCCAGTTTGGGCTGTTTCAGGGGCTGCCTCGTGCGTACTGTCGCCGTAGTATGGCGCTGCAAGCACGGCAGCGAAGCATGCACAGACCAAGACAATCTGAAAAAACATGGCAAATAAACAACCGACCGAATGTCAAGCAAACATTATGTTGGGCGCTAGTAAACCTCCCACCACCCCTCTGCGAGCAGGAACTTTACAGTGTCCCGGTAACGGCAGTGAGGTAGTCAATTCATTAACTTCAATTCCGAAGGATTAATCCTATCTTGACTGTGTCTTTAGACTATTTAACAGATTGACCCAAGATATATTTCCAGGTAACGCTCGGACGGGTCCATTCCTTTTCGGATCTCTCGCCAAAATGGGTCGTAATGACCCTAGCCGGTTGATGAAAGACAGAAGCCTAATAGCTACGCCGTTTATCAAAGGACCACGGAGGTATTATATATTAGACATTCCTCAGACTAAAGAACAGGGGCAGTAGAGGTGACGCTTCTCATTATGTGAGAGGAAAATTGCCTATTTGAACGTGGACTACAAAAAGTCTCTCCTGCATCGGAGTTTTGTATTTGTGCATCCCCGAATTCGGAGATTTTTATTCCGGATTCGGAGAGTTAAAATTCGAATTCGGAGAGTTATAATCCGATGGAGGATTAAACGCTAGAATGCAAAGTGTTGCAGGATAAGTCATTTGAAAGCGACGAGTTTGTTTTTTACAGTGTACCAACTTACAAAGGCCACAGCTTGTTTACATTGGATGAAGCGGGCAAATTCCTCTCGAGGACCTCTCTTATGATCTCAGTCTCAGGGGGGAGAACTCTAACGACTCAACCCGTTACACTGGCTCCATTCTCGTTGTCCGATCGCGCCGCTTTAACGACAAGGTTACTAATTGAACTTGAAGTTGGAAGGATCACTGAGGAGAGAGCGTCACCCGAAGTCATCTGTGAAATTCCGAGCGAGAGGAACAAACAATGGTTTCGGAGAAAATCATTAGGGAGAGATATGAAAGAACAGACCTAAAGAATGAGGGAACGTGCAAGGATTTAGACACAGACCGAACGGGGAAAAATTATACTAAACCGGTCTTTTTAAAATGCAAATCTGGTTATTCCAAGTTCCTGTCTTGGAGGAAGTCAAAGGAGCTTATTATGGAGTGGGTTGGAATACGGAAAACTTACCTTGAAAGCCATACTGGAGTAATATGTATCACTGTTAACTACAGAACTCGGATTCCAACTGATGACTTGTTCAAGCGCACAAAGGGTTATAAAGGCATAGGATGTTATTGTTTTTGCAAACCTATATCTCCGCACACCGACCTTGGTCTGTTCAATTCGTTATCTTGTCAGGCAAAGGGGTCGAGTTATACCAATATGTAGGTTAGAGGGGGTCTTCACTTTGTTCGCATCCTTGGAGCCTTAATACTATGTAGTTCCCACAGACTCTAGAGGAGGGTTTTCGCGAAATCTCGGAATCACTTTCCGGCGAGCGAAGCGTATCGTGAAAACTGTGGGAAAGCGATTCCTGGAATCACTTTCCACTTTCCCGCTAGACTGATCGCGAAGACGCATGGAAAGCTGACGTCGCCGGTAAAATATTGAATTACAAGCTCTTTCGAATAAATATGGTTCACTTTAGTACTTCTTTGAATCTCATACAATTCACCGAAGTCATCCTAACAACGCTTGCAATTTTTCTTTATTTATTAGTGATACTTCCACTGTTTTTTTCCATGCTTACGAAATTCCCGCCGAAAAAATCAACTTTCCGCGGAGCTTTCCACTAACTTCGTGGAATCACTTTCCAGGAAAGCTGCTTCGGTTTCCAAAGCGCGAAAACCGGGTGGGAAAGCTCGGCAACTTTCCGACGTAGCGCGAATACCACTGGAAAGTGATTCCGACTTTGCTTTCCAAGTCGCGAAAACCCTCCTTAGATTTTGCACATTGGGCAGGCCTGAAAGCTAGGTTTGCGATCTACACGACTAAGCATCCTTAAAGTCGGGCTCAAAACAGATATAAAAATTCACACAAAAAGAAAAAAACACTTAGCTGGTACAAGGACAACAAGACCGAAGGTGTCGATGGGATCCCAAAAATCTAATATATGATGTTGATAGATCAAAACTTATTTAGAAACAGATCAAAGTTTAAAGTTTCAAGCCCCTCGCGAATGCCTTCTAGCAACCGACTCTTACTTCCAAGTCCATCTCCCCGTGATAGACATGGTACCGTATCGTTCTTACCATAAAATACACTGGCAAAAAATAAAGGGTATACCAACTAGCAAAAGTTGGCAACCCCTCATCACCAAAGATTCTAGCAACCGATTCTTACTTACGAGTCCATGTCCTCGTGATAGACGTGGTACCAAATTGTTCGTACCATATAAAGCACAGGAAACCAAGTAGGCAAAACTGCTAACCCCTCATTGCCGAAGATGATTATGGTCTAACAGCCTATTATTAGACCATGAAACCCTTAGAAATCCCCTACTTGTCTCACAATTGGGATCGCTCTATTTTTGGTTTCAGTGTTCACCCTTCTACTGAAGTTGTCAATCCTTCTAAACTTTCCAACTGTTATATAGCCCGCAACCACCTTCCCTTTTACCAACCCCACATATACCAGCCCCTTCGACCTTCGAAAACAACTAGCTCTTAGGTTCATTGAGTACGCGTTCTTCGCAGAGCTCTACTATTATGCAGAGCTTATATACTATTTTGAAGAAAAGGGGTAGCCGAAAATTGGTCGACACATTTTGTGTCCGGTTTTGGCCGAATTCCGGGCGAACTACTTGTCCGGCAAGAAAATGGTTTTCACCATAGTGTTCAGCATGTCTTCTTACCCCTAAATCGAACATCTAATCAAATTCAAATAAAACTTTTAGTTTTAGCAAGCTTTCCGGTTTTGTCCGGATTCCGGGCGAACTACTTGTCCGGCGAGAAAATGGTTTTCACCATCGTGTTCAGCATGTCTTCTTACCTCATAATCGACTATCACATTAGCTGTTTCAAAATATTTTGTTTGCCCCTTAATTTGAAACCCCTCCCCCACCCTCAAATATAGAGCTACAGAGCCCATCTTCGAACTTGACTTGTACTTTGACCCAAAGGATCCTCCCACCAAGTTTCATCAAAATATCTCAATCCCTTCGAGAGTTATCGTGCGTACAGAGGACAACTTTTGCGATGTCATAGGTATCCGTCACTAACGTTTTGGGATCCCAAAAAGTAGATAAAATTAGCGCTGAACAGAATGTAGTACCCATTTCTTTGAATAATCTGTTTTTATGGCACTTGCAGCTTCGCTCAAGTGCCATATACCGATCACTTTTCGGTCTGTCGGTCGGTCGGTCTGTCGGTCGGTCGGTCTGTCAGGCCACTCATCTCGAGTTACGGTACTTCCAGATGAGCTAGGACGATGAAACTTGGCAGGCATATCAGGGACCCGACCAAACTAACTTGGAAATAGTCACTTCCCCGATTTGACCACCGTGGGCGGAGTGGAGGGTGGGGGAATCCGGAAAATTGACGTATTTTTAACTTTTGAACGGGTAATCGGATCTAAATGAAACTTGATATTTGGAAAGACCTCCTGTCTCAGATGTCACAGTTCAAGTCTGGGATGGATCCGGTGACTTTGGGGGGAGTTGGAGGGGGGGCCGGAAATCGTGCAACATGTTCAGATTGGACGGATCGGGATGAAACTTGGTGGGAAGAATATGCACAAGCCCTAGATACATAGCTGACAAGACCGGACCGGATCCGAACACTGTGGGGGGAGTTAGAGGGAGGGTTCCGGAAATCCGGTGATCCCGACTTAAGATGCTTACACATGTGCTAGGACGATGAAACTTGGCAGGCATATTAGGGAACTGACCGAACTAACTTGGAAATAGTCATTTCCCCGATCCGACCACCGTGTGGGAGTGGAGGGAGCGGGAATCCGGAATATTGACGTATTTTTAACTTCTGGACGGGGAATTGGATCTTAATGAAACTTGGTATTTGGAAAGACCTCGTGTCTCAGATGTCACACTTCAAGTCCGGAATGGATCCGGTGACTTTGGGGGGGGGGGGTAGAGTGCGGAACCGGAAATTGTGTGACATGTTCAGAGTGGACGGATCGGGATGAAACTTGGTGGGAAGAACCAGCAAAAGCCCTAGATACATAGTTGACAAGGCCGGACCGGATCCGAGTACTGCGGGGGTAGTTGGAGGGAGGGTTCCGGAATTCCGGTGATCCCGACTTAGATGCTTACACATGTGCTAGGACGATGAAACTTGGCAGGCATATCAGGGACTTTACAGTTTTAACTTAAGAACAGTCGCTTCTCCCGTGGGGGGAGTGGAGAGTGGGGGAATCCGGAATCTTCCGGTTGTCCAACTTTTGAACGGGTGATCGGATCTTACTGAAACTTGATATTCGGAAAGAGCTCAGGTTCCAGATGTCCCATTTCAAGTGCGGACAGGATCCGATCAATGTGGGGAGTCGAGGGGGGGGGATTTGTGACACGGTTAGAATATAGCGATTGGGATGATACTTGGTGGGAAGAACAAGTATAAGCCCTAGATGCATCAGCGACAGAACCGGACCGGATTCGGTCACTCTGGGGGGAGCTGGAGGGGGGTCCAGATTTCCGGTGATCGGAATTTAAGGTACCGTACTTCAATTAAGATGTGCTAGGACGATGAAACTTGGCTTGAACATTAGAGACTTTACAAGATTGGCTTAGAAATTGTAGGTACTCATCTTAACCGCAAAGTACAAAAAATACTTTTAAGCAAAACCTACATTTTCATGATCCCCATGAGCCCATGATCATTACTGCCTCAAGGGTTTTGCTTGGAAATGAATTTCTAGCACCCTTAAAGTGCGCATCTTAACCGGAAAGTAAAAAAATTACCTTTCAGTTTTCATCAAACCATATTTATTCATGATCCTAAAGAGCCCAGGATCATTTTTGCCTCAAGGGTTTTGATTACAGATGAATTTCTAGCGCCCTTAATGTGCATATCATCACAGCCAAGTTGAAAAAAAAACCTTTTTTACCAAACGATACATTCTCGTGATTTCCAAGGGTCCGTCGTCATTCTTATTTCAAGGGTTTTGCTTACAAATGATCAGAACAAACCCACGAACCGGCGAATTCCTACTTTCATCCTTTTACCAAGCCTTGCAAGTGCCATATGAGCTTACAGCTCTTGTTCTGATTTTGTATAATTTCCGCCTAAAAGTCAGCCATATTTTTGGGACAAAAGGGTGTGCACTAGTGTGTGCAGTCTGACCCACTGACAAATGTATGCGCTTGTGGGATTGACTGACTATTTGTTAACAGGGGTCGATTCAGTTCGTCTTAGTTGTGAATAGTGCTGTCACCGTCATCGTGACAAAACGAAACGTCCCCATGGCAAAACGTCTCCACGGCAAAACGTCCCCATTGCGAATAATGTCCCCATAATATTTAAGTTCGCCTTGGTATTCAGGCGCATGATCAAGGTAGAACACCTTCAGAGTTTGCAGTACAGATGCAGAAAAATTCAATAGCGTACGTGGGATCAGTTGCCTCAGATATGCACCGTTTCCTTTCAAAATATACAATGTTAATACGCCTTACCCTGGGTTCGTAACTGATCAGTAATAGAATAGATCTAGGTCGTTTAAAGCAACATGCATACTCGGTATTTTTTAACGATAAGCTCTTCGGAGAAAACAAACGGAAGACTAAAGTCGGGTCTTCACCTTCCGGAATCTGGGTTCCCAGATTCTCCGTGATTTTTTCTGAATTTCTTCTGCGATACTTAAAAATTCCGGAAATCTGGAAGTTCAAAAGCCCCTTTTTTCCGGATTATTTTGATGTACTTTCGGACCGGTTCATCTTCCAGATGCAATTTACAGAAGAAGTCAAAGAATAATCTGGAAGCCCAGATTCCGGAAGTTCCGGGAGGTGAAGACCGGACTTAATCTTGCTATGCAAAGAGTCAAACCAGGAAGATACAAAAATCAGCGACGTTTTTGCCACAACAAGCAAATAACCCCTCCTGGATAATCTCTTCATCAACGAGTTCGACGGCGATTACGCAAATAAACTTCGCTTGACAACAATTTTCATCAGATCCAACCCAATGTCTTCCATCTTTCAAAGCAACTCGTGAGGTTTAAAATGTGTCTTCCGTTTTGTCCGTCTACTTTGTCGCCGGCTAATGTTATATTTTCATTAGTAGCCTACAAGGAAGATGCCAATTACAAGAACCGAGTTGAAAAGTGACGAAGAGGAAAACGGAAAAAGAACAAAAGTAATTTCCAAAAAATAATAAAAACATATCGTTTTACAGAGTCATATTTGTGTTCGACTGTTGTAATGTACAATTGTTTTGTCTTGTGTCTCATATGATATTTGAAAATAAAAATTAATTTTCCAGCTTGAGCGGCTTGAGCCTGAAGAGGACCCTTGCCAAGAAGGGCCGAAATATAGCTCTAATAAAAATGAAGCTGACGTATCCGTATCTGGACCAGATACGGACTTGAGAAAAGTCCGGTCAATTACCGAATTCAAATATACATGTTAAATTATGGAATTTACGAAGGAACGGATCGAATTCGGTGAAATCGGTGCGGACTGGACAAAATTTGGATGCATGACCAAATTCGATAAAGAATGGGAACGACTAAACACGTTTAATCATCCAATTTGGAAATGTGGGACAAAAGATTTTATAACAAGAGCTGGAAGCTCATATGGCACTTGCAAGGCTGGGTCAGAAGATGAAAGTAGGAATTCGTCAATTTGTGGGTTTGTTGTGATCATTTGTAATCAAAACTCTTGAAGTAAAACACATGACGAATCATCGGGAGCACGAAAATGTATATTTTGCTCAAAAGTATTGTTTGTACTTTAAGGAAATCACTTGTGAGGGATCATAGGGATCACGAAAATGTATATTTTGCTTTAAAATATTTTTTTTTGTACTTTGCGGTTAGCATTAGTACTTTAAGGGATTGTCGGATCAGGGAACTGACTATTTCTAAGCCAATCATGTCAAGTCTCTAATTTTCAAGCCAAGTTTTATCGTCATAGCACGTCTGGAAGTACCTTAACTTGCGATCATCGGAATTCCGGACCCCCTCCCTCTAACCCCCCCACAGTGCCCGAATCTTGTCCGGTTCTGTCACTTACGTACATAGGGCTTGTGCTTGTTCTTTCCACCAAGTTTCATTCCGATCGCTTCACTCCAAGCGTGTCAAAAGTTTTCCGGTTCCCCCTCCCCCCCCCCCACCTTCATCGGATCTGGTCCGGACTTGAAACTGGGCATCCGAGACATGTGATCTTTCTACGTATCAAGTTTCATTATGATCCGATCACCCGTTCGAAAGTTATACATACCTCAAGATTCCGGATTCCCCCTCCCGTCACTCCCCCCACGATGGTCGGATCGGGAAGTTGACTATTTCCAGGTTAATCTGGTCGAGTCCCTGATTTGCCTGCCAAATTTCATTGTCCTAGCACACCTGGAAGTAACTTAACTCCGTATCACCGGAATTCCGGAACCCCCCTCCAACTCCCCCCACAGTGCACGAATCCGGTCCGGGTCTGTTAATGACGTACCTAGGGTATGTGCTTGTTCCTCCCACCAAGTTTCATCCCGATCGCTCCAGTCTAAGCGTGTCACCTGATTTCCGGTTCCCCCCTCCGACTCCCCCCCCACATTAATCGGATTCGATCCGGACCTAAATTGGGACATCTGAGAAATGACGTCTTCCCAAATATCAAGTTTCATTAAGATCCGATCACCCGTTTGAAAGTTATGCATGCCCCTAAATTCCGGATTCCGGCTCCCCTCCCTCCCCCCATGATGGTCGGATCGGGGAAGTGACTATTTCTAAATTAGTTTGGTCGGGTCCCTGATATGCCTGCCAAGTTTCATCGTCCTAGCACATCTGGAAGTACCCTAACTCGCGATCACCGGACTGACCGACCGACAGACCGACCGACCGACCGACCGACCGACCGACCGACGGAAAAGTGATCGGTATATGGCACTTGGCCGGAAGGCAAGTGCCATACAAATCTGAATAGAAGGAAAATGGAAATCCGAATGGAAGGCGGCGCTCGTGTTGGCGGATCCACTTGTACAAAGTAAATCCCGAATGGCATTATTGGCCATTATTTAACATTATTGCTTGACAAATGATGACTCGGAAGCACTTGAGAGTATCCAGAGACGAGCTCTCCATATTATCTACAAGGGCCGAGGATGCCTGGCTACTGAGGACAGTAAGGCTACTGTTATCTCCTAAGTCATTTTAGACTTCAAACTTTGCATGAAAGGAGGGGAAAACTTTGTTTAAATTTTGGTCTAAGTTCAATGGAACACCCCGCTCTACTCACTCTCCTCCCACCCCCCTTCGAAACTGAGCGCCCCGCGGCCAGAGAGAGCTTGTGCTGAGCGAGTTATGTCTATCGTATTATGTCAATGCGTATAGTACGTACCGTAAGGGCAGATATACGCCTATCCGATCAATGTGGGGAGTCGGGGGGGGGGGGGAGAATTATTAATCTTTATTGGGGTGAGCTGGAGGGGGATCCAGAATTCCGGTGATCGCAATTCAGACATTAGTGTTTTAGCCCGATCTGTTGAAATTTATAATTTGACGTATATGATTATTTTTGTTTTTATATAACTTCATCGATTGCAGACTAAGTAAGCACGCTATTTGGCACTGTGCCACGATTTGTGCTGATGTTTTAAACAAATCAATCAATCAATCAATCCATTTTGCATCGTAAAATTTGGTGTCAAATTACTGACACAAAGGTGCTTTTTGACATCTCGAATTTTGTTATTGTGCATTACGCTGCACAAAGCGCAAATGCGAAATTAGTAATTACTAAATTCGTAACAACATTTTTCAAAACATTTTTTGACCCCTACATCACAGTTTTGTAACAAAATTTAACTGGAACTGAACTCTATTAAGGCTTCAAAACGTTTTTGTGTAGGGGAGGTCGGGGTTGAACCGTACGAGGGTTGAACCGGACAGTTTCAATTGTGGGCAGACCCAAAGTTGTAAAATCATGAAATAATTAACTGAGGTTGGCAACAATGTTCTGACTCATGGGACGAAATTTGAACTCTCAGGTGCGAACCGATTCCCAACCAGGCGACTTTCTTTTTTTCATTGCACAAATCGGACTTACAATTTCATTTTCATTTTCAGTTAGAGAAGAAGTTAGTTGTTTTTGGCGAGTTGGTTACAGCTTAGTCCAATGTAGGTTCATCCAATGTAGGTTCATTTCTTCATCTTATTAGCCTATTGCGGGGTTCCTACTACTTTCCATTTTTTCTTGGTGTTATTTTTTTTAGAAATGGTCTGTGTGGGGTTGATCCGGACACTTTCTGGGGGGTTGAACCGGACGTTATTCTAGAGGTCCGGTCCAACCCCGCTCTGTCCAGATCAAAATATTTACCATTTTCTGGAGTCCGGGAAGCAGGATAAAGCTGCTGGAGCCAAGCTTTCTAAATTAATTGCTTCCGGTGGAAAAAGTTAAGGTCAACAAGCATTTTCCTTTGAGTTCGAATTTCCCAAAAATTTCGGTAAAGTGGTATGTTCGGATAGTCCAACTCTTCTCCAAGAAGTGAAAACTTGATAAGCGCTTAGTTGTACCACTTATTCGGTCATATTCAGAGCTCATCTTAACATGTCCGGTTCAAAACACCACCCGTCCGAACCAACCCCACAAGTGGGGCTGAACCGGACGATTTTTTCGAAAAAAAGAAAAAATCGTGGCGCCAAAACCAGATGAAATTAAAGTCTCAAACAATTACAGAACATAGCCAGTCTCATTATCTTTCATTTCCAATCTTCAAAATTTGTTCAAGTTCTACACAAATTGAATTATTAGCCGAAAACGAAAAACGTACGGTTCAACCCCGACCTCCCCTACTAAATAAAAGTAAAGCAGGCAACATGTTTTCGGGTGTTGTAATCTGTCACTAAAGTAAAGTAAATGAAGTAGTTATTTCTGACCTAAAAGTAAAGTGTCATTCGTAAGAAAAGGTGTCACTTTCAGAGGAAAAGTGTCATGGTGTCACCAAGAACCAATAATCAGAAATAACTTCTGTCTTTAGTCGCATGCAGCGACTATGAAAACCCCGACAAAACTGAGCGGACCTTCTAGAGGTATTTACTCTAGCTTTGAGCTGATGTTGATACCTGTTTACTCCTCTTCCGTCTTCACCGTTGCTTATTACACAAGAAATATTGAAAGAGGCTAGCAGGAGGAGTACTCCGCGCGTTGACCCGCTCTGGAGCGCGTCAATAGAACCAATCAGCGTTGACTTCTAGATTTCCTCTTTAGCGGCTTAACAGCGATTTGGCTATTTGTAGAGGTAACGAAACGTGATGCGGCGCCAAGCTAGTAACCTCCGCTCGTTTGCGTCGGGAGTCGGTCGTATTTTACTCGACTCAGCAAGTTTGTATGACGAGATAGGGAGACAGCAGTTCTCTCTCGTTCTTTGTTCTTGGCGTCACCCAGAGGCAAAAAGTGTCAAAAAGCACCAAAGTGTCACACTTGGTAACACTAGATGACCGGTTCGAAGCTCCAAATCCACACTGGAGATGGAAAGCTTAGCAGTGAAGTGTGAAGCGTTCCCTTCAAAAACGCACCCAGCGACCGCCCCCTACTAATCGTCCAACGAAACACGCCCCAACGAAAAAACTTCCTCATGAAAAAAAAAATCCCCACGAGAAAACATTCATCACAAAGAAAATATCCAGACACAAAATGTCTCCATGAAGAAATGTAAGCAAAACTTTGCCGAACGCTTCAAGATCCGTCAACAACTCTTTCACAAATAAGCACATGCGAAGCTTCACAGTATTATTTGACTTGTCATCTTATCATAGTAGACCATCAGGATTTGGACTTCAGTTTCGATTGGCTTTCCCACTTTTGGGATCCCAAAACGTTCGTGGAGGGACACCTATGACTTCGCTAAAGTTGTCGTCTGTCCGTCCGTCTGCAGCCCGATAGCTTTCGATGGGAATGAGGATATTTTGATGAAAATTGGTTCTTTGGGCAAAGGGACAGATCGATTTCGTAGACTCGATCTGTTCCTTGGATCTCTGCATGTAGCACTACATTTAGGGTTTGGGGTTCAAATTAAGGGGCGAATAAAATATTGTTTAACAGCTAACAAGATGATCGATTTAGAGGTAAGAAGACATGCTGAACAAGTATCTGAAAATTATTTTTTTCGCCGGACAAATAGTTCGTCCGGAATCTGGCCAAGATCGGAAAATTTGTTGAAAGTAAAAGTTTCATTTGAAGTTCAACTTTAGCTTTTGCCGGACAAGTAGTTCGCCCGGAATCCGGCCGAAACCGAAAATTCAGAAGTAAGGCAGGAAGTTTTGATCAATTTCGTCAAAGTAGATATTACGTATAGGGAGGTATCGCACATGCTAAATCTGTTTCTAAATTTCAATGGCAAAAGTGTTTAAGGAGTCTGGCGAAGACCGGATATCTACAAGACCCAACTGTCAAGGTAGATATATATCGCTTTTATTCTTTCCGAACCATCATGGTAAAAGCCAAATTTGTCGAAATCGTCAATAAATAGTAAATACAAATGTAGTACTGCATAAGTACTACTTTTTTCAAATATACAACCAACTCACTGCTTTGAAAAAAATGTACTAAAAAGAGTACAATTGTACTACTGGTGGCAACCCTGCCAACTGTCTGGATCAAATATTAAATTTTCGGGATCCCATCAAAACCTTTGTTCTTGTTAATCAAGGCGCGTTCAATTTTCAAATATTTTACGGCTGGATAGAGTCGACAAGCGCTAACAAGAAAATCGCTAAATTCTCCTGGAAAGTTTTGAAACGATATTTCTGGGCCATTTCATCTTAAAAATATAACTTTAAGTAATAATTGTGCTTTAAGGATATATTTAAGCTGGTGAATAAAAATAACCTTGAACTTAGCCAAGTGGCTCACCACAGCTGCATGGTACAACAGATCTTCTACGAGTTGACGTTGTGTCAGAGAAGTAATGAATTACAATAAGCAATTCCGAACAAAGGAAAAGGGGACGGAACTGTACCAATTACAGAAACGCACACGCTCATTTACGCGATTTAGCGTCAATAGTTCGTCATCAATAGTGTTGGTTGGAGTCACGAAAATGAGGGAATGACGTTAGCACGGACGGGATGGTATTGCCCGGTGAAACTTGTCAGGACGGACTATTGAAGTACACCTCGCACTATTTACTGTTTATGTTCCAGTATTCAATGCTTTGATTAAAAAAAAAAAATATCCATTGCTTTGGCTATTTTAGTCTTTTCCCAGACCCATTGACTTATAGCAAAAATTCGGCAACGTTCAGATAGCCGGTTTTATGCATCAATAACAATGATACGCGAACACACGTCGGGAGCACAATGTACATGGAAAATAGTGAATACTGGTGTCAAAATAGTGAATTTAACATATAGAAATTGGGTCTCCGGGTTTAAGAATTAATGAAATTAAGAATCACGGAAATGGGTTGCACTGTCCTTATAGGTGCGACGGGTCCTTTCAGTCCTTTACGTATTAGGATAGCCTATATTATCAAGCGAATACGGTCATGCCGGTCTCAACCCGGACCCTCGACAATTTAAATAGTAAGATGCACTTCTTCCATTCTGCTAACACATTGTGGTCTTGGTGATTTTAAGCTTTTTTCCTTCCATTTTTTCTTCCATTCTAATGCTTAGGTAGTATTGGTGGATAAATGAATTCGAAAGAAGTTTCGGGAGCAATCGTTTTGTATAGAAGAAGAATCAGTGGTCACTACTGCATTTCTTTGAACTCAACCCAATTCATTTTACTTTCCAAAAACTCGTTATGAATAATAGCATAGGAAATATGAACAGAAAAACACTGAGATGCATTTTAAATGCTCCTCTACACGTCTTAAATACAGTTTCGTTTCTTAAAAATCTAGCCAACAGATAAAGACACTAGTAATATTGGTCATCTATGGTGCATCTCAGATTCTCCACCTCCCTCTTCAGGGATAAGATTACTCGTAAGTCCGCAATTCTCCCGCCAAGCACCACAATGTTCTTGTCTTGCAGCTCCAGTATAATCCCGGGAATTTCTCAACCAAGGAGTAGAAATCGATACACAGGTAAGGAAGGTAAGTCAAGAGCCATCCACTGGGGAAACATGAAGAGAAGAAAAGACGATATAAGACTTGACCTGGTTTTAGAATGAGGTGGCAAAAGCAGACACGTTCGATACTAATCATTGTCTTAAGAGAAGGCCTTGATGGAGGAAGTCGGCACACAATGGGGTGGAGATTACCAAAAATGCGGCACACACTATTCTGCCCAATATTGTGCTTTGTGTGGTTTTGCCAGATAACAAATCTATATCACGCCATATCATATCATTTGTGTGCCACACAAATCTGAGTGTTTATCGCGGAAATAGAAGTGTGTGCCACACACTCGACTCAAAAGTTGGAACTCATGGAGACGTCGTTTTTCTGTTGTTTTTTTCTGCGGTATTTTAACAGTCTGAAAGTAAAATTAAATCTCAATAAATAGAACCTCAGGCCTACAAAATTACGAAAACGAGATTTTTGGGGTTTCTTCTTGACAAGCTAATTATCCCTCTAAGATGATGTGCGAGGGATAATCAAATTCCGGATACTTCGGTTGCACTTCCGGCAAACCGTCCTCAGCGAAAAAAACAACAACTAAGTCACATAATCCACCGCAATGCCACAGGAAAACGATGCGGAACCAACAAACAATAAAACGGCATGTAACTAAAAACCAGAAAGAAACGATGCGGATTGAAACGACGTGCAGATAAAATAACGAAAGACAAAAGTGCGTGTTAAAATTTTGTATTTACAATTCTGAGATTATTTACAATTCTGAGTTCTGTGTGAAATGCTTGTGAGAACAAATATCTGCCTGGGAAAGCGCAGAAGCTTTCACCCAGAAAACAGCCAAATCCAAGAATCCATCAGTCAATTATAAACACTCCAGTTAAATATTCTTCAGGCCTACGTCCTTAATATTTTCTATAAGAAGGATCCTCAGTATTATATCTATCTGACTGATAAGAGAATCTGCCGCTAAATGCCAAACTGTAGTCGCAAAATCGAAAAAGTTGTTTTTTCGAATGAATCAAGCCACAAAGCGAACCACGAACACCTTGTTGGTAGCGGAAAAACATTTGTATGCCACGCAAACGACCGTGGAAACACTCTTTTGGAGCCACAACCAACTCTTTTGGAGATCACGGAAAAACGCTTGAAGTCTAGTAGTTACAGATCGTCAAAATCACGAATAATTTCGACGAGGTAGAAAGTGAATTTTCGCGTAAAGCTAGGTGCCCACAGAACGCGAATTCGTTTAACTCCAGGTCGAATTTGTTTCGCGCCGCGTGGCGGAAAACATTCGCGTTCTGTGGGCACCTAGCTCAACGAGCGAAGTTTCTTTGTGCGGCGGTGTTTAGCCGTGAACCATGTGGTTCGATGTCCGATATGTGGAAAAAATATCTGAGTGAATTTTTGCTGGTTTAACTAAGATCATATTTTATTTATTGACTAGAAACAAAATTTTCGACGTGTTAACCGTCTTTACGCTGTTGTAGGGACCAAAGACAGGCGAAAAAGTCATCAAGGTAACACAGAAAAATTCATTATAGTCTATTTTGATTTATTTTTCCAAGATAAAGTTTACCTCCTCTTCAACCATAAATATGTCTACAAACCCGACTTTTATCTTTCCCTCTTGAATCCTCACACGAATATTGGCCAAGGTGTTCAACCTACTCGAGAAAATTATCGTGCCTACAGTAAATGATGTCACAGATATCAATTACTGCCGTTCGAGATCCAATGCTCTATAGCCCCCTCCCCTCCCCCCAACATACATTGTACTGAATGGGAGCCGTTGGTCCCAGCACCCTAGATTGCCTCATAGGCATAAGAGATTGGAAAATAGGTCTATAAATCATTCGAAATCAGTGAGTTCGAGACTTATATAACAATAAATCTTCAGACAATCAGGAATTCGGATGTGGCTGTTCCGTGCGTAGTTTCATGATTCCCATTCAATTCTTGAGGTACAAAAGATCCTGGAAACCGGCAATCTTGCAAACGGTCAGAAGAATGAGAAGAGATACACTTCTTTCCTTGAAAAAAAAATCGGAAGAAAAGGTAGATATTGACAGCAGAATTCATGGCGAATGTCAGACAAGAATGAAGTCACCTGAATACTATGAATCCGTGAATTCGGCCACCATTTACAATGGACAAATGATACGAAATTACACAGATGGACGGAGGTCGGAATATACGTGCTATTCTCACCCTCGGAGGCACGGGCGAAACCAGTTCATAGCGAATGCGCAAAGCACAGGGTAGCTGGGGCAAAGGCCCAGCGCAAAAGGAAAAAAAAAAGTGAAGAAATTGGATAAAAACTCGATAAAAACCACGTGCATGGTATGGTAGAATCCGTAGTGACATGACGACCTTGGATATTCACAATTTCATCTTTATCCCACGTCCGGGTGCCTCTCCCCGGTCTTTTTTGGGATGATACTGGTTAAGAGTATTTTTCTTCGTTGTGTCGGTCGATTTTCTTTTCCATCTTTCATTGTTAGCACCCAGGTGCTGCCACGCACAGTCAGACAAACAGTCATAGAAGAATCATCCAAAAAATATCGGCTGGGTTCTCTTTCGAAAGGTGCCATAAGGCATCATTTATTTCACTTCAAAGAGGAAGCCGCAGCTATTATCTTCACCAAAAAAGTTCAGGGGGTCAGATAGTCGAGAATGGATGTGACATGGAGGACAAAGTAAGAGAAGAAAATGTATTAGCCCTCGCTATGAGCCAAGGTTACTCGAGCTGTCAGATGCGGAACTGTCAAATTACGCCACAGCCAAGTGGCGTAAAATACAGCCATCTGTGTTGAGAAGGACTTTAGGAATCATTTGAAACAAGACCAAAGGTCTCGATTGGATCCCAAAAATTTAGTATTTGATCCAGACAATTGGGTTTTGTCTTCGCCAGATCCAGTCTTCGCCAGGCTAATCACCTGAGAAGACCAAGTTTAGATATACCTCTATAAGCCATATCTATTTTGACGGTAGGCTACTGATCGAAACTTCCTGCTTTATACTTCTGCCAAATTTCCGGTTTCGGCCGAATTCCGAGCGAACTACTTGTCAAGCAAAAAAGAAAGTTCAGAAACTAATTCAGCGTATCTCCTTAAAAAACATCTAACCAACTTCAAATAAAACTTTAACTTCTAAAAAAAATCCGGTTTCAACCGGATTCCGGACGAACTATATGTCTGGGTAAAAAATGATTGTCATATACAGATTCAGCGTTTCTTCTAACCCCGAATTCAGTCATCTAGTTAACTTCAAATAAAACTTTTGCTTTTAACAGTTTTTTTCGGTTCTGGCCGGATTCCGGGCGAAAAAGTTGTCCGAGTAGAAAATGCTTTTCACATAAGTGTCCAGCATGTCTTCTTACCCCTACATCGAACATCTAATCCACTTCAAATAAAACATCGCAATAAAACATTGCTTTTAACAGTTTTTTTCGGTTTTGGCCGGATTCCGGGCGAACAAGTTGTCCGAGTAGAAAATGCTTTTCACATAAGTGTTCAGCATGTCTTCTTACGCCTACATGGAATATCTAATCCACTTAAAATAAAACATTTACTTTTAACAAACTTTCCGGTTTTGGCCGGATTCCGGGCGAACTACTTGTCCGGCGAGAAAATGGTTTACGGACGGACAGACGGACAACTTTTGCGATGTCATAGATAGGCTATCCCTCCACTTACGTTTGGGATCCCAAAAAGAGACTATGTTATGGTTGTTGTATTTTCGTAATTAAATGTAGTCTATCAAGCCAATTACAGCAAAGTAGCGCAAGGTCCTCTACGATGAGAGGCCATTTTCCGGAAATGTTATTTAAGACTTGAAGAACACGACAATTTATTATGTTTGTACTTTGAAAAATCTTCAACGTTAAATAATGCCTGCATGTGCGAAACAGGAATACCTTCCTTTTCTGATACTACGAAGCATGGAGTTGGCTCATGAAACCTGCTTCTATACTCCCCTCATAAAATCCAATGACGCATGCCGCCAGATCCTCTTTATTGTTTACTTGTCTTGTTTATTTTGTGTGTTTTTCTTTCTGTATGGTCTGTAGACTGAATTAAAAAGATATTGATTGATTGATTACGCAATTCGTCAAAACTGACGTGTGCGTAGCTCAACGAAAATGTGCGCTGGCGCAAAACAAATCCGGCCGAATACATTTCGTGTCAGCGAAATTAGAGATGGAAAGATACTTAACATGCTTTCCGACTTTCTACTAGAGCAAGCTGGGGAAGAAAGCAGTGCAAAATACTTCAAAAGAGCCCATCTTTATACTACCCCTGAACCGGGTGGGTAGGGGGGGGGGCAAAACTAGACCCCAATGCCAACATGTATATCGAGTTTCAATTCGAAAGAGTCGTTACTAGAAAAAAACAGTAACAATCACACGTGAGATCTTGTATAAGTTATCTGAATGGGAATAAGCGATTAGGCCTTCAGTTCATACCGAGTCGAGCATTACCCGTGGACGTGGGAAAGTAAACCGGCGGCTTTCAGGACTGAAGTCGGAAGCCGAAACTGACAAACATGATGGAGTTCGACAGAACAGATTTAGGTGCAGCACAAATAGAGGCAGTTTAATCGGTTTTAAACATGGCTAAGAGGAATTGAAAATAGCCAAGCAAAGCTGGATAAACGCACACCAAGAAGTAACGTGTCACTGTTTACTTCATGCTAGCGCATCTAGCGGCCAAACCATAATTAATCTAGAAGGAGCTCTAATGACGCAGTCTGGGTGTAAAATGCGCGTATGCCTTAAGTAGGCTTGTGAGTCGAGGGAGAAGCTTGTCCTGGCCGAAGCTAGCAGGTTCTGATGAGACTAGCTTCTGATGCTTGTAAACGAACCTTCGATCATTTGCACGGAATAAAATCATTGCGTTGCCTTTTTCTTATGAACTGGACTTGGGTGTAAATGAATCCGAACTATCGTGTTCCGTCCTCGTAACCCAGGTCATGACCGCGGACGGGCGGGGCCGGAGTGGAGTTAATTGTGGAACAAAAATTGTTAGAGCTGCATGAAGTTGTAGCTTTGCTGTGCGAAAGGTTAAAGTGGTGAGAAAATAAATTCTGATTTTTTTTTCAAATCTTTTTTTCGTCAAAACGATAGTCGAGTCCCAATTCAGCAAAAGTTCCGCAGGTTAAATACCGGTATATTGCCACCTGCAGGCTACGCCAGGCAATCGAGAATGCGGTAAAATAGTTTTCCTCTTGCCGGCAAAACCGGTATTGCGTGGATCTTGAAAGTCAAAAATTATCCCAGTTTAGGATAACCCAAACTCTTGTTCTTGCTGCTCAACGGGAAACGGCAAATCTTGACGGGCAAGAAATTCTACGTCTGCGGTCCAGATGGTACCATTCGACCTGGCATCAACAGTTGAGAATACGATCGCTTCCCTCCGATTTTTCATGTTTATTTTTTCTCTGTATCAATGTCCCTGCTGCCGTTTAGATCACCACTGTCTACACCTGCTGATATTTTTAGAACTGTAAACGAATTGAGCGTATCGTTTAAACTCGGTGATGCGAAGGAGCGTTGTTGGGATCCCTAACATCGGATTCTTTGTATGAAAGGACAGGTCAAATTTGTAGATGGACCCAGACCCATATTTAAGGGGTGGGGGGGCGGGTTATAGACATTTTTAAGTCGTGCCATGCGTGCTTCGTTCTCTGCCGGGAGTAAATGATTATTTATATGTGAAGAATTGTGAAGGTTCGAAAAATAAAAAAGAACCTGAACCTGAAATCGAGTGCTCCCCAAAATGACCATGACCATTTTTTTCAGACCAGTAAGACTGGTAAGAATTCGGTGAAACGGGCAAATTTTGTGTAAGTAAGCAATATATAACAACCGTATGTGTACTAAAGGGTATACGCTGTCCGATATTTCCTAAATTCTTACCTAAGTTAACTGACCGCAGAAATACCCTTTCAAAAAAAAAAATTGGAGCAAAGATAGTGTATTGTCGCCAGATGAGTCGTCTATTTCCCCTCCCCTCCCATCGTCCGTGCGTCGGTCCGAGACGAACACTGGCAATCAGTTTGCTCCGTTTCCTGCTAATTCTTCAGACGAATTTTTACACAGTTTCATTCCAACATATATTTCTGGTCATATCTTGTAAGTGTAGGCTATTAGTCAATCTGTTGTCGTTTTTATGTATTTCGTAAATATTTTATTCCTCTTCTAGCTTTAAGATATTTGGAAATAAATTTGATTGATTGATTGGAAAATATTTTCTCATCTGTCTAAAAAAGAGCCAAAAAAAGCTAATAAAGTTGTTGCAGTGGATTTCTCATAATTTTCCCGGTAAAACTAACGTTGACGGAATAAAGAAATTCAAAACATATCCCAATTTGTGATTTTTGTGGGAATTCGTGATTTCGTTTTTCTCCGAGGGGTTACCCACTCCCTGGCACTTCGTGTACATTCCGGCAGCGGCGGGCACCGACCCAGTCACGGCCGGCATACCCTGACACCAGTCGGTGTACACAAAGATCGAGAGTGGGCAATCTCTCGTTTTACTGCTTCTTTTCGACATTACTTATTTGTTTGATTTTTTCTTGTTCTTTTTTTTCGGAGGGGGGGGGAGTGGCACCTCGAGTGTCGGTGTTAGTTTAACAGGCCAGTTGCGCTCATGGGATTGTTTGGAATTGTCCTGACCGTCTCTTCTGATTGGGTCTTTCGTCTTTACTGGAGGAATGGACGATAGGCAAGTCTCCGAGCCTAGCGGTGGTAAAGGCAAACTTCTCTCATCCAAAGAATTGGCCAATCAGCATCAGTATATTGCATCAGTTTTGTACTATATTCACACCCTCGCATGCACGGGCTGGTAGTATAAGATATGGAGTCAACCTTAACCCTATCCAGTGCCTCCCTGTATTCTTAGGGCCTCAGTCTCCTTCCTTCCAAGACGGATAGTCATCATAATCATCTTCTATACTTAAACTGGGAAAATACTGAAAAAAGATGCGAGGTTGTGAAACCAACAGGAGTGGCACATCACATTCAGGACTAACCAATTCTGGTCGGTACTTATCACTGTAATCACAAGTATATTTGAAAACCCAAGAAAGAGTATACGGAAGGGAAGAGGTACAATCTATCCAAAAGAAAGACTAGGAACTTAGTACATTACTACAAGAATGATCTCCATACGCTCCTTATAACGATATTTGAAGTCATTCGTCTCCTGACGCTCCTTATAACGATATTTGAAGTCATTCGTCTCCTGATCCCTTCAAAATCATAATGGAAAAGTTTTAGAACAGTATTTTTTTTTACTATTTTGTTGTGTTTGCTCAGCATTGTTTTGAACTGTTCAAAATATTTGCAACCCCGAAGAGTCGCGGATATGCCCCTATCCCCACTCGATATGGCTACAAGGTTTCTTTTAAAAGTAACTCTACTCTCTATTTCGTGAACTACGTATTAACTGCTGATGTCATTAAAAAGTCACAGACTGATACAATTGAAAAATGCATTCTCTTCCTCCCGCTGAGCTCGTTAACAGCGAAATCGTAAAGTTTAACTGAAAAGCCAACTTATTTGTGTGTCATTTAACTGGATTCACTGAATTATTTGGATTCTGCTAAGGGATTTTTTTATTTTCCACTATCTGCTCTAGTTATGAGGCTCAGAATATCTCCAGCCGTCCTCACAGCGTAAATTCTACTATGACGCGAGAAATTTTAATCTCAACACAAATGCGGCTTTCCAGATGGGTGGTGGTGAGATCGGTGAAGATTGCCTAGTGCCTGAACAAAAAAAAATTGATAAAACTTTCACGTAAGGCATACAGCAAAAATACAAACGCACAGAAGCACCACAAATCACAAGGAAATTCCACTATTTGAAAATCGATTATTCGTGAACAGCGGAACAACAAGTAACTCATTTTCAGCGGGTCTTCAAGCCAATTTAAGTGAATAAGTGATGGGTAACTAGATTGTCCTATTCTAGCCCCTTTTCGGTTAAACTTTAACAGGATCAAAATAATTCAGTGTATTTAAATCCAAGGTATAAAATAAGCTGGCTTTTCCCTGTAACTTTAAAGGACCCGCCGTACTTTTACTGCCAACGCAAGCTACTACCATAACTGCATTCATTCAATCTTAAATCCGGAGACCCAAGTTTCGTAAGTTCCATTTAAAATCCGCTTACGACACCTCACTGATCTTTGCAATTGTCACGGTTAGCTATTTTTGCTGCGCATTATGCTCCCAACGAGTGTTTGCGTATCATGTTATTGATGCGTAAAACCGGTTATCTGAATTTTGCCAAGTTTCTGCTAGAAGTCAGTGGGACCGGAAAAGGGCTTAAAACAGCACAAGCCGTGGATAACTGGTTAAAAGCAGAGCCTAGTTCTACAGTATTCAAATAGTTCTGAACACTGGAACATAAAACAGTAAATAGTGCTAGGTGTGCTTTAAGAACATTCGTTTGACACAGATATTATTTATATGGCGGGCGTATTTTCTATTCAATTTACAGGCCACTCTTCACTTTTGATGGATGAGACATTGACGATAGGCTACGGTAATAATACTAATAAGAATACGAAACGCCACTAATTGCCAAGGATACAAATGGTTAAATCTGACACCTAAAGGAGCTAATTCCTCATCAAACCGATAGGCTACAATTTTTACAGATGGAAAATTTATGTTTTTTTTATTTATTAGGTTTCAGATGCAAAATTTTATGAGTTTTTCCCCCATCAGTCTTTGTTAAATACATTTTTTTTAGTATAGCTGGCCTACACTGTCAGAAGTTTCATAACAGATAGCGCATACACTTTCAAGAATAACACCTTTTCACTTAGAAATAAAGTGTTATGACCAATTAAGTTTACACTATTTCGTGCCTAGATCTCCAACAACACCTTCAGTTGGCAAAAATACTAACGGGAACGAAAGAAACATAACAGATAACATCCCGAAGTGTTATCTGTTGAAACCGGGCATCCTTCTGTTGTCGTTATGTAACTTCTGACAGTGTAGTATTTTTACCAACTGAAGGTGTTGTTGGAGACCTAGGCACGAAATAGTGTAAACTTAATTGGTCATTACACTTTATTTCTAAGTGAAAAGGTGTTATTCTTGAAAGTGTTATGCGCGATCTGTTATGAAACTTCTGACAGTGTAGGCCAGCTATACTAAAAAAAAAGTATTTAACAAAGACTGATAGGGTAAAGTAAAAATAATTAAAATATTAATTAATGAAATCTAATAGACTTTATTTTTCAAATTAGTAGATGTAATGTCATCAAGACATTACGTAGGATCAAGCTACTGCAAGAAAAGGCAAACGAGTTTGCTCTCGTGGGGTGCCCTGAATTGGGCCGTATTTTAGTTTGATCAAATAAATCAATCTAGTTTGAAAACTGCGGTAAAGTTCCTACGCGGGCATTAAAAAAAAAAAACGGATAAGAATCGGCCTGGTTTAAAGGGAAAAATTTCCCTACGACGCTGAACTATCGTGTGAAGAATAACGCAATTCCCGGGAGACCAGACAACGTCACTCGTTTCCAGTCACGCTACTGCGATAAGTTGGAATTTTAAGATGATTTCTAAAGTATACTTAGATGATAAATAGCTTGCCAGAAGGTGTTTTGTTTGGAGTCTCTCCATCGTAGAAAATGTACGAGGATAGATAAGGCTCTGTTCCCCGGAGCGGCAAAGATCCTTTGTTATTTACTAGACATCAACCTGAAACTAGTTAGTCCATAGAACGGCTTTTCCTCGGAACAAGACCAAAGAAAGGCCAAAGTGGTAACTCTACTCAGTGGCATACTTGTGCACATTCTAGCAACATTTTCGGTTACAGTTTCGTTGCAAGGGGCCAGGTTTGTGCAATCAGCTACAGTTTCCCTACCTGAAGGGGACCCTTGCCAAGGAGGGCCGAAATTTCGTAACCTCAGCTGACTTATCAATTTAGCGCCACCAAATAGCCATTGAATGAATGAACAAACAATTTCAAACTCACTAGCCGACAGCATCAATGCAGTAAAAAGGGACAAGACATATAAAACATTCGAATAATTTACAAAAAGGGTATTCACAAATCAGGACTAACTGATGGGGTCGTGAACTCGGTCACTACGATAATTTGAAGCTGATTCGCAGCACCAGTTTTGTTCAACCAATTTTCGTTATTTGCCGGATTCCGGTCAAGATTTATCTAGTGAGAAAGTGAAGCACTAATTTAAACCCAAAACGCCTCCTTACACTGAGAATGATATCCTATTGAATTGGTACTGAATTTTTACTCATGCCCAACCTGCACACTTTCCTTTTCTCCAGCCTGAAAAAGGCACACTGGATTACGTTACGTGGTCTACCTATGAACTTTCTAAGAAGGATCGCACGCTGTTCTTTAATTGATTTACCTGTTCCTCTTAATATTTCTGTCGACCGGGCTAGCTCCAATTCATGTAAGAAGAATGACACATACATAAATAATCAGTAAACGATTTGAACTAGAAGGCAGAATACTACAACTCGAAAATTTAGTTTAAAACTAAAAGAACAGTTCTTTTGATAAGGACTAGCTTTTTTAAACTTAAAACTTTAAATTAAGCAAACCCAACTCTTCTGTAGGCTATTCTGTATTAGATCCTGAAACTCCTTTTCCAATTCAATTCAATTCAATTTGTTTCCAAAACGTGAAGCGGATAAGCCGAATATTCGTTTGGTCGTCAATAAAATTTACATACAACATACAGTCAACACGTATGACTTAATGTAAAATAAATCATTCTAGAGCTGATTTTTTTCTAAAGGTTTGTTCAAAAAAGTTTTTTTCTACCAAAATAACAAAGCGTTGGAGAACCAAAATCCTTTCCCCTCAGCGAAAAAAAGCTCTATAGGCACATCATCCTTGCAACGTCCAGGTTCTAGCGGGGAAAGAGCTTTTGTTGTTCGAAAACATTAATTACCGGAGGGCATGGCTGTGGCAGCAATTTTCTCACTGCAATTAAAGTTTCAGGATTTTCAAAAGTCGATGAAAAACATGCGCTGAGGGGCCAATACATTCCTTGAAGATGTACAGGCGATGGTAAATTTGCACAAGTGTTCGAGATGTTAAGCCTCTAGGCTTTCTTCAGCTTAACTCGGATGATCCTCGGAATCCGGCTTGTCACACTTCCTCCTCTTATTCGATGCCGGCCGACTAGTCCCATTCCGTGTAAACTGATTCGTAACATTAAAACACCGAGTATCCTCCCCCTTCTTCAGCCAAATCTGAAGAGATTTTTGCATGTGCGAATCAAACAGAGCAGCCGTACAAGATGGAATTACGGAAAGGACAAAAAAAGTAAAAAAACACAGTGATTCAGGACTAGCCTAGATACACTTAATCACTAGAACACTTTATGTAAGTGGGATTCTCTTCTACTCACAAGAAGATGTGCGGACTGCAGAAGACAGAAGCCACTCCAGCTTTCATTAGGCAAAGCTTGGAAGACCTAGCCCCTCTCTTCAAGCGCTTGTATAGATAGATATACTCAGAAATTCAAACATCCATGTCTACTAGGCAAAGTTCCTGACATTAGAGATCTTCCTTTTCTAACAGCCCCTGTGAAGAATTATTCCTAGAATTCCATTATCCATAATAGAAGCATCCAGCCTACTACAGGAAAAAATATCTTTAGAAAAATAACGGATACTAGCCAGAAGTTGGCACAAAGAACAAAGATAATGGAAAGCGATGTCCCGCAGAAACATTAAGGACAATGGTCCTCGTCCCATCTTGGAACGGAAAACGAGGGATTTGAGTCAATCTGAAGTGTGAATAACAAAAGAATTCAAGTTAGGATCCGGGTCAAAAAACACGGACACCTAAGACAAAATAAGGGCATTCAAAAGGGCGGCTCAGCCATACATTTTTAAGCTTTCGTCTAAAAGTTTTATTTTCAAAGGCTAAAGATGAATAAAAAAAACTACATTCTATTTTTAAGTTTTCATCTAAGGGTTGTATTTTCAAAGACAGGTTAACGTTGATAATTCATCTGAGCAGTAAGACGTGAAGTTATGTGAAGTTAAAGCAACGTGAAGGTGATGTAAAGTCAAAGCTAGTTCAGTTTAATAAAAGTTTAGATTCGTTGACAGACTTACTTACAAGGTTATTTCTTGTCATGCCATCGGTTAGAAGATTGTATTCTATTTGTTTGGATCATTATGAAAGGATGTATGTCTTCCCATTTTTTTCTTCTTTGTATTTCTTCTTTCTTTTTTCCTTGCTCTGTTTATCTTTCAGTGTTCTTTCCTTTTTTTCTGGAAACTGTGAACAAATACATATACCGATTTATTTTGAGATATATATTGATCAATATAAAGTATGAATTTTGCTGCCTTCAAAGGCCCATTCGGGATTCCATGCAGTCAGAGGTATTGACTACATTTCTTTGGTATAAAACAGAGTGTTATAGTATTTTTTACGCAGTCTATGTTATAATACTTTGTTTGTAATAATTTTTTTTTTTTATAAAACTTCGAAAAAAAATAAGAAGCACAATGGAAACAGCACACAATTTACCCAGATCACTTAAACAACGGTTGCATAACTGTTTATTCAAACATTAGCCGTCAAGAAAAAGGGCCACGTCAATGACGTGGATCTCGCAAGAAAAACAAATTTGCCATGTGGGTTGGTTTAAGCCAGGGCAAGAGATTCTGATTCTCGCGAAAATGAAAATAAATTCACAAGCAGTATAGTTTCTCTGTAGAAAGCATGCCTTCCCCCGTGGATATATACGTCTAGGGGGGGGGGGGCTCACTCCTATCAACGATGACCGATCATAACAGATTACCGAGCTTTTCCGGCCAAGGAAGACAAGAAATGATGAAGATTAGGGGATAGAAGTAGGAAACGAGCGGCCTAATCAATTCCTACAAAAAGGGGGCTTACTTTAGAACCCTGGGGCACAACGAAGGGCCAGAAAGGATTATATGAGACAGGCTGAGCACTCGAGGACAGATCCCAGGAAGGGACGTGGGGTTTCAACGTTGATTTTTTTTACGCGCTCGGACACCACGTCAAAGGGAGTTGCATCTCCTTGTCCCGATACCGAGTCTCTAATCAATTTCAGAAAAAAACTTTGAGCTTCAACCAAATTTCCAGTTTCGGCCGAATTCGTGATGAACCATTTGTCCAGTAAGAAAACTAAGTTCAGATATGGATTCAGCGGACCTCCTTACCTCCTGAATGAACATCTTATTAGCTTATAAAACATACATGTTTTTACAGTAAATTCGAAACCCCTCCTCTGCTTCTAAAGATAGGACTAAAGAACCCGAGTGAAAAAAAAGATAGAGCCAATCTTATGGTTCCTATGACCCTATTGTCACGATACAAACCATGTATACGTGATTGGTTATGGTTTTGTATTTGTTCGATATGCGTCTACAGTTTCTATCGTCTGATGGTTTTGTAACGTTCTCTATAATCCTCTATAATCGAATGTATTGTCTGCTCTTGCCGGTTTCTATGGTTCTGTATAGGCCTTTGTGCAGCGTCTTTTATGGTTAATAAAACTGTCCTCTATAGTCCTATGTTCCTTGTTATAGTTCCGTATACGCTGCCGAATACGCTGGTATGGCGCTTCTATGGTCCGGTATGGTAGCGCCGACCATGCCTATGCGTCTGTATAGGTATCTGTCAATCACACCTATACGCTGATGCCGCGGTTCTTGAGGTCCTGTATGGTTTGTCGCCTATCTCTTTCTATGATCCCCAATGGTCGTAGGAAGGGTGCTGCACCAAAACTGCTGCACCGAAATCGCTGCACCCGGCTACTGCACCGAAATCGCTTCAACCGCCTACCGCACCAACTCGGTTAAATGAACTCGTAACTCGCGCTGCAATGCTACTCCGTAGGCTAATCTGCTCCTCTACTGGATCGCTGCACCAGGGTGCTGCAACGTACTACTGAACCGGACTGGTCTACTGAGTCGCACACCGTACCTAGCTAATGAATCGTAGCCTACACAGATGCTTTCGTACTGAAGCGTTTCACCGAGATGCTCTACTGGAACATATAAACGAAGCTTAGCTTATCCTGCTGTTTGCATTGAATCGCTGCACTAGACCAGGTTACTTCAATTAAGGATAGAGCAATGCTGCAGACCACAAAATACAATAGTTGGATTATTGGAATGTACAAAACGTTTATTCTGCAAATAGTTAGACATTTGGCAGACGAAAACCTTCAATTAAAAATACACAGACAAAAACTTTAAAGCACTTTAATTAAACTACTGGTGTCGCTGGTAAAAATGCAAAGGCCAGAAGTAGGAGGGACCTGGGGGGTAGGAGGGTCCTGGGGAGTACGAGGGTCCTTGGGGATAGGGGAGTCCTGAAGGATAGGGCGATCCTTGATAGAACGGATGGAAAGACTGCTCTGTATGTTCGGGCTGAGACGGAGGAGCGACTCGCGCATTGTCATATTTGACGGGATCAAGCCGGCCGGCTCCGCTGGTGCACAGTTCAGCATGAGGTCCTGGCCCTGGGGTATCGCTGGTTTCCTGGCAAGTCTTCCGGTGTGTCCACCTTGGTTGTAACGAAATTAAAATCACTTCTTGGGACGTCCCTTGCAAGGCTTCGTACAATAAAACCATTTCTGAACTCGGCTCCCATCGTCTTAACAACAATCCTTCATAAATCCATTTTTGTTATTCACAAATTCACGCGAGTCCTTACTCGGAGGCGTTCAACCAACGACTGAAGAAGAGTTATACCCCCGTCCGTTCCCTACGGGTCCTTCCTAGAAACATAAGCACATAGACCCGTTGTCTTCTGTAGTTCTTGTAATCCAGTGACCGGCATATTCGAGACGATTCGGCTCATACCTAGGAACATAGGCACATAGACCCGTTGTCTTCTGAAGTTCTTGTAATCCAGTGACTGGCATATACGAAACGATTCCGCTCATACCTAGGAACATAAGCACATAGACCCGTTGTCTTCTGTAGTTCTTGTAATCCAGTGAACGGCATATTCGAGACGATTCGGCTCATACCTAGGAACATAGGCACATAGACCCGTTGTCTTCTGAAGTTCTAGTAATCCACTGACTGGCATATACGAAACGATTCCGCTCATACCTAGGAACATAAGCACATAGACCCGTTGTCTTCTGTAGTTCTTGTAATCCAGTGAACGGCATCTTCGAGACGATTCGGCTCATACCTAGGAACATAGGCACATAGACCCGTTGTCTTCTGAAGTTCTTGTAATCCAGTGACTGGCATATAGGAAACGATTCCGCTCATACCTAGGAACATAGGCACATAGACCAGTTGTCTTCTGACGTTCTTGCAATCCGAAGACAGAAACATAGATAACCATTCAGATTATACCTAGGAACATACGCACATTGGGTATGATCCGCTATGGTTTCAGCGATGGAAGATAAAACACATTCAAGGGCGTATAGACCAGCACTCAGGAAATCTGGGGAACCTCAGAAACGATAGGAGTATCGGCTTTTTGGTATGGTTTTCCTATGGTTCTCTATCTTTTTTTTCACTCGGGAAACCATCTACGAACTCGACCTGTACTTTACCAGTGAATCCTCATTAAGAACAACATCCTCGCTTGAACAACATAGGCATATTTCCCCGTTTGAACTATATAAATCAACCCCTAAGCTTCGACCTTCGATTACACTAGATGTCTCCGACGTCCATAGAATAAACAAAGAATGTCGTCATCCACGCGCAGAGCTATACTGGTTTGAGAATAAAGGGGTAGGGACTGCTATAGTCGAAAACTGGTCGACAAATTTTATGTCCGGTTTTTGCCGGATTCCGGGTAAACCACTTGTCCGGCGAGAAAATAACTGTCATATTCGGATTCAGCATATCTCCTTACCTCTAAATCAACTATCTCCATAGCTTTCAAAAAATACTTTGTTTTGCCCCTTAATTTGAAACCCCTCCCCCACCCCTAAATGTAGGGATACAGAGCCCATCTACGAACTCGACCTTTCCCTTGACCCAAACGATCCTTCCACCAAGTTTCATCAAAATATATCATTCCTCATACCTGCTCACAGACGGACGGACGGACGGACAGACGGACAACTTTTGCAATGTCATAGGTATCCCTCCACTTACGTTTTGGGATCCCAAAAAGGACTGAACAAGATTGTGATATCGTCAAATAAGCGACCGTCGTCAGTTCCGTATAAGCGATGCTTAAAAGTACCATAGGTTATCAGAGTAGCCCTCTAAGATATAAACATCAAGATTTTGTTCAAACACCTAAAGAAGCGGTGATGTTTTACAGCTCTACTTACTAAAGGTCCTTTTATTTTTAAAGTGTACCACTACAATTCCATTGAACTACTGAAAATTGTAGGCAATGACCCAGAAATTTGTTACAGACAGAACAAGACCAAAGGTTCCGATGGGATCCCAAAAATTCAATATTTGATCCAGACAATTAGGCTAGGTTTTGTCTTCGCCAGATCCAGTCTTCGCCAGACTCCTTGAACATTTTTACTCTTATAATTTAGAAACAGTTTAAGGCCAAATAGCTAATCATCTAAGAAAACCAAGTTCAGATATGGATTCAGCATGTGTGCATATCCCTAGAAGCCGATCGAAACGATCCTGCCTTACTTCTGCGAATTTTCCGGTTTTGGTGAAATCCAGAACTACTTGTCCGGCGAAAAAAAATAAAGCTCAAAAATGAATTCAGCATAGCTCCCTACCGCTATATCCAACATCTAATCAACTTCATATCAAAATTTAACTTTTAACAAATTTTCCGGTTTTACCCGGATTCCAGAAGAACTATATATCCGGCTAAAAAATGATTGTCATATACGGATTCAGCATCTCTTCTTACCTCTAAATCGAACATATAATCAACTTCAAATAAAAATTTTACTTTTAACAAACTTTCCGGTTTTGGCCGGATTCCGGGCGAACTATTTGTCCGGCGAGTAACTGCTTTTCATATTCGTCTTCATCATGCCTTCTTCCCCCTACACCGAACATCTTATCAACTTCAAATAAAACTTTAACTTTTAACAAACTTTCCGGTTTTGGCCGGATTCCGGGTGAACTACTGGTCCGGCGAGAAAATGGTTTTAATATTCGCGTTCAGCATGCCTTCTTACCCCTATATAGAACATCTAATCAACTTTTTTGGGGCATAAATGTTGAATTTTGTTATGGGTGGTGTGGGGCGAGGAAGGGTGGGCTAGGGAGGTAAGGGTGGGTAGGGAGGGAAGGTGGGGTTGGGGAGGGGGGGGGAGAGTTGAGTTTTGATGAGTGAGAGAGATTGGATTTATTATAGGTAAGTAATTATGTGGACTTTCGCGCGAATGCAAACCATCATAGGTTTTTCCTCCAGCGCGAAAGTGTTATTTTTTATTTATTTATTTCTGAATGTGAAAATAAAACTTGAACTTGAACTTAAAACTTGAACTTTAAATAAAAATTTTACTTTTAACAAACTTTCCGGTTTGGCCGGATTCCGGACGAACTACTTGTCCGGTGAGAAAATGGTTATCATATTCGTGTTCAGCGTGTCTTCTTGCCCCATAATCGACTATCACATTAGCTGTTTAAAAATATTTTACTTGCCCCTTAATTTGAACCCCCTTCCCCACCCCTAAATGTAGACCTACAGGGCCCGTCTACGAACTGGACCTTACTCTTGACCCAAAGAATGCTCACACCAAGTTTCATCAAAATATCTCATTCCCTTCGAGAGTTACCGTGCTTACAGACGGACGGACGGACAGACGGACGGACAACTTTTGCGATGTCATAGGTATCCCTCCACTTACGTTTTGGGATCCCAAAAAGTAGTTCTTTTAGTATTTTCAGTTTCATTTACTTTTTTCACGCTTTGTCTTTTATTATACTATTTTAATTTTGGCTGTGGCTAGACAACAGTAGGCTAATCAAAATTAACTATTACTTTGTATAAATATTCCTCCAGCCAAGCTGGCTGCGATTCGCCGAAAAAAATGTTGATATGCCCATCATACAGGTTTCAGCTTTTAATGTGTTTCAAACCCCCAAGAATTTGCGCCGAAATATGCCACAGGCGAAGTTTTGTGTGAAACCAACTGTAAAACCTGAAGAGGACCCTTGCCACGAAGGGCCGAAATATAGCTCAAATAAAATTCAGCTGACTAATTCGTTTTGCACTGTCAAATATTACTTTGTATTCTTATTTTTAAGGGAAACAGCGGGATATGAAAAAATGAGGCTAATACACAGCAAGTACGTTAAAAGTTGCGTTAAAAGCCCATCTTGAATTCAACACTGTCCCTTTCCCTTTTCGATTTGACGATTATCAATTTGAATACACCATCTTCAATTTGATTTTAGGGTGGGTAAATTGCAAGAAAAAATATAATCATATAACTAACGATTTTTTTTTTTTATACTGATGAGGAAAACGGCAGGATATGAAAAAAAGTCTCCAAAAGGAGGTTAATACACAAGACGTATTTCTAAATTGACATCATGTTTAGCGGTCGCGTAAAAAACTCATCCGGAATTCCAGACTGACAGTTAACTGGCAAACGCCAGCTCGGAATGAGGTGTTGTGGTTTGATTAGTTCATAACGGTTTATGAGAATGTAGAGAACGAGACAAGACTTTCCAAGAATTTAGAACAATGGAATGTCGATGCGGACCAGGATTTAGGATCAGGAGCAACATCCGCATGTTCGAACGCAGTTTACGTCATTTATTTATATAGCCCATCGCAGCAAAAATAAGGCGAGATGTCCTAAAGATGAAGCAACAGAAAAAAAATGTAAATAAGCATAATTCAATATACAAACATCAAATAAATAACGCTTACCAGGGAATACCAGGGTCAGGTAACAAACAGATGAATGAAAATCATGTAGCCGTTTATAGATCGCAGAGGTAGGAGATGTTAGACTGAATTTACTAATCAAATAAACTATTTCTAGTCCAAGAGGATAACTAAGGAGAAATCTTACAAACGTAAATGTGTCATACCAATAGATAACTTAGATTTTCAGAAAACAAAACAAAAAAAAACTGCCAGATAGGACAAAGAGATCCAGGTTGATAAACTTCAAACCTGAACTGACAGCCGCAATGGCGATATCGACTCGTAAAACACGATCGGATTCACGTACCAAGACCTTGCAAACATCAACGGAAGTCTGCAGTGGAGGATGGCCTGGCAGAAACAGACGAAAGAGAGGGTTGACGCCTATTCACAGATGCCCTTGGTGCAAGCTGGAGTCATAGGAGGAAACAAGAATATGATGCAACGGATAGACTTCTCTAGTGGACAACCATGCGGCAGCATGGCCGGTGCAGGCCGGAAATACCGGTTATGCTTACTATCTTCTTTCTCACGTTGAAGGAAAAAGTGCAAAATACCTGCTGCACAACCGTGTTAATTTTTCGAACAATTTCAAGGATTCAATGAGACTTGGTTGGCACCCCTATACAGCCTGCGTGGGCACGGGCTGGGCCCCGTCAAGTATCTTAATAACTTATACCGTAAAGGATCAGCACCTATACCTATACACTGACTTTAGAAGCCTAAATGGGCCTTTCACAAAGAGAAACAGATAAATAACACACATTCCGAAAAGATGTCGCGAGAGTTTCTTTGAGAATATCGAACCCATAACCTGGTCCACAGACATCCCTGCCACGCTACAGGCTCATGTTGAGTTTGTACTTCACATGCCTAAGGAGGAAATCGGATCTCATATTGATCGTTTCCCAGCGTACATGCCAGTAAGTTTCTACAATCCCTCTTAAGATGATTAGTGTAATTACATCTAGCGGAAGGACCAGAAGGGGTTCGTCAATTAATTATGTAGAACACTGATCAATTCACTGTTTCCCAAAGGCTTTCAGCAGAATTCAATGAGACGAGTAAGCCTGAGAAAAGTGCTAATACTGGCAGACGTCCTTAAAGGAACAGTAAACTTGACTACGCAACTTTCGGCCATCGAATCGCCCGGGGGGCTTGGATAAATATACAGGGTCTTATTGTCAACAGGCCCCCCTTTCCTTGTCATCTCGAACTGTCTCGAACCCCCTCCTTAGTGTTCCCAAAGCTAGCTGGCAGGCCCTTGCCCCTTATGCACTGTAATTATGCACTCATGTACTGTAAAAGTTCGCCTTTTTACATGTAGACTACAGAGTAACGACCTCCCGACTGGGCGGCCGGGGTTCGATTCCTAGTCGCGGCACACAAACCTTTTGCTTTTTGCAAACCTTTTGCTCAAAAGTCGAATTCTCGGAAACTGCCCGGAACTGCAATGGTCGTAACGAGAATTTTTCTTACTCTCAATATCGACTCAGGGTACATTCTTGATATGTTAGCTAGCTCCCCGAGTCAAGTTTGAGTCAAGTTTTCTGTTCCTTTAAAGACGGTGTGCACCGGTTTTTCAGGTAGGTCTGTACTATAGTCTTCAATACACCTGCATGGAAAACCTTTTAAGGGAAAAACCTTACACACAAACCATAAACCTTATTTAAAAAGCTTATAAGCTTTAACTGTTAATCAGGTAATACGCATAAGGTAAGATAACATTTCATTTACGGTTAGATCCAACGGCCATGGCAGATATATGACAAAAAACAACATATAAGAACATAACACCCCCTATAGTCACCATTACCTAATGCTAGGGTTGGGCTCGCCAACTGTTTTATATTTCTAAAACAACTATTCCCCATGACGCTGCACATCCGTTCTTCGCTTGCTCCCTTTTCACTCGCTATACCCAAGAACAAATAATCTGACAGAACCTCCGTCTCCGTATCTCTGTAATATGACTATGCGGAGTCTAATATTTCCACATACCCTCTGTCTGCTACGAACGAGCGGAGGTTAGTAGCTTTCTTTACCTCTACAAATAGCTAAATCGCTGTGAACCCGCCTTTGAGGAAAAGTAGAAGTCAAAGCTGATCGGTTCTATGGACGCGCTCCAGAGCGGGTCAGCGCGCGGAGTACGCCTCCCGCCAGCCTCCTTCACTATTTGTTCTGCGATAAGCAACGGCAAAGACGGAAAATGAGTAAACGGGCATCAACATCAGCTCAAAGTTAGAGCAAATACGTCTACGTCCGCTCAGTTTTATCGGAGTATTCATAGTCGCTGCGTGAGACTAAAGACAGAACTTCTATCAGATTATTTGTTCTTGCTACATACCCCAACAAATATTCCTTCAGCCCAGCTTGTCTGCAAATCATAGTTGAAAGCGCTAAGCGGATACGTCAGCCGATTTTATTCGAGCGATATATAAGGGTAAGTTTTCTAGCTTTAAGCCTGAGGAGGACCTTGCCAAGAAGGGCCGAAAAGTCGCTCGAATAAATCAGCTGAATTACCCGTTTAGGGCCGTTAACTGCGCCCCTCAGTCCCTTGACTTTGATTAACACGATGATGCGAAATTTCAACAAATTTGAGATCTGGGTTATTATTTGGAAGTGTTATAGAAAATTTCTGTTATCAGCCTTTAAGTGGTCTGCGGTCTGCGATGCTGCTCTTATCGAAAGCAACACTTGTATCTAACTCTTGTTAATCGAGAGAGAGAGAGAGTTGCGCTTATGCGCAAAGTGTCTCGCACCAGATGGCACAACCTTTGACAAAACAAGATTTCCAACAGATCCAACTACAGAACAATCCGTTTTCGACCAAATGAGAGAACGACCCGGCATTCCCCCTCCAACTCCCCCTACAGTGACTGGACCTGTAAACAAAACACCTTGGACTTCTGCTCTTGCTATCCGTCAAGTTCCATCCGAATTAGATCACATTTTCCAGTCACACATGTCTCCTCCCTCGCCAAAGTTGTCGGATCCGGTCCGGACTTTGTAAGGAATGTCTGATACACGTGCTCTCACCGACCTTCAGGTTTAATCCAGACCTGATCACTCGTTCGAAAGCCATCCCTCAAGATTATATCAATCTATGAATCAATTTTTTTTTTCCCAAATAAAACCAACCGGAAAAAAACACTAAAGAACAACACGAATAACAAACAAAGTAATAAACAAAAACCATGAAATAAAATAAAAGTTAATTACAGTTTTTATGGCACTTGCCTTCCGGCCAAGTGCCATATACCAATCACTTTTCGGTCGGTCGGTTGGTCGGTCGGTCTGTCAGGCCACTGTTCTCGAGTTAGAGTAGGCTACTTCCAGAAGTGCTAGTACAATGAAACTTGGCAGGCATATTAGGGACCCGACCAAACTAACTTTGAAATAGCCACTTCCCCGATCCGACCACCGTGGGGGGAGTGGAGGAAGGGGGAATCCGGAATATTGACATATTTTTAACTTTTGAACGGGGAATCGGATCTTAATGAAACCTGATATTTTGAAAGATCTCCTGTCTCAGATGTCACACTTCAAGTCTTTAATAGATCCGGTGACTTTGTGGGGAGTTGGAGGGGGGAACCGGAAATCGTGTGACATTTCCAGAGTTGACGGATCAGGATGAAACTTGGTGGAAAGAACAAGCACAAGCCCCAGATACACAGTTGACAAGACCGGACCGGATCCGAGCACTCTGGGGGGAGTTCGAGGGAGGGTTCCGGAATTCCGGTGATCCCGAGTTGAGATGCTTACACACGTGCTAGGACGATGAAACTTGGCAGGCGTATCAGGGACTCGACGAATAGTCGTTTCTCCGATTTGACCATTGTGGGGGGAGTGGAGGGAGGGGGAATCCGGAATCTTGAGAAATGTCCAGCTTTTGAACGGGTGGTCGGATCTTAATGAAACTTGACATTCGGAAAGACTCATGTTTCAGATGTCCCATTTCAAGTGTGGACAGGATCCGATCAATGTGGGGGAGTCGGGGGGGGGGCGGAAATTGTGTGACACGCTTAGAGTGTAGCGATTGGGATGACACTTGGTGGGAAGAACAAGGGTAAGCCCTAGATCCATCAGAGACAGAACCGGACCGTATTCGGGCACTCTGGGGGGAGTTGGAGGGGGGTCTGGAATTCCGGTGATCGCGATTTAAGGTACTTCCAGATGTGCTAAGACGATGTAACTTGGCTTGAACATTAGAGACTTGAACATAAGATTGGCTTAGAAATTGTCACTTCCCAGATCCGACCATTCCTTAAAGTACTCATCTTCACCGCAAAGTACATGAAATACTTTTAAGCAGAATCTACATTTTCATGATCCCCATGAGCCCAAGATCATTTTTGCCCCAAGGGTTTTGCTTCGAAATGGCTTTCTAGCACCCTTAAAGTGCGCATCTTAACCGAAAAGAAAAAAAAACTTTTGATCAGACTATACATGTTCATGATCCTAAAGAGCCCAGGATAATTTTTGCCTCAAGGGTTTTGATTACAGATGATCACGCAACAAACCCACGAATTGGCAAATTCCTACTTTTATCCTTTTATCAAGCCTTGCAAGTGCCATATGAGTTTCCAGCTCTTGTGATTTTTACGAAATGTGGGACGAATGACTTTAAGTATCACTCTATTGGCGGATGAACATGCTTGGGTCTCGGGTCAGTCTTGCTTCCCGTGTTACGTCCAAAAGCACCCCTCCCTGCACTCTAACTCCGATCTGGGAGGTTAAATTTTTAAGTCAATCTGGTCGGGTCCCTCACACGCCTGCCAAGTTTCATCTTCCTAGCACATCTGGAAGTATCCTAACTCGCGATCAGTTGTCCGACAGACGGAAAAGCACCGTTAAAGTTTAACTGAAAAGCCAACTTATTTTTGTGTCATTTAGTTGTATACACTGAATTATTTGGATTCTGCAAAGGGATTTTTTGTTTTCCACTATTTGCTCTAGTTATGACGTTCAGAATATCTGCGGCCGTCCCCACAGTGAACATTCTACAATGACGCGGGAAAAACACAAACAAGGCTTTTCAGTGGGCAGTGGCGATATTGGTGAAGATTGCTTAGTGCCTGGACAAAAAAAAGTCATAAATCTTTCTTGTAAGGCATACAACAAATTAGAGGTACCACAAATCACACGGAAATTCCACTATTTGAAAATCGATTATTCCTGAATAGCGGAACAACCAAGTAACGCATTTTCAGCGGGTCTTCAAGCCAGTTTAAGTGAATAAGTGATGCGTAACTAGATTGTCCTATCCCAGTCCTTTTCGGTTAAACTTTAAGTTATTTCGTGCCGGAAAAATACTGTCCCAGAAGCTTTCCTCAAAGTTCGTGACTGGAAAAAGAATCTAAACTAAGGCCGGACCTGTTGATATCTCCATGCAACCGTGTCATATCCGACAGATTCCGGAATTCGGAGAAAAAAAATCTGGCAGGTTCCTAGATTGCTGGTGGGTGATGGGTGAGGGTTGGATTTCAAGGGTCAGAGCCTTTCCGGTCCTAGTCCAATAGCTCACGGCCCTGGAAATGACATTCCCATCATTCCATTATTCAGGAGAATAGTTCAAGGCGGCTTCGAGCACCAAGTTCTATCAAGAGGCTTCTGATGGGGATGAGATTAATGTTGTGCCATGGTGTTGTTTGGTTTTAGTGTTATTTGAGCGTTGGTTTATTACGGAAGCTGAATTAATAATGCACAACAAACTAGATGTTTTCGGTGATCCGATTCATTGGAAAACTGATATAACGGACACGCTAACTCATTTTTTTTTTTTTTAATGTTTTTACTTTTTCATGACCGTAAATTACTTAAGGGTGGAAGGTTTATGTGCGAGTATGTAAAGTAGCGTAATGGAGGACAGGGAAAATTTGTATCTAACCCCTAAATTTCAAATTACAGGAATCACAAGAAGAATTGACAAAAACAATAACTGAAACCTGACCGAAACAATATGCAGGTGTTTTGATAAAACTAAAAGTTTAATAAAGCTGAAATACAATGGAATATGAACGATTAAAACAAGTTAAACTGTTTTGTTGAAAGAGTAACAGACGTTAAAAAGGACAAACAAAAATTAACGGCACCGAGTGGAAGAGTCAAAAAGTAGGAATCACAAAACAATTGGGAAAGATGATCCGCGGCTCAAATAAACAAGAGCTAGAAGCTCATATGGCACTTCAGGCTGGTTCAGAGGATGAAATACAGGATTTGCCTTTTCGTGGTTTGTTCTGATCATTTGTAAGCAAAACCCTTAAGATAAGAATGACCATTGACTTGGAAGTCATGAGAATTTGGTAAAACATATTTTATTTTTTAACTTGGCTGTAATGATGCGCACTTTAAAAGCGCTAGAAATTCACCTACGAGCAAAATCTAGCTTGAGGCAAAAACGATAACAGGCCCTTGGGGATCAATAATATATATATATCGTTTGGTTAAAAGTAAATTTTTTTTTCACTTTTCGGTTAGATGCGCACTAAGGGTGCTAGAAATTAATTTTTAAGCAAAACCCTTGTGGCACAAATGATCATGGGTTGAGATGTATCGTTTGATCAAAAGTACTTTTCGACTTTGCGGTTAAGATGCGCACTTTAAGGAAGCTAGAACTTCATTTGTAGGCAAAATCCTTGAGGCAAAATGAGTCATGGGGATCATGAACATATATATTTTGTTAAAAGTATTTTTCTTACTTTGCGGTCAAGATTGGTACTTCAAGGAATAGTCGGATTTGGAAAGTGGCGATTTATAAGCCAATTTTGTCGAATCTCTAATATTCCAGCCAAGTTTAATCGTCCTAGCACATCTGGAAGTACCTTAACTCGGGATCACCGGAATTCCAGAACCCCCCTCAAACTCCCCCCACAGTGCCCGGAGCCAATCCTATTCTGTAAGTAATCCGGTCCGGACATGAAAAAGATCACCAGAATGCATGTCCTCTGTTCGATTATTAAATTTCACTGGAATCCTATCACCCGTTCCGAAGTTACGCATGACTCAAAATCCCGGATTCTACCTCCCTCTACTCCCCCCATGATGATCGGATCGAGGAAATTTTTATTTCCAAGTCAGGTCCCTGACATATACCTGCGAAGTTTCGTCGTGAAAATCCCCCTCCACCCCCCGCCCAAGTGTCCGGGTCCAGTCCAATTGTATAAACGATTTATCTAGAGCAGATGCTTGTTCTTCCCAGCAAGTTTCACTTCGATCCCCCCATTCTAACCATTTCTCGATATTTCCGGTCTCCCCCCCCCCACTCCCCCATAGCTGTCGAATCCGGTCCGGACTTCAAACTGGACACCGGAGATATGTCATCTATTCAGTTATTAAAGTTTAATCGAAAGGGGCTGGGATAGGACACTCTAGTTACCCATCACTTATTCACATAAATTGGCTTGAAGACCCGCTGAAAATGCGTTACTTCGTTGTCCCGCTATCCACGAATAATCGAGTTTCAAATAGTGGAATTTTCGTGTGGTTTGTGGTACCTCTATACACTTGTATTTTTGCTGTATGCCTTACTTTTTTTTGTTCAGACATTAAGCAATCTTCACCAATCTCACCATTGCCCACAGAACAGCCGCGTCTGTCTTCAGATTAAAATTTCCCGCGTCAAAGTAGAATTTTCGTTGTGGGGACGGCCGTAGAAATTCTGAACGTCATAACTGGAGCGGATAGTGAAAATTGAAAAATCCCTTTGCAGAATCCACATAATTCAGTGTATCCAGTTGAATGACACACAAATAAGTTGGCTTTTCAGTTAAACTTTAAGCTTCATTCCAATCCGACCTCCCGTTTGGAAGTTACGCACTATTAAATTTTTCGGATTCCTCCGCCCTCCACTACCCCGCAGATGGTCGGATCGGAAACTGATTATTTCCAACTTAATTTTGTCGGGTCCCTGATAAGTTTCATCGTCCTAGCACATCTGGAAGTACCCTAACTCGGAATCGTATGACAGACCGTCCGACCGATCGACAGACGGAACTGCGATCGGAATATGGCACTTTGAGCCAGAGGCTACAAGTGCCATAAAAGCAAGGGATGACTCGGCGAATTTCAGTCGATTCTGCGGATTCTAGTCAATTCGGCGGATTCCGGTGAAAACTGGAGATTAATGAACGAGCCTTATTTTCCGCTAAATCTGATTGATGTGTCGATATCAAGACAAAACAACACGCTGGATCTGGTCGCTGTTGGACAATGCGGATTACGGATGGACATTTCGGCCACTGACTGTGGAAACTGAGTAAGAAGTTTTCGCACTATCAGTTTACGCGTCGGTCGGTTATTTAAATAAGATCTTGGAGAAACCTAAGATTCAGGAACTTCCCGATCGAAGTATCTCGAGAGTCGAACGCAATATATCTGACCAATGGTTCTACCGGATCAGGTAAACCAAAAATTTGCAGTAGCTTTACATCCTGTGATCCAATCGTTGGAATTGCAGACGAAGGAGGAGAGATATTCTCAACAAGAGCTGTAAGCTCATATGGCACTTGCTGAGATGTATTGTTGATCAAAAGTACTTTTAAGGTTACCGGCCTTTGTGGTTCAGATGTGCACTTTAAGGGAGCTAGGGAAAAAGTATTTTATTTGTGAACTTGGCTGTAATGATGCGCACTCTAAAGGCCTAGAAATTCATCTGTAAAAAAACTATTGAGACGAAAACGATCACAGGCCCTTAGGGATCATTGATGTATACCGTTTGGTAAAAAGTATTTTTTTACACTTTTCGGTTAAAATGCGCACTTTAACGGTGATAGAAATAAATTTTGAAACAAAACAATTGTGGCACAAATCATCTTGGGTTGAGATGTATCGTTTAACAAAAAATTACTTTTCGACTTGGCGGTTCAGATGCGCACTTTAAGGGAGCTAGAACTTCATTTGTAAGCAAAACCCCTGAGTCAAAAATGATAATGGGCTCATGGAGATCATGAAAATGTAAATTTCGCTTAAAAGTATATTTCTGAATTTGCAGTCAAGATTGGTACTTTAAGGAATGGTCGGATTTAGAAAGTGGCGGTTTCTAAGCTAATCTTGCCGAATCTCTAATATTCCAGCCAAGTTTCATCGTCCTAGCACTAATGGAAGTACCTTAAATCACGATCGCCGGAATTCCGGCCCCCCCTCAAACTTCCCACAGTCACCGGAGTCAATCCGGTTGTGTACAAAGATCAAGACATGACAAAGATCACTAGAGACATGTCCTCTGTTCAATTATCAAATTTCACTCAAATCCGATCAACCGTTCCAAAGTTACGCATGACTCAATATTCCGGATTCCCCCTCCCGCTACTCCCCCCACGACTATCGGATCATGTAAATTTGTATTTATAAGTCAGTTTGATCGGGTCCCTGATACGCCTCCCAAGTTTCGTCGTGAAAATCCCCCAAACCGCCATTAGCGGAATTCCGGGAAACTCTCCTCTACCCCCCCCCCCAGTGTCCGGATCCAGTCCAAATGTATAAACGATTTATCTAGAGCAGATGCTTGTTCTTCCCAGCAAGTTTCACCGCGATCCCTCCATTCTAACCGTTTCTCGAGATTTCCGGTCTCCCCCCCTACTCCCCCATAGCTGTCGAGTCCTGTCCGGACTTCAAATGGGACATCAGAGGTATGCCATTTATTCAGTTATTAAGTTTCATTCCAATGCGATCACCCGTTCGAAAGTTACACACTACTCCAATTTTCCGGATTCCCCAGCCCTCAACCCCCCCCCCCCCGGTGGTCGGATTGGGAAACTGATTATTTCCAGGTTATTCGGATCGGGTCCCTGATGCTCCTGCCAAGTTTCATCGTCCTAGCACATCTGGAAATACCCAAACTCAAAAAAGTTTGACAAAAACTACTTAATTTTCCGGATTCCTCGGCCCACCACTCCCCCCCCCCCAGATGGTCGGATAGTGAAACTGATTATTTCCAGGTTAGTTATATCGAGTCCCTGATATGCCTGACGAATTTCATCGTCCTAGCACATCTGGAAGTACCCCAACTCGAAAAAGTCTGACAAAAACTACTTAATTTTCAGGATTCCCAGGCCCACCACTCCCCCCCAAATGGTCGGATCATGAAACTGATTATTTCCAGGATAGTTATATCGGGTCCCTGATATGCCTGCCAAGTTTCATCGTCCTAGCACATCTGGAAGTACCTAACTCGAAAACAGTGGACCGCCCGACCGACCGACCGACAGACCGACCGACCGAAAAGTGATCGGTATATGGCACTTGAGCGGAGCTGCAAGTGCCATAAAAACTGCAATATTACAGAAACGAAAACTCCCTGGACAGCTGCTCCATCCTACAAGATCATAAAATCATCTACTTGATTCATTTCTAGTTCTTATATCAGCAGATTCTATAGGCGTTTTTTAACGGTTCTCCTGTTTATCAACAGTGTTGACCAACAAACTATTATTGACCGCCAGAACGTCCCTGTTAATCAACAGAGGTTAATCTTCGCCAGAACGCTCTGTTTGAAAATCTGACTGATTACTCCAGAAATTGACCAACAGACTTGACCAACAACACTTTCAGTTGTTGGTCGTTTCGACCAAAAAATGTTGGCCACAGAGGTTTCTGTTGGTCGCTAGAACGCACTGTTGGTCAACATTGGCTCAATGTTGGACCGCTAAAAACGCCTTAAACTGATTCGATCAGTAAAAAAAAATAATAAAAAAATAAATCAGATTTGCGCGTCGGAACCTTTGGCCGTGTCTATACCTACTCACCATACTTGTTTCTGCTAAATATTCCTCGGCTTACTGAAATTGCATAATATCTGTATCACATGTAAGGTGGATTTAGTACGTATTTCTCCCAAGGCAGATCACCAAAGTTTACTCTATTTTGTTGCCATCCCAAACGTAATCCATTTTTTTTCCAGTTTTCCGGAATAGAACTTGGGAAATTATTCTCTGAGCATCCAGCAATCACTCTTCTGGAAATCTCGAAGAAAAGCAGCATCTTTCACCGAAGATGGTTTGCATAATCTCTGTGAGAGATATTCAAATTTCGGAAAGGTTAATTCCATAGAACTGTGATAATAAAAAAATTCCGAAGGATTCGGTGAATGAGGCGCATATGTAGAGGCTGATAATCTGTTTATCATTTTTTAGATAAGAACCTTTGGTTGGAGGTTCGAGACCCCCCCCCCCAGTTTATTACGTGTTTAGTCTTACATAACCAAGCTACTGATTTCATCGGCAAAATAAATGCTTCGGTGAGAACCTGAACTCCGCGTTCCAAGCCAGTCCCATCAGTGGTCGAAGTCCAACGCCATATAACGACTCAACCATTGATGTCTAAATCACATACCGCAACTAGTCAAAATGATGAGGCAATTCAGACGGAGCAACCCCACTCAGCCAAAGCTAACCTATCCTACAGACAGCCTACGCCGTAAGATTGGTATTCAACTCCTAATCGCGGCTTTTTTCCGAAAAAAAAAGCAAAAGATTGGTTTTTCGCTATTTCTATAACAACCTCGATGGCTAGCATCTGTTTCTTTCCAAGTCGTTTTGGTTCAAAAGCAGTGAGATTTGACACAGTACCTTCTGGTCCAGTGATGTAACCGTCATGCGAACCGCTCCGAGACAGCCATTCATTCTATCTCAACAACGGTTGATCAGAAGTGTCAGCAGGTTAGTGACCAGTTCAAAGAATCGACAAGAAAAATAAAGAGACAGACCAATGAAATTTTCTTGTTTCGAAGTGGCGAGAGACAGTCAAGCGAGCAGTCAAGTAAAATTTATCGAGGAAATAGGTCACGGAATACCAGGAAAAAACCCCAAATATTTAGTTCAAGGATACAAAAATCGTATAAGACAAAGTGGACTGTTCGTATTTTTTTTATAGTGAGATAAGGTTTTCAGATTTCAAATTCTATAAAAGCTTCCGTCCCTCTTTTGGTTGGTCCATAAGTAAAGCACATGCAAGTTCATTGTGTACGTCAAACTGACACGAAAAAGGTCTCAAGTAAGACGAAACCATCCATCTTACTATATCCACGTAGCGGAATTTCTGGACTGCCGATACTTCCGCTCGACCGCACGATTTTTTCGCCGTGCTTCCGGTCCACCTGATTGGAAAACATTTTCCCGAGCATTTTCCATCAAATGTTTTTGGTTTGCTTCAGGTCTGTACCCTAAGTGCTATTAAAGGAATCAATATCCGAACAATTTCCGCTTTAGACTACGAGTATCGACGGATCGAGAACCGAGCCGGTTTTCCTTTGGGAGAAATCGACTCTGGGGCTGGTTAGAAAAATAGCTAATAAGCCTAACGGTGATTAATGTTGGTGGAGACAAACTGATAGCAGCGGTATACAGAGACCACGCCTTGGTCCAATATGTTTTCTTTTTAAATAAGCAATCTTTTTGCGATTTATTCTAGTTCGAGCTAACGAGACAACTTACGGGAAAACCGCGTGAGTTTTGCTGGTTCCATTACGTTATGAAGGCTGGACCAAAAAAAAAAATCTAACAGAAAACAAGACAATAGTTTCAGCGGGATCCTAGCGGGAAATTTCTGTTAATCCAGACACTCGGAGCTTAGAGACTACCGGTTCTTACCTGATTCCAAACATATACATGTATCCCTTTTTTATATTTTTTCAAAATATACATTTTGACCACTTAGTAAGATCTACCACGTAATCATCTTCTGTCTATGTATTTTCTTTTATTTTACCGGATAATTAAAAAAAAGCTAGCAGAAAAGCTAGAGCAAATACCTCTAGCTCCGCTCAGTCTTGTCGGGTATTCATTGTCGCTGTATGGGACCAAAGACGGAGGTTCTATCTTATTATTTGTTCTTGATCATACTTAGCCGCCGGAACTGGAATCCCTTGCCTAACGGGCAGGCACCTGAGACCTTGTTGGAACACGACATAGCCTACCGGCTGGAGACAGGGGAATGATAAAAGAAGAAAAAATGATGACACGGTTCCTTTTCACAAAAGAAATTGCCGCGCGAGCAATTTGCATGAGCGATTGGAAGAAGGGGTTACCATCCAGCCATGAAACATCCATCTTAAAAGTCACCTGAATGGCTATCAAGCCGCTTCCCAAACTAGTATCTATCGAATTCTACAAAGGACCTGGCAACTGTTATAAATAAAAAAGAAAAGAAACTTATGAAGCCAATTGTACTCTCAAGCAATAAATTGGCACCCTCGAATTGAAACATTTATCATTGTCAAGCATTATTTAGAATTATAGGGTCTTAATGAGGTGTTTTCTTAAATTTATACGAATACATTTACGCATTGTTGTATTAATACACACATTCTTGTGCTTTTTAATGTGATCACCGATTCTGGCGGATAAAAACAAATAATTACAAATACAAGAAAGAAATACAATCTCTCTTGAGAACTACACCACAGGAGGTAGTTGTCTCTACATAGCGCAATCGGAAATAAAGAAAACATAACAGCTTAGGGCTTCAGGTCTACTTTAACAGGAAACAAGATCTCCTCAAAAACGTTTGATACCTGTCTTTCAGTGTTGAGATAGTATGAAGGACGGAAAAATTTTGAGAGTTCCCTGACGACCCTAGGCATATCGCAGAAAAACTCAGTGGCGACTTCCTGCCTAGGGGTCCCGGCCAGGGTCCGAACGTGAAAATTGTAGCCTAATGTGTTGAAAGTAAAGTTGGCACTTTTTTATTCCACGTCTAAATGTGCTCGCCTATTTTCGAAAGTCGTTATCTGAGTAAAAAACAAGAGCTGTAAGCTCATATGGCACTTGCATGGGTTGAGATGTAGTGTTTATAATTGCGGTTCAGATGCGCACTTCAAGGGAGCTAGAGAAAAAGTATTTTGTTTTAGAACTTGGCTGTAATGATACGCACTTTATAGGCGCTAGAAATTCTTCCGTAAGAAAAACTATTGAGACAAAACGATCACAGGCCCTTAGGGATCATTGATATATACCGTTTGGTAAAAACTAAATTTTTTTTCACTTTTCGGTTAAAATGTGCACAAGGGTGATAAAATACAATTTTAAGCAAAACCCTTCTGGCACAAATGATCATGGGTTGAGATGTATCGTTTGATAAAAAAAAATAGTTTTCGACCTTGCGGTTCAGATGCGCACTTTAAGGGAGCTAGAACTTCATTTGTAAGCAAAACCCTTGAGGCAAAAATGATAATGGGCTCATGGGGATCATGAAAATGTATAATTTGCTTAAAAGTATTTTTCTAAATTTACGGTCAAGATTGGTACTTTAAGGAATGTCGGATTTGGAAAGTGGCGATTTCTGAGCCAATCTAGTCGAATCTCTAATTTTTCAGCCCAGTTCCATCGTCCTAGCCCCAGTCTGAGCCGGTCACGCGTATCCCCACCCCCACCCCCATTGTTGTCGAATCCGGTCCGGACGTGACAAAGATCACCAGAGACATGTCCTCTGATCAATTATCAAATTTCACTCAAATCCGATCAACCGTTCCAAAGTTACGAAATATTCCGGATTCCCCCTCCCGCTACTCCCCCCACGACTATCGGATCATGTAAATTTTTATTTATAAGTCAGTTTGACCGGGACCCTGATTCGCCTCCCAAGTTTCGTCGTGAAAATCCCCAAAACCGCCATTACCGGAATTCCGGGAAACTCCCCTCCACCACCCGGATCCGGACCACCCGGATCCGGACCACCGGATCCAGTCCAAATGTATAAACGATTCATCTGGAGCAGATGCTTGTTCTTCCCAGCAAGTTTCACTCCGATCCCTCCATTCTAACCGTTTCTCGAGATTTCCGGTCTCCCCCCAACTCCCCCATAGCTGTCGAATCCGGTCCGGACTTCAAATGGGACATCAGGTATGCCATTTGTTCAGTTATTAAGTTTCATTCCAATCCGTTCACCCGTTCGAAAGTTACACACTATATACTCCAGTTTTCCGGATTCCCCAGCCCTCCACCCCCCCCCCCCCAGGTGGTCGGATTGGGAAACTGATTATTTCCAGGTTAGTCCGGTCGGGTCCCTGATGCTCCTGCCAAGTTTCATCGTCCTAGCACATCTGGAAGTACCCCAACTCGAAAAAGTGTGACAAAAACTACTTAATTTTCAGAATTCCCCGGCCCACCACCCCCCCCCCAGATGGTCGGATCGGGAAACTGATTATTTCCAGGTTAGTTTGGTCGGGTCCCTGATTTTCCTGCCAAGTTTCATCGTCCTAACACATCTGGAAGTACCCTAACTCGAACATGTGGGACGAAAAAATTCGGACCGACCGACAGAACGACCGACAGACGGAATTGCGATCGGTATATGGCACTTGAGCCAGAGGCTGCAAGTGCCATAAAAACAATTCTTAGCTAAATTACTACCAAAAATAACCAGAAATAAACAACTACAAAGGGGGCCCGGGCCACGGATTGAGCTTGAACTCGTTGATCTCGCAGTGTAGACGGAAAACAATATTAAAATGCTGTTGGAAGTTGATTTATTTATTTATTTATTTAACTAAATGGACGGCCAACAAGGGCCATATACATCTACAAACACCAACAAAACAAAACAAAATTAAGACAATAATCCAACAGGTCGACGGGAAAGCATTCTAATTATCAAAGAAAACATCATGGAAACCACAATTACAGTCAACTGAGAAACGACTAAGATTCGGCACTAAAACTCGACAGCCGGACAACAACCGGTGGGCTATTTATCCAGCTAGGGCCCTGAAGACCCCCAAGTCCGACCGTAGCCAACCACTGACTTGGAGCGTGAAAAGCTTTGTGAATATGTAATGACTACTATCTACTCCCGTTTTCTCCCCTCCCATGTCTTGTCAAGCTTTGTAATTAAAGCCCGAGAATGGAAATGTTCAGGCAATTGGAGAACCAGTTAAGTAACGTGAATCTGTCCGCAACTCGCAGTCGGATTTGAATTATTAATGTGCAAATTATATTCATGCACATGAAATGTGTAAAGGACAGGTCGTCAACCTCAAATTACATAGCCTCAAAATCGGCCTTAAAAATATTAAAAGGCAATTTTTGTAGTCCTAACTGTCAAGAAGCAAAATCTTAATGACTTAAGACCTAACAAGGACTGCACAAAAATTCCTTTTAACGTTTTAGGTCAATTTCGTGGTTACACAATTCGAGGTCAGTGACCCTTCTTGTAGGTAAAAGGTAGAATCAGCAGGTAAGCAACAGAACTAAATAGCAACAGGCAACCGCCTCTAAAATGGCAGCTATGGGGCAACTTCACGCCCAATTGACAAGTAAGATTTGTAGATTTATAAATAGAGCGTTAGGGGTTTAGAAACCAATTTTTGATTAGTTTAGGAATATTTAATAATTTGTAAGGGCATATGGCCATCAATGGCAAGCAATGGCAGCAATGACAAATATTCAGGAGGATGCCCACATCCTTGCAAGAGACCGGTCCGAATGGAGGCGCCGTGTATCATTACTCTCTACACCGGAAGCACTTCGGCAGGAGCATTAAGTCAAGTAAGTCAATATGGCCATCGGGTTTTTTTACAAACACAATTATTACTATTATGATTATCTTCACTTGCACGTAAAGACAGTGACAAGGACACCAGAACCAGCCAACAAGCAACAGCGTTAGAATACAACAAGGCAACCATATCTAAAGTTACGACCATATAGTACCTTGGCTTCAGTATCTGTAGCACCGTAGGTTCGACTGCGCAAACGTATATCCGCATTCTGCGGTCACAAGCCTCAGTCCCCGGGCTTTTGGCGTGTTGTACGCTATGCCAAACTGACGTAATTTGTCGGAGAGTGGCGTTGCGAAACGCTGTAACTGGCCTGACCCTACCAGATTAACCTAGAAATAGTCAACTTCCCGATCTGACCATCGTGGGGGGAGTGGAGGGAGGGGGAATCCGGAATCTTGAGTTATGTATAACTTCCGATCGGGTGATCGGATCATAATGAAACTTGATGTTTAGGAAGACCACATGTCTCGGATATCCTATTTCAAGTCCGGACCGGATCCGATGAAGGTGAGGATCGGATGGGGGGAATCGGAAACCTTGTGACCGAGCTTGTGACACGCTTGGAGTGGAACAATCGGAATGAAACTTGGTGGAAAGAACAAGCACAAGCCCTATGTACATCAGTGACAGAACCGGACCGGATTCGGGCACTGCGGGAAAGTTAGAGGGGGGGTCCGGAATTCCGGTGATCGCAAGTTAAGGTACTTCCAGACCTGCTAGGAGGATGAAATTTGGCTTGAAAATTAGAGATTTGACATGATTGGCTTGAAAATAGTCAGTTCCCTGATCCGACCATCGCGGGTGGAGTGGAGGGAGGGAGAATCCTAAATCTTGAGGTATGTATAACTTATGAACGGGTGATCGGATCTTAATGAAACCTGATTTTTGGAAAGATCTCATGTCTTAAATGACCTATTTAAAGTCCGGATGTAATTCAATGAATGCTGGGGGGCTTAGAGTGGAGCGATTGGGATTAGACATGGTTTGAAGAACAAGCACAAACCCTAGATACACCAGTGACAGAACCAGACCGGGTTCGGGCACTGTGGGGGGAGTTGGAGGGGGTCTGAAATTCCGGTGATCGCGAATCAAGGTACTTCCAGATGTGCTAGGACGATGAAAACTAGCTTGGAAATTAGACAATTGACAAGATTGGCTTAGAAATTGTCAGTTTCCAGATCCGACAATCCCTTAAAGTAGCCTACTAATCCTGACCGCAAAGTATAAAAAATATTTTTTAGCAAAATATGAATTATTGTGATCCCTATGAGCCCATGGTCATTTTTGCTTCAAGGGTTTTGCTTACAACTGAATTCCTTTCATTGCAAACAATACTTTTGAGTAAAATATAAATTTGTGTGCTCTCGATGAGCGCATCATCATTTTTGCTTCAAGAGTTTTGATTACAGATGAATTTCTAGCGCCCTTAAATTGCGCACAGCCAATTGCATTACCAAACGATACATTCTCTTGATTTCAAAGGACCCATGAGTCCCATGATCATTCTTATCTCAAGGGCTTTGCATACAAATGACCACAACAAACCCACGAATTGACAAATTCCTACTTTCATCCACTGACCTAGCCTTGAAAGTGCCATATGAGCTTCCAGCTCTTGTTTTAATTTAATGCATCCTAAACAACCAAAACTAACGATATAGCGTCTTCCCTCACTTTTCTTGGGAATTTTTAAAATAAAACAGATTAAACTAAATGAAAATCTAGCTCACTGAATGGGCTCCACCTCGCAGATCAGTCGCACCCCTGAGAATCTGGTAACCTTCTGTAAGGCTAAGAACAAATAATCCAACAGAACCTCCGTCTTTGGTCCCATGCAGCGACTAGGGATACCCCGACAAGACTGAGCGGAACTACAGGTACTTGCTAAGCTTTGAGTTGATACCCGTCTCCTTCCCTCTTTGCCGCTGCGCATACCAGATGAAAAACTCTAGAGGACCCGCTCTGCATCGCGTCACATGTGACATCACAATGAGAGACAACCAATCAGCTGTAAAGGACGACTCAGACGGCTTTCGTGAGGACATTTCTTCTCCGGGACCCCGGCTCTACTGCGATTTAACTGATTGTTGACGTAACAAATTATGACGTTCCGCGTAGCTCCTACTCGTTGGCATCGGGTGGAGTATCGAAGATATATTCGACTACGCATGGTTGTATTACAGAGATAGGGAGACGGAGGTCCTTGTTATTATTTGTTCTTGGTAAGACCAGATCTAATCCATGACGAAACCAAGCAAGAGTGAGGTAGAACAAAAACACCAAGAGAACAAAATTCCTTCAGCCCACGATGACTGCGAATCATATGAAACCACAAGTTTTTTAGAGCTGCCTGAGCCTGAGTAAGACCCTTGCCAAGAAGGGCCGAAATACAGCTCTAATAAATGACGTATCCGTTTTGCATTGTCAAACAAGCAAGAGAGCCTCAAGTTCGATACTTCCCAACGGACACCTGTGAAAAGCCCCATTGTTTGGAACATATCCCAGTCTTCCAAAGTAATCAATCCGCCCTGCGTGCATCTTCTTCACACCAGAAGGGAATGTTTAACAAATTTTCGCAAAACACGCCGTTGTTTACACGAGAGAGGCGATCTTTTTAGAGCGTTTAAAGATAAGGCAGGGGTGCTCTTGAGAAATTCCCTGAACATGATGGAAAGATGGCGGTGATACCGAAAGCTCTGTTCATCTGGGAATATGGGATTAATCCAGCTGCGAGCATCCGGAAAGGATTGGGTGTGCCACAATCCACAAGAGTTGGCGTGCCATAACCGACCCGGAAGTATTACACCGAGATATCTGCGGAAAAGTAAGACGTTTCAAAGTACAAAGTACAATGATTTGTGGATAACCGTTTAGAATCAAGAACCATTCACAACAGAAGAGCCTTAGTCCACAATCAAACCTGGACTTCGAAGTCACATTATAATCTATAGCTTCGCTTCATACAATCCCACCTTCTGTTACGGGTCAAGACGGGACCAGATTCAGTTAAAATAATCCTATCCTAGATGGCAACAAGTTTCGAGCAAATAAGAAAAGAAGCGAAAGAAGACCCGGACCGTCTGGATAAATTTGAACTTGTTCTCTGTATTAATGTCAATCCACGATGCTTCGTATGTTCTAGTGCCCAGCTGTAAACTATTTGGCTTAGATAAATTTCAAAATATTCGTAAAAGTGAACTGTTGACAAAATTTGAAACCCACAAATGTGACATTGTTAGTTAGTTAGTTTATCACGCTCATGGAAGGAACTTAAGAATCTGGGAGTCGCCGAACCATACAGAGGCATCGAGCAAACGGGTGACATTAACAAGCTGGAGGAAGCGAATGCATTTGCGGTGATCGATAGATAGACATTATTATTGATCTAAATCGTAGCGCCGACACGGTACTAATGTCGGCGCTTTGACTAACTACTGAAATTTTTTCGGGAGGCATGGTTTATCGACAACTAGAGAGCAGAGTTTTTGACAGTTAACATATTGTGTGGCAGTCTTTTCAAAGTCCGACAACAATTATTTCTAAGAAAGTTGCAGTTTTGGGTGGGGGTCGGGAGCCTACCTAACTTTTCTATTGGCCAGAGGAAGAATGAAACTGATGGAGCGAGGTCAATTAAAAGGGACAGAGTTTGGACGAATAGGAGGTTGGCGGTAACATATTTATATCATGGCGAGATAATTAAACCAAAGGGAATGCGGTAAGGTAGATGGGAAAAGTGTAAATGGATTCAGGATGGTGGAGAAAGATTCGTAGACAAGGTATTTTGAACGTCAAAACGAGAAACTGCTAATCCTTTACTCGGAAACGCAGGTGACCCCTTGTCACTTTCAAAAGCAAAACATTTGCTTATGTAAAACATACTGAATCACAATCAAGTTGGCGTACAACAAGCCACGTCGATCTTGGGCATGTGTGAACTGTGAAGGTTGCGGAGAAGAAACGTTATACAACATCAATTATAAAAGTCGATGACCAACATCATGTACTCATGACCGACGTGAAAGCCATGACCAACCACCTTGAAATACTATCAACCCTATTCAGCAAAGTTAACCTAATTAGCGAAAAACTTAGCTGCCAAAAAGGATATGGATTGGTCATCAGCTTCAAACACCACGATCTCGGTGGCATGGTCTGCGTCATCCTCAGAACCACTGGAAGAAAGCCAGGGTAGGGCAGTTCTTCTTCTTCCTCGTCGGGTGGCTTGTCTTCTTTATCATCCATCTGACTAATTACGCTAACTCGCCTCTCTTCTTTTGGAATGCTGCTGCGTAAACCACGAAAAACAACCGGCTCTGCGATGGATCTTTCACTACTTGAGTCTCTCGACGGGCTGATTAAGGGACCTTCAGTCCAATTCACAAGAATACTACGTCGCCGAGGTTGACTTAAGGTTCCATCTACCGGGCTTTCGAGTAGTTCAGGGTGGATATCTGCTTCGCAGACACTTCGAAGTTTGATTGGCTCGCTGCTAATCAGACTCCTTCGTCTTGCGAAGCTTGTAAACCGCTCCTCAACAGCTGGAGAATCAAGGCTTACGGGTTCGGGCGACTCGATAACAAACTCTGGGATTGCCTCAACGGGTTCGTCCAGCGACCCTCCCGCCGACGCCATCTTATCCAGGTCCACCTTACTACGAGTACGTGCCAGATAGGTGAAGCCATCATCGTCGGTAAAAGATGTCTCTACTTGCCCTTCGATCTCAATCACCGAAACTTTATCTGGGGGCGCTGCCTCTTGGTTGGGCGCCAGCTCGAGCCCGAGCCACTCGTCCGTGTTGGACTGTACACTGCGCCGGCTAACGGCTCGCTTCGGGCGCCCATCGCGTCCTATCGAAATACCACGAGACAAAAAAATATTGGGGGCGCTTTGTACTTTGCTATTCATAGCGCGCTTTCACGGGAAACTGTCGGGAAAGGTACTAATCCTCCAGAACACCTTCGGAGTTTAGCTCGGGGAAGGTGGGAGGGGCGCTAAAATGAACGCGCGCATCATTCTAAACAAATTACGGGGAGGTAAGAAACGGGCAGTTTTGCCAAGTGATACGGAATCTTTCTCCGGAAATAATGTGTGTCAAATAAATGGTGTGAAACAGTCAGGTATATCAACATCTCAACTGGGTGGAACGGCGAGTGACAGATTAAGTAACGACCCCAACGTCTAGCCGCATTCGAGAGGCAGGTAGGCTAGTGAAATAAATGAACCGTCCAAGGATAGCCTTTACAGATGAATGAATACTGAGACGATTATCTGATTGCCTGCGGGGATAGGGGGGAGGAAGCTGAGAGTTGTTTTAATGAAACGATTTTAGAGCTAATAATGTTAGATCCTGCCAATAGTTCTTCATTTCAAGCTGAGAAATACATTCTCCATTCCCATTGGCCTGTCTCAAGGTTTGTGCTCAACCGCTCGCAGTGAATATGATGTTTGCCGCGCCTTTAAAGGCAGCCTCAAAATCTACCGTTTCTCCTTGGAACGAAATTTGCAATCTGTTCGTTATTTATTTATTTATTTGAGTCTAATACCGGCCGACTAGGGCCATAATACATAACAAAATAAACACTCTTAACACTTTCCAGACTAAGTTGATTGAACCCACGGTACACCAACTCCCCATTTCAGCCAAATAGGAAGAGATAGCCGAATGCGCTGCCCAGAGAGAACAGCCAAAAGATGGTTCTGGGACTCCAAATCCTATTCTGGGAGCGAAAGACAAGCAGATCTACGGACTTCAGAGAACATTGCCTACAACTCCAAGGAAAACCGTGCAACCACCGGAGGGGGTTATACACGAAAGCCAAACATTCCACCAAAAGATCATATGCAAAGACGCAACTGCACAAACATTAACTTCCTTCTGGTCCATAACCCCTTCGCTCACATCCCTCACTTTGTTCCGCTGTTCTGCGAGACCAAGATTCCCTAATTCCTTCCATCAGCATCGGCGAACAGTTGGTATTGACACATTCATGGGCTTACGATATTGTAAGCACTCATCCAATCCCGAATATGTTCTCGGCTATGTCTTCTTTCATTTGTGCTCACTATCTTGATCAAACTTAGTTGCAATTTAGGATGAGGATGTTTAATGCCTGAAATGTCGTCTTCATCTTGATCACGGACCGCAACAGAGGATGGGTAGGCTTCAAACATGAGTATAAAACTGTGAAAACTTTCTGAAGGCAACTAGAGATTCGACGTAGGGGTATAAATATATGCTGAATCCATATCTGAAGTTAATTGCCTTATAGGGCAAGTAGTTCGCTCGGAATCCGGCAAAAACTGGAAATCCAGTAAAAATAAAAGTTATTTCTAAAGTTGATTAGCGGTTCGTAGGGGGTAAGGAAACATAATGAATCTGTTTCTGAGCCTTGTTTTCTTGCCAGATAAATCGTTGGCCCGAAATCCAACCAAAACCGGGCTATTCGGAGAAACAAAAGATATTTCAAAAGTCGATTAGAGATTCGAAATGAATGGATCTCTGAATTTTATTTATCATCGGACAAGTAATTCTCCCGAAATTCGGCAAAGGACATGAAGATGGAAAGAGGCATTATCTGCCAGGCAACGAGAGATGGGATGAAAGTCTTAATACAGGTTCGCAGTTTAACCTACGACCATCAGGGCTTCCATCTAGGCTTTCACACAATGGAAAATCTTGTAAAACCAGTTTACTAAAATCTTTTAATCTTGTAAAACCAGTTAACTAAAACCTTTTATTTTTTAATTTGTTTAAGGTTTTAAAATAAGCTTTAAGACTGGTCAACTATCTCAAAACATCTAAGCAGAAACATTATTTAGTGCGAGGTGTCACTTGAAAAATGCGATGGGGGCACAGGACGGCACCGTTGTCCTCCCCCCTTTAAGTTTCCTCGAAACGTCACCTCTGGTTAAGTTAAATGCCACTAATGCAAATATATGTGCGTGTATGGTATGTATGACCCCCAAATAAGGCCGGAGAGAAGAAAAGGAAAACCTACTAGGACAAAATTGTTGTGACAATATCATAAGAACAAGCAAATCGAGTTGGCGGCGACATGTGACGTGACCCCTCTGCGCGAGCTCTAATTTCGATGTCGGGGCATTTCATGTTTAAATTTATTATACGAAATCAGGAGCTCAAACAAGGAGTGGATTGAGCCAATAGGCGTACAGTGGGCTACATGCCTACAGATACGGAAACGCCCAGAATAGCTAGAAAAGAGCTGCAGAACGACATACAATAGAGTATAATTTAAGTAAACTTACCAAGGAGGTGAACGCCTCATTTCCTGGTGGTAATTTCGGCAATTGTATCATCAAAACTAAACTTCACAGATTAAACTTCATGCCTGGAAAAGCCGGAAAACAGCATGTTGTGAGACAACCTTCCAGGCAGAGGCGGTACTAGCCAAAACGTTTTTTTTTGGGGGGGGGGGCAAGCTATTTGGCTGGTCATTTTTACAGACTGTTTTTGCTGATAAAAACGACTGTTATTGAGAGAAAAAAGACTGTGTTGACGAAAAATCCGCTTATTTTAAGAAGAAACGACTATTTATAAGAAAAAATCGAATATTTTTACCAAAAATCGACTGTTTCCAAGAAAAAAATCAACTGTTTTTACAAAAATCGCGACGCTTCGCACCGACTCGCCTATTCTTACCGACTGGCCGACAACGTTCGGGGGGGGGGGGCTTCCCCCCTTAGTGGTGACGCCCCTGCTTTCAGGTTACAACAACCCTACGCCAGTGGAGTATACCAAATGGGCTATATCCTAAATTTCTTAAGCTGAAGCCACAACTATCATTTTGAAAGCCAAAGCCACACACTTATTGATACCAATTCCAGAGCTTAATTCGTGAAGTACCTGGCTACTCCAGTATCCCAAGTAGCTTAAGTATGTCTATAGCAAGACAACCAGTAGTTTGGAGGCTGGCTAAAGGTAGCTGGATCAAATTAGCAGGGATAGGTGACCACTGAGGGATTACATTTGGAGATGATTGACGTGGAGATGCTTGATGGGGAAAGTGTGGGGGGGGGGTACTTTTTGTAAGGGAAATAAATATAATTTGATTATGATGTAATTAAAAAAAAAATCTCTCTCTTAATAACATCGGCACCAGGTTCAGCCCCCTCCCCCTCTTGACTCCTTACAAATTCACCAGTTTGGCTGACTGACTGAATAGCATGGTAATAGAATGGCCTAGGTAAGTTTAGGACAGTCGATTCGCTTGAAGAAGTAAGTAGAGTTGATAGCTCATTGAGAGTGACTTTGGAAAGTGAGCAGAGCTTTTTTCGTCAACACGTACCACAGATGAGAAAAATTCGTCGAAAATTGTCTAAATAGTCTTTCACAGAAGGCTGACCAGGAATAATGTCTGGTGGTGCGCTCGAACGGATTAGACAGCTGATATGTTTCTTGTTTCCAAAATAATATCCCAGTTCTGTTAGTTGTGACACGTGTTTGCCGCAAGTTCTGGCCAAAGGGCAAAATTCTATGGTGAGAAAACATCAGCTAAGGGCATATAATTTCATACATCCAACTATTCTAAAATACTGTTATATGTCTAAGCAAGAATGTAATACACTACTGCGTTAGTATCAACAACAAATAAACACCAGAACCTCCGTCTCCCTATCTCTGTAATACGACCATGCGGAGTCAAATAGATCCCTATACCCTGCCCGATGCAAACGAGCGAAGGGTAAGAGCCACGCGGAACATCACAATTCGTTACCTCTACAAACATCTATATCGCAGTAAAGCCCCGGAAGAAATTTCCAAAGTAAAGGCCAATTGGTTGTCTGGCGCTGCAGAGCGGGTCAGCTCGCCTCCTGCACTTTTTCCTCTAATATGCGCAGCGGCGAAGAGGGAAGTAGACGGGCATCAACTCAAAGCTCAAGCAAGTACCTCTAGCTCAGCTCAGTTTTGTCTTGGTACCCATAGTCGCTACATGAAACCAGAGATGGAGGTTCCATTGGATTATTTGTTCTTGGTAGTAGGCCTATTGCATACCCTTCCCTTCTCACAGCTCTGATTACTGAAATTCCTGACCCAAATGAGCGTAATCCCTTTGCAGGAAACTCATATGTCTGCAACCGTCAATATACTAGCCTATGGTGTCATGCAATACATGTGCTGTGCTGTGCAAGCTATCCATCTTTTTTTTCCACAAGAACACTAGCCTAACTAAAAAGTTATCACTCGCCTGCAAAACCACAGGCTCCTCTCCACATCAAAATTTTCTATGTTGCGTTTTCTCTCAAAATTTGATTCACTATGTCCTCGCATTCTTTCTCCATAGCTTGCCATTTTTTTCGCTTCACTATTTCCTGCACAGAACGTAGACTTAAGTCCCGGCGAGCAGCAACTAGCAAATCGTGTGTCAGTTCGTTCTGTCTACTTAAAAAATCTATCTGTTTCAGCTGCTGCTGATTTTGCTCCTTCTCCAAACCCAACAGTCGCCTCACGAGATCAACAATGTTTTCCCCTTCCAGGGATATAAGCGAATTTACACTTTTCTGTTTTTCGTTAACCACTTGCATCTGCTTCTGGTAGCTTAAAAGTTCTAAGATTGACTGTTCCTCCGCAGCAAGCAACAACCTCAGTTCTTCGTTATTTTTCACAATCTTTGTAACTTCTTCTTTTAGATTATGTACAAATCCTGCTTGCTCAACTGTGTTTGGAGAGGTCGGCAAATTATTTACTGGTCCTGGTCCTTGTTCAAGAGACCCGACCTTTATCTGTGTAGAACACTGTTCAAGGACAGCCAAGCGACAGCTGAGTTGGTCGTTCTGCAACACAAGCTCCTCACGCTCAGAGATTAGGCATCGAATCTCGTTCTCAAGTTCTTCCACGGAATCGGCAACAAAATGCACTGATAGCAAATCCCTGTATCTCCCTAATTCGCTTTTGAGCTTTAAAATTTCCCGGTCACGCGAAAAGCTAAGCTCAGCTTGTGTTATTCTTAAATCAGCTTTCAGGATTTGATTATCTTCTCTTATTTGTCGAAGTGCACTCGCTTGTGCACAAATTTTGCGTTTCTGCTGTGTGACTTCACCTTCAAGCCTAAGGCGATCAAAGCCGAATTCCTGCTCGAGTTTTTTATTTTTAGAAAAGTATTCATTGATTATCTGCTCTTTCTCTTCAACCCTTGCACGAAGGAGTTTGATCTCTTCTTGGTTCTCCTCCAAGGTATCCAGGAAGTCCATTTGTTCAGCCATTGGGACTTATGTTAGTGGACCCCTAAAACTATAGACGGATATATTCCTGCCTAGGGCTCAATGTGGCAGAAAGAAGGCTCTCCTACGGATGGACCTAAAATCGGAAGGACACTAGCAAACAGCATGACATGCACGTTTTGAATCAATTGCCAGACTCCAAGCTATCCGGCATAAGCACCTCCCAATCCTTCATCGGACAGAATCCTGGGCTTTTGCTCAGCCCAACAGCTGAGAGAAATGAGTTCATATCGTTTTCTACGACTATCTATTTGATTCAACTTTTTTATTTGATATTACCTGCAATGTAGGCTACCTCTAGAAAATGTTCCCCTGCTAGCCATGAAAAAATTGCTGTGACAAAAGCAGCTGTTATAATATTAAAACAAACAGACTTTACAAATGAATTCTTACGCAACTGTTAAAAAAACTTGCAAGGTTTGCAGACTGCAAAAAGTTACTGTTAATTTCTAACCCTGATTCAGTCATTAGTCGGCCTTGAATTTCTAACCCTGATTCAGTCATTAGTCGGCCTCCTGTAGTTTGCAATAATTCAGTAATAATATATATCACAGATAATTCAGACAATAAACATTCTTTTAGGCTATGTAGGCCTATAGCAACACATTTTAAGACGAACAAAAATAAAACTGATTTGACTTTAAAATATTCGAAAGGAAGAAAAATTATATTTCCACTGACGATTCATTATGCTCTTGGGGTTGAGGAATCATGGCACTGCAGCACCTTAAACAAGAGCTCTAAGCTCATATGGCACTTGCATGGGTTGAGATGTATTGTTTGATCAAAATTACTATTAAGGTTACCTTTGTGGTTCAGATGTGCACTTTAAGGGGACTACAGAAAAAGTATTTTATTTTTGAACTTGGCTTTATTGATGCGCACTATAAAGGCGTAAAATTCATATGTATGAAAAACTATTGAAACAAAAACGATCACAGGCCCTTATAGGGATCATTGATATATACCGTTTTATCAAAAGTATTTTTTTTTTTACACTTTTCGGTTAAAATGCGCACTTTAACGGTGACAGAAATAAATTTTTAAGCAAAACAATTATGGCCAAAACATCGTGGGTTGAGATGTATCGTTTGATAAAAAAAAGTACTTTTCGACCTGGCGGTTCAGATGCGCACTTTAAAGGAGATAGAACTTCATTTGTAAGCAAAACCCTTGAGGCAAAAATAATAATGGGCTCATGGGGATCATGAGAATGTATAATTTTGCTTAAAAGTATTTTTCTGAATTTGCAGTCACGATTGGTACTTTAAGGAATGGTAGGATTTGGAAAGTGGTGGTTTCTAAACCAATCTTGCCGAACCTCTAGTATTCCAGCCAAGTTTCATCGTCCTAGCACATATGGAAGTACCTTAAATCGCGATCACCGGAATTCCCCCCCTTAACTCCCCACAGTCGCCAGAGTCAATCCGGTTCTGAAAGTGATTTATCCAGAGCATCTGTTTGTTATTCCCACAAAGTTCCATCCCGATCTCACCAGTCTAAGCCGGTAACGTATCCCCCCCCCCAAGTGTTGTCGGATCCGGTCCGGACACGACGAAGGTCACCACAGACATGTCCTCTGTTCAATTATCAAATTTCACTCAAATCCGATCAACCGTTTCAAAGTACGGCATGACTCAATATTCCGGATTCCCCCTCCCACTACTCCCTCCACGACTATCGGATCATGTAAATTTTTATTTATAAGTCAGTTGATCGGTTCCCTGATACGCCTACCAAGTTTCGTCGTGAAAATACCCGAAACCCCCATTACCGGAATTCCGGGAAACTCCCATCCACCCCTCCCCCCTCCCCCCCTAGTTTCCGGATCCAATCCAAATGTATATACGATTTATCTGGAGCAGATGCTTGTTCTTTCCAGCAAGTTTCACTCGATCCCTCCATTCTATCCGTTTCTCGAGATTTCCGGTCTCCCCCCCCCCCCAACTCCCCCATAGCTGTCGAATCCGGTCCGAACTTCAAATGGGATATCAGAGGTATGCCATTTATTCAGTTATTAAGTTTCATTCCAATCCGATCACCCGTTCGAAAGTTACACACTACTCCAATTTTCCGGATTCCGCAGCCCTCCACTCCCCCCAGGTGGTCGGATTGTGAAACCGATTGTTTCCAGGTTAGTCCGGTCGGGTCCCTGATGCTCCTGCCGTGTTTCATCGTCCTAGCACATCTGGAAGTACCCCAACTCGGAAAAGTGTGACAAAAACTACTTAATTTTCTGAATTCCCCAGCCCACCACTCCCCTCCAGATGGTCAGATCGGGAAACTGATTATTTCCAGGTTAGTTATATCGGGTTCCTGATATGCCTGCCAAGTTTCATCGTCCTAGCACATCTGGAAGTACCCTAACTCGAACATGTGGGACAAAAAAACTGGGACCAACCGACCGACAGACGGAATTGCGATCGGTATATGGCACTTGAACCACAGGCTGCAAGTGCCATAAAAACAATGACAGCGGATGGTTTACCTCTTGGTAAAAGAAGAAAATATTTGGGTAAAGTTAGGCTTAAAACTGGTCCTTGATCTTGCCTTATGTGTGGATGCGAGAAAGAAAGTATGAGTCATTTTGTGAAAGAGTGTGAGGAACTGAATGGGTTGAAACAAGAGTTGTTTGGAGTGAGAGCGTGTGGGAGTGAGTGGATAATTAAGAAAATGAAAGAGAAAAGTTTCCAGGCTATTAAACTGTTTGGAAGGTCCTCTGGATAGGGTTGGCACACAGGGAAAATTGTATATCCTGTAGTGTTCAAGTTTTCTATATACATTTTTTATTTGTTTTTGGTGCGATGGCCCTTGTTGGCTTTTATGCATTAAATATCTATCTATCTATCTTAGAAAATCGTTCAGAGACTGGCAATTAAAACAGCAACCGAGGAACAACCAAATAGCCTGGATGCATGCCCAGTTCAGAAAGAGTCTATCCGGTCTTCGCCATACTCCTTAAACATTTGTACTAATGATCATTAATGACCCACTTGAAAATAAACATAAATGATACCGAAATGGTTTTAATGAAAAGTTACGGCCAAACGGCGGCAAATCATCTGAGAAAACCAAGTTCAGATATGAATTCAGCGCGTATGTTCACCCTTATTTGTTATATCTACTTTGACAAAATTCCCTGTTTTTTCAAAATTCCCTACCGACCAAGTGCGATATACCCATCACTTTTCCGTCGGTCGGTCTGTCTGTCTATCTGTCGGTCGGTCGGTCCGCTGATCGCGAGTTAGGGTACTTCCAGATGTGCTAGGATGACGAAACTTGGCAGGCATATGAGGGACCCGACCAAACTGACTTGGAAATAGTCACTTTCCTGATTCGACCATCGTGGGGGGAGTGGAGGGAGGGGGAATCCGGAATATTCAGGCATGTTTAACTTTCGAACGGGTGATCGGATCTAAATGAAACTTGATATGTGGAAAACAAGCACATATCTTTGATACATCTTTGACATAACCGGATCGGATCCGGGCACTGTGAGGGGGGGTGGAGGCTGGATCCCGGATATCATGGGTTAAGGTACTTCCAGATGTGCTAGTGTGATGAAACCTGGAAGGCCTACCAACGACCCGACCAAACTGACTTGGAAAATAGCCACTTCCCCGATTCGACCATCGTGGGGGGAGTGGAGGGAGGGGGAATCCAGAAGATTGAGGCATGCGTAACTTTCGAGCGGGCGATCGGATCTGAATGAAACTTGATTTGTGGAAAGAACCCATGCCTCAAATGTCCCATTTTACGTCCGGACCGGATTCGCCAACTGTGGGGGGATTTAGGGGTACCGGAAATATCCTGACACGCTTAGAGTGGAGGGATCGCCGCGGGATGAAACTTGGTGGGAAGAACAAGCACATATCCTAGATACATAGTTTGATCGGATCCGGGCACTGTGGGGGGTGATGGAGGTCCCCGATTTCCGGTTATCACGGTTAAGGTATTTCCAGATGTGCTAGGATGATGAAACTGTGCAGGCGTACCAGGGACCCGACCAATTTGACTTGGAAATAGTCACTTCCCTGATTCGACCATCGTGGGGGGAGTGGAGGGAGGGGGAATCGGGAATATTGAGGCATGCATAAGTTTCGAACGAGTTATCGGATCTGAATGAAACTTGATATGTAGAAAGAACACATGCCTCACACGTCCCATTTTACGTCCGCAAACGCATTCAGTACGTCTCAGCATTGCCTGGCGAGAAATAATTTTCATATACAGATTCAGCATGTCTCCTTACCCCTACATCAAACCTCTGATCAACTTGAGATGAAACTTCTACTTTTAAAAAATCTTCCTGTTTTCGCCAGATTCCGGGCGAACTATATACGAGGGGAGAAAATGATTTTCATAGACGGATTCAGCATGTCTCCTTACACCAGCAACGACAATCATACTTTAAAAAAATATTTTCCTCGCTCCTTACTTTGAACCCCTCCCCCATATATTCAAAACTCTAAACATAGGGCCACAGTGCTCATCTAAGAAATCGACCTGTCCTTTGACCCGAAGAATGGGTATGGACAAATTGAGATAGGTGTTCCAATAAGAATAGGCCACCTCTATTGCAAAGTTCAAGTTTGCTTATCTGAATGTCACTCAACAGTGGCATTCAATCATGCTTCGCTCTTTTTCGAAAATTTTGCTGTCTGTCTTTCATTTGTTTCTTAACTGCCACCTGGTGTTTTTTTCTTCACAATTTGAATCTATTGCTAAGTGAAACATACCTTCAACAAAGAAGATGGCGATTCCAGCCAACAAAGATGGCGAGTCCAACCAACAGACACCTCAGATTGCACACTTTTAAATTCAAAATGAGTTCCATTTTCTCAATTTGAAACTTAAAGTTTAACTGAAAAGCCAACTTATTTTTGTGTCATTTAGTAGAGTACACTGAATTATTTGGATTCTGCAAAGGATTTTTTTGTTTTCCACTATCTGCTCTAGTTACGGCGTTCAGAGTATCTGCAGCCGTCCCCACAGCGAAAATTCTACTATGACACGGGAATTTTTTATCTAAACACAAACAAGGCGTTTCAGTGGGCAGTGGCGATACTGGTGAAGATTGCTTAGTGCCTGAACAAAAAAAAAAGTCATAAATCTTTCTTGTAAGGCATACAACAAATTAGAGGTAGCCTACCACAAATCACACGGAAATTCCACTATTTGAAAATCGATTATTCCTGAATAGCGGAACAACCAAGTAGCCTAACGCATTTTCAGCGGGTCTTCAAGCCAATTTAAGTGAATAAGTGATGGGTAACTAGACTGTCCTATCCCAGTCCTTTTCGGTTAAACTTTAAAGTCTGTGCCAGGACAACCATGAAATAGTTAGCTATTAGCTGATATCAAGTTTGTTATTTTTTCTTGTCATTTGACTGTTTTATAAGCAGGTAACATAACTAGGGTAGTAAAACAGTGATAGAGCATTAAATAAGCACACCTCTACTATGCTGCTTTATCATTGTCTATGACAACTTCACTGACAAAAAGCCTACAATATTTTACAGTGCAAAACAGATACATCAGGGGTGACCAGGGGCATCATGACTGGGGGGAGGGGGGACGCCCCCCCCCAATGTTGTCGGCCAATCGGTAAAAAAAAACGAGTCGGCGAGAAGCGCATCAATTTTTCGTCAAAACAGTTGATTTTTTTCACGAAAACAGTCGACTATGCCTATCCTGCCTCTCTCCCACACTAAAGGCCAGGCTTTACTTTCCGGATTTTTCTTCTGGGTAACAGACAGCAGTTTTCGTTGTGATGAACCTGGAAGGTGTAGCGAGGGATGACTTGAAGGTGCAATATATCCAATATAGAGGCAAGCCATTCCAGAGACACAACAAACATGCAAATGTATTGAAGAAAAGGGAAAGTGATTGACCGTTGTGACTGGGACATAGGCTAAGAGATATTTCAAGTCTGAAGGGGACATCTAGGAAATGTGGAAGAATAGCAGAATTAGCTTTCATCACCATCATGAAAATTTGAAAGTGTTGGCTTCACTATTCGGATGCCTCGGATACCCAGGAATCTGCAAGGTGAAGCCTGGCTTCGACCCATAAAATGCAATCAAACTAGAAAAGAAATATGACTCACATGCAGTGGGTGCTGGACTTCAAAAATTCCGCCAAAAGTTCTTCTGTTTCTTCGAGGACAAGCGCAAAGACAGTAAAAGTGGGAAAGACCGGCGACTCGGCCAAAATCGCGTCGTTGAAAATCGATCGTGCTGCTCCCTAGCGTTTGGTCTTTGTCCAATTTCAAACGGCTGGTTTGACGTAATCAAGGCAAGATGGCGTTGATTGGCGCTCATTATTTGCTGTGAAATTAGTGGTTGCCTGTGAATTCAACACTTTTGTTCCATTAAAAAAAAGTAACTGATTGTGTTTCTGCTTGCTTTTTATTCCAATTAAAGAGGAAATCTGAATGGAGAGTGGACGCTCATGGTATAGTCCGGGATACAGACCGCGATATTGTTCAAAAACAGGGGTGGGGGGTAGCAGACGAGCTGCAGAAGGTTTGAAGAACTTTTCTAGAACAGCTTTTTGTGCTGAGAACGAAAATCCTACCGCACCGATGTACGTCACCGACTTTTTAGCCTATAAAAGCAGATTAGGCATATAAAGACCAACACTATAAAAACAATTTTCCTAGCAGGACCGCATAAACTAAATCAAACAAACTATACATATTCTGAATCCTCTTTTTATCATCTATCGAATGGTATATTTTTTATTTTTTTAAACTTATATATTTTTTTTAGAAACGTCTTAGAAACCAAAGAAAAGCGAAAATTATTTAACTTTTTTAACTAAATTGTCATTTATCTCGTAAAAACTTCCAGCAAACTACATATTTTTATTATTCAGTTAGAAAGATAAGCTACTTGCAAATCGTTTGAGCTATTAAAACTTAAAAAACATTCGGTTTTAAGAATTTCTAGATTTTTTTAAAGCAGAGCATCCACGTCTTCATCAGTGAGTGAAAGGAAATATATTAGTTTGACGGTAGGTTTAGGGTTAGTTTTTGGCGTGGAATCCAATTATGACAGAAGTTTTTCCCTTAGCATATGTATAGGTCATGTAGGCTATATATCCTATAGGCTGAATAGTCTATAAATCCAATAATGATATTTTTGTTTTGAAAACACAACTTTTGAATAATCTTTACAGACCTGCTTTTTGAGCCGAGAGCGAAAATCGCGTCGGATATTACAGCACCTGTGTAGGTAACCGAAATTTTGGCCTATAAGGGGATTTATGCCTCTAAGGACCAGCTCAATGAAATCATTCTACACAAAATTTAACTTATTAGAGAGGAGTACTAAAATCTAGAATCTAATGTAGTACTAGAATCTAATTATGATATTAGTTTCTTTCTTGGGACGCATATAGGTCATTTAGGCTATTTAAGAGCAATTTTTAACGAAAAACCAACCGCTAAACGGCGCTGATTGTTGCGACTCATGGGGCTTACGGGAGTCGCCGGTCTTATTGTCTTTGCTCGATCGGTCGAGTACAGACAGTACAGTAGAGGTATGCTTATGTGAACGTCTGTTGACAGTGGACTTTGCCACTTTCATGCACTTGCTGTGGTTAAAGATAAAAGCCAGGCTTCACGTTCTAGACTTTTCTTCCGGATCCCAGACAGGCGACAGCCGTTTTCGTCGAGACGGATCTGGAGGTGAAGCCAGGCCAAAAGGTCTGGAAGTCCGGGGTGTTTGACATCCCAGATTCCGGATGACTGGAAGGTGCAGGGAAGGTGGTATAGACGCAACCCGTTCGAGAGACACAACAAATATACAAAATGAAGGAGGAAAAGGGGAAACTAATTTACAGTTGTGATTGGGAAGCAAGAGGTATTTGAAATGTAAAGGGGACATCTAGGAAATGTTAAAGATGAGCATATTTATCTGTCATCATTATCATGAAAATCTGGAAGGGTCGGCTTGACTATAAAGGTCGGGCTTCACAACCCAGACGTCCCAGAATCTGGGGTCAGGATTATGTGAAGACGGTCCCAAATCAAATGTCTCTTCAACAATCCACTTTTGGGCATTTTTCATCACTTCTGTCATTTTCTTAGATTTTACCATCTCAACAAAATTTCTCCAAGTCAAATGAAAACTACTTTCAAATTCCCGCTTCTTTTCACCCAGAATCCGGGAATCTGGTAGATTTTTCTACCAGATTCCGGGACGCGTCGGGGGTGCTTTCAGACCTGTCTTCACTACCCAAACCGATACTGAAAAAAAAAAGAATCCGGGCGAAAAATCTGGGTAGTGAAGACCGACCTTAAGCCATCAGGCTTCACCTTCCAGACTTTTCTTCCGGATTCCAGACAGCCGTTTTCGTTGAGACGGATCTGGAAGGTGAAGCCAGGCCAAAAAGAACTGGAAGTCCGGGGTGTTGGACAGCCCAGATTCCGGATGTCTGGAAGGTGCCATAGAGGCGACCCCTTCGAGAGACATAACAAATATGCAAAATCGACTTACTTGACTATTTATAATATGGTCGAGTATTATTAGTCGTTGGGGGTTGGTTACTCGACCTTACAGCTTTACAGATTTCATTTGTAAGGTCGAGGACAGATAGCTACTACGGTAGAAATTCCTCGATCTGTTTCTTTCTGGCGTGAAGGCCTTCATAGGGCCTTCTAGGTGCCCGCTTCCGCACAGTCAAACCAACCCTTCAGTATCGTCACGTTAACGATGGATGTAGACGGATGACGGATGTAGCCTACCCTTCAAATATCTTTAAGCCTCCCAATCAATCTGTCAATCGCTCATCATTTTTCCCCTACCCCGTTCACTTGCATAGTTACTAGCCGCGTTCGTTTTCGTCGTTCGTCGTTGTCGGTACCAAAAACGTCGTTTAATTTTTTTCATATTAGCGTTTTCTTTGGCACGTTCTATAAACGTCATTTCACGAACGAAGTTGATACGAAAATGTTAATAGTCGAACTAACTTAATATTTGCAACAGCAGCTATAATAAAGTACAAAAATGGATTTTAGCATAATAGGCACACACTCTTTAAACTTGTTTTACAAGTTTAATTTGTTTTGTCGAGAATTTTGAAAATTCGCGCTTAATTACTGAACGGAGATGTTGAAACCGACTTTCCCCCTCCGTTCGTCGTTTCAAGAACGACGAATGAAACAGCGGTTCAACCGAACAAAGAAAACTCTTTATTCTCGGCAGTTCAACGCCGTTCACGAACGACGTTATAAAGAAAACGCGTATAGTAAAACGATGGTTGGAACGGCAAACCGAACGAAGAAAACGAACGCAGCTACTGTCTCAAACGTGGTGCATGTATACATTCTTCCAGATTCTGGAGTCATCGAAGCCCGGCGAAAGTTCACAAGTTTGTCGGCACGGAGCGCCGGCAAACACAGAAGAGATAAAATTTTGTATGCTTTTGTCGGGCGTCAGTCGACTCGTCGGCACATCGGGTTCTTTGTACACCCAAGAAACCAAAATCTGCATACTTTGTGGGGAAAACACAATATAAATCGAATTCTGTATGCTTTTGTTGGACCTCGGGTGTCCTCGTCGGCACATCGCCATTATTCTTTTTGTACAGAAGAAATAAAGTTTGTAAGCTTTTGTCGGGCGGCGGTCGACTCGTCGGCATATCGGGTTCTGCAGACATTCATCGGGAGCACCCGGCAAATCAAGTTATTTTTACATATAAGAAATCAAGTTCTGAAAAGTCTTGTCGGGCGAACATAGACAAAATCACATGCTGTATTGTTTTGGTTAGGCGTCGGTATTCTCGTCGGCACATCGGGTTCTATTTACTGGTAAGAAATCTAATTCTGTAAACGTTTATCGGGCGTATCCCGAATGTTTAGGTTTCGTCAGCACATCGGCTTCTATATACACGTAAGAAATAAAGTTACTTACAGTCTTTCGGGCAAAACACAGAAGAAATCGAATGCTTTTGTAGGGCGTCGGTATTCTTGTCGGCACATCGGGATCTTCTTACACGTAAGAAATAGTTTATACGCAAGAAAAAGTTCAATCGTCGGGGGCAGCCGGAAAGTTCCCGCCGGTAGATCGGGATCTTCTTACATGTAATAAATCAAATTCCGTAAATGTTTGTCCTGCCAATCCCGAAAGCTTATGTCTCGTCGGCAAATCGAGCTTTTTTTTTTAAGAAATCAAATGACTGCAAAGTTTGTCGGACGGAGACCGAAAGTTTAAACTTAGTGGGTTAATCCAGTTTTGGTTTTCCAAGAAACCAAATTCTGAAGACTAGTTCAAGTCTCGTTGGCTCTCGGTCTCTAGTCGTTGGTTCTCTATGTGGTCATAATCTCGAAGATCAAATAAGGGGACGCAGTGCAGTGGCGATCGCAGTACTCCTTTAAGCATGTCTTTATAACGTGAAAACTACTTATGCTGTAAATTTACAACAAATCTACTTTGTGCCTACTTTATTGGATGGCCACTACTTTAACGAATACATCTGTGGTTTCAAGGTAGCCTTACTTTTATTTGGATGGCAAAAAGGTGCTCTGCCCATCAGTGTTTCCGCAAAATTTCGCCTGCGGCGGATTTTGTAGTGTTATACTTTGAAGAACGGTTTTTATTTAGCTGGCTTTCTAGGGGTGCAATTCATGGGGGTTTGAAAAACATTAAAAGTTAGAACTTTTATGGTAGGTTAGATCCAATTTTTCTTGAAAAAGGCATATTCAAAAAAATTCGCCGGTGGCGCTTGGTTTGACCAATTCTGTGTACAGTTGACGAAAACTTTGTTTTTTTTATCGAAAGCTGAAATGAAAAGCCGAAGTTGTGAGTTTGAATATACGAATTCACATTAAAGAAACAGTAAACTTGACTACGCAACTTTCGGCCATCAAACCGGCCTGGGGGGGCTTAGATAAATGTACAGGGACTTATTGTCGACAGGACCCCCCATCTTTGTTATCTCGAAACTCCTCCTTATTGTTCCCAGAGCTAGCTGGCAGGGCCTTGCCCCTTATGCACTGTAGTTACGCACTCATGCACTGTAAAAGTTCGCGATCGTCTGTGTTATCAACATACAGGGTTGCCACTTTACTAAAATAAATTCACTATGCAAAAGGAAAAAAGTAATACCAAACAAGAAAAGTACTCAGAACGTGTTGCTGGGTCATAGTCACCTTGGAAATAAAACCTTACAACTACTTTTTTCTTAAAATATACTGCCAAAGTAAAAAGAAAGTTCTATTGTGAGCACAATTGTACTACCGGTGGCAACCCTGTTGACATACATTGTATTACTTTGTTTGTGGGGCAAAGATCGTGGGTTCGAGTCCTACTCCCGGCACACAAACCTTTTGCTTTTTTTTTTTTGTTCTACTAACTCTAAAGTCGAACTCTCGGAAACTGCCCGGAAACTGCAATGGTCGTAACAAGAATTTTTCTAACTCTCAATATCGACTCAGGGTACATTCTTGATATATCAGCTAGCTCCCTGAGCCAAGTTTGAGTCAAGTTTTCTGTTCCTTTAAAGGATAATCTCAACTGATTCATTACAGTTAATTTCACACAAAATTTCGCCTGCGACGTAGTTCGTAGTGTTTTCGATTTGGAAGAACGGAGTTACCTTTCGTTTAGATCTTGGGGGTCTGGAACACATTAAAAGCTAGAACTTGTATAGTAGGCATAGGTAAATTTTTCAGGAAAAAAGGCAGATTAAAATAAACTTCGCATGCGCCGCGTGGTTCTGGGTACAATCGTTGGAAACTTCACTCTTTAACGACAGAATTTATAATAAAAGAATAATCTCAACTGATATATTACAAATAGTTTTGAAGATTACAATTACTTTAGAGAAGAAAATTTATTTTAATTTTTTGGGGAATTTAGTTTTTTTTTTTAACATAAAATATGAAAGGAATGAGATTTGGAGAAAATTTGATTTTGCGTTGTATAATATATGCCACCGTGTAAAAGGTTCTCTATGACGGAAGAGCACCTTTTGAGCGGGATGAGCAATTTTATTAATTATTGGTTCAGATTTTGTAGGATGTTCCTTGCTTGTGTTATGGTAAAATGGTCCGCATAAAGCGAATTTTAAATATTATTTAAAATATATTTTATACATTTTGTTTTAAAATGTATGATAAATGGTAATAGGAATACAAAAAATAATGTATATTTTATATGATTGTTAGCCTATAGATTTTTTTTTTTTGAGGACGAATTTTGTAATAGAAATAATTTGAATGGTGAGAATAATAAACGTGGAAAGATAATCATGTTAAAATTGTATAATATGATTGAAATATAGGTATAGATAGTGGAAAGAGTGAATATTGAATTTAGTTTTGTTAATTAATTTTATAAATAAAGATAGGAAAAAAAAAGTTTTACTCCGGTTCTGTTCTGTGCTGGCGGGAAATGTACGCTGTTGCCGCGAAGCGGTACATCCTTTTCCCGCACTGGCCGGCACCAACCGAAATAGGCAGTGCAGGCACCGGTGCCGACAATACATTTGCGATTCATCTTTCAAATGCTTCTAAAAATGCTTATTTTGATGTTTTAACACGTGACAACCAGTGCCGGCTTGTTTCAGCCGGTGCCGGCACCGACCGGGGATCGCGGCACCGGGCACTCCCTGTACACTAAAGTCGAGAGTGGGCAACCCCTCGGCGGCAACGGCATGTTTTGTCCGCAAATTTTTTAGTCCGTCGGCACAAACTGGACATCCCCCCCAAAGGTAAAAAGTCTAATATTTCCTTGTTCATTCCGATCACAGGTGGGGCCAGCTAAGTTGTTACCAAGCTTATGCTCAGATGTGACCGTGGCTCGACTGGACAAAGAATCGTGTGCTAATGTGCTGGGCGTTCTTACGTCTTGAACTGATGAAAAGACTCCACCAAAAACAAAGGACGAACAGAATATAAAAGACTACTGATTTTTCCTGTACAAAGCCTGTGTTTGCTGACCTATTTAAAAAAAATCTTCTCCAGGCTGTTGACTGATGCAGCAATTTATCAATGTCAGAGCTTGTGGAGGAACGTAGACATTTTAACCGTTTTTCATCACTACAGATTCTCAAACGATTTGAAATGGCTTTCATGCCAAATTCCTTCACGTTTTGTCACTCAAAAATTCAAAGCGCGTGAGAACTCCATCTGAAATTAGTATAAAAGCTAGGAGACAGGAAACCGAAAATTAAATCATTAGCAAGCACAACAAACAACTATGACAGCATTTTCATTGACATACAACATGAGGTATGCGCAAGTGATCGTTGTCGTAAAAGTGTAAAACAGCTGTGAGATTTTTCACGCAATGAAGATCATCGCTACTTGAATGAATGAATGATCGTTTTAATTGAAAAGAACAACTATCACAGCAAAATGCCGAATTCGTTTCTTCGTGTCAAACGTCAAAAATACACTGAGTGAAATATAAATTATCAAAAATAAAACGTTGTCATGAAACAAACTCAATTTGCATTATACCATTCAGTGAAACTAGGCACGAAACTTTTCGTGAACCGGTCAGTGCGGCAATGAATTGGGGCGAGCTTTGGGACCTTCACTGCTGCTGCTCTAGGTTGGCGAAGTCTCTCGGGTAAATGGGGACTAGGGAGGAGGGAACGGTGCACGGGGTGGGAAAGGAGTTTTAGGCCAAAAGTCTGGCAAAGGTGCTCTCTCCTCTCTGCAAGCGTTTGCAGCCGAAGTTCCTTTAGCAGAAAAGAGTAAGGTCATCTGGCTTCACCATAAATGATACGTAGTGCACGTTTTTGTAACCGCTCGATCAGATCCTTCTCCCCTTGGGTGAGACCGTAATGCCATGCCGGACAAGCATATTCAAGAAGGGGGCGCACGAAACAACAGTAGATTTTTACAAGCTTATCTTTAGGCATTTTAAACCTTTTGAAAACTTTGATCATGGCAAGTGCTGCATTAGCTTTTTTTGTTATATTTGAAGTGTGTGCATGCCAAGAAAGGTCTGAGGAAATCGTTACACCGAGAAGTTGGATTTTATCTGAAATGAGATCTGGGATGGGAGGGAGATGTTGAGGCTGGGACTTTAAAAAATTAATAGGGACAACAATTGACTTTTCATGGTTCACCACCATCTTAACTGATGATGCTTCTGCAGCAACATCTTCTATTACTGATTTAGCTTGACTTTTAGCATTTCTATTAAGGATTTCAACGATAGAAAGATCGTCTACATACTTCCAACGTTCATCCATATCTGTAGCAATATCATTAATCATTAACAAAAAACATAAAGGTCCAAGAACTGTCCCCTGTGGTACTCCACAGAAAATGGGCAACGGTTTTGAAAAAACATTTTTATATTTTACTGTCTGTTCTCGACTAGTAAGAAAACTTTTTACAATATTTATTAGAAAGGCTGGAATATTATTTTCCATCATCTTATTTACTAGAGTCTGGTGGTCTATCAAGTCAAAAGCCTTTTTAAAGTCTATAGCTATTAGGTTTAACCATTTATCTGGATTTTCAAGATTTTTACAAATAAAATCTAACAACCCAACAAGGTAATGTGTTGTAGAACTTCCAGGTATGTTCCCAAACTGGCGTTTATCAATAATCTTCGAGAGATGTTCTTTCAACCAAGTAGCAACAAATCCTTCATAAATTCGGCTGAAAATGGATGTTACAGTTATAGGTCTAACTCCTGTAAAATCATTTGGAGCACCTTTTTTTGGTATCGGCGTAACAAAGCCCATTTTCCATTTCTTTGGGTATTTTCCATTTTCCGTAATATCATTATAGAAACATTGCAAGGGCATGGAAAACTCAGGAGCAAAAGCTTTAATCAAAGGGACAGGAATATCAAAAGGGGCGACAGAGGTACGCTTTAGCTTAGAAAGCTTTATTTCAACATCTTTTTTACTTAGACTTGGTAACTGGAAAATACGTTCACTTGTTTCAGGATTATTATCAGAAGTATCTGGGATAGGAGAAGGGTCAGGGGAAATATTGGGAGATGACGTTATAGATGGGGATAGTTGTAAAGGGGGGTAAGTTTGGACAATTGATGCTAGGTGCTCGTTTAGTTTATCCGCTGTTGTTTCTGCGGGCTCATCCTTCATGAAATCAAGTTGCTGGGGGGACTTCCCGCTCAACTGTTTAACTTTTTGATAGAATGCTGAAGGTTTAGATTCCAAAAGACCATCTACTTCACTATGGTAGTACTCAACTTGAGCTGCTCTGATTTCACTTTTGATTTTATTCCTCAACTCGTTTGCCTCTGTTTTTTTCCCTTTACGAATAAGATTTATTTTACGTTTTATCAGTGATTTTATTTTTGAATTAATGTAAGGTTTATCAGTGGAACATATTTTACTTTTCTTTTCTGGGAAAAATTCATCGAACTTGTCATTAATTTTATCATGAAACAGATTCACACGAGCATCTAAATCTGGTGAATCAAAAATATCCTCCCAACTTTCGCTAGTAATCCAATCACCAAATTTCAAAAGCCCAGAATCACTAATTGGTCTTGAAGCTACCTCCGTAACTTTGTATTCAACTTTAATCTTTTCCACTGGGTACCACTGAATCATGAAATGATAACTACCACCTAAAGCAGGAAGTTCAACAGGTTTCTGGTAAAATTTGTGCAAATTTGTCAATATTGCATCAAGTTGAGTACCTCCTTTTGTTGTGGGAAAATCCACAGTATTTTTTAGCTTCAAGGAGGAAGCTAATAAATCTACTTTTAACTCATTTGCATCCCCAAACATTGCAATTGCCGAAAAAGGGTAAGTTCTTCGAATGTAGTCAACAGAATCTTGTAACTTCTCCCAAAACTCCTGTATAGCAGATCTTTTTTGTCCTGGAGAACAATAAAAAACACAAACACAAATTTCTGAATGGGGTCGCGGGAGTCGCTTAGGCCGAAGGCGAGTCCAGATTATCTCATCCTTATCATCTAAACAAGGTACTTTCAGAGGCTCAGGCTTTAAAGATTCATGCGCAAAGGTCATCACCCCCCCTCCTTTCTTTCCAAGAGGATGATCATCAGGCCGAAGCTTCACAAACGACTTAAATCCGTCCATACGCAGTAGATCTGTGTTCTGCCGGTGAACTTCGGTGACGCAAACGACATGCGATCCAAGCATTTTAGCCATTGTTTCAAGTTCACAAAGCTTATCCAAATTAAGGCTTTCAGCATTCGAGTATAAAAAAGACGGGAAAGTATATCTACTGTCATTAAATTCCTTTGAAACTGTTTTAGTTTTGAATTTAATTCTTGATTTGGGAGAAGATTTTTCAGGGGCTACGGGGGGCAGTATATCAGGGCTAACTAATATTGTTTGAGCATTATTCTCATTCTGTGGAGCAGTTGTCGGCCCCAAAGCAACACTGCTATTCGACCGATCATAAAAACAATCCACTTCGGATACTATACTATTCTGAACATGGCTTGCCTGAAGCCCGGGGGCGGTAGCCACAAGGGAGGAAGGCGAAAAGGCGGGCTTCTCGATAAAAAAAACGCTGGACAAAAGACTAGGAATCTGGTTGGAAGAACCAGGCATAGATTCGCTATTTACTGGACCTTGTTCAGAATGGCGTAGTTGCCGGAGGGAGAAACGGTCATTCATAAGGCTAGGATAACGAAAATTACGAGGGTAACGGACATGTTTTAGGTCACAGTTGGCTTTTAGACAGCACCCGCTGTTGTATTTGGCACAAACGTTACGAATATTCTGAACATGTTCAAACTTGCAGGAGTTTCCACGGTTGCATTTTCCCTCAAGGAAAAATTTGCACGCAACTGCTTTCACACTAAAGCTGGGCGGGGTAGGGGCGAGTCCAGACTTTCTGTTAACACAGTTAGGACCTAACCTACTCTCAGCTTCACATACATGTTCAAACTTGCAGGAGTTTCCACAGTTGCATTTTCCCACAAGGAAAAATTTGCACGCAACTGCTTTCATACTAAAACTAGGCGGGGTAGGGGCGAGTCCAGACTTTCTGTTAACACGGTTAGGACCTAACCTACTCTCAGCTTCACGACTAAATAAATTCGCGCAAGTAACCTCAACATGATCAGACTCGTCCTGCAAGGACCGACCATTCCCTCCGTTAGCAACTGTCAACCCATCAATTACCAATCCACTTTCACTGACGGCTGGTGACGTTATAACGCACCTTGTGACTATTAGACTTGTCGTCAAGCTGTTCTGGCTCAAGGCCCCATCAGGTACACATGCACTAACCGCTGCTTGTGACGTAATCTCGAGATTCATTTCGCTGTCGCCTTGCCTTGTCGTCAAGCTGTTCTGGCTCAAAGCCACATCAGGTACATATGCACTATCCGCAGCTTGTGACGTAAACTCGAGATTCATTTCGCTGTCGCCGAGAGTATCTTGATTGCTTGGTGTTGAGGGGCTACAGGTTTCCATTGTGGTTGCGGTTTCTTGCGATAGCGTTTGTGTATAACTGTTAGATGTATTCAAAACAGGATGAACAGATATGGACTTTTGTAGGTCATTAGTGAGGAATTCCTTCAGTTCAAGGTGTTGCTTCAGAGAGGAGTTTAGAGTTAGTGCAGTTGTCAGGCTCTTTTTCAACTCACTGTTTTCACTTTGCAGTTTAACTATAGTGTCTCTTAACCCAGCTGCGTTATCGGAGATGGACGTAACGCATTCTAGGTCACTGTCAGTTAGGGTTTGCGCCTCAGCTTTGGTCCCGTTTTCAGTATCAGGAGCAGGCTTGCCCTTTTTGGACTGTCCAGGTGCTACCTTTGATCTGGTCTTAGGAGTAATCTGGATTTGGAAAGACTGTGGCTGCGGGGGTACGGGGGGGGTGGGTACTTCGGGCAGTATTGCGACTAGGAACTGAGTTCCGAGGCGTTGTGCTTGGAACAGGGCCAGTGGGCTTGGGCGTGCTTTGTTGTGAAGCTTTAGTCACGCATTCTATGCATAGCCACTGATCTGAGTGTTCGTTCATGTTGATACGCGCGCACCTGTTCTTTCCAGCATGGTACGACCTACCGCAACCTGCCACACACTTAATGGCATTAATTGTCACTTGAGAGCGGCATTCAGGGCAGTACTGTTTCTGTCTAGTTAGTACAGACATACTACTAGGGAGGGCAAAAAGAGGTATTCTTTGGATTTAAATCAAAGTTCTAGTAAAGCTGGGCACTGGTGCTTGCTAAAAAGATGTTCGTGCACTGTTTCAGCGCCACTTACTGCTTTCAGAGTTCTATCCATATATCTCGCCACACTCCAAAATTCACAACATGGTGAAATGAATTTGTCAGGAGAGCGTCCGCTCCGCTCCGCTACTGACAGCAGACAGCACAGCAGACTTATCTTACTTATCCCAGTATAGGAGGTTCCATTGACGACCCAACGACAGAAGCACCAGAAGAAGATCCATTGATCAAAACAACAATCGTCCTTATGCAGCGTTTTCAAGAAGAAGAACACTTAAACAGAATCCGGTCTTGGTGACAGGATGAAGTTTACACACTGGGAAAAAATTGTTTCTTCGAGCCAGAAAATTACAAGAACTATAGCCAACAAGAAAACAATTTGCTAGCTTATATGTCATCAGTACTGATGGCCAGGGGCGTCGTAAGGCGGAGGTGCAGCACCCCCATCCCCAGCTTTTTGAGGTTCGGTAAAATTTTGAGCCGTAGGCCCAAAATTTCATTAAAGTTGTTTTGTATTTTTCGATACCAGAATTATTCGGTGTATTTACGGGATTCGGTAGTTATAAATCCAAAATACGCTATTGGTACAAATCTATTCGGAATAGTGATAAAGATTCGGAAGAATTGCCAGGATTCGGATAATTATGTAGATTCGGTAGTTACACAAAATCCGAATAGGCTATCGGTCAGAATTATTCGGTATCATGATTGGGATTCGGTAATTTATTCGGTTTAATTTTTAGGATTCGATAGTTACCATGGACCTCGGCTATATAGTTCCAGTTTCGACGAAATTATACCGAATACGAATATTAATATTATTTGGTATATTTTCGATACCAAAACTCTTCGGTATACTAACCGGGATTCGGTGGTTATACAGAATCCCGAATAGACCATCGGTCTAAACTTATTCGGTATAATAACTGGGATTCCGTAATTTATTCGGTAGAACTGCCAGGATTCGGTAGTTGCTGCGACCGTCGAAACTCGAAGAGGTCGAGTGAAGCACTGGTCGCAGGCAAAACGACTAATATATGATTTTGGATCGAAAATACACGCTCCAATCATAAATGTTTCGAAAATTCCGCTTGCGGCGCTTTTCGTGATATTCTCTATTTTTATGGAAAGGCGCGTCATTTATCTGGGATTTTAAGCCCGTTTTAGAATTTGCATTTGAGAAACACTAAAAGCTAGAATCTGCATGGAGATAGATAAATTTGGCAGGAAAAAGCGAACTTAAAAAATCTCCCCTGCGGCGCTCACTTTATGAGATAATGGGGAGGACGGAATAGCCTTTACTCTGCTGCTGTCAGGACGTTACTCCATTCGGTTTCAGGGAATTCTTAACGGTTTAATTTACGGTAAAAGATAGAATTTGAATGAGAAGCATCTTTCATGCTGCCCTTAATGTTACTCTTCGTACGTCATCCTTTCTGTTCAATAATTTAAAATAACTTAAAGCTCGAGTTCTCAGTGTCTAGGATTCTGTGAATTTTTTGAAAGATTCGGTGAAAAAAAATGACTCTGCACTCCCCCCCAACGAAGATGCATTTGTGACGCCCCTGTTGATGGCTGCTGTTCTCAAAAGCTAGCAAGACTTATTTTTAGTCATCTTCACCAACTCCGCCGACAGAATTCCTTTCAAGTAGACCGGATTCCATTCAACTTGCAAGGAATTCTTGTTTCGCTAGACTTTTCTTTTCTGTCTCAACGAAAGGATTCCTTTCAATTCCTCTCTCGACAGGATTTCTTGTCCGTATAAACGCAGCATCAAGGAAGCCGGAAGGGTCCCATCCTTGACACAAAGAAGAAGAAGCAAGAAGAAGAAGAAGAAGAAGAAGCGAGAAGAAGAAGATCTACGCTCGAAAAGCCTCTCGGTAGAAGCTTTTTCAAGTCGAGCAAAATTTTTCATAAACGTATCGAACGACGAATAATTTGTATAACAGGAAGCAGGGGAAGGCTATGAATACAGAACCGCTCGAAAGTTTTGGAAGAAGGGGTTCAAAAGCTACTGGTGACCAGTCTATATGTTCATACCCGGTGACGACAGTGAAAATCCCTTACAAGAGTGTCCACGTACTCGGTTCCAATGCTAACAAGAACCAGAATTAAATTTTATGTATAAGTTTACTTGGACAAAACAAAAAAAATTAACAACAACAGGTATACAAAAATCAGCAAATTCAGAAATCCGGTAATGTTTGCAACTCTTCGTCAAGCCGTCAAGGCAAAGTTGTTTGAAGAAGAAAAAAGTTTGAAGTCCAGTCAAGATCAGTTTCGGAATGATAGCAGTAGCATTTTTATTCCTGAAAGACTGATTCCACTTAAGTTCCACCTCAATGATACCATCAGCCGCCCTTAGGGCTCGCGAGCTGAAAGCAACTCTAGTTGTGATCGGGTCACAACCGTTTATAGCAAAGAGAGTGAAAGGCACAAGTATTCCTTCAGCCAAAGTTGACTGCGAATCATCTTTGACTGATCCAAAGGGATGAGATTTTTGTAGCGATATTCGAAAAATTATCTCATGTTAGTTTCTCCACTTGAGCCTGAAGACCGGGTCCTTGCCAACATTAAATTGCTAAAAATCAGGCCACAAAGCCTCCACAAAATTCGCTTGAAACTGTTAAGTTTAAACATTTCTTTCTGAAACATTCTGTCGATGTGACTCTTGAACATTTTGAGTGACTGGCAATTGGCCGTTTCCTCCGGAAGGCTATTCCAGTGAGCAGCTACACTATTCTTGAAACACCATTTCGCAATGTCCTTGAGGAATCTCTCAGCAGTGATTTTTAAGCTATAGCCACGAAGATCGTTCTGGTTGAAGATCAAAACGTCTTCATCATTCAGGTTGTCATACATTCTATGGCACAGCCTGAAAGCCTCAATTAGGTCACCACGGTGGACCGGTATGCCAAGGTTGGAAGCTTTAGTCTCCGGAGCCGTTGCTCGTAAGTTAAGTGCCGGAGCTTTGGTCAGAACTTAGTTATTCTTATCTTCGCTGTACTCTCTCCAGTGCTTCAATGTCTTTGTTGTAGAATGGTCGAATTGCCGAGTTCCCATACCCGAGGACTGGTCTGATCAGAGCAACGTAGAGAATAGAGAGCATTTGCTCGTCATCGATCTTAAAAGACCTTCTTAATAGAAAGACAACTCTGTTCGCGTTCTCGTAATGACCTTGGAAGCTAAGTTGAGGATCAATTGTAATGCCAAGATCTCGCTCTTCTTCACTTCTGCTCAAAGTAGTGTTTCCTATCGTATAAACAGAGGGCAGGATAGGTCGTCCTAGAGTACCAGATGACTTTTGGAAACGTTATTCTCCATAAGCCAGGTTTGCATCCACTGGTTGATCCTATCAAGGTCGGCTTGAAGTTTTGACGTATATATATATAATATATATATGTTCGTCGAATAATATATTTATGAACTATTAATGTGTTATTTGCGCCCTGTGTAACAGAAACACAAAGATGCGCAGTCTCAACAGAAAACACTTGGGACCTTGTCTGTTGTGATTTTGAAAACGTTACGTGTTAAATGTTACGCATAGCATTGCAAGGAAGGAAGATGGAATTGCAAGGAATTGCAAGGAAGAGCCGAAAAACCGCCAAAAAAGCATATATTGAATTTTCCGAAATCATGACGACAAACAAAAAGACCTTTTTCTTCATTTTCCGGTTCGGCAATGCCTGTTATGCATAATTTTCCATAAACAACGTTTTCACAATCACAAAAGGTTAGAAGTCCTAGGCCGATAGGCGATGGACAGGAATTTAGGCGATAGACGTTAGCCGTTGAGCACAAAAACAGAAATAAGAAGAAGCAGCTACGGCTATCGGCTTCCGGCGAACGTCGAAAACGCCAAAAAGTCAAACAGCTACGCTATCGCCGAACTAATCGGCGATTATTAGAAGAAACAGCTACGGCTATCGGCTTCCGGCGAACGTCAAAAACGCCAAAAAGTCAAACAGCTACGCTATCGCCGAACTAATCGGCAATCAAAAACGCCACTATAGTGAACCGTGTCTTTCATGGAGTATCTGGTAAGGTAAGGTTTAATTTTCTTGAAATGGACATTAACACTGAACAAAACACTGAAGATAAGAGAAACAATTTTTTACGTTATTGGCCAATACAATGCCACACTTGACAAGGAAATCATGATCTTCAAAAGAATGCTAGTATTATTTGAGCTTTTCGCCTAAAAGTTACCAACAAAGTTAGAACCCATCCGTAATTACCCGCTCGCACTTCTTAAAAATGGCGGTAGTGCCAGTCGTTACTGCATCAAAGAAAGACAAATAAAACGACAGCTTAGTCTCAACAACTGCCGAAAAACTATAACGCAAAAACCATTGGCGTGCAGTTAATACGGCAGTCCAGACGGTATATGTCGCCAGAGAAGGGCGAATCCGAACCCGGATTCGTCTTTTTGGCCGGATTCGAATCTTCTGCTTGTCAGGCTGGATTCGGATCCGGACTCGAATTCCAAGCCCTCAATCTTACGAATCCGCTCAAATTTCTACTCTACATCCTTCTAGTTTCCGTTTCCCAACGTTTCCCCACAGTCCGCTAAGGCGATCCGACTTTTTTATCTCCACCGCCAAGCATCCTCAGTAATCTATCACGTTATCTGCTTACTTGATATTAGTGCTTTTTGTCAACTCTGATAATAAACTACGAACTAGGTACATGACTTGATTTTTCCCAAGGTCGGATTCGAGTCCGATTCAAAACCTCAGCACGAAATTTTGGATTCGGAATCGAATCCTTTCATGATCGGTTTCGCCCATCTCTGTATGTAGCATAACGCTGTTGAGAAATTTCATCTGAGAACCTATCGGAATGGTCATAGGTTAAGACCAAGGAAGGATAACTGCCGACAGACTGCAAGTACACAATTTTAACAGTACACACGGAAATATCACAGATCTGCTGAGACCGCTCAGCTTATAAGACGATGCTGACGATGTCACTGAACAGCCCGGAACGATCAAACTTGTCTTTGGCTTGCACGGCGAAATAATATCGATGACCGAGGGCGAACTAAGAGAAAAAGAAAGTGTAAGTTTTTTTTATCTATATTAGGCTATTACCAGTACGTTTTATTTCCTTCGGATTCGCCTGAAGTCTTCAATTATACCTGGCAATTATATCGAACATGAAATTCAACGCTGCACACCTAAAGAGATCTCGTCATTCTTGTTAAAGCAGAACTGAAACCTGACAAAGTTCCATTATTTTTCTTCTCCAAAACCACCAATTCACCTAATTTCGATTTCCCTTCCATAATCCAGCAGAAAAAGATTTCGCCTACAAACAACTGAAAAATTGGGAGTAATCGTACTGATCAGAGTTAATGCACTTGAAACTATTTATCGATGTAGCATTAACCGCATCATCAGTAAGGCTGTTCAAAGGGCAAACAATTTTGTTAATAATGATCAAGCCAAACCTAAGGTGTTTTTCCGTGCTCCCACAAAAAGGTTGTGGGTCGATTGTGGCTCGAAAGGGTTTCCGCGGCCTTTTGTGCAGCCTAAAGTGTGATTCCGCGACCAACAAAGATATTCGTGGCTCGCTTTGTGGCTCAAATTCGACAAACAACTGCCGAGGTGATTGTCGATTTATGGCTAAATTTTGGCGGGAAATTCAAATTTAGCAGCAAAATAACCTCAAACCGATAAAATTAAAAACTTTCTCCAGTATTTAGACATAAGACTGAAGATCTTTTTTTACACGGAATGGTTCGGACGAAAGCCTGGAGTTCTATATACTGAGATTTTTACATGATTTTTATTTATATATATTAGAAATTACCGCCCAAAAATAGGCAAAACAGCGTTTCCGCCAGTTTCAACTTGTGGCTCGACTGTGTGGCACACAATCGTGTTCCCGCGAAAAACACTCAGAAGTGTGTGGCCCACAACTTTGTCATGGAAAAACTCCTCAATCTTCCAGTAATCGTACTGATGAGAGCTACAAATCCTATCTGTAATGCACTTGAAACTATTGATCGATGTAGCATTAACCGCATCATCAGTATGGCTGTTCCAAGGACCAACCATTTCGTTAAAATGATCTAGCCAAATCTAAACTTTATACTGATACTGATACTTAATTGTAAAACGAAACTTTCACAGCATTGGATTGCCGAACTTGTCGTTTTCGTCAGGTACATCATAATTACAAAACATTTAATAAGGCGGTTGTACATAATAAATCAATAGTCAAAAAATTATCAAACAGAATAAAAACCCTAGACAATTAAAACATTAACGGGAAATATCTGATCAATTGTTCAAAACTTCAACAAAAGATGGTACAAAGCTCTTTCTGTAGACAAACAGGGTTAAGAACCGGAACTTTTTGTGCTACAGCTCCAGGTAGTCGAGGTTTTGGCGGGCAATATGGGGTAGGAAATAGGTGCTCAAAACCTGAGTGGGAACGCAGACTGTTCCCGAAACTAGTACAAAGAGTAAGACGTCGGGCTGCTAAAGTAGGGAGGCGGAATTCTTCTCAAACTTTCCATGGCAACCCTTTTCAGAATAAAGCTGCGCCTCAAGCTCGCATCGTCTGTGAATGGTTCAGTCGGCACTGTATAATCCAATCAGAGACAACGTATATGCACCACGTCAGTCAAGACTGAGCGTAGCAGGTTGTTTGCAATTTTGCATTCGCAGTCGAGACATATTGCGAGAGTTAATGCGGTAATCTGCGGTAAGGCTGTTCCAAAGACCAACAATTCTGTTTCAAAGCTCTTGCCAAATCTAAGCTTCCCATGAAGAGACTTTTGCACAATTAAATTCCGCCTCTCGCGTCGTTTGTAATTGGTTTGGTCAGAGATATGGACTACACAAACCGATCAGAGACAAAGTTTGTTCTGTTACGACAACCATATGGGGGAAAGCCCAAAATCCCACATCTGACACCATTGTTACGACAATGGTGTGGGGTAAAAATCCAAAATCAAACTTTTGATACTGTTACGACAATTGTATGGAGGGAAAACCCACAATCCCACTTCTGACACCATTGTTACGACATTCATATGGGGGAAAGCCCAAAATCCCACTTTTGACACCATTGTTACGATGACTCTATTTATAGCCTATATGAAGGTTGCACTCTCAACCTGATGTTATGGCGAGGGGTGTAGTAGGCCGGACATAAGATGGTAAATGTCCAGGTATACAATCATCGGAGTCAGGATGGCCTAGGGCGTTGGTGGCCTACTACACGTGCAGAACTTCACGGGTTCATTATGGATTCCCCGGGTCGATTCACACAATGGTTTGCATACCGAACACACAACAGGTTATCAACCACCCATCATAGACTAGGCCTTACAGGCCAGCCCACTCTTAGGAGCTTAACTGAGACTCATAGAACTGACCTATGGTCAGTAAATAAACATAAGGTTTTATTGACTGAAGTACTTACAACATAAATTAAACAACCTTAGGTAAAAGGTTGTTGGCCGGTTGAGGCTCGGAAAAGAAGTACTGAAGAAGGTCAATCACCAACCTGGCATGATTCACAAATACCAGAGAGTTAATAGATAATCGAAAGAGTGCCCGCGACAGTATAGAAGATTAAAGACACAGGCAACGGAAGGGAGTAACGCTGCCTAGCGGCGGCATAAGGAAAAACTACGGAGTGCAGATGGCATCACCGTAACAGTTCGCAACTTTTAGTCGATATTTTGTGTGATAGGTACAGTAGAGGTAAAAGGACACTAAAGCCCCGTCTGCATTACCGTAAACCGACCGTTTTACGGCCGACCGTTTGACCGTTACGGCAGTGAAGACGGGTCTTTCTCTACGGACGGCCGTAGCCGTAAAACGGCGGTACTGACCCCTCCGTAAAGGTAAAACGGACGTAGTGAAGACTGCTTTTTTGTCGAAGTCCCATGTAACTGTTTTTCAACTGTTTTTCAAGTCACATATAAACTGTTTTTTAAATTTTAACCCAAGATTCACCTATTTGGGACTAATGTAGACCATATTTTTGCGGTTACGGACCTAATGAAGACCACATTTTTGCGGCTACGGACCGTCCGTAAAACGGTCGGTTTACGGTAATGCAGACGGGGCTTAAGCGTCTGCGAAGCAAAAATGGGCCTATGGACGCTTAAAAGAAATCAAAGTAAACTAACCTGCTTCAATGTACATGCCATGGGCAAAGGCAGCGCATTTATCGCCCCAATAAACTTCCACATACTGGTGGATGGCGGAGAGTTTGTTTCCTGGTACACATATATATTATATAACTTAATATCTGCATTCTGCGGCAGGAGATCCATGTTCCACGTTACAGAGATGCCATTCCCCTTTCTAAGTAATGTCACTTTGGGTTCTGGAGGCGGGGCCAAATGAAGCGCTACGCGGGGACTGGCTGGAGTGGGCGGCAAAGGCGCTGGATGTTGGTTTCGATTAGATACTCGGGATTGAGCGGGAGGGCCTTGTGATGACCTGGAATGCAAAAAAGATTTAGAATTCAAATTTTCTGCGTGACCGGTAAACCAACTACCGCCTCATTTTTTTTTAGTAATTTTTTACACCATGGACAACTCCATCCTTTATCCTTAATTCCTGACAAAAGCGGGTAAAAGGAAAATAGCGCGGAGCTCTGGTTTACAAAACAAGAGACAAAACACTGAGTTGAGAGTCGGCATGAATGCCCGTATAGTATCGTCCATTCGATATATTTAGCGGAGATGACTATATTCGTAGGTGGGGTCTTTTCAGACATTTTCTGTGGCAAAATATTGACTTGGGCCTCAACATGAAAGCCCATATTATATCGTCTATTCGGTGATTCAGCGGATTAAAGCAAGGATGACTATTCGTAAGTGGTGTCTGTTTCAGACATTTTCTCAAGACGGGTAACAGAAAAATGGGTAACAGAAAACCCTCACTCAGCTACAGCATTTTTCACTCGAAACTCCCGCAAGACGGACCCTCGTCTCTACTTACAGTCTCCCTACTGTGAAATTAGCTATTGTGCGCCATGGTACCGAATACACATTTCAACTAATGTTATTTTTAATTGCTTCACCCTGAATTACCACAATTCAAATTTATGAACCTATAATTTCACTTCAACGTTATCTGGCTTGAGATCAGATTGATCGAGCGCCCTTCTAACGGCCGAAAGCATGGCATGGTGCCTCATATATCAATAGTCACTTACGATGTTGATTCGCTCAGACTTTTCCTAACAGCTACCGTTGTTGCACTTCGGTTGAACGAGGTTGATCGCTGGACGACAGACAGAGCTAGAAAAGAAAAAAAATGAGAAAAGCAAGAACAAAAGAAAGCTGTTCTTTTGACTTCATTTCATTTAGGTTTCCAAGCTCTATGAAACCATTTCGAAACAACAGACTCTACAAAACCATAGACAGGAACTGCATACCAACAAAAACAAAACCACTAGACAGAAACTCGAATTTTGGACGTGAACGAATTAACCTTTTTTATGGGGTGGGGGTGGGGGGTGGGTGAGCAAGGTTAAAGAGGACACTGAATGGCAAACAAACCCTCGAATCTGAGCTGTTGAAGAAACGGCGACCGGGTAAGGATCGTCAAAGTCGTAAAAAAATATTACTGAAGCAAACGGTGAACTTCAACAGCGTTGAAAACGGAATTTCAGCAACCGGCAAAGCCAACGGCGAACAAAACTTGGATAAAAAACGTAACTAATTTAAGGTAGATTAAAGGAAAGAGGACACTTACACGAGCCAGCTACATCATCCTCGTCCGTGAGATCAATGACGTCACCTGACGAAGGCTTAACTTGCTTCTCTTTGGCTGCCTGAGCTGCTGCAGCCATCTGTTGCGCTGCCATCATCTGGGTTACATTGGACGGTAGTGTGACTTTGGCAACTTTAGGGGTTTGTGGTATCTGCATCTGCTGGGAGTTTGCACGTATCACAGAGTGTGAAGAGGGAGCGGGTTGACGTGGAGGTTCAGGTTCCTTGAAAAGAAAAAGAATAATTATTTCGTATTATCATATTTATGCCAGAATAAACGTCTTTTAAATACATTGTTACGGGAATCCCTTGTTTGTCACAAGTAATTTGTAAGTTCTTATTTGTGTAGCACCTTTAAAAGCCAATCTAATTCAAAGAGCAAATTGTTCCCAAATCCTCAATCCAAGTTCTAGTGCAGACAATGATTACTTTAACTTTCCAGAAATGACGAATCCTTGCTAGAGCGATACAGAAAAGTTCTCTGGAATTTTTCAGTAGGATTTCTAACCAGAATGTGTGGAGGTTCTGAACTGATGTGAAAAAGTGAAAAAATCAAGTCCTGAAACTGAACAAAGCGAAAACAACGAACAATCAAACACACCCCTGAAGATACGCCCTATCATTCGTTCATTAATTTATTGCTGTATCCCCTGAAGCTATCTTGTTGGGGGACCCAATAAGTAATCACAAATTCGGTTCTTTAACCACAATAGCATATTGTTATCTTGCACACATCGATATAAAAAGTTAACTTCCGACTGGTATCGGAAAATAACAACGAGACGGGTTAGAAAAAACCTATCCGAGGTGATGGCGAGGTAGACGAAGAAAATTTCTACCGAGTGGAGCGGGTCATTTTGTAAAAGTGCATGCCTGGCATGGAACGGTTTACCTGAGGTGACAGGACCGTTCCCAGCCATATTTATTCTCGTTCAAGCGGCATCTTGCTGGTAAACCGTTCAATTGTCGCGCTTAAGTGAATCCCTTTTAGTATATCTTTGTTGTAAAAGTGTATACTGCAGTGTTGTTAAATCAATGGTTCATGTATTTTGTAGGGAGACAATCTTCGGCTTAACCTCTTTTTCTATTAATAAATAAATAAAATAATCCTCTAGAGCAGAACCATTAACTTGGAGGTTTACTGCAGCGCTACCTATCAGCACTAGCAAGCGCTACCCAAGCGAACCTAGATGACGCTGCTGATGCAGAATGTAACAGACAATGCCATATTTTGTTGAATTTTGTGCTTAAAGTTTCTAAAGCTGTTTTTCGTACGTCCCACAGTATACAGCCTCCATTGTAACTAAAAACTCTTCCTTCTTTCAAATCTTCATTTTGTACTGATGAATTGGTTGAATTTGGCAGGTTTACTTGGAAGCGCCAATTTCTTGGTGAGCTTTAAATAAGTCATAATCGTTTTTCAAACATAATCCAGGATTAGGTAATGATAGAGGTAAAAATACCCAGCGTTTGGCATAGAGTAAAAAAATCAGGTGCTTCGAGGCAGAGTGATTTCTTCTGATTACACGAGGGAAACGAGCACTTTTCGTAGCTACAACAGGAAACTTACCAACCTCTATCTTGTAGAAGCCATCCTCCTTGTTATCTTTTGACAGGGTAGCTTCTATCTTTCAGCAGTTGAGGAAAATCAATCAACCTCTCCGGAGGTGGATACGACTTCGTATTAGCCCCGACAAAAGCCATCAGTCATATAACCCCACGTTCCCCTTAGGACAAGTCAAGATTTTTTTTTTTTTTTTATTGCCAACTGTCAGTAAGTGTTGGCATTCCCAGTTAGTTGTTTGTTCATGCTGGTAAATGTAATTATCCTGTAATTTAATAGACTATAAAGTTTTTGGATGTCACTGTAGGCTACCTGAGGGCACCTCCCTTTGTTGTATTACAGTCTAACGTTTACTTTTGTTTGGGAATTATCTTAGAGATGTGGAGGTTGAACTGTGTACCTTCATATTTCGGCATATTAATGACAACTCACTTTATATTGACGACTAAGTGAACGTTCTGCTACTTGGCTTCCCGCTTCAAAAAACAACAACATGAGTTTTGTCATACTTCTTTTCGCCGAGTATTGTAAGAGGCTTGTGCCTATTCTTTTACATTAATATCTACACCATTATCACTACACAACTCACACAGTACACTTACCAATCGAGAGGTGGCTGTGGAACTAGCTTTCTCCATTAACCCACTGGGAATGGAGACCATGGGAGCGCTGGATGCCGTGCTTCCAACCGGATTTCGCTGAGGCTGAGAAGGTCTAGGCGCAGTGCTAGTTGCGTCAGCCGTTCTGGGGGGGACCCTGCTGGCTGGACCAACAGTGGGTGGATTGGTAAGTTTTCGAGTCTGGAGAAATACACACAATTAAGAACGATAATATTTGCAATGGCATCATATTTTAATTTCAACTGTTTAATATTTTCCTTTTGGCAATACAATATGTATCTATATATACATATATAGGGCTTATAAGAAAAAAAAAACTCATCGCCCTCGAGGAGCTGACACTTGTCAGAATGTAGCCTACAGGAAAATCCTTGAAAATAAACAGATGAAAACACTATAGCCTTATAAAGAAAAGGGTTAAAAAAGAATAAAGAAAATATTTATTTTTCGAAACTTCCAATTCACAGCCGAAATTCCTGGCACTAAAATGTTGCGTGATAAGTATCTAACCGGTATAGCCGTTGCTGTATTCCTAGTTGAAATTTGACAGGTTTGACGACACTCGTGTGGCTGCGGCAGCGATCAACTGTCAGGTCCATAATTAGGTGGCAATGTCAAATTCAGTATTAGTATTTAGCTGACAGACCAGTTTTTTGGATGTTCATAATGAAGGCAAAAAAATGCTCCGCAGTAGGTCGCAATCAGATAAAAAAAGAAACACAAATCAAGTATCGTTCCTAACAGCCATTATACAAATACTTATCGCAGCGTGATCGTTTTCTTCACTTGTGTACACTGCATGGCATATCGCTGTGCTCCTTAAATAGAAGAAATACTTCATCCTTTATTTTTTATGAGGACCAGACCGATTGCCTGTCGGCCAAAAGCAGAGCGCACAGAGCATCATCTACTTCTTGTCAGATGCCTGTCATCTAGCGGCCATAGACGAAACTTTTTAGGGGGAAGTGAATCATCGAGAAATTATTCTGCCGCAATGCCCCTGTAAACGACAATGAACACAGCATTATTTTTTTTTGACACGGCCTACTTAAATTTTAACTGAACAAAAAAAAACAGCTTATTTTGTATTTTATTTTTAATAGGCTACACTTAATTATTTTGACTCTCATGACAGATTATCATTTTTTCCACAATATCAAGGTTTGGTAAGGAAGAATATGGATGGCTTCCTGACAAGAAAGGATCTACAACTAAAGAGAACGAGCGTGATTTTTGTGGCCTCTCCTCTAGGTCAAGTGTCATGGTTAAGCCATCAGATGTCAGGCGCTGCAGATTTTAGACAATATTAGGCTTTATATAAGGTTTGAAGCCAAGCTGACCATTCATTGCAAACAAAATGATGAAAACGAGATTTTCGGCGTTTCTTTTTGATCAGCTAATTATCCCTCTAAGATGATGTGCGAGGGATAAATCAATTTCGAATATTTCGGCTGCACTTCCGGCAAACCGTCCTCAGCGAAAAACAGCAAAAACTAAATCATAACATCCACAACAATACCAACAGGACAACGATGCGAAGCCAAAAACAATAAAACGGCATGAAGCTCAACAAGAGCTGTAAGCTCATATGGCACTTGCATGGGTTGAGATGTAGTGTTTGATCAAACGTACTTTTAAGGTTACCTTTGCGGTTCAGATGCGCACTTTAAGGGAGCTAGAGAAAAAGTATTTTGTTTTAGAACTTGGCTGTAATGATATACGCACTTTATAGGCGCTAGAAATTCATCTGTAAGAAAAACTATTGAGACAAAACGATCACAGGCCCTTAGGGATCATTGATATATACCGTTTGGTAAAAAGTATTTTACTTTCACTTTTCGGTTAAAATGTGCACTTTAAGGGTGATAAAATAATTTTTTAAGCAAAACCCTTGTGGCACAAATGATCACGGGTTGAGATGTATCGTTTGTTGAAAAAAAGTAGTTTTCGACCTTGCGGTTCAAATGCGCACTTTCAGGGAGCTAGACCTTCATTTGTAAGCAAAACCCTTGAGGCAAAAATTATAATGGGCTCATGGGGATCATGAAAATGTATAATTTGCTTAAAAGTATTTGACTAAATTTGCGGTCAAGATTGGTACTTTAAGGAATGTCGGATTTGGAAAGTGGCGATTTCTGAGCCAATCTTGTCGAATCTCTAATATTCCAGCCAAGTTCGATCTTCCTAGCACATCTGGAAGTACCTTAAATCGCGATCACCGGAATTCCGCCCCCCCCCCCAGTCGCCGGAGCCAATCCGGTTCTTTAAGTGATTTATCGAGAGCATCTCTTTATTATTCCCACAAAGTTCGATCCTGATCTCCCCAGTCTGAGCCGGTCACGTATTTCCCCCCCCCCCCCCCATTGTTGTCGAATCCGGTCCGGACATGACAAAGGTTACCAGAGACATGTCCTCTGCTCAATTATCAAATTTCACTCAAATCCGATCAACCGTTCCAAAGTTACGCATGACTCAGTATTCCGGATTCCCCCTCCCGCTACTCCCCCCACAACTATCGGATCATGTAAATTTTTATTTATAAGTCAGTTTGATCGGGTCCCTGATTCGCCTCCCAAGTTTCGTCGTGAAAGTCCCCAAAACCGCCATTACCGGAATTCCGGGAAACTCCCCTCCAGCCCCCCCCCCTAGTGTCCGGATCCAGTCCAAATGTATAAACGATTTATCTGGAGCAGATGCTTGTTCTTCCCGGCAAGTTTCACTCCGATCCCTCCATTCTAACCGTTTCTCGAGATTTCCGGTCTCCCCCCCCAACTCCCCCATAGCTGTCGAATCCGGTCCGGACTTCAGATGGGACATCAGAGGTATGCCATTTATTCAGTTATTAAGTTTCATTCCAATCCGATCATCCATTCGAAAGTTACACACTACTCCATTTTTCCGGATTCCCCAGCCCTCCGCTCCCCCCCAGGTGGTCGGATTGGGAAACTGATTATTTCCAGGTTAGTCCGGTCGGGTCCCTGATGCTCCTGCCAAGTTTCATCGTCCTAGCACATCTGGAAGTACCCCAACTCGAAAAAGTGTGACAAATACTACTTAATTCTCAGAATTCCCCGGCCCACCGCTCCCCCCCAGATGATCGGATCGGGAAACTGATTATTTCCAGGTTAGTTTGGTCGGGTCCCTGATTTCCCTGCCAAGTTTCATCGTCCTAACACATCTGGAAGTACCCTAACTCGAACATGTGGGACAAAAAAATTCGGACCGACCGACCGACCGACCGACCGACCGACCGACCGACAGACCGACCGACGGACGGAATTGCGATCGGTATATGGCACTTGAGCCAGAGGCTGCAAGTGCCATAAAAACCAGAAAGAAACGATGCGGATTAAAACGACATGCAGATAAAACAACGAAAGATAAAAGTGCGTGTTAAAATGTGTTTGTACAATTCTGAAATTATTTACAATTAGAGTTATGTGCAAATGTTTATATGTACACAATCTGCCTGGGAAAGCGCAGAAGCTTTCACCCAGAAAACGGAAAAATCCATTGATCCATCATTAAAATTACCAACACTTCAGTCAAACACTTCCACAGAACTGGAAGTGCTTTGCCGGAAGTGCAGCCGAAATATTCGAAATTGATTTATCCATCGCACATCATCTTAGAGGGATAATTAGCTGATCAAAAAGAAACCCCGAAAATCTCGTTTTCATCATTTTATTAGGCTTTATAAATATCACACAGACGACCTGCTAATTTATTTATATACATTTTCCGGGAAACGTTTGCCATTGTAATTTCTAAATATTCAAAGACAGAGGTAAAAGTACACAGAGGTGACAAAATTTCGAAGAGGAAAACGTGAATAGCGGAACAAAGAAGCCCGGATTCGATCCTATCTTAAAGTTCAACCGAAAAGGGCTGAGATAGGGCATTCTAGTCACCCATCACTTATTCATTTAAAGAGGCTTGAGGACCCGATGGAAATGCGTTCCTTCGTCGATTACTGAATTTTTATAGTGAAATTTCTCCGCCGGATTGTAGTACCTATAAGAACTTGTACCTGTGTTGTATGCATGACAAAAGCGATTTGCGCAAATAAGTGTTCACGCTAGTGAACTACAATGAAAAGCCACGTTTGTACTGAGATTCTAATTTTCCGCATCTTAGTAGAATTTTGCGTTGTAATGACGGCCGTAGATATTCTGAACCTCATACTAGAGCAAATAGTGGAAAAAAAAAATTAACACACTGTGTTAGTTCTAAGTGATCGATAACTAGACTGTCGCACCTCAGCCTTTTCTGTCTAAATTTTAATGGCTTATAGTAGACTGAACACTGTACTTACCAAGTTGATAGGTGTCGAAGTGGACGGACTAGGGGGCGCGCGAACCGGACTCCTGGCGGGACTAACAGAGGGTCGCACAGGCGAGCGACTGACGGGTTGTCTGGCTGCCCCAGGGCTTCGCGGAGAAGGGGGGTGGGGGATCGTCCAGGACTCTTGAGAGGTAGCAGGCTTAACAGGTGGCAGTTCAAGTGCTTTTTTCGACCGCGGACCTCTTTTGCGGACGGGCGGCTGGGCGGAAGCAGGTAGAGGAGTGGGAGGTTTGGTGGGGGAAGGCGGCTATAAAACATATTAACTATAGTTGCGTTTTTGCAAATACCATTGTATCTGATACCACGATAACTGGAATTGCATTTTGTAATTTTGCAACTACCACGGTTTCTGGTAGGCCTACGGCAGTTGCTTTGCGAAAACGACTAATTGCCCAAATCGCGTTTTTCTATGTTACCCAAAAGAAATACATCCACTCACATTACAAGAAACTTCTTTCCAACCAATCTGATACAAACCTAGGCTCTTGTATTGGTGACGATGACAGTGAGATGACTTTTTCTGATACCATGGTCAGTTACCACGGTCGGGGACCGTGGTCAGATCTGGATATCATATATCAGATATTACGGAATATCAGATACCACGAACTGGCCAGATATCACGGTAAGTGCAAAAACAAAACTTATACTAGTTCCAAATACTACACTCGCAAAGTTAACATCATAGGCATTCTAGCACTTGCAACTTCTAGACCCCCCCCCCACACACCCAAGACCCAAGATGAAGCCACGACTCGCTCCGACCGCTGGGTCATCTAGTGGCGCGGGTCGGAAGTGCCCGACATGGGGAGGTTGGGATCATAGTTTGACTATGGATCTAACAAAATGTTTATATTGTAGCAGGCACATGGAAAATGTGTAGAACTCGAGAAAAACCGAATTAATTATTTGCATTATCGATTTTTTTAAAGGACACCTGAACGATCCTACCATACTTCCATGAACCCCTCAGATCGTCCTTCACAGTACCGGTACAGAGAAGACGAATTTTTTCGCTCCGTGATTTCGGCGCTATCCACTCTTGAAGTTCCAAGTCTCCCTATGGCGATTCGTTACGACCTCCCAAGACAAATTTAGCGCCAATATTTAAACTGTCATTGTCGCATGGATAAACGTACGTTGATAACGCATGGATGGATAAACAGCGCATGGATGGAGAAACGTATGGACTGTTACGGCGTGGACTGTTACAACATGAATTGTTACGCATGGACTGTTACAACTGTTACGGCGAGTGTTACGATCAAGACAAGTCGGAAAAAAGGCTGAAAATTATAGCACGGTGAAACTTCATCCGATTTTAGTCCGGTTTTCGAGAGATAAGTGGTAAGCAGTATGTAAAAGTGGCAATTTAGGGTGTTAGACTTCATTCAGATGACCTTTAAGTATTTTGTTTTCTGTTTTTTCTTGTTAATTCCCCTAAGTCCAAAGAATTAAGGATGTAAACTAGATCACAATAAACAAACGCCGTAAATTATACTAAATTCGTTATAGTGATTTCTTGAACATTATGATACTGAGCTAAATGATATTCAGCTTCCGAGACCATAAACTGTCAAACTGGCCGATGAATACTACTTCTGACATATCTAAACGTCCACAGGGTGATATACTTAGTTGTTCTAATCCTCTTACACGCCACTCGATCTTCTCGAATATTTTAGTACTAATTTGACATGCGTCGGGAGATCAGTGAATAGTTAACTAGCAATGGCGACCTTGCTATTAAGAGTGAATTGTGTTCAAGTAATTTATGGATAAGCTTGGATGCCCTGAGGATTTTGAAGAAAACAAAGGTAACAGTGTGTTCGTAAAAATCCGACCAATCGAAAATGATGGTGTCTTCAACCTTCTCGGCCCACATGAACCAAATACTTTAATGGTCAGCGATTTCAGTTTGTATTCCATTCTTTTTCTTTTTTGAAATGAAGGGTAGATAAACACAAATATTTATGTTGAAATTAAGTTTTCATTTTCAATGGACTATATTTGAAGAAAAAAAAAATACACAATTGACATTCCTGCCATGAAAGCACAAAACGAGCGAGAAAAGGATTGCTTGGCTATAGTATAGGTCATGTATAACCTAAATTTGATATTGCCGAGGATACCCCGATGAAACATTTTCGAGAATTAGTCGTATGGAGTTGTACGGAAAAGTAGCATGCAGTAGTAACTGTTGCCACTGCATACTGCTACTAGCAAACTGGATGATACTACAGAATGATTGGATGCTAATCGGATACTGCTACTTAAGAATTAAGATTAACCCAGTTGGAGGTATGTTAAATCAAAGCGTTCCATGCTAGCTCAATTTTCACATGACAGGAATGTTTTCCGCTTACGATTTGTTTCTTTTCGCGCCACTCGACGGATACGTTTTGTAGCCTCAGGATCCAGTCCACCGAAAGACATCCACAGAAATGAAAATCTTTATCTTTTTGTGGAAGTATCCACCAAAGTGCATACTTGTTTTGGAACTGACCATCCCTCGGGAACCCTGTGCACCAAGTGGCACTGTATCATACATCCAGAGGCGTTACTAGCCAAAATGTTTGGGGGGGACAAGGTATTTACCGACTTGCGGGTCATTTTTACCGACTGTTTTTGCGGATAAAAACGACTATTATTGAGAAAAAACGACTGTGTTGACGAAAAATCGGCTGATTTTAAGAAAAAACCGAAAAACCGACCGTTTATGATTGTTTTTAAGAAAAAACGACTAATTCTAAGAAAAAATTGACTTGTTTTTACTAAAAATCGCGGCGCTTCGCACCGACCCGGCTATTTTTTACCGACTGGCCGACAACACTGGGGGGGGGGGCGTCCCTCCCTCCCCCCAGTAGTGACGCCTCTGCATACATCACGTTTTCACTGTAGGATAAAAAATACGCTATCTCAGCATACATGAAGAATACTTACAGATTCTAACCTCACTTGCAGCCCAACAGCCCTGGTTATTCTTGCTGGGGCAGCGGGGTTGGGGTTGTTTTTTCTCTCGTTGACATAACGTTTGAAAACAACTGCCAAGTCGCTCATCTGGAAACGAATATAAATTTTACAAAAAGGGCCCGTCCGGGATTTGAACCCGGGACCTCCTGCACCCAAAGCAGGAATCATACCCCTAGACCAACGGGCCACTTGTTAGTAGATATTTTGTGTCAATGAATGGAGATCGGAGAGCCCTCAGGCGTGATTGATGCTCTCGTGTCATAATTATGTGTGGTTGGCTGAAATATGCACATAAAGCCAAGCCAGAATTACCATCTTATAGTAATAAAAAGATTATCGAAATAGCTATACTGATTCGTATCGCTCATGATTATTTTGTTTTTATGACACACTTTTAGTGACAACGGTGATAATGAAAAACAAGACATTAATAAATGAGTATATAAACAGAAAAGTTTTGTAGATATGGTAGTCGGCTACAGATTTTTTTTTCAAATACATTGAGAAAATTCTGATGGAAAAAACGATGGTAAGTCAAGCTTGAAAAAATATAAGTCGACATGACAAAAAAGAATGCTTTTAATTAATTAATTTTTTAATTAAACAACACCATTCCTTGCTTTTATTTGTATGTGTTATCAGAGTTAGGTACAATTTCAACAGCCGGTTGAAAACTTTCAACTCTAAATATACTTGGAACAATTCCTTCGGGGGCACAGATTATTTCTGATGAAGTTTCTTTAATTCTAGCTTTTCTCTCTCCTTTAATTCTGTGATTCTGATTATTGCACAGATCTGTGATTTTATCGGTCAGTAGTCCTTACTTTCATAAGAGATCCAAAAAAGATACTGTGATAAAATTTCACAAAAAAGATTTCGCATGCGGCGCGCACCATAGTATAGTATTCTTTTAGAAGGGGCATGATTTAGGTGGTTTTTTTATGGTTTTAGGCTTGGGATGTGAGAAACATTCGTTTGAGAACCGGTATTCGAAATGGTTAAATACTGGCAGAAAAATGCTAGAGGCTGCTGTTGCAGGAGCTTCACCGTCAATTTTATAATAGTAAAAGTCGTGTCCGAATCGGTTGCTTTTTTAACAGATTTCCCCATCTATGGGTTAAGAAGCCGAGCAGAAGTAAGAACTAGATGGCGATTCCAAAGAGTCGAACCTACGAGAGAACCACGAATCTTAGCCCCTTCAAGGCGCAAAACTGTATGTCAAGAATAGGCAATTTCAGTTATTGGCTTCAAACCAAGAAATCTAACGAATTTCCTGGTTTTGGCAAATTCCGTCGGAATTATCCAAGAAAATAAACTTCAGAAATGGATTGGCGGCTTGTTTTTCCCCGAGAAGAACCTCTAATCCGAAACTTAGGCTACACAAACTTTCGGATATGGATTCAGCATGCCAGCATGATAACGTTACCCATTAAATAGATCATCTCAATCGCTTTAAAACAAAATTCGGACAGAGTTGATACGGAACAGGCTCTCATTAAATAGACTAATATTTGTTCATACTATACATGTTGGCAGATCTTTCACTAGATCGATCTCGAACTCATTCTGCCAACTGTATCCGACTTATTGTCGGTTCAGAATCGGTTGAGACGCCAAGCAAACGACAAGCAAAAACAAGACCAAAGGTTTCGATGGGATCCCAAAATTTAATATTTGATCCAGACAATCGGGTCTTGTCTTCGCCAGATCCAGTCTTCGCCAGGCTAATCATCTGAGAAAACCAAGTTCAGATATACCGCTATAAGCCATTTCTATTTTGACGATACTGATCGAAACTTCCTGCTTTACTTCTGCCAAATTTCCGGTTCTGGCCGGATTCCGGGCGAACAAGTTGTCCGGGTAGAAAATGTGTTCTTCTTATCCCTAAATCGAACGTCTAATCAACTTTCAATAAAACTGTTAATTTAACAAACTTTCCGGTTTTGACCGGATTCTGGGCGAACTATACTTGCCCGGCAAGAAAATGGTTTTCACCATAGTGTTCAGCATGTCTTCTTACCTCTGAATCAAACCTCTAATCAACTTCAAATAAAACTTTTATTTTTAACAAACTTTCCGGTTTTGACCGGATTCCGGGCGAACTACTTGTCTGGCGAGAAAATGGTTTTCACCATCGTGTTCAGCATGTCATCTTACTCCTAAATCGAACATCTAATCAACTTCAAATAAAACTTTTACTTTTAACCGACTTCCCGGTTTTGGCCGGATCCCGGGCGAACTACTCGTCCGGTGAGAAAATGGTTTTCACCATCGTGTTCAGCATGTCTTCTTACCCCATAATCGACTATCACATTAGCTGTTTAAAAATATTTTGTTCGCCCCTTAATTTAAACCCCCTCCCCCACCCCTAAATATAGGGCTACAGAGCCCATCTACGAACTTGACCTTACTCCTGACCCATAGAACCCTCACACCAAGTTTCATCAAAATATCTCATTCCCTTCGAAAGTTACAGACCGTACAGACGGACAAATTTTTGCAATGTCATAGGTATCTGTCACTAACGTTTCGGGATCCCAAAAACAAAAGGTTTTGACGATTACCAAGAATCGAACCCACGACCAACGCGGATCGTCCGAAGAGCGGAAACGTCACCACGACACCACACAGCCTCGTACGACGAAGAGAATTTTGTTGTCAATTTTAAAATAGCCGATATCAGGAGTTGAAATTCAAAATACGTCAACAAATTCCGGTTTTGCCAAATCTTGGCAGAATTACATGTCTATACTTATTAATGAACTATACTTATTAATGAATATTAGTGAGTAGCTCCCGGCCGTTTAGCTATCGGATAAATATATATAAAATAAAAATATTTCGTAAATACTTGTTGTTGTTTTTATGGCACTTGCCCTTCGGCCAAGTGCCATATAGCGATCTCAATTTCTGTCCGTCCGAAGGTCTGTCTGTCGGTCTGTCGGTCCGGGTTTTGCTAGTTTGGGTACTTCCACATAAGCTAGGACGATGAAACTTGGCAGGCATGTCAGGGACCCCAAATGATTAAGTTGGGAATAGTCACTTTCCCGATCCGAACATCAGGGGGGGAGTGGAGTGAGGGGAATCCGGAATATTTTGGAATTTATAACTTTCGAACGGGTGATCGGATCTTAATGAAACTTGATATTTGGAAAGAGCTCGTGCCCCAGACGGTCCGATTAAAATCTGAACCGGATCCGGTGACTCTGGGGGGAGCTGGAGGGGGGGGGCAGAAATCTTGGGAAACGCTTGGAGTGGAGGGATTGGGATGAAACTTGGTGGGAAGAATGAGCATGAGTCCTAGATAAGTCATTGACATAGCCGGACCGGATCCGGTCACTATCTGGGAGTTGGGGGGGGGGCGGATTTCTAGTGATCCCGCGAGTTCGGTGCTTCCCGATGTGCTAGGACGATGAAAATTGGCAGGCATGTCAGGGACCCGAACAGACTGACTTGATAATAGTCGTTTCCCCGATCCGACCATCCGGGGGGGGGGGGCTGGAGGGAGGGGAATCCGGAAAAATAAGGTATTTTTAACTTACGAACGGGTGATCGGATCTTAATGAAACTTGATATATAGAAGTACCTTGTGTCTCAGACCTCCCATTTTAAATCCAGACCAGATCCGGTAACATGGGGGGTAGTTGGGGGGGGGGACCGGAAATCTTGAAAATCGCTTCGAGTGGAGAGATCTGGATGAAAGTTGGTGGAAAGAACAAGCACAAGTCCTAGATACGGGATTGACATAACCGGACCGGATCCGCTCCCTTTGGGGGAGTTGGGGGGGGATTCGGATTTCTAGTGATCCCGCGAGTTCGGTGCTTCCTGATGTGCTAGGACGATGAAAATTGGCAGGCATGTCAGGGACCCGAACAGATTGACTTGATAATAGTCGTTTCCCCGATCCCACCATCCGGGGGGGGGGCTGGACTGGAGGGAGGGGAATCCGGAAAAATGAGGTATTTTTAACTTACGAACGGGTGATCGGATCTTAATAAAACTTGATATATAGAAGGAACTTGTGTCTCAGACATCCCAGTTTGAATCCGGACCGGATCCGGTGACATTGGGAGAACTGGAGGGGGGAACCGGAAATCTTGGGAAACGCTTTGAGTAGAGAGATCGGGAGGAAAGTTGGTGGAAAAAACAAGCAAAGACCCTAGATACGTGATTGACATAACCGGACCGGATCCGTTCACAGTAGGGGGGGGGGGGGGGGGTGGGGGGGATCCGAATTTCTAGTGATCCCGCGAGTTCGGTACTTCCTGATGCGCTAAGACGATGAAACTTGGCAGGCGTGTATGGGACCCGAACAGGTTGACTTGAGAATAGTCGTTTCCCGGATCCGACCATCTGGGGGTTGGGTGGAGAGAGAGGGAATCCGAAAAGTGAGGTATTTTAACTTGCGAACGGGTGATCGGATCTTGATGAAACTTGATATATAGAAAGACCTCGTGTCTCAGACGCCCCATTTTAAATCCGAACCGGATCCGGTGATATTGGGGGGAGAAGACGGGGGAACCGGAAATCTTGGGAAACGCTTAGATTGGAGGGTTCGGGATGAAAGTTGGTGTGAAGAACAAGTGAATAGCATAACCGGAATGGCTCCGGTCACTGTGGGGGAGTTGGAGGGGATCCGAGTTTGTAGTAATCCCACGAGTTCGGTACTTCCTGATGTGCAAGGACAATGGACTTGGCAGGCTTGTCAGGTACCCGAACTATTGACTTGAGAATGTCGTTTCCCCGATCCGACCGTCGATGGGGAGTGTACGAAAGGGAAATACGGAATCCAGTGGCAACCTCAGCTATTGAACGGGTTATCGGATTTAACCGAAACTTGATATTTAGAAAGGTCTCGTGCCTCAGACGTCCCATTTTAAATTCGGACCAGATCCAGTGACATTGGGAGGAGTTGGAGGGGCGAGCCGAAAATCTTTGAAATCGCTTAGAGTGGAGGGATCGGGATGAAACTTGGTGGGAAGAACAAGCATAGGTTCTAAGTACGTCATCTAGAGCTTTCAGACTGAACGAACCTAGATGTCCTAATTGTAGGTCCGAACCGCATTTTTGAATGGCGGGGTGTTTAAGTTCTCTTCTACTTTCTCGTACCACTACTCGTAACAAGTGCCATATGAGCTCGTAGCTCTTGTTTTGGTATGAGATAGAGTGAGAAGTGTGATGGCATCCGTTTCTTCTGGGTTTGTTCGTTTATCCTGTTTGTCGCCCGGCTTTCGAGCCAGTCTCCCTGCTGGGGACGTTATGTAAATAGTGTTAAATATGTATCTTTAAACAATAAAAGAACTTGAACTTGAGAAGGATATAGCCTCAGAAATGGATTCACCCTGTATCATTACCCCCGACCAGAGCCTCAATCTTACTCTAACTTACCTCAAACTTAGCCTCGAACTTACTTACCCTACACTTTTGATCAAATTTCCGGTTTCGTCCGGATTCCGGGGTAACTACTTTTTCGATGAAACAAATGGTTTCGGATATGGGTTCAGCATGTCTGCTTACCCCTAACTGAACTATCTTATTGACTTAAAAAAAAAAATATTTCGTCCCTAAATCTAGCACCCCTCCCCCACCCCTAAATATAGGACTACAAAGCCCATCTACGAACTTGACCTGTATTGACCCTAAGCATCCTCATACCAAGTTTGAACAAAATATCTCAATCCCTTCGAGAGTTATCGTGATGACAGACGGGCAACTTTTACGAAGTAATAGGTATCCCTCCACTTATGTTTTGGGATCCCAAAAACAGGAAAGTTTCCGCGACGAATGAAACTGCAACTCTTGGCAATGAACTTTACCTACCTGCTTGTACATGGCCTGATATTTTCTCTCACAGTTCTGAAGCTCAGTTGACTTCTGCTTCATCTGGTTGATCAAAGTCTTGACTTCACTTCGGTCCGCCATTGACTGGGCTATCTTGCGCAGGACCATCACCTCCAACTCCTGCAATAGATCACAGTTTTCCATGGCCGGGATCCCAAAAATTTATTATTTGATCCAGAAAATTACGTCTTGTAGGTAGGCCTATCCGGTCTTCGCCAGACTCCTTGAACATTTGTAATATTAAAATTTAGAAAAACGAAGTTCAGGTATGGATTCAGCATGTGTTTCGGCATATCTACATTGACGAAACTGATCAAAACTTCCTGCTTACTTCTGCCAAATATCCGGATTCCGGATGAACTTCTTGTCCGGCAAAAAACTAAAGCTCAAAACGAATTCAGCATATGTCCTTACCCCTATATAGAACCTGAAATCAACTTCAGATAAACTGTAAATTTTAACAAATTTTCAGGTTTTGGCCGGATTCCGGGCAAACTATTAGCCCGGCGAGAAAATAATCTTCATATACGGTTTCAGCGTGCCTCCTCACCGCTACGTCGAATCTCTACTCAACTTCTGATAAAAAAAAAATCCGGTTTCGGTCCGATTCCTGGCGAACGGTATGTCCTGAAAAAAAAAATATAGCGTCATATATGTATTCAGCATGTCTTTTTACCCCTAAATCGAACATTTAATCGACTTCGAACAAAACTTTTACTTTTAACAAATTTTCCGGTTTAAGTCGGATTCCAGACGAACTAATTGTCCGGCCAGAAAATATGTTTCAGATATGCATTCAGCATTTCACTTTACCCCTAGATCAACTATATCATTGGCTTTTTAAAACATATTTTTTTCTCTTAATTTGAAACCCCACCCCTAAATGTGTGGTTACAGGGCTCATCTACAAATTTGACCTGTACTTTTACCCAACGGATCCTCATGTCAAGTTTGAAGAAAATATCTCTACCCCTTCGAGAGTTATCGTGCGGACAGTCGGACAATTTTTACAAAGTCATAGGTATCCCTCCACATACGTCCCTCCACGTCGCGTTTTTTACGACAGTCGCAACTTCCACTATACTTCCAGGTTCCTTTTTCCGTTTTTCCACCAAGCGCTTAAGGTCGGGCTTCACTACCAAGACGCCCCAGAATCTGGGGTCCGGAGACGGTCCCAAACAGAAATAAAATCAAATGTCTCTTCAACAGTCCACTTTTGGGCATTTTTCAGCACTTCTGTCATTTTCTTAGATTTTACCACCTCAGCACAATAATTTCTCCAAGTCAAATGAAAACTACTTTCAAATTCCCGCTTCTTTTCACCCAGAATCCGGGAATTTGGTAGATTTTTCTACCAGATTCCCGGACGCGTCCGGGGTACTTTCATACCGTTTCAGACCTGTCTTCACTACCCATACCGGTATCGAAGAAAACGGAACCCAGAATCTGGGCGAAAAATCTGGGTAATGAAGCCCGACCTTTACTCCTCACTGATCTTTAGGCTTTGTCCTTTCTGCTACTGTTGTGCGATATTCGATATCGATAGCGAAAACGATATTTCTGAATTTCCTCATTTCTGCAAAAATCATAATACAACCAATGTTTTTCGTAAAACAGTTTTTATATTATTCTTATTTTTAACGAGAAAATGCTATACGATTACAGTTTATGAGGGCGAAACATGGTATAGAACTACCGATATCGATTATCGAATATCGAAGGTTAAGATATCGATATATAAAAAAATAAAATATGTCCAGGTCTGCAAAGAGATGAGATTGGCAACTCCGAGGTGTGTTGAACAATCTGCTCAAAAGAGACCCGCCAGACCAAAATCCTCTCTACCAAAATCAGTCAAATTAGCAGAAAGGGCAGGAGACTTGGAAGAGAGGCTTGGAAGAGGCGCCTATTATCACTTTTGTTTCCGCAACTTCAAAACTTCGGTCTGTCTGTTGAACATCTACCCCTCCTCCAAGATACATGAAACAACAATTCCCGCATCGATAATGCCATGAATGGCCAAACAAAATCGTCAGACGCTACTTCAAGTGTCAAGATACCAACAACGCAATGTCCGACCACCAAGAATCGCACACTCTAGTCTGTTTATTTTGCACATGTCTATGACACCGTTGCAAGAGCAAGAAGCACGTCCTCTGTGTTTTACATTAAAGAAATGCTAACCATCGCAGAAGTTGAATAGCGCCGCATACGGGCGCTAGGTAGCATCCGTATGGTTTCTTCCAGTTTTATGCTTCTTGTAGTACGGTAACAAGCGATTCGGACAAATCAAATGAATAATTAGCTGAACTATTTCCGATTGTGGGAGCCAACAATACTCTATATGACTAAGTGCGTGCCTTAACCTACTCACAGCTTTGTTCAAGAGCTCAGTTGCATCGTTGTTCACATATTTTTCTTGTAGTTCGAGTTCAAGGTTATCTTCATCCGACATACGTGATGTGCTTAGCTCTTCATCCGACATAATGTAATCCATTTCTATATTGTTCACCTCCGTTTGTTCAAAAGAATTATCAATCTTTTCACTTTGCTTCCCTGATGGGTTCTCTAGTCCGCACTCCGCATCAACTGATGCGCTACTCGCCGAGAGGTTCCCTCGTCTATTTCAAATGAACTCGAACGAATGAAGCATAGCGTATCCAGATTCCAGGAGGTATAGCAAGCAACGTCACCCCAACGTTTGTTGCCGTGACGTTTCTGGCTCTTCGCTGGGCATACGGCGATTCTTTAGGGTCACGAAGAGTTAGTCATCAGGAGCATTTGGAGTTTTGTCGTGCTTGAAGATGACGTCCCTATATTCTACATATTATCCGAGTCAGTGGATGCATTTTTTGCCAGTAAACACATAATTTTGCGTTCGGGGCTAAACACGATCTTGCTTATTTTTACTGATCTTTCTCGTCTAATCGATAAGTTCCTAATTCTGCATATTTACCATTCGAGATTGGTTTTAATTTTTCTTGGTTCCCTTCAAACTTTGAACATCGAACCTGAGCTTGCTCGCAAGTTCGAAGTTACGGAACGGCGACCGGGCAAGGATCGCCATGAATTAAGCAAACAGCTAGCTTCAATGGCGTTTGAAAACAGAAATTAAGCAAAATCAAATCAATTTCATCAAAAGGTAGGGTAGCTGTAATTCTCAAAACAGTATCAACAGGGCCTGTTATATTCATGTCCATCTTCTTTGCTTGAAAAACGAATTGATTCAGCTTATTCCCAGTTAGCCTGTCACTAAAAAGAATTTACTCTGTGACAATTAAAATCTATTTGTTTTAGTTTGATGTCCCTGATATGAACACAGAAACATTTGAAATGAAATTAAAGCCGATAACTCCCGAAAAGCTGAAAGTATATAGTTTGCATAACTTTTCGGTTTAAATACTAGAAGACCAGTGATTTAAGGCTCTGTTTTGTTTCAAACTGGATTTGTTTAGGGGAAAAGAATTGTCTGGAATTAAGTTTTCCCTTAGTTCTTAACCTGATGCTCTGCCTAAGCTATACCCCAGCTCCATTGCGTCAGGACCCAGGTGAATTTTTTTTTCTTCAAGCAGGATTCGAGTACAAACACTGGGAGCCGGAAGTTCTACAACAAACAAATAGTCGAAAGTTCTTAGTTTTCGAGGTGTCAGGTTCTGGGATAAAATGCTCAAATTCTTGTTTGACAGAACGTAGCGGGCGCTGTGGGGCTTTGGGAAGAAAGTACAGTGCCCAAGGGGGTACAATGCCAGGAAGTAAGAGTTGCGTTTTTGCAGATACCATGGTATCTGATACCACGGTATCTGATACCACGGTCTAAAGTCGTTTTTGCAGTTATCGTGGTATCTGATACCACGGTCAAAAGACGTTTTTGCAGTTATCGTGTTATCCGGCCAGTTATCGTGGTATCTGATATTCATCTGATGTTCAGATACCACGGTCGAACCGTGGTAACTGATGTGGTATCTGCAAAAGTCGTCTCACTTTTATCAATTTTTGTCAAATTGTTGAGAAAGAAGTGGTGTGACTGAATATCAGTTTTTCTTTTGGATGACTTCGAAAAGCGCAATTTCGGTAATTGTCGTTTTTGCAGAGCAACCGTATATCAGATGCCACGGTAACTGCACAAACGGCTAATTGCAGACTCAGTTACCGTGGTAACAGATACCATGGTATCTGCAAAAACGCAACTAAGAGCTTTGGAAGTACAGTGACCAGCGGCAAGGGCACTGATAATCAGGATTTGTTGGCAGAGAGATAAGGTGTATTTTTCTCGAATCAGTTTGTCTAGCTAATGTCCGCTAGCTAAAAATTATTATTTTCAACCGTTCCCAGTTCCCACAACCTTGCAGCTTTGGCACTATACTACGGTACCACCAACTAGCCACGATGCCCTTGCTTTCGGATATACACCGAATTCAAAGCACTGTAAAATTCGATATTGGGATTGACCAAGCGAAAAATATCTGACCGAGCTGTGTAAGTCCCTTACCTTTCTTGAAAGCTTCTTTAAACTGTGAAGATCCTGCGAGTCCTCCTCTCCATCTTTGTGTTCCTCTTTTGGCAATAAAGGGACGGCTTTGCTTTCCGGAGTTCCTGCAACACACGACGCCAGCTTTGAAGCTTCCTCTACTTCCATTACTTCGTTGGTAGATGGCTTTTGCGTTGACCCTTCGTCTGTCTCAGCGGCTAAGGTTGGACTGGGCACTAGAATGACCTGAGCTGAGCTGGCGATCTCATCAAGAAGACGCTCCGAACTCCCATCCAAAAATTGCTCTTCCGCAACGAGCTGGTCGGACGGTCGCAGAGCTTCTGGTCTCTCGGAAAAACATTCTGCCAGTGAAAGTTCAGGAACTCCAGCACTCGTGCTTTCAGGAACAAGATTACTTGGACTATCAATGTTTTTGTGTTCTTTTTCGGCAGTAAGATCATGAATTTGGTGGTCATGCTCCATTTTACTTTCAGCTGTAGCTATCTTGGAGTCTTTCTCAGGTACACTTTCTCCTTGAATATCATCTTTACCGAATCGAGAGACACTGCACATTTTCTCGTTAGTGTCTAAAGCAATTACAACTGCACTAGTTACCTCCTGTTCTTCACCATCAAAACGAGAATCACTGCTTTTTTCCACATCGGTAATAAAAGCAGCTATTTCATCCATGCCATCTTGTTCGTCATCACTAATTGTCACATCAATTATACTGACCCTTCTGCCGTGACTAGTAACAACCGACTCTTTAACGTCTCCAACCACCTCTTCATAATTGACAGAACGGGGTTCCTTAGCTGTGTCCGCAGCCGTTTCATCCAAAGTATCAGATATAACCGCATCAGCGACGACACGATCATCGTCAGCCAGTTCACGCTGTCCTTCGGTACCATTAACCTGGTCGGAATTTGTAACAATTTCTTGGTTCCCTTCAACCCCAGGATAAAGTTCTTGCTTAGTTTCTTCGTCTTCCTCACCAAAGCCTTTGAATGACTCTTCACTCTCGTCCAGAAGAGAGATTTTCGAAGGTGCTCCATCCGGTTGAAAGTCGTCTGCGTCACTAACGGTTAATTCGAAGGATTCCTCACTCTCGATTTCTCTGATTGACTGAACATCATCAGATGGTCTGACCTGGTTAGATGGAGGTCTTTCTGAGTCAACTTTTATGATTTCTTCAACGATCGTACTCTTCACAGAGTCTAGACTGCTACGACCAAGTTCTATTTTGCCTTCGCGTTCTTGGAAAGTGGTGTCACCATTAATAACTTGTTCGCCTTCACTTTCTGCCCTCAATATCACATCTCGAGCAGACACTGAGCATATTTCTGTTATTTTACTCAGCTCAAGAGTCGGGTCACTGTCACCTCGTTTGAGTGGAGAGGCTAGAAGTCTACACTCTTCGTCGAGAGACAAGCCCATCACACTTGTTTCACCATCGTCCGACGTTGAAAGGATGTCTGTATCATCCTGAGACTGATCATCGACCGACGCAACACCTGACAGCTCAAGAGAAAGACTTAGACTAGAGTTCAAGAGTTCTTGAGTCGACGAAAGTTCGGAAGCGTTTTGAACATCGCTATTTCCAACAACATCCTGGCTGACAACGTTGGTCGATTCGCCGTTTAAAGTTCCATCAGTGGAATTTGGCGCAGTAACTTGTTCTGAGTCAGACAGGTGGCTATTCTGGGGGATGTCGCAACCATCTTCGACGGATCCCTTTTTGAGTTTCTTCGCTGGAGCTTCATCCACGTCGACGGAACCTGCACGAAGAGACAATTTCAGCATGTAGAAAAATGTTTTTTGTCTGCTCATGGACTCGCAACACAGCGCCGATTTCCGAACAAGCTCGCCTAGCTTTTGCGTACCAAAAACGGGTCTTCGCTATTAAAGATCAGTCGGGGAGTGCTGCTGGAGAAACACGAACAAAATGAATTAGGAAATGTAACAAACACAAAACTGTGCGAGGGAATACGGGTGGCGGAGTTGGAGTAGGAATTATCATTGTGTATGTCTATGTTACTTAAAAGTACCCGTGCTTACACGTATCTTCTCACATTCATCTTGTCTACTGCACTCCCACTATTATATCATATTTCAATCAATGATTGCGAAGCCATACCATGCTCCAGCCAAATAAACCAATGCGAAGAGACATCTAGGATCGAACCCGTGACAAAGTCAGGAGTTTGCACAAATATTTCACGGGCATTTGAGGCTGGAAATACAGAAGCATTTCTGTCAAAGCCGAATCCTTGCAGTGCCTCGGCAGCGCAAGTAAGACAGAGAACAAGTGCGAAATAATCCGGAGAGTAACAGAAAGCTTTCTTTTGCCCAGAGACCCACATTCCATATGTTGCATTATCAGCCCGCTAACGATACCTCACTAATCTTTGTATTGGCCACGATTCCCTATTTTTCATGTGCATTATGCTCCCGACGAGTGTTCTTGCATCATGCACGAACACTCGTCGATGCGTAAAACCGTTCGTAAAAACATTCGATGCGTAAAACCGGTTATCTGAGTTTTGCCGAGTTTCACTATAAATCAATGGGCTTTGGAAAAGGCTTAAAACAGCCAAAGCCGTGGATAATTTGTTAAAAACATAGCCTAGTTTTACAGTATTCAAATAGTTTTAAATATTGGAACATAAACAGTAAATAGTGCGAGGTGTGTTTTAAGGATCTTTTCAGTTTTCATCCAGTTCCCCAAAAAATTAAGCGAGCAAAGCCTGGTTTCTTGTGGCAGAACGGAGACAGTTTTCATTCACTCGTAGTAAAATTGTTGTTTTCATTTCGCGAAATGAAGGGCAAGGCTTTGAGCAGGAAACGATTAACCTGTTAAAAAGTTAACACTGGTTTCATCTGTGCTTTAACAGGAAATTATGTACAAGAAGCAGGTGGTCTAACGAAATCATCGGCGCCCGCTTTGAACGACCTGGACAAAGGCTCTCTATGCACCTCAAATAGGCGTGCAGCGGTTTGGAGCGACAAGAAAACAAGCATTTCATCGCGCTCAAAACTTGCGAGGCCGACTTGGTATACCCATGGTGCCATGAGTTGACAGCAACCCGTTTGGAGCTGTCAATTCCCTGAACATATTCAAACCACCGTGCTCTCTTGACAGAACTTCTGCAACTCAGTTCCCCACCGAAAAAGCGTAAAGCAACCCTCGCACTGTTTATATTTACGCGTATTTACGTTCCAGTGTTTTCGAATAGTTCAATAATTTGAAATTAAACAAAATAAATTACTTCCAGCTGCGGCTGTTTTAAGCTTTTATTCAGGCCCGTTAATTTATAGCAAGAAACAGGGGGAAATCCACAGAACCGGTTTTCCAAACGAGCTAGCTTCTCGTAAACAATCGTCCGGAGCTTGACATGCAACTAAAATAGCGAAACAAGTCAACTAAAAATGATCGTGGAGTTCGCCTTGTCATGTTGTACTCCCACATACGTACCTTTTCTTTGTGGATTTCGGAGAAGCCTTTGACTCAACCCATCTTGAGTCGCTGTGGAAAATCCTACGTTATTACGGCGATCCAGGTGAACTTGTATTCTTGATTGCTCTGTACTATGCTGCGTCCGGACCGCTGTCAAACAGGAGTGTGCTCCCCCCCCGTCTTTTTGTCCTTGCAACTGATATGTACTACTATACTGCACAGGCTTTAGCATCCAAATCTGAGACAATAAAAGACTAGCAGATCTTGATTTCGCCGACCACATCACTCTGATGGAGGCAAACAAGAAAAGACTCCAGGATCTTTTCGATATAATCTGGGAGAAAGCAAATCTTTTGCGACTAAAGATCGGTCTCGGACAAAACTGGGCATAAAGTGCGAGGATAAAGCAGTAGACTATGGAGCAGGAGGTGCAACAACCCATGGCAGGGTGAGGCAGGTGAGCAGGTGAGGCCATGCCTCACCTGCCTAACTCCTCACGAGTCGCCAGCTGCGGTCAGTCCTACCATCAACATACGATCAGCTGAGACCGACAATCACCCCCCTCCAAACTTTCCTATTATACAACACAGGTCAAAGGAACAAGATAGACGGAACTGCTATCACGAAAGGTCTGCGAAACCGCTGCCTGGGCCACAACTACCTGAGCCAAACCAAGATTTTATTCAGAAGAAAATGAACGGCCCCTGGACAAAAGAGAAAAATCACATCCCCCACGGAAACCCCAGATCATACGTCCTGGAGACAGAAGGTGAGACGACGAAAAAGAGTCCATATATCCCGACGCTCCTTTCCCGCAACCAAGGACGAAGTACGAAATCTGCCTATCACACGGGACGAAAGCAGTGACGTCCCAGCCCGCCTTAACCGAATCAACCCAGCCAAACCGTACAAACATCGAAACTCCGACAAGAAGTCTTTCAATACCAGGAGAAGGAGAGCCATCTGACCCACCGCTTCTCACACCAAGCATCGTGCCTACACCTCAAAATGCTACTCCCACCTGCCCAGCCACAGCCGCCACAGGGACTAAACCCTCCACCACTACATGAAAGGTCATGCCGCATACCCGCAGCGGCAGAGTGGTTTAGGCCACCTATTAGGCTTGACTTGTAGGCATATGGCCCTAAATGAAAGGAAGGGAGATGCAGCATTGTGTACTAATCCGCTTGCTTGTGCTTATTTTTGTATGGTACTTGCCTTCCGGCCAAGTACCATACACCGATCACTTTTCCGTCGGCATGTCTGTCGGTCGTCAGTCCAGTGTTTGCGAGTTAGGGTACCGCGTGTTATGTGCTAGGACAATGAAACTTGGCAGGCACATTAGGGACCCAACCAAACTATGTTGAAAATAGTCACTTGCCCGATCCGACGATCGTGGGGAGAGGGGGGGGTGCCAGAATTTAGTGGCATGCATAACTTTCGAACGGGGGGTCGGACCTTAATGAAAATTGATATTTGGAAAGAACTCGTGTCTCGGATGTCCCATTTCATGTCCGGACCGGATCTGGTGAATGGGCGGGGGAGTCTGCGGGGGGGGGGACGGAAATCATGACACACGCTGAGAGTCAGACCATATTTGAACAAGGTATCTCAACCCCGCCCCCCCCCCCCGAGAGTTCCGAAATTTATCGTACTAACAGACGGGCGGACGGACAAAACTTACGGAGCCGTAGATTTCCCGTCACCAGCTTTTTAGGATCACCCATAAACAGCGAAAACCAAAAGCCGAATTTACCATAGTAAAAAGCTTACCTATTGGGCGCTTCAAGGGTGGCTTAGCAAAGGCAGGCGCTTCTTCCGCATCGCAGGCCATCTGAAACGTCATCACGTTAGTCAATTCACGTGGAAAAATTTCCGCAGCTTTCAAAAATGATGTCGAAGTCAAATCCCCATCACATTCATCATTAAAAAAGGAAAAGACTACATTCTCGTCCTCATGCTTCTCTCATATTGCTTGACGAAACTTTGGACGAGCACGGTTGTACCGCCGGTGGAAGAGCAGACAGACGCAGATTTTGGCAGCTCTTCAAAACCGAAAACGACTCCGGGGAGGTCGGAGCCAGTCGGAGGAGAGTGACGGTTGGAAGAAAGACCGGAAGTAAGAGTTATTCAACGGTTTTCTACGTACTTCGAAAATGTATCATGAAACGCCAAGTTTTAGTGAACCTAAAGGAGGAATGAATAACCATATGATTAATACACGTTTGATACCCTAATTAGTTTATTGTGTGCATTTCTAGGTGTTATCTAGTCCAAATGCTTGTTGCAATCATGGAATTTAAAAGAAAACTAAACTGAAAGCAGAAAATGCATAGGTTTGCACAACAACACTTGACTACTTCGTGAAAACCTTTTTTCCTCCCTAAAGCAGAGAGATTGCTCACAGCCGCCTCCGATATTCATGGGTCCAACAGAGAACGAACATTCAACAAGAGCTGTTAGCCCATATGACACTTGGTATATGTGCTATACGAAGTAACAATCAGATGTTGAATTACAATGATCCTGTGCCCTTGAGGATCAAGAAAATGTACTGTTTGATCAAAAATATTTCTTGCACTTCACGATTACAATGAGCACTTTAAGGGGGCTAGGAAACCATTTGTAATCAAAAACTTTGATGAACAAATGACCATGGGCCCTTGGGGATCCCCAACATAATCCGATTGGTCAAAAGTATATTTTTTTTTTCACTTTGCGGTCAAGACGCGCGCTTTAAAGTGGCTAGAAATTCATTTTTAAAGCACACCTCGCACTATTTACTGTTTATGTTATAATAATCAAAGCTATTTGAATACTGTAGAAATAGGCCCTGCTTTTAACAAATTATCCACGGCTTTGGCTGTTTTAAGCCTTTTCCCGGGCCCACTGACTTCTAGCAAAAACTCGGCAAAAATGCTGATTTAACCTGTTCTACGCATAAATTGCATGATACGCGAACACTCGTTGGGAACATAATGAGCACGGAGAACAGTGAATCGGGGCAAGTGCAAAGATTGGTAAGGTGTGGTCCGGGTTTAAGCATTAATGAACGCAATTATGGAAGTAGGTTACATTGGCAGTATAGGTACGGCTTGTTTCGATGGGATCCAAAAAATGTAATAATTGATACAGACAATTCGGTCTTGTCTTCGCCAGATCCAGTTTTTGCCAGACTCTTTGCACATTTTTACTATTTAAATTTAGAAACAGATTAAGGCCAAACAGCTAATCACCTAAGAAAACCAAGTTCAGATATGAATTCGCATGTGTGTTTACCCCTACAAGACATATTTATTTTGACGAAACTGATCGAAACTTCCTGCCTTACTTCTGCCAAATTTCCGGTTTCTGTCGAATTCCGGGCGAATGTCCGGCAAAAAAAAGGAGCTCAAAAACAAATTCAGCGTGTCTCCTTGCCCCTATATCGAACGTCTAATTAAATTTAACTTACAACTTTAACTTACAACAAATTTTACGGTTTCAGCCGTATTCCGGGCGAACCATATGTCCGGGTAAAATATGACTGTCATATACGTATTCAGCATCTCTTTTTACCCCTAAATCGGACATCTAATCGACTTCAAATAAAACTTTTGCTTTTGACAAATTTTCCGGTTTTGGCCGGATTCCGGGCGAACTATTTGTCTTGGTAGAAAATGATTAGTGTTCAGCATGTCTTCCACCCCTAAATTTAGGGCTATAGAGCTGACCTACGAACTTTACCTTGACCTACAGAATCCTCACACCAAGTTTCATCAATAAGTCTCATTCCTTCCGAGAGTTACCGTGCTGACAGACGGACAGACGGACAACCTTTGCGATTTCAGATCTAAAATGGTCATGGCCCCTCAAAAACTATTACTTTTGTGGGTTTCGGGGGGGGTTCGAACCCCCTAACCCCCCCCCCCCCTGGATACGGCCTTGTGGCCCCTTGCGGATAATCAAATGTATCATTTGCTCAAAAGTATCGTCTGTACTTCCAGTTTCAGACGAGCACTTTGACCGGGCTGCGATTGTGTTCTTGGAGATTGAGCGGGTGTATAAGTGATAACGCGTATACAGTACATAATTTATGGCACCACGCCACGGGAGTAGCGTAATGAGCGTCGCAGAAACGCACACTTCTCGTTCGGGTCTTCAGTTGCACAGTCAAAGCAATTTTGCATTGCGACAAGGAATACTCTATATGACTAAGTCCAAAACACGCCTGTGATCCTCAGGAAGAACGAGAAAACGTCTCAATAGCGACTCAAACTCAACAGCTCGAAGACTGTGTCAACCAATCACGACGATCGTTGGGCACAGCTGTGGTGCCGCTTTTGGCTCTTCCGCTAGGTACCCGGGGATTTTGCATCGGCAAGGAAAATTAGTCATCAAGAGTAGGCCAATTGACGGACATTTAATTACACAGTAGCATTATCGATTCTTGATGATGGTACGAAAAGGAAACTGAAAGTTTTGCAATTTCTATAGACGACACGTAATGGGAAAAAGAACGGGTGTCAAGAATAATTCCCAAAATTCAAACAACTAATACTGATAACCGCAGAACAGGCACCAACCCAGGGACCCATAAATTTCCTGTAATGCCTCGCCATTCAGGGGGCTTGTCAATAAGAGATTTATGATGCGCTCTTGACCGACCGTCCGTTAGTTCGAGAAATACCCACGGGATAGAATACGCGACTATCCAGATAGACGAAATTTGGGATTGGCTGCTGGTGCCTTGAGGGAGGAGTCTCTTTGGTGCTCACGTCCAACGAGGCAAACAAGAACGCCGATTCGACCCAAGCGGAATTTTTTACATTATGTACTGTTTATGTTCCAGTACTTCACAACCAGTTCACAACAGTTGAATCCTCCTAACTAAGCTCTGCTTCTAACGTATTACACACAGCTTTGACTGTTTTAAGCCTTCGTCCAGCTCCGCTGACTTCCAGCAAAAACACGGCAGTAGGCTATTCACATAACCGGTCGGAGCTACTCGGAAACAATCTTCGGCAGCTTGATACGCATCGCAAATAGCGAAACAAGGCAAGATTGAAAATCTGTTAGAGGTTTAGAAAGTACCTTATGGATATCATTGTTGTCACTGGTCGCAGAATTCAGCCATTTGTCATATGTTTTCGACATTTCCCCAGATTTGCGTCTGTGAAAAATTTGTCAGATGTTATTTTTACACCGTGCGGTGGAGATGCACACTTTAAGGATATAGGAATTCTTTTGTAAGCACAACCCTTGAGGCACGAAGTTCCATAAAATATGGCTGTCGGAAAAAAACACGAAGTAGGTTCCTCGAATCAGTGGGCGCAAAGGCGTTAAAAATGAAGACGGCAAGACGAGAGCCTTGATCCCCCCCCCCCCCGCCATTCGACCCAGCTTGTAACCCTCTGTCGGCTCTGTCGAGCGCTCGGGAATGTCAAGAGAATCGAATAAGCCAGAAAATCGTTGCAACAGCGTAGGGAGATTCGACAAACGGTTGTACCGCCGGTGAAAACATGCCGCGGTCCAGGAAAAGGCAGAGAAAAAGAAATAAGGGAAGGGTGGCGAGTTAGCTGGTACATGTACAAGCGAATGTAGAGGGTTTGGAGGCAGGTTCAAACAGGCATACCGAGTCCGAGCCGTCAAAGAGCAGGAGAGATGGGTTCATATGCTCATGTACGGCTTAGCGTTGGGGGGTAGGGGTAAAATCGGGTAAAATATGAAAATCTGGAGACCCCTCAAGTGTCGAAGGATGCGCCCCTCACCAATCGTAACTAAGCCAGCGTATCAAAGAAATACACACAACCACAGGCAAGTTGGCTCTAAAGTCAGTATCGAAATCTGGATCGAGATCGAATCTATGAATTTCGCTTCATACAAAACCCAGACTCTGAATGAAAGAATAGTCTTATTACGCGCAGCCTAGTAATTAGGCATTAGCAAAGTATGTACAAAAAAAAGAGAAACGAAGTTGCCCCCATTTTGAAGCCAACGTCAAGGCGAGACACGATCTTCGGCGTCATATATTTATCCTACGTAGCTACACCTTCACACAGAGGAACTCACTGTTTAGTACTCGTGTTTCAAAATGGTTCTGAACCACAAATAGTCCAGGTGTTAAACAAGAGGGGTATGTGGTATAAACGTGAACGTCTGTACACGTTCAGGGGTAGAATTTCACAAATAGAGAGTAGAGCCGTACTGAAGCAGAAATAGTAAAACAGAGAGAAGAGCCTTATTTAGGCAGAAACGCTAAATTTCTCTGAAACTGTGCGTATTTTTAGTGTATTTTTGTTCAGCTTTTTCTTATGTTTCTTTTCACTGTTGTACCGCACTTATGCACTAGGGCAGTGCGTAATAAATCCAATCATTCATTCAGTTTATTTGAGGTGTCTTTAAAGCTTAAATGAAAAGCAAGCCTATTTGTGTATCTTGGGTTTGGATCACTGAATTATTTTGAATCTGCTAAGATGCTCTTATTTTTCACCTTGGGCTACGGTAGTGCCGTTCAAGATATGCTCTGCTGGCCCGACAAGACAAGACCAAGTCCACCCAGACGCGGTGAATACGATTTCAACTAAAGTTTGCATTTCAATGTCCAGTGAAGCGTTGCTCGGGAAATGTTCGGTTCCAGATTGTACGCCCTGCTATTGCGCGTGACCCCGCAAATTTTTTTTTTGCAATCTTCTACCATTTTATCCTGGTTTTATCTGCTAAATCCGAAAGAAAAAGTTCATTCGATGAGAATAGAATGAGAAGTTTCTGCTGAATAGCGTAGCAACGAATATCTTGTCTTCAAGCCTATTTATGAGAATGAGTACCTAACTAAATTGTCATACCTCAGCCCCTTTCAGTTAAAGTTTAAGGTACAATAAAGAAATATTTGAGTGACTTTCGGGTCTGTTTGAATGACCACAACAGATAATAATGTACCGCAATTTACATTTACAGTCACGGACAATATATTGAGATTGATTGTCGAATCATACGGACGACTATGGGCCACGACTATGTACTACTTGTACTAGGCTACTGTTCCAACAACAGTATTTCTACTCCACAATTAAGTGCGAGAACGCAGAAACTTTATTGGCTACAGCAGAAGTGGTTACCAAAATTAAGTACCTATTACAATAAATCCCGTGAGTGAACACACTGGACAAAACTTACTGCGATGTCTGCCGCCAGTCTCGCATGAGCAAATGACCACCATTGCTCTCGCGCGGTTGTACCGCCGGTCTGAGAACGGAAAATGCGAAATAAAGGAGACAGGGGAAAGAAAAGAAAGATCTCATACGACTGGTGAGTGGTGCTGGTCGATCCCAGATCTGTTCCTTGATGACAGATGTAACAAGAGAGTCCTCTTAATTGTCCCCTTTAAACTGTTGACACAAAAAATAAAGCAAATACAACAAAAGCCTTCTAGGCTAACCTGAAACTTATTCTGCTATCTCTTCAGTCACTTCCTGGGAGAAGGAGGATACAAACAGTTCCAGAACGAGGCTTTAGCATCCTGGGATCCTGGTCTGGGGCCAAACACGCAGGCTGACAATTCCGACTAACTTAGCTATATCTGTGTCATAAAAATCAAAAAGAAAATATTATCAAAGCTAAACATAATCTCGCTGCGAGGCTATGTGGCAAGCTTACGATACTTTAGATCAACCGAGTTACGGAAGTCGAGTCGATTACCAGTATTTTAAGTTAGTCATAACCGAAACCAACAATAACTATTTACAGAACAGTAATGAACGCGACCGAAACTTGCTGAAACGGTTGTACCGCCGGTAATTAGACCAACGGCCGAAACATCCACATAATATCCCCATTCCGATTGCAAACGTATTCTTGAAACAAGATTTATTATGTTCATCCTGAATGGTGACACTTTCCTTCAAATGAATACTGAACAAGGTCCAATATTATGAAGTTAATGTCATAACACTCCCTAGATATGTAGCCTACCCTAGGCAAAACTTCACCAAGATTAAGAAATGAACTTGCCAAATAGAATGTGGAGAAACAATTACCTTCTAGGCGGTCTAATCAACCCTTAACGTTAAAAGTTTCACAAGGCACAAATTATCCGCAGAAAATCAAATGGATAAATATGCATCTACTCCCGCTCAGTGATGGAATCAAACTGAGAACAACTAGCGCCACTAGCTCGATGGCGGCGGCGCGGGACCAGACACGCGCTTTGTTCACGACATGCTCTCGTGACAAGAAGAGGGGAAACAAAATTTGTGTTTTAGTCTTGGCTTCTCTCCAATTTTTGAGACAATCAATGTGAGAAGCTGCGCTACGAAGTCTGACGCCAAGTTTTGAAGACAAGCACATGCGCAAAGGTCATACATGGGCTGTTATAAGTATGTTAATGACTTTTTTTTCCAATACTTCCATACCTTTATTATACTTGTAGCCTATGTTTACAGTAGTTGCGTTTTTGCAGATACCATGGTATCTGATATACGGTCTAAAGTCGTTTTTGCAGTTAACGTGATTTCTGATAGCACCGTCAAAAGGCGTTTTTGCAGTTGTCATGGTATCTGGCCAGTTACCGTGGTAATTGATATTCAGAATATCACGGTCCGACCGTGGTATCTATCTGGTCATGGTATCTGAAAAGTCATCTCACTTTCATCAAAGTTTGTCAAATTGGTGAGAAAGAAGTTCAGCACCTAGTGATGTAACTGGATACCATTTTTATGGCACTTGCCTTCCGGCCAAGTGCCATATACCGATCACTTTTCCGTCGGTCGGTCCGTCGGTCTGTCGGTCGGTCAGTCCGGTGATCGCGAGTTAGGGTACTTCCAGATGTGCTAGGACGATGAAACTTGGCAGGCATATCAGGGACCCGACCAAACTAATTTAGAAATAGTCACTTCCCCGATCCGACCATCGTGGGGGGAGGGAGGGGAGCCGGAATCCGGAATTTAGGGGCATGCATAACTTTCAAACGCGTGATCGGATCTTAATGAAACTTGATATTTGGAAAGACGTCATTTCTCAGATGTCCCGATTCAGGTCCGGATCGAATCCGATTAATGTGGGGGGGAGTCGGAGGGGGGAACCGGAAATCATGTGACACGCTTAGATTGGAGCGATCGGGATGAAACTTGGTGGGAGGAACAAGCACATACCCTAGGTACGTCATTGACAGACCCGGACCGGATTCGTGCACTGTGGGGGGAGTTCGAGGGGGGTTCCGGAATTCCGGTGATACGGAGTTACGTTACTTCTAGGTGTGCTAGGACAATGAAATTTGGCAGGCAAATCAGTGACTCGGCCAGATTAACCTGAAAATAGTCAACTTCCCGATTCGACCATCGTGGGGGGAGTGACGGGAGGGGGAATCCGGAATCTTGAGGTATGTATAACTTCCGAACGGGTGATCGGATCATAATGAAACTTGATACGTAGAAAGATCACGTGTCTTGGATGCCCAGTTCCAAGTCCGGACCAGATCCGATGAAGGTGGGGGGGTCGGAGGGGGGAACCGGAAAACTTGTGACACGCTTATTGTGGAGCTATTGGGACGAAACTTGGTTGGAAGAACAAGCAGAAGCTCTAGATACATCAGTGACAGAACCGGACGGGGTTCGGGCACTGTGGGGGGAGTTGGAGGGGGGTCCGGAATTCCGGTGATCGCGAATCAGCGTACTTCCAGATGTGCTAGGACGATGAAACTTGGCTTGGAAATCAGACACTTGACAAGATTGGCTTAGAAATTGTCAGTTCCCAGATCCGACCATCCCTTAAAGTACGAATCGCAACCACAACGTACAAAAAATACTTTTTAGCAAAATACACATTTTCGTGATCCCTATGAGCCCATGATCATTTTTTCCTTAAGGATTTTGCTCACAAGTGATTTCCTTAAAGTACAAACAATACTTTTGAGTAAAATATACATTTTCGTACTCCCGATGAGTTCATCATGTTTTTTACATCAAGAGTTTTGATTACAAATGATCACAACAAACCCACAAATTGACGAATTCCTACTTTCATCCTCCGACCCAGCCTTGCAAGTGGCATATGAGCTTCCAGCTCTTGTTTCTTTTGGAATGACTTCGAAAAGTACAATTTCGGCAATAGTCGTTTTTGCAGTGGACCGTATATCAGATACCACGGTAACTGCAAAAACGATTAATTGCAGATCCAGTTACCGTGGTAAACGATACCATGGTATCCACAAAAACGCAACTAGTGTTCTTTCTGCTTGTTTCTTTTACTTCCTGACCTTTATTCCTGTCATGTAGGCGGGGTAGAGCAAATACTTACAAACCGTATGCAGACAATGGTGATGTAAACAAGGATACAAACTTGCACTAAATATAGATGGTCTCTTTTGTACGTCGACAGAGCGTCCGACTCGAATGAAAATGTGCTTTACCGTCAAATTGTGTCAACAACGGAGGAGATTTTTCATTCAGGACACTGAATGAGTTCAATTGGAAGTATTCTACCATTTGCGATACCTAGATCATCCCCACCGAAGTCGCTAGTTCAAACCAGTACTCGGTACCGGGTACGACTATTGGATCATCTATAGTGGTGCGAGTCGGTACCATCCCGAAAGCTTGAAAAAGATCTTGACAAGGAAATAAGACAAAATGAAAAACATTTAGTTGTTACACGAGTAGCAGATATAAAAATGTAGCTAAAACCACATCTGGCAGAAAGAAAAGGTAGAGTTTGGTCATCATGACCAGTCCTAACAACTAATTATGGTTTCTCCCCTTTTCCAGCACGTCAATCAACTTTTTTGGACTGGTTTGGGAAGGACCTAAGCACATATGTGTCTTCGAAATGCACCTAGCTTAACAAATATGGACAGGTAGCCTATGGGCTAATTTATCAGCATCAGTTTCCCTTCAACTTCAACCAAGAACAAATAATCAAAGCAATCTACGTCTCCCTATCTCTATAATACGACCATGCGGAGTCGAATATACGTGGAACATCAAAATTCGTTACCTCTACAAACAGCTCGGCTAGACCACAGTAGTCAGCCAGCCCCGGAGAAGAATTTCAAGGCTAAAGCCGATTGGTTGTTTACCACTGTGACGTCACGAGTGACGCGCTGCCGACTGCAGAGAGGGTCCTCCTCGCCTACTACGGTTTTATGGTGGGTTTACACACTGCGTAAAATCCGAGCGTATTTTGAAATCCGAGCGTATTTTACGCAGGTATTTGAGCTTGAAAAGATTTCTAGCAGTACGGACGGATTTATATACAAAACCGACCGATTTCTAACAAGAGCTGGAAGCTCATATGGCACTTCCCGATGAAAAATTCTCTCAAAATAGTAGTATGTAGTCGTACGAAAAAGTAGCATGCAGTATCGACTGTGCTACTACATGCTTCTATGTCAAGACTACCGCGTTACTGCATCCTACTACATACTTCTAGGTCAAGACTACCGTGTTGCAGCATGCTACTACATGCTTCTATGTCAAGACTACCGCGTTACTGCATGCTACTACATGCTTCTGGTCAAGACTACCATGTTACAGCATGCTACTGCTTAAGATTATCCGACGCTAAATGCAATTGTATGAAAGTAGTTATACTACTAGGTACTACTGAGCTTGTTGAAGCAGTTGCTTAGAGTAGCACTGATAGTCTTTCGTACTCTTGATAAAGTCGCTGCGGTGTTGCACATATGATTCTTTACTACTACATACCACTATGTTTTTCGGAGCTATAGCAGTATGAGTGATATTCCATGGTACTGCATATACTTCGTAAAAATATATGACCTGCGTCTCAGTCAGTAATCGTAACAACCCTGGAGATGCTAGAAATTTATCAGTGCCTTCCACTGTTGAGCATATGCCTTTTTTCTGTAAAGTTTGAAATATTTCCTAAACCGTTTGCGCAATTAAACTCTATTGTCAAATACTAAAGCATTACCACGCAAATCTTGACAGTACCTGCCCTTAACCGATCAATTTTTTAAGAACTAGTCAATTTTTTATATTAAGAATAATGTAATGCAATAATTATCTAAAGTCAGTTATACAACTTAACATGGTTTGGAACAGAAGGTGAAGCTGAAGGTAGTAAAACAGTAAATCATGAAGGTGTGATTTAAAAAAAATTTCCCCGGTTACTGGAGAAAGGCGACGCTAGCCCACCGAGCTTACAGACAGTTCCAGGATTTCCAATTCGCAGTTCGCACAGAACTGACCTGATCCGATTTTGAACTATGAATGGCATTATTGCCCTGCCGGCAAAAATCCGCCCGGTAACCGGTTAATTATTTTTATTAACGACTACTATATTTGGCTACTTTAAGAAGTAGGTCGAAATTGTAGTGAGAACAATAGCATGGAATCATATGCAGTGGTATGGAGTACAGACGCAGCAAGGTCGGAATAGATTTCCCACGCACCATGTAGTAGCATCGCATAGTACCGTGGCGCTTCATGCTAGTAGTATGCAGAGGCATGAAATACTACCTTCGGACTCAGTAGTATCCAAATACTATGAAGTAGTATAGTAGCATAGAAGTCTACGAAAAAGTTGCATTACTACTACATACTACTACGGGGGTAGTAGTTTCATGCTACTACAGGCCCCAGAAATTTTTCATCGGGTTGCAAGGCTAGGTCAGAGGATGAAAGTAGGAATTCGTCAATTCGTGGGTTTCTTTTGATCATTTGTAAGCAAAACCCTTTATATAAGAATAATCATGGGTCCTTGGAAATCACGAGACTGTATCGTTTTGGCAATGCATTTGGCTGTGCGCACTTTAAGGGCGCTACAAAGTCATCTGTAATCAAAACTCTTGAAGCAAAAAAGATGATCACCAGGAGCACGAAAATCTATATTTTACTCAGAAGTATTGTTTGTACTTTAAGGAATTCAGTTGTAAGCAAAACCCTTGAGGCAAAAATGATCATGGGCTCATAGGGATAACGAAAATGTATCTATTGCTTAAAAGTATTTTTTGTACTTTGCGGTTAGCATTAGTACTTTAAGGGATGGCCGGATCTGGGAACTAACTATTTCTTAGCCAATCATGTCAAGTCTCTAATTTTCAAGCCAAGTTTCATCGTCCTAGCATGTCTGGAACTTCTGGAAGTACCTTAACTTGCGATCACCGGAATTCCGGCCCCCCCCCCCTAACTCCCCCACAATACTCGAATCCGGTCCGGTTCTGTCACTGATCTACATAGGGCTTGTGCTTGTTCTTCCCACCAAGTTTCATTCCGATCGCTCCACTCCAAGCATGTCACAAGGTTTCCGGACCCCCCCTCCGACCCCCCCCAGCTTCATCGGATCCGACCCGGACTTGAAATGGGACATCCGAGACATGTGGTCTTTCTACATACCAAGTTTCATTATGATCCGATCACCCGTTCGGAAGTTATACATGCCTCAAGAGTCCGGATTCCCCCTCCCTCCTCTCCCCCACGATGGTCGGATCGGGAAGCTGACTGTTTCCAGGTTAATCTGGTCGTGTCCCTTATTTGCCTGCCAAGTTTCATCGTCCTAGCCCACCTGGAAGTATCTTATTTCCGTATGACCGGAATTCCGGAACTTCCCTCCACTCCCCCCCCCCCAGTGCACGAATCCGGTCCGGTTCTGTCAATGATGTACCTAGGGGTTGTGCTTGTTCCTCCCACCAAGTTTCATCCCGATCGCTCCACTCTAAGCGTTTAACATGATTTCCGGTTCCCCCCTCCGACCCCCCCCCCCCCACATTCATCGGATTCGGTCCGGACTTGAGTCGGGACATGTGAGACATGGTGTCTTTCCAAATATCAAGTTTCATTAAGATCCGATTACCCGTTCGAAAGTTATGCATGTCACTAAATTCCGGATTCCGGCTCCCCTCCCTCCCCCCACGATGGTCGGATGGGGCAAGTGACGATTTCCAAGTTAGTTTGGTCGGGCCCCTAATACGCCTGCCAAGTTTCATCGTCCTAGCACATCTGGAAGTACCCTAACTCGCGATCACCGGACTGACCGACCGACCGACCGACCGACAGACCGACAGACCGACAGACCGACAGACCGACCGACGGAAAAGTGATCGGTATATGGCACTTGGCCGGAAGGCAAGTGCCATAAAAATACGTCCGTATTGCTTAGAGATCTTTTCTAGCCCAAATATGTGCGTAAAATACGCTCGGATTTCCGCAGTGTGTAAACGTAGCATTACATCTGATGATATGAGCAGCGGCGAAGAGGGAAGTAGACGGGTATCATCTCAAAGCTCAGCAAGTACCTCTAGCTCCGCTCAGTTTCGTCGGGGTATGCATACTCCATAGTCCCTGCATGGGACCAAAGACTGTTGGATTATTTGCAACTAAACGACAAAGCACTGCATGTAACTATTGATTCTCACATCTTACTTTTGAAATAAATCCGGTGGAGCAATTTATAACGTGATTTTCACAAGTCGTAAACTTCGATCCCCCACGTATTGCAAATTCTTACAGCTCCGACAAACGTTTCAAAGACGCAAATGGAGGTGACAGAAAATTGAGGAGAAACGTTACCAGTCGAAAGGTATGATTATTGTAAATACTACTGTATCTTTGCTATTTGAAAAATCCTATTCGCTGCTGCAGGGAAAATTAATCAACCCTTTACGACAATTAGTCCGCCTATTCCACCTGCATAATTTGTAGCAATATATAGTACTGAGTGGGTCAGACAGCATACGTTTGTTTCGCTGATACAACTTCCCTTCTTGAAAGTTGGACTAATTGACAAAAAAAATGACAATCACTCAGACATATTAGAAAGAAATATATGCTATGCCAAATATTTATCCATTTTTTAGTTTTTATTAAAGGTAGGGGCCTTCTATTAAAGGCCTTTAAAGGTCTTTAATTATTTACAACAGGTAAACGTCTTTTTTTGGGTCTGATTTTCTCGCTAAGATCTAGCTTGAACTTGCCAAGGCGAGTGCTTCCGGGTCGATCCGGGTTGATACCGGGTCCTGGTTTCAGCTTGCGAATTGGATGGCGGGGCGACCTGGACAATGCAAATGCTAGAATGCTTCCGATTTAACTCCTTTAAAATATACATGTTGGTACCTCAGAAGAACGGGATCGGAGTTATTGTGGACGACAAATTAAAATTCCATTCCCACATCAAAAAGGTAGTGGCAAGCGCCAATCAGACCCTAAGGATGATCAAACGCTCAATTGCATCCCGCAACCCAACTGTCGTGCTGGAGCTTTATAAGGCCTTGGTCAGGCCGAAGCTGGAGAGCGGTAACGCCCTCGTCTCGCCCTTCTAGAAACAGAACAAGGAACCGAGGGGTTGCTCACTCGCTGGGCACCACTGTACGCCCTCCCTGGGCACCGACTGGGCACCGGCTGGGCACCGCTGGGCACCGGCTGGGCACCGCTGGGCACCGGCTGGGCACCGCTGGGCACCGGCTGGGCACCGCTGGGCACCGGCTGGGCACCGCTGGGCACCGGCTGGGCACCGCTGGGCACCGGCTGGGCACCGCTGGGCACCACTGGGAACCGGGCACCACTGTACAACCATTTTGGGAGTGAGCAACCCCTCGCAAGGAACTAATCGAAGGCGTCTAGAGGCGAGCAACGAAATCCATCGTCGGCCTTAGAGCACTACCCTACGAACAGTGTAAAATGTGTAAAATGAACCCAATGTGCCGACGAGACACCCAACAAAGGAGGCCTATGCAGAATTTGATTTCTTCAGAGTTTGTTAGCGCATAGTGAACTTTTGCCGGAAAAAACTTTCTCAAGACCGTTAGGGGGGAGTCCCCCCATAGTGACGTGTCTGGAAGTTGAAGCCTGGTTTTAGTTTGCCCAGATCCCCATCCTCGCTTACCTATTCTAGACTGTTAAACAAAAATCTGGATTTTCCATGTCTGCGTGGCAATTGAGCAAACTAGCTAATAATATGATCACCGAGATGATCACAATTAAAACGGAAGTTTGCGGGTATCTTCTAGCGAAAGAACGTTCGCCTGTTTGAATCCGACTCCTTGGAATCAGTGTTTGATGCTAATTAGATCTGTTAGAAGAATTGCTGGATCCTAAAGAAAGTTTCAATATGGGTGAAACAATCCCAGACGATCACCTTAGACCTTAGACCTTAGTTCCTCCTGTGCCGCCAGAGGCACCCAGGGCATCCAGAAAGAGCCGCCAGTCATCCCTCATATGTGCTGCTGCCCAGACGTCTTCCCATTGGGGTTGGACTGTCGAATTGATAGACTTCAGGTCCCGCTGGTATGTGCGACGAAGTGTATTTTTTGGCCTTCCTCTTCTTCGGGTTCCCTCTGGTTGCCACTCGAGTACCGTTCTGGGGAGTCTATCTTCCGCCATGCGGATAACGTGTCCCAAGTAGCGCCATCTTCGTTGGCGTATGACATCTGTTACCATGGGCTGATGCGTGATAGAGCGAACTGTCTGGTTGGTTACGTGGTCCCTCCAGTTAATGTTCAGTATCCTGCGAAGACAGTTGTTCTCGAAAGCGAGGATCCTCTTTTCTTGCTGTTGGTTCAGTTTCCAGCATTCACAGCTATAAAGGAGGGCGGAGAGGACGTTACTGTTGAACAGCCTCAATTTCAGTTTCAGGGAATACTTTTTCGATCGCCAAACTGGCTTTAGTCGATTAAAAGCTCCACTGGCTTGTCCAATCCTAGACTGCACCTCCTTTTCGCTTGATCCAGTTCGTTCGACTGTACTTCCAAGGTATCTAAATTCCACTACCTGCTCTACTGCGTTGTCCCCGCACTTTATGCCCAGTGGTGAGTCGCTCGTTGCCATGCTTTTTGTTTTGTTCGAACTGATCTTCAGCCCCAAAAGACTTGCTTTCTCTCGGATTACATCGAGAAGTTCCTGGAGCCTTTCCTTGTTTCCGAGACGATCACAGATCGATCAAATTCTGCTTCACCGGATAAATTGCCTGCTTCCCTCCATAACTATCATAGACCGTACCTTACTGTTATTCCTATTGATTCATACGTCCTACTCTCCATAATGTGTACTTCTAACAAGACCGACAAGTATCCTCCGATAAAACTATGGAACAATATACCCACAATCCCTTCACCTTTTCACCAGATTCCCAGGGGTGTCACTAGCTTTTTACCTTTGGGGGGGGGGAACGGCAGGCTTGTGCCGACGAGCTAAAGAATCTGCCGACAAAATTTGATACGTATAAACGGAACCCGATGTGCCTACGAGTCGACCGACGCCCGACAAAAGCATACAAAATTTTATTTCTTCTGTATTCCCTATGTATAACAAGACCAAAGGTTTCGATGGGATCACAAAAATTTAATATTTGACCCAGACAACTAGGTCTTGTCTTCGCCAGGTACAGTCTTCGCCAGGCTAATCATCTGAGAAAATCAAGTACCTTTATAAGCCATGTCTATATAGACGATGCTGATCGAAACTTCCTGCTTTACTTCTGCCAAATTTCCGGTTTCGGCCGAATTCCGAGCGAATGATAATTCAGAAACGAATTCAGCGTATCTCCTATAAAGAACATCTAATCAACTTCAAATAAAACTTTTACTTATACAAAGAATCCGGTTTCAACCGGATTCAGGACGAGCTATATGTCCGGGTAAAAAATGATTGTCATATACAGACTCAGCGACTCTTCTTACCCTTAAATCTGTCATCTTATCAACTTCAAATACAAATTTTACTTTTAACAAATTTTCCGGTTTCGGCCAGGTTCCGGGCAAACTACTTGTCCGGCGAGAAAATGGTTTTGACCATCGTGTTCAGCATGTCTTCTTACTCCTAAATCGAGCATCTAATCAACTTCAAATAAAACTTCTGCTTTTAACAAATTTTCCGGTTTCAGCCGGATTCCGGGCGAACTTCTTGTCCAGCGAGAAAATGGTTTTCACCATCGTATTAAGCATGTCTTCTTACCCCTAAATCGAGCATCTAATCAACTTCAAATAAAACTTTTGCTTTTAACAAATTTTCCGGTTTCAGCCGGATTCCGGGCGAACTTCTTGTCCGGCGAGAAAATGGTTTTCATCATCGTGTTAAGCATGTCTTCTTACACCTAAATCGAGCATCTAATCAACTTCAAATAAAACTTTTGCTTTTAACAAACTTTCCGGTTTCGGCCGGATTCCGGACGAACTACTTGTCCGGCGAGAAAATGGTTTTCACCATCGTGTCCAGCATGTCTTCTTACCCCATAATCGACTATCACATTAGCTGTTTTAAAATATTTTGTTTGCCCCTTAATTTAAACCCCCTCCCCCACCCCTAAATGTAGGACTACAGAGCCCATCTACGAACTCGACCTTACTCTTGACCCAAAGAATCCTCACACCAAGTTTCATCAAAATATCTCATTCCCTTCGAGAGTTATCGTGCTCACAGACGGACAGACGGACGGACAGACGGACGGACGGACGGACGGACGGACAGACGGACAACTTTTGCGATGTCATAGGTATCCGTCACTAACGTTTTGGGATCCCAAAAAAGAACCCAATGTGCCAACGAGAATACCGACAGCCGACAAAAGCATGTGGAACCCGATTTCTTCAGTGTTTTGCCTGACAAAAGTTTGCAGGGGTTTTATTTCTTGCGTATAAAAGTAACCCGATGTGCCGACAAGTCGACCGACACCGACAAAAGTATTCAAAATTTTCTCTCTTCTGTGTTTGCCAACGCTTCGCGCCGACAAAACTAGTGAACCCGACGAAAGTACTTTCTCAAGCCCTATTGGGAGGAGTCCCCCGTCCCCATAGTGACGCCCCTGCACATTCCAAAACTCTTTTAAATACAGCCAATTCAGCTACTCAATGCTATCTCAGCTACACCCAATTCAGCTACTCATTACATTTTTCACTTCTGCCTTGTCTGTGTATTCCTTTCCTCTTTTATTCCTTTTTCTGTTTTTGGGATTCCAAAACGTAAGTGGAGGGATACCTATGACATCGCAAAAGTTGTCCGTCCGTCCGTCCGTCTGTCCGTCTGTCCGTCCGTCCGTCCGTCCGTCTGTAAGCACGATAACTCTCGAAAGGAATGAGATAGTCTGATGAAACTTGGTGTGAGCATTCTTTGGGTCAAGAGTAAGGTCGAGTTCGTAGATGGGCCCTATAGCCCTACATTTAGGGGTGGGGGAGGGGGTTCAAATTAAGGGACAAGCAAAATATTTTCAAACAGCTAATGTGATAGTCGATTATGGGGTAAGAAGGCATGCTGAACACGAATATGAAAACCATTTTCTCGCCGGACAAGTAGTTCGCCCGGAATCCGGCCAAAACCGGGAAGTTTGTTAAAAGTAAATTTTTGTCTGAAGTTGATTAGATGTTCGATGTAGGGGTAAGAAGGTATGCTGAACAATAATACGAAAACTGTTTCCTCGCCAGACAATTAGTTAGCCCGGAATCCGGCCAAAACCGGAAAACTTGTTAAGAGTAAAAGTTTTATTTGAAGTTGATTAGATGATAGATCTAGAGGTGAGAAAAGATGCTGAATCCGTATGACAATCATTTTTTAGCCGGACATGTAGTTCTTCAGAAATCCGGTTGAAACCGGAAAATTTGTTAGAAGTTAAATTTTTCTTTGAAGTTGGGATGTTGGATGTAGGGGTAAGGAGATACGCTGAATTCGTTTTTGAGCTTTAGTTTTTCGCCGGACAAGTAGTTCCTTAATTTCGCCAAAACCGCAAAATTCACAGAAGTAGGGTAGGATCGTTTCGATCGGCTTATCTTTCCGTTACGTTCTGTCTACGTGCGTGGTAATATGTTGTTAAGAAAGTTTTGTCACTGCATCAGTATTTATGGTCTGTCGCTTATCAACAACTACACAAAACAAGGTCTAAGCGACATTCGGGTTGCCTACAATGATAGCTTTCGGTTCCTTCACCGTCTCCCGCGTTTCTGCAGTGCTACAGAAATGTTTAATGATTATCATGTTAATAATTTTTCGCAACTGTTTCATGTTCATCGTACTTCTTTGAAAAGTCGGTTGCTGGCTTCTGATAACTGCATCATTAGTGCGTTATGTAATCCGTGGCTTCGGCTCTCGCTGCCTGTTTCGGTGAAAATGTACGAGCCAGAAGGCTGTGGCTGATTTTCGGGTATTCCCTAGTTATTATATTTATTTTTGTTTAGTGTTAGTATATTATGGTTTCTTACCGGATTAAAATTGTTGAATTGAATTGAATTGAATACATGCTGAATCCATATCAGAACTTGGTTTTCTTAATGATTAGCTTTTTGGCCTGGCGAAGAAAAAACCTTACTGTCTGGATCAGATATTGAATTTTTGGGATCCCATCGGAACCTTTGGTCTTGTTTCCCAAAATGTCTTCTTGCTCCACGGCAGCAAATCATTTCCATTGTCGTACTCCCACACATCAATCTCAAAAGACGAAAAACAAGCCCGTGTGGCCTAATGGATAAGGCATCGGCCTCCTAAGCCGGGGATTGCGAGTTCGAGTCTCGCCATGGGTACACTTTTGTTCCGACACATTTTTTGTTTTAGGCAAAAGAAAACAGAGGACAGTATTAGAAACACCAAGCTGTGACAAATTCAACTACAACATAAAAAAAAATATTTCTGCTTAAACTATACGACTAACTCACGGAATTCGAAAACCGACAGACAAAGCCCAAGAAAGTAAAATAAAACCCAGTATTTATCACACTCCTCTTTCCTTGTTCCTTGTTCGACTGTCAGGTAATTTGTTTCAGCAGAACATAGGCACACAAATTTTCCTTCAGAACTGGCGTGAAAGAGCTGCTAAAACCAACAACAAAGCAGCGAGCTGATACTTGAAAAACTGAGAGGGAATGAAAGACAGAATTTGCGACGTTCGTGACATCTATTTCACGACTTTGACACATCAGACCGTATCGCACAATGTTGTGATTCAGAGTGCATTTTTAATGAAGCTGCAAAGAATGTAGCTTACTTTTTTCTCCACAGCGAAAGTTCAATTTTTTTTTGAAGGATTATTGACATCCGTTTCCTCATTTCATTTCTAATTCCTTACCTCGTAACTTGATATTGTTTCTTTTAACAAAGTGCCGCGCCTTGTCTTGTACTAACGCATTGATGCCAAACTCGCTAGATAGCGTGGATTGAGGGTGAGGAGGCTAGAGCAGGGTTGCCATTGCCTTATGAAGTGTTGCTACATGGACAAAGTTTAGAGAGTGACTTTTGGTCGAAAACTGAGAGTGAACTGGGAGGGATTTTTTTTTCATAAAAAATTGTGAAATGGTCAATTTTGGTCGGAATCACTGCTGCAAAATTGACACATCTTCATTTTCTTTTCATGAAAAAATGTGAAACGGTCACTTTTGGTGGAATCGTTGCTGCGAATTGATAATTTTAACTTTATTTCCATGAAAAAACGGAAATAGTCACTTTTGTTCGGAATCAGTAATGAAAAATGACACATCTAGACGTTTTCTGAGACTGAGTGAATTGTATGTCCTACGTAGAACAGGAGTTACAAAAACAAAATAGAGTGCAATTCACACTATCGTGCGACATGTGGCAACTCTGGCTAGATAGGCGTCCAACTTCCTCAATTGTTTTGGACTGTTTTAAAAATACCAACTAGGTATAGAATATCAGCCGGCACAATACCAATAAGAAGTATTTATATTAAAATGACAATGTTCAGAGTCAAGCTCCGTCAGAATTCAGAGAGCCATCTGTCAAATTTTTGGATTGTTCCAAATACGCTCTTCATAAAATTACATCCAGATTAGTTCTTTTTTGGCCGCTAGATGCGCTGGCATAAAGTAAACAATGACATGTTACTTCGTGGTATACGTTTATCCGGATTTGTTTGGCCATTTTCAAATTGTCTTAGGCCTAGCCATACTTGAAACTTCATAAAATGCCTCTACCTCTGTTTGTTCTCAATCCAACTCTGTTGTATCAGTCTACGTCAAGTTTGTCAGTTTTGGCTTCCGACATCATTGCTGACTGCTGAACCACTTTCCGACGGGGCTAATTAGCGGGTCGGTGTGAGCCGAAAGCCTAATCACTCATTCTCCATTGTTATTGTTCCTCTAGAACATCTGGCGATAATTCGGTATTGGGTTTTATGAAGAGCGTATCGTCTCACACCGGAGAGCTTGGCAGTTGATCTGACAATAGATTTAAAGCAATCGGACGTGAGTGTGATGCTGTGGCGTGAAAAGATTTTTCCCTGGGCTAGTGGCAAAAGCGGAGCCCCCCTCCGCCCCCGCAAGACAGGATTGAGGCGTGGTAACCCTAGAAAGCTAACTTACAATAAAGCAATCAATCAAGGCATGTGTCTTGTGATACAAAACAAAATGAGACTTGTACAACAATATAGCAGAGGCGGTTCGAAGAGGTGAATGTTTGGGGAGGCTCTCCCCCATGCTTCAGAGAATAGCATTTTCCAGTTGTGGCGCCGCTCCTTTATAACTTACCTGTTGATCAGCAAGGGTAGCCCACTGAGTGCTAGATCGGACGTTCAAATTCATAGGTTTATGTCTTGCAATGCGTCCGTCAAGACGTTCTTTTTGAGGATGTAGCCACCTGCTTCAACTACACTGGTATTCTCCTGTGGCTAACTTTCGTCAAAGGAGCGAGAATATATGGCGATTCTGGCGGTCTGAAAGCTCCGCGAGCTTATGCGCCAGTTGTTCTTGCGACTTCGGCTAAAAGCCACTTCGCTTTCCAGATCTGTTCTCGCGCTCCGCTAGTTTCCGCCAGCACTTGGAAAGCGAATCCACTTCGCGAGTGGAAAGTGGTTTCGGCAGGTCAGCGAGAAGTTGTAAAGGCGCAATGACTTTTTGCTTGTTTTTGCGTGAAACACTTAGAGTCGATGGATCCGAGTTACTTGGTTGGAAGAACAAGCGTAAACCCTAGATACAAGAGCGGGTCTTAATGTGGAGGAGTTTGAAAGGGGTTTCCCGGAATTCTCGTGAAGCTAATTAAGGTACTTTCAGATTTGCTGAGACGACGAAACTTGGCACGCGTATTAGGGACGAGTGTAAACCCTAGATAAATAACTGACAAAAGAGGACCGGATCGTGTCACAGTGGGGGAGTTGGAGGGGTTTCCCGGAATTCAGGTGACCTCGAGTTCGGGAACTTCCAGGTGTGCTAGGATGAAACTTGGCAGGCGCATTAGGTGCTGTGACATTTTGATCTGAAGACAGTCCTTTCACGGATCCGATCATCGTGGGAGGAGTAGAGGGGTAGGGAATCTAGAATCTCGTGACAATTATAGCTTTGGCACGGGTGATCGGACGTGCATGAAACATGACAAGTGTCAAGAACAAGTGTCGCAGATGTTCAGTTTCAAGTCCGGACCGGGTCTGATCACTGGGGGGGGGGAGCTGGAGGGGGCACCGGAAATACCATGAGTCGAGGGGTCGGAATTACTTGGTTGGAAGAAACAAGCGTAAACCCTATAGATATAGTATTGACAGAGCAAGTTCGGGTCTCAATTTGGAGGATTTTGAGGAGGTTTCCCAGAATTCCGGTGAAGCTAATTAAGGTACTTTCAGATTTGCTGAGGCGACGAAACGTGGCACGCGTATTAGGGACACGATCAGATTGACTTCGAAATAGTCCCTTCCCCTACTCGGACCGTCTGGACCAGCTCCGAGAACTGGTGGGAAAGGGCAACGGAATTATCTTTAGAAGCTTAAAGCCGATGGATTGGGATGGAACTTGGTGGAGACAACAAGAATAAGCCGTGGATACATTACTGACGGAGTAGGACCGGGCCGGGGCATTGTGGGTGTAGCTGGAGGGGCTGGGTTTCACGGAATACCGGTTATAACGACTTAGGGTACTTCCAGGTTGTCTATGACGATGATACTTGGCAGTCGTATCAGGGACCGGATCAGATTGACTTCACTTCCCCGATTCGATCATAATGGAGTATGAATGGATGGGGAATCCGGATTCTAGTGGCCGAGGGGTTGACCACTCTCGATTTCAGTGTACAGCAAGTGCCCGGTGCCGGGATGCCCGGTCGGTGCCGGCACCGGCTGAAACCTGTCGCCACCGGTTGTCACGAGTTAAAACATCAAAATAAGCATTTTTGGAAGCGTTTGAAAGATGAATCGCCCAGTTTATTGTCGGCACCGGTGCCGGCACCGCCTATTTCGGTTGGTGCCGGTCGGTGCCGGGAAAGGGTGTACAGCAGGTGCCGGGGAGTGGGTAGCCCCTCGCTAGTGGCATGGAGAACTTTCGAATGGGTTATCGGATGTGAAAAGAACTTGACAAGTGGCAAGAGCTAATTTCTCAAATTTTCCATTTCGACTCCGGACCAATTACGATATCAAGGTGCGGAGCTCGAACGGGGCCACATGAAATCTCGTGAAATCCCTTGCAACTATTTCGTGGTCTGATCCAGTAAGCAAGTTGGGCACAGAATTATCACAGCTAGAGTATTTGCTCCTACCATCGATTGAGTCATACGCGAATCGGAACCAGAGTTCCGAAAACTTTCATTCTGAAACAGTTGTCAACGAGTAGAACAATATGTCAGATTTACTAGATCAACCCCTTCTTCTGATGAAAGGAATATCGGGAGAGAGATCTGACTTTGACAACTGCAAACCTTATCTGACAAACATAGCCTACTAACTGATCTCACAAGAGCCATATGAGCTTTAGGCTCTTGTTTTTGTCAAAAGCGAGAACGGAGAAGCGAGGAGAGCAAAAACGATGATTTGCACGAGAATTGAGAAGCGAGACTGAGAATTCAGATCAGAAACGCAGTAAGGCAGAGCATGACATTTGTTTTTATAACTTTTTACTCAAGCCAATAAAAGACATCTAAGGAAATCCGTCGTCACAGTTTTTCCCAAAATAAGCATTCATCGAGCGTGAAGCGCCGACAAAATTATAGCAACATTTCTATCGCGAGTGACTTGGTGACGGCACAAAAATTAGCTCCGGTCAAAACCCTGTTTTGTCAACTGTGTTTTAGTCTGCATATTCTGCTTCGAAATTCAACTTGCATTCCAACTTGGCCCATTTGGTCTTAGAACACATAACAAGGTGGGTAATGCTAATCCAGTACCTCGCTAGGTATCGAATATCAATCAGTACGATTTCCAGACATATTCCGTAAAAAGTATTTATTTCTTAGGCGCCATCTAGCAAGTTTGCGATTACAGATTCAGCTCAAGCAAATAGGTGGCGTTAGATTCTAAAGCTTGGAGAGAGAAATGTACCAAGTGATTTGAAAGCTATCAGGTGTGAGTGAGTGTGCAAAGAAGATCTCGTGGACACTCGTGGTGCCTAGGGCGAAAGCAAAGTACGTACAGTATATCCATGTCAAGACGAGGGGTCTGTGGCAACCTCGGAGAGCCAATTGTAGAGTGCAATTCATCAAGGTAGCATATTTTACTTTTAGACTTTCTGTGAGACTGGAATAATGCAGTAGAGCTTGCCTTGGCTCTACTGCATTATTGTTGCCATTGTGTGTTGCTAAGGAGGAGTATTTCACTTTAGAAGGTCCAGGTTTTGGCATATTAGGAAAATAAAACCCAAGCTATGAACCCACTCAGTTATTCTTTTGAGCACGTGCCAAATGGTGTAGACTGTAGGCTACTATGCCAGACTCGCCAGCAGGGCCGTCACTACTAGGGGGGGGGAGGGGGGGGGACGCCCCCCCCCCAATGTCGTCGGCCAGTCGGTAAAAATTACCCGATTCGGCGCGAAGCGCCGCTATTTTTCTTAAAAACAGTCGATTTTTTTCTTGGAAACAGTCGATTTTTCTTAAAAACAGTCGGTTTTTCGTAAAAATAGTCGATTTTTCTTAAAAATTAGCCAATTTTTCGTCAACACAGCCGTTTTTATCTGCAAAACCAGTCGGTAAAAATGACCAGCCAGTCGGTAAATACCTTGTCCCCCCCCCAAACATTTTGGCTAGTAACGCCTCTGCTCGCCAGTATTTGAATTGTATCAAAGTAATTGGAAGACGTTGGTAGCCTAATATCAATGTTAACTAACTTACCATCTAAAAAAAATGAAGAATCAAATAATCTTTGGAAATTTCTGTCTGAGCTCACGAGCAAAGAATTACTGCTGTCTTAATAGAAATCTACGTGTCAGGGCCTGACTCATGCCCACTTTTTCTTCTGAAGTCACTAAGGCTGCTGTATGTAAAATATCACTTTTTTCAGTATAACTCATTTTATTATAACAAAATATATATTAATAATTAATGGATCTCTTATAAATTAATGAAATCAAGAACAAGCATTTCAACATGCTTACTATTTTCTGGGTATTTCCCAAAACATACATCTCAACTGGACAATCGTTTCTCCAAGTTCGATTAGTATATCATATTCTGTTGAATCCAGTCATAATACTCGCTGATCTTCATATACACGCCTGGAACGTCTGGCTGTCCACATCCAACACCCCAGCTGACTATTCCAGCCAAGTGCCATAAGCCACCTACTTCACAGACCAATGGAGAGCCTCCGTCACCCTTGCATGCATCTTTGCCATCTTCGCCCCCAGCGCAGAGGAAGCCTGGGTGGAGGGAGAACTCGTACCCCAAACGGGTTCGTTTCAGCCTTGCTTCGCAGTCTTGATTTGATAGAATGGGTACATCTACTTCTTTGAGTGTGTTGGAATACCGACCGCCTTGACCAAAGGCATCCTTGCCCCAACCTGTTACAAAGCAGCGGTTGCCAGTGAAGTCTTGATATTTCTGAGGTAGGCAAGCACTTGCGATGTGAGGACTAAAAAAGAAAGTCGGTCACTACCTTTCAGTAATTTGGCTAAATGCAACTTTGGAGTAGTTTTCCGGTTGCATTTCAGCAGTGGCTTATCCCATTTTAAGCCTAACCCTTTTCTGATCATGTAGTTTCCCAGGAACTGGCTACTTTTGACCACAGCAATGTAATGTAGGTGGTACTGCTGCCTCAGGTCAGTCCTTTATCTTTTACTTTAACGAAAATTACTCATTTTTGGTCACAATGTATTACTTGGTGGACACGAACGGCATATTCCTTCAAAAACAAAGGGCACAATCAGTTTTTCTTTTACATTGTTACCAATTTAAGACAGTCGTTCGGAATTCATAAATATCAGAAGGCTACCTGTCTTCCGATCATACATAGTCTGGCCTCCTTCGCAGCTGTACACAAGCTTCAGCGAATCTAGGCAGGGCTTAGTTCTGACCCAAACCTGAACGCGGCCAAGCAGACTGCGTGACATCGGTATGAATTTGTTCAGTGAAATTTATTTTTGCCATATTTAAACCGAACCTATATCGAACAAAACTGGCAGTAAGTAAAATTCGAGGAAAAAGCTGTTCCTGTATGAAAGTTACGACGCCAATGGACGAAAACGATTTTGGGGGGGGGGCATGATCATGCTTAGGACGGGCTGTACACCTTCTCCGGCTCCTGCAAATGATGTCTCTGCGTTTAGGGCGTGGTGAAAAGGTTCAAACTTACTTGTAGGTAAAGTCAGCTGCGCCTTCGAACCTCAGAACTGCTAGATCGTTGTAGAGATTTCCAGCATAGTACTGGGGATGAGTAACAACAGTCAGGACATCCTTCTCCGTATGAGGGAAGAATTCGGTGTCTCTATTGACGTCCCATTCGCCAAGACGGACTCGCAGCTCGGAAGCCCCATATCTACAGGAAAATGTTTATTAATTTTGATAAGTTAAAGCAATCTGGCAATGTCGGGGATAAATTTATATCGGGAAACCCCAATCTAAGATCCGCACCGTTTTTTCGTCAACCACCAGCGGGTCGCGGAGGGCATAAGGCCAAGATAAGACTGAAGTGTTAGCTGTTGCTGAATGGATCAGCCCTCTGAGACTTTATTCTGCCATATCTCGCCCTTTCTTGGCAATGATCCTGGACGAAATCCTATGACTAAGGTGTATCGTGTTACTAGTGGTGCTAAAAGTTAGTTAGCTGAATGCGATGCTCTGATCTTTCTTGGCAAGGGTCCCCTTCACATATGTCGCTAAAAATCAAAGCTCAACTGTTAGTTCAGGTTCAACACCAATCATGATTTGCAATCAGCTCGAGCAAAGTCATCCTAAGGAAGTTTTAGGCAAAGGAGGTAGCCTACATCTATAGTAGTATTTTTTTTTTGGTAGTTGTTGCCGAAGTCTAACCCCATCTGTTTTTCAAGTAGGTTGGACATTAGTTGGTTGACTGTCATGTGTTGTGTCTGATCGGAAAGAATAACTAGGATGTCTTGCAGTAAGTTTTAGAGGAGGAATCCAGACCAGGCCAATCCGAGAATCAAGTTTCAACTTTCTTCAAATTTCTTGTCTGTTTCTTTCAATCAGTGCCTTATTCAACCTGGACGCTTATAGGCAGCCGGAATTTCGGGCATCAGTCACAAATTATCTCTTGGCATGTTTTTAATTTCATCAACGGACAATCTGCAATTACCAACAAAATAATTTTTAAGTTGAGAATCTCTTGATTTTTTTCTCTTTCAAGATGAAATCAAGATAAATTTGTGATCCCTGTCGCACGGACACCAAAAGGAGATTTCCATTGTTTGTTTTAGGTTAGAGAAGAGGTAACAAGGAACTTACCCCTTCAGGCAGTGAGCAGCGGTAAGCACGTGGCTGGGACTGATCAATGCTCCTCCACAGACATAGACGTTGTCAAGACCTTCTTTCTTCAAGATGGCTACTTGCCAGGGATACTCGCCTAAGAAGAAAAGATGATGAGCACGAAACTTCGAAACAAGGACAGACTGGGTAAGTGGATGGATTTGACTTGTATTGCGAACTGTTGAGGGTCCGATTGCTCTAGCATAAGCTGAAGGCGATCCACTCATCTACTGAATCATACTGAGGGTTGTATAAATGGGACACTTATCACATAGCCCAAAACAGAGCCAGTGTTGCCACCTGTCGCAGAATTCTGCGATTTGTCACAGGTTTTCGAGTTCTCCCCAGATTCACAGCTGTGACAACATTTGTCACAGGAAATCGCACTTTTGCCAAAAATGTCGCAGAATTCTGCGACATTTTTTAATTCTGCCATTGGCGAGATAAGAAAAACAGAAAATTGCTCTATGAAACTTTTAGCACTTGGGATTCAGTCGTCGGCGGGTGTTGAGATTGAGTAAAACTTGATGGGCGGTAAGAAAAAATGCCTCTATGATATAATTATGTGTCCGAACCGGATTGAGTCATTGTTGGTGGAGGGTCCTGGAATTTTTGCGGATCACCGAGGGGTCAAATGAGTGGAGCGATTGGACTGAGACTCGGATTGTAGAAAGTTCACAAGCTCTAGATGATCCATTTTGGGCCCCGGACCGAATCTGATCACGGAGGGGGGGGGGGGACAGAGCTAGCAGAGAACTTGCAGCGGTTACAGTGTAACCGCTGCAAGACGCCCCCCCCCCCCGAATATTGTCGGCCAGTCGTTAAAAAGTAGCCGAGTCCACGCGCAGCGCCGCTATTTTTCGTGAAAACGGTAAATTTTTTCCTTGGAAACAGTCAATTTTTTCTTAAAAACAGTCGGTTTCTTCTTGAAAATAGGTGTTTTTCTCAAAATTAGCCGATTTTTCGTCACCACAGTCGTTTTTTCTCAATAATAGTCGTTTTTATCTGCAAAAAACAGTCGGTAAAAATGACAAATACGTTGCCCCCCCAAACATTTTGGCTAATAACGGTTCTGACGACATCTGGGCTACTTAAATATAGTTACAATATCAAACAATATATCAAACAATCCTGTTAAATAAGACAAGTCTGTCTGGTCTTTATTGCTAACTTGAAAACACAAACTACAAACTGTTTGGTTGGGCTGAGCAGAGCTGACAGAGGTCATGAGATGAACTGAGAAACTCAAACGTCAAAGTTTCGTCAAACCCGCAAAAACAAATCAACCCACTGGCGAACACAGTGGCCTCCCAGGGGACAAGCTGTCGACCGACGGGTCATTAATTAAGGTCCGTAGTTAACTTCCGCGAAACGAGTCGGATGCGTCTTTGAAATCCCCATTTTATACAGCATTTGCGAAAGATAAGAAACTTCAAGTTGGACAAATTTTATATACGGGAACGAATGCGGTATAAAAAGCCATTTCGCGGCATAATCGCGGCGTGCGGCATGATAAAAATTGTATGCGGCATTTCTCTCAGAATCGCGGCGTAATGCCGCGAAATGCGGCATAAGTGGCAACACTGGGTTACACCAAGGATGTCTATGTTTGTTTTCATTTTATTTGGGATGGACATAGGCAGAGAGGTAACTGAACTAACAATCTCGAACCTTCCACACGGGCCATACCAAACTTTGGAAGACTGGGGGACTGGGCTTGACCACAATAGGTACAGCGTAGGCTACACAGAACAAACTATAACACTAGCACCCCATGCAGTCCCATGATATCAGTCCTATCCTACCCCGTGCAAAAATTTTCTGGTATTACATGGTTATTTCATTGCATTATTTCATCATTTCATTATCACCATGCGATAACAAAAATGTTAAAAGAAAAAAGTTCTCGCATGGCTGAAACACATAGCTTTTAATAGGAAAAAGTTCCAACCGTGCGATATCAAAAATTATTATTGCATGGCTGAAACGCATGGCTTTTAATAGGAAAAAGTTCCAACCATGCGATATCAGTGATATCGACCGGTTGGAACTTTTTCCTATTAAAAACCATGCGTTTCAGCCATGCGATAATAATTTTTGATATCGCATGGTTGGAACTTTTTTCTTTTAACACCGGGGTAATATATATAACATACAATTCTGAATAAAGAAAAGCTGAAATAAACCATTTAGGTATCTTGGGACTGAAAAAAAAAAAAAAAAAAAAAAAAAAAAGCTGAAATAAAAAGCTCTGTTCAAAAAAAAAAGAGAAAAAAAAAAAAAAAGCTGAAATAAAAAGCTCTGTTCAAAAAAAAAAAAAAGAAAAAAAAAAAAAAAAACTGAAATAAAAAGCTCTGTTCAAAAAAAAAAAAAAAAAAAAAAAAAAAAAAAAGCTGACACAAAAAGCTCTGTTCAAGGCAGTAGCAAAAAAAAAAAAAAAAAGCTGAAATAAACCCTTTAGGTATCATGGGACTGCACAGTGTACTAGTGTTATAATCATTATCACCCTTGCATTCCTCGGGCGATATCGGAAAAATTTGGCCCTTGGGCAGCATGGTAGGCAGATATCACCCTCGCTGCGCTCGGGCGATATCAGCCTACCATGCTGCCCGCGGGCCAAATTTTTCCGATATCGCCCTCGGGCCGGGCGATAATATATAATATCAAAAATGTTAAAATTCATACTGAAGCAGTAGACATTATTTGAATAAGGTTTTGAATTCCAAAAAACTATTAATTAGTCTTTAGATCTGCACTCATGGTTTTATATACTCTGGTTCCGCGATAAAACAGTCGAAGCTTGAACGGGATACGGCATTACGAGGAGTTAATAAGGCTGAGTTACATGTAAATTAAATTCGTGTTTCAGAAGCAGGGTGACTTTTCCATCCAGTTTAATTTAAAAAAACATAACGGACAGGCCGATTGGTTGTTTTTTAGTCATAAAAAAAATCGTGTGTAAGAATTGTTGCGTCATTTATACCGACGTCTTATCACAAATATGGTCAATAACATAATAAGCTACAATTAGTAAAATAATTAATAAAAAAATGAACGTTTGAATGTGCTCTGAGCTGTATAAACAAACAAACGAGGAGACGAAACCCTGAGCATACCTTGTTCGCAAAGCTACCACTGGCTGTAAACGAGGCACAGGCTCGGCAGCTCGACGAGGAAGACGAGTTTGGGAGGGAACACAATCTTCCCCAAGATGTGACAATACGTCATTATCTTCGTGGTTCAGGTACTGATTAGTACTTACCAAATTCAGTCTCGGAGTTAACGTAAGCTGGCGTCTTGATTCTTCCAGTGATTCCAGAGGGGTTTCTTCGTCCGCAAGTCGGTCCGGTTGGGGCATATGGCACGGCATTAGGCCTCCGGCAGCAAACCTGAGATGGTCCGCATTGGCCACCCTTACCGCCGTAACCACCGGACGGTGGTGGTGGAGGAGGTAAAGAAGACCCCCCAAATCCGCTAGACGTTCCAAAGCCTCCAGTAGGGCCACCGAATCCTTGAGCTGAGCCGAAGTTAGCGGCGGGCTGGTTTGGTGGGAACGATCCACCGAAGTTGTTGAAGTTCTGTTGCTGCCCTCCAAAGGCACTATTTTGACGAGTCTGATCGTGGTGGTCGTGGTGATCATGGTGGCCGTGACCTGCGCCATCTCTTCGCACTCCGGTGTCTCTTCGTAAATCACGCTAAAGAAAAAAATTTATGAGGACCAATGGCTTTATAACCTATAATTCCTGGAAAATTTTCTTGAATTAAAGTTATTCATGTGGGATAGGGAGCTTCTGTTTTGATCGCTGGGATGGTATCCTCCTTTAAGAAAGTCGTAGAGGGACAGGAGGGCTCTTGAGTCGAAACAGTTTCATAACTTATCAGCTGATGACATGAATCCTCCTTCAGCCGTCTAACAGAAACTCGACGTACATAATCAAGATCCTAATCAAGATTCAGAGTTTATGGCATAAGAAGCTTTATCGGGAAGTATAGCACATTCTAGTATGGCAACACTTTCAGTGTCTGTAGCTGACGTCATAAATCCTTGCTTCAAGCACGTAATACAAATCTTGGCGGATGCGAAGTTCTAACTATGACTAGAAATTCAAGACATTATGCGTAGTTAAATTGAAAAGCATTGCTAATCCCAACCACCAAATGCAAAGACAAGGCTAGCAAACCACTAGGCTATGTCCAAAGTCATGGTCACGGTCACTCCTGCTTCGTTTCCTAATTCGTCCGCAAATCCTGAAAGTAAAAGTTTGTCATGCTTCCAAATGAGTCACAATAATAGAACTTGTCATTGAAACACGTAGCTTGTTCCAAACAACCAAGTCGGATAGAAACAGTTAGATCGGTAAAGGGCTAAAAGTCAAGGAAACAGTAGCTGTAGTTTCTTCGAGACCAAGCAGAGAGGAACACAAAAAAGGAAAGGTGAAGAGCTGGTTCACTTTAGGCCGGAGGTTTTAAGGTACAGTCAGCAGACGTGGGTCAAGTCGCGTCTTCTGGTTATTGCAGAGATATCTACATTGGGTTACACAAACGGCCATGCAAGTTCCCCAGCTCTTACCTGATTTACATCGCCGACCCTTTCTGCACTTCTCTTGTCACGGAACAGGACACGGCCAGAGACTTCGGGCTGAGGACCTAGAGACCTAGCTTGGAACGTAGATGGAGCCAGCTCCGCGAACTTTGACTTGACGAGGGACTCAAGATCTTCCGAGATTATCGTCTCGTTAGTTTTTCGCCTATCTCGAAATGTGACACGACCCGATGTTGACGACGCAGGGCGAAGACTTGGGCGAAGACTTGGGCGCTGGTTAGGCCTGTTGGAAGCTTGACTCTTCGACACCCTGAAGTTTGTCCCTCTTGAGTTGTAGGAATCTTGTGCGTCAACGGAGTCGTAGCCATCCACGATATGGGCGTTGTTGTCGACCCCAGAGTACCCGCCGGGTCGGACGTTTTCGTAAATGTGAATGTGCTCGTGCCGAATGGGAGGAGGAGGGGGAGGATCGTCGTGGAGGTCGTTATAATCATCAGGGTATAACTGAACCGGTGAACCACTTTGCTTGATAGGTGGATAGCCACCAAAGGGATTAACCGGCGGAGGTGGCGCAACTGGTCCACCAAAACCACCAACTGGAGGAGGGGCACCTCCAAACCCACCAAATGATGGAGGGGCACCACCAAAACCCCCAATTTGGGGAGGGATACCACCAAAACCCCCAAGTTGGGGAGGGACTCCACCAAAACCACCGCCAAAGCCGCCTAATGGGGGAGGGGCACCGCCAAATCCTCCTGGCGGAGGGGGTGGGGGAACACCACCAAATCCACCAAGACCACCCCCTAGGCCGCCTCCAAGTAGACCACCTAGACCACCGAGAAGTCCAGCATTAGGTGTCACGTGTAAGTTCAGCAGTGGCCTAAACACTTTACCCCCTGTCCCATCTTTACTCTTCCCCCACTGCAAGGACACGAGCGGATTGACGTTCACTGGGCCCAAGTCCAAGCCACCTGAATAATATGGATTAAACGCTGGGTTGGTTCCAAACGGGTTCAGCGGATAACCGCCAATTGCATGACCAGGTAGGCCGAACGAAAGTCCGAAAGTGGGGTCAATGGCTTTGTTCTCTTTAAGTCTCTGAAAGAAAAGGAAAGTTTGATTTAAACCTCGAACAAACTGAGAAACATGTATACGAGGCCTGACTTACAAAGCGGTTGTATGGAGTTTAGTACTGTACACAGTCAAGTTACTCGTGAAGAAAGCTTTAAGGCAGACAATATTACACAGAAGTCCCATCTAGTCTGTTAAGTGGAAGCCCTGAAAGCACCATTGCTCCTCAAAATTTGGATTTGAGGTTTGAAAATTTTGCCATCTCGCCTCTTGTGAGAATATGCAATCATCACATCACGGCATGCAGAGTGTAAGCTGAGAGAACGACTTAAATACTCTCTTTGTAAATATTTACAATTTCGGCGACCACAAGCTTGACGGCTTCGGCCAACGGGCTCGCCTAGCTGTATAGCTCAAGCTTTTATTATTTATGTTGGTACGGTACAGATGTACATTTTCTTATTCAGTTTCCTCATCGAAAAGAGAGGAAATAACGAACAATTAATTTTTTTTTTTTAATCAGAAAACAGAAACCGCAGTACGGAGCGTGTTGCAATTAGTTTGTTAGTAAAGACGAGATTGGCTATGATGCTTCCAGGGCTTAAGCATGCAGAAAGGTGCAAGAAAGAACCAAAGACCTTGAATATCCCCTTTACCCCTTGTCCTCCTGCGGGCTTTGGTGGATCCGCGTCGACTAGTATTCCTCCTGTGATTGGAGGGGATGGCGCAGTAATCGTCACTGGTCCACCGGTGCCTGGAGCTGCAGCCACTGGTGCAACTGGTACTGCAGCACCTTGGGCATCAACCGCGTCGAACACTGGTGCTGCTGCTACTCCACCGGCAGTCTGAATACCGGTTCCGGGTTTAATAGCTCCACTGAGGTCCGGGTTCTCGACTGCTATTGCGTCATTTTGCTGACGAAGGAACTGGCGCTTTCTTCTCTTACTTGACTGGGAAATGGTTACGTCTGCTGCTTCAACCGTTGCGTTTGTCTGTCGGTTTGACCTTCCTTCAGGCAGGATAGATGTAATATTGGTTGGTCTGGATCGCGGATCCAGGGGAAAGTCTCCGACTCCACCTCTGCTGATGACGTCCGCACTGGCACACTGGTCATAAGGCACGCACACGCATTCATCCTGTCTTGGGCTCTGAGCTGCGTACTGCGGTGCCGCCGGTGGTGGGTTGTACTGTTGAGGGGGTGGATTGTATGCAGGTGGAGATGATGGGTACACGGGTTTCACTGGGGTAGGTGGCAGTGGATCATCGTAAGTTTTCACCGGCTCAACATAGTCTTTAACATTGCTATACACGGGGGGCAGGAAGGGGGGAGGGGCTCCGTAACCAGGCTTCTTGTCCTCATGGACATGGTAGTGAATATGTTGGACAACTTCAGGTTTGGGGGCGTGGAAGAGGGGTGGTGAAATCGGCGGTAGGTGGTGGATGGGAGGTGGTGGTCCATAATTCTGCTGAGGTGGTATCAACGGTGGTGCACCATAACCAGAGCTAATAGGAGGCGCCCCATATGAGCCCTTTGGTGGTCCGTATCCTTTAGGGGGTCCGTATCCAACATCGGGGACTCCGTACCCTTTGGTGGGCGCGCCGTAGCCGCCTTTGAGTTTGTGTCCTTTCTTAAGCGGAACAGCTGCGACTGGACCTCCTGCAGCGACGAGTTTGACCGGCTGAACGTACTGGACGTCTTTAAACTCGTGTCCGTGTCCGTAGCCATAATCTTTGTCATGAAATGACTTCGGGGCGTAACACTAGAAAGGAATAACTGTCCATTAATTAAAACGAAAGTAGAACTCAAATACTTTCATGGCTGAGTCGCCAATTTTTTGCGCCAAACCCTCTTTGGACAAACGCGAAGGGAAACTTTCATTGTCGCAATTACACGAAGTCAAACTGGCAAATCGACAAACAAATTTCCTTAATACGACGTTGGTATGACGAACAGTGTGACCAATACCTCATTGTAACTCGAATTTTACGGTTGAATACCTTGACCAGAGGGACAATCTATAGCCGAGATATATTTTTATCTGGCTTTCCTTCATTAATTCTACAAGAACAAGTGCTACCCAGTGCCCACATCCTGCAAGCAGTACCCGTGACCAAGAGGAGGAGTGAAAATACATTCTAAGGCTGTTGAACACGTTTCTTCACTTTCAAACGGGGAAAATAAAGGCTAGGCCAGATATTGAAAAACAAGAGACGAACCTCCATTCCTCTGACGAGCTATGGGAATGATATGTAGCCTAACTTTACTTCACCAGTTTAATTTGATGATATGGAGATAAAAATGAAAAGGAATAATAACCATTTCATTTAGTCGCCGTAGTTTCCTGAAAGATTCCTTTGTCCTCACAGAAACTTCTGTACAAGTTACCTAAGCCTCTCCATCGAAATGGCCAATGGCCAGAACCCCAGTTCTGGAAAATTATAGACTGTTCTATCAGGCACGTACTAAGGTGGTAGTTCTCCATTTGATTTAGTACAGCCTAATTACTTGAGATGATACTGCATTACTGAATCTAACCGTATTTAGTACTCGTGAATCAAAAGCGCTGCAGAGTCATGTTCGCCAAGGAGATATAACCACGTGGTACTTACGCCAGACAAGCCAAGTTTGCAGAGCTTATCCTTGATGTAACTTCTAGCCTGGTTGTCATCACCGATAGTGATTGCTTCTTTTACTGCCGGATCGGAATAGATTGCTTCGTAACCTGCGATGGCCTTTCCTTCCCTCTGTGACTCGATCAACTGACTAGCCAGCTCTATCGCTTCACTTTCGTCAATGAGGGAAGCAGAGTCGCCATCTGCAAAGGAAGCGGCGTTTATGTCATGTGTCAGGTCAGAGGAGTTCCCACCTGTTCTCAACTATGGTGCGGGTCCGATGATCAAGCTTTCCTGGCCTATTTGCTCCTCTTTCATCGTAAAGTACGGTAGAGGTATGCTTACTTGAACAGTTCTTTAAATGTGAACAGTTAAGTTTCGGCTAAATGGTAGAACGAAGATCCAAAATACCAATTCAGGTGCTTTCACAGGCCCTTAACAAACGTTCAAATAGAGATACCTCTACTGTAGAAAAAATTTCGAACTTGTGAACCTACGAAAGGCAAATCATTTCACGAGCCAGTGAAGGTTGGGCTGAAATCTCTGTTTCTGCTTGGTATTTAAAAGATCCTGAGTTTGTCTCATCTTTTTACCCGTTAAACTAGTTGGTCTGGACCAGGTACCAAACAAATGGCAAAGTTTACATTTCTTCGATGCAATTTCTGTTTCTATATTCCAACGCCTCTTTTGAAATAGTGTTGTTTTCGGAAAATGTACAGGACCATCCCGGCTGCTTTAGCCGCGCGCTACTCCCTCAGCTCGGATGAGAAAAAAAATGAGAAAACAGCATTTTCTCATTTTCTCCTCGGAAACCATACGCGGAGTTCTGATCCGCCTTGAACAGAGAGTGGAGAAATTAAATAGAGAAATTGAGAATGGATGGAATGATTCGGGACGTAGAAGTAATCAGTAATATATAGGTCCCAGGTCTTTTAAACAGATTCCTTGGCTGATCATTCAGTTGTGAAGAATTTCTCAGGGAACTAACTGCAAAAAGCTTAAGGACATCTCGACACGGGAAAAAGTAACTATCAACAAAATTATGATTGATAAACCACTGATAAAGTAGGAGCAATTGAGGAATAGGTTGAGAGAGACTTACTAGCTTGTCGAGATCCTGATGATGCTACATCTTGGGAAAAACTGTCGGAAATTCCACGAGCTGACGACCCAGCGCCATCCGTGTTATTTTTCTTCGACCATTTCCAAGTGTCTTCTGAGGCTACAGAAGCTAGCCCCAGAAGGGTGAATATCAGGAACCTCTTCATTTAGTGTACCGCTAGAATGATAGCATAAAGATAAGTATAATTTATTTGTTACTAAAAATTAAACAAAGGAAAGCAAGTGGAGTAAAAAAGAAAATATTAAAAAAAGAAAAATACTAAACGCAACTGTAGCCTACAAATCTTCTAACACACAAACAAAAGTACGGCGGTGATGTTGTAAAAAAAAAAAACGGAATAGGCTGATCACAACAGCTTCAAGTGTAGCAGTAGTAAATGTTTACAATATCTGGAACACCGAACTTCCGTGATTACAGTCACAACGATGACAATAAAAACAATACTGTTGATGGCTAACTCCCCGTGTCGATGAAGAATCGCCGTGTACTTAGCGGAAGAGCCGAAAGCGTCATCACAGCTACCACCAACGAACGCGGTAGAGGTAGAGGATATGAGTCATCGTACGGGCGACGTTTCTCGTTCTTTCCGAGGTTCGTTCGCATATTTTGGATAACTTATAGAGCATAGTAGTAATACAGTGAAAAAAATAGGAATTCACCGAAACAATGTCATTGTAGAGATCGTTCGAGAAACTCGTCAAAGCAGTGCAATAATCGCCTTACAACTTGTAATGGATGGTTGTTTTTAACGCGAGTGATTGGGTGTCATACGTGAAGCGATCTGGCGCTTGTCGCAATCCTTTCCCAGAGCATTCATCTATGTGATCGAGGTTTTTGTCAAGTTAATTACCGTGATTTGCAGTTCGCAGCGAATGAAGTCGTGTTGCAGGAGAAGAAACCAGCTTGGGGACTCGCATGTTCGGGTTGGGAGGGGGCGGCGGAATAGGGCGTTAAAGTTTTAGTTAGTTTGGCTGTTGGATGGTGTTCGGTCGGTCAAATGGTTCTGTTAATTTTGAACAGTATTTTACGTGATCCAACTGTTATCCCATTAATACTTGTGTTTGTGGGGTCTTGGGTTCTTCTCCCGCTCCTGTCGAAAAAACTAAAATTTCCCAGTGATAAATTAACTGAAGGTTTCTTCCCCATGTTTCACTTTGTTTTTGGAAACGGAAAAAAAAAAAAAAACGGGGCACACCCGACATGAGTCGTGGAACGACCCAACACAGGCCTCACTTTTTCTGTGTAAATGTTCTGTTTAAATGTTGTCTGGGACTTGGGTGAGGCGATTTTACTAAGAAACGAACCGTGGGAACAGAAGAAGATGAGTCAGTGGAGAAGATGGGCGGACTTACCCTCTACCAGCGGCTTGTTTTATCCAACTTTCCGCGGTAACAACTGACGAACAACTAACTTCAAATGCCAAAGTTTGACATTCAGTTCGACACTATAAACGACCCGCAGATCCTGTTCATAAGACCTTGTTGTTCTGCAAAGTCTACTTTGACGTAACTTCCCATCATTTGCGTCTACCCAACAAAAGAACCACGTGATCGGGTAGCAAGAATAATTCAGAATGAGACAGAACAAACCGATAGAGAAAACTGTCCGACGACAACTACTTGCTAGAAGTGTAAGAAAACCGTCCTTAGGAGACGAACAGAGGGCCTATCTCACACTAAGGAAAGTGACAGAGAATATTCAGAATATCTTGAAATTGGGTGGATACAGTTGTTCATGGGAAGGCGACTAGATAAATCTTCGATTACTAACTGGAACTTGGCGTTGGAATCAAAATTCCCCATCCTCTCCTACTTGTCCAGTACTGCAATAAGCGTCCTGCTCAATGATGTTCGCTCGGTTCTAGGCGACCTGCAGATAATCTCCGGCCCTGTGACAGAATTCTTTTTCCGAGCATTTTTTTTTCTCTGGCCATCATGCCTTTACCGGAGAGTTTGGCAAGTATAGTTTCTGTCGGTAGGTGGTCGGCCACATCATCGGCGTACTAGGTGCCGACGCCTGGGCAGCAGCTACCGCTTTTTAATTAGCTGAATTTGTTTAAAAATTTAAAAGTAGCAACCAAAAGAAGGTGATCTGAAATCACAGGCAAACAAGGGACGGCTAAAACTAAAAAATAAATAAGTATAGAAAGCAGGTGCTTTATTATTATTATTTATTTAAAAATCAGGTACAAAATTGTCGTGGTCTTTCGATCAAATTCTTTGCCCTTTGTCAAACAAATACGTAAATAAAGCACAGATAAATAGTATATCCGATCAAATCAATGCCACTCTTTGGCGTGGATGGTGCACTTCTGGAAGTTTCATTAACATACGGATGACGGAGACGTGGAAGCAATGGCGTACGCTTATAGGGTCAATGTGGCATAAATGATCGATTGCTTCTTCTGGTCGCGCTTAGCATCAGTACAAGAGGACTCTTCATCTTGGACTTTTGCAGTCAAAGCTCTTGGGCATCAAGGAGAAGATCCTAGCCAAAACAGAAAAAGCTACCCGTCCAAGATCAGGGTTAAGGTCGACGAATTTCCCAAATTTGTAGTGATTTACAAGCGGTTGGAAACCGGTAATGGAGTTGAATATATCACACATCCTTTGCTCCATGTTATTCCTTACACGCAACAGTCACGCATTTTCTTACGCGAGGTTACACTATAACAGTTTCAAGATAAGGAGGTTTTTCTGCTTTTCTTCCATCTAGTGGAAACTATTGCACGAACTGGCACACTGTAAAAAAAAACTCTCCGTTTTCAGATAACTGAATCTGAAGTATTTTGCATTCTAGCGCTTTAATCCTACGTCGGATTTTAACTCTCCAAATTCGGTTTTCAGTTCTCCAAATTCGGAATAAAAATCTCCGAATTCAGTGGTGCACAAAAAGTCCGAAGGAAAGTCCGATGTTGGAGAGACTTTTTACAGTGCAGGGGACGCATTCTGCTTTTTCGGTCCTTGTGCATACGTTTTACGCCTAAATCGTGAGCAGTCGATGAGCAAGTAGCCTTTTAACCGGACCCCTTAAATGCGGACAAAAGAGCAAAATTCCACGAGGACGTTTATAGGTGGAGCCAAGAATAAATACGTGTTAAATAATAATATTTATAAGAATAAATAATATAATATTTATTCTTGGTGGAGCTTTGGTAACAGAACTGTTGATCCTTGAAACAGCCTTAACGAAGATGCGGTTAATGCTGAATCGATCAACAGTTTCACGTGCATTATAGATGGGATTTTTAACTCTGATCGGTTCCTGATCTACGACCAGTTTCATCTCTTTGATCCTTTGATCTGTTTGGATTTAAGAATCATTAGTTTTGTTTTGATTTGATTTTTTTTTTATGTTAGTATCCGTCACATTTAAGTATTTTTTGTTTGTTTGTAAGAAACATTGTTTGTTTTGTTTATTTTCATGAGTTTGGCCGAGCCTCCTGGGCGACGGAAACCGGAGATATATCGCTACAAATATGTGTTTTATGTTGTATATAGTGTAACTTGCATCTGAGTGAACCGAGTTCACTTCTCTGCTCAGTGCTGTAGCTGTAGTCAGTTCTCTGCATAGTTCTATGGGGTGGTTCCCAAAATCACCACGATCTTTTTGCCCACTCTCACAATGCCCACGCTCAGAATGCCCCCGATCAAAATGCCCACGGTTTAAAATGCCCACGATCAAAATGCCCACGATTAAAATGCCCACGGCTCAAAATGCCCACGACTCAAAATGCCCACAATTCAGATGTGGAACACCCGAAATCGAAATCGTCCGAAATGCTGGCGGTTTAAAAATTCCGACAGTTTCCAAATGCCAACAGTTCAAAATGGTCACAGGAGAGGCTAATATCGTCTTGGTTCAAAATGCCGACGGCTGAAACTGTCCACAGGGGAGGCCAACATCATCCTGGGAATGCGGACTACGAGATTACAAGGGGTAGGATTAATCACGGAAAAGGTGTGGAAAGGAATTATTTTATTGTTTCTGAAAGAACGATCCAAAAAGACCAGCAAGTTAAAGCTCTCAAAGAAAAGTTCCAAGGGGGTTCCTTATCAGGCAGAGGCTTCTTCAAGAAAGCACAGCGCTTTTGCGGCAACTAACCACGAGCCAATACATATGTTTCTTGTAAGTATTTTACCAGAATTATATTATAATCTGGATTATACCAGTTCAATCATGATAATTCTGATACTCCGTCTATTATACTCTTCCCGTTGCTCACTCACCCATAATTCAAGTTTACTACGTTCTGACCACCTGAAATAATCCAATCGTGGGCATTCTGAACCGTGGGCATTTTGAGTCGTGGGCATTATGAGTCGTGGGCATTGTGAGTCGTGGCATTGGCGTTATAAATACTCTTTGAGCCCAATTAAAGCTGACTGGGAAACATATATTCAAACAATTCATAAAATGGATATGTCAGCTACGATGCTCTGGCAGCGACATTTCGGCCCTTTTTTGCTCGAACTTCAGGGACAACGTTGGAAAAGGAACGAACCTGCAAAATATAGAAGTGAAGCTTCTACCGACTATTAATATCCTATTCGGGGAAATTACTTTTGAATACCACTGTAGGGAAAAAACTAATGCTGAGATTTAATTTAAAAAAAAACAACTGAAAAATCAAATAATAATAATAATAATTTTATTTTTGCACACTGAAGTTAAAAACAGTGTAGTATGGTACATGAAAGAAAAGGAACAAACACAACGGAATCCGCAATGTCCCCAAACAAAATTGTAAGTTCAGATCAGGAGTCGGTACGATCGTGAGATCCTCGGTGTCGCGATTTGGAACCAGAGGAATGGGAAACGCGAAATAAATCATCGAAAAAACACATTTTTGGCTGGTATAGGCGATGAATATATGAAAACTAAAAAAAAAGATATTTCTGAACTCGTTGCAATTAAGAGGTAGTTAAGTTTCTGTTATTAATAATTACTGATAATAATTATTAATAATGGTGAGTGGTGTTAGGATTTTTCAAAATGAAAAGATACTGCTGTTCCAACAAAAATATTTCTGTGGTAATTGGTTTCTCCCCCATTTCCGCCGCATGTATTATTTGTTCAGTTTCCGAATGTATTCCTACCCTGTAGGACAAAATTGGGAAAAGAAAGAGTGTATTGAAGATGGGTTGTCTGCGAAACGTCCCAATGGAAAAAACTTCCACGTGGCGAAACGTCCCCGTGGCGAAAAGTCTCCATGACAAAACGTCCCCGGCAAAAAATAAAATAAAATAAGAATTGCTTGTTATAGGATTTCCAGGTTTTCACCAGACCCCGCATTCTTTCAAAGCCGAGTAATTTATTACCGCGACATGGGTATAAGGGCGTGGGTCCCCTGGCGAAACGTCTCCGTGGCAAAACGTCCCCGTGACAAAACGCCCCGTGTCAAAACGTTCCCATGACAAAACGTCCCCACGCCAAAACGTCCTCAAGCATAGATTTTTAAGTTCGCCTTGATCTTCAGGTGCATTATCGAGGTAAAACAACTTCAGAGTGCGCATTACAGATGTGGGGACGTTCCTTGTAAACAGGAAAGATCAGACATAGGACCGGTTGCTTCATAAGGCTAACACTCAAAATGCCCACGATCATAATGCCCACGAAAAATGCCAACAACTCAAAATGCCCGCGACTCAAAATGCCAACGACTCAAAATGCCCACGACTCATAATGCCCACGACTCATAATGCCCACGGCTCAAAATGCCCACGGTTCAGAATGCCCACGATTGGATTATTTGAGGTTTTCAGAACGTAGTAAACTTATTTTAAGGGTGAGTGTGCAACGGGAAGAGTATAATAGAGAATGACAGAATGACGATGATCATATGTTGAACTGGTATAATCACAGTTATAACATAATTCTGGTAAAATACTGACAAGAAACATGTGTATTGGCTCGTGGTTTGTTGCCGCAAAAGCGCTGTGGTTTCTTGAGGGAAGCCTCTGCCTGATAAGGAACCCCCTTGGAACTTTTCTTTAAGAGCTTTAACCTGCTGGTCTTTTTGGATCGGTCTTCAAGAACAATAAATAATTCCTTTCAAAACCTTTTCCGTGATTAATCCTACCCCTTGTAATCTCGTAGTCCGCGTTCCCAGGATGATGTTGACCCCCCCCCCCCCCCTGTGGACAGTTTCAGCCGTCGGCATTCTGAACCAAGACGATATTAGCCCCCCATGTGACCATTTTGAACTGTTGGCGTTTGGAAACTGTCGGCGCTTTTAAGCCGCCAGCATTTCGGACGATTTTGATTTCGGGTGTTCCGCATCTGAATTGTAGGCATTTTGAGTGGTGGGCATTTTGAGTCGTGGGCATTTTAATCGTGGGCGTTTTGATCGTGGGCATTTTGAACCGTGGGCATTATGAGCGTGGGCATTGTGAGAGTGGGCAAAAAGATCGTGGTGATTTTGGGAACCACCCCTTCATAAATGTATTGTTTGCAGTCGAAATTTGTAGTGTAACATACCTTGCACTAGACTCGTAACTGATTGGTTCTAGGTCGTTTGAAGCAACATGCACAATCTGAGGAGCACCCTGCACCAATATGCTAGGAGCATGGAGAAGAAATTCTGGAAGCTCCATTAAACAACACAAACAACAACAACCAATGCTCCTGTATGCTCCTCAGAGAATGGGGAAGCCCGCTTTGGGTCAGAGAGTCAAACAAGGAAAATGCAAAAATAAGCGTAGTGCCGTTATGCTGGATAAAAATGACATGGGAAGCGAGGAAACGAAGCGGATGTAACAATTAGTTAGGTAGAGAGACATAGTAAATCTACGCTAGACGGGTTTGATCCTTTAATAAAATCCTTTAATAATAAATATCACCAAATTAAATATCAAACTAAAGCGAGATCAATGAGTGATATCGCAGCGTAAACTAACACACACATTAACCAGTTGAATAAAAGATAAAACAAAAATTGACAGACTACTAAACCTTTGCGCTTTCTTTAAGAAATGGATACAGAAATGGATCAACACTTTGGTTTGTTTCTTGACTATCGGTTAAATGCTGAAGTAGTCAACCCATCGTGGTTTTAAGAAGTTTATATTCCAAGAACATTTTTGTCTGAACTGATGACGTAATCAGTAATCTCATAGGCCTATAGTTATCCCTCAGCGATGAAAAAAAAAAATCTATAACCGGGGACGTTTCGGCAGGGGACGTTTCGCCACAGGGACGTTTTGTCGTGGGGACGTTTTGTCGTGGGGACGTTTTGTCATGGGGACGTTTCGCCAGGGGACGTTTGGAATGGGGACGTTATATCGACAACCCGGAATGAGAGTTGAAGAAAGTAGAACAGTTGAAGAAAGTAGCCTACAGCATTGTCTGGAATTCTTGTGCTCTATCTAACTAATCTCGTTCTTGTTATTTGATTCATACGGGCGGCAAAAAAAGACTAGACTACTGAAGGTTTGTCTAGGCTATATGCACGTATCAAGTTCAGTACGTGGCATGGTAATCTTTGGGGCGAGGGCGCTGGGCGGGTAGGCCAACGTGGGCTTTTGCAAAAGCGATTCGCAAACAACAACAAACAAACAAACATTTCTGGGTTCAGCTGGTAGAATCTGACCGTTAATCAGAGCAAATATACCCTGCGTCATATATGAGTGTATTGACATTGAAAAATCCCACGCTACAGCTTTCCCTCTCATTCGATTTCGGCTCGTCGGGCAAATGTAACTCATTAAAACGAAGCTGTAAAAGGATGATGACCTTACTGGCTTACGCATAAGAAGGCTGGTGACTAATAACAAGAGTTAAATGATACAGGTAACAACCTCGAATTTGCTGACGCTTTTAAATATTTCAGTGTCTTTAGGGAGTTTTTTTGGGGATCCCCAACGTAAGTGGCGGGATATCCATAACTTCGTAAAGTTGTCCGTGGAAGGGGCTGAAGGTGAGGATCCATTGGCCCCATACGTATAGATTTAGGGTGGGGGACGGGTTTCAAATTAAGGGACGAAAAAAATAGTCTTTAAAACCCAATCAGATAGTCGGTTTAGGGGTAGGCCTAAGGAGACATGTTGAATCCTCGGTTGAATCCAATGTCTAAAACTACTTTTCTCGCCGGACAACTAGTTCGTCCAGATCATTACTGCAAAACGGATACATCGGCTGAATTTTATTCAGTTCTATATTATTCAGCTGACGTATTCGTTTTGCACTGTCAAATATGACCCGCAGTCAACTTGGGCTGAAGGAATATTTAGTTCGTACGAAGCTGGCCAAACTCCGAAAATTTGACATAAGAAAAAGTCATCTGAACTTTATTAGTGGTTCGATATGGGGGTAAAAGAAATGCTAAATCCAGTTCTGACACTTGTTTTGTCGGCCGACAACTAATTCGTCCGGATTCGGGTCAAAACTGGAAAGTTAGTAAGCAACATAATTTTTTACGCAAGTCGTTTGGACTTTCGATCCATGGGTAAAAGAACATTCTGAATCTATATCTGGAACTTGTTTTCTCGCTGAACAAGTAGTTCGCCCGGAATCCGGCCTAAACCGGAAACTTGGTAAAAGTTAAGTTCATCCTTACTCTTGTCGATTAGAGGTTCGCATCAGGGGTCTCGTCAGGGGTAAGAACAAACGGCGAATCTGTTTCTTAAAGCACAACTCTTACTAGAAAAAATATTTTCCCTATGAAATGGATCGGAAAAAAACATTTTCGAAAATACCATTACTTTCCATCTGAAATTAGCGATTTTCTTGTTAGCGCCTGTCGAGTATGTCCAGCCTTCCTGCTCTCCGACGCGGCGGCTGAGCGCAAAACATTTGAAAACTGATCGCGCCGTGGTTCAAAAGTGTGAAAACTAAGCAAATAAAAGAAGTAATAAACAAAAGCTTCTCAGATCCTTATGTGTGAAAGATGTCAGCAGACGTTGATGATCCCGGCAAACGTTTAGTTGTGTGACGGGCAAAACTCGGCAAGGCCAAAAAAGCGCTAAAATTCGTAGGCACAAAACGAAACAATGGAGAAAGGTGGGGATTTTAGAAGCTTATAATTCTGTATGGGAGCTAGATATATTATAAAAAGCAGAATAAGCAAGAGGGGTCCTTTAAGTTTATTTTCTTGCTATTAGAGAAATGTAGAGGGCAGGGCCGTATCCATGGGGGTTACGGGGTTAAACCCCCCCCTTAAAATATGCAAAACTAATCGTTTTTTACGGGCTTTAACGTCTGATCTATGCCTTTTCTGTACTTTTTGGTCCGACCCGCGGACACCCCCCCCCTGAAATAACTTCCTGGATACGGACCTGATAGAGACATATATGTTGTATCCACATCCGCGGTTACCCTTTAGCCGTAATTTGTCATAAAACACCATTCGGTATTTTTTACATTTTCTAACGGTTATAGGGGTACAGAGTAATATGCTCACGGGGTCTGGCGAAGACCGGCAATCTGCAGGACCCGATTGTCTGGATCAAGAGGTCCAAATATTCCATTTTGGGCGAGATTTTGGGATCCATCGAAGCCTTTGGTCTTATTTTTTTTGCGAAATGTAACACTAATCAAACGGTCGGCTTACCGAAACGTCCCCATGACAAAACGTCCGCTGGCGAAACGTCCTCGTGGCAAAACGTCCCCGTGACAAAACGTCCCCGTGTCAAAACGTCCCCGTGTCAAAACGTCCCCATGACAAAACGTCCCCACGGCAAAACGTCACCAAGCATTGATTTTAAGTTCGCCTCCATCTTCAGGTGCATTATCGAGGTAAAACAACTTCAAAGTGTGCATTACAAGTGTGGGAACATTCCTTATAAGCAGGAAAGATCGGACATAGGACCGGTTGCTTCATAAATTTATTGTTTGCAGTTAAAATTTGTAGTGTAATATACCTTAGTTGCGTTTTTGCGCATACCATGGTATCTGTTACCACGGTAACTGGATCTGCAATTAGTCGTTTTTGCAGTTACCGTGGTATTTGATATACGGTCCACTGCAAAAACGACTATTACCGAAGTTGCACTTTCCGAAGTCATCCCAAAAGAAAAACTGATATCCAGTTACATCACTATAAGTGCTGAACTTCCTTCTCACCAATTTGACAAAATTTGATGGAAGCGAGACGCGTTTTCCAGATACCACGACCAGATATCACGGTCGGACCGTGATCAACATTTTGGTTTATTTCTTGACTATCGGTTAAAGGACACCTGAACAATGAAACCATACTTGAACACACCATGGAGAATGCATTTACAGACATGGCCAGGGAGAGCATTCTTCTCCTGAGCGTGACGTTTTCAAAATAGGGTTGTTCGTTTCTGGAGGTTTGCACATGCAGATTCCAAGACAAAAAGCGCAATTCATTCAAATCTTGTACAGCGCTGGCCGGATCGTATTGGAATTTCTTCTAGATATACGTTTGGGCTTAACTGGTTAAAAAATATTCCAGAAGAAGGGTTGACTGTAGACATTTATTCATTTCTAAAACTGTTCGGTACTGAAATAAGGACAGATGCAAAATGGAGCAAAAATCATAGCTTGGAAACACTATTTCGTATTTGGACTGGGTTTTCTGCAGGCAATGTTAACGGAAGTCATACAGATAGGGGTGATACTTGGTACTCTTCATTCAGGTGTCCTTTAAATGCTGAAGTAGTCAACCCATCGTGGTTTTAAAAAGTTTATACTCCAAGAACATTTTTTGTCTGAACTGATGACGTAATCAGTAATTTCATAGGCCTAGTTGTCCCCCAGCGATGAAAAAAAAAATTCTATAGCCGGGGACGTTTCGTCATGGGGACGTTTTGATCGGGGACGTTTCGCCAGGGGACGTTTCAAATGGGGACCTTATGTCGACGACCTTGTGGACCAAGCAGTGACACAGAAGAGGCCCAACTGGAGCACCATGCCTTCCAAGAGGCTTAACACAAAGAAGAAGAAAAAGCCACGGCCCACGACAGATAATATGACCTTTCGTCTTCAAATATATTCCGGGAAACACATGGGTAAACTGTCTGAAGTTTGATAATGTTTAACACATAAATGTGTTGTGTATAATGTAAAATATTGATATGTGCGTTGTCTTTCTTCTTTGTTGTTGTTTTTCTTTTTTCTTTCTTGTACTCCGTCACTAGGGCTACACGCCCTCCTTGTTTTTGACGGGTTATAAATAAATTGAATTCAATTGAATTGAATAAAATGTCAGAGACAGCAAAAGGAAATATATAACACAAAATAAGCCAAGATTCCAGATATTTTATTGGTACAACTGAAGTCAAAAACTCAAAACTGATTGCTTCTTTTTCGTTATGGTCGACAGAAGGTTGCTCCTAAAAAGATAAATATCAAATATTCAAACACGGGATAAAAACTGAAACGTCAGCTACGATGCTTTGGCAGCGATATTTCGGCACTTCTTGGCAAGTATAGCGGTAGTGGAGATATTTTGGCGAATACTCCTTGAGCTTCGGCTCGAGGAGTATTTCACTCCCAAAGTTTTTAGAATCAGAAAAGGCTACTGTAGGCCTATGCGAAACCATCGGCATATATTTATACTTAGTAGTAGTAGTAGTAGTAGAACAGTTTTATTGAAGATAAATGTCATATAAAGTTGAGAATGACAGACAGGATAAACATTATTTTTTCCATAGCACAACAAAAACGGGGCTTGCCGAACTCTCTAAGCCTAGCTGGATGGTTCAGGACCGGACTGGAGTCCAAGAGGAAAATGGATATTACTCGCCCATCCTCTTTTTTCCTTACAAACCTTGGCTCGTTAATAGCCCTAAAGATGTTTCTACTACTACCTTACCGCTCGGGCAGCCGCACAAGAACTAACTTCCAGTAAGCCTCTTCGGATTCATCGCAGTAACATATGCCTAACTTTCTACGTCTAGCCAGATGGTTTAGGATCGGAGATGAGTCAACGACCCCCAACCACTCCCTCGTTCACCTTTCTAACGCCCAAACCACAACCCCAACCGCGCAAGACGCTTGAAAATCCTCGTCTGCGAGACATGTTCCCGCCCGAGTTCGAACCCGTTAGACTCAGACCTGCGCGAATGGTTTCGCAGCCCATTCCTAAACTACATCCTGTTTCTGCATCTCATGACCGATACAAAAAAAGCTTCGTACCGTCATTCGTCGAAATGTATAACTCAGCGTAATTCTTGTTTATTTTGTAATTGTTTGACTCCTAGTTTGGATATATGTGTAATGTGACGTCGTTCGATCGAAATGTATAATTCGTCGTAACTTTTGTTTTTGGCAAAGGTATTTGAGTTTTAGTTATGATATAAGTGTAATTGTAAATGATCTCTTACAGTGATTAGAATTGTATATAAGTTTATTATTTACGACAAAATTGTGACAAAGATGCTGATGTTATCATATTTACGACGAAAAATCCAATGTTTTGAAATAAATTGAAACTGAATTGACTGAAATGAACAAGGACCAACTTCCGTTAAGCCTCTTCAGGTTCAGCTTGCATAAGCATAGAAAGACGCCACCGTCTGCGGTGATCCCTGTGACGGCTTCGGCCTTGTTTCTAGGCAGGTGTGGTGGAAAACAGAGAAAAAAGAAAAAATATCTGAACAACTTACCGGTTTTTGTCTGGACCCAGCTAAGGTAGTTGATAAGCTTCGTGTATACTCCTGGGTAGCCGGTCCTTGCGCAACCCACTCCCCATGACACAATGCCAAGGACAGAGACACGAGAGGTCACTGGATCTTGGTAGTTCAAAGGTCCACCGGAGTCTCCCTGCAATGAACATTCATCGATGTTGTTTGGAGAGTTCTCTCATTTCCTCCTCGACATAAACTTGTTGCACGGCCAGAATCAATCCGAAGGATGTAGCAGACTGAAACACTTGCTAACTGCTCGGTTCGTTTTCTGATGGACACTCGCAAATAACACTAGGCAGTAGCGACTTGAAAAAAGGGACACACACTCGAATAGCGGCGACACTAGCAGCGATGTCCCGAGCGTAGTGGGTGGCGCTATTAGTAAGGGTCGTTTCCGATGCCTGGAAAGCATAGGTCGTGGCGCTACTCCCTAGTGTTATTTTGCTCTGGTTTTAACCGACGCTTCTACTTGATTGAGCACGTAATGTCCAGCCGTTTTGAAGCATCAAGAACTTCAATAGTTTAACTATTGAATTCTACTGAATTCTGTCTTGGCGAATATTGTAAACAATGAAAATTTGGTGCAATTATTTGAGATGAAATATGAGCTGCGTTCGCTCTTTTTTCCTACGAACCGTTTCTGGTTTCACTGATACCCTAGTGGTACAAACCGTTTTCGGACCCACCAGTGTTCGGGCTAACCAGAACCTGGTAGGGAGGCAGGGGATTGACCAAAAGGAGGCAGGGAACGGCATGACATAGTGTAGGAGGAACGATCGTACTAAGAAGAGGCAAGAAAAATGAAAGGGCCCTTTCAGGCTTCAGAGTGAGGGGTGGGAACAATGTTTTAACGTGCCGTCTTTTAGGCTCTGTAGTTACGAACTCTCACTTAGGCTACTTGTATACTTCTACTACTTGCTGATATCTTTTTTTTATTACTCATGCCTCCTGCGCCATGCCTTGCCGCGCCGTACCTCTTTTTAGCCAATCCCGGGAGGCAGGTTCTAGACAGAAGTCACCGGTACACAAAAACTGTTAAGTTTGAGAGTACCTGGCGGGTGTCGTTCCGCTCCGTCCTTCCCTTCCTTCAGAATCCGTGCTTAGCGCAACGGTCGGTGTAGCTTAAGTGAGATTCAGAAAGCAGATCCAGGGACAAGAATTATTGAAGGGAAAGGAATATTCCTGAGAACCTAGAAAGAGATAGAACCTGTTAGGCGTACAGTACCTGGCAAGCGTCCTTTCCTGTCGCATAGGTACAGAACATGTTGTCAGTGATGTGAGTTGTCAGATATTTTCGGCATTCGGTGGTGTTCAACATTGGCATGGTAACTTCCAGAAGAACATCGGAGTCGACGCCACCTGAGCTAGTTGTCCCCCAGCCTAAAACCGAAAAGATAATAAATTATTTTGGTCGGCGAAGAAGCAGGAGCCCTTCTCTAGTGAAATTCTTCTTTCTTCAGGATTAGGGACATTAGCCTTATTCTAGCGCAATGCTTCTTCACTTTCTATTGCGACCATTCCTGAAGACGCCAAATTAAATGTGATCGACTAAAAAGAGGCACGGCACGGCACGACATGGTGTAGGAGGCACGAGTAGTAAAAAGAGGCACGAAAAATAAAAGGGCCCTTTCAGGCTTCAGATCGAGGGCAGGAACGTTGTTTTAACGTGCCTTCTTTTAGGTTCTGGAGTTCCGAACTCTCACTCACTTGCCTACTTCTACTATTTGCTTAATCTTTTTACTAATCATGCCATGCCATGCCGTGCCGTGCTTCTTTTTAGTCGATCCCGAATTATGTTGCTTTGTTCGTCGACGAAGTGCATGCATCAGCCTTTTTCTAGTGCAAATCTTCTTTCTTCATAGATGAGGGATATGACCTAGCGCAATTCTTCTACTTTTCTATCGCGACCATTTGCGAGGATTCAATAGTAACGATCAACAAGGAGTGTCTTCCAACCTTCTATAAGTAGCCAGTAGCCACGGTGCTCTCCGGCTGACCAGTAGAAACTGGGCTTTGATTAGCAAACACATCTTGTGATAGTATTTATACCGCACAGTTGGCCGTGTGATATTCTTCGAAAATTATCATACATTATTTGTCATTTCCAACTGTCGTCAGCTGCTTTTTTGAAGGCGTCGACTGGTGGGTTGGCAACGACAAAGTTGGTTCCACGCCTCTAAAACTTTATTTTTTTCCGAACAAACTGAAGTCAGCTTACCAGTAACGGTCGCGCTCTTGGCATTCACGTTCATTCCGACTTGGTTGTACGGAAGGCACGCAGGGCTGACGTAGCTGTTGTATGAGACACGGCTAACAAGATGGAGAAGGGCGATATCGTTGTTCACTGTGCTCGAGTTATACGACTCGTGCATGATGATTTTGTCGACCTGGCAGAGAGCGAATCAAGTTTAAATGAAGCAATATCATTCACTCTCGGTTTGTTGCGACAAACTGTGTTATTTTTCGGTATTTTCAAGCTTTGTGTTCACAGATCTTGCTTGACAAAGAAGCAGAAAGTGTATACAGTTACGCCTGCCAAGAAGACAAGCAGAAAGAAACGAAATGCTGAAACAGCTCGTCCATACCCGCGTTTTCCATTTCCTCCATGCCTTCTCAGCCGAAGGACAACTCCGGCCAAGTGATACAAGTACGTAACTTAAAAAAAATTTGGAGTAGGCGATGAAATTTTGTGAACTGACAGATACTAGGGTCTTGAAGTGACTTATAGAGCTGGTTACTCGAAGACGGGGGAGATGAATGGTACTATAAATTTCTCCTGTACTTTTTTAGGGAGTGTATTTTAACTACTATAGGCTAGTATTTATAATAAATTTTGTAATAATATTAGTTTTACAAACAAGATCAAAAGCCTTTTCAAAATCGAGTGATACTTGGATTATTGACCTATCGGTCGGGTTCAATTTTTCAAATATTGCCTGGAGGCGTCAAGGACTGGGAGACTTTTTTCCAAATTGATACCTTAATTGAAAGTTAGTCTGAGCTACTTTTGGGAGGATGGACTGATATAACCAAAGATGTCAGGCCCTTGAACACAAGAACAGTATGCTACTCACCGTCCTCCAAACTGTCCCAGTCGCAGTAGTCTGGGTCTTGACATGTGCCCCGAGTTGGACCTTAATGTCAGACGCTACATCCCCGTCAACGCAGTGAGATGCGGTCAAAATCCAGTCGGGAGCGATCAAAGTACCTCCACAGAACTGGTAATCTCCGGCGATCTTCCAAAGACCCACTTGCCATGGCCATTCGTTCACACTAGCTTGTGTGCCACCAACTATTCGGTTCTAAAACAATAACAAATCATGCTACAATGCGCTGACATGCCGATGACAATTATTGGTATTTCTGAAATGTTGGCGGACAATCTACCAACTGGGGCTAAAACCAAGGACAATGTTGGGAAGAAATATGGTCCTTATTTTTGTCCGATGTCCGGGAGTCTGGATGGGAGTGTGGTTCACAGTGGTTTGCGAGTGTATAGAGCTGAATGAATTGAGGAAAGAACAGTATGGTGGGTATGAATTTGTCAAAGAGTGGCTGAAAGAATGTTTAACTGTTGCCATGACCCGCCCGCTGTTTAGGAATAAATTTATCTATCTAGCTTATGGTCACTACAGCTAAAAATCTGTTGCACACCTAAATCCTTGCAAACCTATCATACCATAGGATTTTAACCGAAATGCCAGGTGGTGGAACACTATTGTTCGCGGGGACGCTTGAAGGAAAATCGGCATTACATGCTTCTTTCCGATAATTCGAAAATAATTTCCTCCTTTATGACTACTCTCTGAAACCGAGACAAACTTGCCTCTTTCTTGAAGATAGGCGTGCCGTAGGAGACACAAGAGTTGAGCGTGGCACAAGCACAAATTTGGCAATGTCGTTGAGACGCGTTCGATAACATCGTACGAAATCACGCTCCAGGGAATGAAGGTGCGAGCAATCATGGAAGAACTGAAAGGATCTGTACAACAAAGCACAGCGGCTGCACGGGATGCTAGTGTTATACGCCCCCCCCCCCACCTTTAAGTGGTTATTTCTCTATTGAAGATGGTGCTAGGCGTGGCTTAGTATCAAACCAACAAATAACTATAGAAGATCACCACTACCCACCAACCAGATAACAGTCCGAAACGGAGCAACAAAGCTTCTCAAACGTTACATATTATAGCAGTTTCGAATCGACACCGGGCAAAATACAGATGCATGGGAAAGGATTGCCTTACCGCTCCTTTAACTCCGCAGGAGCATGTGGTGCTTGGTGCAGTCGTAGGGGGCAGTGTAGTTGGGACAAGAGTCACTGGAGGCGTTGTAGTCAGTGAGCTCGGCGTGAAAACGGTAACTTCGCATCTGAAGCCATAATTCTGGAATGAAAAGTCGCTTATTCAGATCTCTCCGAACACGTAGGACAGTTGCAAGAGAGGTACTTTAATCAACGCTTCGCCCCTTTGTTAGATAGCATCAATATAAGGTAAGGTAAACGTATCAGCATCAGCCTACACAGGGCTAACTGGCGGTGCTGATCTCTGATTTTCTGCCCTCAGTCAGGAAGTGCAATGGGCGGTTCAGGGCTAGTCATCCTGGTGCTTTCGCACACCCTTCCTGTTACTTTCCCAAGATTTCTCCAGGTGCCCGTTTGAAGCTGGGTGGACTTCGGCTTGTCTTACAGGGTTACACCCCAAACCTGCCCCAAACCAAACGTTAGGCACCACCGAGACTTCAGCCAGCGATCCTTCGCTTACGAGTTTGGCATGCTAACCAGAAGAGGTTGCAGCCTACCCAACGAAAACGGATAGGAGTAGAAAAAGAGTAATTTAACATTGTGAAGTATAGGACTTTCGACATTGAGACGGGTTTATCCATGTTTCATACTATTCTAGGCCTGTAAATAGCTGGAAACAATAATTATTCCCTACTTTTTTCTTGATCGTATAAGTACAGTCTTATAGTCTTACAGTCTTATTCAAACTTTCATTACAAAAACGAATGCTGCTTCGGTGCTTCCTATTATTTGGTATTTGAATGACACGCCATAATCGACAAATATGATTTGAGACTCCGTTATCGTCGGAGAAGGTGCAATCTCTCTCTATTCGGCCATGACGGACAAGACAGCATCAGTATCGTTTAAGCCCTCCTCGTAGCCCCAGTATCTTGACCTGCCAGTCACTAGAATCATTCCTGTCAAGATTAGACACAGTAATCCGGACAGACGGATGGACAACTTTTACAAAGTCACAGGCATCCCATCACTTACGGTTTGGGATACCAAAAAAAAGACGGTGGATGGACGATGAACAGACAGGTGGACCGGACTGATGATATGCGAACTGTCGGCGGATGAAATGAAAACAGTGTAGGTAAACTGACGGGTTGTAGTGTTACTACAAAGAGAGCGTTCTGCCTCCCCCACCAAATATCTGTACTCGCTGCAGAGGCCTTTCAATCAGGCCGTTTTGAAGGCAGGAACACCTACTTACCGAGCTGTAAGCAGCTGCTCCAAAAGTCACAGTCATGAACTGCGTCGTGCTGTTCATCCTCCAGGTGCCAGAGCCGCATGCGTACTTTGCATCTGCCATGTAGCCATCGCCAGTTGGCGAAGCTCCAAGAAAGTCAGTTGCGCAGGATATTCCACTGATGGAGCAGGACAAGGCAAGTCTTGTCCCCATTGGGGAGGAGAGGGTCCACTTGCAGCTTTGGGGTCCGATGTAGTAGTTAGGAAAGGACGGACTGGTGAAGACGCCCGTCTGAGCTGCAAACGTTTTTTATTGTCAGAAGAATTAGAAAAAATATAGCCATTAGCCTATTGTCTGACCTTGTGCTTTGAGTAGACATTCATAAATATCACCTCTATCGGTGTCGTTGTCGGTGAAACAAGAAAAAATAAATATGTACAGTTTCAGAGTTAACGTAAATAAAGTATCTGATTCAATCGTTAAAAGTAACTTGCTTAGGCCTGTCCCATTTTGGACCTCCACAACCTATAACTCTTAGAGAGACCAGACGATCCTCGCCTAACCTGGCGCATATGAATTGTGTGAGTGATCTCCATCTTGCACCAGCTGTTGGGCAAAATGTAGCTATCATTTTTCACATCTTCCGACAAGGCAGCTAAAAGGCTCCAGGTTTCTTTCTTCCTTCGCCATCTTTTGCCGACAAAAAGTTTGCCACCTGCCCAAAGAGGGATAGCTTTTGTTCTGCCGAGAGTCAAACAAAATATTTACAGGAATGTTACCCCCCCCCCCATATGTCTCTCAGCTGTTTCTGCAGTCGATATATTCTGTATAGTAAGGCGAGAGATTCCGGACTTACCCGACAGAAGTGCTGCACTCCCTCCGCAGTACTGCGCATTGGCAGACTGAAGGAGCAACACGGCTGAAACTACAACTAGCATGACACACATACTGCACTGTACCTACATACTACTTCACTTTTCCACAGCGCTTATATGTGTAATGGAAAACCACACACAGCTGGAAACTAATGAATAGCTGCTGATGATTTTCTAAGACGTCAAGTGCGGTTTGTACAGGTGCGACTTCAAAGTCTATGGATTCTGTAGGAAGGAAGCGGCAATCCCTTACCAAAGAATGTACCGGGTCTGATTGAGCATTATAGTTGACTGCGTTAAAAGGATTTGTTAGCTGATTATATTCTGGCGTTATTCGCCTCTTCATGAAATCTTGAAAATTCATGAAAATTTGTACGAAGAAAATCATTAAAAATCAGATACTAGAATCTGTATTTATTTTTATTCAATGTTCTACCTTGTCTGACTTTGTCCAGAAGAGGACCCTTGCCAAGCAGAGTTGAAATATTAGTTGCGTTTTTGCAGATACCATGCTATCTGATAAACGGTCTAAAGGCGTTCTTGCAGTTATCGTGGTATCCGATACCACGCTCAAAAGGCGTTTTAGCAGTTATCGTGGTATCATGATTTTCAACTGGTAACTGATCGTGGTATATCAAAAAGCCACCTCACTATCATCAATTTTGTCAAATTGGGGGGAAAGAAGTTTGAAAGAAGAATTTGACTGGATATCAGTTTTTCTTTTGTGATGACTTCGAAAAGCGCAATCTCGGCAAGTGTCGTTTTTCGCAGAGCTACCGTATATCAGATACCAAATATAACTGCAAAAACGATTAATTGCAGATTCAGTTACCCCTGGTTCACGCTGCTGCGATTCCGCGCAAAATTCTGCGTCACGCGACATACGACACAAATTGTGCGACAAGCAACGCAGGACTTTGCATTTTGTCGCAGTGTCGGATGCGTTGAAATATTTCAAATGACCCGACATAACGCATGCGATTTTTTTAGGGAAAGAAAAGAAAAAACAAGAGCTGGAAGCTCATATGGCACTTGCAAGGCTGGGTCAGAGGATGAAAGTAGGAATTCGTCAATTTGTTGGTTTGTTGTGATCATTTGTAATCAAAGCTCTTGAAGCAAAAAACATGATGAACTCATCGGGAGCACGAAAATGTATATTTTACTCACAACAGTATTGTTTGTACTTTAAGAAAATCACTTGTGAGCAAAACCCTTGGGCAAAAATGATCATGGGCTCATAGGGATCACGAAAATGTGTATTTTGCCAAAAAGTATTTTTTGTACGTTGTGGTTGCGATTAGTACTTTAAGGGATGGTCGGATCTGGGAACTGACAATTTCTAAGCCAATCTTGTCAAGTGTCTGATTTCCAAGCCAAGTTTCATTGTCCTGGCACATCTGGAAGTACCTTGATTCGCGATCACCGGAATTCCGGACCCCCCTCCAACTCCCCCTACAGTGCCCGAACCGGGTTCAGTTCTGTCACTGATGTATCTAGAGCTTCTGCTTGTTCTTCCAACCAAGTTTCGTCCCAATAGCTCACTCTAAGCGTGTCACAAGATTTCGGGTTCTCCCCTCCACCTCTCCCCCCCCAACATTCCGGACTCCCCTCCAACTCCCCCTACAGTGCCCGAACCGGGTCCGGTTCTGTCACTGATGTATCTAGAGCTTCTGCTTGTTCTTCCAACCAAGTTTCGTCCCAATAGCTCACTCTAAGCGTGTCACAAGATTTCGGGTTCTCCCCTCCACCTCCCCCCCCCCAACATTCATCGGATTACATCCGGACTTTAAACAAGACATTTGAGACATGGGGTCTTTCCAAATATCAAATTTCATTAAGATCCGATCACCCGTTCAAAAGTTATACATACCTCAAGATTCAGGATTCTCCCTCCCTCCACTCCCCCCACGATAGTCGGATCAGGGAACTGACTATTTCTAAGCCAATCATGTTAAGTCTCTAATTTTCAAGCCAGTTTTATTGTCCTAGCACGTCTGGAAGTACCTTAACTTGCGATCATCGGAATTTCGGACCCCCCTCCCTCTAACTCCCCCACAGTGCCCGAATCTTGTCCGGTTCTGTCACTTACGTACATAGGTCTTGTGCTTGTTCTTTCCACCAAGTTTCATTCCGATCGCTCCACTCCAAGCGTGTCACAAGTTTTCCGGTTCCCCCCTCCGACCCCCCCCCCCCCCCCACCTTCATCGGATCTGGTCCGGACTTGAAACTGGGCATCCGAGACATGTGATCTTTCTACGTATCAAGTTTCATTATGATCCGATCACCCGTTCGGAAGTTATACATACCTCAAGATTCCGGATTCCCCCTTCCTTCACTCCCCCCACGATGGTCGGATCGGGAAGTTGACTATTTTCAGGTTAATCTGGTCGAGTCCCTGATTTGCCTGCCAAATTTGATTGTCCTAGCACACCTGGAAGTAACTTAACTCCGTATCACCGGAATTCCGGAACCCCCCTTCAACTCCCCCCACAGTGTACGAATCCGGTCCGGGTCTGTCAATGACGTACCTAGGGTATGTGCTTGTTCCTCCCACCAAGTTTCATCCCGATCGCTCCAGTCTAAGCGTGTCACATGATTTCAGATTCCCCCCCCCCACATTAATCGGATTCGATCCGGACCCCAATTGGAGACATCAGAGAAATGACGTCTTTCCAAATATCAAGTTTCATTAAGATCCGATCACCCGTTTGAAAGTTATGCATGCCCCTAAATTCCGGATTCCGGCTCCCCTCCCTCCCCCCACGATGGTCGGATCGGGGAAGTGACTATTTCTAAATTAGTTTGGTCGGGTCCCTGATACGCCTGCCAAGTTTCATCGTCCTAGCACATCTGGAAGTACCCTAACTCGCGATCACCGGACTGACCGACCGACGGAAAAGTGATCGGTATATGGCACTTGGCCGGAAGGCAAGTGCCATAAAAACAAAGATTAGTTATTTTTCCCGACTAAAAATTGCTCCCTTGCCTGACTGTAATCCTAGGATGGCTGACTGCAAAACATCTTCTGAATAGACTTTCATTAACCTGTTCTGAACAAGATGACATATAGGGTTTGACTGAAAATTTCCTAATAAGTGGGTGGGTATCCAGACGGGTAATCTCCCAGCATCTTCAGAGATCGTTTCCTCAAGGGCTTCTTTGTCCTTTGCAGAATAATCTCGACGAAAAATTTCGTTTGCCTTTTGCGTCTGCGTGGTGGTGAGAACGTTCACGTGATTCTGTCGCACGTCGGAACATCAAAGAAAAAATCGTGTCGCATACGAAGGTATGGTATCAGCAAAAACGCAACTTATATTCTTTACGACTAGTTGTTCTTGTCGATGAAGAATCACCGTTTGACCAGCGAAGAGCCAGAAACGTAACAACGAGTTTGAGCCTGAAGAGGACCCTTGCCAAGAAGGGCCGAAATATAGCTCTAATAAAATGTAGCTGACGTATCCATTTTGCACTATCAAATATAACAAACGTTGTTGATTGATTTACACAAGATTTGAATCAATTTAGAGGTTTCGTTTGGGTGACGTTTCTTGTTCTTCCCTCGGCTCACTGGCGCGTTTTAGACTTAATCGTATAAAGTATTGCAAGAAACTGCACGAACAAAAAATTGCTGGAACGAGTCGAAAATCGATTGCAGTGGGATTGCACTGGCTTAAGGGCAGATACCAAGAACCTACGTGATAATGTCAGCCTGACACAATTCTATTCAAAAACATAACACGACCAAACCAAGATTTAATTTAGTCAAATCACAAGTGAACAAAACTTGCGTTAGTCCGTTCCCGAGACAACTTCCCGTTTTCTCGGCACAAAATAGGCACTTACTCGCTTAAAGGGCTCAGCCGTCACAGAACGTTAACATCAAACGCGTAGTAGCCCCAAAGAATGGGGAACGAATACCTAGGGTTTCAACACGGGCAACATAAGCACGCCATGCAACAATGGTTACCTTCGGTTGTGTTCCAACCCCCTATCGGTTATTACTAAAAGTTACCATCCAACCTGCAACATAGCAAATGTGAATATCTTTGTTTCGGTCGTACAACAACCTCTGAGCGCCCTTCTGTTGCAATTGGTTCTTTTTCTATTTTATCGTCCAAGTCGCTGAAATGGCTCGGAATTAGCTTCAAATCCACATTATCTTTAACTTGCTCCTCTATTCTAAAAAGTGTATCAAATTCCATTAGATTTGGTTACCGGCGTTTGGTCCGAAATAGAGGAAAATATTCACGCAAGGCGCTCGGAAGGTTGTATAGTGCTTTTTGCGGCCCATATATTTACAACTGTTGCGGAATTTACCATATCCTAAGGAAAAAAGATGTGAAAAATTTGAGAAGCTGTTTCTTTAAGTACTGTAAATTTCTGATGTATCTTCCAAAATCCTTCCGTAATCGTAAATTGGTTTCGAATTTTAATGTCCAGGATAGTATCAATACACTCCTTCGTTCACATTCAAATTTATTTACCCTCCACAAACATCCTACCTTGTCAGCCCACGAAATTATTGGCCAGTTTTTCAATCCTGAACCCGTTTAATGTGCTTGTCATTGTGTAAAATTCTGTAGGTCTATTTAGTGTGTTGTTAAATTATATGAAAAGAATGTAGTCATGTTTATTTACATTGTCTTGTTTAGTGCTTTAATAAGTGTATTTTCCTTTGTGTATTTACTCATACTCCGCTGTTATCCAAAAAGCGGGTCACAAATAAATAAATAAATAGTTCCAATGCCATTGAGACCCTTGGCATAATTACTACAGGCACCAATTATTTATATCCCGGCAACAGTTACGAATGTTCTGGTATATGGAAGGATAGGAAAGACCACTTCTGACGAGATAACCCTAGTAGGCTACTAATTTAAATCTTAAAATGACTAACTAGTCTTAAAAGTGACCATAGCAGTCGCAACATAATCGCGGACAATCGCAGGAATATCTACTGTTACTACTGTTAAGAGGCTGGAACACACCTATCCTATCTACAATGTGCCAAAAGATCATGGCATTTCAAATTTAGACGTGTTAGAAGATCGTGACCAACGCTGTTTAGCACAGGCAACTGTTGACAATAGAACGGCATGGCATTCTTATGCGTGTACATGTTAACGCGCTAACTCTGAATTATCACTCGAACTGCTTAGGCTTACACCAGCAGCCTAGGGATGAACACCTGTAAGTCGGGTATGGCCTATAATCCCGTTGTCCCTGTCACCTCCTCTGTACACCTCTCATATACACGGCAGAAAACGGGCATAGTCACAGATTGCAGCCTCGAAAAATTGGTATTTTAACTGAGTCTATTCAACAACTTTTAGCACCTTGCCGATCGCAATCGTTTTTCCTGAAAAGATAAACAGAATTAGGCAACGTAAGGTCATTCCCGGGTAAGGATAAGATGCACTTTACTGTCTTACTATGTTGCAGTTTTCTTTGTCTGTCTGTTTGTGAGATGATTCCGCTCTTTGAAGGTGTCTTCAAATTACACTAGGGAGTAGCGCCAAGACCTATGCTTCCATGCATCGAAATCGATCGGAAACGGGCTTTACACAGCCGCCCATTATGCTCGCGACATTTAAAGCTAAACAAACTTGAGGGTTAAAAAAAATCTAGTACAGGTAACAAGCAGTCTGGACACATCGAGGAAACAGGGGTGGTTCGAGCAGCAAAAACAGCAGCCGTGTCCAAAATGAAATCTCAGCAACCTTTTTAGCTCCAATCTACTCTCAAAAAGGAAGTTCACCAATTTAGATATTTAAGACTAAAGTATCTTCAGTTTTGTTCTCACAAGTTTCGTTTTTTCCATCTTGAGCGGCTTTGAGCCTGAAGAGGACCCTTGCTAAGAAGGGCCGAAATATAACTCTAATAAATTTCAGCTTCGCAATCAGCTTGGGCTCAAGCAGTATATATTAAAAACTGCAGTCGGACCGCGAGTGCTTCGGGATTTTCCCTAGACACGCGAGTTAAATGATGAACGAGTGACGAAGGCTCACTGGCCGCTCCCCACTATATACTCTTAATAAAAATTGACTGTTTTGTATTAACACTGTGTCGGAGGGTTTGAGTTGGGGGGGGGGGGGCTTTTGGTACCAGGAGGGTTGGGGTCGCCGTGTTTTTTTTTGCCGGAGCCCGCCTTTTGTGATTAACCCCTTGGACATACTGTAAATAAAAAGTAAACGAAACGAAAGCACATACCTTCATCTCGGAGGGTGAATCTGCCCATCTGGGCAAACTCGTTGAAACTCTCAAGGCAAATCGTCCCGCTCGATTCAAACCTGACAATGGCAATCTGGTCCTGCTTGATAAATCGAGGCTTGCTGGATTTCTCTCCTGTTTTCTTGTCGATGAGACAGATCAAGGCCTTCACTGTAACCTCCTCTGACACGGTATGTATGTGGCAAACGGCAGAAAACCCGGCGCAAATGATGGACTTCAGCTCCAGGATAACAATCTAAAAGAGGGCATCGGTGATGACCGTAACCAATGTATCTAGCGGCAGGGTTGCCACACGTGTGAAATTTTTCGCACCACGAAAGATTAGAAAAAAGTTTTATTTCTTGAAAACAGCTCAGTACAAAAAATTGCGTTTCGACAATGTACTGCATCATATGTGCAAAACTACTCAAATTTATGTATAGATAATTAACTGTGAAGTGAATAGTGAATGTGAGTGAATAGTGATTTATTCGCTCACACTTTCACGGTAACAAAACCAAAATTGGTGAGTACTGTCATGCACAAATTCGTCAACATAACATATACATTTAAAAATACATACAATGGTCAAAGGCTATTCAAAATATCCACAATCTTTGGTATAAAACTATTTTGGTAACGGCTGTGTTTGGCCGCTACTGGTTGGAATATTGGGACCTTCGTAGAGACCGCTCGCTCTCGCCTTTCCCTAACATTGTTGTATGGGGGAGGGAGAAACTCATTGTAGATGGGGTGCGAAATAAGTTTTTTTTACCGATCTCGAGGCATAGGTTCAGTCTCCGTTTCTCCAAGGTATCAATTTTGTACGTGCTTAGAAGAAGGGAGTAGGGTACTTTTGGGCCTTTATGGATATTATGGAGAGCACGTTGTTGTATTCTTTCAATACGGGAGTTTTGATCTGCAGTTAGGCTAAAATGCCACACCGCGAATGCATACTCCATTAATGGTCTTATGAAAGAAGTATAAATCCTGAGGATGTGAAGACTTGGGACATTATGCTTTGATAAAAGCTTCAACATGTACAGGCTTGAGTTTGCCTTACGGAGTATTTCTGCTGTATTATCTTCCCAGTCTAAAGTTTCAGTGATAACTACTCCAAGTAGTTTTAGTTTTTTTACAGCCAAATTCTCAATGAGCTTTGGCTCAAATTGCGGGGGTGATTTTAAAAAAGAAATAGTTAAAACAGCGCTTTTTTCTTGGTTAACTTGCATATCGGACAAAGACGCTTCATTTTGTATGTCTTCAATGATTGCTGTTGCGGAACTTTTAATATGACGGTAGCATACTTCAGTAATACTCAAATCGTCAACATACTTCCACCGATCCGGCATATCCTGTGCAATTTCATTAATCATAACCAAGAATAGCAGAGGTCCTAAAAGAGTACCTTGAGGTACGCCACAAAAAATGGGAACCGGGTCAGAAAAATTACTTTTGTATTTAGTCATTTGTTGTCTTTCGTAAAGAAAACTTGTAATTATTCTAATTATATGAGGGCTAACATTGAATTGACTAGAAAGTTTACCAATTAAAATCTCATGGTTAATGAGATCGAAACCTTTACGAAAATCAATTGCTATCAAATTTATCCATTTTCCTGGTTCTTCAAGATTTTTCAGAATAAAGTCAATTAGTTGTATTAGGTAATGGGAGGTAGAGGATTTAGGTATGTTACCGAATTGACGTGGATCTATTTTTGACAAGATCTCATTTTTCAGCCACGTTGCAACGAAATTTTCGTATATTTTGCTAAACACGGGTGTTAAGGTGATTGGTCGAACCCCGTTGAAGTCGATTTTGCAATCTTTCTTAGGGATTGGAGTAATATATCCAACTTTGCAAATTTTTGGGTACGAACCAGATTTAGTAATAAGGTTAAGAATCTCTGTTAGCGGCGCTGTAAGTTTATCAGGAAAAGCTCTTATCAAATCAATTGGAATGTCTATTGGGGTTATACTAGTATTTTCAGGTGTTTAAGTTTAAGATATACATCCTTCTCTGAGATGAGCGGAATTTGGAGCAGAACTAACTGATTTAAAGCAAAGGAAAATCTTTTAATTCTGTGTAAGTGCTCTAATAGTGCTACACTTGTCAAAAGTGGCACTTTCATGTAACCGTGCTCTCAGCCTCACTTGGCCCCCTTCGCTATGGTAAGAAACACGGAAAGACTAACAATTAGAGGGGGGGAGAAATGGGATGCCACCACACTTAAAAGAAACGCTCAACAACCCACAACTAACCTGTGCGTCGAAGATTCTTCCGGTCTTGCAGGGCTTGCTGGGGTCGCACAATACGAACCCTGGGGAGATGTCTTCTTCTTCAACACCTTTTAACTTAATCTTGACATTTTCGCCGGGTGCTACTTCCTGGACTTCGTCTTCGTCCGACCATAGCTGGTCGATCACAACCAGGGTCTGAAATGGACAGGAGATCAGTATTATCGTACCCCAATTTAGTACGACGGTCCCTAGTCCGTATGTTCTACGGACATGGGTTCTAAAATCCATCAGCCATTTAAGTACATCTGAATGCCTAAACTTATTTTGTCATTTCGAACTCGACGTTTGACTGTTTCCAACTTCTCTGTTTCGCGAGAAGAAGAGGCGAAAGCATTTTTTTTAAAAGAAATTTTAGTAATACAACTAAAAACAAGAGCTGTAAGCTCATATGGCACTTGCATGGGTTGAGATGTAGTGTTTGATCAAACGTACTTTTAAGGTTACTTTTGCGGTTCAGATGCGCACTTTAAGGGAGCTAGAGAAAAAGTATTTTGTTTTAGAACTTGGCTGTAATGATACGCACTTTATAGGCGCTAGAAATTCATCTGTAAGAAAAACTATTGAGACAAAACGATCACAGGCCCTTAGGGATCATTGATATATACCGTTTGGTAAAAAGTTTTTTTTTTCACTTTTCGGTTAAAATGTGCACTTTCAGGGAGCTAGAACTTCATTTGTAAGCAAAACCCTTGAGGCAAAAATGATAATGGGCTCATGGGGATCATGAAAATTTATAATTTGCTTAAAAGTATTTTCCTAACTTTGCGGTCAAGATTGGTACTTTAAGGAATGTCGGATTTGGAAAGTGGCGATTTCTGAGCCAATCTTGTCGAATCTCTAATATTCCAGCCCAGTTTCGGTTTATGATCAGAAGTTTCATTTCTAGAATTCGAGCCTGAAAACCTTGGAGAAATGGAAACCAAAACCGTAATATCTAGGGTCCAAACTTACCCTGTTCGGCATCAAAAGGAGTTTGGATCCAATTCTGGCCATGCCTGCCTCCACTTTCCCCAAAACGACGGTACCCATGTCCTTGTAACGGTCGACAATAGGCATCACAAACGGAGCTTCTCTCATACGGCTGATGGCAGGCATATCATTGATGAAAGTGATGAAGGGTGGACCGCTACAAGACAACATATGATCTATGATGGAAAACGGGAAGCTACTTTGTTAATTAGACACAGCAATGCTGAGCGACACCGGATACAATTATGGCGGTTTGACAGAAAGAAAAGAAATCACCGGCATATATATATATATATTTATATATATATATTATATCTATATTTAAAACATATTAAGCCATATACAGAACAATCTCCAACAACAACAAGAGCTGTAAGCTCATATGGCACTTGCAAGGGTTGAGATGTATTATTTGATCAAAAGTAATTTTCGACTGTGCGGTTCAGATGCGCACTTTAAGGGAGCTAGAGAAAAAGTATTTTATCGTTGAACTTGGCTGTAATGATGCGCACTTTAAAGGCACTAGAAATTCATCTGTAAGGAAGACCCTTGATGCAAAAACAATAGCAGGCTCTTAGGGATCATTGATATATACGTATGATCAAAAGTATTTTTTTTCCACTAATGCGGGTAAAATGCGCACTTTAAGGGTGCAAGAAATTATTTTTTTTTGCATAACCCTTGTGGGACAACTGATCATGGGTTGAGATGTATCGTTTGACAAAAAGTACTTTTCGACCTTGCGGTTAAGATGCACACTTTAAGGGAGCTAGAACTTCATTTGTAAGCAAAACCCTTGAGGCAAAAATGATCATGAGCTTATGGGGATGATGGAAATGCATATTTTGCTTAAAAGTATTTTTCTTAATTTGCTGTCATGATTGGTACTTTAAGGAATGGTCGGATTTGAAAAGTGGCGATTTCTAAGCCAATCTTGTCGAATTTCTAATATTCCAGCCAAATTTCATCGTCCTAGCACATCTGGAAGTACCTTAACTCGCGATCACCGGAATTCCGGACCCGCCCCTCAAACTCCCCCCACAGTCGCCGGAGCCAATCCAGTTCAGTTTTGGACTTGTTTGTTATTCCCACAAAGTTCCATCCCGAACTCTCCAGTCCAATCCGGTCACGTATTCCCCCCCCCCCCAATTGTTGTCGGATCCGGTCCGGACATGAAAAAGATCCCCACATGCACGCCCTCTGTTCAGTTATTAAATTTCACTCGAATCCGATCACCCGTTCCAAAGTTACGCATGGTTAAATATACGGATTCCCCCTCCCTCCGATCCCCTCACGACTATCGGATCGAGTGAATTTTTATTTACAAGTCAGTTTGATCGGGTCCCTGATACGCCTCCCAAGGAGTCCCAAGTTTCGTCGTGAAAATCCCAAAAACCGTCATCACCAGAATTCCGGGAAACTCCCCTCCACTTCCCCCCCCCCCCAAGTGTCCGGGTCCAGTCCAAACGTGTAAACGATTTATCTGGAGCAGATTCTTGTTCTTCCCAGCAAGTTTTACTCCGATCCCTCCATTATAACCGTTTCTCGAGATTTCCGGTCTTCCCCCACCCCAACTCCCCCATAGCTGTCGAATCCGGTTCGGACTTCAAATGGAACATCAGAGATATGTCATTCATTCAGGTATTAAGTTTCGTCCCAATCCGATCACCCGTTCGAAAGTTACACAACACTCAATTTTCCATATTCCCCCGCACTGCACCACATATACAAACCCCTTTGACCCTCGAATGCACTAGCTCTTTCCAATGTTAACAGAGTGATCCGGTGCAAAGAGTGACGTCACGCCGCGCGCAGACCTACTAGTGTGTAGAAAGGGGTAGGGGTTTTACAAAAACTACTAAATTCTCAGGATTCCCCCGCCCTCTACTCCCTCCACGGTGGTCGGATCGAGGAAGTGACTATTTGAAAGTTAGTTTGGTCGGGTCCCTGATATGCCTGCCAAGTTTCATCGTCCTAGCACATCTGCAAGTACCCGAACTCGCGATCACCGGACTGACCGACCGACCGACAGACCGACCGACGGAAAAGTGATCGGTTCGAAAGTTACACAAGTATTCATTCAGCACTCGTGCCGTGAGCATCGAAAGGATTATTTGCCCGTATTGCCGTGAGCATCGAAAGGATCTGCAATGAGCGGATACAACTACCTGTATTCGCCCGTATTGAACTTTGTGGAAACCAGTTTAAGACAAAGTGATATTACCAAAGACGCTATAGTCAGCACAGGTGCGAAGTTTTTCGGTAAAGATTTAATCCGTTCTGGTCATACGATACTCAATGATTTAGTTCGTGATCTTGACGAACAGCTCGTCAAAGACAGGCGAACTCAAACAACTTCCGATGTATTTATGTCTGATATTTACGAACTATTGAAAGTGGCCTCAAATATTCCCGACTTTAAGACACGTTTCACTATTTGGAAAATAGCCGAAGTGCCTAGGATCCCTCATGACGTCTTGACGTCAATGACCGTGAGGATCAATGACTGCACTGACAAGATCGAGGATTTAATTGAGCAGTGCAAAGCATCCCTACCGGAGTCACCTGCCTGGCCCAAGTTAGTGCACGCAAAGCCTGAGATTCCAGTTTTCATAAGCAACGTACCAGCTGAATGCCTTGAATCCTGTAGTAAGCAGAAAGACTTCATCGAACGTAACGGAGCCTCCGGGCATGTCCGTAAAATCGTTCAAAGGAAAGGTGGTCTTATAGCCTACGTTGACTCGGACGAATCGGCGAAATGTTTAAGTGAATCTGTTAACAAGGTTCCAGACGTGAAAGCTTTTTACCGAGTTCAAAAATTCGTAGCAGTTGCAAAATTTGTTCCTACGGGCACTTCAAAGGATGATATAATCGTTGACAACCCAAGTATCATGGATATCCATCGTTACGGTACGTCTACTACTGTTAAGCTGTTCTTTAAGGACTCTATGTCTCGTGACCAAGCCTTGAAAAACGGGATTTTTGTGGACTACAATCATTTCAATGTCGATCCCTATGTTTCCCCACCGCGACGATGTTTCAACTGTCAGTCTTTCAGCCACATCGCCAAAGACTGTACTAGTCAACCTATATGCCCCAAATGTGCTGGTGCCCATGTCGCTACCCGAGAATCACCGTGCCCTAACGCGACTGTGAAATGCGCGCTATGCCCCGATGGCAAAAACGCGCACCCGAGCTATAGTATGAACTGTCCGGCAGTCAAAGACGCGCTAAAGAACATTGTGGCTCAAAGGAGAGTAACAACCTCCTCATGAACTGTGTCTCGATCTTTTGTCGTAACATTTACGGGCACAATGCTAGAAAATTGGACTATATCGCTGAAACGTGCAACAAATATGATGTTGTGTGCCTCCAAGAGCACCTTTTAACGCCGGAACACTACGGTTTGCTCCAGATTGATGCTGAGAAAGAACTTTTTATCCACGAAGCGACACGTCGTTATTCTCGGGGTAGGCCCTCGGGAGGAACAGCTATTATCGCTAGTAAAGTGTTGGGTTTTCAAAAAGTTGAGTCTTGCGAATACTATATCGCCGTTGAGATTCCAGGCGCTAACGGATTTGTTCTGGTGAATGTTTATCTCCCCACCAATATGAACACGGTGCCTTCTGAAAAACGATATTCCCAGGCTTGCACGAAACTATCGCGATTTCTGAACAAACTTGGGGATCGGCGTATAGTCGTATGTGGCGACTTACAATGCGACATCTCTGGCATTGCCTCTAGCAAATTTGCAGAAATACTGATGTCCAGTGTACCAGACGATCTAGCCGTCTGTACCAAAGACGGCTCTTACACCTACATCCATAACTCCGGAAGTGTAACAAACATTGACCATGTACTCGCCAATCATAACCTTACGGTTCCCATTTACGTTGATTCTGAGCATAACATTAGTGACCACCTTGGATTGCGATTTAAAGTTTCATTCGTGAAGGTAGCTAGGTCAACAACCAGCAAGTTTTACACTAAAACTGAATGGAAAAAAATTAATCGAGATCTGTATCAAGCTAAGTGTGATGAAGTTCTACATAAAATCAAAGTCCCGTACCATTTACTGAAACATGGTTCGTCTGATACCCTAGCTTTGGATCTGTATTGTTGTGAGATAGTCCACGCCATGAAAGTGGCGCAGTCAGCAGCCGTTCCTGAAGCACGAATTCGTGTAGGGACCCGCAAGCCGGGTTGGAATAAAGATCCTCATGTGAAAGATGCAAAACACAGATCAAAGTTTTGGTACAAAGTTTGGCGTGAGTGCGACAGACCTCGCTCTGGTCCCGTCTTCACTTCATTTCGAGCTTCTAAAAAAGTGTACAATCAAGCAGTTGACAAATTAAAGCTTGCGCAAGCCGAGGAGGCTTCTGTGCAAGCTCTTCGTTCGCCTAATAATATGTGGAAGTCTTTCAAGCAGAATAATAAGTGCCGGCAGTCAAATAATTTACCCGAAGAGAAGTGGGTTGAGCATTACAAATCTGTTTTTGAGTCAAAAAACGTAGTTCTGGAAGACAAGTGTAGGCCCGAGCTTGAAAATAGGCTAAAGTTTTTAATGTCAAAAAGAAATTATTTTGTTGTGAAGCAAAATGTCGTGCGGCATATTACTCGGAAGCTGAAGACCGGTAAAGCGCCCGGTATAGATGGAATTGTTAGCGAACACCTTCGTAATGCGTCGTCACTACTCCTAGAGCACATCACTTTGCTCCTCCAGATGTGTATTGATTCGGGAGCGGTCCCTAAGTTATTTTGTAGCGGTGTTGTTTCGAACATTTTGAAAAAAGGGAAAAACCCCAATTTTTGCGCTAGTTACCGCCCCATTACAGTGTCGGGAACGTTAAGTAAGGTTTTAGAACGCATACTACTTTCTGAAATGGTGCTTAAATGTAAAGTTGGAGAACGCCAGTTCGGTTTTCGTAAAAGAATGGGTTGTGCGTTTGTGCACAGGCTAATGAACAAAATCATGGCAAAAGCTCACGCTCGAAATCTGCCGTTATTTTTATGTAGTGTCGATATCTCCGCCGCTTTTGATTCTGTTGTGCATTCTCAGCTTTTCCTAACACTCCTGGACCAAGGAGTTAACCCTTATATAGTAGCCCTTTTGTCGTATTGGTACTCGTATAGTTCAGTTCGTGTGAAACTGTCGAATGGAGGTTTATCGTCGCCTATACGCCTCTTAAAAGGTGTAAGACAGGGTTCGGTTCTGAGTCCCCTGCTTTTTAACACTCTGATCCACACTACTACAAAGAGAATAACCGGAGGATTTGTATTTGAATTTTTTGACCTGAGCCTTATATGCTATGCCGATGATTTACTTATGATAAGCAGTGATGTACACACGCTTCAAATGAATCTTGAGTTACTTGTAGAAGGGTATAAATCTGTTGGGTTGTCGGTCAATGCTCTTAAGACGGAGTTCCTCATTTACGAGCCGTCCCGTATGTGCGGGTTACACAGCAGTGTTGTCGTAATTGTAGACGGCCATGTTGTACGTCCAAGTCAATCTCTGAAGTACCTTGGTGTAACATATGGAACTAATATAAAAAACAGCCGAACAATGATAGTTGATAGCGTTACAACGGGCTTAAGGGTAAGTTACGCTAAAGTGGCTTCACTGAAATTCAGTCTAAATAGAAAAGTTTTGTCACGTCTTTATTCTGCAGTCGCTTTACCAGTTATTTATTACGTTTCGCCAATGTGGAATGGGCTATCTAATACAGAGAAACTTAAGATTAGATCAGCTTTCTTCAAGTACCTGAAGTTCCTCCTCCGACTCCCTCTTTACACCAGAAATACATACCTGGAGAACGAGTATAAATTATGCAATATTTTAACTCAGCTGCCCGAGCTTGAAGATCATGCTCGCTTAAAAGCTCTAAGCGGTCTTCCTGAATGTGTATGTACATATTTGATCTACTGTGCCGTTTGCTGAATGTTCGATTTTTAGTGTTTTGTATATACGTTAATATGAAGTTTCTTGTTAGTTTTTTTTTTTTTTCTCGTTGTTTATTTACTCCGCCCATTCTTCTTTTGTTGTTTGGCGGGCTATAAATAAAATTCATTCAATTCATTCATTCATATGGCACTTGAGCGAAGCTGCAAGTGCCATAAAAACAACATAGAAAACACGTAGGCTTCGATCCTTTGCTGGTGATCTATTATAATACGAATACGTCAAGGGTTTGATCAAGAAATTTGTAACTCTGCATTTTCGCCGGATTCCCGTTGAACTATTTCTCGGATGAGAAATCGAAGCAAACAGCAACTCTTCCTACGCTTGTGCTTGACCAAGACATATTTGGTTCTACAACCAGTCTGAACTAATCACCGTTACCGAAAACCATTATAACACATATTAGCTGGCATATACGCTGACAAAACAGTGATGACACTACAGTGTTGAACTTTACCACGAATTTCAGCTTATATCGTAGAGAGGAACAATGGCAATCAATTTTCTCCATATCCTGCTAATTCTTCTACCCAATTCTTACATAGTTTCATCCCATCATTTATTTCTGGTCATATACTGCAAGTGCGCATTAGTTAATTCGTTTCGTTTCTGTGTATTTCGTAAATATTTTATTCCTCTTCTAGCTTTAAGCTATTTGGAAAATAAATTTGATTGATTGATTGATTTCTGAGCTGACGAATAAAATCTGACGCTACAGTATTAAACCTAATAGCTGGCTCGAAGTGGCACGGCAGCTGACGGATTGCTGACGCGTCAATCCTGTGAACTTGGGAATCTCCGACTTTCACTTATGTTGGGTCTTCACCTTCCGGAATCTCGGTTCCCAGATTTTCCGAGATTTTTTTTGAATTTCTTCTGCGATATACTTAAAAATTCCGGAAATCTGGAAGTTCAAAAGCCCCCTTTTTCCGGATTATTTTGATATACTTTCGGACCGGTTCATATTCCAGATGCAATTTACAGAAGAAGTCAAAGAATAATCTGGAAGCCCAGATTCCGGAAGTTCCGGGAGGTGAAGACCTGACCTTACAGCGTTTCGTTAGACCAATCCCAATTCCCAATATACGCCGACCCCCCGGGGAGTGTTCTCCACCAACTCACTCATCCGACCGATACCTTAAATCATTTGTGCCATACTTCGTGAAATTTTATAATCAGCTGCAGTGACATTTTGTAAATGTATCATTTAACTGTATATATAATTGAGTGTCTAAATTTGTTGACAATCCTACGCTATTTTTGTGAACACATACATATTAAGGAAATAAACATTGACTGATTGATTCCGGTGTAATTAGATAACCTCCTCAATAAGGATCATCGTGACAAGGATCATGAGTAGTTGGGGTACTCACTGATTCATATGTGAATCGAATGAATTCCAGACTCCCCGAGCCGAGTCACCATGCACAAAGACGACAGGTCACGGGCAAAAGGGGTTTACAGAGGGGTTCACTGCTTATGAAAAGCGAAATCATGATTAGAATTTACTTACGAGTACCACGGGCAGACAACTGAGTCCACGGGGTCTTTCAAGCCCGACCCGGTTAGACCAGAGCAAGGCATGAACGTGATATCTTTTGCTGGGTTAAAGCCAACTTTCTTAAGGTAGGGGATCAGCTTCTCCTTGCATTCGTTGTATCTGAAAGTAGAGCGATTTTAATGCTTTAACTCGATTTTCTGAATTCCTACTTTACGATCACTTGCGGTGGATGCAGGCTCGACCTGGTTATTACAGAAACAGATTTCGTTTCACAAATTTATGGTGACACACGAAGTCTATGCGATGAGCCTATGAGCCCGCAATGAGCCACAAGCAAATTTACCGAAACTTGTATAGATGCGAAGGAGGCTTTTCCCGAGGTGATCAGAAGATGAGCGTGAGTGGGATTTTCCGGGTTTCCAAATGGTTGTGTGGAGTTTCAAATTATTGATACTGTCAACGACGAATAAATGTTAATGGCCTTTGGGCTTTGAAGGTCAGGCGAAGAGGTGTACCGTAGAAGGTGTGTTAGTGAAACGGTTAAGTGAACTCAGTCTGGTCGCGGAGATCTTCTAAAAGGTTTAGTAACTCTTGTGACCTTCGGCGGGATATCAATGAATAGTTAATGAGCAATGGCGACCTTGCTTTCAAGATTGAATTGTGTTCAAGTAATTTGTGCATAACGTTGGCTACCGTGACGATTCTGAAGAAAACAGAGGGTTATGAAGCCCGCTTCTCTCTGGCGATTCAAGTGGTTTGCCAACGTTGTCCATAAGCCTCTCGGTAGGGAAACGGATAAGCGTGTTGGATCATGTTAACCCCAAGGTCTCTGGTTCGACTCAAGCCACGAGTGGTATTTTTGTCTTTCAGTTCACTACCACGATGTATTATCAATCTTTGTTCGCACGATAGTCTCGTCGAACTTCGAAACTCCTTCATAAAACACAACTCTTGATTATTTTATTTTCTCTGTTTTTTTTTCACACTGGCAGATAACGCGGTAACGGGACCTTTTGACAAAAAAAAGAGATCCCTGAAACAAAAAAGAACATATGGACGTATACCTATCCTCGCTCCAATGCACGGTCGGGTCATCCATCTTATTAATTAAAACGACTAAGTGTTTAACTCCAGCTGTCTTGGCAAGCATAGCATGCTCTCGGGTCTGTCCTCCTCGTTCAAATCCTGTTTCGAACTCTCCTTTCCTAGCTGAGATTACGAGGACGGCCAGATCAGCCTAAAAGCAAGAAGTCAGTTAGCCTACTACAACGTTTTTGATGGTAGAAAAAAGCCGGGCGCTTCCCTGCCCCTAAACAAGGTTTACAGTTTCACGATCAGGTCTTTCAAGCTATGGGCGTTTTACAACAATTTTTATAAACATCGCCGTTTCAGCTGCGAAATAGTTAATACAAATATCGGTCAACCCTTAAATTTTTAGCTACCAGGCTCAGGAACTAGGTAGCTCTCATTCTTATTTCATGGACATCCTGTCCGCTATCCTGTCAGCTTTATCTGGAATTACAAAAGCCACCAGCATTTCCTGTTTCAGCGGGTCAATTTACTCATTGTCTACCACACAATTTTATCTGGCATTTTGTTTTTACGCCGGTCAATTCAGTAATACGGTCATGTCGATGGCCCGATGGGTTGTTTTTGCGTCATAATAGTAATGAGCCATCCTAAAAAATTTAAAGCAGACTACAAAGCTCAGAATCACCGCGGGTTCTTGAGTTTTCACGACGCCATATCCCCGCAAATGGGTAAAAAAGGTTTACCTGAGAGGCACCGCCAATCATGTTGGGGACAAAGCTTTTGTGGCCAGGGGCATCCAGGATTGTAAAGTTCTTGCTTTCTGTCTCAAACGCTGCTTTACCAACTTCTACGGTTTTTCCTTTGTCTCTCTCTAAAAACAAAATATTATTGGTGGCAGCATTAACAAGCGAAATTCTCTACAAGAGGTATGTTCTCCCCCACTTCACTTTTGAATCATGTTGGACAAGGGAACAAATTCTGAATTAGGCGAGTTTTCTGGAGGAGCTTAGGTGGTACTTCAGTCTACCGAAGATTCAGTACCGTTTCAGGTAGCCTAAGCCCGAAATACTTGTTTGTACTTTAATGACTTTTAGGATGAAATCGGCTATCTTTAGTCCCTCTCCAGACCCACTGCATCGGACGACAAACACAGCAAAATTCAAACCAGTCTTCTGACCAATAAGCATCTCAAAAAATTTGGTAGAGCTTCATCCGTCGCATAAAGAGACAGACAGCGCAAGCATCAAATTAACGTAATAAATAGGTATTAAGACTGTGAAATGCAGATTCTCGGGATCAAGAATGGACGGAAAGATTACGGAAAGTAGAGTTAATTAACAGCATAAGTACGACGGATACCCTTAAGCGTTTTCCCACAGTTTTCATACTACTAGTTTGCACTTCCTATTCCAAATCTTAATTAAAACTATCCCCCTGTCTTTTATTCTGTCCACTTTCAAGGAATCTAAAATTTAAGAATGAGTTTTAGAGAATTTTAGAAGAAGAAAATGAAAAGATGGGTTAAAAGACATTGTCAAAGTACACTCTTTGTTAAAACAAGAGCTGTAAGCTCATATGGCACTTGCATGGGTTGAGATGTATGGTTTGATCAAAAGTAGGCTACTTTTAAGGTTACCTTTGTGGTCCAGATGTGCACGTTAAGGAAGCTAGAGAAAAAGTGTTTTATTTTTGAACTTGGCTGTAATGATGCGCACTCTAAAGGCGTAGAAATTCATCTGTAAGAAAAACTATTGAGAAAAAAAACGATCACAGGCCCTTAGGGATCATTGTTAAATACCGTTTGGTCAAAAGTATTTTTTTTACAATGTTCGGTTAAAATGCGCACTTTAAGGGTGATAGAAATAAATTTTAAGCAAAACAATTGTGGCAAAAATCATCGTGGGTTGAGATGTATCGTTCGATAAAAAAAAATGTACTTTTCGACCTGGCGGTTCAGATCCGCACTTTAAGGGAGCTAGAACTACATTTGTAAGCAAAACCCGTGAGGCAAAAATGATAATGGGCTCATGGAGACCATGAAAATGTATATTTTTCTTAAAAGTATATTTCTGAATTTGCAGTCAAGATTGGTACTTCAAGGAATGGTCGGATTTGGAAAGTGGCGGTTTCTAAGCCAATCTTGCCGAATCTCTAATATTCCAGCCAAGTTTCATCGTCCTAGCACATATGGAAGAACCTTAAATCGCGATCACCGGAATTCCGGCCCCTCCTCAAACTCCCCACAGTCGCCGACGTCAATCCGGATCTGTAAGTGATTTATCCAGAGCATCTGTTTGTTATTCCCTCAAAGTTCCATCCCGATCTCACCAGTCTAAGCCGGTACGTATTTACCCCCCCCCCCCCTCCTAATTGTTGTCGGATCCGGACATGACAAAGATCACCAGAGACATGTTCTTTGTTCAACCATAAATTTCACTCAAATCCGATCAACCGTTCCAAAGTTACGCATGACTCAATATTCCGGATTCCCCCTCCCGCTACTCCCCCACGACTATCGGAGCATGAACATTTTTATTTATAAGTCAGTTTGATCGGGCCCCTGATACGCCTCCCAAGTTTCGTCGTGAAAATCCCCAAAACCGCCATTACCGGAATTCCGGGAAACTCCCCTCCACCCCCCCTTCCCAGTGTCCGGATCCAGTCCAAATGTATAAACGATTTATTTTGGAGCAGATGCTTGTTCTTTCCAGCAAGTTTCACTCCGATCCCTCGATTCTTACCGTTTCTAGAGATTTCCGGTCTCCCCCCCCCAACTCCCCCATAGCTGTCAAATCCGGTCAGGGGGGAAATCAGAGGTATGTCATTTATTCAGTCATTAAGTTTCATTCCAATCCGATCACCCGTTCGAAAGTTACACACTACTCCAATTTTCCGGATTCCCCAGCCCTCCACTCCCCGCCAGGTGGTCGGATTGGGAAACTGATTATTTCCAGGCTAGTCCGGTCGGGTCCCTGATGCTCCTGCCAAGTTTCATCGTCCCAGCACATCTGGAAGTACCCCAACTCGAAAAAGTGTAACAAAAACTACTCAATTTTCAGAATTCCCCGGCCCACCACTCCCCCCCAGATGGTCGGATCGGGAAATTGATTATTTCCAGGTTAGTTATATCGGGTCCCTGATTTTCCTGCCAAGTTTCATCGTCCTAGCTCATCTGGAAGTACCCTAACTCGAAAAAGTGTGACAAAAAACCGGACCGACCGATGGACCGACAGATGGAATTGCGATCGGTATATGGCACTTGAGCCAGAGGCTGCAAGTGCTATAAAAACAAGAGCTAGAAGCTAATATGGCACTTGAAAGGCTAGTTCAGAAGACGAAACAATTTGTATTTCGTGGGTTTGTTCTGATCATTTGTAAGCAAAACCCTTGCGATAAGAATCATCACGGACTTGGAAAACGCGAGAATGAGTTTCATCGTCCTAGCACATCTGGACGTACCTTAAATCGCCATCACCCGAATTCCGGACTCCCCCCCCCCCCAAAGTGCCCAGAGCAAATCCGGTTCTGTAAATGATTTATCCAGAGCATCTGTTTGTTATTCCTACAAAGTTCCATCCCGATCTCTCCAGTCTAAGCCGGTCACGTATTTTTCGGTCACCCCCTCCCAATAGTTGTCGGAACCGGTCCGGACAAGAAAAACATCACCAGAGACATGTCCTCTGTTCAATTACTAAATTTCGCTCGAATCCGATCACCCGTTCCAAAGTTACGCATGACTGAATATTCCAGATTCCCCCTCCCTTTACTTCCCCCACGATTATCGGATCGAGGAATTTTTTATTTCCAAGTCTGTTTGATCGGGTCCCTGATATGTCTGCCAAGTTTCGTCGTGAGAATCCCCAAAACCGCCATCACCGGAATTACGGGAAACCCCCTTCCACCCCCAAGTGTCCGGATCCAGTCCAATTGTGTAAACGATTTATCTAGAGCACATGCTTGTTCTCCCCAACAAGTTTCACTCCGATCCCTCCATTATAAACGTTTCTCGAGATTTCCGGTCCCCCCCCCCCCCCCAACTCTCCCACAGCTGTCGAACCCGGTCCGGGCTTCAAATGGGACATCAGATATATTTAATCTATTCAATTATTAAGTTTCATTCCAATCCGATCACCCGTTCCAAAATTAGACAGTACTCAATTTTTCGGATTCAACCGCCCTCCACCTCCATCCCCCCCCCCCCCCCAGATGGTCTGACAGGGAAACTGATTATTTCCAAGTTAGTTTAATTGGGACTCTGCCAAGCCAAGTGTCTCGTGCCAAGTTTCGAAACTCGTGCCAAGTTTCAACGTCCTAGCACATCTGGAAGTACCCTAACTCGAAAAAGTGTGACAGACCGCCGGACAGACGGACCGACTGACGGAACTGCGATCGGTGTACGGCACTTGAGCCAGAGGCTGCAACTGCCATAAAAAAAGGTCAAAAAATGGTGGGGCACACTACAAAATACACCTTGGGTTGAGGCACACTGTCAAATAAACCTCGGGGTTGGGGCACACTAAAAATACCTCTTTTGGTTTACAATAAACAAAAGCCTAAGGATGAAAAGCGAATTCGGGAATTTTCTGACACATTTTACGGATCTATTCTCCTATATTCTCGTTTACTCTTTGTCTCAAGTCAGACTCACATTCGTAGTGCTTCCCCTTTGATCCAAAACTAAAGGGGAACTAATCCAAGCAGTCTTCTAAAGACGCTATGGTGATCCCTGGGATGCCTCCACTGTTCATCTTATCATATTAGGCTACGGTAGTGTAGCCTATGTTAAACACATAGGTCAACTGAAGCAATAATTTAATGTTACAAAAAATGTGGGGTCAAGAAATTAAAGTATAAGTGAGTTTGCCGCGAAGTCAAATGAAGATCATGTTTTTGCTGATGTCAGTCATCCCGCAGTCTAACGGTTTTGTTTTTGAAAGACTAAATTTCTGAAACACAACAGCTAGATAGGTCCACAAAGGTAACAGCAGCTGCATAGGACTTGGCTGAGAGGACTCGACCTACCTTCAAGGTTGGTATCCAAGGCCCATGAGAGATACCAGGATTCTCTGTTCTTTTCTTTGGCTTCCTTTTCATACTTCTCCAAAGTTCTCTTATCAACCTGTCCAGTTAAATATAGGATCTGGCCACCAATGGTTGATTTACCAGCATCTATGAAAAAAAAAAATATTTAGTGTTTGCGGTAGTCCACTTGGCCTACTGCAAATGAAAAAGGCAACTTCAGATGAGAAGATGACATGAACATTATGGTCCAAATAGGTTTGATGAATTCAAATATGATATTGCTTACCAACGTGGCCAATAAACACAATGTTTACATGTTCTTTCTTTGGTCCGCTGTCAATGACACCCAAGGGTTTCTTCTTAATTTTCTCTGAGTCTTCATCTTGGGTTTCACTGCTGTCTTCATCTGCATCTATGCTCTCAGATTCATCACCACCTGGCTCAGCAGGAGAGGTTATTGCAGCTGCAGAAGGGTTTTCTATTGCTGGGGATTCGGGGTCAACTGCCTCTTCCCAGTCTTCCATTGGTTCTTCAGAAGCTGGGGATATGGCATCCTTAATTCCTACAAAGCAGAGAAAATGAAACATCTGGCAGCAGCCTATAGGATACACTTCTCATTATCTCCCTGTCTCTCTTTCCTTTTTGAAATTTTGAATACATAGTAGTCATAGTACCTACTATTGTCATTTGTGATCTTTTTGATATTTGCAATAATATCAGCTCTTCTATTCTGTTTTCTTTTAGTACGATTCTCCCACCTAAAATTCTTTCCAACTACTGTCGACAGGTGTTGAACCTTTTATATTACAACTAACTTTGGAATCAAATTCCGATGCAACTCTGGCCCCTACATGACTATGAAGTAACAAATCTTCATGGAGGTTCCCATCTCAAAATGACATGCAAAATAAGTAGGCCATTACTTCAGTCCAGTCTGACTGCAAGTCACATGCACAAGCCACAGATGACAGGATAGAACTTGCAGCCAGCTTTCAGCCCCTGACCCTTTTTGTAACGTATATCTTTGGAACATAACAAACACTATTTTTTATTTATAATGGATGAAGTCAAAATTTGATGGTGTGAATTCTTCTTTCTTTTTCTTCTGTTGAGATAATTCAGATGATTATGAAAATAAAAAAAAAATTTCAATTCTCCAGATGCTGTAAAATGAGTTGTGTTTTATTTGAAGTTCGTTGCAGCGGACTGTTTGTTGTCATGTTATTCTCCAGCGGGCCGTACACTGCGAAGGCGCGGGTGCCCCAAAAGTTGTTTTATTTTGCCAGCGGCTGCCTGCTAAGTGCCAGCGAACCGCTAGTTAGTATGCTGGGTGAGGCAGGGAACAGTTCAGCGTACTCCTAACTTAGTCCACCAGGAATAAAATGGCTACTTACAGTTCGCCATCTGCTCCCGAAGTACTGTGAAAATAAAATGCAACTCTGCCTCTGGTGGCAGTCTGGTGGGGAAAAGGTGCAAAAGAAACTGAGCAATAAAGAGCAAAACTAAAAGCTCTCAATACTTTATGGCTTGAATTTTACTTTATTTTACAAAATCACTGTTTGGAACATTACTGTACATGAATATTTGCTAGGTATGATCTCCCTCATGTTTTTCTGCCATTTCACTAAGTTAGGCAACATTAGACCTAACTAGGCTAATACTTAAACATAATCTGTAAACACAAGAACATAAGAATAGTGTCGTAACTATTGCCTTACCTCTGCTTTGTCTCCTGCACAGGATTTATTTTACAATAGTGGCGTTTTTGATCGCCGATGAAATTTCCCTGGTAGACGAAGGAAGTTTGCCGATTCGTGCTTATTTACTGTTTTTGATAGCCGATAGCCATTGGAGGCAATGTCCATCGCCTATCGGCGAGGCCTAGGCCGATAGGCGATGGACAGGAATTTAGGCGATAGACGTTAGCCGTTGAGCACAAAAACAGAAATTAGAAGAAACAGCTACGGCCAGGGGCGTCCCGACACCTTCCTGATAGGGGGGGTGCGGCTCGAGAATTTTACCGGAATTTTTCAAAGTTTTACCGGAATTTTTCGAGTTTTTTCCGGAAATTCTCCGTAGTGAACCTCAACAGAAACTCTAGAATATTATTTTGTTCTGAGGTTCTGACTTCGAGTATGTGTTACAAAAGACAAAAAAACAGGTTCATTAAAGTTTAACTGAAAAGGCAGCTTGTTTTTAAATCTGATATTTGAATACTCCGCTCTGGTAATAAGATTCGGAGTGTGTGCTGCTTGCATGCCAAAAAAAATCATCCAGACGTGGGGAATCTCTCTTTCTTTCCCCTTTCAGTGAGGTAAAAGTAATTGTCTTAGCCGACGTGAACGCTTTCCATTTTAGTGTTAAGACATCTTTCAACTCAGGAAAGACTTCGAATGAATCTTCAAACTTTTGTTCGTTTCGAGGCTCTCCTGGCTAGTTTCGAGATAATGTCGGAACCGGGCTAACTCGTTTATCATCTCGGCTTATCACGGGAAAGGAATCGAGAAAGCTGTAGTAGACGGCACCATGATATTATTCCTGGAACAGTATTTGTAGTTGGAAATGATGAAAATTTCAGAAGGTTGCCTAATTCTTGAAAGTTACATAAGTTTAGGAGATTACAGGAATCACCGATGAATTTTCCAGTACGCTGTATTGTCTGTCTCCAAGAATCATTCTGCTAAGTTGTGTGCAATGGTCGTCTTGGCAAGCTGTGAGTGTACACTTATCCGATAAGCAGCAAAGGGGTAGATTTCCTGAGCCAACTTCGGGTAGATTCCGTGGAGCAAATTCCGGTAGATTCCCTGATCCAGCCTCCAGTAAATTCCCTTAGACAAGTTCCGGTAGCTTCCTTGTGCAAGATTTCGGTAGATTCCCCGTGCAAAATTCCGGTAGGTTTCGTGAGCAATGATGATCCAGTAGATTAAAAAATTCTAGTAGATTCCGTGGGACGAAATCCGGTAGATCCTCTGATCTAGTAAATTCCTGAGAGAAATTCCGGTAGACTCCTTCAGCAAGATTTCGGTAGATTCCCTGAGCAAAATTCCGGTAGGTTCCCTGAGCAATGTATCCGATAGGTTCAAAAATTCTAACAGATTCTGTGGGTCGACATCCGGTAGATCTCCTGATCCAGCCTCCAATAAATTCCCTGAGACAAGTTCCGGTAGATTCATTCAGCAAGATTCCGCTGAGCAAAATTCCGGTAGGTTCCCCGAGCAATTCCGCACGATTCCCTGAGCAAAATTCCGGTAGGTTCCTCGAGCAATGATCCGGTAGGTACTCTAAAAATCAAATTCAGGTGAATTTTATAAATTTTAACTGGCGCGGCTTCGACGCACCAGTCAAAATTTACAGTAATTTTTTCCCGCAAGCCTTCTAGGGGGGGTGCAGCACCCCCCGACACCCCCTCTCGGGACGCCCCTGGCTACGGCTATCGGCTTCCGGCGAACATCAAAAACGCCAAAAAGTCAAATCGCTATGCTATCACAGAACTAATCAGCAATAAAAAATGCCACTATATACACCGAAGAAGCAAAGAACTGAGAGAAGTAAAAATTATAAACAAGGCTAAAGTTAAACTGGCATACCATTGGTATTTATAGCTACTGCTGGTGGCATACCCCACGTTGGAACAAATGCTGGTGCATTCACGTTTGGTACGAACAAAGGGGCATTGATATTGAGGTTTCCAAAGCCCTGGTTTAGGTCAGAACCAGACATGATGGGCAGATGGGGAAACTTCTAACAAGCACAAGTGGCACAAGCTCGCAAAGTACATAACACGAGTCAACTGTAAGAAATCCTTGGTCTCGACATCGAAAGAATGAAGCGCATAAGCACTAGACGACTACGTGGTGAAAACGTGATCACTTTCCAGCAGCTTTCCAGTCAATTTCACAAATAAATGTGAAAGGAAAATGCTGAAACAGACCAGTCCAGCTCTAATGTTTCGGAAATGTCACGACGGTCATTTACGTGACACTTCAGAAATGTTTTGAACCAGTTTTGAATCTTTGTGTTTTTAACTTCTGCGCTCGGTCACTAGCGTTCCATCATGGTTTATTATTCACGCAGAATATTCAAATGTCTGCGGCAACATGCTTCGGCTAATGAGGTGGGGTGGGATTAAACATTAGTTGCGTTTTTTGCCTTTTCTCCATAGGTCGGTTAACCTACCTATTTGCCACTATTGGCCGTTTTTCCGTCTTGCCGGTCGGTTCGACTGAGCTCTAAAAAATGGCTTATATAAGAACAAATGGTGTCTTCCGTCGCCGGCGCCTATCTCTCCAAGGAGAACTTCGAATTTCGCGCTGTGCCAGGAGCGTAGGCCGGTTGGATGGAGCTACCGCCTCAGTCCACAGGTCGGTTAAATTTCGCGCTGTGCCAGGAGCGTAGGCCGGTTGGATGGAGCTACCGCCTCAGTGGCTCAGTCCAGCCTCAGTCCACAGGTCGGTTAACCGACCTGCAAACAAGGCAAAAAAAACAGCTTATAAAAACTTAGGTCGGTTAACCAAAGGAAGAAAACGATTTATAGTGGGAAATCTTGTAGGTCGGTTAACTGGATGACGGCAAAAAATGCAACTATTAGTCGCATTTTTGATCGGAATTCTCCTATTTCGCGTTTTTGGACTGTTCAGTTGAACCAAACTTTTGTTTTTGTGCATTTTTGTCAGAATCAAGAATGGTGAAAGCCTCGCGAAAACGAGAGATTGCTCCAACAGTTGGGCACCAGATATTTTGGAGAATTCCCCTGCTTTAGGGGAATCTCCTGCACAGGTGAAAAAGAATCCTCTGTAGAGGAGATGAGGGGGGGGGACAGGGGGGGATAAGTGGGTCAAATTTTATGGCATATTCTAGTAAAGTAGACCTTTAAAAACTGTCTCCAGGTCCATCACCCTCCCCCACCCCCCACCCAACTCTTCTAATCCTAAATAACATGGAAAATAACCAAAAAAATAGTGTTATATGTATTTCTGTTGTTTCCAGAAAAGCTTTTGGATGCAATCTGCATGACTGCTTTACTTATAGCACTACTGAACACAATGCCTTACTATTTTGCTGATTTCTTCTTTTCTGGTTGGAGTTTATAAGCATTTTTCTTTTTCAGGTGCTTTCACCTACCATAGAGAAATCCTTGATACCGGAGAAATCATTTGGCCAATAAATAACAATTGCACCCAAATTGAGTAACCCCTGGACTGAATTAACTAAATAGAAAGGGAATTGATCTAGGAATACCAGCTGTCCAAGGGATCCCTTCCACTCAAATGGCATTTATTGAACAAATGATTTCTCCGGTATCAATGCTTTCTCTACCGTAGGTGAAAGCACGTGAAAAAGTAAAGTGCTTGTAAACTCCAACAAGAAAAGAAGAAATCAGCAAAATTGTAAGGCATTGTGTTAAATAGTGCTACAAGTACAGCAGTCATGCAGACTGGACTCAAAAGCTTTTTTGGATACAAGGGAAATACATATAAATACTAGTTTTTTGGTTATTTTCCATGTTATTTAGGATTAGAAGAGTTGGGTGGGGGGTGGGGGAGGGTGATGGACCTGGAGACAGTTTTTTAGGTCTACTTTACTAGAATATGCCATAAAATTCATCCCACTTATCCCCCCCTGTCCCCCCCTCACCTCCTCTACAGGGGATTCTTTTTCACCTGTGTAGGAGATTCCCCTTAAGCAGGGAAATTCTCCAAAATATCTGGTGCCCTACTGTCCAATAGTGAATTCTCGATTGGGTGTTCAGTACAGTTTAGTATGCATGAACAGGTATACCGAGTTCCAGACGAGCTGCCAAATTATTTTTTTTTGTCAAAAGCAAGAATGGAGAAGCGATATGAGTAAAAATAGTAATTTGTATACAAGAATTCGGAAGGGAGAACGGAGAACTGAGAATTTAGATCAAATTGCAACTTTTATCTGTAAAATCTTGTGAGGTTTATCGCTGTTGTTCTTGAGCTTACAATAAGGCTAGAATTCAGATGTAATTAGTGACAGTGATGGGCAAATAGAATAGAACTTGTCGAGAGTACAAGATAACACTTATCCGTTTTTTACATGGTTGGGGACTGGTTTAGGTATTTTAGAAGTAGTAAACTGAAAGACAAAAATGGTCATCAGCCGGGATTCTGCCGGGATTTGAACCCAGGACCCTCTGCTTACAAGGCAGGCGCTCTAGCCGTTTGAGCTACCAAGGGGCTTGTGAACAGAGTTCGCAAACCACCACAATAGTCCAATAGAAGCTGGCCATAGGAACAGTGATCTCGGCCGAAGGCATATTCATCTAATCAGTTCACATCTCCAAGTCACAGAAATTATAACACATGCTGTATTACTGGCTTAGGAGTTTAGGAGCTAACTGAAATCATTACAAAAAATTAAATTTCATTTATTTATGACAGAGGTGTTACTAGCCAAAATGTTTGGTGGGGGGACAGGGTATTTACTGACTGGCTGGTCATTTTTACCAACTGTTTTCGCAGGAAAAATTTGCGGATTTTGAGAAAAGCAACTGTTTTTAAGAAAAAAATGACTATTTTTATGTTATTTTGAAGAAAAATCGATTGTATCCAAGAAAAATATCGACTGTTCTTATGAAAAATTGTGGCGCTTCCCACATTTATTTTTTACTGACTGACCGACAACGTCGGAGGGTGGTCGTCCCCCCCCTATAAGTGATGCCCCTGACAGGATACCTTGGCCTTGCTATTTGGACCGCCCAGTGAATGTGTGAAATTAGGCTTCTCTAAAACCTAAAAATTTTTCTGTTTCCGTTTTTCTTTTGCACCTTTTGCAGACTTATTTACACTACCAGTCCAATCCAAATAGCGTGAGTGTAACTATTTGCACCAGTGTTTTTTGTTGCGTGTATTTGCGTCTTTTCAGCTTTGTATTGCACTTAAGTAATTTTCAGAGAAGAAATAGAAGTAAGTAAATGACATTTGATATTAATTGATTCTATCAGGATCAATGTTCCACACATGGTCCTTGAGATTTATTTACATAAGTTTACTAGGGGTGGTGCAAATAGTAAGGTATCCTGTAAAAAGAAAAAAGTTTTGCTTCCCATTCAGCATCTCTCCCCTTCCACCCCACCCTGCTTCCATCTTGGATCATTTTATTCCTTGCAACCAAATGGCAATAATAATTTCTAGTGGTAAATCATTGAGAAAAAGAAGGTAGTAAACCCTGTTGAAGTTTATTGCTTTTTTGGTCATACTGGGACCATAGAGTACCTATCAGCGATGTTCATCAGAGTTAGGAAAACACATGGACCAAAATATTGAACATTATATTAATCTCATCTTAGAGGGATATTTAGCTGAGCAAGAACACCCAGAAAATATTGAGTTTTTTTTTTTTTTTTTACAATGTTCTTAGCTGGTTCGTAGGAACCCTAGTTAGACACTTTGGCTCTCACAACATGTTGATGAAAATGGCACTGTTCAAAGTTAACTAAACTTCTAAGAAGCACGTCTCTAAATTTGAAACCCATTTAAATGTGTGAAATCAGTACAAGATGTGTTGTTGGTGAAAAAAGTTTTTTGGAAGTCTAGTCCAAACCTTCGTAATCTCATATCATTTTCAGTCTCTCTGTATAGGCTACTGTACAAAATCATCTCATTCACAGCTAGAACATGAAGCAACTATAGCTGTAAACCCAATAAGGGATCACCAATCTGGGAATAGAAACTTTGAAATTGGTTGTGGAAATGTGTAACAGTTTCAATGCTGTCTTAACATCAAGAAAGCAAAATTGTATTATCTTAAGTAGGCTACCCTAGTTTTAAATGTAGGTTCATTCAAATTTTATTCCTTTTCTTTTACTAGAACCTGGTTTAAAAAGGGTGTTGCTGTGTGCCAGTTACGCCAGTTAGTTTGTTGGTTGGACTTGTATCAAGTTTGGTGAACTGGGCTGACCAAATGTGCTTAGTTGCATTATAATCATACTTGTTTGCCAAATATTTCCCCTGTGTAGCTTAATTTTTCAAAGTTTCTTTTAGCTGCGATCCAAACTTGCTGGAGTCTTAATGCAGTTGCAATAAAAGATGGAGAACAACAAAGGAGGGATGAACTCGTCTGATGCATTGAATGTCTTGCGTGAAGACATTAGTAATGCCATCTATGAATTTGAGCTAGCAAAACCCTTCTACAGGTTAGTCTGTTGTTCATGCAGTTTTCAGGGCTTAACTAGGCTTCAACTAGGTTATTTCAGGTCTAAAGTGAAGATTTGTTTTGCCTGCCCCCCACAAGCCCATTTGAGTTTTCATGCAATCAGAGAAAACAACTAAAGTACATGTCTAGAGAATAATAACAGTGTATTTAAATGTTATTTTATGTACTCAAGGCTATAATAGTTGTTTTCTGGTTGTTTTTATAATACAGATCATTATAAACGTGAACTCAAAACTATTATTTTCTTACTCAAACCCTTCTTTAAAATTTAGCATATTATACAGTAAGAAGCTGGAGAGAGAGAAATAGAGATAGGCCTACATATAAATAACCAACATACACTATGATTCTGTATTGAAGATTTAAGTGAAAAAAGGCATAAACGAGTTTCCCTAACGATTTGCCCGGACTTTAGGGAGTTGAATTTTATTTTGTAGCCTGGGTCGATGATTGAGAGGGGGTGTTTCCGGTAACAGTGACGGTGGTTCGTACTGGGGAGGGCAGATTTGCCAAACTGCAATATCAGGTGTTTAAACAGGACTTTAAGCGGTGATATATTCAGTTTCGTAAGGGCTTGTTCGTAGGGTATGTCGCGGCTTCGGAGTATGATCCTTGTTGCTCTTTTCTGGACGGACTCAATGTCCTGTAAAAGGTACGCTGTGCGGATTGCAGATGGACCCCACACTGGGCACGCGTACTCGAGCAACGGGCGGACATAGCACAGGTAAGCATTGGAGAAGACTTTCAGTATCACACCCAAATCGCATCATTTTGGTAGCTGGAGATAAACCACAACAGGTTCTTTTTGGCATAGCTTAGAATTTGTCTTGGTGATAACCACCTTTCTGTATCCACTTCATACTTCGGTGTATGGTTTAATCTACGCCAAAACCAGAACAGCACATAGCAGTGCAAAGCACACATCGTACCTGGACCATCAAGAGGCTGCTTCTGCGAACTGTGCACCCCATTTTGTGTTCTGCGATGAGCAACGGCGAAGACGGAAGATGAGTAAACGGGTATCAACATCAGCTCAAAGCTAGAGTAAATACATCTAGGTCTGCTCAGTTTTGTCGGGGTATCCATAGTCGCTGCATGGGACTAAAGACAGAGGTTCTGTCAGATTATTTGTTCTTTACCAAAAACACAATTTTTTTTTTTTGCTTGAAATATGTATTAGTAGGCTATGCTTGCCCCATCTTGATGTTGGCCCATAAAGATTATAGGTGTGCATACAGACTTTCACCTGGTCTACCGTTTTGCTGTGTTCGTCTGTGCGATGCCTTCGTGAAGCTAATGTGCAACATTATACCAGTATTTGGTCTTCTGAAGTTCATTGCAACAGGAAAGTTGGCTATCGTTTGAAATACATTTTTTTTTTTGCCAGGAAAGAGAGACTACTCTGGGACTTCTCTTGGCACAATTTTCAGACACTTCTGGATTTTTATGGTTGTGTAGTGATCGTTGCACAAATCATTCTGATTCTTCTTGCTTATGAATATGCTGATGCAGTATGGTAAGTAGTAATCAGGTAAATGGTAGCCCTTCTATACTGTAAATCAAATAGCAGTGATGTTAAATCCAGTAAGTTTCAAGCCCCAACCCGCTTATCAAAGCGGGTCGAGGAACCACAGGTTTTCATTAAAAGAAGCATACGTTTTCAACTAGAGAACTAGAGATCAGCTAGAACAGTTCCTTGAACAGACATTCAGCTAACCTGATTGCACTGATTTTTGTGAGCCTGGACCCCTTGATTCAGTGTGGGCTGAGATGTTCAGTCAAGTGAATAATAGTCCAGGAAGACAGGCTGGATTTGTTGCCCGTGTGTAAATAAATTAGCGTAGTGAACTTCGTAGAAACAATTGCCCGGATATACTTCGCCGTGCGCGTAAAAGACACTATGAAATGCCGAGACTGACTCTGGCTATTTGGAAAAAAAGATGATGAATTTCTCCTCGCCTGCTTTTTTGGTCGCGCAGGTGTTTTTTTTTTTTTTCCATAGGTATATACGCTACGGACATCAGAGCTTACGCTAAAAAAAGATCCGAAATCGAAAAAAGGTCCGAAATCGATAATGCTTTAAAATGTTTAGACGGTCCCTTTTACTTGAGGTGTGTTGACACATATTGGAAAGATGTTAGAAAAGAAATTAGTTGTTACGGAGCATCAGATTCATTTCAATATTCTTGAAATACCATTTTTCTCGGTTAACATTATGGTAATGGGCCGAAGAGGAAAATAGTCAAAGCCTCGCGATATAATAGTATCAACCTTAGGCCTAGTGATGACTGCAGTTAATCAGATCTAAATGTTTACTTGTAAGCCAAGTTTATTTCGTTCAGTGTATAACAGATTTGCACGCCTGGTTCAGTCAAATGCGGCAACCGCTGTAGTAAAACCTATCCGAAAAACATACTTTTTCGTCTCACAATTAGATTATTATGGACATTATTATTTTCAGTTGGTTTTTTTTTTTACGGAAGTCTAAATATAAAATTGTCAACACATCAATCAATCCACAAACATTTACGTTAATGTAAAGCAACAGGTTTGAAATACTACTACTACCTTTTTGTGAAAGTTCTGTATCTTCGTATTCAGAATCTCCAAGGAATTCCTCACTTTAAAGGACCCCTCTTGCTTATTCTGCTTTTTATAATAATATCTAGCTCCCATACAGAATTATAAGCTTCTAAAATCCCCACCTTTCTCCATTGTTTCGTTTTGTGCCTACGAAATTTTAGCGCTTTTTGGCCTTGCCGAGTTTTGCCCGTCACACAACGAAACCTTTGCCGGGATCATCAACGTCTGCTGACGACTGTTTCACACACAAGGATCGGAGAAGCTTTTGTTTATTACTTCTTTTATTTGCTTAGTTTTCATACTTTTGAACCACGGCGCGATCAGTTTTCAAATGTTTTGCGCCCAGCCGCCGCGTCGGAGAGCAGGAAGGCTGGACATAGTCGACAGGCGCTAACAAGAAAATCGATAATTTCGGATGGAAAGTAATGGTATTTTCGAAAATGTTTTTTTCTGATCCATTTCATAGGGAAAATATTATTTCTAGTAAGAGTTGTGCTTTAATTAAAAGTCGGAAAAAATTTGGAAACCAAGAACATATCAGCCCGTCAGTTTTTCGCTGGATTGAGGATTAATATCATGAAACATTGTTGTAGGCCTATTTTTTTTATTTCCTTAATTGCTGTTTTTCGTAGGTATGAAAGTCTGATAGCCGAGGTGCTGTTTCTTTTTTGTCTGTTCATTGGGAATGTTACTTTCAAGATCTGGGACAGCAAGGTGAAGCATTATGAAATTGTGGAGAGAGCCAAGTTTTTGCTGAAATATCTGGAAGGTAAACATTTATTTTAGTATTTTTGCCTTTGACTGACACTTTGACCAGAATCCAGTGGAACCAAGAATTTATGGCGGATCAACAAGGCTCTGAGGAAGTTAATTAGGAGTCAGTAGTTGCGTTTTTGCGGATACCGTGGTATCTGTTACCACGGTAGCCGGATCTGCAATTATTCGTTTTTGCAGTTACCGTGGTATCTGATATACGCTGGATATAAGGTCCACTGCAGAAACGACTATTGCCGAAATTACACTTTTCGAAGTCATCCCAAAATAAAAACTGATATCCAGTTACATCACTAAGTGCTGAACTTCTTTCTCACCAATTTGACAAAATTTGATGAAAGTGAGATGTGTTTTCCAGATACCACGACCAGATACCACAGTCGGACCGTGATATCTGAATATCTGTTACCACGGTAACTGGCTAGATACCACGACAACTGCAAAAACGCCTTTTGACCGTGGTATCAGATACCACAATAACTGCAAAAACGACTTTAGACCGTATATCAGATACCATGGCATCAGCAAAAACGCAACTAGTGTGACGATAACGCAACGTGCCGACCAGAAGAATTCAGTATGAGCGGCTTGAGCCTGAAGAGGACCCTTGCCAAGAAGGGCCGAAATATAGCTTTAATAAAATTCAGCTGACGTATCCGTTTTGCACTGGCAACATGATTCGCAGTCAGCTTGGGCTAAAGGAATATTTACCCCCGAAAAGCTATTATGTTCAGTTCTTTTTATTTTTTCCAAAAGTTCTTCGTCACGAAAATAGCATAGGAAAATGTCAAAGTATACATGCCAGTACATAGTAGCCTGTACATTACTTAAAAAAGTGGACCTCGGATTTAAAATTCGGCCGGGATCCAGCGAGAACATGGTTTTTGTCCTAACAAAACTAATTAATTCAGTTCAGTTCAGTTTATTTCAAAAACGGAAAGCGGACAAGCCGAATATTCGTTTAGTCGTCTCTAAATATATATATACAATTTATAGTCCACACTTAAGAATTAAAATAAAATTAATTGTCTAATTAATCTCAGGTACATAATGACTAACTAATTAAGTCAATTACAATACTAAAATACTAAAACTACAAATTAACAATATAATATAAATAATTAACAAACTGTAGCTGTAGCAGCTCTTGCTTACTAGCACTAGCATTAAAAAAATTAACAAACGAGGGAACAAAGCTTTTCAGCCTGGGGATCGGTGTTAAATAAAATCTTAGCTTTCACTTCAGATGAAAAATCAACCGGAATGCAGAGGACTGAATATTATGTATCATGTAAGTTCAACCGATACCTTAAATCATTTGTGCCATACTTCGTACAATTTTATAATCAGCTGCAGTGACATTTTGGAAAAGTATCATTTAGTTCTATATATAACTCGACTGTCTAAATTTAATGACAATCCTACGCTATTTTTGTGAAAAGGTAATTATTAAGGAAATAAACATTGATTGATTGATGTATTTAAATTTCACTGTGAGTTGAACTGGCGAGTACTAGGCCTACTATTTTTCATATCTTTTAAAGAAGGTAATTGTTTTTCATTTATCAGTCCCTTGCCATTCATGCTTTGCTCTCTGCCGGGACAATATGGTTTATTTTGCGAAAACATAAAAAACCTGAACTACAGCCGAAAAAATCAAGTGGTGGAAATCTAAATGGAGTTTTAAAGCCTAGTTCGCAGTAGAGACAGTTGCTGTTCCAGTATTCGAACATACGTGCCTCCTTATTCGAAAATCTGCTGGTTTCTCAGAGATTGCAGACCCGTCATGGCTGTTTATAGCTTCGCGGAGCCCCCTTGGTTTTGACTAAAGAAACGGAGAAACTTGCATAACCGGTATTCCTAACTAATGAGCTGATAAGAAGCGGTATGATTCTAACCCGATCCGCGTCGAACAACCAAACAGGGAGAATGGAAGACCTGTAGGGTAGATAAACATTATACAGGAAGTTTGGAATCTCCAAAGGGAATGGATGGAAGGATTAGGGACGAAAGGTAATGTAATGTAGGCACGGCGGGTCCTAACTTTCTCCAGACGTCTTATCTTTCAGATTGCAGCAAGGTATGTAAGTGGGAGGAGAGAAATTACCCAAATCTGTACAGCCCCTTCTCCCCAAGCATTACTCTCCAGCCAACTCTTCGGGATAAGCGACTTGTAAATCTTCCATGGTGCTTGCTGGTCAGAGGAGATTGTATCCAATTAAGGCCTGGACAGGCAGCGCCTGGAAAGTGCCGAGTCCGAAAGGTAAGGCGAGACCAGTTCTTTCTTATTTATTTAGGCTACAAATATAATTCTTTCGTTTCTGTCCACATTGTCTTTTAATACATGCTAGTGAGATTGGGCATCAATCAATCAGCAATTTATTTTAAAAACCAAAGCCGAACGCAGCCGACAATTGCTTTCCCATCATTGTAAATCATTCCGTCAAGACAATAAAAATAATCATCAGGAAATGTAGTAGGCTTTATGGTAATTTACAGTATCACGATAAGATTTAAGACAAGACAAGATTTTAATTGATCTTAAAGCCAATGACCATGGCAAAGATAGTAAAGCAACGCAAAGAAGAATCCAAAACAAATATACCCCCCTACTAAGAAATTCAAAATTAACGGCAGATACAGTTTGCAGCATGAAAAAAACACGTGAAGATACAAATACGGTAGGCTATGTTATAAGTCATCAGGTATTGTTGTTAAAATTATCACTCTTAAGTTCTCGGCACAGGAATGTTTCCTCAACTCTGAACTTAGAATAATTCTTTCTGGAGAATTACCAACTAGTATTCCAAGCATCGCGACTATTCGCGACTGTAACTCGACAGTGATTGTTTTGTGGTTATTAAGAATTTGGGAAGATTCCTCAAGCTGGCAATGAGGCATCGTGAGAAATCCATGTGGGCTAAGACTGTCGACTTAATTTGTTTTTATGTAATAGGGGTTTACCATTTGTTTTTGGGATCCCAAAACGTAAGTGGAGGGATACCTATGACATCGCAAAAGTTGTCCGTCTGTCCGTCCGTCTGTCCGTCTGTGTGTGGGGATTCTTTGGGTCTAGAATAAGGTCGAGTTCGTAGATGGGCCCTGTAGTTTTACATTTAGGGGTGGGGGAGGGGGTTTAAATTAAGGGGCAAGCAATTTTTTTTAAACAGCTAATGTGATAGTCGATTATGGGGTAAGAAGACACGCTGAACACGAATATGAAAACCATTTTCTCGCCGGACAAGTAGTTCGTCCGGAATCCGGCCAGAACCGGAAAGTTTGTTAAAAGTAAAAATTTTATTTGAGGTTGATTAGATATTTGATTTTGGGGTAAGAAGCCATGCTGAACACGAATATGAAAACCATTTTCTCGCCGGACAAGCAGTTCGCCCGGAATCCGGCCAAAACCCGGACGTTTGTTAGAAGTTAAAGTTTTATCTGAAGTTGATCAGATGTTTGATGTAGGGGTAAGAAGGCATGCTGAACAAGAATACGAAAACCATTTTATCGCCAGACAAGTAGTTTGCCCGGAATCCGGCCAAAACCGGAAAATTTGTTAAAAGTAAAAGTTTTATTTGAAGTTGATTAGATGATAGATTTAGGGGTAAGAAGAGATCCAGAATCCGTATATGACAATCACTCTTTAGCCGGACATATAGTTCGTCCGGAATCCGGCTGAAACCGGAAAATTAGTTAGAAGTTAATTTTTTATTTGAAGTTGATTAGATGTTGGATATAAGGGTAAGGAGATGCGCTGAATCCGTTTTTGAGCTTTAGCTTTTCGCCGGACAAGTAGTTCTTGAATTTCGCCAAAACCGCAAAATTCACAAAAGTAAGCTAGGATCGTTTCGATCGGCTTATAGAGGTAAACGCACATGCTGAATCCATATCTGAGCTTGGATTTCTTAATGAGTAGCTGTTTGGCCCGGCGAAGACTGGATCTGGCTAAGACAAAACCTAATAGTCTGGATCATAAATATTGAAGTTTTGGGATCCCATCGGAACCTTTGGTCTTGTTCTTTTTGTTTTTTCGTTGTGTATTATTGTTGCCATGACCGTTGGGCTTTCTTGCAATAAATGTCATGTCTGTATCATATCTTATCATCATTCGGCAGGGTAGTTCTTCCCCTGCTCTCACGCTTTTATTACAGGATGTAAGAGTTGCCTAAAGCAAATTTTCAGAAAACGCTACGGTTGGCAACAGCTGGCATGGAAGATACGTTTACACCGCTTCGACCCATTACGACAGTCAAAACTAAATTTTTTTTCCGAGAATCACAGTCAATTAAGTTGGCACTTTTAATGGTCTCATTTCAGCTCTGATTCTTGCTCCTTCTATGGATTCACTAACTATGAATTAAGCGCCGAATTGATTACAGGTCTTCGTTAACTGTGTACAGCTCTTGCTTGAAGTCACAGCTTAATCATCTAGCAGTTCTGCAAGCTCGATTTATTTTTGGGACACAGTGGCGCGGGAGCAACAACCATGCGACACGAGCGGCTGGAGGAAGAACTCCGATGTAGTCAGAGCAAGTGCAGTGACGTCGTGAATAGATCGGTAAATTGAAACAGCCAAACAAAATTGCGTTCCCGCCTATGGTGTTGAAGTAATATCTACGCATAGGAAGCACATGCTCGGTGGAGGCGCCAGGTTCAGAGCTGTGTACCAAAAGCTTCTCATGGGGAAGATAGGAGCTTGCTTAACTGCCTAGATACATAAGCTGTGCTTGAAGTTGACCTTTAATCAATTTCTATCCCTCCAGGATCAGAGCGAAGGTACAGCAGACTTGGAAGCCAAGGGGTCCTTTGACCTGAATGAGGTTTACTCCCCGACCACTGAACAAGAATCCCCAGACCATCCAGTGAGGCGACTGCCCCTACAACCACTGTACTGTATTCTTGAAGAAACGCCTTACATCCGGAATCTTAAGACAGTTCTTCAGAGGGCTCAGAAGCGGCCGACCAGTTCAGTTGAGAAAGAGCGATATCTTCTTTTCATCATGGGGATGGAACACTTCGGGATCGCAATTGCTGTGGTGAGAATTCCAACAATGCTTTGTTTAAACCAGACACTAGTGAGTCCAACCGTTCGTAACTCAAAATTTTCGACAATAAAAAGCTCAGGAGGGTGGAAAACAATTTATTATGTAAATTCTGTGAATTGGGAACACACGTTATGAGTTGCTGGTTGTGTAAGTAGTATCTATTTGCTGAATTTTCACCCTTTAACACATGAATCAGAATGTTCGGAATAATTATCGAATGCATTTGAATTTTCGCGCGTAAAAGTGACCGTCTTTATTCCAACCTTGTCATGTGTTTGTGGCCAAACACGGACAAACCGCCACTCACTCGTGGTAGAAGACTGGAACACGTCCACAGTCTCACCAGTGAAAGGACTCTTTATCTTGGAGGACTATAAATTAGTGTAGTACTTTAAAACTACCTTATAGCGGCCGTTCCCCACTTCACAAAACAACGCTTCTAATCAATTTCTCTGTCAAAGTCATACTCTATGCCATCAACGTAGCTCGTTAACTCTACATTAGCTAGTCATTCGGCAGCTGGCACCTGACCGCGTAAACTACTGTCGTATAACACCAGTACACCGTGCAGTCCCATGATATCAGTCCTATCCTACCCAGTGCCAAAATTTTCTGGTATTGCCCTGATGTTAAAAGAAAAAAGTTCCAGAGGGCGATAACAACTATTATCGCCCTGCAGCAACTATTATCGCCCTGCGGCAACTATTATCGCCCTTGGAAAAAGAGTTTTTAACTTTCCCATGTGTTGCCGTCAAAAAAAGACAGTGTTAGAAAAGATTGAAATAAAAGAGTTGCTTTTTTACCGAATTTCCGCCCGGAGGTATCATAGGGCTGCACAGTGTACTAGTGTTATAATCATTATCGCCCTTTGCTTTTCTTCGGGCGATAGCTTCCTCGCTATCGCTCGGGCGATATCAGCCTATCATGCTACCCGCGGGCCAAATTTTTCCGCTATCACCCTCAACAAGGGCGATAAGATATGATAATAAATTACCAGTACTTTAAAACTACCTTACAGCGGCCGATCCCCACGGCACAGCAGCGCCTTGAATCATTTTTCTCTATCCAGGTCATACTTTATGCCATCAACATAGTTCGCTTCTTCTACATTAGCCAATCACTTGGCAGCTGTAGCTGGATCGACTTGTTTCTCATGCAGCCAGTGGCGGCTACTTTGCCACTTACGCCGATTATTTTCCCCGTTTTGTGGCGGCTCATAAATGCCGGCGGCTTAGCATGGATATTGGCGCTGTTCTACACGGCAAGGAAACAACAGGTAAGGTAACCTCTATCGAACTGTTTGGTCCGTGTATGGCCAACTGTATAGTCAAGAAAGAGAAAGAGATTTGGTGCAAGAGGTTTAGTAGTATCGTAAAATGGGCGTGGTCAATAAAGAGGAAGAGATTTGAGGGAGAAGGTTTCAATCCTTCGCTTCTTGAAGGAGCGAAGGTATAAGCTGACCATGGATTTTGGTTTGAAATGCCTCTGCTCAGAAAAACATCGGGATATTTTACCAGAGTTCGAAAATGGGAAGTGTGTGCGACCCGGTACAAGGGGGAAGACAAAGTCCTTGGGTCTTCAAAAACTTAAGCCCCCGCCAACAAAATCATCCGACAGGTACCTGAATTCATATGTCCCTTATTATATTAAGCATTTTAACTCGACAAATCTTTGAATGTATTGTACCAGAATTCGAAAATGCGAAGTATGTGCGACCCGGTACAAGGGGGCATACAAGATTGTAATGCGTTGTGATGTTGACAATCCGAGGCTAGCTGTATGCTATTGTGGAGAAATAAAACCGAGTCTATTCGAAATGATGCCGCAAAAAAGTCAGAAATCTTATCTACTTTGAGCTTGAATCTGTTGTTTTGCGAAGAAGTTGTGCAGGCCTATAATCTTTCTGAATAAAATATTAAACGCTTGAAGCGTGTAATAGGTCAGTGTAGAGGTGGCTGCTTATTCGGTAAGGCCAGCGGTAAGGCCTAAGGTCCAACAGCTCTGTTTGCGAACTACACTTGTGCACGTCCCTGCTCAAGCTACAATGTCTCTTACATTCAGTTCGATGTGTCAGTTAAATCTCCTCTTAAAATTCTAGGCAATAGACAGAAGACATAGTTATTTTGTCTTCAAGCCAAGTGGCTAGTGATTATCAAAAGACATTGGCAGACAGTCTTTCCAAAACAGAGCGGTGGGTTTTTGGAACGCCGTCCATTTGAAGTAATAATGAGCCATTCGTCCAGCATATGTTTCAGATCGGTTCCAGTACATCAATTTCCTTCCCATTCATCAACTCAGTTTTTAGATAGTTTTAAACCATCATATGTTTCAGATCGGTTCCAGGAAATCGTATTGGTTAAATTTAACTGAAAGCCAACTTATTTTTGTATCATTTAACTGAATACACTGAGAGCGTGTCCGAAAGCTTTCACGACTGTAAATGCTGCATTTAATGCTGCATTTTTATTTTGGATTTCGTCCGAAAGCTCTTACCTTATAATGCAGCATTAAATGCAGCATTTACAGCACTAAAAAGCTTTCGGACACATTCTTTATTTCTTCTCTGACACTTCTAATTCCGAATGTAGCCTTAATCGCCAGCTCCCCAGTTTCTTCTTGAAAATTCAGCGTAAAATTTAGCATCTTCGCTGAATTTTTCGATGAATTTTATGCTGAATTAATGCTGCATTAACTGAGCGAAAATTTAAGTCCGAAAGCGAAATGCTGCATAAAATGCTGAATTAATTCAGCATTTTCGTTCGTTTCCGAGCTTTCGGACACGCTCTGAATTATTTGGATTCTGCTAAGGGATTTCTTGATTTTCCACTATCTCCTCTATATAGTAGTGACGTTCAGAATATCTACGGCCGTCCACACAACGTAAATTCTACTGTGCCGCGGAAAATTAGAATCTCAACAAAAACGCGGCTTTTCAGTCGACAGTGGTGAGCTTGGTGAAAAGTTCTTAGTGCCTCCCGAGAAATTTTTTTGTGAATTAGTCGTACGGAGTTGTACGATAAAGTAGCATGCAGTAGTAACTTTTGCCACTGCATGCTACTACTAGCAAACTGGATCTGCTAGCAAACTTGGATGCTGTCTGATACTACTACTTAAGATTAACCCAGTCGGAAGCATGTTAAATCAAAGTATTCTATTCCATACTACTACATATCAATACATGCCACTTTTTCGTACAACTACACAGTCAAAGAATTTTTCATCGGGCTGAACACAAATTTTCGTAAATCTTTTTCGTCAAGCATACAACACAGGTACAAGCGCATAGAGGTACCACAATTCCGACAGGGAAAGTCCACTGTTCGAAAATCGATTATTCGTGAATACCGGAGCAACGAAGTAGCGCAGCTTCATCGGATCTTCAAGTGTATTTAAAGGAACAGTAAACTTGACTACGCAACTTTCGGCCATCGAATCGCCCGGGGGGCTTGGATAAATATACAGGGTCTTATTGTCGACAGGCCCCCCCTTCTTTGTCATCTCGAACCCCCTCCTTAGTGTTCCCAAAGCTAGCTGGCAGGCCCTTGCCGCTTATGCACTGTAATTATGCACTCATGTACTGTAAAACTTCGCCTTTTTACATGTAGACTACAGAGTAACGACCTCCCCAACAAGACGGCCGGGGTTCGATTCCTAGTCGCGGCACACAACCTTTTGCTTTTGCAAACCTTTTGCTCAAAAGTCGAATTCTCGGAAACTGCCCGGAAACTGCAATGGTCGTAACGAGAATTTTTCTTACTCTCAATGTCGACTCATGGTACATTCTTGATATGTTAGCTAGCTCCCCGAGTCAAGTTTGAGTCAAGTTTTCTGTTCCTTTAAGTGAATAAGTGAAGGGTAACTAGATTGTCCTATCTCGGCCCTTTTCGGTTAAACTTTCGGTTGTCTGTTGTAATTAATTATTGTTGCTTCCTAACTGTATTCGGCGACCTTTTCTAGCTTTAAGCTGTTTGGCTCATAAAGTTGAATGATTGGTTGATATTGATTAGGATAACGTAGCATTCTCCCCAGGTCTCAGATGATCCCTTTGAAGAAGCCACCGTTAGCCCCCAGCCCCACCGCTCTCTATTTGCTAAGTATGGAGAATTGAAGAAATATTTTATGAGGACCTTAAAGGGAAACTGTTCGGCTCCGGCCCCCTTCCGGACCCAGAACCTCCTGCATACACTGGGGCGAGTTACGGCACTCTGTTGTTTGGATAAGAAAGGAATTCTGTCATGGCCGAATCCAACGGCGGAGAAAGTGTTCTTTCTGAGAACAGGAAAGGGTGAAGAAGAAGAGGAGAAAAAGAAGAAACACAAAATCAGTAAGCTAAGCTTCTTTTTTATGCTAAAACCGCTTTCCTACCATGATTCGGAGGGGGGGTTGAGGGTGAAGAGGGTCATGTCAAAGTAATTTGAACTTTTAAGATTTCCGTTATGGGAGTCGGGGTTTTAACTGAAATATAAAGGATGTGTTTTCTAGTCAAATAAAAAAAGAAAGTTGTATGTCGGAGATAATAGCGACGAAAAGTAAGTAAAGATCAATTGAAAAAGAAGAAAGAAATTAGAAAAAAGAGATAAAGAAATTTACCGGACCGAATGGTAGGAATTTAATTAATCAGTGTGCATTATGAATGAATGAGTTTTAATGACCCACTGCACTACAGTGAGGACTAGTGGAGTATAATAAAAGAAATTGGAAAAGGGAAAAACAGAAACACAAAGTACATGAACAATAACACAAAGGACGGTAACTAATCATACTCGATCATTCCTGGCCGCACAGACGGGTCATCCAGGGGTGGATGCAAGAACGAATGACTTGAGCACGGAGATCTTCCGGCGCGGTAACAGGTTCATTGACTTTAAGTCTGTTGATTAAATAGGTGTTCCGCGTCCATAATGGCAATTTTAGCAAAAATTTAAGGTAACGAAAGAATAGTGAATGGATGTGTTTGATTTCAAAGCGGGTAAAAATTTTCAGAAGGGGGTGAGGTAGAGGACATGAGGAAGGGCTACAGTATTGTACAAAATAGCAAGATATTTCCGACAGAATCGACGATTATTTGCCACTATGGATGCGTACGCCGTTCGGAGTTTTTTCCCCAAATACTCAATAAGCAAACAACGGGTTTCGCCGTACGCCGTTCGGAGTTTTTCCCCAAATACTCAATAAGCAAACAACGGGTTTTCCTTTTAGCGAGTGAGGTCTGTACCCAGATCGAGGTACTCGACCTGACTCATGACATGTCCAGCCCTTTCCGACTTCAGTTCGACGATCAGTCATGGAAACGCCATCTAGGGAATCTGAAACCCCTTGGACTTGCCATTCTTCTCAACACGTGCAACGGCGCCACGCATTGGCATTATTGCCATTTCTGCTCGCATTTGACGTGCGAGTCCATGGCGGATGAGCACTCAGTTTCGGTAGCAAATAGAAGGTAAGCGAAGTTTTATTTCACTAAACATTTATCTGTACGTGATTTATATTCGTTTCGTATTTATTGTTTGTTAGTTTGTGTTTTATTTGTATTGTTAGTGAGTGTTTGTTTTTCCGATTCCCGCCCGTGTTTAGGCTAGTGCAATTAGGGTTGGAATAAAAGAAGAAAAGGCATGGGCTGAAAGTCAAGCACTGCAGTCGGCGTGGAGCATGAATACTTTCTTGTGAATAAAGCCGTGGACCATTTATATGTAACAGACAAACACAAAATCATGTTATACATCTGTTAACGTTCTTCAACTCAGTATATTATAGAAAACTTCGAGCGTGTTCCACCGTACTTACCGTAGTTATTGGCTTCTCGAATTTTGGCTTTTCGGCGTCAAGGCTGGAACGCAATTTTAAATTTTCAGTAAAATATCACTCCACGGGGTGATCCAGCCGATCGCGTTACAGAGATCCGTAGCTACCATGCTTACTACGCTCCGGAGCATGGTAAGCAAGTAGTTACTATTAGTTACCATTTCGAGAAGGTTGGAACGGTCAGCGTAGTAACTTTTCGTGAAGTTGGAACGGATATAGTAACTAATATTTACTATTGTTAAAAGGGTGGAACACGCTCTTCGTCTATACCTGAAGGTCAGCTTCAAGAACTTGGTGATTTTCTTAAATCTTAGAAACACCCGCCTTTCTTAACTTCAACCCGATTTCTCCCAAATTTCTTCTTTCGCTGACATTTGTGATTGGGTTATTGATGCAGTACAGGAGAAGTAGATTTCGCCTGGTAAACTCAACTTTAGCCTAAAATTTGCTCCGATTTCAGTTTTGGATTTTTTGAAAACTCTGAAACTGGGAGGGTAGAGTCAGCCAGAGCATGCAATTTCTGCCGGTTTATGTTTCTAATTGATGGTTATATTTTATGGCAACGTCCAAGTTTTGTTTACGTGTTGCTTTTAGTGTTCATTCAGCGGAATGAACACTATTTCTTTAAAGCACAACTCTTACTAGAAATAATATTTTCCCTATGAAATGGATCAGGAAATAACATTTTCGAAAATACCATTACTTTCCATGTGAAATTACCGATTTTCTTGTTAGCGCCTGTCGACTATGTCCAGCCTTCCAGCTCTCCGACGCGGCGGCTGGGCGCAAAACATTTGAAAACTGATCGCGCCGTGGTTCAAAAGTGTGAAAACTAAGCAAATAAAAGAAGTAATAAACAAAAGCTTCTCAGATTCTTCTGTGTGAAAGAGTTGTCAGCAGACGTTGATGATCCCGGCAAACGTTTCGTTGTGTGACGGGCAAAACTCGGCAAGGCCAAAAAAGCGCTAAAATTTCGTAGGCACAAAACGAAACAATGGAGAAAGGTGGGGATTTTAGAAGCTTATAATTCTGTATGGGAGCTAGATATATTATAAAAAGCAGAATAAGCAAGAGGGGTCCTTTAACACGAATTATTTTGTGATCGTGTGCGGTGTGACGGATCACTGTGAGGTCTGGTTTGTGGATTGGCTTTGTGTCTCAACGTTTAGGGGTACAGGAAGGCTTATAAACTTAGGGATGGATAGATCGTCTCGGCCGAATTCGGCAGAGGGTTGGTTTACCATGCTGCTTAGCAAAGTGTGCTGACCCGGGATTGTCTTTTGTTTTAATATAAAAATGACTCAAAACGGGAAAGTCAGCTAGGTAATCTTCAGCGATATTTCGGCCCTACTTGGCAAGGGTCCTTTTCAGACTGTAGCTGAAAGAAACGAACCTGCAATAAATAAATGAAGCCTCTAGCAACCATAAGTATCATTTTGAGGGCATTGCTTCTTAGAAAATTGCTGCATAAGGAAATGCTGAGATTTCATTGTTACACCAGAAAGCCCGGAACGAAATGATTGCCTATTCTGCCAAATCTTATTACTGGTTCAGTGGATGGATAAAACAGAAGTTGTTGTCAGATGCTGCTTATTGCTATTGTAATGACTGCTTTTGACATGGTCGTCAGAAACTTGTGCCTTGACAATGACCACTGCTCACTGCACTCTTATTTGGATATGACGAAAAATGCCATGCCCAATTGAAGGCCTTGTTATGTCTACAATTAGGATCTTGTCGAAGCCTTCGGCCTTTTTATATTTTATCCAACCTTCAGTGATACTTAAAGCCTTCCGCGGTTTGGTTCTTGTACTTGTACATCCTATCTTGTACTTCTGTGTGCACGTTTTCGGGCTTCTTTCTATGTTTCCTTATTTGTTTGCATGTTTGTAATTTGCTTTATGTCTGTTAATGTGCGCTCTTATTCCCTCTAGATTTAGCATCACATGTGAATACACGCGGCGCCGTCTCAGCTTAGATGAAGTTGTGTCAACGCTGCCCATTTGCTTCCGCTGGTAATTTGCCTCTGTTAAGTATTTCGTCGTATCGTAGTAGTTGATACTCGTCGTGATGATTCAAGACCGTCCATTTTCACCTTTCCTGAGAGCCGCCAGCTCCTCTTCTCCACGCTGTGTGCCGTATTGAGTGAATCCCTAATGCTTATTGAATTTCTCATTGAATGGTTGCCTCAAGGCTTGATCGACCATTGTGACGTTTTCCTTGGTTCTTGATATCCATCTTCCATCTAGGAAGCGCATTCAACGTTCCGCGTTCAATGTTCAAAACAGTTCGATATAGTAACCGCAGAAATAGACTTCTAGCAAGAACAAATAATCAGAAGAACCTCCGTCTCCCTATCCCTGTTATACGACCATGCGGAGTCGAATATATTCCCGATACCCTGCCCGAAGCGAGAAGAAATTTCAAACGTGAAAGCCGATTGGTTGTCTACCATCGTGACGTCACGTGCGACGTGCTGCAGATCGGGTCCTCCGCGCCTGCTACAGTTTTTCCTTCGATATGCGCAGCGGCGAATAGGGAATTAGACAGGTATCAACTGAAAGCTCAGCAATTACCTCTAGCTCTGCTCAGTTTTTTCGGGGCATCCATAGTCGCTGAATGGGACCAAAGACGGAGGTTCTATTATTTGTTCTTGCTTCTCCGAACATGCTAGAGTCTATCTAACTCCGCGATCGGAATTAGGTTTGTCAAAACCTGTATAGATGCGAAGGAGGCTGTACTGCGGATGATTGAGTTTTTTTTCAAAAACCAGCACAAATCATGGCTTGGGGCCAAATGAGGTGTTGACTCTACTACGTCAGTGTAAATACTGTCAGTACACAAACTTGAAATAGTCCACCGTAAATCGTTAACAAGAAAACCGCAAAGATTACTAAAGCTTGTTATTGAATGCATTAACGAATTTGGGACAAAGCTATTTTTGTACCGCTCAGTACGAAAGGAAAGGAGATCCAGGTAGCGTTCCAGCGATTTATTATTAGTTACGATCGTTACTATTCTTGTTGTTACTGCCGTAATAAACCGCCGTAATTAGTAAATAAGCTCCTCCCTCTTATTATTTTCTTTCCACGACTGATACAATCGTTACAATTTCAGTAGTTATGGAACCGTTTAAGAGTCCTCCCGTTCTGTTTCAGGTGTCTGTGCGAAGTAGCTTTCCAGATTGGTTTCTCAAGGGAGATTCAGTCCTCTTACGCCCTAGAGACTCAGCTCTCCACCTTCAGACATCTTGTGAGTAAAGCTTCATGTAGGGGGGGGGGGGAATAAATTAGAGGGGGGTTTCCTTGTCGTGTTCGTGTCCCACACGTTTCTGAATGTGTGTGAAACACACTCGAGCCACATCCTGAGAATCGCAGAAACGCCGTTTCGTTTTTGTGTTTTTCGGGGCGGTGTTTTCAAATCCTGAAAATAAAGTAAAACCTCAGTAAAGAGAATATCAGGACTTCCAACCTGTATTATGACAACGAGTCAATCAATCCCAACCGCTCATAAATTCTCCAGTGGGTCAGACTTCACACACAAAATTACTGGATACGCCGTTTCTTGATGAAAAATGGCTGATTTTGAAATGTTTGTCTTTTTGTCTGATTCTCTTGTTAAGGTCTGTTTTGGCTTGCTCAAAAGGGTGCTTCAGTTCAGTTCAGTTTATCTCAAAACCAATACAACGGTCAAGCCGATTTTGTGATTATCATCCATAATCACACTGAGAATATCAAACCTAACAAAAGTAAATCAACAAAAAACACGGGTGCCTCCGAATCGCGCCACTAGATTCTACGACGCTCATACTGAGTCCTCGTCTGAAGTCGCGACTTGGATGGGGATGATCTAGCCACTATTTAACCCCATGCCTCTGAATTCCGCTAGAGCCTTCTGATCCTGTCACTTCCCACCGTTGAAGAAATACGCTTCAACCAGCTGACCTTTACCAGTGATACGATGCCAGATCATAGCAAAATAACACTAGAGAGTAGCGCCAAGGCCTATGCTTTCCATGCTTTGCAAACGGGCCAGATTCCTCTCTAGCGTTATTTTGCTCTGCTAGAGAGTAGCGCCGAGACTTGACAAAATTGACACACACTGTAATAGCAGCGATACCAGCACCACTAGCGATAGAGAACGTCCCTTACTGAAACTCATTCAGCCGTTCACCAGCGCTGGCTCCAATAACTTCATATTCTGAACATAGCAAAAAAATGATACAGCTTCCATTGTTTCCTTGATGTGTGCAGGCCGCACTTTTGCTTTTCTAGAAATTTCTAAACCCGCAAATGTGTCTCGCTTTAAATGCCGCAAGCGTAGTGGGCTGCACTACGAATATGGGCGAGAAAACTGAGCGAGTGCAGCTAAGCCACTATCAGAGCAAACTAACTCTAGAGAGTACCGCGCAAACTTTGGAAAAGTGACACCGAGTCAGTCGCAGCGGCACTAGCTCCGCTAGCGGTACTGAACGTCCCTACTAAAACTCAATCATTCGTGCATCAGTGCTGGCTTCAGTAACTTCAAATTCTGAACACAGCAAAAAAAAGATACAACCTCCCCTGTTCTTTTGATGTGTGCAGACCGCATCTTAGCTTTACAGGAAATTTCTAAGCCCGCAAGATTGTCTCGCTTTAAATCCCCAAGTGTGGTGGGCGACGCTACAAGTATGGCCCGATTGCGAAGCATAGAAAGCATAGGTCTTGGCGTTACTCCTTAGTGTTATTTTGCTCTGGCCACTATAAAAGGTTGATCGGGGTAAGTTTAAGTTTAACGGATTAGTACTAAGAGGTGACCTAGGTATTCATTCATTGAGAGGTAAGAGACTAGTAAAAATGGTGAAGTACTGGGAAAGGTTAACAAGTTTGCCAGATAATAGACTTGTAAAGGCTGCACTGCTTGAGGATTGGCAGAGTAAGGTAAGGTCAGTACTGAGTAATTGCGGGCTTTCAGGTCAGTGGAATGTAGGATTGGGGGAAGGTAAGGTAGTTGGTACAGTAAGTAAAGAAGTGCAGAGAATTCTTGAGCGTCAAGAAATCCAAAAGTGGACGTGTGAGGTCTCGGCGTCGCTGTCTCTCAAGTCGTATGCACAGTGGAAGAGAGTGTGGGGTGAAGAAGTTTACTTTAAAGCGGGCCTTAAGAGGGAAGAGCTAAAATTTTATATGGGTTTAAGGGGAAATTTTCTTCCGTTGGGAATAAGGAGGAAATACCTGGGGAGGGAGCGTGCGGTAGATGATCTTTACTCGTGCCCTATGTGCGGGGTACCGGATGAGAATGTGGACCACTTCATGTCATATTGCCAGGAACTGAATGATCTAAGGTTAGAGCTGCTCCAGAGAAATACAGGTGATGAGGAGTGGCTAAACGGTCTCCTTAGAAGTCGATCTTTTGGCACAATTAAAAACCTTGCAGTTTTTGTTCAGGTGGGACTGAGGCATAGGTCCCTGTTCACTTAAAGTGTTTTAGTTATGTAGTTAGTTGTCTTTGTCTGGTATTCAGTGTGTTTAATATGTAGTTAGAAGTTGCTTTGTATACCATTTTTGTACCATGGCCCTTTGGGCTTTTACGTACATTACATTACATTACATGGCCGGTTTGCAAAGCATGGAAAGCATAGGTCTTGGCGCCAAATCACCAATTTGATGTTTTTTTCTGTTTGGTGATTTTTGGTGGTTTTTCGTAAAAAATTGGTGATTTTACTATGTGTGAGCTGCAACCTCTGAAAGCAGGTCTGAACTACAAACAAATGTAACAAGAATTGAGTTTGAAATGCATAACTCTGTGTCAGAACAATCCAACTGATATATTTCATCACAAATCAAAACGTTTGCAGGTGGCATTCATGTTCGGGCGTCACCTTTCGGAATCTGAGTTCGCAGATTTTTCGATTTTTTTAGAATTTCACCAAATTACTAATTTTGGTGAATATCACGTACAAAATGCTGTGAAAATCACCAAATTACTCAATTTTGGTGATTTTTACATAAAAAATGCTGTGAAAATCACCAAATTTTCGAAAAAAATAACCAAACGTTCAAGAAAATTCCGGCTTTCGGCCGGATGTACCAGCTTCGCCGCTAATTAGTCTTTGGGTGTTTTTTGGGTGATTTTCGAAAACAAAAGGTGATTAATTTTTGACTTGCGTGGCAACCCTGCTTGACGCTACTCTCCAGTGTTAATTTGCTCTGTGCCAGATGGATGGTAGAAAAAATCGAGACTCAATGCTCAAGCTCTCCTTCAACCTAACTGAACCCAAAATCTTCTGCAGTCTTGCGCTGGCCGGATTTCCATCTTCAGTACAAAAAATGCGTGTTTCTACCCAACATACATCTACCATATGGTTCAGTATGTCTTTGTGATATGATATATGATATGTATTTATTGCTGAAAAAGCCCGAGGGCCATGGCAAAACGACAACGAAAAAAAACCCAAATGCTTGAGCCCCATTAAATAAACAAATTAACTCACAATCCCTAAATGAAACTCTCACGATGCCTCATTGCCAGCTTGAGGACTCTTTCCAAACTCTTAGTCACCGGAAAACAATCACTCTTCATCATTCTCGCCATCCATTCCGCATCATACACTCTCAAACCAAAAATTTCATGCCTCAACTCATCCAACTCGCAACACGTACGCACAGTTTTTATGTTTTGTGGCTCAGTGAAGTCCTTTTATTTTTTATTTTTTTAACCAGAAATGCCTGTTTTCTTGACATAGAAATTTGATCCTCTTTTGTTTTCTGCAGCAAACAAGCTCAAAGGAACAGAAGCTCGCTCACTCCCTCTCCCTCAGCAAGCTGAAGTTCCCCTTTCCCCACATGGTGGCAGTATCTGTTCAGGAGAAATTCAGCGAAGATCATCACATGTTCAGTCAAGGAACTGGCGAGATTGTCGTCGACTCCTGTGCAGATTTCTGGGATGGTGTGGACGTGGTGCCCTTAACCAACAGCGATAGGTGAGTGTCGGAAAAAAAGTTTGTGTCAATAGGCTGAAGGTCTACCTTACCTAAGATCTTAGTTCATCCTACACCTTAAGAGGCTCTTAAGGCGTCCAAGAAGAGTCGCCAGTGACCTCTCATCAAATCGTTCAGGCTTCTTCCCATTCCGGTTGAATGGCCATGTTGATGCTGTTGAGGGCCGACCGATAGGTGTGACGAAGATTGTCCTTCGACCGCCCTCTTCGTCTAGATCCCTCTGGTTCCCACTGGGGAGCAGCATTCCTGGAATCAGGTCCCGTACGGAAAATCTCCACGTCGAATCTAGGTCAAAACGACCTCGTACATTTGAAACACAAACTAGGCCGTTTTCTCTCTCGTTTTCGCTGCCTATTCGCTCTCGTTTTTCACCTCAAAACGACCTCGTACATTTGAAACAGAAACTACCTCGTTTTCTCTCTCGCTGTCCCTCGACCAGGGTTGCCACTCAACCAAGTTGAATAGTACTAAAAGTCGGCCAAACAATAATACTGAAAAAGTACTGTTTTCACCCAAAAAATTTCGCGTGTGCGCTTCGCGCACACGCACCCGTCTTTGATGTTGTAATCGTAACTCTTCTTCCCCTTTGCGTTTTCATTTGCCATAGCATAGCCGGAGACGAGCCAGTGTGCCCAGAGAAGAAGGCGAACTTTTCTGAGTTTTGCAGGTGCCAAATATAATTTCGCCTCCTTCTCCAAAAACAGCAGCGATAACCTGATGGACCATGCCATTCTCTTTTTTCTCATTTCTTTTCTCCACTAGAGACATGTCGTAACCGATCGTAACATAAGCCTACCTAAAAAAACAATGGTCGCGTTTTTTGTCGCCTATCTACCAAGGCCTTGGTCCATTTTCCCGTTTTTACACCAAGCCCTTACTCCTCAAGTCTATTTTGGTCGTTTTTGGATCAAGCCCTTTGTCCTTCTGCCCAGGCCTGCGAAGAAAGGAGATTGGCTGCTTGGACGTCAGTTGACGAACGGCGCCCGACTCCTCTCTGCCAAAAAATATACGAAAAAATACTGAAATCGTCTAACAGTGACAGAAAATACTGAATTGGTCTTCATACTGAGCGAGAGTACTAAATTGGACAAATAATACTGAAACCAGTATTAAGTACACTGACCCGGTTGCACTAGCTGGCTCGCTGTCCCGTAAGCTGAAATGTGCTGCTACGAGCTTACAGTGCGAAAAAATGCAAGGGAAGGCCCTTGGTAGTGCTTCTTTTAAGATTACTGTTCCAGCTGTCTACCGTGATACGTTAATGCAATCTGATTTCTGGCCGAAGGGGGTAATCGTGCGGCGCTTTTTTGAAAGTCGTAGCGCTGCATCTGTTTCTCCGAATGAATAATAAACTGAAGTGCATTTCATATAATTGTCGTTCGGTGAAATCTAACCTGCACGATATAAGAACTTTGCTAGCACGTTGTGATGTTTTGTTTCTACAAGAAATATGGCTTTTCGAGCACGACCTTCCGCTGCTACAAACTTTTCATTCTGAGTTCTACGGTGCAGGTTGTACCCCAGTTAAGGACGCAGACCTACTTGTTGGTCGTCCGTTTGGAGGTGTTGCGGTAATGTGGAAAAAAATACTCGGTGCTGAAGCTAGCTTCGTCGACCTTAAAGACGATCGGATGCACGGTTGGCAACTAAAGGTCAGCAGTAGTGTATTTTTATTTATCAATGTTTATATGCCGTCATTTAATGCTGACCACGAGCCGGAATTTATTGAATGCCTTAATCGGCTCCGAGTTTTTATTGAGTGTCTACAGTATACGGATCTGATTATTCTGGGTGACTGGAACGCTAATGCCAGCGCACGTGTTTCTTCATCTTATTACGTGGACCTACTTGGTTTGGCAAAATCGTATACGTTAACTATATCAGATGTCCATAATTTGCCTGCAAGCACTTTCACGTATGTTAGTGAGTCTCACACAGGTGTAACTTCTTGGCTTGATCACGTTTTAACGTCTCATTCTTGTCACGCTTCGATAGACCATATGAGTGTTCTGTACGAATTTGGTCCTGATCATTTACCGATTGAGTTTCACCTGAACATCCTACATGCGCTGCATCCCACTGTTCAGTTTGAACCCGCGACCAGCCATTTAGATTGGAATTCGGCAAGCCCAGATGATCTTCTGAAATACCTTGTTCTTACTAAACAAGGTCTGGATGAGCTGGATTTTTCAAGTGAAGCAATGGCTTGTCAAGACCCGTGCTGCAATAATGCCGATCACCAAGTTTGTATCAGTCATTTGTATCTTGAGTTTATCAATGTATTACTTTTTGCTGCTCGTGCCACCATACCTTCTAAAGCAGCGCATAAGGGCCGGAAAGGTTTTAAACCTATTCCCGGGTGGAATTTCCACTTGAGTGAACTGTATAATGTGTCTAGGTCTGCTTTTTTAAGTTGGGTTATTGCATTGAAACCGCTTTATGGGCCTGTATTTGCGCTTATGAAATCTACGAGGTTGAATTTTAAGAAGAGACTTAAGTCTTGCAGAAAGAATGAGAGATTATTGAGGGCTGAGAGCCTTGCAAAATCGTTTTTAAATGTGAGGGATTTTTGGGCTAAGGTCCGTTGTACTTTCAGTTCAAAGAATATTGTTGCAGAATGTTTAGATGGTGTAAGTGGTGATGGGAACATTGCGGAATTGTGGAAAGGTAAATTTGGCGTGCTTTTCAATTGTGTAAGTAGTGATTGCTCGTGGGCTATGGGCCTTGATACTTCGGTTCCTGCTAAGCTTCTTCTTCCTAGCTTGGTAGAAAAACTAATTGGTGATCTTCAAGTAGATAAAGCGGGCGGGCCTGACCAGATATCAGCAAGACATCTTAAGTTCGCAGCGCGTGAGAAAAGTGAAGTACTCGCGCGTCTGTTTAATGCTTTTATTTCCCACGGTTATGTCCCTTCGAAGCTGACTGATGTTGCTTTAGTGCCCATACCGAAAGGCCGTGGTTGTGATGTTTCGAAGTCGGAAAACTACAGGCCTATAGCTTTGGCAACGATTATTTCGAAGTTGTTCGAAAAGTGTGTTTTGTCCGAAATTGGACCCAAACTTCAGACAAGTGATTTCCAGTTTGGATTCAAGGCACTCCATGGAGTTGACTTTGCAATTTTTTTATTTAAATTTGTAGTTGAGTATTTCTGGTTGTATTCGTCACCGGTTTTTGTTTGCTTCGTTGACTCCGCTAAGGCGTTTGATAGAGTTAACCATAGTAAAATGTTGAATATTCTGGTGAGTAGAGGAGTTCCGCTTCAGTTTATCCGTTTATTCGCTTTTTGGTTCCGTAATCAGGAGTTCCGTGTGAAGTGGGGGACTGCATCTAGTAGTTCTTTTCATCTGGTGAATGGCCTGAGGCAAGGAGGAGTCCTTTCTCCTCTTCTTTATGCAGTGTATGTTGATATGATGTCTCAAAGATTGAAGGAGTCTAATTTAGGCTGTTTCATTGGTGGGACTTGCTTCAACCACTTCCTGTTTGCTGACGATCTCGTTATTCTTTCACCTTCGGTGTTTGGGCTCAATAAACTATTAAGTATTTGTGATACTGTCGCTTCTGAGTTGGATATTATTTTCAATACGAAGAAAACGTTCGCTATGGCTCTATTTCCGACCGGATGCTCGCTCCCGCGACATCAGGTTCGGTTATCCGGACGGGTCCTTGAATATGTAAATGAATTTCGTTACCTGGGTTTTTGTGTTAATGATAAGTTGAGAGATGATTCCCATCTCCGTGAGCTGACCCACAGCTTATGCAAGCGTGGGAATATGCTTATTTGGAAGTTTGGTGACGTTAACCCTGTCATCAAAGTTCGATTGTTTAAAACTTTTTGCTACCAGTGTTTTGCGATTTCTTTGTCATACAATAGCACAGCGAAATCTATAAACGTGCTTGAAGCGTGCTACAAACGGATTTACCGTCGTCTGATCCGCCTCCCACCCCGAGAGAGCATTAGTCAGGCGTTTGTGCTCAACCACTGTCACACTTTCGACGAGATAGTGCGGAAATCTCGAACATCGCTTGTTTTGAGGCTACGGCAGTCGAAGAATTGCCTTGTGGCGATGGCTTCACACCCGCTGTTCCACTGTCTACCTATCTGGCGTCATCTATTAAGTGATGATTAATTAGTGTTTTTGTTAAGTATTTATTTTGTAGTGTAGTATATGGCGAAAGCTGAAGTAAAGTTGAATAATAATAATAATAAAATACTGTCGGTGGCAACCCTGCCCTCGACAGCGAACGCGACCTCGCGGATAGACCCAGGTTTTCTCTGTACAACGAGAGCGCTGCGCGAAGCCGCGAACTCGCCTCCGCGGTTGAACCTCATTTGGTAGCGAATCCATCTCGTACTGCGTACATTTGATAGAGAAACGACCCTGTTTTCGAGGTCGAATCTGTTAGTAATAATCGGCCTTATAGAAACGAAAATTCGTGTCCATTGATTGACCATGACCAGGTAGAGCCGAATCCCTTAAGGTCGGTTCCCATTCCCGATATTCCCATCCCAATCCCATCTTGATTTATTATTAACGAAAGACCCAAATTTACACTTAATATAGAAGACAAAACTATGTTTTCTCAAATTATCGATTCCGGACTAGTAACTCTCAAAATTTGTCGGGTGATGCTTTCGCAGCATCGAACAAGGTCTAAACACGCAAGCTGCTTCTGAAATTTTTTGAACTTCACAGTATAGCAATATTATCAAAACTATAGACAGCAGGGCTTAAATTAAGGCATTTCCGTGGCTCTTACAATTAACATTTTGTTTTCCTGACTCGAAAAAAGCAATTAGGGACTACTGCGGACATCGGATTTGATCAATATAGTGAACATACAAGTCGAACTGGATGGCTCTTTGCCCCTAGGTTTCTGGCAAACGTAAAGCTCGAAAGTAGTTTCTTTCTCATTGCTCACCAAATGCCTATAGGCGAGATAAAAAACAAACCAACAAAAAACAGCCTCTGCATCTCGTCAATTACATTGCCAGCGGAAACAAAAGTCGAAGTATTATAGGATAAGTCTTTCGCCATCACCTGATGGCAACTTCGCAGTGAAACTATAAGATTGCCCACGTACTTCACCAAATACGAGGCGGAGATGAAATCTCCCTGATCTTTCGCTACCATTCGCAGCGAAAACAAAGCCGAAGTTGAATACACCCTCGCCCTTAGCCAAAGATGAGGCGGGAATAGAATCGCCCTGTCCTTCGCCTTCATATTCGCAGCGAAAACTAAGGTCGAAGGGAAATCTGCCTTCGCCCTTACTAAACACGATAGCGAACGCGAGATCTCCCTCTCCTTCGCCTTCACATTCGCAGCGAAAACTAAGGTCGAAGGGAAATCCGCCTTCGCCCTAACTAAACACGATAGCGAGCGCGAGATCTCCCTCTCCTTCGCCTTCATATTCGCAGCGAAATTTGGGTCGAAGTAGAACTCGCCATCAATATTCGTCCTCGCTATACTTTCGCCCGCATTTCGCTACCAAAAATTACGTTTCGTCCTCGATTCGAGGTGGAAAATGGCATTCGACGTGGAGATTTTCCGTACGGGGTGTCTTCAGCGGCGTATCTTGATGGCTTTAGTGAAAGGAGTTTCGCGTGAATAACCAGGTTTGTTATCCTTTTCCTCCAGTGACAGCGATTCGTTTGATGCCATAGGATATCGGGTCGGATAACACGTTTTATTCGTTCGCTTGACACTGTATAGATATATGTTGCCACGCGTGTAAATAGCTGTGTTGACAAATGTGTTACATATTGCTTGTATTTGTTATATTTTCGTGACGTTTGTCTTAAAAATGGGTCAATAAACTTGGGTCATCAGTTCAGTATGTCTATGAAAATGCCAAGACTAGCCCCGGGAAATTAGCCATTTTCTTGTTGGCGCTTGATTGAGCGCTGTGGTTATTAAAGTGATAAAATGTGAGCCGGAGATAAGGAGTTTGAAACAAAAGATAGTTTGAATAATAATAAAAAATTGAAGATTCTCATGCTTTTATTTTCTGGATAGTTGTCGATGGACCTTGAAGCTTTCGGCGATGTTTGCGCAGATTGACTGGACTGGGAAACTCCGAAAGGGTGCAAACTAAGACAATAGCGAAGGGTGAGGATTTCTGATACCTTATAATTCCACGGTGGATCAGGGATGATATAAAAGGTAGAATCAGGATGTTGGGTCATCTAACATTTGTGATCTCATTTTAGAAAGAAGGTTTTGGACTTCTACCACCGAACAAGCCTTACGGCCTATTGCACTGCTTTCGCATACCGTCCGCTAGATCGCGGGATAAGCTCTGAATTATCAGATTGCTACATTCAAGTACCAGCCGATTCTGAACCCGTGTATCAGACATATCGCAGCCCGACCCCAAACGACTGGGATGGACTGGGTCGAATCGTCGAGGAAAATGCGTCTACAGGTTGGTTGAGTCTGGTTTTCGATAATGATTTTTGTTGCGTAACCAGTTTCTTATATATTTTATTTATAGTCAGATCGTTGACAAGCCATATAATTGGTTGGCCTACTTTCTCCTATCGTAGGGTGGAGGGGGAGGGGGTAGAGCTCACGTTAGGTTAAAGTGCTTTCAAAAACCCGAGCAGCCGTTTGCAATCTCCGCGCCTCAAGAGACAAGCTCCGCACCTCAAGGGAGTCACAGAGAAGAGGGGAGTAAGGGATATCTTTATCTATGACCGTAAGCTTCCTCTTGTGTATGTTGCTTGTCACCACTTGTCGGGCGCTGGGAAGTAACGTTAGCGACGACAAATATTCCACAAAATCCAAATTCTCTGAGTCTTAAAAATGATTCCGGTTTTCGCTTATATTTATGCCTTCCGTAACTGTTAGGCTTTGATCTACATTGAGAGCTTAGGGGAATGAATGCTTCTTTCAGCCTCAGTTAGCTCTGAAATTTTTTTTCTAGATTCGGCTTTTGGAAACACCACCGACTTTCAGCCTATCAGTTCGGTTGACGACGCTTTCAGAGTCCAGTCTAACCAGACTTTCGTCGGAATGGTGACCATGCAGTACCAAGCCAAGATTGATATGGTAATCTTACAATTATATTTCCTTACTTTGATTGTTTACGGTACCAAGATGACATTGACGGATCATCGCCCCCCCCCCTCTTGCCCAGACACACCACGCGGTTGTGCTAAGGTTGAAGGTTGTTCTGCTTTTAATAAAAATAAAAATATTAATTGCAATAATAAGGCTTTCGCCTCTATAAAGTTCTCGAGACACTCTACACACTAAATTGTGCTTCTGTAACCTGATTTTTTTTTAGGTTCACATGATAGAGCAACTTGACCGAGCGTGCATTCGATTTGTGCATTTTAGTAAGGAGAATGAACTGAGGTCCAGAGTTTTTAGCGAAAAAATGGGCCTGGAGAGTGGCTGGAATTGCCATATTTCGCTCCTAAGTGGCGAGGAAACGTAAGTGAGCTATTATTACAACGACTTGGTTACTGTTATGCGAAAATTCTTAAAGTACAAATGAAGCCCTGTGTTATAATGGGGAGATGGCTGGAGCGGTTTCTCCTCGACAGCGTGCCGTTGGGGATCGTCGGGTCGGGTTTCTTGTAGGAGTTTCAGTTTGAATTACTCTTTCCAGTCTGTGTCCATCATCCATCTAGGCCAAAGCTTTAGTATACATTCAACACTGAAGTAGCATGTACACACAGTCCGGTGCGAATTTCTTTCTTCGCTCCGGAATTCTGACGCATCGCAATCGGATTCGGTCAAATAATTCCGATTTGAGTAGAAAATATTCTACTTTTTCTGGAGCGAATTTTAAACGCATGCGAATTTGTGCTCTGAGAATTGAAAAATTGATAAGCTGTGTTTGAAGTTTCAAATGCTTATATGGCATATACAAGCATAAAAACATGTGAGCTGCGAAAACATGATTGTTAGAGGAAGATCTTGGTTGAAAGTGTCTGCTGAATGCAAGCTACCATGTAGGAGAACATAAATGATTAGTAGGCTGTTTACAGGAGGTATGGTTATTTTTGCAGTTTATCTTTTTACAGTTGAACAGCGACCTTTCGTTCATTTGCTGCAGTAAAAGTAAAATACTGGTCGGCCATCGAGTCGCCCGGGGGGCTTGGATAAATATACAGGGTCTTATTGTCGACAGGCCCCCCCTTCTTTGTCATCTCGAACTGTCTCGAACCCCCCCCCCCCTTAGTGTTCCCAAAGCTAGCTGGCAGGCCCTTGCCCCTTATGCACTGTAATTATGCACTCATGTACTGTAAAAGTTCGCCTTTTTACATGTAGACTACAGAGTAACGACCTCCCGACTAGACGGCCGGGGTTCGATTCCTAGTCGCGGCACACAAACCTTTTGCTTTTGCAAACCTTTTGCTCAAAAGTCGAATTCTCGGAAACTGCCCGAAAACTGCAATGGTCGTAACGAGATTTTTTCTTACTCTCAATATCGACTCAGGGTACATTCTTGATATGTTAGCTAGCTCCCCGAGTCAAGTTTGAGTCAAGTTTTCTGTTCCTTTAATTGCATCTTTCTTTGATACTCCTCAAAACTGTTCCAACTTACATACACCTCCTGTATTTTATATAAACAATACAAAATAGACATTTGTTAATGAACAAAGGATTTGCAAACAGTCAGCATCATCTGGCTGTAGGCTAAGCAGTGGAATTCTCAAATCTGGGGCAAAATTTCCCGTCCGAATTTCGTTTTGTCTGAAAAACCGGTCGGGCATAGTGACTCGAATTTCGCATGTGCGTTTTCGCGTGCGGAATCGTACCGGGCTGTGTGTGTACATAGCTTAAGACTCCACAAGCTTAAGACGTTCGAGATCATATACGCGGGCGTAAGTCAGATCCGCAGTTGATTAGTTTCAGTGATGATGGGCTGGATGAGGGAATCATTGAATATTTTGGATTGCCTAGTTTCTTCGCTCGTCAAATTCAGCTCTGTAAAAGCAGGACAGTAATATCAAGCAGGTGTCAAATCTGGTTTGAGAAGTGTGAAAAAATTGCCCCGCGGCTAAAAAAAAAAAATTACGAAAAAAATAAAAAATAATATTGTTGCGCTATCGTTGCTCTACCATTCGTTTACTTTCAGGGATGATGTCGAGACCGAAGACGTGTACTGCTCCAATGGCAGCGCTATAAACCGATCCGTGGAAAACCTAGCAAGTCAGCCGAAAATGCGGCGAAACGCTTCAAACCTGTCCGCCCCGAGTGCGATCAACATGGAAATGTCCCAGGTTAAGTTCGGCGACGAAGTGTCGATCCACAGTTTGGAGGCGAAAGATGATGACGAGGAAGAATATTCGAGTAGAGAGAGGTGGGGGTTGCTAGGCGTAAGCCGTAGTTAGATTTGTGGCCCTTGGGTAAACAAGAGCGGTAACAAAAAAAAATGGTAACCTGGCTACGAAACAGTGTCCGTTCGTCAGTCCGATTTTCTGTTTCGCGTTGATCGATGAAACTTGGCAGGTGGTTCTTTGTGTTCGGAAACAGTTCTAGATGGTTCGTGTACCTCATGATTCGTAGGGGGAATAGGATGGAAATAGCTAACTTTTGAAGACATTAGAAGATCGATAAATGGGTAAACCGACCTGCTGAAATGAGAACAAAACTGTAACAAAGCAGTGCCGAGGAAACACAAACGGGATTATCATGGGCTTTCACTGGTATTCGGTGGATTTTACCTGTTGCTGTCTTTTTCAGTCTGGCTAAAAAACGGAAGGCGTCCCACAATCGCTCTACGCAAAGCGTGAGATCAGAGAGCAGCAGCTCTCTGCTCGTGACGTCGGAGACGAATTTGTCGCGGTCGCAGAGCCACATAACGGAGTCAACGGACCAAAGTGCGCCGAACGTCCCGTTCGATATGCATAATAGGGTGAGTGCACAAACCCCGCTCCCCCGTATATGGTTTCTGTAGTTTTCGTTCGGGATTCAGGGAAACTGTAAAATGGGTATAAAAGCTAATTAATTAAGCTGAATGGAGTCATGCTTCTTTTCCTCACCTGAAAAGAGTTCTATCGGAATCCTGCGGGAATCGAAAATTTAGTCGAGCTTCTTATTTTAATATCGTTGTTTTCTTACCGAGTGCAACCGGATTCCTGCAAAACTTCGTAGGCTTCAGTACCTGTGAATCGGGACATGTATAGTCTACGTAGTCTACATATAGTCCAAATATGAGTGAACATCTGTTCGTTTCCTGACCAGAACTCATAAAATAACTGGTCTATGATAGTCAAAGCCTAGCCAAGTTTGGTATCCTAGAGAAACTTTGAGCTAGTAAGCCATTCAGTTAGTGATTTCACTATTGTCAAAACTTCGGCTTAGTGCCACTTGGTTATCGGTATTTCTGCATTTGGTAATTCTTTGTCTGTTTACGGTGCAGCCCTTGTCACAGTATAGGTTGATTTCATACAGTAACCAGAACTTAATCTATACTGCTCTTGCACGAAGTGGTATTCTAGCTTTCGTCTCTCTCAACGTTCTGCTTTTCGTCTTTACATCTGTCCATAAGTCAACTCCGACATTTTTGGTTTCCCAGGTGGATAGGTGACATTCGTTATGTTTATGTTATTGTGTTTGTTTGTTTTCTTGTTATTAGGCTAGTCAGTATGGAATTTCTTTTTTCTGGATTAAAGAGTAATAATAATAATTAATAATAATAAGTACCCACCTTAATACTGTTCATCCTACGCTTCAAGGGATACCCTAAACTTCCTAGAAATGCTTTCGCTTGGACTAGTTGACTCACGCAAAATCCACTACAGTCGATCTCTGCTATGACCTTAGTCCGGCCTCTGCCGGATGTGTGTAACTATTCTTATTGTAGGCTTACTGATGAACAAATAAAACGGATTGAATATCTTACATTTTACAGGCCAAGCTACCAAAGGGTATTAAGAACATTCGCCCCCACATAGAGAACGTCGACAACGTCCCCCTACTCGTATCGCTGTTTACCGACTGTACGCCCGAGGCGACTGAAGAGATGATTCAGATCATGCAAGACTATGGAGAGATCGTCTGCGTCATCGGCTCGTCCTCTAATCCACAGAACGTTGGAGCATTTATGACAGGAGATGCTAGGTGGGTGAATTATAAATAAAACAAATCAGCTTATTTGATTTGTGATCTTAAACGAGATTTTGTGTCTTTTGAAGGATTTCATGCTTTCTGAATGGGCTTGACGCGAGAATAATGACGCCGTCCCGATACGACCAAGTTCACAACGCGCATTTAGAAATCCTCCAGGGACGTAGTTTTTCTTTGCGTAAAATCGTGAACGACAGAAAGTCAAAGACGCTGTTATATATATATATATATTTATTTATTTATGCCCGCTTACAAAAGGGAAATAGCGGAGCACAAAAGGAAAAAGAAAAGAAAGGAAAAAAGAAAAGAAACTGCGAAAAAAATATACACACTAAACATAATACTAACCTATACCACAGATCGAGTTAGCATACGGTTTGTGCAAGTATTTAAAACTCTTATACTCGAGCACTTTTTTCAATTTTATGTATTTTTTGGGTGGGGTTTATCATTTTGTATTTCGCTGATAACGCTGTGTTTAAACTTCGGAGAGGGACGCTAAGCAAAAATTCAGCGTACTTGTAATACGTGGTACGTATTTTTCTTTGGTCTGTTATTTTTAGAAATTCCCAAAGTGGCGAAACGTAAATTATGTAGGGTGTAACTACCGCATTAAACAGACGGGCAAGGACAAACCGGTTGACACTGCTCTTGCATTTTATTGAGTGGCCGTTACCGCCGCGCATCGCTATACAGACATTCTCTACTAGTGTTGTTCTCATTGACCGAATAGTTGATTTGTAGACTATTCCGAGGTACTTAAGAGTCTGTCGGAATTTCCTATTATATTATTATATGGAGTTCCCTATTTTTCTTAAAAAAAGATATACGAGCTCTCCACTTCGCGTATTTCGTATTTTTTATTTAGAAAAATTATTAAAAGTTATTCGTATTTTTTTATTTAGAAAAATTATCCGGAATGTTAGTGCTCCGGATGTAACGGCAAAGCTGGCCTTGCTATGATACACGAGGGGCTGTCCGGGTCTGCAATTTCGAACCTTGAGCCCTTCCATGGTCTTCTCCATTGTTTTTCTCGTGGTTGAGTTGTTTTTCTTTTTTTTTGTTTCTTTTTTATTTTAGTTTATTACCCCACTTTTTCTTGTTTGTTGTATAGTGGGTTAAAAATAAATAATTATTATATGTGAATTGCTGCAAAATAAACGTTATGTGCCAGGATTCAACCGGAAGTTGAATTGACAAGCCCTAAAGGTATCATTATGACGACCACTCGACAGTAAACCTGGTCTTTGCTATTCGGAAAAAAAGCAGAACGCAAAAAACATTAGCTCTACGTAAATTAAAATATGTAGGGTCGACAGAAACACTAAATATCCTGCTGTCAACAAATAAACTTGCTAGGCTACTGGTTCTGGGACTCTTCTGAACTTATTTTGAAGCCAGGCATATAGGAGCGTCTTAGATTTGTTGTCGCTTCGGGATTTTAACCGTGAATTTTGTACGTCATGTCGAGAAGCCACTCATATTCGCAAGGTGGCTATGAGAGCCTATTGTGAAATAAATACAAATCCATTAACAGATCTTATAATTCTCTGCAATACAAGATACACAAATAAACTGGCCTTTCAGGTAGTCTTTAAAATCTTTCAGATCTATAGTTTATTTCAGAGAGAAGATTGCAAATAACAATAATAAACTGATAACCTAGAATGGCGAGCTAAACACAATTTTCCACAAGAGCGAAAGAAAGTAGTTTGGAACTCGTACGTGACCTTTGACGTCAATATTTGTATTTTCCCTATTTAAAAAATAGAACATCTGTCGCGTTGACAGTATTTGTGTTTGTATTCTCAAAAGTACTAAGTAAATAAGCCATGTGCGTTTGAATTAACTATAGGCCTATAATAGAACTGAGTATGCATTTTTTTTTTCTCTATAGTCTGTACCTTTTTTCGAGAACGGAAAATAACCTGCGGATATATTTTTGAGAAGTATTCTGTGGCTTCTGTGTTCACAGAATTTCAATTGGACAGCTAGTTTTTGTCATGAAAAAATAGAGATAAACGCAATACGTGTTCATTTGTTGGCACAGGTGTTTTCGAATACAAGATTGAATAATGATAGCAGATGTGGAACTTCCGAAAAATACGGCTAACAAAATTTAGGGATAATAGCTACGAATTAAATATTGGACCGGAAACATTTGCTTTGGAAAAGAAAAGAAGAATCCACCCTGGGAGAACTGTCTTAGATGCCCCGACGAAAAATTATTTGACTGTGTAGTTGTATTGTATTGAAGTAGTACGAAAAAGTTGCATGTATTGATATGTAGTAGTATAGAATACGTTGATTTAACATGCCTCCGACTGGTTTAATCTTAAGTAGTAGTATCCGATAGCATCCAATCTTGCTGTAGTAGCAGCCAGTTTGCTAGTAGTAGCATGCAGTGGCAACAGTAACTACTGCATGCTACTTTTTCGTACAACTCCATACGACTAATTCTCGAAAATTGTTCATCGGGGCTGTATAAGACGTCTATCAGTCTTCCGAATTTTGTGAACGAGTAATAGAGCCATGGCGGAGCCGACCTGAACGCTTCAGGCCCAGATGCAAGCGGATGATTATTAGAGGCTGTGAAGAATGTCTAACTTGTTTTCTGAAATGCCGTCATACGTCACGTAACATGTCACACCTGTAGGCTACCAATGGACTTTTGTGGTGAAAATTGGCATCCTTCATTACCATTTTCCGCAACCGTATACATTCCAGGAACCGTAGACCTATACCGGTCAGTTGTAAACAGAGCAAAATAACACTAAGGAGTAGCGCAAAGACCTATGCTTTCTGTGCTTCGCAAACAGGCCATACTCATGGCGCTGCCCACTGCGTTGGCAGTGGTGCCCGACAGATTGAGTTTCAGTAGAGACGTTCACTACCGCTAGTAATGCTAGTATCGCTGCTGTTCGACTGTGTGTCACTTTTTCCAAGTCTTGGCGCTACTCCCTAGCGTTATTTTGCTCTGGTTGTAAAATACATTCTACCCATTTTTAGCCTGGCAGTTGACCCGCTGTACCCGCAGCTATGCCAGTCAAACCCTGCGTTCGAATTGCCCACCACCCAGAATGGACCCTCCCCGGTCGAGATCAGTAGACGTCTGAACTCGCTCCCCTGCGCTCTAAGCTTTCATCGAGATGAATTGTCCTCCCTCCTTCATCTAATCCTCGAGGTAAAATGTTGTATTCATCTAGTACCCAACTCCAGGAGACTGTCCGAAACTCTTTAATACTCCTGATGATCAACTCTCCGTTTCGATGAAGAATCGCCGTTTGCCTAGCGAAGAACCAGAAACGTCGTCGCAACCTGACCACTGCAAACGTTTTGATTGGTTTACATAGACTTGATTCGGTTTTGAGAATTCGTATGGGTGACGTTCTTCGTTCTCCCCGAGGTTAACCAGCGTGTTCCAGACTTAAGGCGTATTCTCGCCGTCCCTATAGGACTCCTCGGGGAACCAAGGGGAGCGGCAAGAATAGAGGGAATCACTCCACGCGGACTCCGCGTACTTAAAACAGCGAGAACACGGGGATTGCTTCCAAACTGGATTTTGTTCGAAAAAAAATTTGCAGTTGACGAAACTAGCCTGGATCCACTTTATTTTTGGTTTTGTTTATTATTATTAATCAATTTTACATTGCACCAACACCAGCAAAAATTGATTCCCCTCCGACTCTGAAAGGGAGTCCTTTTTGATGATGGTGATGATAATCGGAGCATTCCCCATCCGTGGGGCCTCGCGAGAATACCCGGGACAAACAAAAACGCGGGGACTCCTCAAGTGGAGTCCTTGGGGAACGGCGAGAATATGCCCTTTTTGAACTATTTCCTATTTCCGTTTTGAAAAGTTACTACGCTGACCGTTCCAACCTTCTCAAAATAATAACTAATAGTAAATATTCGCTTACCATGCTCGGAAGCGTAGTTAGCGTAGTAACTACGCATCTCTGTAACGTGATTGGTTGGATCAGCCCGCGGCCTGATATTTGACCGAAAAATTAAAAAAAGCGTTCCAGCCTAGCGTAATAACTACGGTAACTAGCGTAGTAACTACGGTAGGCCTAAGTAGGGTGGAACACGCTTTTAGCCTCTATTTCTATTCCAGTCGCGCCACATGATCTCATGCTTCAGAAACGTACTGCAGTTCTGGACCTGCTGTTGTTCGTCAATTACGTTTATGCACGTCATTTCTGCCCTGGTTATGCTCCCACCTATTCTCTCATCTGGTAAGTTAAGTCCGGTCTTCACCTCCCGGAATTTCCGGAATCTGGGCTTCCAGATTATTCTTTGACGTCTTCTGTAAATTGCATCTGGAATATGAACCGGTCCGAAACTATGTCAAAATAATCCGAAAAAAAGGGGCTTTTGAACTTCCAGATTTCCGGAATTTTTAAGTATCGCAGAAGAAATTCAAAAAAAATCTCGGAAAATCTGGGAACCCAGATTCCGGAAGGTGAAGACTCATCTTTAGAATTGAGACTTCGTCCTAGTTTGATTGAATAGCTAAGCAGTGGTATTCCCAATCACTGGGTCAGGTTCGATTTGCCAGGATTTTAAATTTCCTGAGCGATAGAACGAATTTGTTCACCTGCTGTTAGAAGCTAAGATGAAGCGGATTTTTGTGTCGATAGGTTCAATTCAAGGTTCAATTCGTTTAATAAACAAAAAAAGATATCATCATACTTCCAGCCTCACCATAGGGCTCCCGCCCGGCAGTGGGTGGGGCTCAATTTTAATTCATAGCTTATTCATAGAATCAAATCAGACAGAGCAGAAGGAAAGAAAAAAGAAAAGAAAAAAGGAAAAGAAAACAAACTAGATGAGAAAAAGAAGGAGAAGGAAAAACTAACAAGAAAAACTCCACACGTGTGCAAACGATACTTGACTAAGTATCGATGGAACCTTGTGGTCGAACATTCGAGCTTTTGTATTTAAGTTGCTAGCAAGGCCGATGATCAGAATGGGTGGTTCCGTTACCCATGACACAAATTGTCTTGCGGAAAAAAGTGCGTTTCTGCGTCTTGCGTCAAAACATTTATAATAATAATAATTTTATTTTCCACCCATCAAAAAGCACAAGGCATAGACGGAGTAGGAAAAAAAATCAAGAAAAAAAGAAGGAAACACTGTAATAAGAGGAAAACAGACAAACATAGAAATTACGACATTACCTATCTACAGAACTAACCTATTGTACAAGAATGCTCTTCCATTCGTGGTTAACGTTATTGTTGAACCTCTGTATAAGTTGTCTGACTGCTGTAAGTGGGTCAGTGATACTGTAAGTAGCGGCTGTTTTACTATTTCGGGTCCAAGGAGGGAGGCGGAGCAGGTATTTACAGAAACGAAATAATTAGAGCGAATTTGTTTTTTTATCAGGGATAGTTAATATAGATAGTTATAGTTAATAGATAGTTGCGTGAAGATATTTCAACGTTTGCACCGTGGCAAGGGCAGCGTCACTAGTCTAGACTAGACTAGCTCCACTAGTCTATGGGCCGGCTTTTTTTGCAACTTCTGTTAAAACTCGCTTCGCTTTCCAGAGCTGTTTTACGACTCCACTAGTTTTAGAAAGTGACGTGGAAAGTGAATCCACTACGCGAGTAGAACGCACAAGAAATCCGAAGAAAAACAAACGAAAATGGGGATTTTAAAGGCCAACGGAATGTGGTTTACGATATTCGAGAGTTTTCGGAAACTTGCGTGAGACCTAAATACCGTACGCTAAAGTTGTAGCTCACGCTAAAGTGATGACGCTGATGACAAATAAGGTGAAAATCTAGCGTTCGAAAAAGTGGACTCTGAGCGAAATACGCTATCTTTAGCGTCACATGCTTGGACTGTTAAGCATGAAATTTGAAAAAGAGCCACACTGTTTAGTTTTTTTTTTGATTGGGTTGGAAAGGTAAGTAAAGTTCACGCTGTACAAGGGTGTTTCTTTTCCATGTAATTGGCGTCGAAGGATTGATAATGTGAGTTACAGATTTAGCGTTCCGAAAACTGAAGTTTCCGATACGTACCACCAGATGTCAGCTGAGGTGCTAACGTGAACAACAAGCCTATTTCTGAAAACTCTCTATTATCTGCGAGTAGAACGTGATCTCGGCAAGTCAGCGGGAAGTTTTAAAGACGTTAAGACTTCGTTCTTGCACTCGGCGGATTCTCGCCTTGCGTTTTGGAAAAGCGAATCCGTGAGAACGCCAAAATCGCCCTTTTCTCTGTTCAAACCAACTTGTGCAAATGTTCATCATTATTTTTTGTAGGTCAGAGCTTGTGGCTAAGCTTTGTTATAGTTCCTCTGCTCGCTTTGTCCCTTCTTGGATTGCCGACTGACCCAGAGATTTTGAAGGAACCGACGGAGAAACTTCCCCGGAATCTTTCTAAGGAGGTATTTGTCTTCCATTGCTACGCTTAGTAATACTTGTCATTTTTTAACATTTCTTTGGCATTTTTACGGCAGAAACGGAATTAATCGGGAGAATTAACTAATTTAATTCGGAATTTGAATTAATTCGAGAGTCTGATGTGTTCTTAGGTAGGATGGCACAGACTGCGCAGTCGGCGCCTGGAACACAGAATTCTCAAATCTGATTTCTTGATCATACCCCACCCCACCCAACCCGCCAAACACACATACATGGTTGCGGCAGTTTGTGTTTTCCGTCACATGTCTTCGCCCAGGTGTCGTTAGCTCCTTGAAACCGGCTTTCTCAGTTATCTCCAGAGACCTTATTAGTCTGAGATCATTGTGAAAGCTGACTTTACGGAGCTAGAATCTCGTCGTTGCCTTTACCCCATCTCAACTTTTACTGCCCCCATCCCGCGAACTGCGGTTAGTATGCGGTATGCGAACTTGCGGTTAGTATGCTAGCTTTTCTTTCTTGTTTACTAATTACAGTTTAGGCGTTTTTCCGCGACAATCCCCGATTATAATCCTGGATAGCTGATTCATCAGAGAAGCAGCCAATCGACAGTCCCAGATTGTACAGACGACGATCCGACGACCTTGTTCCGTTGAAAGATTCTCGAATCGACAGTCCAAGCACGAATCCGGATTGTCACAGAAAACGATTTTTATAATCTGGATTGTCACAGAAAACGCAGTTTGGTCCGGATTGTGAATCGTCAATCTGGATTTTCACGGAAAACGCTTTTTGGTAGGGTTTGTTGGGACAAACGCATGTGACGTCATAGGCATATGACGCAACCCAATGCTTTTGCTATTGTGCGCGTCGTGCACGAGAGTTCGACGGCTTCCTTTGGCCATCAGTCGATACTTCATTCAGAGTATATAAACACCATACATTGTGTCTAGATAATCTAAACGGGTAACATTCCGCTTTAAATAAGCATAAAAGTAAGCGATCGGTGAAGTATCCATTTATGGTCCTAGAAAACCACAACACAGAAGCGGCGATTTTTTGAAGTACCTATGACTGTTTGTTTGTAGTTTGTAGACGCTTACTACTCTAGCTTTCAGCCTTTCACACAGGAATATTCTTAGCTCGAGTTATCGCTCATTTACATTGTCAACCCAGTTCAAGGTCGCGTCACCACCGCTGACATGTTTCCTAAGGAAGTCATACAGCCATGCTCAGTCTTTACCAGAAGAAACGAGAGAGGGAGGAGAAATTTAGAAAACAGGCTATATTGCAATTCAACGCGTTTAGAAGGGTTTTAGACTCTTAACGCACACTTCGTACTATTTACTGTGTATGTTCCAGTATTAAAAATAGTTGAACACTGTAAAACTAGGCTCTGTATTTGAAACATTATCCAGGGTTTTGGCTGTTTTAAGCCTTTTTTGAGGCCCGTTGACTTCTAGCAAAAACAGGGGGAAATTCAGATAACCGTGTTTACGCATCAATAGCATGCTATGCGAACACTGGTTGGGAGCATGGTTTCGATGGACAATAGTAAAACGCGACAAGTGTGAAAATCATTGAGGTGTCGTTATCGGGTTTAAAGTGTAACGTATGGAATAAGGGTCTCCGGTTATTATATATTATCGCCCTTGCTGAGGGTGATAGCGGAAAAATTTGGCCCACGGGTGGCATCATAGGCTGATATAGCCCGAGCGCAGCGAGGGTGATACCTGCCTATCATGCTGCCCAAGGGCCAAATTTTCGCTATCGCCCGAAGAAAAGCAAGGGCGATAACGATTATAACACTAGTACATTTGTTTTAATTTTCCGGTATTCCCCTGATGTTAAAAGAAAAGAATTCCAACCGTGCGTTTTCACTTGATATGGCATGGCTGGCCGGGCTTTATCAAAATAAATAACGCCCGGGCGTTATTTATTTTGATAACGCCCAATTGGAACTTTTTTTCTTTTAACATCAGGGCAATACCAGAAAATTTTGGCACTGGGTAGGATAGGACTAATATCATGGGACTGCACGGTGTACTGGTGTTATTAAGACTTAATGGAGCAATTACGGAAGCAGCTTGCGTTGACATTACAGGTACTACGTGTCCTTTGAGGGGTTGGTAAAGCATATCAAAACAGTCGCGTGAGCTGCTTTAGAGTCACCTACGTCTTATTGTAGTTTCTGTTAAAGTTTAACTGAAAAGCCAACTCATTTGTGTGTCATTTAATTGGGTACCCTGAAGTATTTGGATTCTGTAAAGGGATTTTTTGATTTTCCACTATCTGCTCTAGTTATGAGGCTCGGTATATCTCCAGCCGTCCCCACAGCGTAAATTCTACTATGACGCGAAAATTTTAATCTCAATTGGTGAAGATTGCTTAGTGCCTGAAAAAAAAAATTGATAAATCTTTCTCGCAAGGCACACAGCAAAAATATAAGCGCATAGAGGCACCACAAATCACACAACAGCGGAACAACGAAGGGGTAACTTTGAACTTGAGGGGTAACTTTGAACAAAATCCGTAACGAACATAAAGCGTCATCTATCGGACAGGAGTCGAACTAGGTGTTCGAATTTGCTTCTAGACTACTCCTAGGATGCGACTGAGCCAGTTGGTAGTGTAAAATTCCGGATCCCACACACGTGTAGCTTGGTAATTGCAAAGTAATTCCATGGTTCTAAAATCTTGCAAAAGTGGCAAAAGTAAGTTGCCCTTTTTTGATTAGAAAAACTGAGCCAGGGCTTTCATTTTGATATTTTTCTGTAGCTAAGAAGCTGAATGATTAGGTTTTCTGGTGAAATCCTGCCCCGATTCCATATATCGAAGATGGCAGCAGTGTTCAATGTTTCCCGCAAATATTTTGATTTTTCGGGGTAACTTTGAACACAAAACTTTATTATTTTTCGTATGTACAGGATTAACGGTACAATTCTAAAATGAATAATAAAGCGTTTTGTGCTAGCCGATTGTGATTAGTTTATATTTAATTGATTTTTGCTCTTCTCCGAACCTTTTACGAGATCTGAAGGGTCCATGAAGCATCTGAAGAAGAAGACCCGAATCAAGTTCAACTCTTCAAGTTGGTTCAACTGTCGGGTACATTTTCACCCAGAGGGATTAATAGCCAAAATATTGGGGGCGGGCAAGGTATTAACCGACTTTACCGACTGTTTTTTTATTTCAGATAAAAACGACTATAATTGAGAAAAAACGACTTTGTTGACGAAAAATCGGCTATTTTAAGAAAAATTCGACTATTTATTATTTTAAAAAACGACTGTTTTAAGTAAGATCGACCGTTTCCAAGAAAAAAATGAATTTGTTTACGAAAAATCGCGGCGCTTCACGCCTACTTGGCTATTTATTACCGACTAGCCAACAACATTCGGGGGGGGGGGTACCCCCCACCCCCTCCCAGTCATGACGCCCCTGTTCAGGCCTATTTTGCTTCTTCTTACGATGGCAGTTAATAAGCGATCGAAGGCAGTGGCAGGCTAAGCTTAATCTACCAAAATTGAAATTTCTTTGTTATCTCGTTCTAAAAGTATTTTCATCAGCAATTTTTGCAGATGCCTAGAACATACATGAAAAAATCAAATGAGGAAAGCACTCCAGAAGTGATGAAAAAAGCTCTTGAGGACATAGAAATATTAAAAAGAAAGGAGAACTATATAATTACGAAAAAAGCTTCAGAGAAACACACTTTGGGTACGCCAACTCACCGAATGAACGAAAAGCATGAACAAAATTATATTTGACCTTGACATAGGTCTACTGTAAGTGCACTAAGTTGACTCTTCTGTCTTTTTATATAAGTAGATTAATGCTCCAATAAGTGATTTCAATTATTGTTGGAAATTTTGGACGAGATCAAACATAGAACTTATCAGTGTTCAAAGTTACCTGTCAAAGTTAGTGCGTGTTCAAAGTTAGACAACCCCTGAGGTAACTTTGAACACCATTTTTGGGTCGATGTACCTCTCAGATCATTAAGATTACAAGCTTAAGACAGGTGCCATTCGACGCAGAATGATGAGTTCTCCAAACGCCAAAAAGGATTTCGAGGAAAAATTCATTATAAGAAAAATATTGTAAAAAAACCTTGATTTTTCACGTTTTTTAGTTCAAAGTTACCCCGTTCTACGGTAAATCATTTTCAGCGGGTCTTCTAGCCAATTTAAGTGAATAAGTGATGGGTAACTAGATTGTCCTATCCTAGCCCTTTTCGGTTAAACTTTAAGTAACAGATTTTCCTTTTAGCTCATCGGATTCATCATTTGGTGCTATGGTGGAAAGTTTCTACCCTCTATGCTCGTCGTTGTTCTCCTATACGCTCTTTGCACAATGGGTTTCTGCTGGGACATAGTCTTGGTAAGTGCAACTACTTTTTTCCTTGCACTATCACGGTATTGCGTGGGCGGAATCATGTCTTGAACAGTTATTATATACTTTATACAAAGTCAGATTTACCCGGTCAGATGCAAATTTTTCCTCAATCGCTTCGAAATTCCCGTAGCGAGTCGAATTTCGGAACCGTATTTTTACAATCGAAATTTTATCGGACGGTGTAGTGTTAGGTTGCTATGCAAAGGTTTGGGTCCTCCGGAAGGACGAATGTTTCAGCGCGCGTCCAGCAGGTTTTGGGGGTTTCCGCTGGAAAAAGGAACATCCTTGCTTCCGGGGCGCGGATGTTTTTGGGTCGCGCGGTAGAAGGAATTTTCACCACACGAGTCCACAGATTGACTCTCTTCCTTCGTAGCTGTGATCCAGAGCAGATCAAAAGATAAGTTTAAATTTTATGTACAAGTGTTTAACCAGTGTTGATGTAGCATTAATATTATCTTCAATATAGTTAGTTGTGTTCGCTTTATCCTGTCCTATACCACACATTAGGGATGTAGTATATCCCGCATTCGAAGTTCCGCTCGTCCGGCCTACGCTACCAAATTAGGTCTCTGACCCCGGCGGACGTTTACGTCACCCAGCTGGGAACCGCTCCAGTAACCCTGGACACCCCAGTTAATAGTAGCTATAAATCTCCTTTGAGTTTCACGACCATGACTTGTAGATATAGGAAAAGCCTAAAAAAGGATCAAAGTCTAATTTGCTTGGAAAATTACTTAAAGTCGCACTGAGTTAGGGCCGTGCCTGATCGGTATCGGCCAATTTATCCGGCTGGCCCCTGCGATGCCAAATTCCTTCGACGGCACCCGAGTTCAGATGTTTGATGTGAGTATAATACAGCTCATAACGCCCTACAAACTGTGGGGAAACGTACCTGTAAAGGAAAGAAGCCCCCCCCCCCCCAACGCAAGGAAATTGATTTGTTACATTCATGCGATTTTATTCACATTCGTTTTGAGAAATTCGCTGTGAGCCAAAAAGTTCCATTTTGTTGTCGTCTGTCTGCTTCTGAAAAGGAGGTTACGAAACGTGCCGCTAAGCCAGTTTTCCACTGCTTGTGTGTTTGGGAGTCTTTTCTTGCTGCAGTTTACGAGGGGTTGCCCACTGTCGATTTTAGTGTGCCCGACCGGTGCCGGCACCGACTGACACCATCCAGCAGCGGTTGCCACCTTGTGGCCGGCACCGCTGGTTTCGGCTGGTACCTGCCAGTGCCGGGAAAGGATGTACAGCAGGTACAGGGGAGTGGGTAACCTCTCGGCAATTGAACGGCAGAAATACTCTGAAATTCATCGTTGTTTTTCTTTGTCTAATTTCTCTTTCTCTATTTTGCGATTGCTGGGATTGAAGTATTTTTCTTTCATTTGTAGAAATCTCGAACGCTGTCAGCCAACGTCACATATGAGCAGTGCATCTATGTCTACCCTCTTGAAAAGGGTAATATTGCTCCGGACAACTGGAGCCAGCCGGAACTGGAACTGGCATGGTTCAAGGCTCAGCATTACGCCTGCGTCTTCTTTGTTTTGTATATCATCGTCATCTCTTTCTGCTTCGTGAATCGGTATAAGCACTTCTGGCAGAGTAATCCATTCAGAAATCGGCTGTGGATTGGAATGTGCTTTCTTGTGTAAGTCAAATTTTGCGCGATCGTAATGTCTGTCTGTCCCGGTTTTGCTAGTTTCGGCACCTCCACATAAGCTAAGACGATGAAACTTGGCAGCGTATCAGGGACCCGACCACATAATCACTTCCCGGATCCGGTCCGGCCATAAAGTAAAGTAACTCACCGCAAGTGTTCTTGCGAATACAACCGACCTCCACATCACCACACAACCAGAAAAAGAAAGTAATCGAGAGCAAACACTAACATTTAATTTTTTAAACTATGAAAATAAACAACCATATTTAAAGCTTATTTATATAATAATAAAAAAATCTGTCATTACTTTTTTTTCAACAAATTAAAATTTGTTCTCCAAATTTCAACCAATTAATTGTTATTTTCTAAAAAAAAATTGAAGGTGTTTTTTGAATGAACCAAGACTCAGGGACTGTCGGATCTCAGCGGGAATCGAATTCCAGGCACGCCCTACCGCCACTTCCAGACCAAAGTCTGAACGCACTGAGGGAGTGGAAGGAACCAGTATGTCATCTCGGTTTCTTAATGCATAAGGGGCAACATCATTAACAAGTCGAAACATCCCAGAAGAACATGACGGGAGGTCACTATGAAAATACTGAAATGCAAATGAACATAACGAAAGAGTACCATTAGCCTTTTCATTAAATAAAACCTAATAAAACCAGAAAACAGCTCTTTGTATTTTGCGAAACAACTGGGCCTCCGAGGAGCTCGTGAACGTAGATGGCAAACCACTCCAGTCGCCAGATATAAGCAGGATATAGAGAGATTTCACCCTACCCGAAGAAAACGGATATTTCTACACCATCATCGTCAGGATCATAACAAAGAAAATTAACATTACGAGGTATAGGACTTTCAACTTTGAGACTAAATTACCTGTCCTGGGATAGCTGCTGTGAGTCAGAGAGTTGTTGCAATTGTTATCTGGCTTCTTCTTGTTGGAATAATGCAACTTTTGCAAATCAATGTTCTTTTTTATGAGAGTTTGAAGGCTTCAAAGTTTGTAAACAAAGACGGAGGCTCGCGTCCTATTGGTCGGTTGTGACGCGGACTTCAAGGCAAGTGTCACAGCTGACCAATAGGACGCGAGACTTCCTTTTTGTCCAGCGTTATCCAGCGTTAGACATAAGGGATACTGGATGGTTACCCAGCGTCTGGCATAGGGTATCCCAAAATCAGGGTTTTGTGGTAGGCTGGTAGTATCTGCATTCGCTTGATCGAAGTTCGATTTGATGCAAACTGGGGCTGATATGCAGTTCGTCTGATCTTTAAGCTGATGTGAACGTTAAATACCTTGAAACTGCTGTTCATAGCCTATCGAAGCTGCCCCCCTTTCTACTGCATCCGCTGGTAGTTCTGAGATGCTTGTGTGACATTGATGTGCCTTTCCTTATTCTAGCTTTGCTCTTCACTGGACATACATGAGCTTGACCTTGTACGACCTCCAGAACCAAGAAACAATGTACAAGCCAGATTTCAGCGTCATTCCAGTTCCAATTTGGCTCATAGCTTTCTTATGGCCTTTAGTTCTGCTTGGCATTAATGAAGCAATCAAACGGAATGAAATCAGGTAATTAACGAAATTATGATTGTAGAATTAGATATGAAATTGGGTTCTTTTGCGTGATTCATATTTAGGATCTCAAACTTAAGGAATTTGTCCGTCTATCTCTGACGGTACTTCTAAAATGGACTGAGATATTTTGTTAAAAGTCGGTAGCGGAGCTCATCAGGTCAAGAGTGAGGCCACATCGATTTATGACCTTGGAACTTCAACATTTGGGGGTTGAAACAGAAAAAAGTTTTCCGATTTAACTTGGTTGAAATAGGGGTAAACGGAAATCAGTCTATAAATTTGGTTGTAACCTAAATACCACGAGGCTGAATGGGCAAAATAGGGGGAACGCTTATGAACAAACAAAAAATGTGGGACGAAAGTAAAAGATAAGAGAAAGTAAGTGAAAAGGTAACTAAAGTAAGAGAAATTAAAATGCTTGATGAAACATGGAACGAATGACTCCAGATACCCGCTCCGACTTTTTTCTCAACGAGAAAGAAGTTCGAGTCTCTGCTAGTTCTTGGTTTCTTATGCTAGCGCCTTGAAAAGATGTAGTATAGTGTGGAAGGACGGTCCTGTGATATCGAGAATTTAAAAGATGGTGGCCGAAACGCATGAGAAGATTACGTCTTCTTTCCGGCAATTTTTGATGTCGGGAAGTTCAAGGCTTTCGTTGTATGAGAAGTATAGTAGAAAGCTATTATATGTGCACACACAGTACGGTAAGATTTCGCACGTGAAAAGTACGCATGCGAACAACGCGTATGAGGAGGGTAAAGCTGCATGCGATGCCTCAAAATTCCGGAGCGAAAGAAGAAATTAATTAGCATTTGACTGCGAAAATCGGACTATGCGAGGACGTACCTTTATCCATAGAGGCTGGTTTCTGAATTCGCTCGATTTCGGCATCTTCAGCTTTGCTTAATCACGGGTACCGAAAATTTTAAATTGACAAGTTAACTATACAAAATGACTCAAAATAGGTAAGTCAGCTAGGATGTCTCTAACTGAATATTCACGCGATATTTGGGCCCTTCTTGGCAAGGTTCTCTTAAAGTTTACCTGAAAGGCAGCTTATTTTTACATCTGATATTTGAATTCACTGAATTATTTTGACTCAAATAAGGGATTTTGTATTTTTTGCGCCCGGGGCTCTAGTAATAACTTTCAGAGTGTGCGCTGCTTCCACGATAACCCAAAATTCACCCAGACGCGGAGAATTTGAATTTCAACACAGGCCTGCATTTCCAGGTTACGCCTGTGTATAGAAAGTAGTAAAGTTATGTTAATATATGTCTTGCGAGGAATTTTATTTTATTTTTCGGCAGTGGTTTGCATTTGTAGTTGGTTTGGTAAATAGTTCAAGCGTAGAGGGACAAGCACATACAGGTATCATTAATTCGAAAGAATAAGTTCATTTGATGAAATCGATGTCTGTGGATAGCGGACAAACGAAGTAACGCATTTTTAGCGGTTTGTCAGGCCTATTTGAGTGAATAGGTGATGTGTAACTAACTAGACCAAGGCCGTATCCGGGGGGGGGTCGGGGGTCCGAACCCCCCCCCCCCCCCCGAAGCCCACAAAAGTAATAGTTTTTTGTAGGCTTTAACCTCTGATCTGTCTTTTTGTACTTTTTGGTTCGAACCGTGGGACCCCCCCCCCCCCCGAAATAAATTCCTGGATACGGGCCTGAACTAGACTGTAGGATCTCAGCCCTATTCGGTTCAACTTTAAAGGACCCCTCTTGCGTATTCTGCTTTTTATAATATATCTAGCTCCCATACAGAATTATAAGCTTCTAAAATCCCCACATTTCTCCATTGTTTCGTTTTGTGCCTACGAAATTTTAGCGCTTTTTTGGCCTTGCCGAGTTTTGCCCGTCACACAACGAAACGTTTGCCGGGATCATCAAAGTCTGCTGACAACTCTTTCACACATACAAATCTGAGAAGCTTTTGTTTATTACTTCTTTTATTTGCTTAGTTTTCACACTTTTGAACCACGGCGCGATCAGTTTTCAAATGTTTTGCGCCCAGCCGCCGCGTCGGAGAGCAGGAAGGCTGGACACAGTCGACAGGCGCTAACAAGAAAATCGCTAATTTCAGATGGAAAGTAATGGTATTTTCGAAAATGTTTTTTTCTGATCCATTTCATAGGGAAAATATTATTTCTAGTAAGAGTTGTGCTTTAAGGTTGTAGTTCTGTCACAGCCGAGAAAAGAGTTAATGAGAAAGTTTTCTTGCAGGACGAGGAATCGGCTACAGAAGCGAGCAAGACTGGAATTCGGAACAAAGCTGGGAATGAACTCCCCATTTTGAGTAGAGGTTCGCCTCTTCTCTTTTGCCACGAATCCCGACTTCAAAGGAGTAATACTTATTCCATTCCGCTAGATAAAATGTAATACAGCACGTAACGCAACGTGGGAATCCATGTGTAAAATGTTATCAAACTTACGTTTTTATGGCACTTGCAGCCTCTGGCTCAAGTGCCATATACCGATCGCAATTCCGTCCGTCGGTCGGTCTGTCGGTCGGTCTGTCCGAATTTTTTTGTCCCACATGTTCGAGTTAGGGTACTTCCAGATGTGCTAGGACGATGAAACTTGGCAGGAAAATCAGGGACCCGACCAAACTAACCTAGAAGTAATCAGTTTCCCGATCCGACGATCTGGGGGGGGGGGGGGTGGTGGGCCGGGGAAATTCTGAAAATTAAGGAGTTTTGTCACACTTTTTCGAGTTGGAGTACTTCCAGATGTGCTAGGACGATGAAACTTGGCAGGAGCATCAGGGACCCGATCGGAGTAACTTGGAAACATTCAGTTTCCCAATCCGACCACCCGGGGGGAGTGGAGGGCTGGGGAATCCGGAAAATTTGAGTAGTGTGTAACTTTAGAACGGGTGATCGGATTGGAATGAAACTTAATAACTGAATAAATGGCATAGTTCTGATGTCCCGTTTGAAGTCCGGACCGGATTCGACAGCTATGGGGGAGTTGGGGGGGAGACCGGAAATTTCGAGAAACGGTTAGAATAGAGGGATCGGAGTGAAACTTGCTGGGAAGAACAAGCATCTGCTCCAGGTAAATCGTTTATACATTTGGACTGGGTCCGACCACCCGGGGGGGAGTGGAGGGCTCGGGAATCCGGAAAATTGGAGTAGTGTGTAACTTTCGAACGGGTGATCGGATTGGAATGAAACTTAATAACTGAATAAATGGCACACTACTGATGTCCCGTTTGAAGTCCGGACCGGATTCGACAGCTATGGGGGAGTTGGGGGGGGAGACCGGAAATTTTGAGAAACGGTTAGAATAGAGGGATCGGAGTGAAACTTGCTGGGAGGAACAAGCATCTGCTCCAGATAAATCGTTTATACATTTGGACTGGATCCGGACACTAGCGGGGTGGAGGGCTGGGGAATCCGGAAAATTGGAGCACTCTGTAACTTTCGAGCGGGTGGTCGGATTGGAATGAAACTTAATAACTGAATAAATGACATAACTCTGATGTCCCATTTGAAGTCCGGACCGGATTCAACAGCTATGGGGGAGTTCGGGGGGGGGGGGAGACCGGAAATATCGGGAAACGGTTAGAATGGAGGAATCGGAGTGAAACTTGCTGGGAAGAACAAGCATTTGCTCCAGATAAATCGTTTATACATTTGGGATGGATCATGACATTAGGGGGGGGTGGAGGGGAGTTTCCCGGGATTCCGGTTATGGCGGTTTTGGGGATTTTCACGACGAATCTTGGGAGGCGAATCAGGGACCCGATCAAACTGACTTATAAAGAAAAATTTACATGATCTGATAGCCGTGGGGGGAGTAACGGGAGGTGGAATCCGGAATATTGAGTCATGCGTAACTTTGAAACGGCTGATCGGATTTTAGTGAAATTTGGTAATTGAAGAGAGGACATGTTTCTGTTGGTCTTTTTCATGTCCGGACAGATCCGACAGCAATTGGCGGGTGGGGCCAAAAATACGTGACCGACTTAGACTGGTGAGATCGGGATGGAACTTTGTGGGAATAACAAACAGATGCTCTGGATAAACACTTACGGAAAAGGATTGGCTCCGGCGACTGTGGGGAAGTTTGAAGGGGGGGAGGTCCGGGATTCCGGTGATCACGATTTAAGGTACTTCCAGATAATCTAGGACGATGGAACTTGGCTGTAATATTAGAGATTTGACAAGATTGACTCAAAATGGCCACTTTCCAAACCCGACCATTCGTTAAAGTACTAATCTTGACTGCAAATTTAGAAAAATACTTTTAAACCAAATTCATATTTTCATGATCCCCATGAGCTCATTATCATTTTTGCCTCAAGGGTTTTGTTTACAAATGACGTTCTAGCTCCCTTAAAGTGTGAATCTGAACGGCCAGGTCGAAAAGTACTCTATTTCAAACAATACACCTCAACCCATGATCATTTGTGCCACAAGGATTTTGCTTAAAAATTTATTTCTGTCACCCTTAAAGTGCGTATTTGTAATGAAAAGCGAAAAAAAACTTTTGACGAAACGGTATACATCAAGAATCCCTAAGGGCCTGTGATCGTTTTTGCCTCAAGGGTTTTGCATACAAATGCATTTCTAGCGCCTTTAACGTTTTTCTTTCCGTAAGAAATAACACATAAAATCGTTTGAATTGTTATATTTCCCGAAAATGTAACACTGAAACGGTCATAACATGGCCACGGTGGCGATAATCAAACATGCTGTAGTTGAGTGGTGTTTGCATGTGTTGAAAAGCTCCAAGAAATAGAATAGCGAGGGCATCTGTGCAGTCTAGCTTCGATTAGATCCAGGGCAACTTCACTTGAAAAGTTCAGAGTAGGCGTAGCTGGAGGTCCTGAAAGTCCGTTTTTTCTCCGGCCTAGTGAACTTATTCTCAACAGATGCTACTCCGGACACTGCGTCAGTTTTGAAACAAAGAATATGGGTTTGTCGGGTTCGGTAAGGCGGCTAAAGAGGGTCGAATAGGGGTAGGAATTAACCTTGTAGTGCCAATGCCATTTATCTGCTTTGAAGTATAGAGCTCTCATGCCCTAGGGAGTACCACAAGAAAGTTTGTGTGTGAATGTTGACATGCGTCAGTAAAGAGTAAATAATGTACCGAGCCGTATAATCAATTCGCAGATGGAGTTGTATTTTCATACACTTTAGTTTTAGTTGAATTACGATGAAATTTCAAATGCCAGTTATATTTTTTGTAAATAAATGTTACGTGTAGCCTATATGACTGTAGTCAGCTGAAATTTTCTCTAGCGATATTTCATGAAAATAAATCTTGGCTGACTTCGACGTTTTTACGTAATTTGCAGTCAGCTTGATCTAGGGATACCTTTCATATAGCAAACCTAGTTCGGCTCTAAATGCTACAGATACGCAGCAACCAGGACAACGGGATCATACGACAATTGTTACGAGTAAGTGGCAGTGGAATGGAACGAGGAAGACCCCCCCTCCTGACCTCCCCTATCATTGCCGGATGTTGTTAGGCCCTAGGGCATTTGCTTGTGCTACACGTCAATTTTCCCACTTGAACTCCGCCCGTCGAGGTCGCATCCGACACGGACATCCAAATGAATGAATGAATGAAAAAATGTATTGCCCATCAAAATTGGCCAGAAAGGACCTAGACGGAGTAAACAAAACAGAAAAGAAGAGAACAAAAAACGCAATACAATATTACAACACAACAATAATGTAAGAGACTACGAACATTAGCACGTAAATGAGTCGTATAAACCGTGCGACCTGTTCATTGAGCTTTCAAACTTTTTTATTCTATTAAATGTGAAGTCTAGGGCAAATGTCCCTTGTATACCGACCAATTTTTGTTTTCCAATCGCACGACCCGTTTTGTCTTTATGCATATTCCGGAACGGCTACCCCCCCCCCACACACACACACACAAACACACACCACACCGTGGCCGGATGCGGTTTGAACACATTTAGGCATTCCCTCTTACACCATACCAAGTTTCTCTATAGGACAACTTCTGGGAAACTGTCTTGTACCCCTCCTCCAACTTCCGCCACTGTGGTCAGGTCCGGCAGGGACACCACACATATACAGCTAGGACAAATTTATTACACCTTTTTACCTTTAAGTTTCATCTCAGTCGCTTCATCTATTTGTTCCCTGCGCATGCACGTGACCAACTCCCCGACTCCTCCCTTAGTGGCTTGGTGCGGTTCATACACAAGTGTGACGTCTAGAGTAGAGAGTATCTCTTCTTACATCCCATTCGGGAATGGGGAAAATGAAGGCTCCGCGTATGCCATATCGAATGGGCAGAACTTCCTGTTATTTAGACACATACGCCATCTATCGGATTTTAGGACTACATGCTTGGTCATTCCTTAGTTTAATGCGAATTAAGGCAACAGGCATGCCATCTAACTGACTAGAGGAAACTATGTCATCTTTAATTATTGGTTATCTAGAAGTTATTGCATCGAACTTCGTCAAAGCTACCAAAAACTGAGCATGTAGCTTTGCAGAAAAGAAAAGTAAAAGAAGGCACGTCGTTTTGCCATCTGTGAAGCTTAATCAGAACTACGTGCTCGGTTTCTGAGTGTCGGGCAAACATCCAATAGATAGCGTATTTATTCCCTTAACTTCCTTAATCAGAACTACGTGCTCGGTTTCTGAGTGTCGGGCAAACATCCGATAGATAGCGTATTTATTCCCTTAACTTCTTAATCCCTAAGTTATCATGTAGATGGCGCGTGTGATGCCTTAACTCCAAAATAACCAAGAAAAGGCCGAGCGTGTTGCTCTGCCGGAATCTGATAGGTGGCACTAGTGGTGCCGTGGTTTCTCAATAACCGAAATTGGTGTTCCGAGCAGAAATAAAAAAGAGACAGTCATGTGTGCGAGGATGAACTTGTCACATGCTGATATTCAAGACTCTGATCATGATATCAGTATTTTATTCACTGATGATTTACAATGCGCACGGAAAGAACTTAAGAATCCCGGCGTCACAGACTGTTTTTTTTTGGGGGGGGGGGGGGGCAAAGAGATTAGACACTTACAGTAGCAACCTAAAGAAAATGAACGTGAGTGCAATTGTTAGCGTATGACAATGACATGACATGTAAGGAAAAGGTTGGATATTACGAAACACAGGGAGGAGTTGGTTTTAAGCATAAACAGCATGATTTTGAGTCCCTCTGAACGAATCTTTTAAAGGACGTGGACTACCCTGTTGGTCCCGACACCGTCCAATCTTGTAGCCAAACCCGATGGAAAATATCCGAGAATTGGTCGTATGGAGTAATACGAAAAAGTAACATACAGTAGTAACTGTTGCACTACATGCTACTGCTAGCAAACTGGATGCTATCCGATGCTACTACATAAGATTAACCCTGTCGGAGCATGTTTATCAATGTATTCCATACTACTACACATCCCTAATCAAACTACTCCACACTACTACATACCATTCCATGCAACTTTTTCGTACAACTACCATACTACTACACAGTCAAAGAATTTTTGGGATCTCAAAACATTAGTGACGGATACCTATGACATCGCAAAAGTTGTCTGTCTGTACGGTCTATAACTTTCGAAGGGAATGAGATATTTTGATGAAACTTGGTATGAGGATTCGTTGGGTCAAGAGTAAGGTCAAGTTCGTAGATGGGTTCTGTAGCCCTATATTCAGGGGTGGGAGAGGGGGTTTAAATTAAGGGGCAAACACAACATTTTTAAACAGCTAATGTGATAGTGGTTTATGGGGTAAGAAGACATGCTGAACACGATGGTGAAAACCATTTTCTCACTGGACTAGTAGTTCGTCCGGAATCCGGCCAAAACCGGAAAGTTTGTTAAAAGTAAAAGTTTTATTCGAAGTTGACTAGATGTTCGATTTAGGGGTAAGAAGACATGGTGAACACGGTGGTGAAAACCATTTTCTCGCCGGACAAGTAGTTCACCCGGAATCCGGCTAAAACCGGACACAAAATGTGTCAAACAATTTTCGGCTACCCCTTTTCTTCAAAATAGTATATAGCTCTGCATAATAGTATAGCTCTTCGCGCTCTTCAGTGTTTTTTGGATGGAATTTTTCCCGACTGTTTTAAAAATGCTTTTATTACACCTATACCCAAATGTAAAAACGTTAAATCTGTTAGTGATCTTCGACCGATTTCAAAAACGCCTGTTCTGTCTAAAGTTTTTGAGAGTTTTATTTTTGAGCATTTATTTGAAGATATTGAAGCAAGGCTAGACCCCAGACAATTTGGATTTAGACCTGGTTGCAGTACCACCCATTATTTGATTAGGCTAGTTGACGATGTTATGAGGCATTTAGAAGGGGATAGTGCGTACGCGGAAATATTGTTGAGCGACATTGTGAAAGCTTTTGATAGTCTAGATCACCAGGTGGCAATCAATGAAGCTAAAGAAATGGGAGCCCGTCAGTTTTTGGTCCGATTGCTAGCTAGTTTTTTAACAGGACGTAAACAGTGTGTAATGCTAAGTCAAAGTGATATTTCAGATTTTCTAGATATTTTCTGTGGTAGTCCCCAGGGGACAAAGCTTGGACCTTTAACATTTTTAATTGTTTTTAACAAAGTTTTGCTAGCTGTTTCTAATCGTTTCAAATTCGCTGACGATCTGTCGTCTTTGTCACTTCCAACTATCCCTCCAATCCAGACTGAGCAAACACTTTCGACTATATTTGATATAATGAAGAAGGACCTGGCTGATGTTAAATTGTCAGTCAGTTTTACTAACAGTTTTGTGTTAAGAGTTTCTTTCCTTAAGAGAGATCTTCCAGTTATGGAGAACATTGGTCTGGAATGTAGAGATAGCTTAAAACTTCTTGGCATTATTTTAGATAATGATTTGAAGTGGAATTCCCACGTTGATATGATACTCCAGAAGGCAGCTCCACTCCTTAAGTCGTATTCTATCCTTCGTAGGTTTGGTCTTTCGCCAAGAGTTATGCGGTCATTGTATTGTACGTACATCCGTCCGTGTGTAGAATATTCTTGTGCAGTGTGGCATCCGGGACTTAATGATGGTCAGAGGGACAGACTTGAAGGGATTCAGAAGAGAGCGGTGAAGATCATGCTTGGCCCGACCTACACTTCGTATGAAGCGGGTCTAGAGAGGCTTGGTCTCTCCACTCTGTCTGAAAGACGACACAAGTTGACAATGGATTTTGGACGTAAATGTTTGTCCTCTGATCTTCATAGATCCCTCCTACCGGATTACGAAGCCCCGAACCCGACTCGACCTGAAACAAGGCTTCGCGCTGCAACCCGTAATTGTACCAGACTTGTTCGCCCCGACATCCGCTCTACTGACCGGTATCTTTCGTCCAGTGCTTCCACTCGACCCTCTCTGAAAAAAAGTAGCAGCCCTCCAAAATAAAGTAGAAAAAAGTAGATTTGTTCTGAATCAATGTAAAACAAAAAAGCAGTTTTATATCGAAAAACGAGCTTAACGCAGGAGTAATGCAATCACCAGGACCGTCATTTCATATGTGAATGCTTAATTAGCTGATTCATTTTCAATGTTCCCCTTCATAAATAGTTTTTTAAACCAAACAAAAACTTTCTTTTTGTTCTATAAACCAAATTTTGCTTAAACTGTGCACCGCAGGAAAAAAAAAAAAAATCATCCTGAAACTACGACACAGGCAAGAATTCGGAAACAAATTCCTGTTTCCTACCAAAATACAGAAACTTTGGTACAACAGGGGGAATCAGCCTGTTTTCTGTTAAATTAAATATATTTATTACAGAACCACATGAAGTTAAAACTGTGCGCCGCAGGCAAAAAATTCGAAAATCAGCCTATTTTATGGTAAAATTGATAGAATTTTAAACGAAACCAGATTGTTATCCAAACTGCAGTGTGTCACAGAAAAAAAAGAGTAGAAATAAAGTAGTACAGTAGATTAGAAAATTAAAAAGTAGAATGGTCCGAAATAAAGTATTCTACTTTGAAATAAAGTAGAAGTGGAAGCACTATTTCGTCATTTGTACCATATTTCGTGAAGTATTTCAATTCTGAACTGTGATATATTCGTTATTAATTGTACATACATATAAATATTTTAAGGCAATTATTGAAAAGTGATTATTAAGTTTTAGCCGTGTTAATAATTGTGTGACGATCCGATGCTAGCGAGTAATTATATGAGCTATTCAGGAAATAAACGTTATTATTATTATAGAACGCGTACTCAATGATTCTAAGAGCTAGTTGTTTTCGAAGGTCGAAGGGGTTGGTAAAAGAGAAGGTGGTTGCGGGCTATATAACAGTGAAAGTTTAGAGGGGTTGACAACTTCAGTAGAAGGGTGAACATTGAAACCAAAAATAGACGAATCCCAATTGTGAGACAAGTAGGGAATTTCTAATGGTTTCATGGTATAATAATGGGCTGTTAGACCATAATCATCTTCGGCAATGAGGGGTTAGCAGTTTTGTCTACTTGGTGTAGGCCTACCTACAATTTGTTTCCTGTGCTTTATATGGTACGAACAATTTGGTAGGTACCACGTCTATCACGAGGACATGGACTCGTAAGTAGGAATCGGTGGCTAGAATCTTTGGAGATGAGGGGTTGCCAACTTTTGCTAGCTGGTATACCCTTTATTTTTTGCCAGTGTATTTCATGGTAAGAACGATACGGTACCACGTATATCACGGGGAGATGGACTTGTAAGTAAGAGTCGGTTGCTAGAAGGCCTTCGCGAGGGGCTTGAAACTTGAAACTTTGATCTGTTTCTAAATATTACAAGTAAAGAGTATTGATCTATCAACATCATATATTAGATTTTTGGGATCCCATCGACACCTTTGGTCTTGTTCATCGGGAAGGCGTCACTTCGCTGCAACCTAAGGGGCAGCGGCGGTGTCCCCGGCCCCCTTCGGGGCCCCGTGATGCACGTGCGGTTTAAAGTGCTTGGGCGGGGGTGGGTGAATAGCGCAAAATATACTTGTCGGAAGTGTAGCAATATAAGGCTGAAGAACGGAAATGTAGAACGGTTTAGAAAAAATAGACAAGAAACGTACTGCAACACATCCGGAAAACTAAACGAATTTCATGAAACCAGTTTGTGAAAGATGAAGGTCATGCCTAATAAAAAGTGAGAAAATTTTTTCAGGATACCACGATCAGTTACCACGGTCGGGGCCGCTGTATCTGAATATCAGATACCACGGTAACTGGCCAGATACCACGATAGCTGCAAAAACACCTGTTACCCGTGGTATCAGATACCACGGTAACTGGGAAAACGACTTTAGACCGTGGTATCAGATACCATGGTACCTGCAAAAACGCAACTAAGATCTACCTCTCTTTAAGAGCGATTCTGGCGATCTCTTGGATTCGCTTTTCGAAAAGCAAAGCGAGAATCCGCCGAGCGCAAGAACAAGCAAAAAGTCGCTGGGCCTTTACAACTTCTCGCTGACTTGCCGAAACCACTTTCCACTCGCGAAGTGGATTTGCTTTCCAAGTACTCGCGGAAACTAGCGGAGCGCCAGAACAGCTCTGGAAAGCGAAGCGGCTTTTAGCCGAAGTCGCAAGAACAGCCGGCGCATAAGCTCGCAGAGCTTTCCAGACTGCCAGAATCGCCCTTTAGTCTTGATTAGCATAAAAACATGTTGGCACATATAAAGCGGCTGTCCGCTCAGCCGACCCCTGCTCCACAAAAGCATCACAGGAGTGAGCTTTCCGAAACGGTTTCCACGAAGGAGACCGGGTGGACAACTCAAGATTTTTTACTGAATGGTTTTGGCATCGGAGACGGGACACGAGAAAGGTTGAAATAACAGCCACTGCAAAAGGGGTCCCCTATGACGGAAGGACATCCTTGACGCAGGAAGTGCCGTTATTAATAAACAAAAAAAAATAATTTAAAATATTAGATGTTAGGACCGTTGGCGTCACCGAGGGAAAGTGGAAGCGTAGTCACCTGGCCAAATGATACTGGACAGGAAGAACGAAAAAGATACTACGCCGCAAAAAAAAAAAAGAAGAATTGGTGCAGGGCGAACGTAAAAGAAGACTTTGAGTCTGTAGGGGGCTTTCGTTGGTTCGTCCGAAGGTGGTACAGTTGCTGGCTAGATTTCACGCGAGACCTGGCGCAAGATAGAAACAAATGGGTTGACACTCTTCAATAGCCCATGGACGCCGATAGAGGCGGCAATCGTCTAGTCCCGTCACAAGAAACCTAACGGGGCATGGAAGGATCACCTTCCCACAAAGTGCAACACAAGGTGTATCGCCCTCTTATCAGGGAGGAACAGAGTGTATCGCCCTCTCGCCCTGGCGACACACTGTATCGCCGTCTCAACAGCGTAATACAAGGTGTATCGCTATCTTTATACCAGGGCGACGGTGTGTATCACCCATTTACCAGGGCGGTACTTGGTGTGTGGACCTCTCACCAGGGCGATATAATGTAGGGCGTATCTCCCTCTTACCGGGATTTATCGCCCTTTCACCTGGTTGATACAGCATGTTCAATACCCCAATCATTAGTTGCGTTTTTGCAGATACCATGGTATCTGATACCACGGTTTAAAAGTCGTTTTCGCAGTTACTCTGATACCACGGTGGTATCTGATATTCAGATGGTATCTGATATTCAGATACCACGTTGCTAGTTGACGTGATATTCAGATACCACGGTCTGACCGTGGTAACTGATCGTGGTATCTGAAAAAGTCATCACGTTCATCAAATTCTGCCAAATTGGTGAGAAAGAAGTTTTTTTAGTTTTTCTTTCGGGATGACTTCGAAAAGTGCAATTACGGCAATAGACGTTTTTGCAGAGCAACCGTGGTAACAGATACCACGGTAACTGCAAAAACGACTAATTTAAGTTACCGTGGTAACAGAGACCATGGTATCTGCGAAACCGCAACTATTTTGGCAGATACCATGGTATTTGTTGTACCACAGTAACGGATCTGCAATTAATCGTTTTTGCAGTTACCGTGATACCTGATACATGGTTGCTCTGCAAAAACGACTTTTGCCCAAATTGCACTTTTCGAAGTCATCCCAAAAGAACAAGACCAAAGGTTTCGATGGGATCCCAAAAATGTAATAATATATGATCCAGACAATTGCGTCTTGTAGATCCGGTTTTCTTACTCCTAAATCGAGCATTTAATCAACTTCAAATAAAACTTATACTTTTAACAAAATTTCCGGTTTTGGCCGGATTCCGGACGAACTAATTGTCCGGCAAGAATTTTCAGATATGGATTCAGCATGTCTCCTTACCCCTATATCGACTATCTCATTGGCTTTTTTAAACATTTTTTTCGTCCCTTAATTTCAAACCCCTCCCCCACCCCTAAGTATGGGGCTACAGGACTCATCTATTAACCTGACCTGTACTTTGACCCAATGGATCCTCATACCCAAGTTTGAAGAAGATATCTCTACCCCATCGAGAGTTATCGTGCTGATAGACGGACGGACAGACGGACAACTTTTGTGAAGTCATAGGTATCCCTCCACTGCCTACAATCACTGCCTCCATCTGCCTATAATCGTGGCGATGCGGGTTAATATCGCCCTCTGACCAAAGCAGTACAGCTTTCTTTTAGCCCAAGCCGACTGAGAATCCTAGTTGACTTATATCTAAATGGATAGGTCAGCTGAATTTATTGAAGCAATATTTCGTCCCGTCTTGGCAAGGGTTTTCCTCAGGCTCAAAGCTAGAAAAGTCACCTGATCACAGGTTCATTTTTGCCAAGGAGGGCGGAAGTATCGCTTCAATAAATTCAGCTGACGTATCCGTTTAGCGTAGGTCAAGCGCAATACGGGTTATTGCAAAACGTTATTCGTTCTCTGTCAAACAACCGTCGAACCTTGTACTCCATATCCGAGATGATGACAAAGGTTATATTCACTTCAATTCAGGGCGGTATAAGTTATATCGCTCACTTTACCAACTATAAATGTTCCCGGCATCTGAGCATTTCCTGTTACCTCCTGATCCCCCACCTACCGAGACCGGGACCCCAAAACTGATTAGGGCACATGACTTTCGTACCTTTCAAGGTGCATCCCAATCGCTCCACTCGTTTGATCCTTGGGTGTGCATCAAAATTTCCAGGACCCTCTCCCTACAACTCCCCCACTATGGCTTCTTCCTGTTCGGACATAATAAAAGGACCATCGAGTGTACGTACTCTTACCATCCATTTACCAGTTTCACTCCGATCGGATCATGCGTTAGCAACCCACGATTGCAAAGTTTTTTTTTCGAAAATTCAACACGTGAACTGAGGTTAAAATGTCAATGTAAAACTGTTCCGAATTCCTTCTCCCCCACCCCCCACAGATAATCGAGTCCGAAAAACGAAATGAAAACAGCAATAGGTAGGATCCTCTATATGCATGTCAAGTTGCATCCTCCTAGCTTACGTCAACTTACGTGGAAGTGCCCAAACTATAAAAAGTGTGAACGACAGACTGACGGACAGAAAATACGATCGATGCAGGGCACTTGCAGCCTCTAAGACATTACAATATACGATTACTTTTCGTACATTAGTTCAGGAAAGGCCGAATGATGGTTTGTTCCTCTTTCATCTTACGGTAGTTGGCTATACGTTCACCAGCAAAACCGACAGCCGACAGGATGAGTCCTAAAAAGAATTCAACGTAATTTCCACGATGCAGTAGCCTATTATAGCTAAAAAAAATTAAGTTGGTGGAAAGTTATATAAGGGACTTTTAGCGTGACAAATAAACCAGAGGTAGATTTTTTGAACTGAATTTCGAAGTCTAGGACTTGTTTATAGACCAGGACCCACATCATGGTGAAAAACAAATAAATTGAAAAACAAATAAAACCAAAGGTTTTTGAGGAGCGTTTTCGTCTTGCATAGCTGTTTGCGCGGGGACGGGGTGTCGACATTTTTCCTTCTGCAGTTCCTATGCGAGGTACAGTTAGAGGGTGAAAGCCAGGCTTTATCTTCAAGATTCTTCTTCCGAATTCCAGATTTGCGTTTTCTTCGACGATAAAGGCTGTTAAAAAGTCTAGAAATCCCGGAGTCTGACACCCCAGTTTCAGGAATCTGGAAGGGTGCCATAGAACACTTTGAGAGACAAAGTAAACACGCAAATGCTTTGAGCATGGGAAAGGAGAGCTAAATAGTGAAATTCACTATCGTCGTTTTCGAGGTGTCCGGAGGAGTTGGCTTTACTGTGCGGACGATTGACATATCCGGCAATCTGGCAAAGATCTGGCCATCTCGAAGAAGATGCCTGGCCACTGCGGAAACAGAACTGCGCAGGTCTATACCAGTATAGACTAAGGGCAAGGACTTAAAACGTTTATTGCTATAAACAGCCCCATGGTGGACGGCTACGCTAGAACGGTCCCGATCAAAGCTCCTATCCGAAGGTACGTTCGAATATACTTCGAAAAATCAAAACGCACCTGTTTTCAATTAAATGTTACTTCACGGGCAAGTGCTGGTATTTTCGAAAACAGATATTTCTGAACCATTTCGAACCACCACCACGTTTTTGACTATCCACCAATCAAGTGGATGGCGCCTGTAAAATGGTGCCGATCTTCGCAACTCCCCCTTTAATATTCAGGAAAACCGAAAGCTTCCTAAGGCGTATTCTCGCCGTTCCCCGAGGACTCCACTTGAGGAGTCCCCACGTTTTCGTTTGTCCCGGGGACTCACTCCCCGTATTCTCGCGAGTCCCCACGGACGGGGAATGCTCCGATTATCATCACCATCATCAAAAAGGACTCCCTTTCAGATTCGGAGGGGAATCAATTTTTGATGGTGCTGGTGCAATGTAAAACTAATTAAAAATAATCATAATGAACAAAACCAAAAATAAAGTAGATCCAAACTAATTTTGTCAACTGCATATTTTTTTAAGAATAAAATCCGTCTTGGAACCAGTCCTCGTGTTCTCGCTGTTTCCTGCACGCGGAGTCCGCGTGGAGTGAGTCCCTTTATTCTCGCCGTTCCTTTCGATTCCCTGAGGAGTCCTCGGGGAACGGCGAGAATAGCCCTCTATAGACCGGACAGATGTTCGACAGTCCAGTGTCAAAACCATTATATCATGGACACTGTTTTCTTGCTGGCACTTGGCGCGCCTTCAGCAAAAGACGGACCTGTTTGCTTTCAGTACGGTATCATTCAACGAATTTGAACTGCTACTTACCAATGAGTAAGATGTAGAAGGCGCCTTGAGTGTCCTGAACGTTGATAGCGCGCATTGAGTTATCGGCACCGTACGCAGTTGTGGAGCACTCATCTGGTGCAGGCCAGTTGTCGTGACGGAACTTCTCAATCAGACCAGAGGTCATGAACGTCTGGATCCTTTGAAAAAGATGAAGTGATAAAAAGTTTATTGCCGCTTTTATGACCGCAAACGACAGTACAGGTTTGGCATCGGAAATGTGTCCTTCCCAGAGACGTCAAGTATGGAGTGGAGGGAATCCCCCCCCCCCCTACAAAGTTGTCGGCAACTCGGTAAAAAAAATAGCTGAAGCACCTTGACTTTTCTTCAAAACAGTAGATTATATTGACAAAAAGTCGTTTAAAATGAACCGCCGTCGGTAAATATTTTGGTCCCCACTCCCAAACGTTTGGCTAGTTGGTCTGTCTGTCACACGATAACTCCCAAACGGCCTGAGATACTGATGAAACTCGAAACCGTGAATTTTAACATACTACTTAACATACTACGGCAATGGTCCGGAAATGACCCTTCAAAAAGCACTAAAAGCTAAGACATTATAGGGAGTACAGTCGTCATTTATACAAGATTTCAACGATAATGGCACAAAGCTCTTTCTACATTGCTCGGTTATTGCATTTTGTGGGGGGGGGGGGCGTGGGGGAAATGGGGCTTAGAAATTTAGGACGAAACAATATTTTATTTTATTAAAAATTGTCTAACGAAGCTGATTATGGATTAAATATGGGGGTTCAAGCTGTTAGCTTTCGGCTCAGCTTGAGTCAACTTTGGCTACGAGTGAGACAAGCCAAGATGTTGGTTGCACAGGTATTTTACTGGTTAAAGCTTCTTGTACTATGTGAGCTCAAGGGCAACTGGCTGATAATCAAAACTGCCACGGAAAACAGCCTACTAATGGCCGGGCCCCACTACGGACCCACCTGTTCGTAATTCGTTTTTTTTACGTTTTTAAGACCGGTTTTTAACATGTTTAGGACGCTCCTCTCTCATTGTTTGTTCATAAAACAAATAAAAACGGGAGATGAATTTATTCCATCCCCAGATTTTATGAACGGGTTGAGAGAGGACGTATAAAGCCCGCTAAAAACCGGTCTCAAAAAGTCTATAAACCGAATTACGAACAGGTGTGTCCGTAGTGCGGCCCGTGCATAACGGTGGACGAAAAAAAGGTGATGATAACATACCAGGTGTTCATGTGGTCCTTGAGAGTACTGTTTTTCGGGAAAGCAAGAGCAACGCGTTCCATGAAGAACTCATCTCGACCTAGAAGCAGAAGGAAAATCTTTCGATTGTAAACTTCCTTAGATTATTTCTGTGCTGCCAAGCGCAACGTAATTTTCTATTATGCCTATGCGTATGTCTTTTCTGTTTAGTTTTATTGCTCCGGTCCATTTCCATGAACCGGCCTACATCGCCGTGACCCGAAAAGATTTATAGGTTTATGGCGGGGAGCATGAAGGCAACGAACGATATACCCCGTCAGCTTTTCTAACAGGTTCCCAAGAAGTTGTAGTTGGAAGTGTTCTTCATTTTGTAAGTCAGTCTGTTCTATACATCCACAACGTACAGTGTCTACGATTGTTCTCAAATAAAACCTGTGTACCGGCTACTGTGTGTTTGAAGATACCAGGTTAGTGCAGCACTATGTAGAACTCTAAGAACGTTAGCCAAGGGCACTCTCTTTGAACATTGACATCGGGTCGGAATCTCTCACGTACCATCTACCTTCCACCCACTGGCCGAGAGTGTCCAGCATAGTGCGATCAGGCCAGCCTACCATCACGAAAGCACAGCAGTGCCCGCAACTTTCACCACTTTATTCCCCACGATTAGATCTAGAGCCCTCCACTCAACAGGCCATCCAAGTTGACACGATCAAGCAAGTTGGTTTTCCGCTTTAGACAAAAGACACGCTCAAAGTCCTCCTAGCTGAGTGGCTAACATACAGGAGTCTAGCGGAGGTTAGTGTCGTGACTCTGTGCGACAACTATCCCGGAAGAGAGACAAACTCACCTTCGCATTGATTTTGGTAATAAAACCCTCTGTTCCCCGACTACGTAATATCCTTCATCCCTCCTATTCTTATTATTATTATTATTTATTTAAAAATCAGGTAGAAAATTCTCGTGATCTTTCGATCAAATTTTTTGCGCTTTGTCAAACAAATACGTAAATAAAGCACAAGTAAATAGTATATCCAATCAAGATTTAATAGTCACGGCGAGAAAACATTATTGTAGAACTCAACAAACTGAGGGACAAAACTTCTCTGATACCTTTCATGGTTATACTTAATGGGTTCGAGTTTGGGAATCTTCATGGCTGACTGTCTTGCTAATCGGGGTCGTTCCAGTACATAATCGGGAGGGAGGATCCACCGGAGTTTAGGGTTATTAAGGAGCTTAAGAACGAAACTTTGACATATTTTTTCTCTTCGTTTTGCCAGGGATTCGAGTTTAAAGAAGATTCCCCTACACGTAGAGAGAAATCCCAAAAAATCCCCAAACTAACACCCATGGCCCCTTTACGTGTTGTACAATAACCGATAAGTCAGCCCTTTTCAGTGAGCGTGTTCCACCCTTCTTACCGTGGTTACTACGCATGACGTCACGAATCCTGGCTTTTTGGCGTGAAGGCTGGAACGCATTTTTTTATTTTTCACCAAAATATCGTGCCACGAGCTAATCCGGCCAATAACATCACAGAGATTCGTAGTTACCACGCTTACTTACTACGCTCCCGAGCGTGGTAAGCAAATAGTTACTATTAGTTACTATTTCGAGAAGGCTGGAACGGTCCGCGTAGTAACTTTTCACGAGGCTGGAACGAAAATAGTAACTAATATTTACTATTATTATAAGGGTGGAACACGCTCAGTGTTTTTTATCACAAAAATAGTAAAGTGATTTAAGTATAATTCATTTATTTTGAGTGATGAAAAGGTTGAATTTGACAATATCCTGTGATAGGTAATAGGAGTCAGGGAATGCCGGGAAGGTGACAAGTAGGGATTTAGTGACAAAATTTCAAGAACTGGATGAATTCCGGGTGAAAGCGCATTTTAGGGTTAACTGTAAAAAATTTCCGAGGTTCAAGGTTCAAGCTTTTTTATTCTTAACACTAAATTAGTGCGCAAAACATTATAAACACAGCACTCTGCACTCAAAATTATTTCAGGGTTTGGACCGGAGGGTTTGAATCGAATGCTTCAAACCCGAATTGTACACATATACAAAAGAATTGCACAAAAATCCAATTCTTCTTTTATACCGGGTTTTAAACGCGCAAATTTTAATATCATTTATTTATTTTTATTTGAATATCATTGAATCCGCGTTGTTCTTCTGGTTCTGGTTGTCGTGTTGTGATTTGGCAAGCCCGCACAAACACAACACACCACACCAATTAATTATAATAATAATAATAATAATTTTATTTTTGCACACTGAAGTTAAAAACAGTGTAGTATGTTACATGAAAAAAAAAGGAACAAACACAACGGAGCTGATCAAGAAAACCCCAAAAATCTCGTTTTGTTTCTTTCTTTATGAATAGTCAGCTTGGTTTAAAACCTCATATTCTCATCTTTTGGTACGCTTACTCACGTTTTTTCAAAATTAATGACTGGAAACGCTGGCACATCCAGACGAACAGATATGGTTGTCACAGAGGTCTATTCCCTGTCGTAGGGAATAAAAAAATGCTTACCAAGGGAGAAATCACATTTCCCAGTCTTCAGATACGCCTCCTTCATCAGTGATAAGAGGTTGGTTTTCCATTCAACGTAGACGTGGGTTCCAGTTCGAATCTGATCCAAAAGGATATCATCCTGACGTGGGTGAGACATGGCACGCCGGCCCAATTCCTTCAGGTTGGCTATATCCGATGTCTACAAAAGAACATAAGAAAAAAAGAAAGGATTGATAAACAGTCCAAGATTTCGGCAAAATTAATTGTCTATTCTGCTATTTTCAGAAGAAAGAAAGAAAAGAATGGATCGACCTTCTCGAGATTTCGGCAAAATTGCTGTGTATTCTGCTAAAAAAAAAAAAATCTCGGAAATGCCTGGTTCCTGAGATACTGTCAAGCGCCAACAATCTGTAAAGAAAGGTGTAAAATAACAGGTTCGACGGGGTCCGAAAAATGGAATTGTTATTTATTTATTGGATCCAGACAACCGGGTCTAGTCAATTTCCGCTCTTCGTGAGACCCCGGAAGCATGTTATTTATCCGTAGTCAACCGCTTCAAAATGTATAAAATTACACCGTAATGGTGTTTTTTGACGGATTACGGCCAAACGACTAAGTCGTTGAGAAACAAATACGAAATTCAGCATGAATGCTTACCCATATCTCGTCTCTTATCGACTCTTGAAAAATCTTTTACTGTTACCGAATTTCCGGTTTTAGCCGAAATTCGGTTGAACTACTTTTCAGGCAAGAAGGTAATGTTCAAAAACGGATTCAACATGTCTCTTTACCCCTGTTTCAGCCTCTAATCAACTTCAGAATCAACTTTTACTTTACCAAATTTTGGCCGGATTCCCGGTGAACTAATTACTTGTCCGATAAGAAAATAAAGTTCAGGTATGGATTCAGTGTGTATTTTCACCTCTATTATACATCGAATCTGCAATCTACTCCAGAGGAAAAAACTTTTCCTTCTACCAGAGGTCCGGTTTTGACCGGATTCCGGACGAAACACTTGCCCAGTGTGAAAACAAAGTTCAAAACGGATTCAGCATGTTTTCTAACTCTTATATGAAACCTCTCTACATTTACCGAATCTCCGGTCTGGCCGGATTCTGGGGGAGCTACTTATCCGGCAAGAAAATAAAGTTCAGATACGAAAGGGTAGTTGCCACACTTGAGGAGGAGGAAAACAATAAAAAAAGGCATTATTATTCGCACGGGTCCTTCGAGCCACATGTAGCCTATGTCTTTCCTAACCTAACTAATGTAGATGGATCGACGCAAAATAACTTCGTTTAACCAAAGGCGTCAACAGGGCATTAGCCCTTTTTTTTCTTTTTTTTTTAGTCATCCAGAACAAGGATCCTGTCCTTCACGACCCCAGCAGTCTACGCACGACACTGAGCAAAGACCAGTCGACTCCTTTGTAAAAGTCCCCCTCTGTACCCTCCTAGACATCTTCCTCCCTTGCTTTCCCAAAGCCTAACAGGCACTTTTTTACGGCGGGCATCGGGGCGAGGATGTTCGCGAAGACCAACTGCTCCGATTAGAACTTTTTTAGTAGTGTGGAGTATGGGAAGGATTGAGTAGGTCAAATGAAGGGGACACAAGTTTTTCGGGAAATAAGGGGACTACGGAGATTCTTTAAGACAGCTATGGAACATAGAGGATTTTTTTTATTTAGTTGATATCAAATGTTTTGATATTGCTATTTTTTCCGTTACAGCCCGATGGGGTTTCTTTTTATATCATAGCCTACCTGCAAATAGTTGACAATGGCAGATCCTTTCATGAACCCCCACGTGAGCTCATTCATCGGGTTTATAATATCGTCAATAGTTGAGACAGGGTTCTCATAAGACGGAAAGGTAAGAAAAGCCACCAGTTCACCCGAATATGCAGCCAAGACGATAATGACGAAAAGCCACCAGAAGATGACCAAGATCCGACCAGAGTGAGCAATGGGCATCTCACGCTGACCTGAAGAATGAAACGTGGTCTAAGAATGTAAACATACAACTTTTTACCGGTGGATCCTTGCTCTAAGTCACTGATTCGATTGTCGCGGTGCCTAACATTTTAATTTGGGGCGGGATAAGTAGGCTGCAAATCAATCCTGCGACATATAACCTGCTATGTATTGATATACATGCATATTTATACATTCATCTGTATATGGTAGGACTATATATATATAAGGGTTTGGGTTCGGGGAGTTACACTTAAAGTTTAACTGAAAAGCCAACTTATTTGTGTGTCATTTAATTGGATACACTGAATTATTTGGATTCTGCAAAGGGATTTTTTGATTTTCCACTATCTGCTCTAGTTATGAGGCTCAGAATATCTCCAGCCGTCCCCACAGCGTAAATTCTACTATGACGCGGGAAATTTTAATCTCAACACAAATGCGGCTTTTCAGTGGGCAGTGGTGAGACTGGTGAAGATTGCTTAGTGCCTGAACAATACAAAAAATGATAGATCTTTCTCGTAAGGCATACAGCAAAAATACAAGCGCATAGAGGCACCACAAATCACACGGAAATTCCACTATTTGAAAATCGATTATTCGTGAATAGCGTAACGAAGTAACTCATTTTCAGCGGGTTTTCAAGCCAATTTAAGTGAATAAGTGATGGGTAACTAGATTGTCCTATCCTAGCCCTTTTCGGTTAAACTTTAACTGAAAATACTAAACCATGAACCTACAATCCTTAGGCTAGGATTTTACTAATAACTTTTAGAAACAAATAAGAATTAGTGAAGCGTTGTTTTCTTATGCCACTGGTATGTCTGACGCTTACCTTACCGCTTTCTTACCTTACCTACAATAAAAATACCGCATTCTCCCCAAGAACACCACTACTTGATCCCACATCCGAGCAAAGAATCCTCTATCTGATTACACATTGGAAGTGCTCTTAACTTCTGATGAGCTTGTTTGGGGTAATAACGAGATGATTACAACCGGAACTGCGGTTAGACTTTTTGGCAAGTTGAGGCCCAGGCAAGGTTATAAATAGACCTCCCGACCCAGGATCACGGAAGTTAAGTTGAGGCAGTACATTGTTGCGAAAAAGAAAGTGAAGTGTTTACCTATGCCCTTGTCAAGATGATACATGAATGTGAAATAGAAAGTTAGAATTCAAACGGAAAGACTACGAACCCCATAAATCTCCGAACAGTAGCGTATTTCCCCACCACTTGACGCTACCAAAGCCGTGTTCGATTTAGTCTCTGTCCTCTCTCAGTCTTGTCAGCCAAATGCCGTTTTTTTTGTGTCTGTGTATTTCGTAAATATTTTATTCTTCATCTAGCTTTAAGCTATTTGGAAAATAAACTTGACTGATCCACTGTTTTAGTTAACTGCCTTGCCCGCTTAATGCCGTTTTATTTGTCCTGTCAGCTGACAACTGTCAGCGCCCTGTCAGACAGGACGCTGTGAATGACGACTTGAGGCGAATTCTCGCCGTTCCCCGAGGACTCCTCGGGGAATCGAAGGGGGCGGCGAGAATAGAGGGAGTCACTCCACGCGTACTCCGCGGACGGAAAACAACGAGAACACGGGGAATGCTTTCAAAATGGATTTTGTTCGAAAAAATTATGCAGTTGACTAAATTAGTCTGGACCCACTTTCTTTTTGGTTTTGTTTATTCTCATTCTTTTTAATTAATTTTAAATTGCACCATACCAGCAACATTTGATTCCCCTCCGAATCTGAAGTTGAATCCTTTTCATGATGGTGATGATAATCGGAGCATTCCCCGTCCGTGGGGACAAAGTCCCCAGGACAAACAAAAACGCGGGAACTCCTCAAGTGGAGTTCTCGTGGAACGGCGAGAATACACCTTTGATCTCGGAGCTTGTCTGGGTCCTTTCTCGGGTGGATTTCTCGACTGCGTTATCTTTGTGATTGTGATATCTTTAGTTGTACATATCTTTAGTTGTGGAATTTCGAAGGATTTCTATCATTTATTTTGTTTAGGCTAGGTTAAGACGGTTATTTTTCTTTTTTGGAGTTAATTTACGCGCTTAAGTATGCCGTGAGGCATTTGCGTTGTTTGTTAGAAGTTGCGTAAATTTGTCATAAATAAACTACCTACCTACCTACCTAACCCATGCTTGTCCGTTGCGTCATTCACCTGACAAGGTTAAATAAAAACGGCTTTAAACCGTGACAAGGCAGTAAGGGAGTCTAAGTCAGTCTTTCCCCGAAAGCTTAATTTTTTCTTCAACACTCAAAATGTTGATTTCTTACCTTGATTCAGCATTGCGGCGACACAGTACCATACAACGTTCCATAGCTTGAAGATATTCCCTTTCACCCTTAGCTTGTAAACGTCGTAATATGGGTTCAAAACGTTAATCCCCCACAGAATAGGGCCAATGGCCATTGTCATCACGAGAAGGACGACCTGTTAAGAACAAAATAATACTAATACGATGCTTAGTCCTTTTTACACTGCCAAGTACCAAATACACCAGTTGTTAATGTGTCCAGGAAAAAATCCCCTTTTTTTTGGTTGCAAAAAAAAATAACGGGGGATAATATTTTTATAAATAATAAGTTTTAAATGAAAGAAAATTTTAAGGAAAGGAGATATTAAGGATGGAAAAAGTAAAGACAATTTTAACGTTTTAAAGATGTGATGAAAATGGTAAAATGAGAAATAAGGGTAAAAGAGGAAATAAGAAAGAATATTAAAAAATTAAACGTACCGTAGAGATAGGGGAAAGTGTAGGTGACGCTAAATATATAGGTCGGTCATTAAAAAAATAAACTAAAATATTTCCGAGGGAAAGTGGAAGCGTAGTCACCTGGCCAAATCATACTGGACAGGAAGAACGGAAAAGATACTACGCGGCAAAATATATTAAAAAAAAAAAAAATACACCACGGGAAATCAGGAAATCCCAATACCAATCAGACAACTTTGTTCAACCCAACAAGCTTAAAGCCAAGGGGTTATCCACTCCCCGATACATGCTGTATACCCTTTCCCGGCACCGGTCGGCACAGGCCGAAACCAGCTGTGAAGGCACCGGTTCAAGCCATAAATTAGACGATTCCTGGTTCTAAATGCTAATTTTAATGAATGAATGAATTAACTTATTTCCAAAAAGCCCGTGGGGCCATGGCGGGGAAACAAAATAAACACAAAAAAACACTCAAAAACCCAATACATATACCAAAAAGGAGGGAGTCCTTACTCCAAAAAAAATCTCCCGATGTTCTCACACGTGGCAACCCGTGCCAGCTGTAGTCAGCCGGTGCCGGCACCGCGCACTTGATGTACACTAAATCGAGAGTGAGCAACCCCGCGCTTAAAGGTAGAAGAAGTCGTCGATGACAATTAGGAGAAGGATTCACAAAACATCAAAAGCCAAAACGTTCACAACCCTAGCTTCTGAGGCCGCAATATCTGTTGTACGTGTGTGTTTTCTTTGTCACATCAACGCATAATCTCATGATTAAATTGCAGTACCAAATGAATGAAATGAAAAGCTTCCTTCGCATCCAAACTGAGTTCGACAAATTTGGGCTTGTCTTAGTGCGAGTCCGATAACTGACACGTCCAATCAGCTCGACCGACTCTATACGATGGCATGGCATTACCTTCAAATCTACACTTTCAAAAGCTTTCTCTTCGGTTTTTCAAGGCGTATGTAAATCTATCCGTACCGCTTATGGACGCAACGTTCCGAACCTTTTCTTTCGCTCTGGTGTCGCGCATGTTCTCGGAAGAAGGAGTTGCAAAATATGAGAAAGTGCTATTTTAAGCATGCAAAGCACCTGCTTTCTTTGCCAAATTTATGTCAAAGCCACATGCTAACGGAGTGTTCCAAGTAAAGGTTGCCAGCGTCGGCTCTGCCAAAAATCATAGACAACAACATTCTACACTCTTTTCTAGCCGAAGAATAAAAATTGTATGCTGTATTTGTTTTTGTTGTGTTTTATTTGATTTCTTTATTTTATTTCACATGCTCCGCTTTTGAAAATGGCATGTCAGAAATAAATGACTTACTTACTAATGTTATTTTGTTCGTTCAACATCAAATCGATGACTAAATAAAAGAACAACAAACGTCATTTGAATTTCCAACTCACCCATGTTGTCCCCATGAAAGGTTGGATGAACAACAGAGCCCTGGAGATCTGAGCCGGTCTGGCTACCATGAATGTATATGGCTGAAGGTCAAAAGGTTTGGAGAAGTCAACAGCTTGCTGTCTTGCTTCAGTGACCGTGAACGCTGCAGCACCAAGGTCAACCTCAGCTGTTCGAATCATTTCCACCATCCCGTTCCAGCGCGTCAGGCCGATCCGGCTTCCCCACAGCCCATCTGCAGGCTCTCGGACGACATAGCTAGAGAAGACGATCAAAATTATTTTAAGGCGGGAACTGATTGGGTGGATTTGAAGGACACTTCGCACTGCACGGTGTTTCTGCTCAGATATTCTCAGATAGCTAAACACATGGCAACTAAGCTATGCTTACAGAAAATTACACACGGCTTCGGCTGTTTTTAAGCCTCTTTCCATGAACCTTGCCTTGGATGACAATCTTGGCAAAATATGCATAACCGGTCTTCGGGCGGAAACAGATCCCCGGGAGAAGAAATCTTGGCAAGCGTGGTAACCAGTGTACTGCTTTAGAGGAGGTACGATACACCTCTGAAGTGCAGAATCTCGGGAACGAGAAAGTTCCATCCAATCACAAGTGCGTCGTGTCCTTTAAAGGTTAACAGAATAGGGCTAAGATACGACAGTCTGGTTAGCCTACCCATCATATTTTTACTTAATTAGGCTAGAAGAACCGACAAAAACGCGTTGCTTCGTTGCTTTGTTATCCGCGATTTTTGAATTTTAGCTGACGTAATTTCCCTTCCGAAACTGTTGTACCTCTATACGGATGTACCTCTATGTTTGAAATGTTTAGCGACTACAGCGGCAGACAATTATTTCCGATTAATAACAAGTCATGGCGGATTTGCATTCTTCAAGCAAGGAAAATGAAAGTAATATGGAAAGCGAAAGTGACCAGGAAGAAGGTTTTGCAGTGTGGAATCGAACATTTCATCACCTTCACTTTATTGGCCATTGGAAAGAACGCTTTTGCAGATATTCAAATTTTCCCGCGGCCTAGCCGTAAAATTATGTGTCGTGCAACCAGCGGAGATTCCCAACGTCACTACCAGACTACGCGACGTAAAAAATAAAAATCCCTTACGGGAGTCAAGATAATTCGGTGTATCCAAATCAAAGGTATAAAAATAAGTTGGCTTTGCAGTTAAACTTTAAGGATAATATTTTGTTGTCGGGCTGGTGGTTTGCCACTGGGAAATCAGAGGAAGTATTTGGGGAATAAATTGGGACGTATTGGTCCCTATTTTGCCCGACCTGTGGTAGTAAGCGTTTGTTGCATCTGGTGTCTGAATGCCGTAGATAACCTACGGGCGGAGATATTTGGGAGCGTAAGTAGAACAAACGACGAAGCGTGGATGAAATTACGTTAAAGTTTAACTGAAAAGGCAACTTATTTTTGTGTCATTTAGTTGAATACACTGAATTATTTGGATTCTGCAAAGGGATTTTTTGTTTTCCACTATCTGCTCTAGTTATGACGTTCAGAATATCAGCGGCCGTCCCCACAGCGAAAATTCTACTATGACGCGGGAAATTTGTATCTAAATACAAACAAGGCTTTTCAGTGGGCAGTGGCGATACTGGTGAAGATTGCTTAGGGCCTGAACACAAAAAAAGTCATAAGTCTTTCTTGTAAGGCATACAACAAATTAGATGTACCATAAATCACACGAAAATTCCACTATTTAAAAATAGATTATTCCTGAATAGCGGAACAACCAAGTAACGCATTTTCAGCGGGTCTTCAAGCCAATTTAAGTGAATAGGTGATGGGTAACTAGGTTGTCCTATCCCAGTCCTTTTCGGTTAAACTTTAAATAAACAAAATTCCATTTTTTTTTGCTAAATGACCAAAAAGTGGCTCGGGACCCTTGATCTCGAGTCCGAACTTGTCACTGCACGCAAGTTACGAAGAAGTTTCTTAAGTATAATTCCAAGGTTTGTTTCGCCTTTACGAGCGTGTCCGAAAGCTTTCAGGACTGTAAATGCTGCATTTAATGCTGCATTTTTATTTTTGTTTTCGTCCGAAAGCTCTAGCTCTTATATGCAGCATTAAATGCAGCATTTACAGCACTAAAAGCTTTCGGACACGTTCTTTATTTCTTCTCTGACACTTCTAATTCCGAAATTTAGCCTTAATCGCCAGCTCCCCAGTTTCTTCTTGAAAATTCAGCGTAAAATTTAGCATCTTCGCTGAATTTTTCGATGAATTTTATGCTGAATTAATGCTGCATTAACTGAGCGAACATTTAAGTCCGAAAGCGAAATGCTGCATAAAATGCTGAATTAATTCAGCATTTTCGTTCGTTTCCGAGCTTTCGGACACGCTCTACATGTGCCAAGGTACTTCAGAATTTTTGTGTATCGCTAGAACTGGTCTTTGAACAATAAATGATTGATTGATTGACAGAATTCGATAACTAGCCTACACGAATAAAAGCAGATATCAGTCTAGATGGGAATGCTCAATATTAAAGTTTATTTAGCTCAAACACAGATTAAGGAATAGTAGAGAAGAGCCGGAAATTACACGAGAGACCACAAATCCACCGGAAATGGGCAATGACATCCTCTGAACCAGCGAGCTATTAGCTAATGCGCGGAATTCGGGCCATAATTCCGCATCAGTGTCAGAGAAGGAAAATGAAATATAACACGTACGTAAAGTTTAAATGCTTCGACATCAACTCCAGCATATCAAAGATCAGGCCACGGTATGCGATGACTTTTCCACCTTTGTCAGTTACAAAGTTTTGCCAAGGCGGGAACTGGAAAAAAAGTTATCAGTAGGGATGGAAAACTGCATTGTTTAATCAGTGTGTGCCACAAAGCCCAGCGCACTCACAACCCGGCCTTGTCTCAATCTGTATAAGTTAGTCGCTCCCCGGAATCAGCTAAATTTGTTTTGGAGTTTCGAGTTTATTTTATTTTTAGTTTTATTGTTAATATCGTCGGGATCCAGGCACCAGGGGCGTCACTAGCCTTTTACCTTTAAGTAGGTAAGTAGAGAGATAAATAAAATACACAAAAGAAACATACGCATTTACAACTTTCGGCCAGAAAACAGTGGAGAACGTGGTGCGCAGGTTTATTAGTTAGTTAGGGGGGAGGAGTTCAGTTTAGCCGATGGGCTTGAAATTTTACCGACAAAATGAGCCGTTGCTGCGCTAAAGAGTTTACCCAGGACAAATTAAACTAAGCGCCGCAGGCGCAATTTATAAACCTGTCTATTTTCTGGCAAAACATAAAGTAAGCTTCAGGATGGAGATATACAGGAGGATTGATGTATGGCTATACTACGCAGGACTAGCTTATGCACTGTGAACTTATCTGTGATTATTACATGTAAGGATGTCACAACCAGCTCACGACCCCTTAGGCCTCCGGTGACGTGGGGAAACAAGTCGTCTTTGTGATGCAGCCCAGTAGATGGAAACCAGTCCGCGACTTGGACAACTGAAGCTCTCCTTCGTTTTCTAACTTCAGCTGCTCTAATGGCGTACTTCATTCCGCAGTTGCAGGTCAAGTTGATATCTTTCTGAAAAAAGTGTGATAGAGGTTCAGCTCCAATCCCTCTTCTCGCGAAAATACAGGACTACTTTGTCAGTTTTGAGGTCAAGCTGCATACAGAGAGATTTCACCCTACCCGAAGAACACGGATATTTCTACACCGTCATCGTCGGGATCATAACAAAGAAAATTAACATTACGAAGTACAGGACTTTCAACTTTGAGACTAAATTACCGGCCATGGATAGCTGCTGTGAGTCAGAGAGTTGTTGTAATTGTTATCTGGCTTCTTCTTGTTGGAATAATACAACTTTTGCAAATTAATGTTCTTTTTTATGAGAGTTTGAAGGCTTCAAAGTTTCAAGGACATTTCAAGGAACGCGTCATAGCTGACCAATAGGACGCGACCTCCTCTTTGTTTACAAACTTTGAAGCCTTCAAACTCTCACAAAAAAGAACATTAATTTGCACAAGTTGTATTATTCCAACAAGAAGAAGCCAGATAACAATTACAACAACTCTCTGACTCACAGCAGCTATCCAAGACCGGTAATTTAGTCTCAAAGTCAAAAGTCCTATGCTTCCTAATGTTAAATTTTTGTGTTATTCTCCCGTCCGTTTTCGTCGGGTACGGTGCAATCTCTCTATACTATGAATATTCATCCGCTAAACCGTGTTCAGTGCAAAGATGGTCGAATCCGATCATGTAGGGATCCGAATCCAGGGCTAGTTGGCCTACGAATCCGATTCCCAATCCACCTTTTCATGGTGAGGATTCGAATTCGGATTCGATTACGACCTTAACAAAAATCAAATCATGTAGCAGGTCACAGTTTAGAAACCAGAGGTGACAAAAAAGCACTGCTGCCTAATGCAAATGAGACGGTTAATTGGGCGTTAAACGGGACGGTTAATTGGTAAACCATTTTAATTTCAAAGTTTTCATGTGCGGTTGTCATAGTATGGGTTTCCTCTTCACAACCAGGAGTGAATTTGGGTCTCGCTAGGCACAAAACCTAAAGCAGTGTGTCAAAACTGGGAACAGATAAATCGAACAGAAATCCCGCGTAAAATGAAGAAATTAGGGCGGATTCGTAAAATTTAAGGTTTGCAATCCGAATCCGGATCCAGTCTGACAAACAGAAGATTCGAATCCGGATTCAAATCCGACAAAAAAGACGGATCGTGGATTCGAATTCGGATTTGCTCATCTCTGGTTCGGTATCCAAAAAACAGCCTACGGCTTCTATCGACTATCGACACCTCGTGGTTATCGACAACAAAGAAAACTTATCTTAGTCCTCACAGTTCAACTATGCCTGAAAGAATACAATTGTAGCGATACTGAGGGACCTTGAAAAGAGTCTACGATGGCAAAGCTAACAAGAACAGAGAGGTCGATACTCCCTAGATGAGGCACTTGACCTGAACTTGAAATATACACGAATGTCAGCCGTGGCAGTTTTACGGGAAATATCATACTGGGATCCCTAGAATAGGTCAGAGGTTGCCAGGGTGGAAAAAAGTATCCTAAGAGGCTAAGAGTTTGACTAAATTAGCCAGATTTACTATAGAATTCTTAGAACTGGTAAAAAAATTAGTTTCAACGGAGTAGATATTTAATTTTTAAAGTTTAAATATAATTGTAGAAAAAAGATTCAAGTAGGTTTCTGTCGTATTTTGTTTTGGAAAGAGCAGGTGGCATTAAAGAGAAAAGTGGAAAAGACGAAAGTAATTAGAAAAGATACTACGCGGGTTTAAAAAAAAAGAAGTTACAAGTTTCGAAAAAACAATAGATAAAGTGAGAATAAAAGCAGAATGTCTTACCTTGAATCTATCCATGACCTTGCTGTTTATCGTGCTAATCGAGTACCTCAAATCCGGCCACTCGTCATCCGAGACGGAATCGTAGAACTCTTTTTCCTCCGCCAGTGTATCATTGATTCCCCTAAGAAACGGCGTAAGCACGCGCTCTAATAAACACCTGAACTGGTCCTGGCAATTCTCTGGCTGACTCTGGTTGAAAATGACGGCGAAGTTGTGGCCCTCAAGAGTTGTCTGAATGAAGGCGTCGGATCTCTCCTCAATGTCAGGTGAGTACGAAGTTACAATGAAGAGCCATTGGTTGACTGGGCGGAAGAGGCCGAGCTCGACGCTCTGAAAAAAAGACTAGATCATCACGACTCGATCCGACCGCTGGGTCTAGTGGCGCGGGTCAGAAGTGCCTGACATGGGGAGGCTGGGATCATAGTTTGACTATGGATCTAACAAAATGTTTTTATTGTAACAGGCATACGGAAAATGTGTAGAAAAATTAAATTAATTATTTGCATTATCGATTTCTTTAAGTCTTTTGCTTTCTGATTTCTCTTGTTAATTCCCGTAAGTCCAAAGAATTATTAAGGATGTAAACTAGATCACAATAAACAAACGCCGTAAATTATATTAAATTCGTTATAGTGAATTCTTGAAGATTATGAAATTAAGCAAAATAATATTCAGCTTCCGAGACCAAAAATCGTCAAATTGGCCGATGACTTCTACTTCTGACATATCTAAACGTCCACAGGGTGATATACTTAGTTGTTTTAATCCTCTTACACGCCACTCGATCTTCCCGAAGATTTTAGTACTCTTTGGACCTGCGTCGGGAGATCAGTGAATAGTTAATTAGCAAAGGCGACCTTGCTTTCAAGGGTGAATTGTGTTCAAGTAATTTGTGGATAAGCTTGGATGCCCTGAGGATTTGAAGAAAACAAAGGTAACAGTGTGTTCGTAAAAATCCGACCCATCGAAAAATGATGGTGTCTTCCACCTTCTCGGCCCACTTGAATCAAATACTTTAAAAAGAAATCAAAGGCTTTTGTTAAATTCTATTTCATCTCATAGAGACTGCTCTCTCGAAAGTACTAATCACTGGATGAATGAATAACACTTTATCACGCATTGCAGAAAAAAAGAAGACGAATGATTTAGAGAAAATTTATCTACAAATGACAATTACGTTGATACGGACGTAAACGGGTAAGCACTAAGCAGCCAATCGGATTTGTAAATATTTCGTTATTATTTATTCTGTATTTACCCCTCCCCCCCCCCCCAACTGCTGCGACCTAGGCCATGACCTAGGTTGGCCTTATGGGAAATCCGGCCCTGGTAGCGACAACAACAGTAGCCACATGGGGTGCGGGGGTGAACGATTCCAAGGTTTGATCATGGTCTTGCATTATTATCCTGGTCGGATTGGATGGTATACTCAGAAAAAAAGGACGTGAGACTACTACGTTCCAAGTACTTCAGATACCTCTGATTTCTCTTACACCTACCCTGTATGTTACCATCCTAAATTGGCAGCGACAAGAAAGAAGTCGACGGAGTTCCAATACTCAGTTAGTTCCACGGCCCGGGATTGGCCGTTGGATGAGTTGGCTCCTCCTTATGGGCGTATGTGAACTGTAGTGTTTGTATTTACATTTTCCTGGTTGGATTTTTACCCTTTCCCCTTACGCGATTGAGATTGCGTTTATGCAAATTAGTGAGATAAATAAGTCGTGATCGCAGAGCCATTCATTCGAGTTTAGTTGTTACCAAGTACCCGTCATGTACAGTTGTTGTAAATAAAGTTTTGAATTAATGAACACAACATAATGGCGACGAGGATACTGTGAAAATGACTATTATATCAAGGATATAATAGAGTGAAAAGGACGATATTATATCAAGGATATAGTACGACCATAGACAACTCCAAAGAGAACAAAATTATATCAAGGATATAATTAGTGACTACATACAAGATTATATCAAGGATATAATCAGAGAAATGGCAAAAGGTGAACAAAGTGGTCATCATCGAATGTTCGGAAAAGTGAAAGAATTCGATGGAAATAGTGACAGGTATGCAGAAGAGACTTTTGACAGAGGATGATCTTACGCTGGGCAAAGCAATCGAGCTAGCATCAAGCATAGAGTCTGCAGAGTTCGAAGCAACCAACATCAAGGATGGAGGTACCTCGAACATACAAGGCAAAATTCGCCATGTAGCGGAAACTGAGGAGGAGAAGAAAATAGATTCGGCGAGTTCGGCTGAGCTGAAGCAGCCTGCGAACGAGGGCAGCTGGACTGTATTCTCAGTAAGTGATGAACGTGATGAACTACCAGAAAGTACTGTCCCACTCACAATAGGACAATCGAGTGACCAAGACATCCCGATTCTCGGAGAAGGTGATGTCAAAGTGACATACCAAGCACAAAGCAAGACATTGCCATTAATCGTTGCTGCTGGAAGCGGACGTTCATTAATCGGAAGGAACTGGATGCAGGAGTTTGAACTAGACCGGAACATGATTCAGGGGGTGAAGAAAATGCCTGATATCAAACCCCAGATTACGAGTGAAATCAGTGAGCAAACCCCAGATTACGAGTGAAATCAGTGAGCTATTTTCGGAAGTGTGAGAGGTGTAAAAGCGAATGTGAAAATACCTAGGCCTAAACACAGGGATAAGCATACGGTAGTACTGCGGAAATATGATAAAGGAAAAACAGTTCTGTTTCGGGACCACGCGAATCCCGATCGCCCACCTTGGACTGAAGGAGTCAAAGTTGAAGGCTGTGTTTGGAAGCCTTACGTTGACCAAAGCGGAATATGGTTTAGATCGCAATCGAGGGGCTACCCACTCCCCGGCACCTGCTGTACACCCTTTCCCGGCACCGGCCGGCACCAACCGAAATAGGCGGTGCCGGCACCGGTGCCGACAATAAATTGGTCGATTCATCTTTCAAACGCTTCCAAAAATGGTTATTTTGTTGATTTAACACGTGACAACCGGTGCCGACGGGTTTCAGCCGGTGCCGGCACCGACCGGGCATCGCGGCACCGGGCACTTGCTGTACACTAAAATCGAGAGTGGTCAACCCCTCGATCGCAATAAGGAAGGGGAGAATGTAGTGTTTGTATTTACATTTTCCTGGTTGGATTTTCACCCTTTCCCCTTACGCGATTGAGATTGCGTTTATGCAAATTAGTGAGATAAATAAGTCGTGATCGCAGAGCCATTCATTCGAGTTTAGTTGTTACCAAGTACCCGTCATGTACAGTTGTTGTAAATAAAGTGTTGAATTAATGAACACAACATGAACAAATGTTCAAATCGTGACAAGTGGCAGGTGGCTCGCCATGGAGGAGGAGCCAAGTGGATCATAGACCAAGGCAGCAAAGTTATATTTTGGGTTCTATACTTCTGAAGCATGTAAGTCCTACCCTTAGAATTACAAGAGAGCAGGCAGTTAAGCACAACCGTACAAGACAAAAACTGGTCATCAAAGCATAATAACCAATCACTGCTTTAATTTTTGTATATAGTTTATAAGCTATTCAACTCATAATTTAGACTTTTACGACAGAGTATGGCTAATTTGTTCTTTGGTTCACCAATATTTTGGTTTCTATTGTTCTGATAACGGTATCCTTTTACAAGTATTTGCGTAGCTGACAGAGTCAACTCAACATGATATGATTCGTTTTTATGATTAATAACACAATAATACGAAATATTCTTTTATTTGTTCAGAGTGAGACGCAGACATGCGCAGGTGGGTTTGTGAATTTTTCACTCGAACGCTAAATGAGCATTCTAATGAGCATTATTTTCAAATCAGGGGCCTTGAATTTCCGAGGCGTTACACATTCCCCGGCACCGGGCACTTGGTGTGCACCAAAATCGAGGGTATAGGCAACCACTCGTGAATTTCTTGAGGACTAAAGTACTTACAATGTCGTGAATGTTCAGAGCATCTTCCTGGTTGTCAGTGATTACAATGAAGTTGTCACCCTCTTTTGAAACTGGTAGTGCCATCATGTGGGATGAAAACGACTTTTGCCTGTAAAAACAATACAAACAAATTATCTCTCTCTCTCTATATATATATATATATATATATATATGTAAATCTGACAATTATTAATAAGTTTCAGCTCAAGTTCAAGTTCTGTTTATTGCAAGCTAAATACAACACAAAGAGCCATTTGGCAGAGAGAGGACTCGAGGCCAAATGGCGGACATTTACATCTACTATACTGGCTATAAATACATCAACACACAAGTTATAAATTAACAATAATCCATCCAGGCACCAAACTAAGTTTGGTGGTTTGAATCTAATGATGAAGTGAAGTTACGTCTCCCTACGTCTATCTTTTAAATAAGTTCTAGCTCATTACTTTAGAAGAAAGAAGAACAAATCTTTGCATGCGACAACTGGTACAAGAGCCCTTTCACTTCCCTAGTTCCCAGACTACGTAATATCCTTCCCGAAAAAATTTCACAGGTGCGTCTTGGACCAGAATAAAAAATTCCAAAAGCTAACTAAAATTCCCCCAACACATGAAAGGTACATAGAGCGTTGCTCCGTCTTTTATCCAGCTCTACATAAAATTAACAAGAGCTGCAAGCTCATATGGCACTTGCAAGCTTTTTAGCTCGTATTCAAGTTATCGTAGTAGGATGTGAATGGATAGTAGCTTCGTCAGTGTGATGGGTTGTTTGGTACTACAGTTACGTTTGCTGTTGTATAATATATTTGAACAATTTGTTTTAAGTATTTTGACATCTTATGGAAAAATCAGCGAAATTTTCAAGCACTTCCTTTTCGACGGTGACGCTCGGGAGGTTCCGATCGCTACATTCTAACCGTGTCACATGATTTTCGGTTCCTCCCTCCGAACCCCCCCATATTCGTCGGATCCGGTCTCGACTTGAAATGGTATATCTGAGACATGTGATCTTTCCAAATACCAAGTTTTATTAAGATTCAATCCCCCGTCCGAAAATTATGAATGTCAATAAAATTCCGGATTCCGGCTCCCCTCCCTCCCCCCACTATGGTCGGATCGGGCAAGTGATTATTTCCAAGTTAATTTGGCCGAGTCCATTATACACCTGCCAAGTTTCATCGTCCTAGAACATCTGGAAGTAACTTAACTCCGTAACACCGGAATTCCGGAACCCCACTCCAACTCCCCCCGTAGTGCACGAATCCAGTCCAGTTCTGTCAATGATGAACCTAGGGATTATTTTTGTTCCTCCCACCAAGTTTAATCCCGATCGCTCCACTGTAAGCGTGTCACACGATTTCCGGTTCCCCCCTCCAACCCCCCCCCCCCACATTCATCGGATTCGGTCCGGACTCGAATCGGGACATCTGAGACATGAGGTCTTTCCAAATATCAAGCTTCATTAAGATCCGATCACCCGTTCGAAAATTATGCATGTCACTAAATTCCGGATTCCGGCTCCCCTCCCTCCCCCCACGATGGTCGGATCGGGAAAGTGATTATTTCCAAGTTATAGAAAATCATCTGTAATCAAAAATTTGAAGCAAAAAGGATGACCATCAGGAGCACGAAAATGTATATTTTGCTCAAAAGTATTGTTTGTACTTTAAGGAATTTAGTTTTAAGCAAAACCCTTGAGGCAAAAATGATCATGGGCTCATAGGGATCATGAAAATGTGTATTTTGCTTAAAAGTATTTTTTTGTACTTTGCGGTTAGCATTAGTACTTTAAGGAATGGCCGGATCTGGGAACTAACTATTTCTAAGCCAATCATGTCAAGTCTTTAATTTTCAAGCCAAGTTTCATCGTCCTAGCATGTCTGGAAGTACCTTAACTTGCGATCACCGGAATTCCGGACCCCCCCTCTAACTCCCCCACAATGCCCGAATCCGGTCCGGTTCTGTCACTGATCTACATAGGGCTTGTGCTTGTTCTTCCCACCAAGTTTCATTCCGATCGCTCCACTCCAAGCATGTCAGAAGGTTTCCGGATCCCCCTCCGACCCCCCCCCCCCCCAGCTTCATCGGATCCAGTCCGTACTTGAAATGGGACATCCGAGACATGTTATCTTTCTACATATCAAGTTTCATTATGATCCGATCACCCGTTCAGAAGTTATAGATACCTCAAGATTCCGGATTCCCCCTCCCTCCACCCCCCCCCCCCACGATGGTCGGATCGGGAAGCTGACTATTTCCAGGTTAATCTGGTCGCGTCCCTGATTTACCTGCCGAGTTTCATTGTCCTAGCCCACCTGGAAGTAACTTAACTCCGTATCACCGGAATTCCGGAACCCCACTCCAACTCCCCCACAGTGCACGAATCCGGTCCGGTTCTGTCAATGATGTATCCAGGGGTTGTGCTTGTTCCTCCCACCAAGTTTCATCCCGATCGCTCCACTCTAAGCGTTTAACATGATTTCCGGTCTCCCCCCTCCGATTCCGACCCCACACACATCGGATTCGGTCCGGACTTGATACGGGACATCTGAAGCATGACGTCTTTCCAAATATCAAGTTTCATTAAGATCTGATCACCCGTTCGAAAGTTATGCATGCCACTAAATTCCGTATTCCGGCTCCCCTCCCTCCCCCCACGATGGTCGGATCGGGAAAGTGACTATTTCCAACTTAATTATTTGGGGTCCCTGATATGCCTGCCAAGTTTCATCATCCTAGCTTATGTGGAAGTGCCCGAACTAGCAAAACCCGGACCGACAGACCGACCGACGGACGGACAGAAATTGCGATCGCTATATGGCACTTGGCCGAAGGGCAAGTGCCATAAAAACCGTACCCTAGTCATTTTATTTTTATCTCTTATTTTAGTGCTCTATTTAAGTTTTTATTTAAGACAAATTTTCGAAGATTTATCAGAAGATTTTGTACATGTTTCGGCGTCCTCAATGTGACGGTTAATCTACTCTGTTTGCTTATTTGAATGTCGCCTAGCAGTTAACGGACGAAGAAAATACTAAAGCCCATACCAGTCAACTTATACTACAAAATACTTGCCTAATTTGCGGGAAAAAAATGATACCAAGTTTGTCACTTTTTCATTCCCTTTGACCGTTTTATAAGCATCAAAGAAAGCCAAGGTAGTGAAACTGAAACATTTAAAAAAGTGTTCAAATAACCATAAGTCTACTGTACTGTGTCTGAAAGATTTTGAAGTTCAAAGTTTGTTATACAAATCGACTTTCAAATAACCATAACTCTACTGTACTGTGTTTGAAAGATTTTAAAGTTCAAAGTTTGTTATACAAATCGACTTTCGTGTTTAGACAACCAAATTTGCAATTATTGTCAACATCTGTGTCAACACACTTAAAAATCAATCATTTTTCGTTGAAAAGTTACGAGCTCTGGAATAAAACGCCAGACAGAGTTTGGGCATCCTAAAACTTCCCATTTATTCTGGTCGATTTCCGACGTTTTGATAAGGGGGATGGAGGATCTGAGAGTGGACGCCGTGAGATACCATGGCTGAACTGAAGTCGGTGCTTAGCTCCTTTCTGCGCTCCTGCAGTGTTTCGAGGTTAAAATGTTTTAGAAGGTAGGAGTATAGAACGTAGGTAGGAGTTAAAAAGAAAGGAAAATTTACCTGTGAAGTGACCTGGTTGGACTACCAACTTCCATAAGAGTAGTAGTTACAATTTTATCGTCGATCCTGCTACGAAGAGCATTAGCAATAAGGAGTGTATGTTTACTGAGGTGACTACCGGTGAAAAGCAACGAGGCTGAAGACCAAGTCAGTGATCTGTCCGCCCGAAGATCCGTCATGATCTGGGGGAGTTCATCACCAGGCATTATCCATGGGGTCAGGAATGTAAGGCCACCAGGCGAACGTGTACAGCCAGAATCTGGAATGTTAAAAAGAACACGGGTTTGGATCACAAACTGGGGTACGTCTTGAGTTTCTGGATCCAACTAACCCCCAGTCGTGCCAGAAAAGAAAAGGAAATCCATACGAATGGCATGTGCAATCTGCTTACGCATAATAATACTAGGTATTTGATCCTCTGATACTGTAGATGATCAAGCCACTCACAGAAATGTGACAGCCAACGCTTCTCAAACGAGCAGTGTGCTTCAAGCAGGGGCGTCACGACGGTGGGGGGAGGGGCGGCCCCCCCTCCAAATGTTGTCGGCCAGTCGGTAAAAAAATAACCGAGTCGGCGCGAAGCGCCACAATTTTCGTCAAAACAGTTGATTTTTTTAATGAAAACAGTCATTTTTTCTGAAAATCAGTTGATTTTTAGTCAAAAAAGTTTTTTTTTTCTCAAAATCAGTCAATTTTTTATCAAAACAGTCGTATTTTTCTTGAAAACAGTAGTTTTTCTGCAAAAACAGCAGTCGGTAAATATCTTGCCCCCCCCCCAAAAAAAAAAACATTTTGGCTAGTAACGCCTCTGGCTTCAAGATAGTATTCTTTATAGGAAGTCACACATAACTCCATTTAGCATTGTAACACGAATAAACTGCTTACAATACATGTGTCCGTGTTATTTTGTTCCTTGACTAAATGAACAATGCTATGCACTTGCATGTCAGTGTGTTTCTGCTGATACTTCCCATGCTATTTATAGAATATTTATGGAATAGCGACAAGGTTTGAATTTAATTTAAAAAAAAAAAAGATCAATTAAGCGAGATATCCGGCTTGGCAAATATCTTCAGGACAGACCATTACAACTTTTGGCGTAACTCAGTTACAGATTCTTTCACAACGAAACAGAAGTATCCTACCTGATTTCGTAGTGCCAAGAATTGACGATCCTGCGACAAAGTTGTCCTGAAACAACCAGCACCGGATTCAAGCCAGCGTTACCTGTCTGTCATCATTCGTACCCTATTGGTCATATTCCTGACCAATAGGATGCGAACTAGTCCAAGCGGACTAGTTTCTGTTAATCCCCCAATGCCGCACCATCAGCACTTATTGACAGACATAGTAAAATAGATCCACCGGTTGATGAGTAAAAATCTGCAATCTGCTTACCCAGGTAATAGAGGTTTTGCATATGACTTGGTGATAGAAAGTGAAAGTTGTCCACTACCTGAATGATCGGACTTTTTACTATGATATGATGTTGCCTTAAAAGCCCAAGGGCCATAACAAACAAACAAAAATAAATGCGCATAAATACAAAAGAACTGACACACTACGATTTAACACTAACCCCCACCCAAACACTTTTCCCTGTGTAGACTGGCCACTCTGAGGAACCTCGCCAGGTTTCTTATACTAAGAAAAGTCCTACACCGCATAACTTTCAACAGCCACTCCCTCCCATGAATCCCTCCCTTAAAAATTTCCTTCCTCAACTCCTCTAACTCATCGCAACCACACATAAAATGGATAAGATCCTCATCTCCTTCGCCGCACATTGGACAAAAGTAAGGACCAGATTTCTCCCTAACACTACCCAAATATTTACGTCTTTCACCAAGTGGCAGACTATCTGCCCGTAAATTTATAATTAATTTCATTTCCTCTTCATTTAAACCAGCTTTAAAATAAATTTCTTCTCCCCAAATCTCTTTAGCCTCTGCATACAGACTTAACGATCTACTATGTCTACACAAATGGCGGTTTGAGTCGATTGGGGGACTGACAGAAACTAGTCCGCTTGGAGCGCTGAACTGGACTAAGACAAATTTCGTCGAATCCTTCAATTGTACATAGTTAACTGTCTTTAGTGCCATAATTTGATGTTGAGATTGCCAATGCTATTTATTATAATATTACGGCCCAGTAAACGGATTGATTGATTGACTGATTGATCGATTCCGAGGTTTCGGCTGCATCAGAGTGTGATCGAGAGGTCTGAAAGCGCTTTAATAATTCCAAACCTAAAGATTCAACCAACCTGAAACAGCAATGTGTAAGACACTCTTCGAACGGAGCATGGTGTCCAATCGCTTGAGCGTGTTACACCTGGCGAACGAAAAAACTGCGTTGAAGTCTGAAAGAAGAAAACTATTTATAGGCTGTCCAGACTACAGTAGAGCTTCATCACAGCAAGAATATCGTCGATACTGTTTTGGTTCCAAGTTGATTATTAAGCCTGACCCTTTAATAATATATAATATTGTCGAAACATGATATTCTCCCATCATGTAGAGTCACTTCATTCACTGCACTACGTCAACGAACGGCGAAATTACCTACCAGATAGAATAAAGTGTTTCCTGCTTTCCTCCCCCCCCCCCTTACGACAACTCATTAACTCAATGATTCTCACATTCGCTTTGTTTCGCTATTTTCGATTCGTAACACGATCCCGGCGACTGTTTGAGAGAAGCTGTCTCGTCAGAAAAAAAAAATTATGTAAAGTTTTCCCTGTTTTTGCTAGTAATCATTGGGCCTGGAGAAAGGATTCGAATAGCAAAAGCCGTGGATAGTTTGTCAAAAGAAGCCTGGTTTTTCCCCGGAAGGGACCGACCCAGCCCAACCGAAACCCCATAAATTAGGCGATTTTATCTTTCAACGCTTCTAAACATGCTAATTTCAATATCCTAATACGTGGCACTTGCTGGCACCGCGACACCGGGCACCTGCTGAACACCAAAATCGAGAGTGGTAAATGTTCCTTCAGCGTTACATTAACTAACTGTCCAATTACTGAAATGTCTTGACTCACCTTTCCACCGTCGACTACTGCCAGACTTCGAAAACCCTACTGCTGACGGACTGAGGACAAATCGTCGAGAAAAGACAAAGTGTTGTCAACTGATATCTTCTTACCCTGTGACTAGTACGCAACGTTACATCAAGCCATTCGTCCCATATTTACTGATTACTTTAACTGAGAAACGCTAAATGAAGCTTTCTGATGCATTTTACTTAAATTTTCATGGATAGTTACGCAAATTTGCGTTGAAGTAATTAGCGTGGTTTTATTTACGCATTGACTCGTGTATTTATCTATTGACGTGACTGCGCTAGCTAACGCTATTTTGGTAAAATAAAGCATTAATTCATTCAAGCTGACTGCGAATCATATTTGACAGTGCAAAACGGATACGTCGGCTGAATTTTATTAGAGCTATCGGCCATTCTTGGCAAGGGTCCTCTTCAGGCTCAAGCCGCTCAAGCTGGGGGGGGGGGGACGATCAAAACCACAAGTTCATTTTCGAGCTTGAGCGGCTTGAGACTGAAGAGGACCCTTGTCAAGAAGGACTCAAGAATTCAGCTGAGGTATCCGTTTTCAACTATCAAATCGAGAGTGGGCAACCCCTCCCATAAATAGTAAATACTGCGAGGTGTGCTTATTGCGCGGCAAGCTGATCATAAAATATCGCAGGGGGTTTCTAGAAGCATAGCACAGAAAAGAAAGAATAACCAGAGAATAACCGTACCGGAAGGCATGTCCTCGCTTATCTGCAGAAGCTTCACGCTGTAGTTCGAACTAAAGGAATAGCTTGAGAACATTGTCGTAACGTTCTCCTGGAACTGCCTTAGGACCACCAGACTCGGCCCCCGAATGAACGACGTGTCGTAGATTATACCTATTGGAAAATAAAAGATATATTTAAACCATAGAAACAGCAATCCCATTGGTACCATAAACCTTGGGGGTGCGGGGGGGGAATCAAATTTCGGCCCCAATCCCAGGTTTATACAAGTAGTTTTCGAATATACCTTACAGTTCAACCGAATAGGGCTGAGATATGAGAATGCTTTACTTCACTGCTCCGCTATTCATATAATCGATTTTCATCGAATGAAATTTTTCTTTCGGATCCGTGGTACCTCTATGTGCCTGTACCTCCATGCTTGAAATATTTAGCAACTACAACGGTAAAGGACTGAACGCAATAGCGGGCTTTCTTGAGAAGCGAACTTTCAATCTGGAATTGAACATTTCCTGAGCTACTCTTCATTAGCCATTAGCCATACAATCTTGGCTTTTCCGGCTCTAATGATATAAATAAGTTGGCTTTTCACTTAAACTTTGAAGTTGAGTCATTGCTTTGCATTTTGCGTTTTTTAACCTTTAGCGGCCAAGAAATTTAATAAAAAATATAACCAAGGAATAAGATTTTGATATCTAGGGGGGCCACGATCCCCCCCCCCCAAAAAAAAAGTGCGCCCCACAAGTTGATGAGTAGAAGATCTGGAATCTTATCCACAGCAATTGAAGCTCTGCACCATCTTTGGTGTAGAAAGTGAAAGCTCTTGTGTTCCCCCATTACCTTATGGATCCATATTCTACTATGTCTCTGTCACAAGTTCATAATGAAACAGTGGAGGACTTTCAGAGACCAGTCCGCTTGGAGCGCTGAAGCGGACGAAGGCGAATTCGCAATATAAGCGGCAAGATCCGGGAAGGACTAAGCGTATGGAGTCTTGAATAAGAATAGTTTAAAGTTTAACTGAAAAGCCAACTTATTTTTGTGTCATTTAACTGAATAGGCTGCATTATTTGGGTAGTGTTAAAGGATTTTTTTTAGTTTTCACTATTTGCTCTACTATGACGGTCAGAATATCTACAGCCGTCCTCACAACGCAAATTCTACTATGACGCGGAAAAATATGAACCTCAATACAAATGCGGCTTTTCAGTGGCCAGTGACCAGCTTGCGGACGGTAGCTCACTGCGTGAACAGTTATTTTTCGTAGATCGTTTTTGTCAAGCGTACAACACAGGTACAGGCGCATAGAGGTACCACAAATCCGACAGGGAAATTCCACTATTTGCAACTGATTATTCGTGAATAGCGGAGCAAGGAAGTAACGCATTTTCATTGGGTCTTCAATTCTCTTTAAGTGAATAAATGAGGGATAACTAGAGTGTCCTATCTAGGCCCTTTTCTGTAAAACTTTAAGGGTTAGTTTAGCCCACTTGACATTCCGCCTAAACTCAACTTGCCGCTGAGGATGGTACCTACGCAAAAGGAAACTTACTTGTTTCAACGGGGTTGCATCCGACTGCTGACTCAGGGTGTATTCCAACCTCCTACTAGGAATTGTGCGAAAAGCTACCATCTCATTCCACATACGACACAGTAGTTGCGTTCGTTGCACTCCGGTCTGGTTCTGGTGTTTAGTCACCAGTGTCCGGTTCTTTGCTTATAACGCGTTTTTTCGTTCACGAGTGAGTTGATGAAAACTTGCTAACTCCTCGCTACAGCGGGGCTCACGAGCAGGTTCTGGTTAGTCCGCACCGGTGGGCACTAACCAGACACTGGTTAGTCCGAAAACGGGTTTTAAGATCGGGGAGTAGTCACCGGTGAGTGCAAAAACGCGTTATAAGAAGCACCGGTGAGAAGTCACCGGGCAACGAACGCAGCTAGTTACGACAGAAACTTTCATTTAAATTTATACACTTTGGTTGTGCTTAAACTGAATATATATTTTACACCCGCAAATCTGCTATAAATGTTGAATGGAAGATGCATTTGTTTACGATTATCAATATGTTGATGTGAAATGCAAATTCGACATCGTTACTGTGAAAGTAACTTTTAGATAAATTCAACTATACTCCAGAAATCATTTGTACAAAGTCATAATGAAGCTTTTGACCGCCAATGTTCGGTCGTCCTATGCTCGAACATACCGTAGCACCCCTTTACAAAAGTTGCCTTAGCGCCTTGTTTCGATCAATGGACAATTCTCAGGTTAGTTGTTACTATTTATTAAGAACATTTTGTTCGACTTCGAATACATGTCTGACCATTGCTGGGCTATTTTTTTTTTTTTTTTTTTTCATCTTGACAAGCCTTTGAGCTTTTTTTTTTAACAAAAAAAACTTGACTTTGAATACTGGTAAATTTTTGTTCCGAAAATAAGATTAGGTAGTGTCCGGTTAGGTGGTGGTAGCTTTAAAAGCAGACCAGGCAATTTTAACTTTGAAAAATAAGAAGCTGAAGGCACCTGAAACAATTTAATATATAGGGTTTCCTGAAAAGTAATGAATGTTAGTAGCGGGATGTATTATTTTATTTGACTGGTATCAGTTTTAACAAAAAGGTCATAATATTATAATATTAATTTAATTATCCATTTTCTACGGTCAACCACGGACAAACCCACTTTTTTTTTAATCCACTCCTGGTAAAAGGCAGGAACACACCCACAAATACAGGAAATAATGCTGATCCCTTAGAAACAGTAATATGGCAAAAATAATCAAAACGACTTGCCGATATTGTAAGTCTTCCCATCAAAAGGGTTCCAGGAGTACACCTGAGATTCGGAGTCAAAGAATCCCATAGCTTCGTCAAGGATATTATCAATCGCCAAACTGAGTTTACTTTCTGGCTCTCCAGCTCCATCCGCCTTGTAGAAATGAGTGAGATCGAGAAGAGTCGACGACTCATCTAAAGCCGTTAGGGCCAAAGCTCTGGGCATACCTTCCGAGCGGCACGACCCCGATCGGCTATCGCAAAACATTCCAGACTTCTGCGTTGTCCAAGAAAACTGAGACTTTCCTACTGGGAATTCTGTCGGTACCACAACTTTCCCTGAATTTTCGTACGTGTGTGATTTATTTGCATGGCTAGAGGCCGTAACGGTAGGTACGCTCATAGATACTGTGTTTGTAGTGGAACTTTGTACGTTTAACAACGAAGGCAAACCTACAGTAGCTTCTTTCGCTTGGTTCTGGAACGTCTGCTGGCTGGTCAAGGGTTCTGAAGGTCCACCGACGTCTTCTGTGGCCTTGTAAGGCACCCTCGTGTCCTTAGCTTCGTTGGATGCCTCAAGACCCTCTTGCTTCCTACTGGCGTCTTTGTCTGGTATCCGGGAAAAGCCAGAATCATCGCCCACTGGCAAAGAAGTAGCTAATTTGGCAGTAGCTTCCTCTGGTGGAGTGAAACTGTCATCTTTTTTGCTTGTCCTCACCTGTTCTCCAGCAGCAAAGAAAGGCTTGGCGGTCATATCAAACACCCCGTCCTTACCATCTCTTCTCACACCAGGCTCTGGAACTGTCACTTCAAACCAGGAGTTAGGCTTGCTCTTTGGTTCAGATTTGCTGTCCTCAGCAACTGCTTCGGCATCCGTTTTCGGGTCATACCATGGCTTAACAGTCCCGGGTCCCACCTCTTTTCCTACACCGCTTGCTGAATTTGGATTTGATTCGGTTACTGATGCTTCTGCAACAGATCCTAGCTTGACTTTCGACTCGGATGGAGTTTCAATAAGATTCCAAGTAGTTGTCTTGTCTTCAACGGCCGGACTAGATCTGGGCTGTCCGTTCACGACATCAAGACCGTCGATGTTCAACGAAGAAGACGACTTGGTATTCTTTTCATCTGCTTTAGTATCGTCGGCCAGCCGGAATGAGACCTCCTGGATCACATCAGCATCTTTTTCAATCACATCCGACGTGGCTAGACGCGCATCAGCCTTTAACCCAGATGGCTCGCTGGACAGTTCGGTGGCGCCTGCTTCTGCAATAGACATGGACTCGACAATCCCCTCGGACAGACCACCGCTGATTGTAGGATCTTCTCTAACAGCCACTGGTACTGTCTGAAGGTCAGCTTTAATATCGCGTCTGGAGTTTTCCACCAGACTATCGTCGACCATCGGACCAGCAGGGACTTCGTCAACCGGGACATCGATACCTTTCAAACTTGCTACAGAAGACCCAGATGTATCCGCACTTGATCCAAGCCCCTCATCAAAGTCAATCCTCGGAGAATCTGATGTCGGCTTGACATGGTGATTGATAACTGCAGATGGTTCGCCAGGTTCTGAACTGATTTCAGCGTCAGCTAAGACGTTTCGGATGTCTTTTGGGACTTGCGCGATCTCACTTTCTTGACCTTCGATTCCAATGCTTCTTGAACTTGAGGGTTTGTTTCGACTGCCTTCGGTGTCGTATCCTGGAGGGTTGGAGGTTCCTCCGTTAACGAACTCTCCTTCTCTGCCACTTTCTCCCGCTGCTGTTTCTTTTTTGTCGAATTCAGCAGCCGCAGCAGTAGTCGAATCAGCAGACACACGAGAATGTAGTGGAACAGCATAGTCGTTGGTAACGGGTGGAAAATCCACTAACTGTGAAGTAGCAACCCCGAGAACCAGAACTACAACAAGAAATGTCTTACACATACCGATAACTTATCATGACTGAGGAGATTCTTTTCCTCCCAAAGGTTGCGTGTAAGCTGCGGAAGGGAAATTAAAACTGCAGGACAAATGACAGGCAATTCATGCGGATTTCAGTATCATGAGACAATTATTAATTTACGGTCAAATCACTGAAGAACACACATGTATTTTTAATCTGTTGGAGAAAATGAGCATCCGTGCTCATGCATCGGGCACCATGCGCTGAAGCAAGGGCTCCATAGCTCCACAGAAATCTGTTTATTAGAAATCTTCATTTCAGATTTTGAATTCAAAAGATTTCTATGAGGGGTTTTGGTGACCATGCGGGGTATGGGCATGGCTTGACGTTGGGGCTGACGTTAGGACTGGTGAGTTACTAGGAGTAGCAGTACTGTGGCAAGTACGGAGAAGTATCCCAGGATGGAAATGAAAGGATCTTTTACAGTTATTCTACGCCAACTGTGCCCCTGTGCCATTGTTTTTGTATGGAGTCATCTGGTTCACACACAAAATCGCCAGATCAAGTTATTTCAAATATTGCGAATCCCTCCTTCGGCTCTCTAGATGGCACCCAAACAGAAGGGTCATCACTCGATTTGATTTCGTTCAAGAGTCTTTTCGCATCCGCATTTTAACCGATAAAGTATGTTAAAAGATCGTAAGTTTGATAATATGTGTTTTAGTACTTGGCGTTTCTTTTTTCCTTTAAGCATTTAGTCCGTACTCTGTGTTAACCGCTTTAACGGGTAACGAAAATAAATTAGTCGATCAGTGTATAATAAGCAGTGGATTTCTGCACGACGCCAAGAATAGTTAATGTAATGTTACCCCTCTTACTGGGCTCAGTAACCCACAGTCCTTGATGTAAAGAAAAAAATATAATTTGGTTACTCGAAAATTGTCGCTAACCGTGGGCGGTATAATAGACGAGCTCTTGATCGGCTGTATTGAACTTTCTGCGACCATTCTATCTTTTATGTTTCTGGACTATATCCTCTTCTTAAAAAGAAAGACCTTATTTCTCTCCGAAAAGTTATTTTCGTAACTGTAAGTTCCTTCCTAATTATTCGTAAGTTCGGTGTTCCAGATATTTCGGAGAAATTACTACTACTAATAATAATAATAATACAAAGCAAGAGAAAAGGCTTTCGCCTCTAAATAAATGCTACACAGGAAGCTGTCGGGCTCAGCCTACTCTCGTTTTTCACCACACCACCCCCTTACCCCCCTGTTTATGTGCTAGTGTTTTTGTATGTATAGTTATTTTAGTATTTTCTTCCTTTCTTTTTCTTTATTGTACTCCACTTGTCTTTCCTCTGGAATTTGTGGGTAATACATAAATTATAATTATTATTATTATTTGCAAACACTGGTTAGTTTGAAAAAATGACGGCAGTATAATGTTTTCCCCATTTTCAAACAAAAATCATTTTAAGAGGAGTGCCTTTTCCAACTGTTTAGTTGCATCTTTCAAGCATTCACGCTGGAATGTAGACTGGTTATTTTGTCTTACTTATTTTTTATACTGCGTCCAGTGTATTTAAAGTTTAACCGAAAAGGGCTAGGATAGGACAATCTAGTTACCCATCACTTATTCACTTAAATTGGTTTGAAGACCCGCTGAAAATGAGTTACTTCGTTGTTCCGCTATTCACGAATAATCGATTTTCAAATAGTGGAATTTCCGTGTGATTTGTGGTGCCTCTATGCGCTTGTATTTTTGCTGTATGCCTTACGAGAAAGATTTATCAATTTTTTTTTGTTCAGGCACTAAGCGTCTAAGCAATCTTCACCAATCTCACAACTGCCCACTGAAAAGCCGCATTTGTGTTGGGATTAAAATTTCCCGCGTCATAGTAGAATTTATGCTGTGGGGACGGCTGGAGATACTCTGAGCCTCATAACTAGAGCGGATAGTGGAAAATCAAAAAATCCCTTTGCAGAATCCAAATAACTCAGTGTATCCAATTAAAAGAAACACAAATGAGTTGGCTTTTCAGTTAAACTTTAAAGGACCACTCTTGCTTATTCTGCCTTGCGTTTTATCACTAGGTCCCTTATGGGATTATAAGTCGCCATTGTTTCGTTTTGTAGCCTACCTACGACTTTTTAGCGCTTTTTGGGCCTAGCCGAGTTTTGAAAGTCACGCAAAGAACGGCTGGATAGAGTCGACAAGCGCTAACAAGAAAATCGCTAATTTCTCGTGAAAAGTTATGATATTTTTGAAAACAATAGTTCTGGGCCATTTCATCTTTGAAAGATAATTTTAAGTAAGAGTTGTGCTCTTACGATGAACAGTATAGCAATTACAAGCCAGTTCGTTTGCTATTGCTAAACACGTTGGTAAGCTGTACATTTTTTACAGGACGAAACTTCAGCCAGTCGTGGCAGAGGTCCCGGCCGTAGCTATCAATCCAAACTAGAGATCCATCCCTTCTAATTATTTGAAGGAATGTTCTATAAGGTCAACTTGTCACGGTGAAGAATAAAATTCCCCCCCCCCCGACACGCTGCATGCAAGCTGGAACCTGGAAAAATCAAATTATAGCTGTGGCATTTCATGAGGATTTTAGCATCAAATGCCATAATAGATTTGATGGCTAACGATTCAAAATAGCAGTAATTATCGCACACTATATTCTTTTTGCGTGTCTTTCTTGTTGCTTATGACTACACTTTTCAAATTTATACGCTGTCATGTAAACTGATCTTGATGTAGTTTTGTGTCGTCTATTTTATTAAAATAAATAACAATAGTAACAATAGTAACAATACAAAAATGATCGACTAAGCGGATAAGTTAACTCAAAAAACATATTCACGAAAACCTTGGTAACGTTTTGAGTTACAGAGTCCTCTGTAACTCAAAACGTGCAAAAAAAAATATCTCACACCACCAACAGGAAAAAAACGCAAGTCTGAAGCTAGATCTTATTCGACTTCAAATAAAAATATGAAGGAGCAAAACTTGTCAGTGATCTCCGGCTGTTAGGCTCTAGCATTTAAAATGCCAGATTTTAGGATTTTGTCCGAAATTTTTGCATTTCCTTACCAGATTTTTGCATTTAATCTGAGATTTTAGCATTTAATTCCCAGCTTTCAGCATTTAAAGTTTAACTGAAAAGCCAACTTATTTTTATACCTTTGATTTGAATACACTGAATTATTTTGACTCCTCTACAGGAATTTTTTCGTCGCGTAGTCTAGTAGTGACGTTGGGAATCTCCGCTGCTTGCACGACAAATAAAAATTCGTCAAGTGGCGCAGAATTTGAATATCTGAAAAAGCGTGCGTCTCAATTGTCCACAAAGTGCAGATTCTGAAATGTTCTATTCCAGAATGCATAATCACATAAGAATCAACATGTATGGGCGAATGCCGAGTGCTTCCAGGTCACTTTCCATATTCAAGTCACTTTAATCTTCCTGGTTTGACTAACGAATCCGACATTACTGCAGGTTATTTTCGGGAATTGTTTGCCGCTGTAGTTGCTAAGCATTTCAAACATAGAGGTACGTCCGTATAGAGGTACAACAATTGCGGAAGAATAAACTACTCGTCAGCTAAGAATGAATATTCGTGGATAACAAATCAACGAAGTAACACGTTTTTGTCGGGTGTTCTAAGTAGTATAGGGCATAATTGATACAGGCGGGCATATGGTACCTGCCGCTTCAAATGCATGGTCAGATTGAAGCGGTCCTATGGTACTTGCCCGCCTGTATCAATTATGTGACATGTGTGGACTTAGAAACCTTAGCTTAACGTTCGGGAGAGGGGGGAGGGGGAAGAAGGGGTGTTTATGTGTAGGGTAGGGATATCAAGTGACCCCCTAGCCTCCTCCCCCCACCTTTGGTTCACCCCCCCACTGTTTTGTGAGGGATTTGAAAATGACCAAAAGCTATCTAAGGGGTATCGATCCGGGGACCTTTGGATCACGAGTTGACTGCTCTACCAGTTGAGCCATGGAGGCTTGTACTTGAAGAAGTGGCGTGAGTAGTGTTGATGTTCATAGTTTGAATGCCGGATATCAACTGACTGAATAATGAGAATGCCCGTGGTGTTATTGGACTTTCACTACCGGAAATGAGGGGGTTGACAGGAATAAGGGTGTGACAAGGTATACTCCTACAGTGGGGGGTTGATAAGATCTTGGGGAAAACCAGAGGTGGGAGACTGGGAAGCATGAAAGAAGATTTGTATAAATAAAAAAAAAAAAACTAAATAATCGTTGAATATGAAACTGAATGTCACTTCCGAGTTCTCTTGGGAGGAGGCTCCGTCTCTTCATCCGATGAAATACAGATGACCTCTTGACTTGACGGCTCCTCCTCCTCCTCTTCTTCTTCTCTTTCCCACCATGGTTCTTGCTCTTCATCAGAAACACACCCCAAACAAATATGATTTGCGGGTGTAAACTGGTTAATAGGGGTGGATTGACGACGCTGCTGATTCGTCTCCTCCTCGCTCTCATCGTCCTCTTCGCTGCCATCGTCCTCTTCTCCGCTGTCATCGTCCTCCGTCTCGAACCCGCTCTCCGTTTCTTCTCCGCTCTCCGTTTCTTCTCCGCTCTCCGTTTCTTCTCCGCTCTCCGTTTCTTCTCCGCTCTCCGTTTCTTCTCCGCTCTCCGTTTCTTCTCCGCTCTCCGTTTCTTCTCCGCTCTCCGTTTCTTCTCCGCTCTCATCTTCGCTATCGTAGAATACAATTATACATCTGATCTTCATGTTGATTGATCTGATAGCTGATTGAACTGATGATTGATACACTGAACATTACAGTTTTATAGGGTGTACGATTTAATCCGCTCAGGTCAAATCCCTATGGGGATTATTTGTCAACCTGCGCGGGGATGGGGATTAGACCACCTGGGGTCCTTTTGGGTGCGGAGGTTTTTCCTAAGCTGTTAGGGAGTGCCAATGATGAGTATATATACGAAAGAAAACATGAGAGGAAGACATCAGTTCATCGAATATCCTATGTGAATAGTGACTACTGAGGATTGGAGAATACACTACAACCAGGTAAATAATTTTGTTTTGTATCCATTTGACAAAATAATCTTTTACTCTACTCATTCCATTATCTGATAAAGTTAAAAGTAAATTACAGAAACTACATTTGATAAATTAATCATTTCTTTACTCATTCCAATATCTGCCAAAACGTAAAAAAGTAAATTACAAAAAGCCCATACCACTGAGGCGCTTGTTTTTGTTTTGGAGTTTAACGTGATAACCATTATTTACCCCCCAGACCTTACCCAGTTTTTCTTATTTTATTTTTTTCTTCTAGGATGAGTTTCAAAATGATTGATTTGCCCTCTTGTTCCGAAGAAAATGGGATGTCAGAGGAGATTATTGTCCCGAATATTGCAATTGAAATTACACCGTCTGCCAGAATCACTTTCGAGTACGATAAAATGTATAAGCGTTACGTTATTTCCTTAACGAAGTTCAAGGGGGAAGAACAATTGTGCTTTGGAGCTAAAGTTCCTATCTACCACATCCAGCGTGTTCAGGAAGCGCTGAAGGCTGTGACAAACTATATTCAAGAAAATCAGATTTCCCACTTGCTTGAAATGAAAAGACGCTGAACTTTTTTCTTGTACTGTCTGTAAATATTTTAGAATGTAAAAAAATAAGGACTGGGGATTTTTTTTTTTTTTTTTAATGATATATTTATCAAAAACTTTGCGGGGGAACATCTGAGAAGTAATGATGGAGGATTAAAGACAACGTTGGAGAAGAAGTCAAATGGGTTAGTTTTGTTTTATTATTATCTCTATATCATCATCCTTATACTCACTAGAAGCGAATATCAACTCTTTAAGAATGATCTATTGTATTTACCAAACTCCCAAGAAGTGCAGTGTATAACCCCTACATGACCGAGAAAGCTCATAACGTAAATTAATCTGTTGCCTTATATTACAGCGATGGGACGTGATAAGAAAAAGGTTGAAGATGATAACAGCGATGACGACTTTGACCTTAGACCGAAGCGCAAGAAGAAAAAGGCAAGAACAAAAACGAAGACTTTCGACAGTCCTCCTCCGTCTCCGCAACCACCACCACCACTACCACCACCACCAGTCCTCCATCCTTCTCCGTCTGATTCTCCGTCATCTCCCGACTTGAAAAGAACTTTTCAAGGGGTACCACAATGGGTCAAAAGCTGGAAGAAACAACGAAAACAGCAATTACCACAGAGTAATTCATCGCCATCGCATCCACCCCAACCTGGACTGGCAACTGTACCCTCAGTCGGACCATCCGAATCACCATCAGTCCTCCAGCATTCCCTGTCCGATTCTCCGTCGTCTCCCGAATTCAAACGTACTTTTAGAGGTGTCCCACAATGGGTCAAGAGGTGGAAGAATCAAGTGAAACCACCACAATCCGGACCATCGATCCCTACTCCAGCCGGATCATCGAAAACACCACAACCTGGACCATCGAGACCACCCCAATCCGGACCATCGATCCCTACTCCAGCCGGATCATCGAAATCACCACAGCCTGGACCATCGAGACCACCCCAATCCGAACCATCAACTTCAGTCGGGCCATCGATCCCTACTCCAGCCGGACCATCGAAACCACCACAACCTGGAACATCGATACCAGCCCAATCCGGACCATCAACTTCAGCCGGACCATTGAGACTACCCCAATCCGTACCATCAACGTCAGCCGGACCATCGATCCCTACTCCACCCGGAACATCGAAACTACCACAACCTGGAACATCGAGACCACCACAACCCGGACCATCAACTTCAGCCGGACCATCGGGACCAGCCCAAGCCGTACCATCGAGACCACCCCAACCCGGACCATCACACCTACCACAAGCAGGTCCATCAAATCAGCCATCATTCCGAATTCATCAGGAGGCATTCCGGGGTATGCTGAGGATATACCGGATGCCCCTGAATGAGGTGAACCGATTTTTTATACCGTATTCGTTTCCGGGGGCTTTATTATTAGGTATACGTCAGAGCATACGGAATGTTATCCGTGACAGTATAGCCCGATGGGGGAATATTTTGTTTCGCATCGGTGTGAGAGTTTTGTTTTTGAATACGCGAAACGGTGAGGTTGTGACACCCGCACCATATTTCAACAGCGAATTTGGGTCGGTTTCACCGGGGATGATTAATTGGGATGAGGTGTTTGAAGGGGATGTATCTCGACTCAATGCCCTGTTTGAAAATTATACGACCGAGTCCAGTCAGCTTCAGTTTTTGGGGGTAGAATCGGTTGATGTGTCAATAGCTCAAGATCCCAAGGGGGTTCCAATAATAGGGGGGGGAGGACACAACCGTGAAAAATACCATCCAGATCTGAACAAACGGGGGGTGCAAATAATCAACTTTGATACTGGCACAAAATGTTTCATGTGGGCGGTAATCCAAGCGGGGCATAAACCCTTACAAAAAGATGCAAGTCAGAGTCATCTGTCACGTCTGCAGGCCGAGGGTAAAGATTTCCCTACCTTGAATTTTAAGACGATAAACTATCCGTCAAAAGTTGCAGATATCACCAAGTTTGAACGCGAAAATTCCGACAAAAGCATTGGCATTACGGTTCTACGGTATGAGCCCTTGACGAGTCACCCAAATGAAGCATTTTTTGAAGTTTACCCCAAAAAAGAAAGATGCCAAAGGCTTGCTTTACCCAGTTCGTACCCCTTCCGTTTTGAAACCCAAACATCACGTTTTTCTCCTCTATGAGCCACCGCCTTGGGATGATAATGCACAGGAAGACCAGTATGGGCATTTTTTCCCCATTGTTGACCCAAGTCGGTTGTTGAATGCAGGATGTAAACAAAAGTCAAAATATTACTGTCCCTTCTGCATACACGCCTTCCGCTCGGAACGAACGTTTGATGAGCATGTTTTCCATTGTAGTTCCCATGGGCGGCAAGTAATAACCTACCCCAACGGGGAGAGGGTTAACTACCAATTCGAGAACCATCACCATCGGCTCAGACAGCGTGACAAAATTGTCCTTGACTGTGAGGCAGTCTTACAAGACGTTGATGACGATACTAACCGACAGAAACGACACGTGCCATGTGCAGCAGCGTTTGCGTACATTCGACACGGTATGATCGACTCTCCAAAGACTTTGGTTGGGTACCATGAATATTTTGGGGAAAACTGTATGGACAGTACAGCAACGAAGTTAATTGAAGTTGCGAATGGTATATTGGCAGATTACCGCAATGTAAATTTTCCGATGAAAATAAGTCCAGCAGACAGTGACAGATTACGATCCGATACATGCTGGATCTGTAATGAAAAATTCACGAGTATGGATATTGTTGTAAGAGACCATTCACACTTAGACTCAGGGGAGGCGGGGGGGTCTAATTTCAGGGGGGTCAGCCATCAACGCTGTAACTTGAATCTTCGAGCTAAAATGCTAGTGAATGTGTACGTTCATAACATCCAGTATGACAAGAACTTCCTCCTTCGAACATTTGCGAAAATGAAAGGGGTAGAGAATGACTCGTTATGGGTCAAAGATTCATTTCACATCACGATTGTCCCAAAGTCGAGCGAAAAAATTGTTTTCTTCGATGTATCGTGGCGGGTAAAAACTGATGGGGGGGAGGTTGCAAACAAGTTACGCTTTTTGGATTTTATGGCATTCTACCCAAAGTCCTTGGAAGAGTTGATCAAAGTGCAGAAAGGTGATAACCCCGATAGTTTCACTTTACTCAGACAGCACCAGAGAGTTCAAGATACTCCTGAACTTTACGAGTTGCTTACTCAAAAAGGTTGTTACCCCTATGAGTATTGCAACAACTTTGACAAGTTCGATGACACTGAACTGCCTAACATTACTGACTTTTATGACTCACTGAAGGACAAAGACTGCTCACAGGAGAGGTATGATTTTGCACAACGCGTTTGGTCCGTTGGAGGGTGTCATACTTTACGAGACTATTGTCTCCTCTATCTATTGAGTGATGTCTTATGTTTGGGGGATATTGTCTCCACTTTTGCTGATGAAGTGTATGATGACTCCCAACTGGAAATAGGATATTACTTTTCAACACCGCACTTGACCTATGATTTGGTTTTTCTTTTTTCTGGTGCAAGCATTGAATTAATTTCTGATCCAGAAATTCATCAGTTTTTTGAACGTGGTCTGAGGGGAGGATTGACTTTTCATGGGAGGCGGGTTTTTGAGTCCAAACCGAATGATCCACAGGATCCCACTTGCGCTGTTGTCCTTGACCGTAATTCCCTATACCCCGAGGTCATGAAATCATACCCTCTACCGGTGGGAGGGTTTCGGTTCCTCTCTGAAGACGAATATCCCGATCTGTCCACTTTTACTCCCTACGGTGACAAAGGGTATATGTTTGAAATCGATGGGTATATCCCACCAGAATTTCATGATATGTGCAAAGATTTCCCCTTCCCACCAGAAAATAAACCGGTGACGAAAGAAATGTTGAGTCCGTACAATCGTCATCTCATCACCCAAGGTTCCCGTTGGACTCCATCAAAAAAGAAATTGATTGCGGATTTCGTCCCAAAGAAAAACTATGTTGTTCATGGAATTTTTTTACAATGGATGATTGCTCATGGGTTTGAAGTTACCAAAATCCACAAGGTTCTGGTTTTTTCCCAAAATAACTTCATGGAAAAATTCGTTGACCACTTTGTCCAAAAACGTTCCCAAGCGGTTTCAGAAGTACGAAAATCTATCATGAAACTCTTCATGAACTCGGCGTACGGGAAAATGGCCGAGAGCAAACGGAACCGTCAACGTTGTGATGTTGTAAGTTCCGTACATGAATGCAGAAAAATCCTAGCTGATCATAATTTCCACGATTTCACAATACTGGAAAATGATGTTGTTGTCATGACCCGGAAGAGCAGAAACATTTACTTCAACAAACCAATAGGGGTCGGGGTTTCGATTTTAGAGGTGTCAAAAATGATCATGCTTCAATATTTTTATGATGTCGTCAAGACCCAGTGGCCTGCTGACGGTCAAGTTGAGGTCTTCTACTCTGACACTGATTCATTGGGTCTTCTTGTTCACACCTCAGACTTGGCAGGTGATCTGACTTCGGATTTTATGCAAAAGCACACAGATTATACCAACTGGGACAAAGAAAAGTACGGAGCATTGGTGACCATGCGTCCATCAAACCTTTTGGGATTTTGCAAAAGTGAAACGGGGAGTGGGTGGGTTAAAAGAGGGGTCATAGCCGGTCCAAAATCCTATTTCTTCGAAACAGAAGAAGGTCCGAAATTCGGTTGCAAAGGGGTTCCGCGTGGGTATGTGAAAAACCATTTTACATATGAAACTTTCCACGGCGTTGTTCAAGAAGGGAAAGGTGTCACAGCCTCACTGAAAGCTATTCGCTCGCTTAAGATGGTTAACTACAGTATTGAATTTAGCAAGGTTGCTCTCTCTGCTGTGTCTGACAAGTGCTATGTGATGGAAAACGGGTTGGATGTGGTCCCCTATGGACACTACAGTGTTTCCGACAGTCCCGAGTGTATAGAATACAGAGAGAGTGTGCGAATTTTAGAGGATCTGAAACGTAATTGTTAGTGGTATTTTGTACACGTCATCGACCCATTATACAGACATGGTTTTTGTTTTTTTTTTTTTTTTTCTTTTCTGTTGTAAATTAAAAAATGTATATATACCGTGATTCTCAAAATGTATAAAGCTCGTAATTGCTAGAGATATTTTGTACATGTCATCGCCCCGATTATTTAGACATGTTTTTTGTTGATCTTTTTTTCTATGGTAAATAAAAAATGTATATATACCATGATTCTCAGATGTATGAAGCTTAGTCTACCTTTACTAGCCGGAGAGTGAACATGAGTTTCAGTTTTCAAACCCCTTTCCGTACAATTCTTTGCGGGCCTTCTTCGAGCGGAAAAACAACCCTACTAACGCGTATCATTGAACAACGAGAAAAAATGTTTTCTGAGGTCCCCGATCATGTAGTCGTCTGCTATGCATCCTGGCAACCTCTTTATGACAGAATTAAAGAGTTGATCCCAGACACACAATTTGTTCAAGGATTGGATGTGTTCGAGATGCTAAGGAGTTCTACTCTATTGATCTTAGATGATTTAGCAGAGTCATTTGACAATTACAGTGAACAACTGCTTAATTTGTTTACTATTCGCAGTCATCATGAAAACATTTCTGTTTTTAGCATTACTCACAATCTGTACTACCCAAGTAAAAGTTTTCGAACACTTGCCTTGAATTGTACTTATTATATTATTTATCGAGTTGTACGTGACTCCAGTTCACTGATCACGTTAAACCGTCAAGTTTTTCCGGGGCTACCAGGATTTTTACTTGCTGCCTATAAAATGGCCACATCTCAACCATATGGATACATTGTCTTGGACCTGAATCAAAATACACCCGAGGAACTGCGAGTCTTATCAGATCTCTTAGACAAAGATGGGTGTACTGTATATATACCCAATACTTCAACTATGAACCACCATTCACGAAAATGTCGTTGAAGAAGCTACATGAGCATCACCCTCTCTTCATATTATTGGCGAAAGCAAAGCCAAAACTTCGAAAAGCAATATTAAAAAATATCGATAATGATTTTGTCAAAGCTTTATCGGAATTGTGTTTAAATCTAGCTGGTGGTAATGTTGAGGTATCAGATGCTATCAAGAAGCACGCGAGTAAGCATCGTTCGGTGATTCGTGCTCTGGCAAAACAATCTGGTATAAAAATAAAACGAAAACGCTTAGTACAGATTGGTGGAAGCTTTTTCAGTATTCTTTTACCGATTATATCCAGTTTAGTTGGAGCTGCTCTATAAAATGGCTAAAGCTTATAAACTCACACCGATAGAAGTTGCTCTATCCCCTTCACGTCGATTTGAAGATGCTCTAGGCAGTTTTCTTAACGATCCAGCTGTTGAAGATGATGTTAAGCTTTCACTACTACAATCTGGAGTTCAACGTATCTATAGAATTAAACCTCAACTTCAAAAACCGGTCAAAGTGGATATTGTGAAAGATAGTACACCATCAAAGGCCCCGCCTCCTCCTCCGTCTTCTCCAGTGACAGAAACACACAAAGACATTGTACTTGCGTTGCCTCTTTCCTACCAGGAGAAAGCGAGACGTCTCTTACAGTATTTTATATCTGTACAAAATGTGAGTTATTCTCCAGGTAACCCAGAGATTGAAATTATGGGGACCAGGTATTCCATCGTTGACTTATTACACGATTTATTATCAAATAAACGACGTTTACACTGTGTAGATGATCATGTGTATGAATTTCTTATTGGATCAAAAGTACCACATAGTCTCATTAACAATAAGTTGGTACTCCAAACTTTAAAGCAATTTGAAGAAGAAAAAAATGGATGGAAATCTCTGAGTACACATTTTCAAAGTGTATTTAGTCCTAGTGCATCAGTCTCTACCCCTCACTCAGCAAGCACCCCTCGTCCACGAACAACACGATCAGTGGCTTCACGACTGTTAAGTCAACAGTCTGGTACCGGTATATCCCTGAAAGGAAAATGGCTGACTCATTAGGAAAGGTATATCGGAACATCGGTGAGGTTGGAAGTATTTCAGCTCCAGGCGTTTTAGCGCGGGCCGCGAATGTTCCATTACAGACAGCTCAGAAACATTTGGAAAGTGAAGAAAGCTATACATTACATCGAAATAGGCGTCTTAGGGCTGATCATTATCGTCGCACCAAAGCCCTTTATCCTGGTGAGTTTGCCCAGTCGGATTTACTTGTATTAGACAAGCACCTGATAAAGCACAATCATCCATATCGCTATCTCTTGGTTATCATTGACGTGTTTAGTCGATATGTGAATGTTCGCCCTCTGAAAACAAAAACAGGCAAGGAAGTGGCTCTTGCTCTAGACACTGTTTTGAAAGAGAGGCCCTATAAGCTACTACAGACGGATAGGGGATCAGAGTATGTAAATCCAGCTGTTAAAAAGGTTCTGGAGAGATATAAGACTAAACTGTTCCATACTCATTCTCCTATTAAAGCTGCTTTGGCTGAAAGAATGAATCGAACGTTACGATTGATGATTAGTCGTTACTGTACATTACAAAACACATTCTCATTTATACCGTCAATCCCGGTAATTGTAAATCAGTATAATCATTCACCTCATAGATCGTTACGCTTCAGGAGACCTGTGGATATTACTAGTGAAAATGCAAGTAGCATATTTACTGAACTTTACCCAATCCTTCCTTCACCGAAACCACCCAAGTATCAAGTGGGTGATACAGTACGAATCAACCGATTACAGGGTTGTTTTGAGAAGGGTAACCACCTGTGGAGTACAGAGCTTTTTAAGATAGCTGAAATCAAATTCACTAATCCAGTGACTTATAAACTTCGTGATTATAAAGATGAACCAATTGAGGGTGGATTCTACGACCATGAACTACAGAGAGTTCATGACCTGGGCAGCTACAAAGTTGAAAAGATACTTAAGACCCGGTATGCACGTGGGCAGAAACAGTTGCTTGTGCGTTGGCTTGGATACACCTCAGCTCACGATTCTTGGGTACCTGCATCATCCGTTCATCATGTCTGATGATTTTCTAGTGACTTTTATCAGCAACGTGTCTGATCCGTTAACAAATGCTCTGAATAAGACCACTGATTTTTGGACACGATTAACACCACCTATTCAACTTAAGATCGACTATGAGGTTGCACTTGTGGATTGCATCATTAAAAATAGTTTTGATGTAATAAAGAAATACAAATCCTATGATGTTCAGCTGAAACCATTCAGTTGGCCGGAAAATGTGATTGTTGACAAGGAAAGGTATCCTCGATACACACTACCATATCGGCAATACAGAACAATTGAAGACTTGTGTAGTGACTTGAATGCTCATCTGAGTGGAAAAAACAAAAAAGCACCTACCTTGTCATTTCTCCCCTCACATAAACGGGTACTGGTAACAGGTTTAGAAGAAAACGATCGACTCTGGTTCAGTGAAGACATGAAAGACCTACTGGGGTTTCGTGACAATAACATTATGGTTCGAACACCGATTGAACATGTGCATGGTGTCTATGGTGACTTTGAACCAGGGTTTTTTACTGCCTATTCCTGTATATTCATTTATGCTTCATTTATTGAAAATTCAAGGGTGGGTAATACCTGTGCTCCTTTGCTGAGAATTCTAGATAAAAAATCTACCAATGAAACAACATATCATTACAATATTAGGCAGTTGCAGTATGTTCCTGTTGCCAGTAATGAATTAGAACTCTGTCAGATCACATTGAAAACAGAATTTGGTGATCCCCTCCCCATTTCCAAAGGTCTCTGTGTGTTCACATGTCATTTCCGTCCAAAGAATGCCCCATCATAGAACGCTTTTTCGTTGTCCTGACATTGATTGTTACTATGATGCGTTACGTCCACGTCAAACTGGTTCAGGTCTGGAGTACTATAAAGGTCGTACTTCGATGTCTGGATATGGTCTGGGCAGCTGGTTTGCTAAGCTCTTTCGATCAGCTATTCCATTGGCTAAAAAATACATATTGCCACATGCAACAAATGTGGCAGCAACGACGCTACAGGATTGGAGCTCTGGTAAAGAATTTAAAGAAAGTCTATCAGATAATCTTAAGGAGACAGCCCGGAATGTGAGTGATCAGTTGAGAGGGCAGACTGGAAAGGGGTTGAAAAGACCTCGTTCAGCTCCAGAATTGATCAGTTTGTATCCGGCAGTGAAAGCGAGTGGCCACAAGAAAACTAAACGACGGAAGAAGATTGTAAGAGCAAGAGCTGATTTTTTCTCGTAAAAGGATGACTTACTTACCCCATAAAGATGCTCATCCGTCTATGTCATCCTGTTTGAATCTCTTTAATCCTGAAAACGTCGACGTCTCTGTCAAACATGGATATTTTGAACAGTATTATCCACAGCATCCTATTACAGACCCCAATCCTTTGGAATTCAAAATCTTTTCCAATGAGGACTATTTCCTGGATTTGGCATCTAGTTTCCTGGAAGTCACTCTTCGTGTACGACATACAGATGGCACTGCTTTGGCAGCAACAGATCAAGTGGGATACGAAAACTGTGTTTTCCACAACTTATTCCAGCATATTACAGTTCATATTAATGGGACACTGGTGAGTTCCAGTAATAATTTAGCACATTATGCTAGTTACATCACATTTATGTTAATGACGCCTGGAGATTTTAAAGAAACGAGAGGTCCAGCCATGGGATACTTTTACAATGAAGATAACACCGTTACAGATGGGTTAACAGCAGCCGTTCATACTGACTTTCATCTTGTGGGTAAAATTAACCATGAACTGTTCAACATCAATTCATGGTTCCCACCTAATACACGTATTGAACTCAAAATGAAGATGGCACCATCCGCATTTCTCGTTCGAAAGCTAGCTCCAGGCGCTCCAGACGTTAAAGTAGCCATCACAGAAGCTATCTTCAACATTAGGAAACAAAAAGTCATGAGTAGTGTTGCTCTTGCTGTTGAAAAACTACGGCTTCAAGGGAATAACATGAAATTGTTGGTACCAAGAACAGTAGGGACACAACGTCATATTCCTGCTGGCTCACTGAACTTTACAGATTCAACATTTATCTCTGGTGAAATCCCGTCAAAACTAGCCATTGCGTTCGTACGTAGCATTAGCTCTGTGGGTGACTTTGGATCTTCACCACACGCATTTCAATTGTTTGGGCTCAACAGTTTAAACTTGAAAGTCAACGGAGTCCCGCTTTCCCAGTTATCATTTGGAAGATCTTATAATACATTGTACCAAATGACAATGTATGCTTTGGACAGAGATAATCAACTCTATGAAAACGGTATAACACCAACCATGTTTGCTGGAAATCATGGTATGATTGTATTCGACTTGTCTGGTTCTCAAGATTTAACCATTATAAAGACAGGAACAGTTCGTCTCGAATGCACTTTTAATACAGCACTCGCAGAGAGTATAACGCTCATCTCACTAGCTCAGTTTGAGACCTATTGGGAAATAACACCGGATGGGTCAGTCCTTCTGGATCTTGCGCCATGAATACCGATCAAATTCTAAGAGTACTGGAAATGGACCCTATGACATCTCAGTTTGAAAAGTACTGTGTTCCAGCCGATTATTTATCGGGTATAACAGCTCCAAGAGCCATCTGTATTGTCAACTCGAGCCCCAGCGAAGAATCAAATGGCCATTGGCTGGCCCTATTCTTAACGCCATCTACCACGGAAATATTTGATGCCCTGGCGTTTCCTTATACCACCTATCAACCATATATTGTAGATTTCATTCATCGGCGTCGTAAGAAGATCATCCAACACACCCGTCAAGTTCAGGATTACAATACGAAAAGTTGTGGATTTCATGCTTTGTTATTTCTCATTTTTCGTTGTCGTGGTTATACATATTCATACTTTCTTAGTATTTACAGTGATGTGCCGATTTACAATGATTTCCTTGTCGAAAATGTATTGTGTCATTTATATAATGTAGATTTTAGTACCCTTCGTATCATGTGCCATAAAAGTAAGCTTTGTAGTCTTGTATATAAATAAAATACTCTTTTCAATGATACAACGTGTATTTTATTTTCGGAATAGAAAAAACGAATAAGTAAAAGAACAAACAGCAGTATATTGAGGGAACACAAATATATATACAAAAAGAAAAAAAAAACTACACTATTCATATGGTCATCCGTTCCATGTCCGACTCGATCTGCTGCGATGGCTTGTTCGGGTTGCACCTCCGGCAGTAGAACTCGTTTTCTAGTGGATCTGTGTTGCGGGTATAGTTGGTATTGGAGAAGGTGTTCCACATGCATACGTTGAAGGTTTCCAGTTGACCCCAATTCATTCTTTGGATCATCTGGTTTGTGGACATCTCCGCTGGCGTTATTTGACAGATGAAATCCCCAGGGCTATAGATATACCCTGGGAAAAATGGCTGGTGGCAGCTATGACGAAGAAACCAGATTTTAAATCTGTCCTTGGCTTCCTCCTCGGGGGCATCTGGAAGGATGTCGGTAGAGATTTGACGAAGACGGGGTCCATCCATTGTCATGTAATGGACAGTGAACCCCGTCGCCTCGTGAAACATCCTCAGTTCTTCAGGGTCTTCTCCGATATTACATCTGCTGATATTTTCGGGGGCAGTGTCACGCCACTGGCAACACAGATCCATGTGGCAGTCCCCACAAAGATAGCCCCATGCGTGGTCCGAACAAGCCAGCTCCATGCATCCTTTGCAGTTGAATACGATCCCCGAACTGCCTCCATGACGGCCGCAGGGCTCGCAGAATCCACACACGTTCATATCCATGTCCCCGCTTGGCTCGAAGCAACGATCACACAGCTGTGTCCCCAACACATAATTACAATATGGACAGTTTGTGAGTATCTGAAAGAAAGAAAATCATATTACAAAAAATACCTATATAAATATGGATCATATATACACTATGAGGACAGATAAAAGGTGAAGATGCACAATAGAACAAATTATAAAAGTATTGTATACTAGACTTTCAACAACTCTAATAGAATGTTCTGTGGGGAAAACATCTTTTTTTTTGATAAAAATAATCTAGTTTTAGATTTAGTCTAAAAACCTTATCGGGGAGAAAATAAAAATAAAAACAGAGAAGAACAAAACACCATTGTCAGAAGATTATTAAAAAACAAGTTAAAATTCTTACAAGTGATCCCGTTATCACGTTACACAAGAATAAGAACATAAAAAACAAGAGTTAAAATTACTTACAAGTGATTCTGCCATCATGGTATACTAGTTATCACTATGATGTCCACTGTTCGACTGCATACTGAACTGATACATCCCTACGCTTTTTATAGGGGGAAAACCGGTTTAGACTAGTTCACCCTCCCTTATCAGGGTAGGTCATGTATAATCAGGTTGACCCCCTTCCTGTATTTACATTAATTCCAAGAAAAAATGCAATCCCCTAGAGAAGAAACAAGGGAAAGTCTGAATACATTAACATAATCAGGTCAACCCCTCCTGACCTGATTGTCACTTCTGATAGTGAAAGTACAAACAACCCCTCTAGGGGATAAGGGGGAAAGGGTCAACACATTCAGATGATCAGGTCATCACCCTTACTAACCTCATTATCATTTCCGGTAGTGAAAATACAACAACTCTTCGCATAATGTGGATTCATTGTCCACTATACTCACTTGATAAGTTAAAAATAAATGACCTCGGTGGTATGATGGTTATCACGCTAAACTTTGAACTAGCGGTCCCAGGTTCGATTCCTGGCGAGGTCCTTTGAGCGTGCCTTAGGTGCCCTTTTCATAAGATTCAAGGGACTAAGGCACGCTCATTTTTGTAAAATACTGAATAAGTACATCGACCTTGTCACACCCTTATTCCTGTCAACCCTCCTCATTTCCGGTAGTGAAAGTCCAATAACACCACGGGCATTCTCATTATTCACTCAGTTGATATCCGGCATTCAAACTATGAACATCAACACTACTCACGCCACTTCTTCAAGTACAAGCCTCCATGGCTCAACTGGTAGAGCAGTCAACTCGTGATCCAAAGGTCCCCGGATCGATACCCCTTAGATAGCTTTTGGTCATTTTCAAATCCCTCACAAAACAGTGGGGGGGTGAACCAAAGGTGGGGGGAGGAGGCTAGGGGGTCACTTGATATCCCTACCCTACACATAAACACCCCTTCTTCCCCCTCCCCCCTCTCCCGAACGTTAAGCTAAGGTTTCTAAGTCCACACATGTCACATAATTGATACAGGCGGGCAAGTACCATAGGACCGCTTCAATCTGACCATGCATTTGAAGCGGCAGGTACCATATGCCCGCCTGTATCAATTATGCCCTATACTACTGTTCTAGCCTATTTAGGTAAAAATATGATGGGTAACCAGACGATCATATCACAGACCTATTCGGTTAAGCTTTAAGCTGCCAGATTTTAGCATTTAGTTCAAACAAAATTTTGGCACTTAGTAACCCTAAGATTTGACATTGATGATGACGATGATGATGAAATTTTATTTACGCACTAGACGAGAGGAAAGAAATAGTGCAGTAAAAAAAAGGAAAAACTACACTGCGCTTTCAACAAAACACAGGATCAAAAAATAAACATGAAACAAGAAAAGAGACTAGCCTAATCGGGTCTAAAAAATCTTCTTCCTAAATGGAATGCGGAAAAATGGCCAAGGGCAGAAACGTGAAGGTCTGGACAACAGAAGATAACTTTGTACAAGGGTCAAAAGGCAACAAAACAAGAATTCCTATAACGTCGAGGAAGGTACAACAGAAATTTACAGTATTTAAAATAATAAATCCGGATACGTTTTAAATCTTTTCGTCTCAGAATGCCAAAAATTCCGGAAAGGTTGCAAACAGAGGGAGAACAAAGGCTATTATATAAATTACCAACAGAGCCGTCACTACTGGGGGGGGAGGGGGACGCCCCCCCCCCCAATGTTGTTGGCCAGTCGGTAAAAATAGCCGAGTCGGCGCGAAGCGCCGCGATTTTTAGTAAAAACAGTCGATTTTTTTCTTAGAAATAGTCGTTTTTTCTTAAAAACAATCAAAAATGTCGGTTTCTTCTTGAAATCAGCCGATTTTTCGTCAACACAGTCGTTTTTTCTCAATAATAGTCGTTTTTATCTGCAAAAATGGTCGGTAAAAATGACCAGCCAGTCGGTAAATACCCTGTCCCCCCCCAAACATTTTGACTAGTAACGCCTCTGGTTACCAAGGGCTTTTCTGTTATACCTTCCTCTGTTGGGAACGATTTGTCCATATCCGATACGAATGGAATCGTGAAGAGCCGAAACAGTGTTATCGCAGATTTTTTTTTTTTTTTCAGAGACCAAGCTATGGTCATGCCAAGCCATTTTACGGTAGAATTGTTGAAACCTAAAATCTCGTCCGGTTCTGGCAGCGCTGTATGAAGCTAAAGTCCCAGCACAAAGGAGAAATACATTGGTGCTATTGTTGGTAAGGAATGGGGGTGGGGTGTAAATAACAGTCAAATAAACCCATAACAAATATATAAAAAAAAATTAAACAGAACAATGCAGAAACGTATGAATTAAAGCCTGACCTTATTCGATTTCCCGGAGTGACACCAAACCTAGCAAAACAGGCCGATTTGTTTGTACGGTCAAGCTTCTAAGACTGATGGGCTTCGTCAATCTGGCATGAAAGATCCTAAGAAAGAAAAAAATACCAATTCTTGCAGCGTTCCTATAGGGTTGTCCATATCAAGGAGTGTCGTACCTACACAACTGATTCACTCTAGTCTGTAGGTCCATCCATTCTTATTTCTGAAACTTCGGAACATCCGATGGCGTCTTCATCCACTCACACCTATTTTTGAATCTGCCATGTTTGGCTCTTTTCGAAGCAAATCAGGATACCGCTTATTGCTTCCGAGGAGCTCATTGGTCAGAAATTTTCTCCGTGTTTCTCATCAAAGCTAAGTGCCGTACGTAAAACCAAGAGAGGTGAAAGTAATTATGGTGTCTGAATCAGGGGAAAATATACGATTCCACTCACCCAAAACTCCACGAACTCTCTCCCTCCGGAACCAGATCCGTGAACAAGCTGACCAAATCATTCGTCATGTCCTTTTCGATCGGCCCAAGCTTCAACACACACGCCTCGTCACTGCTAAGACAGTCAACGCAGAACCTAAAAAGGCGAAGGGATAAAAAAAAACTTAATTTTCTTTCTTTGCCTACACGCATCACTGAAACAATCTCCACCCCCTCCCATTCTCATATTTGTCGCTACTGTCGTTGCCACATGGAATGTCTTGACGCTAAACTACCCAGGTTCTAAGCTGTTTTTAACGAAAGAACCAACCCAACCACCCAAGGCTGGACTACGTAGGGGAGACCCGGGGTACCTCCCTCTAATTCACTTCAGATAACCCTGCCTAAAAATCCAACATAGCCAAAGTGGGTGGCAATACTGGTAGAAGCATGTGACTAATGGCTGCTGCAAGTTCATTTACACACCTATTTGTGGGAAACAAAAGTTTTGGATTTTGCAACGTACTAACTAACTTTTCTGCTACTCACTTCGTGAAAATTATCACCAAGTAATGTTAAATTTCAGGTGCTGTTTTAGCTAGGTCTTATAAAGTGATGCTTTGGCTAGAATTTGGCTAATCGTAATCTGGAACGACGCTTCTTGGTTTTGAGATTTTTTAAGGTTTGCATGATGGCTGACCAAGGGGCATTACGGACACTAAGGCCCAGGGTAGTATGGACATGGGTGTACACTTTACGCAAATAAACTGTACACTTGCTCAAACGTAAAAACGAACATTCGGCATGGTGACATGGATGGTGGCACCATCCGACAACGTGAACAGCTTGTGTTCCCAGTGAATTTGTCGAAGTTTGACAATAAGTAGTTTTGAAGTGAGACCCCGCCAGTAACTGAATGTGTGAAATACATCCAGGGGCGTCGCAAGGGGGGTGCGGGGGGTTCAGCACCCCTCACCCCCCACCTTTTTGAGATTCGGTAAAAATTTGGGCCGGAGGCCCAAAATTTCACTAAAATTGTTCGGTATTTTTTCGATAGCAGGACTATTCGGTATATTTACGGGGATTCGGTAGTTACACAGAATCCCAAATAGGCTATAGGTACACATCTGTTCGGTATAGTGATCGGGATTCGGTATGATTGCCAGTATCCCGTAGTTATCACGAATTCGGTGAGAGAATTTACTGAAATTGTTTGGTAATTTTTAGATGCCAGAACTATTCGGTATCTTTATGGAGATTCGGTAGTTACACAGAATCCCGAATAAGCTATCGGTCCAAAAATGATGACTGGGATTCGGTAGCTTATTTGGTATAATATCCAAGATTCGGTAGTTACCACGAATCACCACTTTTGTTCCAGTTTCGACGAAATTATACCAAATCCGAATATTATTCGGTAGTCTTTCGATCCAAAAACAATTCGGTATAAAAACCGGGATACGGTAGTTATACAGAATCCAGAACATGCTATCGGTCTATACTTTTTCGGTATAGGCTAATAACTGGGATTCGAAAATTTGTTTGGTATAGTTGCCAGGATTCGGGAGTACCACGAACCTCGAAACTCGGAAGAGGTCGAGTGAAGCACTGGTCGCAGGTAAAAGGACTGATCTATGATTTCATCGATATAAGTCCTTACTTTTATCCTGGAACCCAAAAAGAACATCTAATCATAAGCTTTTCAAAAATTCCGCCTGCGGCGCTTTTCGTAATATTCGCTATTTTGTGGAAGGGCGCGTCATTTAACTGGGGTTTTAAGCCAGTTTTAGGATTGGGATTTCGAAACATTAAAAGCTAGAATCTGGATGGAAATGGTTAAATTTGGCAGGAAAAAGCTAACTTAAAAAAATCTCGGAACGTCGAAACTTCTTAGAGTCTCGGTATTTAATCCACGATAAATGATAGAATTTGTAAGAGAAGCAGTTAAATTTGTGCATACATAAAAAAAAATTCGCAGGCGGCGCTCGATTTTAATTTTCTCTTGGATATAATACATAGAAGCTGTAACTGCAATCGTGCCCGGCAATATATTCTCCAGGTGGGCTTCGCCAAAACGCAGCCTAATAGTTGGCTTATCGTCTTTCATGCTGCCCTTCAATGTTACTCTTCCTACGTAATCGTGTCATGTTCCATAATTTAAACCTCGAATTCTCAGTTTCTTTCTAGGATTCGGTAAAAAAAATTAAGAGATTCGGTAATATTTGGTCTCTGCACCCCCCCCCCCCCCACTGAAAATGGACTTGCGACGCCCCTGAATACATCCATTATATCTGAAACATATCCATTATTTTCATTAAACTGAACATATACTCAGTTAACTAATCTTGTTGTTAAAAACCCTGGCTACCTAGTGTATAGCCTACTGGACACCAGTGTCCATTGTACCCCGGTATGAGAGAGAGAGAGAGATAGATAGGTTTATTTATACAACATCATAGCTAACAGCTAATTTGCGTTGCTATTATGGTATACATGGACACTTTTACCACTTTCGTCAATCACTCATAACACGATACTGGTAAGAGGTACAATATTGATGAAGTTCGTGCTGGTACCATGAACGGTTCAAAGATTGTTACCACTAAAAAGTTATTGACAATCTTTCAAAAAAGTGTCCATAATGCCCCGGTATCCCCTATGTATTTTAGGGCACACGCTATCACTGACTTACCCAACAAATTTTTATCCAGGTAAACAGAAACGGACATGTTCTGGTCAGCTGCTCATTGTGCAAGATGTAGTATCAAAACCGATGGCTCAATCACATTTTTTTTAATCATGCCAAAGAACCACACTAAAGCAATCAGATTGAAGCATAAGCCCTCTACGTGGTTTACTAGGAATGATTTTTATGTGTCAACCAGCAGCTTTCACATAAGATAAGTTAAAGGTCAAGTATAAATCAGCTGAAAGATATAAAATGATGTCCTGTGTACTTTAAGTCAAGGAAAGTCTTGGCTGTTCTACTGTTTCTAACATTAACATCTAAACAAAGATATCAAACAGCATAGAACAAATGCTATTCTGTAGAGGCAAATGGCCTAATTCTTTTGCATTATTACTATTACAGTTATTAAAAAAGATAAATAAATAAAGCTACCCGTACCTCATCTCTCCGTTTTCAAGTATACGAAACTCCACGCCTGCATCCAAAAGGTTCTGAGGAAAGACAGCTTCGACCTGGTTACCGGGTTCAAGGACGTCTGGATCGTCACGCGACGTAGGCGCCAACTTGTAGGCACAGCAAAAAAGGACCGATTTGGCTGCGGCACATTCAAACGCCAGTATCCTGAAAAATACTTTGATAAGCTGGTCGCGTTGGCTAAGAGCATCCGGCCAGGTTGTACGCAACACATAGCCCGCCTTTATTCGATTTTTATACGCCCTCTTCTTCTGGCACTATCCCCTTTTTGGCCCATATTTATAGCGACTGATGTAAAATGTATCCGATCAATTTATTTTAAGTAGCCTATGCTACGTTTCTATTCGATTTTTATACGCCCTCTTCTTCTGGCACTATCCCCTTTTTGGCCCATATTTATAGCGACTGATGTAAAATGTATCCGATCAATTTATTTTAAGTAGCCTATGCTACGTTTCTACTGAAATTTCCACTCTGGATTAGAAACACCCACGTTTCGAAAAAATATGGTTTTACAGATTTACAGATTCAGCGGTTTTACGGATTCAACAGATGGAAGACCTGCACGATCGGTTTGCGGTGGGCTTGGACACTAGCCACACTTTCTATAGCCTACTGCTATGATGTAGTCTATCTCTTTTGTTTTGTGTATTTAACAAATGTAAATCTACTGTTGTTTTTTTTTTCTTTCCTTTCCTTTTTCTTCTTTCTTATACACAATTTAAGACGATTTTTGTCCTACAAATGGGAAAAAAAAATCATCATCATCATACAGCCTCGCCGTGAAATCAAATGCATTCTAGCATCTGGAACGTCTAGGTAACCCCCATCTAAGTCGCTAATTCAAATTAGAACTCTGCGCCGTGGTTTCATCCAGTGGTGCAATCCAGAAGCACCCATTTGGACAAGCTCAGAACAGATCGTAACAAGAAAAACAGACAAAGGGAAACAAATGCTAATTTTAAATGAACAAAAAGTAAAAATAATGCTAAATATGTGGCACTATCTATTTCTTTCAACAAGTTAATGTTTGTCAATTTAATGATAAAATCGTCGAATCATGAAAGCGTCGTTTACTGTGCCACTAGAATGGCTATAGTGTGAGCCGATGAAGTAACGGAAGAAACACAAGTTCAACATGGCTGTCGGAACAGAAGATTGTACAGGTCCAGTGTAAAACAGACTTACGGAATCACAGAACCGATTCTAGATACTTTCAGACACCCACCACCCTGGTAGGCATCAATGGTGTAATGACAAACTTCTTCGGAATGTAATAGCGGTTGGATATTCTGTTCAGAAAGGTTGAAGAATGACTGGCCACAGATCTAAAAATAAAAGTAAAAATATGACTATGGAAGTTAGTAAAAAAAAAAATCAGCGTTTTTTAGCCATAAAAAAAAATTCGGCCATTTGGGAAGCGATCCTTGTGTAATCTCGTTTTCCTCTACGATTATATTTACATATGGTTCATATTTAGTCAGTCCTGGCCGAATGGTTAGGACGTTGTACTCTTAAGCGAAGGGGCGCTGGTTCAAGTCTCGGTGGTTCCTACCGTATGGTTTGGGGCGGGGTTAGTGGCGTGACCCGGCAAGACAAGCCAAAGTCCAACCAGCTTCAGATGGGTACCTCGGGAAGGTGACAGGAAGGGTGCACGAAAGCACCAGGATGGTTAGTCCCAACCGCCCACTGCACTTCCTGGCTGAGGGCAAAGAATCGGAAATCAGTACCACCAGTTAGGCCTGATGTATAGGCTGGTGCTGATACGTTTACATTTTTCCTTTTTTTTTTTAACTGATGCTATCCTTGAACGAACTCTTCCTTTCCCACATGCAAATGGTTTACACTCCTTTAAAGTTTAACTGAAAAGCCAACTTATTTTTGTGTCATTTAGTTGAATACACTGAATTGTTTGGATTCTGCAAACGGATTTTTTTGTTTTCCACTATCTGCTCTAGTTATGACGTTCAGAATATCTGCGGCCGTCCCCACAGCGAAAATTCTACTATGACGCGGGAAATTTTTATCTAAACACAAACAAGGCTTTTCAGTGGGCAGTGGCGATATTGGTGAAGATTGCTTAGTGCCTGAAAAAAGAAAAGTCATAAATCTTTCTTGTAAGGCATACAACAAATTAGAGGTACCACAAATCACACGATCAAATTCCACTATTTGAAAATCGATTATTCCTGAATAGCGGAACAACCAAGTAACGCATTTTCAGCGGGTCTTCAAGCTAATTTAAGTGAACAAGTGATGGGTAACTAGATTGTCCAATCCCAGTCCTTTTCGGTTAAACTTTAAAGGTTAACTGAGATCCAACAGTCTAGTTACACATCCCCTAATCACTTAAATAAGCCTGAAAACCCGATTGAAATGCGTTAGTTCGTTGTCCGCTATCCGTAGATAATCGATTTCATCGAATGAACTTATTCTTTTGGATTTTTGGTACCTCTATGTGCTTGTCCCTCTATGCTTGAAATATTCAGCAAATACAAAGGTAAGCCATTGCCAAAAAATAATTAAAAATTGCAGACACCTTGCAAGACATATATTTAAATTCTCTTTCTACTTTCTTCAGGAGTGACTACTCCGAGCCTATAGCGTCTTTAGCCAAGGATATGCAGACTTTAGTTCAGATTCAAATTCGCCACGACTGGATGAATTTTGTGTCGTCGTGCAAGCAGCGCACATTCTGAACGTTATTACTAGAGCCCCGGGTAAAAAATACAAAATCCTTTGGATAGGTCCAACATAATTCAGTGTGTTCAAATACCAGATTAAAAATAAGCTGGCTCATCAGTTAAACTTTAAATATCTTGATTTGTGATCGGATTCCGTTATGCCCTTTCCCAACTACCTGTTCACTTTTATTTGAGTAGAGTAAAGTTAACGAAGATGGACAGAAGTAAAAAAAAAAATATGTCGCTTAGATAAGGATCTTATGCAATTGCGAAATTTTTGAAATAGAAGACTCAGACGAAGGCTATCTAGGGCATTTCTGAACGTATAAACATTCGACTATTTCATCTGGCAGGGAGAAACTGAAAGTTGGACTAAGCAGTTTTGAAGGGTCGATTTTCACTCGACTCGACTAGGGTCTTAGCCGGGAGGTTGTCGTAAACAATTTATACAATCTATTTAATCTTCTCTCAGAAATCTGAAGGCCACCGTGAAAATTTTCAGTCGACACAATATACAAAAGATTCTTTAGACATAGCAAGCAGCAAATTTTACGAACCGTCGCTGGACATTCTCTAACGCATCTGAATCCTTATTTTGGAAAGCTATGCTCGGACAAAGACCATCCTCCACAATATGACGCACCATCGACTTTTAGAGAGCAACTCTGGCGATCTATTGGATTCGCTTTCCGGAAAGCAAAGCAAGAATCGGCCGAGCGCCAGAACTAGCGGAAAGTGGTCGCGCCTCTGTCGCGCTTTACAACTCCTCGCTGGCTCACCACTTTCCACGTACAGAGTGGATTCACTTTCCATGTCACTTTCCAAAACTAGCGGAGCGCAAGAACAGGCTCGGAAAGCGAAGCGAGTTTTAGCCGAGTCGCAAGAACACACGGTGTATAAACTAGCGGAGCTTTCAAGACCGCCAGAATCGCAATTAGATTAGACTGAGCATAGTTTCATCTTCAAAGGTGCAGTTACATGTAGCCTACTTTATTTATTCAAACTCATCGACGTCCAAGAAGGACCATACAAATAACAACAACACAATACCAAACATTAAACAGGGACACAACCTGGGGAAAAAAAAAAAAAAAAAAGTAAATTCAGTGAGCCTCAAATGAGGCTCAGGCAGGACAACTAGCAACAGGTTCGAAGTCTCTAGAATAGGCTACGCTTGTGCAGAGAAAGAACAGAAAAACTCCTAATTTCTGGAAAAGAACGTTAGTATTTTAAAGTACATGAAGAAGAAAAATCAATTTGAGTTACGTGCTGTAATGTGAGAAACAACCATTATTATGTTCATACTTGTCCGTTCTTGAACTTCTGATATCCAAATCCTTTGCAAAACGAAGTCACCACTGGAAGTTGATGCTTTCTACTTCTTCTTCGGAGGTAGGGAGTCAGCTGGTTCCAGAATTCGTTCTGTCTTCTATGAAAATCGTCTTCAAAATGCTCGAATACCCACCCAGGCGCAAAGACGGCAACTGACAATGGAAACTTACGAATCAACTCTGCTGCCTAAAAAGAAAAATTCAAATTCTTTTATATTCGGAAACAGCCCAAAGGCGGCAAAAAGCCGAAATTTGTTTTCTTGTCAAGAAAAAAAAATAAGTCCGAAGTGGTCAACTCATGATCCGAAGCCGTACCGAAAGAAGAAGAGAACTCTAGCATCCACCTGACGCAATTTTCATCGTGAAACAGAAGGGTCCAATTAACCAAAAAATGTAGAATGGTAGGCCTTACAGGACCATTATCAAGCCATTATATCGGTAAGACTTGCTTAGCTTTTTTCTAATCAGTGTTATTCTGAAACCGTGAACCCATATGTGTAGTGTCTCGCAACACTCCTTTAGATAAATCCACGGCACTTTGCAATTTGGTTGTCATCTAACTTATGACTAAACGTAGGAGTAGACTGAATGATTGTTTGACCAAATGTTGGCAACAGAATATAAAAAGAAAAACAATGGTTACATACAGCAAAGATTACTACAGATAAACTTACTTTCCATGTATTCCAGCCACCACCCTCATAGCAACCTCTTCCAAATACATCAATTCCAACATAAACATCAGAAGACCGGTTCCCAGATGCCTGTACCGATGCTTGCAAATTGGGCTCCTTCCATACATAGTTCAGGAATATCCCATCAGAGGCTTCAAAAAACGGGCTAAACAGAAAAGTAACTAGTGACAAAGCCTCTTTAATTACCTGTCTGATTAAATTTGTTGTGATAAGAGTTTAACTTAACCTCTTTTGGGCCTATTATTTCTTTCTTACCCCGATTTTGTGGCCTGAGGGCAATTGGTCCCACAAAACAATTCTTCCCATCTTCGTTGCATCTAGAAAGATTTACCTGTGTGTCATCTAGTGCACGAATCATGTCTGTGGATGAAGTATCTTTGATAAGAATTCGCCTTACCAGTTCAGCGCTCCAAAGGGACTAGTTTCCGAAATTCCCCCATTGTCCATTATCAAAACATGTGACAGAGATATTAAAATATGGATCCAAAGGTAATGTGCAGAACATAATGGCTTTCACTTTATACTCCAAAGACAGGGCAGAACGTCCACGGCTGGGGAAGCAGGTTGCATATTTTCTACTCATCTACTTGTGGATCTATGTCACTATATTTGTCACAAGCAGGTCACAAATGTTGATAATGAGACAATAGGGATGGTCCCATCACTGATAGTCTAGACCTGCTTGTTGCTGCTTGTATTCCAAACTGAAAGTACAGCAGTGCATTTTGGCTTTCATGATCGAAGGTCAGTATCCAACATTAACTTCTTGACAAATTTATGTTATGTAAATTTATGTTTATAACATATTTATGTCACTGTCCTTTCCGAATCCCACTTGCTGGGCAAGAAATTCTGTTACGGGTTAAGCATATCAATCTGGCAACCTTTTTGCATTTCTAAAAGGGAATAGTTTTACAGTGCTTGTCCATTGCTGTCAAGATACAATTAAACTTAGTGTTTGATAACTGATATAGTCTACATGAGGGGTTTACCAGGGTCTCCACCTCATTAAATATTATCTGGCTTAAATGTTGCAAGATCCTAAATTGTTTGACAGTTACAGGTGAAGGCTACCAGGTGACAATCAAGACACTATCAAGAAACTTGAAAAACCCTACACAGTATAAGGCTCCTTGCACCCTGAGAACAGTAGCCTAGGTCTATACAGAAGAGTAGGGCTAACCAGAGTTTCATCTTAATGACTGACAAGATAGGCAACTTACTAATTGCTAGAATTGAGTTCATTCTGCCAGTCCAGCTTTCCAGAAGTGATAACGCTGTCATACCATATGACTAAATTCCTCCCATTCTGGGATTTCAGCATACTTCTGAGTTTCTTCACAAAGTACAATACTCCCTCAACAAGCTTCTCAGTCATCCCATTTTCGATGTTAATCAGGTACCCTTCAAAACCATAATGTGCAGCAATCAAGGCCATATTTTCAGCTACCTTGTCTGCAACTTGCAAGTCGGAAAAGATACTCTCACAAATGACGGCTCCAGCATCCCATTCAGTGATGAAAGTGCCTGTGAAAAAGATTCAGTGTAAAATACAATAAAAGGGAGACCTTTTTTGATCAGATGAGACTGATGCCAAGGACTGCATTCCAATCTTTTGGCTCGGCTGGTCACTGACAGGTAACTTAGTTCATGTGTCTGGGCAAACCCATTTCTACTGCTACAGAAAACTTGGAAAATAACACTGTGAACAACGAGTGGTCAAATTTAGGGCTGTCTTCATTGTTTGCTTCACCAGAATGGGTAATCCATAATTTCAACTCATCCCCACACTGCTGGAGATGCCCAAGAAGTGGACTGTAACCTATACACTGATGAAGAGAAGTCACACATATGTGGCTGCTAGAGAGTGGCATTACCCCCCTTTAATGCTCCAATGCAGGTACAAGAATAAGTCCAATAGAGGCATCTGACAAAGCTTGACCCTTATTGCATCTATGCTGGAACCTGGCTGGAACTGTAGAAGTATCTGTATCTCATGGCAGGAGCCTTGATTCAAGTAAATCAGTATACCTGCACTTTGGTCAGACTATGTATGCCACTAGTATTGATAGATATTATGCTTTCCACTGCTACCTTTCCCACATAAATAAACCTGCTCAGGAAGTGAAAGGCATAAAAAGACAAAGCTTGGGATTAAGAAGGGAAAGCTAGAGGCTAAAGTTAAGACAGACAAGACACAAGACACAAAGCTCAATGGAATCTGGCTGAATGAAGAGGAAGCAACATCTTCCTAGTGAAATAATTCAACCAGCATGTTACAAAGAGGCAAACAAAGTGGCAACTCTGAATGCCTCTACAAGTTAATTGAGACAAGAATGACTTACCCAAGACTGACACTCCATGTCTATGTGCTGAACTGATCCAGCCAATGGGTGGAATAGTCAACAGTTTATGACTAAAATAGACAAAAATGTCCACCACATCCCAGTGCCAAAAACAATAATTTGATGGATATGAAGTTCCATCAAAAAATCTGTCATCTAGATAACCACCTTTCATGTCATGGCAAACAAGGGTTTTTGGGGAGCACCCTTTGTCGTCAGGTAAGTTTTCTAAAAGTTGGGCTGAAACTGGCCAAATATTTGCTTCACAGGGTTGCCAGTTTAGAATCTCATCAACAGTTTCTAGTGGTAAACACTCTCTTAATTTGGTTGCCGCTGGCAGCATGACGAAAACACAATTCTGAATTTGGAAAGCACTAGTTGCGTTTCTGATCGTAGACCGTAGTTTGAAGTTACATTCAAACTCAAAGGTCTCTATTTAAATACCGTTTTTGGTCACCATTCTAGTACACTAGCCCCTTTTCAGGCACGGTGCTCAAATGTCTAGCACCATGCCTGGGTGCCAGACGTTCAAGCACTGTACCTTGGATTTCATGTATGGTGCATGGATTTCAGTATACAGAGCTAACATGAACAAGAGCTGTAAGCTCATATGGCACTTGCATGGGTTGAGATGTAGTGTTTGATCAAAAGTACTTTTAAGGTTACCTTTGCGGTTCAGAAGCGCACTTAAGGGAGCTAGAGAAAAAGTATTTTGTTTTAGAACTTGGCTGTAATGATACGAACTTTATAGGCGCTAGAAATTCATCTGCAAGAAAAACTATTGAGACAAAACGATCACAGGCCCTTAGGGATCATTGATATATACCGTTTGGTAAAAAGTAATTTTTTCACTTTTCGGTTAAAATGTGCACTTTAAGGGTGATAAAATAAATTTGTAAGCAAAACCCTTGTGGCACAAATGATCATGGGTTGAGATGTATCGTTTGATTAAAAAAAAGTAGTTTTCGACGTTGCGGTTCACATGCGCACTTTAAGGGAGCTAGAACTTCATTTGTAAGCAAAACCCTTGAGGCAAAAATGATATGGGCTCATGGGGATCATGGAAATGTATAATTTGCTCAAAAGTATTTTCTAAATTTACGGTCAAGATTGGTACTTTAAGGAATGTCGGATTTGGAAAGTGGCGATTTCTGAGCCAATCTTGTCAAATCTCTAATATTCCAGCCCAGTTCCATCGTCCTAGCACATCTGGAAGTACCTTAAATCGCGATCACCTGTATTCCGAACCCCCCCTCGAAATCTCCCACAACCGCCGGAGCCAATCCGGTTCTGTAAGTGATTTATCCAGAGCATATCTTTATTATTCCCAAAAGTTCCATCCCGATCTCCCCAGTCTGAGCCGGTCACGTATTACCCCCCCCCCCATATGTTCTCGAATCCGGTCCGGACATGACAAAGATCACCAGAGACATGTCCTCTGATCAGTTATCAAATTTCACTCTAATCCGATCAACCATTCCAAAGTTACGCATGACACAATATTCCGGATTCCCCCTCCCGCTACTCCCCCCACGACTATCGGATCATGTAAATTTGTATTTATAAGTCAGTTTGATCGGGTCCCTGATTCGCCTCCCCAGTTTCGTCGTGAAAATCCCAGAAACCGCCATTACCGGAATTCCGGGAAAATCCCCTCCACCCCCCCCCCCCAGTGTCCGGATCCAATCCAAATATATAAACGATTTATCTGGAGCAGATGCCTGTTCTCCCCAGCAAGTTTCACTCCGATCCTTCCATTCTAACCGTTTCTCGAGATTTCCGGTCTCCCCCCCCCAACTCCCCCATAACTGTCGAATCCGGTCCGGACTTCAAATGGGACATCAGAGGTGTGCCGTTTATTCAGTTATAAAGTTTCATTCCAATCCGATCACCCGTTCGAAAGTTACACACTACTCCAGTTTTCCGGATTCCCGAGCCCTCCACTCCCCCTCAGGTGGTCGGATTGGGAAACTGATTATTTCCAGGTTAGTCCGGTCGGGTCCCTGATGCTCCTGCCAAGTTTCATCGTCCTAGCACATCTGGAAGTACCCTGACTCGAAAAAGTGTGACAAAAACTACTTAATTTTCAGAATTCCCTGGCCCACCACTCCCCCCCAGATGGTCGGATCGGGAAACTGATTATTTCTAGGTTAGTTTGGTCGGGTCCCTGATTTTCCTGCCAAGTTTCATCGTCCTAGCACATCTGCAAGTACCCTAACTCGCAATCAGCGGACCGACAGACCGACCGACCGACCGACCGACAGACAGACAGACCGACCGACCGACGGAAAAGTGATCGGTATATGGCACTTGAGCGAAGCTGCAAGTGCCATAAAAACACAGTTTCTATCATCACAACTGAGCACCAGCTCAGAAAGAGCTGAAACTACTATCATGAATTAGAGAAATCAAGACAATCCTTCGTATATTTTTCACAACAAAAACAAAAGGGCTCGACTGATGATGGAGATGAAAAACCTAACAGCACCCTATCTATTTTCCATGAAGAGTGCCCCAGGAGCCAATATTCTGGCTGGATGCTAGGTAGAAAAAGCTGAGCTGAGGCACAGGACTGTACCAGTCAAGCACAAATCCTCAATTTTTGGGCATGGTGCCCCAACGTCAGGGCATGCCCCAAGGTATGGGCATGGTGCCCATACGTTGGGGCACCATGCCCTGGAGCATGGGCATGGTACTAGCATGGCACCCCCATGATATTTGGTTGAACTGAGATTGATTACATACCTAAATAGGGCCTTCTTCCTCTCCTAGACTACAAGATACTTGATCTTATGTTCTATCTAACCTCTTTTTAAAATTTTAAAAATACTAGAGAACTTCCAAGAAATTTAGCATTTAATGAAGACCACTTTTTCTTATTGGTTTACCTATCCATTTCCAGGGAAAAAGGAGAAATTCATTCATGGCTAAATTTCTTGGAAGTTCTCTAATATTTTTAAAATTGGAAAAAGAGGTTAGATAGAACATAAGATCAAGTATCTTGTGGTCTAGGAGAGGAAGAAGGCCCTATTTAGGTATGTAATCAATCTCAGTTCAACCAAATATCATGGGGGTGCCATGCTAGTTCCATGCCCATGCTCCAGGGCATGGTGCCCCCAACGTATGGGCACCATGCCCATACCTTGGGGCATGCCCTGACGTTGGGGCACCATGCCCAAAAATTGAGGATTTGTGCATGACTGGACTGTACAGGACACTTTCTTTGCATGCAAAACCCTTGACTATACAGAAAAGGAAATGAGGTTTTTCACGTCTGTCATCAGCCGAGCCATGTTGTTTTTGTTATGAAAAATACAATAAGGATTGTCTTTTAATGTCTTTGATTCCCCTAATTCATGGTAGTAATTTCAGCCCTGTCCGAGCTGGTGCTCAGTTGTGATGTGATGATAGAAGAACGTCTGGCACCCAGGCATGGTGCTAGACATTTGAGCACTGGACCTGAAAAGGGGCTAGTGTACTAGACTGCCAGTCACAGTTTCTTTGCCCTTCAAACTCTGACCGTCGAACTTCATGAGCTAGCAAGTTCGAAGTTTGCTTGAATCATCGAAGAAACGTCGACTGGGCAAGGATCGAAACACTAATTAAGCAAATGGTGAACTTTTACGGCGTTCGAAAGTAGAAATTAAGCAACCGGCTAAGCCAACGGCGAACAAAACTTCGATCAAAAACGCAACTAAGTTACTTTAGCGTCCTTGACTTTCTTCCAGTGATGATGATGATGATGAACGAATTAAAGACCCCTCTTGACTACTAGGTCACCTGGGTCTTCTGTCCTTAAATCTGTAATCCAGTTCTCACGTTACTAAAGGATTTTGAAATTTCCGCGTCGCCTTGTCAAGGAATCATCCATTTGCTATAGAGGTAACATTTCAAGATTCATTTATGAGCAATAGATGGCGTCAGCCACGTGAAGGGTCAGTCGATATAATCTGAGCGGTATTCTGGGCTTTTTTTAGCAAGGGTCCTCCCTGTGTCCTCCTCAGGCTCAAAGCTGGAAAAAGTCACCCTGTCATCGCAGGTGCACTTTTCTAGCTCTGAGCCTGAGGAAATTAGCGTAGTCAACTATGATTCGCAGTCAACTTGGGCTGAAGGAATTTTTGAGAAAAAGTTTTGGTGAAGGAGTGTTGAAGGACTACCCTGGGACTACCTACACAGTCGTCACGGAACAAAGTTTCTTATATCTGTCTATGCGTTTAAGTGCTACAGCGTAACCACGACCAGTGCGCGTTCACGTTCGTATACTCTTAAAGTTTAACTGAAAAGCAAACTTATTTTGTGTGACTTAGTTGAATACACTGAATCATTTGGATTCTGCAAAGGGATTTTTTTGTTTTGCTCTATCTGCTCTTTCATGACGTTCAGAATATCTGCAACTGTCCCCACAGCGAAAATTCTACTATGACGCGGGAAATTTTTATCTAAACACAAACAAGGCTTTTCAGTGGACAGTGGCGATATTGGTGAAGATTGCTTAGTGCCTGAACAAAAAATAGTCATAAATCTTTCTTGTAAGGCATACAACAAATTAGAGGTACTACAAATCACACGGAAATTCCACAATTTGAAAATCGATTATTCCTGAATAGCGGAACAACCAAGTAACGTAATTTCAGCGGGTCTTCAAGCCAATTTAAGTGAATAAGTGATGGGTAACTGGGTTGTCCTATCCTAGTCCTTTTCGGTTAAACTTTAAACCAATTTTTAACGTACTCGCGTTATTGTTTGTCCCGCCGACTGACTTCACGTACTCTGGCAAGCCCTCATGGATCGAGAATGCTCCGATTATCATCACCATCATCAAGTAGAAACTCCTTTACAAAATCTATGAAAAGTCGGTCTAGTAGGAAGTAGCCCTGGGTACTGTGAAAAATAATTTCAACGACTGTTAAGGGCAGGCAGGCAGTAGCTAGTTTACCTCTTACGTAATTCACAAACCGATACTACCGATAGTATGTATTCTAGAATTCACAAGTATAGATGAATATGCGAATAAGATGCATACGTATACACTCCCACCATTTTCGTCGTTTCCCTCCGCGAACTCTCAGAAAGATTTCCTCCATTCACTCATGACCCCCTCGCCTTAAAAACAATTTGTAATATACAGGGCCAGGGCTGGGCGAGGTAAGGCCTATGCAGGAAGCCAAGAATTTGCAGAACGCCCATCCATGTGACACTTGTTACAACCTTCTCCTGATTGTGTATTACTTGCTGTTCTCGCTTCAGTTATCGTACCGACAATCAAATTCGGCTTATTCATTTTCCGGTCAGATTTCGACAAACTATGTCTGGGAGTTGGAATGTATGATTAGCTAAGCTCAAACTAGAAGCAAGATTGCCCTCTGGGAACAAGGCATCATCTTCGAGTTTTTTTTTTCCGGATTCCAGATACCCGTATCGTCGAGATGGGTCCGGAGGGTACAAATAGGCCAAAAACATCTGGAAGTCCGCTGTTGGACACCCTAGATTCAAGGATGTCTGGAAGGTGTCATAGAGACGAGAGACACAATAAACTGCAAATTAATGGGGCAGGAGAAAATTGAAGAATTGACGGTTGTGATTGGGAAGTAAAGTCCGGTCTTCACCTCCCGGAACTTCCGGAATCTGGGCTTCCAGATTTTTCTTTGACTTCTTCTGTAAATTGCATCTGGAAGATGAACCGGTCCGAAAGTACATCAAAATAATCCGGAAAAAAGGGGCTTTTGAACTTCCAGATTTCCGGAATTTGTAAGTATCGCAGAAGAAATTCAGAAAAAATCACGGAGAATCTGGGAACCCAGATTCCGGAAGGTGAAGACTCGACTTAAAAGATATGTAAAGGAGACATCTAGGAACCGTTGAATGATAGAGCGTGTTCCACCCTCCTTAGCATGACGTCACGAACTCTGGCTTCTTCGTTTCAAGGCTGGAACGCATTTTTCTATTTTCAGCAAATATCATGCCACGGGCTAATCCGGCCAAGCACGCAACAGACATTCGTAGTTACAACGCTTACTACGCTCCCGAGCGTGGTAAGCATGTAGTTCCTATTAGTTACTGTTTCGAGCAGGTTGGAACGGTCAGCGTAGTAACTTTTCACGAGACTGGAACGAAAATAGTAACTAGCTGCGTTTTTTGCCTTTTCTCCATAGGTCGGTTAACCTACCTATTTGCCACTATCGACCATTTTTTCGCCTCGCCGGTCGGTTCGACTGAGCTCTAAAAATGGCTTATAAGAAAAAATGGCGTCTTCCCGTCACCGGCGCCCATCTCTCCAATGAGAATTTTGGATTTCGCGCCGTGCCAAGAGCGTAGGTCGGTTGGACGGAGCTCCCACCTCAGTCCACAGGTCGGTTAACCGACCGGCAAAGAGAGCCAAAAAACAGCTTATAAAAACTTAGGTCGGTTAACCGAAGGAAGAAAACGACTTATAGTGGGAAATCTTGTAGGTCGGTTAACTGGATGACGGCAAAAAACGCAGCTACTCTGCAGCTACTAATAGTTACTGTTGTTAGAAAGGTGGAACACGCTCATAGCAAAATTAGCTATCATAGAAATCCGGAAGGGTTGGCTTGAAAGTGCGGAAGCGCCAGAGGAAGCACCGGGAGTCTGGAAGGTGAAGCCTGGCTATAACTAGTTCAATGGAATTCAGATACCGATTAAATTGCTTCAATAACATCAACAAAAAACAAAAGATTGCACACAACAAACTCAGATCCGTAAAAAAAATAAGAGTCAGACCTAGCACCATACTTGAAATAAATAAACCAAAATACTACTCGACCACGAACTCTGACAATAACAAAACAATCAAATGGGTTTCTACATCTTTCGGAGGCAATGCGGACAAAACAATACATGTTGAGGCCTACGGCTTATTCAGACAAGCAAACCATGATGGACTCCCTTCACATGCGGCATCCCTTTGCCGCTAAGCATTCGCCGAAGAAATAATGACCATTCACACACTGGTGCCGAACATCCCACGATGCTCGGTAACGCTACTAATCGGTATTCGCCGCATTACTAGTAGTTTCTTGTTTTTAGTCACTGGTTTCTAGCGTTTTCTCCAAAAGGTCTCAACTTCTCCCAGTGACTTCTCGCTGGAACCTGCGTACCGACAAAGTTCCGGTTGGTCCACACTGGGGAGGCAAAGCCAGACCCTGGTGAGTCCGAAAACGAGCTATAACACATGGGAGATCAGTCATCAGTGAATCCAGAACTACCTTATCGTAAAAAACAGAGACCACCAGTGAGTACGCCGGTGACAAAGAACGCAGCTAATGTTTGTTTTAGACAAACCTGGCTATTGACTTGACTAATGATTATTGATTTTCTCTGAAAACTCCAAACAGCGTTCGGATCACAAGTTCATTTCACCTATAACCGCACGTAAAATCTACGGAGCGTTATCTCAAGTCATTTGTCCCCTATTTTGTAAAGTATTTTAACGGATCGGAATTGTGAATTTAAATTGACATGCTTTGTAATTATGTTCGTTATCAGATTGTGTTTTTAAAACTGTAACATATATGTGATTATTTATGATTATGTTGACCACGTATGACGATCCACCACTATTTTTGTAAAAAGATAAGACGGAATTAAAAGAATTTGAATTTTAACCGAGTCGCTGATAATCAAGCAACCATGAACTCTCCCTAATAATACAGTGCATGAACTATTGTTCCAAGCAGCATGACGATGGCCCGACAGAAGTCAGTAAGTTAGCTGTAATCGCCACCGATTGCACTAATTTCAACAAGTCATGGTGACACAAATAGGAAATAGCCAACCACATCGTCTTAACAGCGACATGTAACGGTTCAGCGGAAACTTCTGTTGAACATCAAACAAGAAGACTCGAGTGCAAGAGGAATAATGAACTCGTTAATCTTGGATACAGCAGCCAAGCAATTGATTCAGCCGCTGGATGGCGCTAAGGCATAATCAGCTTAAGCTGTTCAACCGTATTGTCCCATCTAACTCATTAGATGTCACTATGCCAAAATATTGCTTAAAGCAAAGCAACTGGCCTTATATCAGTTTATCGCTCCAAGCGGATGTGTCCCTCCTCGCCCCATTTATCAGCATCCATCACATACAGATAAAAAAACGCTAGGTGACACCAATTCAACGTATATGGCCAAGTTTAGTTACCTTACTATAGCACTGAAATCTTGAATAGCCTGTATTTAGCCTAAAACTTCAGCTATGGATGAACACGTTCGACTTTAGGAAACTTGACAAGAGTTGCCACACATAGAGTAAAACGTGCACAAACAGTCCGATTTTCGTAGTCGATTTTTATGCATCGCTTGCAGGTTTCCCCATAAGGCGTATTGTCGCCGTTCCCCGAGGACTCCACTTGAGGAGTCCCCCCGTTTTGTTTGTCCCGGGGACTCACTCCCCGTATACTCGCGAGTCCCCACGGGCGGGGAATGCTCCAATTACCATCACATCATCAAAAAGGACTCCCTTTCAGATTCGGAGGGGAATCAATTTTTGCTGGTGGTGGTGCAATGTAAAATTGGTTAAAAACAATCAGGATAAGCAGAACCAAAAATAATGTGGATCCAGATAAATTTCGTCAACTGCATATTTTTTTTTTTGAACCAAATCCATTTTAGAAGCATTCCCCGTGTTCTCGCTGTTTTTCATACGAGGAGTCCGCGTGGGGTGACTCCCTCTATTTTCGCCGTTCCCTTCGATTCCCCGAGGAGTCGTCGGGGAACGGCGAGAATACGCCTATAGTGATGCGAATTCCGCATGCATCGGATTGTGTGTGAACGTAGCTAACAGCGAGATAGCCCACTTTAAACTATTCAAAATAAAACACTAAAATTAGCTATCTAGTGGAAAATGCACTCCTTCAAGATACTCCTCACATCGTTTACAGCAAAGTTAGTTTGAGTCGCGGACCCGGAAACTAGGCCCTTTCACATGTAGCTTGAAATCCGACTTTCCCGACGAGGCTGCGATTTGTCAGCTTCGCGACAACCAGCCGTTAGGCTAATTGCGCGTAGATCGGGGAAATTATACGGTAGGCTATGTGGGAAAAAATGTCCGCTAAGAGACGCCGGATACGCAGACGCCAGCGCAAATCCGCGTCTGCTCGCACAATACTCCAGACAGTTGACAATAACAAAAATTCTTCTTCTAAAGCTTGGCTCACACTTTCCTCGGCTTCTTTCACAATACGGCTGGATTTTCTTTCTGAAGTGCAAACTCTGCACTGTCATCTGTTTTCCGTCAAAAATCAGAAACGAAAATCTGCGATGCAAACCGGGCTTGAGTAGGCGCAGGAGGCTTATCACCCATTTTCCTTTTAACACTGTAGAAGCAATTGCCCGAAGGAAATATTTCGGCATGTCCGATTAGCGGGTTTGTCCCGCAATAAAGCCGTATCGTCACATATCCAACTACTCAGAAGCGACAGCGTCAGCGTGCCAACTCGCTAATCGGGGCATACCAAGTATTCAGTTTCGTCACGTTATTACTGCAGGGTTTCGTAAGAGAGAAGCGAGGTAACTGAGGTGATGTGAAGTACTTTAACGCAATAAATATGGAAGGAAACCGCGATCTCTCTTTTGAAAAGAACTATCTCTCCGTTGGAGACCTTTTTTTGGCATTAGGCTAGATCGTCTAGACTCGCTGGATTTCGAAGAGCTTAACCGCCGTGTCGTACCAGATAGGGGGATCGATGTTCCTGAAAAATAATTATGATGAATCTGCAATCTTATCCTCCCTTTACTAATACAATAAAGTACAATAAGCATACGGTATTCACAGTGCTGTCGCAGCGGCACTATCCTAATTCACAAGAAAATAAAGAACAATAAAGAACATAAAACATACGGAATTTACAGTGCTGTCACAGCGGCTGTCACAGTGAATTCACCGCACTTTCGGCAAAATTAAAAAGCTCTCTGAATGAGTTTTTTAAAGAAAAAACAAAATATAACAAGACTGGGCGTGATTGATATGCGTCCCGCCCAGCTTGGTAAGCTGCCATGTTTTTTCCTATTCATTCTGTAGAAGTAGTGAACTGAAAGACAAAAATGCTCCTCAGCCGGGATTTGAACCCAGGACCTTCTGCTTACAAGGCAGACACTCTAACCGTCTGAGCTACCGAGGGGCTTGTGAACAGAGTTCGCAAACCACTACAATAGTCCGGTACAAGTCGGCCATAGGAACAGTGATCCCGGTCGAAGGCAAATTCATCTAATCAGTTCACATCCCCACGTCACGGAAATTATAATACAAGGTGGCACTTTATTCAAGTGACTTTTACCGTGACTAATGAACTAAAAACAACTGCCACCTTGTATTGTAATTTCCGTGACTTTGGATTCATTGACGACATGTCAATGAATAAGACACCATGCATCTCGGCACAATTACAGACCACTATGAGCACTGCATAGATATAATATATTTTCTCCATATCCGGCTAATTTCTCTTTCTAATTTTTACATAGTTTCATTCAGTCATTTATTTCCGGTCAAATCGTGTAAGTGTATATTAAGTTAAATTGTATTAGTATTAATAAGTGTATTAGTTAAATTCTGTATTTTGTAAAAAAAAAAATTATTCCTATTCTAGCTTTATTTGGAGCTACTTGCAAAAAATAAGTGTGATTGACTGGTTGATTAATATAATTGAGAATTCAAGCGAAACGGTGTTTCTGGACGAAAGCGAGCGTAAAAGAAAAACAGAAAACGATATCGTTTTCTGTTTTTCTTTTGCCCGTTTTTTTTTTCTTTTGTTTTTTCAGTCGAGAATGTTTCCTCCAGCGAAAGGACTACACTGCCAGCAAGTTCTACAATTTAATAAAGGGATGCGCAATTTCAACAGACAACACTATGTCTGTATGTTATCTGCAAGTGTTACAGAATATTTTCATTTATGGTTGAGAATATGTTAATTGTTGTTTTTCGTTAAATTAACATAGCAAAAGGTGTTTCTCGTTATTTCTACGGAAACGTAACACTTAAAGGCCCATAACACAAATTCTCTGCGACGAAAACTGATGTGTTACCTACTGAAATTGCGTTTCTGTGTACTAAATAGTTGCGTTTTGCCAGATATCATGGTATCTGTTACCACGGTAACTGGATCTGCAATTAGTCGTTTTTGCAGTTACCGTGGTATCTGATACTACGGCTGCTCTGCAAAAACAACGATTGTCGAAACTGCACGTTTCGAAGCTATCCCCAAAGAAAAACTGATATCCAGTCACACAACTAAGTGCCGAACTTTTTTCGCACCAATTGACACAATCCTAGGCTCTATTGTTGGTGATGATGGAAGTGAGATGACTTTTTCACGTACCACGATCAGTTAACACGGACCGTGATATCTGAATATCAGATACCACGGTATCTGGCCAGATACCACGATAACTGCGAAACCGCCTTTTGACTGTGGTATCAGATACCACGATAACTGCAAAAACGACTTTAGACCGTGGTATCAGATACCATAGTATCTGCAAAAAACGCAGCTCATGTTATCAAGCTTCTGACAGTGTGTAAGGGATATAAAAAAGTAGGTTTACCTTAAATAGACGACCCCCCACATGTAGGTCCTGAACCAGGCCGATGTCCCACTGTTCGCCTGGTACTTCCTGATCAGAATCGGGTGAGGGACAGGAAGTAGACCCACTAGTGTTCCATGCTGGAGGAACTTCAGTATTTCGCTTTCGTCAGTCAACCCTCTAAAAAGACAAGCAAAAACGTTAACGCACAAAAGAGACAAGATTTATCATTTTTTACAGTTTGCAAGGTCTTCAAACTATTCACGACTGTGATCGAACCTCCAATTATCTTTCTTTGTTTTAAACTGTTCGTTGAACTGTACTATTCGTGTACTGCATTTTGCGAAGCAATCCGGACCAGAGCAAAATAACTCTAGGTTATTTAGGTCTAGAGTTATTTTGCTCTGATCCGGACCTAATCCAGATGACGGAACAGCCAAGACTCACTTGAGCTACTGTACGAGAAAAACAAAGCCGACGATTTTGTGAACATTTTGCTGATCGCCTGAAAGACGACCGCTCTTTTAATATTCCTTCAGCCGAAGCTGACTGCAGTCAGTGAATCATATTTAACAATGCAAAATGGATACCTCAGCGACATTTTAGTAGAGCTATATTTCGTGACAAGTTCATTTTCCAGCTTGAGCGTTGAGACTGAAGAGGACCCTTGCCAAGAAGGGCCGAAAGATAGCTCAATAAAATCTAGATGACGTCTCCGTTTTGCACTACCAAATATATATATAAAAAAAAATCATTTTCCGCGCAGCGACCGGTTTTAAATATAACAAGAGCTACGAGCTCATATGGCACTTGTACCAGTAGGTGGTGTAAGAAAGTAGATGAGAACGTCACAAAATACCCCCATCAACCCCCCTAGGATCGGACCTAGAAATAGGACATCTAGTTTCACTGGAGTCTGAGCGTTTCCTGCATCGCCTTGGATTATCTAGGGCAAATGTTTTATCGCACTAGTTTGATCCCTAGGAGTGCTACACTATTTTCGGTACCCCTACCCCTCAAACTCCCCCTACATTGGCCGAAGCTGGTTCAGACATATAAAACAGATCATCTAAACTCTAAAGCATGCTCTCTTACCGGCTATCAAGTTTCAATAGAGTCTGAGGATTTGTCGGGAAACTCCTGTCCCTCCTCAGATCCGGTCCGCACCCTAAAATTGTCATCTAGGGCATATGGTCTCTCTATTTTTCGAGTTTCATTCAAATCAATCTACTCGTTTGACCCCTATGCGGGCCATACAATTTCCGGGACTCCCGCCTCCAAATTCCCCCAACTGTGGCCTAAAACGACTAGGACACATAAGCTTCACATCTCTGACATCTCCTCTTCTCGTCCTTCAAGTTTGAGTCGAATCGGACCATATCTGCAAATTTCCGGTTTCCGCTTCATCCTCTTCCTGCCGTGACCGGATCCGGTCCGGACCGGACCACCAAATAACAAACTAGGCCACATAAACTCGGCACTGTCCAAGTCACATCCGATTCGGCCCATTCGTATGGTTTTATGCATGTCACGAAGTTTCCGGACCCCCCCCCCCTCCAATTCCCCTATCATGATTGCCTCCTGTGGTTCGGAGACATGTTTTGGACATCAAGGTCATTAGTTCTTAACATCCATTCAGTTTCACTCGAATCGGACCACCCGTTCGCAATCTGCGGAAGTCAGTAATTACCGGATTCCCCTTCCCTTAACTCCGCCAAAAGTGATTGGATCCAGGAACAGAAGTTTTTCTACGGCATAGTGTCAGGTCCTTAAGTCTATTTGGTCGGTCACTAATATGCCTGCCAAGTTTCATCGTCCTTAACACATTTGGAAGTATCCTAACACGCGACCACCGGAATTCCGGGAAACCCTCTTTAACTCCCCTCAAAAATTCCGGTCCGATCTTGTTCTGTCTGAATGTATCTAGGGCTTATGCTTGTTCTTCCCACCAAATACCATCCCGATCCCTCGACGCTGAGCGTTTCACGAAAATTCCATTGAACCCCATCAACCCCCACCCCACAAGTATCGGATCCGGTCCGGACTTGACACGGAGCATCTGAGACGATACCTCTTTCCACTTGCCAAGTTTCATTCAAATCCGATCGCCCGTTCGAGAGTTATTAATGCCACTAGATTCCGGATTCCCCACCCCTACACTCCCCCCACGATTTTCAGATCATACATATGACTACTCTCAAGTCCGTTTGTTCGAGTGCATGATACGCCAGCCAAATTTCATAGTCCTAATACATCAGGAAGTACCGAACTCGCACGATCATCAGACTTCCGGACCCTCCCCCCCCCCAACTTTCTCCAAAGTGCCCGAATCCGGTCCAGTTATTTCAGTGATGTATCTAGGACTTGTGCTTGCTCTTCCCACCAAGTTTCATCCCGATCCCTCCACTCTAACCGTTTCCCAAGATTTCCGGTTTCTCCCTCCAAGTCACCGGATCCGGTCCAGATTTCAACTGGGTCATCTGAGACATGAGATCTTTCCACATATCAAGATCCGATCACCCGTTCAAAAGTTAGAAATACCTCAAGATTCCGGATTCCCCCCCCCCACTCCCCCCACGATAGTCAAATTATGTAAACGACTATTCTTAAGTCAGTTTGTTCGAGTCCTTGATATGCCACCCAGTTTCATCGTCCTAATACATCAGGAAGTACCGCACTCGAGGGATCACCAAAATTCCGGATCCCACCCGACTCCCCCCACAGTGCCCGAATCCGGTTCGGTTATGTCAATAATTAATCTCGGACTTGTGCTTGTTCTTCCCACCAAGTTTCATCCCGATCCCTCCACCCATAGCGTTTCCCAAGATTTCCGGTTCCCCCCTCCAGCTCCCCCCGAAGTCACCGGATCCGATCCGGATTTTAGACGGGTCGTCTGAAGCATGAGGTCTTTCCAAATATCAAGTTTCATTAAGATCCGATCACCCATTCAAAAGTTACAAATACCTGAAGATTCCGGATTCCCCCTCCCTCCACTCCCCCCACGATGCTCGGATCCGGGAAGTGACTATTTCCAACTTAATCATTTAGGGTCCCTGATATGCCTGCCAAGTTTCATCGTCCTAGCTAATGTGGAAGTGCCCGAACTAGCAAAACCAGGACAGACCGACCGACAGACCGACGGACGGACAGAAATTGTGATCGCTATATGGCACTTGGCCGAAGGGCAAGTGCCATACAAATCGTAAAAAACGCACTATATATATATAAAAATATATATATATTACTTGTCGATGCAGATTTTCTCCACTTGAGGGACCAGAACCTGAAGCATCCTCATAATGGTCTGGAGGGGTAGTTTTTGCTTCCAGCTGAGAACCCACTGCGGAGAGGGCTGCCAACCCGACATGGACATCTGCGATCCACTTCTAGTTCGCGAAGACGCCACAGAGGGCGATCGCTCCATCAGCTTCGGACTAGCTTCGGCAGTTTTGAATGGCTGAAAAGGGAGTAAAGTATGAAGAAAATGGACCATGGACGGTCTGAAAGATTTGTCTGTGGATTATTCATTATACTTATGACCCTCCAGTATGAGCTTGTGAGTTAAAGATACACTTCCGCCACCATTTGAGGCCGCTCGCGAACGACCGGCAAGAGCGGCCTCAGTGGCGATCCCGAAACTGCAACAAATCAAATGTGACCATGTGCGGCATTTTTAATCTTTGTTAGTGTTTATGTTTTGTATATACCGACGACTTGGAGAAATTTGGATCTTATCATGATAGTTTCGAGAAAAATCAAAGCGATATATCTCTCGATCTATCATCTCGTGATTGGCCCCCACACTGAGAGACTCCTATATTTAACGAAACTTGCATAGATGCGAAGGCGGCTTACTACATGCGCTATTGGGATTTTACGGGTTTCTTAAAGCACATCTCGTAGAATTTACTGTTTATGTTTCAAAACTATTTGAATAATGTAAAACTAGGCACTGCTTTTAACAAATTATCTCCGGCTTTGGCTGTTTTAAGCCTTTTTCCCACTGGCTTCTAGCTGAAACTCAGCAAAATTCAGATATCCGGTGTTGGGATGACCTTAACTGCCACGCCAATTCCTCTGTGGTAACGTTACACAACGTTTATTGTACAACTATTTACAGATGCATAGGTCACGAAGTCAGGAATGAATGAAGTCACGAACCCTTAAAATAAATAATAATTCTTTTACTTTCTGATTTTACTTTAAACTGAATACTTCAAGTTATAATTTCATTTAATATCTTATTTATAACTAATATAATAATCCAAAATGTTTACCTTAAAATTCCAACAAATCCACTTTACAAATTATAAGCCATGTAGCCTATCTGGTTGAAGGCTGTTCATCCACTGAACTGGTAGCGCTTACTAACCAGATGTATTACTGTTTAACTTTATTCATTACTGATAGATGGCGTTGGAATCGTACAAAGCGCAAAATATTCAAAGAGATGAAGTGAAATAGGACGATTCCCAACATCCGGTTTTACGCGAACACTCGTTGGGGAGCATAATGCACATGGAAAATTGCGAATCGCGGCAAGTGCAAAGATTAGTGTGGTGTCGTTGACGGTTTTAGAAAGTAACATATGAAATTTGGGTCTCCAGGTCAAAGAATTAATACATGCAATTCGGAAGTAGTGCACAAATGTACAAAAAGACAAGAGTAATTAAATACAGAAGAAGAAAAAAAGAACAACGAAAGAAAGGAAAAAAGAACATCACTGGCAACAACAATACGACGGGTCTTTTAATGGTTGTTAAGAGTTTTAAAGCCTTGGTAAAGTAAGAAAAAAGATCGGGGTGCTTGATCGGCTTGTCCTTTAAGTGCAAAGTACATAGGCAAATACCCTCGTGTCACTGCTCTTGGAACAATCACATTCTGGGCACTGGAACGCGCGTGGTTTCGCGATTATTATTCGGCCGGGTGATAAGTGGTCTTTCAACTTCTGGCAGATAAGAGTGTTAGAGCAGACTCATTAAAGAAAGCAATCTGAAGTCGTCAGTGTTGGAACCATGTCAAAATAAAAGTGCCGCGCCAACACAACTTCGGAACAATTTGAAATTTTTTGGAGTTTACGCACTGTCCTGTCACACGTGCTCAATAGGAATAACTTACTGCATTTCAAACATACCGTAAGTTTTCAAATTTTTTATCTTTTGTGTCCTGTTTATTCTGTATATTCGTTTGCTGCGTTTGTTATTTACTTAGTGTGATATATTATTCAGATACTTCCGATTATTTACAGGCAAATTACCATTCATCCGTAACATTTTTTTTATATACATGTATATATGTAGGCTACATATATATAATAAAATTCAGTATACCAAAAGATTCTTTGATTTATGAAATAATCCGTCCGTGAAAAGTTAGCATCCGAACTGCTCTTCTTAAATTTCCTTCTTGGGGGTAATTCAGATCTGGAGTTAATTAATGGTAACACTCGAAAAATTTATTTTCTATTTAGGCTAACGAAGTACATGAACAAGACCAAAGGTTTCGATGGGATCCCAAAAATTTAACATTTGACCCAGACAACTACGTCTTGTCTACGCCAGATCCAGTCTTCGCCAGGCTAATCATCTGAGAAACTTTAGTTCAGATATACCTGTATAAGCCATATTTATTTTGACGATACTGATCGAAACTTCCTGCTTTACTTCTGCCGAATTTCCGTTTTCGGCCGAATTCCGAGCGAACTACTTGTCCAGCCAAAAAAAGGTGGTTCAGAAACGAATTCACCGCATCTCCTTATCCCTATAAAGAACGTCTAATCAACTTCAAAGAAAACTTTAACTTATAAAAAAAAAATCCGGTTTCAACCGGATTCCAGACGAACTATATGTCCGGGTAAAAAATGATTGTCATATACAGATTCAGCGTCTCTTCTTACCCTTAAACCTATCATCTAATCAACTTCAAATACAAATTTTACTTGTAACAAATTTTCCGGTTTTGGCCGGATTCCGGGTGAACTACTTGTCTGGCGAGAAAATGGTTTTCACCATCGTGTTCAGCATGTCTTCTTACCCCTACATCGAACATCTAATCAACTTCAAATAAAACTTTTGCTTTTAACAAATTTTCCGGTTTCGGTCGGGTTCCGGGCTAACTACTAGTCCGTCGAGAAAATGGTTTTCACTATCGTGTTCAGCATGTCTTCTTACCCTAAATCGAACATCTAATAAACTTCAAATAAAACTTTTGCTTTGAACAAATTTTCCGGTTTCGGCCGGATTCCGGGCTAACTACTTGCCCGGTCAAAAAATTGTTTTCACCGTCGTATTCAGCAAGTCTTCTTATCCCTAAATCGAACATCTAATTAACTTCAAATAAAACTTTTACTTTTAACAAACTTTCCGGTTTTGGCCGGATTCCGGGCGAACTACTTGTCCGGCGAGAAAATGGTTTTCACTATCGTGTTCAGCATGTCTTCTTACCCCATAATAGACTATCACATTAGCTGTTTCAAAATATTTTGTTTTGTCCCTTAATTTAACCCCCCTCCCCCACCCCTAAATGTAGGGCTACAGTGCCCATCTACGAACTTGACCTTACTCTTGACCCAAAGAATCCTCACACCAAGTTTCATCAAAATATCTCATTCCCTTCGAGAGTTATCGTGCTTACAGACAGACGGACGGACGGACAGACAGACGGAAAACTTTTACGATGTCATAGGTATCCGTCACTAACGTTTTGGGATCCCAAAAAGGTAAAAAAGAAGAAGAAAAGACAATTGCAAACATCAGACACGAATCAGTAAAATACAAAAACCTTCCCTGTCCCACTAGCCGCAACGCAACTGGGCGGCTGAAGGACATGAACAAACTCCTATTTAAGCCAAGCCAAAAGATTATAGTAAAGGCACGTTTATTTGAGCGTCGCCTAGCTTTGAACGGTCGCCGAAGAAAACACGAAAACCCATACCAGGCAACTTATACGGCAAAATACTTAAAAAAAAATATTTTATGTCGAGTTGTATCATATGTCAGACGATTTTTTAAATATTTGCTCTTAATTCCCTTATGTTCCTTGTTCCGCATCTGTTGCTAAGCGGCGCGTAATTTCACCAAGAAGGTAGCATCCAAATTAAATAGCACACCCCAACGGAAGAAGAAGCATATTTAAAAGTTAAAAAGTATATTTTTGCAACTTCCTGTTTGTGCCAGAAGAAAGCTGAAACAGTTGGCTTTAAGCTGTTCGCTACTTCCTTTCCATGTGCCTGTTTTATAAGCAAGAAACACAGAAGTGTTCAAATAGGCATACAGCTCTACTGTACAACTAGGGGCGAAGTCATCCGTGATGTGTTCAATATACTTGTAGACCTAGAGGTGCTGAACCGCTCACAGTCAGGGACTACGGTAATGTGGGGCTAACATCCCGAAAGTACGTAGACTCAAAGCTTAAAAAAAAACATTCATGGCACGACAGTAACCAACTAGATAGTACATACCAACTAGATAGTACACAGCACGTGTACTTGGCGCACCTAAACGAATAAACTAAAATGACGAAACTAAAAATTTAAGCAAGGAACAATGCTGAAATTTTAAGCAATAGGCTAAAGCATTTTGACGGAAAGACAATATCCGGAAATGTGTTTTATCGTAAGATATATTCCTTGGAGAATTAAGGACTGATTTGTTCTCTTTGTTTCTTTTTGCTTGTTTACCCCACTTGCCTCCCTTTGTGGAATTGTGTAATAAACAAACAATTATTAATTATTATTATTATTACTATACTGAAGCATCTTTTATGCTGCTTGTCGGCCCTGAGAAAGCTCGTGAAATTTGTCACTAAGCCAATTTTCAACAGTTCGCCTGTTTGGCAAGTGCATTCTTTATTAGCAATAATCAATTTATCAGCAATAAATTTTTTTTTATGTATTTTTTTTGTTTTCCCTTTTGCTTGTTCGACAGCAATGCTGATTAAAGTATTCATTCATTCAATACTGTGCCATCCATTCTGTTCCTTGTCATTCATTACTACTGACAATAGTGAAGTTCCGAAAACATCAGTCTCCAGCTCGGATAATGTTCTCCAACCGGAAACCAAATTCAAGCCGGAAAACAGCAGGAACCGGAAGAACTATTGTGTAACCCCTGGTGTGGCCCACCTTATGGAGGTTATCAACCACGAGGAATATTTTCCTGCTGATTTTACTAGGACCCAAATTCTCATTTCCGATCAGTAACCGGATTCCAGCCGTAAAACACAAGATGCGCATACCTGATATGACAATCCACCTGAGTAGGCTACGGTCTGCACGATGGCCGAATTCCCGCCGAAAAACAATTCTGATAAACTAGAGACTATCGCCTCAGCAGGTCTCTAGCGCGCAATCAAACAGTATATGAAAATAAAGAACAATAACGTCTCCGATTTAGAACGTCCTATGGCTCGTCCTACAAACGTCTTATAGTTCAAACTGACTCCGACCCCAAAGTTTGAAAGACAACTGGATATACTCTACAACTGGATCATATTATCTTTTTCTTGTAGCTTATGTTTTCTCGTTGCGAATCATGTTTCGCGGAGGTAAGATCCATTCGTTAAGCACAACCACACATCTTTGGAGCCATGTCCGAACTCAAGAAACCAAATTTGCCCTTTGTCTTGTGCGGAAAATCTTCGTATGTTTTCTCAGGCAACTGTGGCAAATACGAACGGGGCTGTCCTGTCCAGTCGAACCTGAACATATGACGAGAACATCCAAGATAATTTATTCGTGCATGTTAGGAATAAAAATGGACGGGACGATTAGGAAGTCGAATGGGTTATCATTAGAGATACGATGGGTCCTTTTGCCTGCTTATTTCCTAAGCCCACAACACCCATGCGTTTGACCAAGAACAGCTTTTGGCCATGAGCTCTCTCTTGAGCTTATTTGTGACTGGGCGACTCGTCTAGTGCAGTAGAGGTATGCTTATGTGAACGTTTGTTGACTTCGGACTTTGCCATTTTCATGCACTTGCTGTGTCTAAAGCTAACTACCAGTTAGCCAAAGTAAGTAAGAAGGGCAGCTGAAAACCCCTGTACAGGTATATTGGATCTTCAGTCTACCATTTAGCCCAAAACTGTAGTGTTCACATTAAAGTAACTGTTCACATAAGCATACCTCTACTGTGTATCGGTGAACGACTTAGTCTGAATATCACAGCACTGCTTCAACGCAGTTTTCTGACAAAAAAAATACAAAAGGATCGCTGTGCAACATGAATTGAAAAGTTGTGTGTTGGTTTCTGGGGTTCGGGCACGGCTCCAGAAAGCTTTGGAACATAGGTAACCTGAAAAGCAAACCATTCCTGGTGCCAAGGGCAGACGCGAAGAAGGCTTACCGTGTTAGACGACCTCTTCATGTCTTCCCCAGTACCATTCTGTATCTTCAACTCTTCTACTGTACCGCCAAGAAGCTCCACTTTTATCTCGGTATCGCCCTCGGGATTTGTCAGATTCTCGGACGCCTGCTCTGGCGTTTGCTGGGATGTTAGGTCAGTCAACTGGTCTGTAGACGGATGGGCAGTCGACTGTTCGGTCATCTTTAGAACTCCTACAAAACGATAGGTAGTACAGATACAAAAAATCTCATGTTTTGCCCAGTTCACGTGGAAAGATGAAGAAGGTGGAGTGAAGGAGAAAAATAAAGCACTATATATAAAACTGAAAACTTTACAAATAACAAATAACCAACAGCTTAAATGGGAAACGAGCAACCACTTAACACCTATTCTTTCTATACAAACTCAAATCTACCTGCAGCAACTACATCAAAGACCTTTCGAATTAAAAAAAAAAATCCAAACCATCCTGGCCTATGGAAAGGAAAAGGCTTTCCCGAATTTTCGCCTACTTGCACTGTACATTCACCCCAAGATTTCGTCACAACGATATCGCAGGTTTTTGCAGCCAAATCCAGGCTCCCTCAGCGCAACTTGCGGGACTGGATAAAAGCCACGCCCTAATTTACCGCCACGCCCCGCATACTGCACAAAGGGAGAGGAAACAAAAAATCAGTACAGCTGCCCGGAGGCGCTGCGCAATTTTTTCACTGAAACGATAGAAGGCGATCGCATTTCAGAAATTAAAGGAGTTGACTCAGGACTATTTCATTGTTGTAAAGTAGGACAAGTTTGAAACTTGAACTTCTCTGAACGCGCTGCTATCTACCGACACGATCTTGAAATCTAAAAAAACAAGAGCTGTAAGCTCATATGGCACTTGCATGGGTTGAGATGTAGTGTTTGATCAAACGTACTTTTAAGGTTACCTTTGCGGTTCAGATGCGCACTTTAAGGGAGCTAGAGAAAAAGTATTTTGTTTTAGAACTTGGCTGTAATGATACGCACTTTATAGGCGCTAGAAATTCATCTGTAAGAAAAACTATTGAGACAAAACGATCACAGGCCCTTAGGGAACATTGATATGTACCGTTTGGTAAAAAGTATTTTTTTTTCACTTTTCGGTTAAAATGTGCACTTTAAGGGTGATTAAATAAATTTTTAAGCAAAACCCTTGTGGCACAAATGATCATGGGTTGAGATGTATCGTTTGTTGAAAAAAAGTAGTTTTCGACCTTGCGGTTCAAATGCAAACTTTCAGGGAGCTAGAACTTCATTTGTAAGCAAAACCCTTGAGGCAAAAATGATAATGGGCTCATTTAAGCTTTCGACTCGCTTCTGCACCCACAAGCAATGCATGAATTACTTGAGCGAGGTGTTTCACCTGTAATTGTTAGACCGTTGATGAATATGTACCGTCACATGAAAGCAAAAATAAGAATCCCGGGGAAGGCCGTATTGTCTGATGAATTGCCAGTCCGGATTGGGGTTAAGCAGGGTGCTATCACTTCACCTGTTATTTATAACAACGCTACGGTATCTGCCCAATCAGACCTTCCATCGTGTTGTATTCATAAAGGACTGGATCTATCTATCCTGTGTTATGCTGATGATGTTTTAAACATAAGTAGAACTGTTTCTAGCCTTGAAAACTGCTTCCAGAATATTTCGCAAAATTATCAGGGAATAGGTTTGTCTATGAATACATCAAAATGTGAAGTGCTGCTTTTTAATGATAATAGTGATTTTTCCGTTGTTAATGTAGCTCTAGATAATGTTATAGTAAAGCCGTGTGATAAACTGATGTACCTTGGTATTCCGATTGGCAAGACTCTGAAACAAACTAAAGCTTTGATTATTGAGAACATGGAAAGCAAAATTCGTCGATCTTATGGTCAAACTGTTTCAACCCAGTTTCATCTAAACCGTTACCTTTTAGCAAAATTATATAATAGTGTTGCGCTTCCCCATGTTCTATATATAGCTCCTTTTTCTGAAACTTTAAATGATACGGACCGACTAAAAATTAAACGGATTTACTTTAAATTTGCAAAATACCTTCTTCGTTTTCCATCTTGGACGCGCAATACCTACATGACCAAGAAATATGGTATCGTTGACCCGATTCTTAAACTCGACGAGCTTTGTCAACGACTAAAATGCAAACAGAGCGGCCATGAGTGGCAAGGGATTGTTCTCTGATATTATTTGAATTATAAGTGTGATTTCTCTTTGTGATTTGCCTTTTGTTTTTCTTTGTCGTGTGATCTGTTTTGTGTGTTTCTTCTACTTTTCTTCTTATACTCCATCATTTTCTCTTTCTTGTACGATGGGTCATAAATAAACATTACATTACATTACATAGGGATCATGAAAATGTATAATTTGCTTAAAAGTATTTTTCTAAATTTGCGGTCAAGATTGGTACTTTAAGCAATGTCGGATTTGGAAAGTGGCGATTTCTGAGCCAATCTTGTCGAATCTCTAATATTCCAGCCCAGTTCGATCGTCCTAGCACATCTGGAAGAACCTTAAATCGCGATCACCAGAATTCCGGACCCCCCCCCTCAAACTCCCCCACAGTCGCCGGAGCCAATCCAGTTCTGTAAGTGATTTATCCAGAGCATCTCTTTATTATTCCCACAAAGTTCGATCCCGATCTCCCCAGTATGAGCCGGTCACGTATTTTCTGCCCCCCCCCCCCATTGTTGTCGAATCCGGTCCGGACATGACAAAGGTCACCAGAGACATGTCCTCTGACCAATTATCAAATTTCACTCAAATCCGATCAACCGTTCCAAAGTTACGCATGACTCAGTATTCCGGATTCCCCCTCCCGCTACTCCCCCCACGACTATCGGATCATTTAAATTTTTATTTATAAGTCAGTTTGATCGGGTCCCTGATTCGCCTCCCAAGTTTCGTCGTGAAAATCCCCAAAACCACCATTACCGGAATTCCGGGAAACTCCCCTCCAGCCCCCCCCCCTAGTGTCCGGATCCAGTCCAAATGTATAAACGATTTATCTGGAGCAGATGCTTGTTCTTCCCAACAAGTTTCACTCCGATCCCTCCATTCTAACCGTTTCTCGAGATTTCCGGTCTCCCCCCCCCAACTCCCCCATAGCTGTCGAATCCGGTCCGGACTTCAGATGGGACATCAGAGGTATGCCATTTATTCAGTTATTAAGTTTCATTCCAATCCGATCATCCGTTCGAAAGTTACACACTACTCCAGTTTTCCGGATTCCCCAGCCCTCCACTCCCCCCCAGGTGGTCGGATTGGGAAACTGATTATTTCCAGGTTAGTCCGGTCGGGTCCCTGATGCTCCTGCCAAGTTTCATCGTCCTAGCACATCTGGAAGTACCCCAACTCGAAAAAGTGTGACAAAAACTACTTAATTCTCAGAATTCCCCGGCCCACCACTCCCCCCCAGATGGTCGGATCGGGAAACTGATTATTTCCTGGTTAGTTTGGTCGGGTCCCTGATTTTCCTGCCAAGTTTCATCGTCCTAACACATCTGGAAGTACCCTAACTCGAACATGTGGGACAAAAAAATTCGGACAGACCGACCGACCGACCGACAGACCGACCGACGGACGGAATTGCGATCGGTATATGGCACTTGAGCCAGAGGCTGCAAGTGCCATAAAAACGGGTGATCCAATTTCAGTTGAAAATTTACAACTTTTAACTGACAGAAACATTTTTGGGAATTATACGAAAAAGATTGCATAATGACAGAAGGAATACAGTCTAACTATAGATTTCTGGTTATGAAATCAGCAGTAGCTTTCTATCACGACGTACCTATGATGCCAATGCAATCTATTTCTGTAATCGCTCCGTCAACTGCCGTGTTTCGCTACTTTGTGTATCATGGTGCCGACGATTGTTTATGATAAGCTTTGCATAAACCGGTTGTCTAAATTTCTCCGAATTTTTGCAAGAAGTCAACCGTCCTGATGAAAGGTTTAAAACGCAAAGAGGTGGGTAAATCGTTCAAGGCAGATCCTAAAGTATTCAACTATTCCGGAATCCTCGAACTGCGATGTGTCCTTTATTGCTCAATTTACAGCGGCAAGAGTAAGGCCTGGCAGAGTGGTAGCCCAGCCAATACCCACATTGCAGCCAATTAAACACACAACGACTCGTTACCTAAGAAGTTTTGTTCCCGCCTTCGTTAACCTTTTTAACTCTCATCATTAATTGTATATAGATTTAAATATTTGGTGTTATGTTTGGCAAGTCTTTGATATATTTAAAATAGTGTAGAATTATCTTTTCTATATAATTAGTGTTAATATGGACGAGAACCACCAAACCGGATTGGCCGTTATACCGGTTTTGAGAATAAACTGAAATGAACTGAATTGAGCTGAATCATACAATACATCGAGTAATCACGCTGTTAAGGGTTAACCGAAAAGGGCCGAGATAAGACAGTCTAGTTACCTCTCACTTATTCGCCTAAAGAGGCTTGAAGACCCGATGAAAATGCGTTACTTCGTTCCTCCACTATTCACGACAAATCAATTTTCAAACAACGGAATTTCCTTGTCAGATTTGTGGTACATATATGCGCTTGTACCTGTGCTGTACGCCTGACAAAACAATTTACGAAAATAAGTGTTCACGCAGTGAACTACCGTCTGCAAGCTGATTACGGGCAATTGAAAAGCCGCATTTGTATTGAGATTCTTATTTTCCGCGTCATAGTAGAATTTTGCGTTGTGACGACGACGGATTCTTATTTTCCGCGTCATAGTAGAATTTTGCGTTGTGATACTGACCGTCGTATTAGAGCAAATAGAGAAAAATAAACAAGAGCTACGAGCTCATATGGCACTTGTACGAGTAGGTGGAGTAAGAAAGTAGATGAGAATACCCCCATCAACCCCCCTAGGATCGGACATAGAAATAGGACATCAAGTTTCAATCGAGTCTGAGGGTTTTTCCGGAAACTCCTGTCCCCTCCCCCCACCGTGCTCAGGTCGAGTCCGCAACCTAAAATTTGTCGTCTAGGGCATATGGTCTCGCTACTTTCCGAGTTTCGTTCAAATCAATCCACTCGTTTGGCCCGTATGCGATTCACAAAATTTCCGGGACCCCTCCAACTACCCCCAACTGTGGCTTAAATTGACTAGGACACATTTACTTCACATCTCTGACATCTCCTCTTTTCATCCTTTAAGTTTAAGTCGAATCGGACCATATCTGCCAATTTCCGGTTCCTTCATCCGTGACCGAATCCGGTCCGGACGCCAAATAACAAATTAGGCCGCATAACCTCGGCACTGTCCAAGTCGCATCCCATTCGGCATACCCCTTTGGTTTTTATGCATGTCACAAAGTTTCCGGACCCCCCCCCCCCCAATTCCCCCTATCATGATTGCCGCCTGTGCTTCGGAGACACGTTATGGATATCAAGGTCATTAATTCTCAACATCCATACAGTTTACCTCGAATCGGACCACTCGTTCACAATCTCAGGAAGTCAGTAATTCCCAGATTCCCCTTCCCTTAACTCCCCCAACAATGATCGAATCCAGGAACGGAAGTTTTCCTAGGTCGGTCACTAATATGCCTGCCAAGTTTCATCGTCCTTAGCACATCTGGAAGTATCCTAACACCGTAACACGTGATCACCGGAATTCCGGGAAACCCTCTTCAACTCCCCTCAAAGAGCCCCGATCCGTACTGGTCTGAACGTATCTAGGGCTTATGCTTGTTCTTCCCACCTAATCCCATTCCGATCTAATTCCCCCATCCCTCGACGCTAAGGATTCACGAAAATTCCGGTGAACCCCTTCACCCCCCCCCCCCGAAGAATCGGATCCGGTTCGGACTTGACACGGAACATCTGAGACGACACCTCTTTCCAATTGCCAAGTTTTGTTCAAATCCGATCGCCCGTTCAAAAGTTAATAATGCCACTAGATTCCGGATACCCCATCCCTACACTCCCCCACGATGGTTGGATCATACAAACGACAATTCTCAAGTCGGTTTGTTCGAGTCCCTGATATGCCAGCCAAATTGCGTTGTCCCAATACATCAGGAAGTACCGAACTCGTGGGACCACCGGAATTCTGGACCCGCCCTCCCCACTTCCTCCTAAGTTCCTGAATACGGTCCGGTATATCAATGATGTATCTAGGACACGTGCTTGCTCGTCCCACCAAGTTTCATCCCGATCGCTCGACTCTAAGCGTTTCCCGAGATTTCCGGTTCCTCCCTCCAACTCCCCCCGAAGTCACCGGATCCGGTCCAGATTTTAATTGGGTCATCTGTGACACAAGGTCTTTCTACAAATCAAGTTTCATGAAGATCCGATCACCCGTTCAAAAGTTATAAATACCTCAAGATTCCGGATTCCCCCTCCCTCCACTCCCCCTACGGTGGTCAAATTACGTAAACGATTATTCTCAAGTCAGTTTCTTCGAGTCCTTGATATGCCAGCCCAATTTCATCATCCTAATACAGCAGGAAGTACAGCACTCGCGAGATCACCAGAATTCCGGACCCACCCTCCAACTCCCCCCACAGAGCCCAAATCCGGTTCGGTTATGTCAATGATGAATCTAGGACTTGTGCTTGTTCTTCCCACCAAGTTTCACCCCGATCCCTCCACCCATAGCGTTTCCCAAGATTTCCGGCCCCCCCTCCAGCTCCCCCAAAAGTCACCGGATCCGGTCCGGATTTTAGATGGGTCGTCTGAGGCGCGAGGTCTTTCCAAATATCAAGTTTCATTAAGGTCCGATTACCCGTTCAAAAGTTACAAGGTCACCAGAATTCCGGACACCCCCTCCAACTCCCCCCACAGAGCCCAAATCCGGTTCGGTTATGTCAATGATGAATCTAGGACTTGTGCTTGTTCTTCCCACCAAGTTTCATCCCGATCCCTCCACCCATAGCGTTTCCCAAGATTTCCGGTTCCCCCCTCCAGCTCCCCCAAAAGTCACCGGATCCGGTCCGGATTCTACATGCGTCGTCTGAGGCACGAGGTCTTTCCAAATATCAAGTTTCATTAAGATCCGATTACCCGTTCAAAAGTTACAAATACCTAAAGATTCCGGATTCCCCCTCCCTCCACTCCCCCCACGATGCTCGGATCGGGGAAGTAACTATTTCCAACTTAATCATTTGGGGTTCCTGATATGCATGCCAAGTTTCATCGTCCTAGCTTATGTGGAAGTGCCCGAACTAGCAAAACCTGGACAGACCGACAGAGCGACGGACGGACAGAAATTGCGATCGCTATATGGCACTTGGCCGAAGGGCAAGTGCCATAAAAACGACTATCTTTAAGAAAAAATCGACTATTTTGTACGAAAAACCAACTGCTTTTGATTGTTTTTAAGAACAAGGTACTTCTATATATCAAGTTTCATTAAGTTCCGATCACCCGTTCGTAAGTTAAAAATACCTCATTTTTCCGGATTCCCCTCCCTCCAGCCCCCCCGGATGGTCGGATCCAGGAAACGACTATTATCAAGTCAATCTGTTCGGGTCCCTGACATGCCTGCCAATTTTCATCGTCCTAGCACATCAGGAAGCACTGAACTCGCGGGATCACTAAAAATCCGGATCCCCCCTAACTCCCCCAAAGTGAGCGGATCCGGTCCGGTTATGTCAATCCCATATCTAGGACTTGTGCTTGTTCTTTCCACCAACTTTCATCCAGATATCTCCACTCTAAGCGATCTTCAAGATTTCCGGTTCCCCCCTCCAACTACCCCCCATGTCACCGGATCCGGTCTGGATTTAAAATGAGACGTCTGAGACACGAGGTACTTCTATATATCAAGTTTCATTAAGATCCGATCACCCGTTCGTAAGTTAAAAATACCTCATTTTCCGGATTCCCCTCCCTCCAGCCCCCCCCCCCCCGGATGGTTTGGGGAAACGGCTATTATCAAGTCAATCTGTTCGTGTCCCTGACATGCCTGCCAATTTTCATCGTCCTAGCACATCAGGAAGCACCGAAGCGGGATCACTAAAAATCCGGATTCCCCCCCCCCCAACTCCCCCAAAGTGAACGGATCCGGTCCGGTTATGTCAATCCCGTATCTAGGACTTGTGCTTGTTCTTTCCACCAGCTTTTACCCAGATCTCTCCACTCTAAGCGATTTTCAAGATTTCCGGTTTCCCCCTCCAACTACCCCCCATGTCACCGGATCCGGTCTGGATTTAAAATGGAAGGTCTGAGACAAGGGGTCCTTCCATATATCAAGTTTCATTAAGATCCGATCACCCGTTCGTAAGTTAAAAATAAGTCATTTTTCCTATAGTATTTTTTCCGGATTCCCCTTCCCTCCACTCCCCCTCAGGTGGTCGGATCGGGGAAGCGACTATTTCTATTTTAATCTGGTCCGGTCCCTGACATGCCTGCCAAGTTTCATCGTCCTAGCTTATGTGGAAGTACCCGAATTAGCAAAACCGTGACAGACAGACCGACCGACCGACCGACCGACGGACGGACAGAAATTGCGATCGCTATATGGCACTTGGCCGAAGGGCAAGTGCCATAAAAAAATCCCTTAACACAACCCAAATAATGCAGCGTATTCAGTCAAATGATACAAAAATAAGTTAGCTTTTTAGTTAAACTTTAAGAGATACAGACTAACCTTTGGAGATACAAACAAGAGATACAAACTAACCTGGGGTTGCAGCTAAGCTGACAGTCTGTGTTCCGGGCTGGGCAGGCATGGCCGGGTGTGAGCCCTCCATCGAAGGACCCTCTCTGGGACTATCAAGGGATCCTGACAGTGGTTTGCGGCCATGGCGAGTCAACACTCGGGAGATGGAAGACCCATCGGTGGGGAGCGAGGCTAGGGCGTGGAATACTTGACGTTTTCGGATCATGGTGTAGATCAGGTTGGAGTTTCCTAAAACCAGAAAAAGCTTTGGAAAAACGTGGTTTGCTTTGCACTCCCGAAATCTGAGCGGACAAAGAAAAAGAAAGGAGACGGTCTACTTACTCATTTGCATCTACGTATAAGACATTTTCTGATACACATTTTCTTATATGTACTACACTGTCAGAAGTTTCATAACATATAACACAAGGATGCGCAGTTTTAACAGACAGCACTAGGGATGCTATCTGTTATGGTTTTGCAAGCGTAACGCATTAAACGTTACGCATAACAAGCATTGCCAGGAAGAGCCGAAAAAGCACCCGTTGACTTTTCCGATCTCACGGTGACAAACAAAAAAGCCAGCAGTTGTTTTTTCGTCGGTGTTTCATCTCTTCTTGTATGCATAACAATTTAATATGTAACATTTGAAAAACATAACAGCTAACATCCCAAGTGGTATAGGTTGAAACCGCACATTCTTGTGTTATTTGTTATACCACTTCTGACCGTGTCTAAATACTCTTTTATGTATAATAATAAATGTATATTAGGTTCTGAATTTCTCTGAGATGGATTGCGCTAGTCCTCTGATCTTCATTCCGGTTTACTTCATTCCGGTTTACTCTTCTACCGGTTTACGAAGCCCCAAACCCTACTCGACCTGAAACAAGGCTTCGCGCTGCAAGCGCGAATTTTTGTACCAGATTTTATCGCCCAGATATCAACGCTACTGACCGGTATCTTTCGTCATTCGTACCATATTTCGTAAACTGTGATATATTCGTTATTAATTGTACATACATATAAATATTTTAATGCAATTATTGAGAAGTGATTATTAAGTTTTAGCCGTGTTAATAATTGTGTGACGATCCAATGCTAGCGAGTAATTATATGAGCTATTTAGGAAATAAACGTTATTATTATTATTATCAGTGCAAACTCCAAAATGGTCTTAAATCCCATTCGTTGCGTAGATTTTCTGCACGTAAAGCATGCGTTGCGTCTTTGCAAACGCAGCGCAAGACTTGCGCAGGTCAGTGTGAAAGGCTTTCGGATTGGGGCTTTCAGCGTTTCTTCTTTCCTCTAAATCAAACCAACCTAGCGTTTATTTCTCTCTAAGCATTTTTTTTAACTTAAAGGACCCCTCTTGCTTATTCTGCTTTTTACAATATATCTAGCTCCCATACAGAATTATAAGCTTCTAAAATCCCCACCTTTCTCCATTGTTCGTTTTGTGCCTACGAAATTTTACCGCTTTTTGGCCTTGCCGAGTTGCCCGTCACACAACGAAACGTTTGCAGGGATCATAAACGTCTGCTGACATCTCTTTCACACATAAGGATCTGAGAAGCTTTTGTTTATTACTTTTTTTATTTGCTTAGTTTTTCACACTTTTTAACCATGGCGCGATCAGTTTTCAAATGTTTTGCGCCCAGCCGCCGCGTCGGAGAGCAGGAAGGCTGGACATAGTCGACAGGCGCTAACAAGAAAATCGCTAATTTCATATGGAAAGTAATGGTATTTTCGAAAATGTTTTTTTCTGATCCACTTCATAGGGAAAAGATTATTTCTAGTAAGAGTTGTGCTTTAAAGTTTAACCGAAAAGGCTGAGATCGGACAATCTAGTTACCCATCACTTATTCACTACAAGAGGCTTGAAAACCCGATGAATATGCGTTACTTTGTTCCTCCGCTATTCACGAATAACTGATTCTCATACAGTGGAATTTCCCTGTTGGATTTGTGGTACCTCTATACACTTGTACCTGTGTTGTATGCTTGACGAAAAATAAGTGTTCACGGAGTGAGCTACCTTACGCGATAGGGGTCGGCACCGTTTCTGTTTTTGGCTAAAACAGAAACGGTAAAAAACGGCAAAAAAAACGGAACAGAAACAGAAACGGCGAGAAAAAAACGGAAAACCGTTTCTGTTTTTCCGTTTTTTTCCGGAAAAACAGAAACGGCCTGTTTTTGCAAAAAAAACGGCCGTTTTAACAGGTATTTCCGTTTTTTCACTTCACTCGTGTGTAAAGTACCCAGCAATACTCGGAAGACCTACGTGTCCGGCCAAAAAATGATTGTCATACGGATTCAGCATCTCGTCTTACCCCTAAATCGGACATATAATTACTACTGATACAACTTTTGGTTTTAACAGTATTTCTGGTTTGGGCCAGATTCCGGTCAAAGTAATCGTCCGGGTAGAAAATGATTGTCACATCAGTTCTTGAGCTTGCCTTCTTAGATTCCGGTCAAAGTAATTGTCCGGGTAGAAAATGATTGTCACATCAGTTCTTGAGCATGCCTTTTTACCCTGAATCGAACATCTAATCTACTTTAAATAAAACTTGTACTTTTAACAAATTTTCCGGTTTTTGCCGGATTCCGGGCGAGGTACTAGTCCGCCGACAAAATGGTTTTCATATTCGTGGGTAGTAGGCTATGTCTTATTATCCCATAATTGACTATCTCATTAGCTGTTTAAAAATATTTTGTCTGTCCCTTAATTTGAACCCTCTCTTCCACCCCTAAATGTAGCCCATCTACGAACTCGACCTTTCCCTTGACCCAAAGATGTTCCCACCAAGTTTCATAAAAATAACTTATTCTCTTCGAGAGTTATCGTGCTTTCAGGCCGACGGACGGACAGACGACAACTTTAGCGATGTCATAGGTATCCCTCCATTTACGTTTTGGGATCCCGAAAAGCGGCAATTCCGCGGCATCCTTGAACCAAAATGAGGTAGAATTCGTGGTATTCAGTTTAGGGGAGAGAAAGGGTGAAAAATCTCGTTTTAATATGATGTTGATTCAGTGGAGTGTGGTGTCATAAATGCGAGAAAATAATATATTAGAGAAAAATAATATTTTCCGTTCAGCCAGTTGCGTCGGAGAGCAGAACTGCTAGATGGAGTCGTCAAGTGCCAACAAGAAAATTGCTAATTTCGAAAAATTATCTTTCTTAGCTATTTCGTCATGGTGATTTTGATGAGCTGTTCTAGTTAGAGTCGGGCTTTCAAAAGTGTCAGCAAAAAATACGGCTGATGAGTAAATATCAGTGGTTGAATAGTAACATGAACAGTATTTTGAAATGATGAAGTGACGAACTGGTAACTAGTTCAAACATGCTGTTTTGGTAAAAAGCAGCCTACCACTGGCGTAGGCCATTACTTTTTGGGTCAATAAACTCTCTCTGACCTGATGACATCTACATATGGTTACGACTTACCATCAAACACCCTGTGACGTAAGACAAGTATAGTCCTTATTGCTAACTTCAAAACACTAAGCAGAAATGCACTGTTTGGATGGGCTGACAAAGGTCACGAGGTGAACTGAGAATTTCAAACGTCAGTAACGCAAAATCAACTCAACCCACTGGCGGACGTGGCGGTCACAAAGGTCTCCCAAGGGACCATCTACAGGCCGACAAGATCATTTAAGGTCCGAGGTTGCCTTCCAGGAAACGAATCGGACGCGGCTTTGAAATCCCCTTTTTCTACAACAAAGACATAACCAGAAAACGGAATTCGGGAAAAAACAGGTAAAATAAAAACAGAAACGGCTAAAAACGGTCATATAAAAAACGGAACAGAAACAGAAACGGCACTTAAAAAACGGCTACCTGTTTTCTGTTAAGTCCGGTCTTCACCTCCCGGAACTTCCGGAATCTGGGCTTCCAGATTATTCTTTGACTTCTTCTGTAAATTGCATCTGGAATATTAACCAGTCCAAAAGTACATCAGAATAATCCGGAAAAAAGGGGCTTTTGAACTTCCAGATTTCCAGAATTTTTAAGTATCGCAGAAGAAATTCAGAAAAAATCACGGAGAATCTGGGAACCCAGATTCCGGAAGGTGAAGACCCGACTTTATTCTGTTTTTTTTTGAAAAAAACAGAACAGAAAACGGTGGTAAAAAAACAGAACAGAAAACAGAAACAGAAACGGTGCCGACCCCTATTACGCGAGCTGATCACTGGCCACTGAAAAGCCGCGTTTGTATTGAGATTCAAAATTTCCGCGTCATAGTAGAATTCTGTGTTGTGAGGACGGCCGTAGTATATTCCGAACGTCATTTTAGAGCAAGTAGTGAAAAATATAAAAAATCGCTTAACACAATCGAAATAATGAAGTGTATTCAGTTAAATGATACAAAAATGAGTTGGCTTTTCTGTTAAACTTTAAAGGGCACCTCTTAGTACGTAGTGTTTCTGCTCAGTAGGTCAATTCAGTATAGTTGACCACTTCACAACTAAGCTATTCTTACCGAAAATTACACGCGGCTTCGGCTTTTTTTTACCCTCTTTCCATGTCCCTTGCCTTGGATGACAATCTTTGCAAAATTTGCATAACCGGTCTCGGGACGAACAAGCTCCTCGGAAACAAAAGAGAACAAACGTGGCAAGGGCGATAATCAGAGTATTGGTCATAGAGGAGACAGACACCTATGACGTGATTGATCACGGCATATTATATTTCGTTTAATAAAGTTGAATGAAATTATTTTACGAGATGTATATTTCTTCAGCCCAAGTTGACTGCGAATTATGTATGACGATGCAAAACGGATACGTCAGCTACATTTTATTAGAGCTATATTTCGGCCCTTCTTGGCAAGGGTCCTCTTCAGGCTCAAGCCGCTCAAGCTGGAAAATTAACTTGTCAAGTTCATTTCCCAGCTTGAGCCTGAAGAGGACCCTTGCTAAGAAGGGCTGAAGTAATGCTCTAATAAAATGTAGCTGACGTATCCGTTTTGCATCGTCAAATAAGTACGACATGTCCTTTAATCCATGTCCTCAACCTCTGCAAGGAAAAGAAAGCTAACGTCTTCTTCGTGATTTCTTACCGTCAAACTGATACTGGATGATATTGTTGAAAATCTCCAACAAGAAGAATACTAAATGATGGTTGTTGGGCGAAGAGTAGAGAAACCAAGGAGAACTAAAAGCTTCCAAGAGGTGTAGCAGCTTGTTGCTGGCAACCATGGACAGGGTTTTAAGGTATGGTGACACTGAAAAAGGCTTAAATTAGTGTTTTAAAGTACAACTCAAAACCTCTACAATTAGCTCGCTCCTTCAATAACCAACTCAGTAACGCAGTTCACAGGCGGAATGCTAACAGAAAGCTTAGCTAGCGTTATTTATTTACCTATTAAATCCGTGAGCAACAAGTGCAATACTCTTAAGGACTAACTCTTCGTGCCCATTAAGATTCGCCGTGTGCCTCGCGAAGGGCCAGAAACTTCACCGCAGCTGTCCGCAACACACGTTTTTCATTGGTTAGTTTGTTAGTTTGGATGACGTTTCTCGTTCTTCTCGAGGTTCACTGGCGCGTTTCGGACTTTGTCATATGGAGTACAACATCAGTACATGATAAAAAGTAAAAACAAGAAGGCAATACAAAATAAAAACATCAAACTATTTATAAATAACAAAAACACAATATCCACATGTATTGTCTACACATTTTATTTTATATTTTATTTCGTTTCAATTTTCAGGGAAATGCGCGCAGTAACATTCCTATTCTGCTGTCTGATATTCGCCAAGAGCTTTGCCAACGATCCCGAACCAGAGGAGGAGACTGAGGATGAAAGTAAGCAAGAGCCAAGGACCCTTGAGTGTCCGGCGTCTCTGTTGCCCAATGCCGAGCCGAAAAGCCCATGCATCTGCCTCCAGGGGGATGATGACGCCATTCTCATCGAATGTAAACAGTTGACTAGCCCCAGGATTCTGAAGCAGATCATGATGGTAAGGACCGTGATGGGAGCTGTTGCAGGCCAATGCTTCATCTTTGGAAGCAATTAGAATGGCTACCGTTCGGGGCAGGGGGGGGGGCTTCAATCTTGCATTACTGTGGTGCTAAACCGGTTACTTAGCTGGGATTTTCAATCCTTTTCGTTAAGGGTCCTGTTCAGGTCGTAGCCAAAAACCTGAACTCCTGAAGCAGATCATGATGGTAAGGACCGTGATGGGGGCTGTTGCAGGCCAATGTTTCATCTTTGGAAGCAATTAGAATGGCTACCGTTCGGGGCAGGGGGGGGGGCTTAAATCTTGCATTACTGTGGTGCTAAACCGGTTACTTAGCTGGGATTTTCAATCCTTTTCGTTAAGGGTCCTGTTCAGGTCGTAGCCAAAAACCTGAACTCCTGAAGTTTTGAAGATTTAACTTTTATAAGTTGATTTTTAGGAATTGCTGGAGGTGAAAACTAGTGCAGAGAACAGCTGCTGTGTCTGCTGCACGACTGGGTCGTCGACACGAGACAAATTTCTTCGTATTGTACAGTAAATCGCTGAATAATCACCACCGAGTTCACCACAAAAACATTATTCGCAGTCAGCTTGAGCTGACGTGATACCATATCCCCACCCCTCCTTCAACAGCTGCGCTTCTTGCAAGATTTTCAGTGTGACGGGCTACCCTATTTCGAAAGTCGACCGCGTTCACACCCCAGGTTCCATGTTTCCAGATCTGTACTGCAAATAGCCTTCCAACAATCAGGATTCTTTTGTCTTAAAAGTGGCCGTTAATGGTAAATTGTGTGTTTAATTTATATGTTTTGGATGAAATTAAAAAAATGTCTATGTCAAAAGAAAAAAAAATGAGAGGAAGTCAATTTCAATTTAGTTTTCAATTTAGTTTATTCATTAAAAATCTTGAAACGGCGATAAGCCGACTAGTTGATTTTACGTCAACAATGTATACACTAAAATTATAATATTTGGAACTGAATAACATGTATCGAGCTAAATCACACTATGGCCTATAACTGGCCATTTGTCTGTCAAGTCATATAACTTGTCAATAAAATTACAGTTATTACAGTTATTAAAAGTCCTAATTTCACCTCCACATGCGCCAAACAAAAATACAAAAGCTTTACACCGACGTTTGTTGACTTCGTGAACAAATTATACTTCCAGTATTTTTGTAGTATTTCTATTAATTTTTACTTCCGAGCTTTGATGATACGCCCAATTGGGTTTTGCTCTGTTTAAATTTGTATATAATCTGTACAGAACGGGAGACGCTAAGTTTGGCAATCACGCTGTGAAAGTTAATTCTTAAAATGAAATCACCATCACCCAATTCTTCTAGAAACTTGGCGAAAAGCGAATCGACGCCCTGGAAATCAAAGAATCCACCCTCGCCTCTCTCCCGAAGAAGCTCACAGGGGGGAACGCTATCGAAACCCTTTTCATGCGCAACAACAGCATCTCTGCCGTTGACCCAACCGCCTTTTCTGGATCTGAAGGCCTGACACAGAGGATTGACCTTAGTTCGAATGACATAAAAGAGTTCAAGTTCGAAATGTTCAACCAGTTCACCGAGCTCAGTGTCCTCAACCTCGGAGAAAACAAGTAGGTTTGCTCATTCTACCTTTTATATTATCACTAGCCCTGAAATCGCCGCCTTTCACCATTATTTCGCTTTGTACCTACGACCTGTTAACTCATTTTGCCGACACGCAACGCAAACAGATGCCGAAAGCTTTCAAGGTCAGCCGACAACTCTTCTACACATTAGGGCACGAGAAACCTCAAAGTGTTGTTTTCACTTTAGTGGACATGGTAGCTCATCAGCTCCATACATGGCGCGTTAGTTTTCAAATGTTCTGCATCCAGCAGCCGTGTCGGAGAGTCGACAAGCGCTAACAAGAAAATCGCTAATTTGACATGGAGAGTAATGGTATTCACGAAAACGGTACTTTGGAGCCATTTCCTCGTGAAAGTATCATTTCTATTAAGAGTTGTGCTGTAACTTTGCCGTAGGTGACGCGTAGTATGTAGAGCCAAATGCATAGGCCGCTTAATTATTTACATCAGTGACCAGCACCGACGATTCGGTGGTCGCAGAACACGAATTCGCGTTCGCTAGGCAAATTGGGCATCGCAAGCGGAAAAAATCCGCCTTGTAAAGCTAGGTGCCCACAGAACGCGAATTCGCGTTCTCCTGGGCGAATTTGACGTCGCGAGCGGAAAAAATTCGCGCCGCGCCGTTTCAACTCCAAGTCGAATTTGTTTCGCGCCGCGTGGCGGAAAAGATTCGTGTTTTGTGGGCACCTAGCCTAAGGCCACAAAATTCGCGCCGCGCTGATTCAACTCCAAGTCGAATTCACCTCGCGTCGCGTCTCAATTCGTAAGCGGGAAAGATTCGCGTTCAGTGGGCACCAAGCTTTATATCGATCTTCTTTCGCGTAATACCATTCAGTTGCTTATGGTAGGTTCACTGGCTGACGACGCATATGCGCCACATCAACCAATCCCAGAGCCTCATTACTAGTACACTCCAGCAGACAAATATATTCGCAGGGAAAAAGATAAGAAAATAGCCCCCCCCCCCCTTATGACGGGCCTTCCACGCTAGCTCTATAAGATGAACGATATCCGGTGTAACTGATTTCTGGAGTTCGGGGATAAAACTAAAAACGGAAGAAAACTAATAGGGCAACGAAGTAGTCAACACTAGTACACGCTAATAAATCAAGAACAGACCGAAGCCGAAGCCTACTGTGCAAAATTCGGTTTGTCCGTGCGTCTGTTTGTGACTAGGTTTGCCCGTCCGTCCTTCAGTGACTTGGTTTAGTTATACTAGCCCTCCGAATAATCGCTCTATGCCATCTAGGGGTTGAGGGAGAAACTAGGTTTGACCAGAATTACTGCCATCTAGGAACTAAAGGTAGTGACAGGTTCAGGTGTGATTTTATTTTTATTTTTTTTTCTTATTTTTATTTCACTTTCAACGTTACTTTTATTTTTATTTTATTTCTTGATTTTATTTTCATTTCCTTTTCCTTTACTTTTTATTTTCTTTCTCACTTTTATTTTTTATTTCCTTTCTTATTTGTATTTATTTTGTATTTCTTTCTACTTTTATTTGTATTTCTTTCTCACTTATATTTTATTTCCTTTCTTACTTTTATTTGTATTTCTTCTCTTACTTTTGTTTTTATTTCCTTTCGATAGGTATGTTATGGACGGACAGACAAACGTAGTCAGCGATGGGCGGACTGACAAATGACTTTTGCGGTGTAGTTGACGTACAACAACTGCTCCCTTCTCTAATACGACGGGACTAAAGGAAGAGGCTAACCAGCATATGCGTCATGCGAACCAATCCCAGAGCCTCATTACTGATTCTCTCTCTTTCAGGATAACCAAAATCACATCCGCTGGAAACATTCCAAGCCTTCAGGTCCTCTACCTCTACATGAACAAAATCGACACTATCTCGCCAGGCGCTTTCAACCTTCTGGAGAAACTGGAATACCTCGACCTCCGTTGGAACAACCTCAAGCAGCTTACACCTGGTGCTCTAACCGTCCCAAGCCCAAGGTGGCAACTACGGATTAGAAATAACCAGCTTGAGACATTAGAAGGGGCATTCAGAGGTACGTAAGGGTGCACACAAGAAACAGCCGACTCCGCTTTTGTTGGCAACACCAGTTGTTGTAAGTTGTCAAAGTTAGTATAATATCGCCCTTAGCAGTTACCATTTTCCTTGATTTTAATTTTTTGCTTAACTGTAAGGTGGTATTTATTATTACTGTCGTTTATTCTCCTTCGGAATACATTAAAGGAGTATGAAACATAAGTCGAACAGAAAAAAGTACACTACCAACGCCAGCGTAACAACTTTAACGATAACCAAACTTTAAAAAGGAACTGGTTCAGATTATTTTTGTCTGAAGGAGAATTACACGAGAATTAGCCAAATCCATTAATATCTGAAGGCTAAATCCTTCGACTTGCTTCTCAAAAGCTGATAGCCCAATTATAGCCAACAGGCCCACGGATCTACAGTACAAGTATGCTTATTTGAAAGTCGCCTAACTTTAAACAATCACCAAAGGAAAAACTATACCCCATATAAGTCAACATTTAACGCAAAACGCTTGCCGACAACGTTTAGTTCATGTCAGTTTATCATACGTCAGCTGGATTTTGAAACGTTTCTCTTAATTTCCTTCTATTCCTATTTCCAATTTTGTGTCTTCTGGATAAGCGACGCGTAATTTCACCAAGTTGATGGCGCTCAAAACTAAACTGCGTAACCCAATGGAAGTTGTTTGTGCCAGAAGACAGCGAACAAGTTGGCTGTAAGCCATTCGTCGTCATTCATTAGAGAGCTAGAAGACATCCAAAGTAACCGATACCATCTTACAGGAGGAGTGACGCCGTTCCTAGTCGAACTTTCACACAACAATGTTTCTACGCTGAAGGAAGAAGTCTACGGACCCGTCTTGGAAGCAGCGTATACCGAGGGTTCTCAACTGTACCTAGACGGTAAGTCCCGACCCATAACATAGACAGCAGCCACCAAGCCCTATTAATTCATTTTTATCATCATGTGTGTCCGCAAAGACCTTGACCGGAGGTTCTCAAGAACCCCTCCTTTCTGAACACCGAGGGGTACGGGAACTATTTAGTCCCCGGATTCTCTAAAACTTGTTTAAAGAACCCGCCGTACCTGTAATACTAACGCAACCGACTTCCGTCCATTCTTAAGCTTGTAGACGCATTTCATACGGTATATTTTAACTCCTCTAACGACACCGTAATGATTTTCACAATTCCCGTGTTTCGCTACTTTCGATGCATATCATGCTCCCGACGATTCATCTGAAAAACCGGTAACGTAATCTTTTCTGTGTTTTTGCCAGAAGTCAACGGGCCTGGAGAAAGGCTTAAAATGGCTAAAGCAGTGGACAGTTTGTGAAAAGCAAAGCCTAGTTTTAAAGTCTTCCACTATTTTAGAATACTGCAACATAAACAGTAAATAGTGCAAGGTGCCCTTTAAAGACGGATCCTTTGAATTAAATCTAGTACTCTGAGTGAACGGCCTTAATCTGCTTTGGATTGTTTTTCATACTGACAACTATTTAACAATTTAGAAAGTCAACACGCTATTTGGCCTCCGGTTGTATATCCTTTAAAACATAAATATGAACCAACAGGGTTCTGACATGGGTATGCCATACCTAAACTGGGATCCCTGCAAGGTTGTCGTCGGTTACATCAGGGTGACACCCCGGCGCATGCCTTACCTTCCACGTTATTTTCACTGTGTTCGTTAACCCCTCTTTACCCGGCTAATCACTAGCCTCGAATTTACGGTTTCTACGGGATTGCAGCCCCAATTATAGGGGCGTCTAGGGCACCGAAGAAGAATGGTCTCTTTTACAACCCACCTACTTGATCAGTGGAACTGCGCCTGCCATCAATTTTCCAAGACCTGCTTGACACTGAAACTGAACATTCCATTGAGGGTTCTCTTTTCTTTAAAGTTTAACCGAAAAGGACTGGGATAGGACAATCTAGTTACCCATCACTTATTCACGTAAATTGGCTTGAAGACCCGCTGAAAATGCGTTACTTGGTTGTTCCGCTATTCAGGAATAATCGATTTTCAAATAGTGGAATTTCCGTGTGATTTGTGGTACCTCTAATTTGTTGTATGTCTTACAGGAAAGATTTATGACTTTTTTTTTGTTCAGGCACTAAGCAATCTTCACCAATACTGCCCACTGAAAAGCCTTGTTTGTGTTTAGATAAAGATTTCTCGCGTCATAGTAGAATTTTCGCAGTGGGGACAGCCGCAGATACTCTGAACGTTATTACTAGAGCAGATAGTGGAAAACAAAAAAATCCCTTTGCAGAATCCAAATAATTCAGTGTATTCAACTAAATGACACAAAAATAAGTTGGCTTTTCAGTTAAACTTTAACAAAAGTCTAAATTTCAGGGAACCGTCTGACTTGCGACTGCGACATAGCCTGGATCGTCACGAACTCCACAATTATTCGGTTCGTCGACACTGCAATCTGCAACGAAAATTCTACCCACGAAGGAAAGAATCTCCAAGACTTGCTGCCAGAGTCCTTCGAAACCTGCCAGGGATTTGAACCCACTGCCGAACCTGTTTAATATTGCACACTTTTGTACTGTTTTTCACCGATTTAGCATTAAAGTAAGCTTTTGCAGGACAGTATTACCGTATATTACACATCTGCATTTAGCAGTTGCCTTGACTAACTTATGTATTCGCATGACATGGATACGAGACTTGGAGATAGAGACCATTTAAATCATCTCTTTGGCAAGTTGGAAGTCGAAAAGGGTTTTAAGCCATTTAAAACCATGTCCGAATCAGCGATGGGCGAATCCGAATCCGGATTCGAATCGAGGATTCGTCGTTTTCTAGTCTTCATCCCAGTTTTCATTTTCCCAGTTTTACACAGTGTACTTAGGCAATCCATCTTTTTGTTCTCCACCACCAAGAATCCTCGGTATTTATCACGTTATCTGATTACCTCAGATATCAGTGCTTTTTTTGTCACCTCTGATGTTTAAACTATAACCTATGTACATGATTTGATTTTTGTTAAGATGGGATTCCAATCCTTTCATGATCGGATTCGCCCATCTCAGCTCCGAATTCCAGAAATCAATATGACACACACACAAACATCTGCTGTTCCCTCTGGAGCTCAGCTACATCGATACAGGGAGAAATATCAGTCGCCCGATCCAACCGGACAATATGCGCCCAGACCACATATTATCTCAAGGCTGCCCATGATTTGGCAGGCCCACCCACCCAAGGCTTACAGTTTTGTGGCGTCCTTTAACAGCGACCAGGTTACGTAGTTTAGTATATAAGGTAAGTAAGTAAGGTAAAGGTACCAGCATCAGCCTATACAGGCCTAACTGGCGGTGCTGATCTCTGATTCTGAGACCTCAACCAGGAAGTGCAATGGGCGGTTGGGGGTCAGCCATGCTGGTGCTTTCGCACGCCCCTCCTGTCACCTTCCTCGGATTTCCCCAGGTACCCATTTGAAGCTGGGTTGGCTTTGGCTTGTCTTACAGGGTTACCCCACAAACCCTCGCCCCAGACCAAAGTGTAAGCAAAACCGAGACCCGAACCAGCGACCCTTCGCTTGGGAGTTCGGCGTGCTAACCCATCGGTCAGGACGGACAGTTTAGTACGTAACTAAACTAAAAAAAGAATGTTACTTCAATTTTCGATGACAATCTTGTGCTTTCACGTTGAAGAGACAATGCGAGAGTGACGAGACAAATGAATAAGAGCTGATCTGTTTTGTCTTCCGGGAAATTTGAACTGGAATGAAATTTCCTGAAAATGAAATTTCCTTTAGGATCTGCAAACTCACCGTTGACTAGAATGGTTAGGAGGCAGTCAAAGAGTGGCTGAAGTCGCTGATGGCCAGTGGTGATAATTTTGTGGAAAATGATGACTAGGAGATCTGCGTGAGTTCCTGAAAAAATAAGAAATTCAATAATTAAGCTAGGGTAGCTGGCGTATTCCCAATTTTTAACCTCATCCAAAGTCTAAGCGCGAGTTCCTGAAAAAATAAGAAATTTAAAAATTAAGCTAGGGCTTAGCTGGGGTATTCTCAATTTTTGACCTCATCCAAAGTCTAAAACCTTTTCCTTTCTTTTCTTCTTGCAAGTTTTTGGCCCTAGTAATCGTTCTGTTCAGCCGGCTCTCAGTCCAAAGAACGCAGTAACGGGTTTCCATGGACGCGGTTTCGTCTGACGGACATCACATGTCAGACGTGCTCGAGCCTATTGTGCAGTGGCAACAATCTGATGTATGTAGGTTAGGGTCTCAACTTTCCTTGAGACCCGCTTATCCCTGCCTGTCTCTGCAAAAAAATGATCATACTACTACGTACTATGATTGAAGTCTTCCCCCTTCCTGTCTACAGAATCAAACTAGCACGTAAAAAAAAATGTGCCAAACAGAAGACAGTCCTGTCACCATAATAGGCCACTTTCCGAAATACTTCGGCTACACTTTTGCTAGTAGTACTGATTTGCATTGTTGTAAACAATATTTAGGAGTAAAAGACGTTGAATCTGAACTTGAACAGAAGGTTGATGAACATGAAGAACTGACACCGTGCTTCTAGAAGCCACGGGGTGAGCTTTTGATACCTAATTTCGCTAGCTGTTTCTTAAAGTTCAACCGAAAAGGACTGGGATAGGACAATCTAGTTGCCCATCACTTATTCACTTAAATTGGCTTGAAGACCCGCTGCAATTAGGTTACTTGGTTGTTCTGCTATTCAGGAATAATCGATTTTCAAATAGTGGAATTTCCGTGTGATTTGTAGTACCTCTAATTTGTTGTATGCCTTACAAGAAAGGTTTATGACTTTTATTTTGTTCAGGCACTAAGCAATCTTCACCAATATCGCCACTGCCCACTGAAAAGCCTTCTTTGTATTTAGATAAAAATTTCCCGCGTCATAGTAGAATTTTCGCTGTGGGGACAACCGCAGATATTCTGAACGTCATAACTAGAGCAGATAGTGGAAAACAAAAAAATCCCTTTGCAGAATCCAAATAATTCAGTGTATTCAACTAAATGACACAAAAATAAATTAGCTTTTCAGTTAAACTTTAAGTTAGAATAATGTCTGTGTATCGCGACTGCGATTCCCTCAAAAACCCTGCAAAAACACTGCAACTCAAAAAGACAGTAAATGAGCACAGTGGCAGCACAGGGATTGTTTAGCCGCACACACAGTTTCTACGTCCGCTTACTACATGAAGACCCCGACAGGCCTCAGGCCCAACATTATATCTCCTTACCTGTAAATACTGGAATGTCCATGGGAACAGTGGCAGCATATGGCTTGTTTAGCCGAACGCCAAAGTTTCGTTCTCCGCTTAACAGAAGTAGAATAAATACACCGATATGCATGAGACCAACTCGTGCTAAAAATATAATAAATTAACAAAATTTGTTTTGTTGTCGGTGCGTGTTTATGGCGAAAGCTGAAATGAAAGTAATAATCACAATAATAGAGTTTCTAAGCAAATCTAAGATATTCCCCTTATATGCGCGACGGTTGAAACTCGGCATCGAGTTTGGTGTCAAATATAAATAATCCAATCCAACTTTCAATGAAAGATACGCGTAATATCCAGTCTACGTAATTCCGGTACTGAAAATATTTGCTAGCGCATGGTACGGACACACCCAACTTTCAGGTAAGTTTGTACACACTGTATTTCGCTGTCCTTTGTTTCTTTTTTTCCTTACTCCGTTTTTGACATCTTTACCTTTTGAGCGGATAATACCAACATTTATTCATTCATTCACTCTACTAAAACCCAAACACTAAGGAGAAAGGCGAGAAACTTACACTGATCTGCACGCGAATCATTCAAATGAAACAGAATTGGGACAAGGATGTCCAAGACATCACTGCTCTTCAAGACATAATAAAGGAATTTCTAGAAAAAAGAAAACGAATCAGGGACCAAACAACAGTCCAAAGACTGCAACAGCACGACTAAGACAGTGATATTGTCTCACTTGCCTTGCATTTATACCCAGTTTCGAGTTTTATACGTTTCCTCAGTTTCCAAGGGTCTTTTTATTGTTTTTAATTAGTGTATTTATTGTATGACAATTGTATATATGTTTTAGTTGTAGGTTAATGACAAGTGCAAATGAATTTGCTCGCGCATGAAATGTTGTGCCTCAATTATTTGAAAATTAAAAATTAAAATATTCTGAATAATATTGCAATTTATTTGTAAATACTAGTGACAGGTGGCTCATCAGTGACCTTGCAAGCCGAAGGAATAATTCTTTACAGAATCTCTACACGGAACGAATATAAAACGAACAGTGTTACAGACGAAGCTTGTAGAAGCACACAGGCTATTTCTTACATTGTTTTGTTACTATTACATTATTTACGACTAGTATTCTATCCTGATCTTACTTCAGCATTGCTGTCATATTAGATTGGGCATAAAAAGAGGGAAACCGAGCTCTCGGGTAAATCCAAGTTTATATTAGCCACGAGTGGGACATACAAGAATTTTACAGACAACAAACCAATAATAACTGGATTCCGGCTACCCCCCCCCCCTCCCCCCCGGTACCACCCCCTGGCGAAAATGGGGGTTTTGCCGGGGGGTACGGGGTGGGGGGTTCGCCAGGTTTTTTTTTCGCCTAGACCCATAACAACTACCTCCTATTTAGGTTTTTCATCACCTAATCTTCCATCACTTTTATAACTTTGTAATTAGTCGATGTCTATATACCAGGGAGGAGCTCCCCATACCCAAACTGACCTTGTAAAGGGGGCTGCTAGCACTGCCCTATGAGGTGGGCTACACTGACCTCTAGAATCAAACAAAGCGGGCATCTGTAATTATCTTAAGTTAAAACATCCCTGTTTCTCTTCCTCTCAGAAACCTTATTTTCTAATCCCAAATAGTAATGAATTCGTGTTTTACTGAGAAATCACCGCAACTGCTGTGGGAATCATCAGCGGTGGAAGGGGGTCAACAAATTATAGGCCACTGATTCTACTAACCTTGTTATAGTCACATATTTTCCAGAAGAGAACCAGAAGTTCCTGGTGGCACTGGACCTTCTTGTTGGAATTGGGTAGGTAGGTCTGCAGAAGGGGGTTATTCAGAAGACGAGTGAAGCCTCGCAGCATAAAGGCGAAGTCCTCATCACGGTGAATCCGGGATAGATAGTTAATAAACAGGTTTTCTGGAGCATTTCCCTGCAAAATTAATATTTTATTTGTATTTATTTAAAACCAGCATCAGCCAACAAGTCACGAGCGAAGGGTCGCTGGTTCCGAGTCTCGGTTGTGCCGACCGTTTGGTTTAGGGCGAGGGTTAGTGGCGTTTCCCCGTAAGACAAGCCAAAAGTCCACCCAGCTTCAAATGGGTACCTAGAGAAATCTAGGGAAAAGCACGGGAAAGCGTCGGATGACTTGCCCCCAACCACGCATTGCACCCCGGCCGAGGGCAGAGAATCAGGAGATCGGCACCTGCGCAACGCGAACCCTAATCGGTTTGTATGCGAAAGTTTGCTTTTGTTTGCAACAAGGGCCCCTGCAAAATAAACAACAACACTAAATACTAATGGGGTGGGGAACTCGACCCGGGGAAAAATTATAAGAAAGCAAATCCCCCCAAGATATCCAAATTAGGAGTGTCGCCCCTTATGCAGCACAGCGCCAGGACAACCACCAACGGGGTTTGAAGACACCAGAATACGCTTCTGTACAGACAGAGTTGAAAAACGCCTAATTTCTGGAATACGCTTTTGTAGAGACAGAGATGAAAAACGCCTAATTTCTGGATAAGAAGAACGGTTTTCGACAACGAACACCGACCGAAATATCCGAAATTATATTTACCCCTCGCATATCATCTTAGAGAGACAACTAGCTAGCTGACCAAGAAAAGCCCCGAAAACCAAGTTTAAATTTGTATTTCTTTTGGAGAAGAGAGGGGTTTTTAATCATTGATTTACCGCGCTTCATAGAAAGTTGTATCCAGGGCATGAAAGAGTGTTTAATCCAAATTGCTTTGGTAGCTGAATGTAAGGGACTTTTGGAGCTTAAGATGTTACACGCAGCGATCTACACTGTATCCTCTCAGCTCACAGGGGAATAACGGTCGTGTTCAACCTTGCTTACTTTAGTAACTATGCATTACTTCACGGCTTCTGGCTTTTTGGCGTCAAGGCTGGAGCGCGTTTTTTTGCTTTGAGCAAAATACCGCGCCACATTTAAAACGATTACTACGCTCAGCGGTCAGCAGGTTGGAACGAATATAATAACTAATAGTTACTACTGCAAAAAGGGTGGAAACATCCTCAACGTGAAAACCCCGCCTTACCTCTTCAGTCATCTTGCTGTCCGAATCCAGCGCTACAATGAAAACCTGCAGCGCCACCTCTACCAGCGGCTCTCTTGAATCGGTGAACATCAAATGGTTATATGGCACGCCGAATCCAACCGGGTCATATGCGCAGATAACATTAAGTAGTGAAGTAAACAGCGGCAATGCATGTCGATTCTCAGACGAGGTGAAATGCTGGACCCACTTGTTCATGGAGAATTCGTCTACAATAAAACAATAGAATTTTGTCTTATGGTGCATACTACAGTTTCGAGATACATAGAGACCGTTTACCCTTTGATGATGCAATATATAACTTTTTATGGCACTTGCAGCTTCGCTCAAGTGCCATATACCGATCACTTTTCGGTCTGTCGGTCGGTCGGTCGGTCTGTCAGGCCACTCATCTCGAGTTACGGTACTTCCAGATGAGCTAGGACGATGAAACTTGGCAGGCATATCAGGGACCCAACCAAACTAATTTGGAAATAGTCACTTCCCCGATCCGACCACCGTGGGGGAGTGGAGGGATGGGGAATCCGGAATATTGACGTATTTATAACTTTTGAACGGGGAATCGGATCTTAATGAAACTTGATGTTTGGAAAGACCTCGTGTCTCAGATGTCACATTTCAAGTCCGGAATGGATCCGGTGACTTTGGGGGGAGTTGGAGGGGGGAGTCGGAAATCATGTGACATATTCAGAGTGGACGGATCGGGATGAAACTTGGTGGGAAGAACAAGCACAAGCCCTAGATACATAGTTGACATGATCGGACCGGATCCAAGCACTGTGGGGGGAGTTGGAGGGAGGGTTCCGGAATTCCGGTGATCACGACTTAAGATACTTACACATGTGTTGGGACGATGGAACTTGGCAGGCGTATCAGGGACCCGACCAAACTAATTTGGAAATAGTCACTTCCCCGATCCGACCACCGTGGGGGGAGTGGAGGGATTGGGAATCCGGAATATTGACGTATTTATAACTTTTGAACGGGGAACCGGATCTTAATGAAACTTGATGTTTGGAAAGATCTCGTGTCTCAGATGTCACATTTGAAGTCCGGAATGGATCCGAAGACTTTGGGGGGAGTTGGGGGGGGGAGTCGGAAATCATGTGACAGATTCAGAGTGGACGGATCGGGATGAAACTTGGTGGGAAGAACAAGCACAAGCCCTAGATACAGTTGACAAGACCGGACCAGATCCGAGCACTGTGAGGGGAGTTGGAGGAAGGGTTCCGGAATTCCGGTGATCCCGACTTAAGACATGTGTTGGGACGATGGAACTTGGCAGGCATATTAGGGACCCGACCAAATTAACTTGGAAATAGTCATTTCCTCGATCCGACCACCGGGGGGGATGGAAGGAGGGGGAATCCGGAATGTTTACGTATTTATAACTTTAGAACGGGGAACCGGATCTTAATGAAACTTGACATTTGGAAAGATCTCGTGACTCAGACGTCACATTTTAAGACAGGAGGCAGTCGAATCCATCTCTGAGCATTGTGATGTGCCACTACATTCACTACTATCACTAGATATGACATTTTTGGCTCTTAGTAGTAGCTTTTTTCGAAATTGCACTGGAAGTTAGAAACTCTTTCAAACTCAAAGCCCCATTGCTTTGTGTTTTTATGGCACTTGCAGCTTCGCTCAAGTGCCATATACCGATCACTTTTCGGTCTGTCGGTCGGTCGGTCTGTCGGTCGGTCGGTCGGTCTGTCAGGCCACTCATCTCGAGTTACGGTACTTCCAGATGAGCTAGGACGATGAAACTTGGCAGGCATATCAGGGACCCAACCAAACTAATTTGGAAATAGTCACTTCCCCGATCCGACCACCGTGGGGGGAGTGGAGGGATGGGGAATCCGGAATATTGACGTATTTATAACTTTTGAACGGGGAATCGGATCTTAATGAAACTTGATGTTTGGAAAGATCTCGTGTCTCAGATGTCACATTTGAAGTCCGGAATGGATCCGAAGACTTTGGGGGGAGTTGGGGGGGGGGGTCGGAAATCATGTGACAGATTCAGAGTGGACGGATCGGGATGAAACTTGGTGGGAAGAACAAGCACAAGCCCTACATACATAGTTGACAAGACCGGACCAGATCCGAGCACTGTGGGGGGAGTTGGAGGGAGGGTTCCGGAATTCCGGTGATCCCGACTTAAGATGCTTACACATGTGTTGGGACGATGGAACTTGGCAGGCATATTAGGGACCCGACCAAATTAACTTGGAAATAGTCATTTCCTCATCCGACCACCGGGGGGATGGAAGGAGGGGGAATCCGGAATGTTTACGTATTTATAACTTTAGAACGGGGAACCGGATCTTAATGAAACTTGACATTTGGAAAGATCTCGTGACTCAGACGTCACATTTCAAGTCCGGGATAGATCCGGTGACTTTGGGGGGAGTTGGGGGGGGGGAATCGTTTGACATGTTCAGAGTGGACGGATCGGGATGAAACTTTGGGGGAAGAATAAGCACAAGCCCTAAATACATAATTGACAAGGCCGGACCGGATCCGAGTACTGTCGGGGAGTTGGAGGGAAGGTTCCGGAATTCCGGCGATCCTGACAAGACGCTTAGACATGTGCTAGGACGATGAAACTTGGCAGGCATATCAGGGACTTAACAATTTTCACTTAAGAACAGTCGGATTTTGCTTAAAAATGATCACAGCAAACACACGCATTGGCGAATTCCTACTTTCATCATTTTACCAAGTCTTGCAAGTGCCATATGAGCTTACAGCTCTTGTTATCAAGACCCCAGAGGGGTGGCATCGCGTTATAATGTAATGAAATTTAGGATGAGAGTATTGATCTTTTAGTTCCGTGGCATGTGTCCTTTGGCATTTGTGGACTATTTCTGGATTTCAGGCGTGACAAAATTTTGACGTTCCTTTGTTCTTTAAGGGGATGAACAGAGGAGACATTTCCAGGAAGTGAGTCACACTTACTTATTTAAGTGAACTTACTTTTTGCTTGGTGCTGATACATGACTTGGCTGAAGCAAGTCAACAGCAACTTCAGAATTTCCGTTCTGTTGTTATCCAGTCTTGGATCATGCGCAGGGCTCTGGGAGAAACCCACACCAGCTTCCCAAATGTATTCACAGCTGTCAATACTGTGCAGGTCGTCATGCTTGTCCTGCAATGACATTATTAACGTTAGCAGGCTATCCTACCTAACTACGACCAGGGACCCATAAATTTCCTTTACAGGGGGCTTGTCATTTCCTATGCTTCTGTGTTGCTATGCTGACCGATCCAAATCTAGTTTCCAAAAATCCCCACTTGGGTCGAATCGGCATTCTTGTTTGCCTCATTGGACGTGCGCCCCAAAGAGACTCCTCTCTCAAGGCGCCAGCAGCCAATCCCAAATTTTGTCTATCTGGCCTTGGACTTGATTGGACCGTGGGTATTTATCGAACTATCTTCCGAGCGGTCAACGTAGCATCAGAAATCTCTTACTGACAAGCCCCCTGAATGGCAAGGCATTACAGGAAATTTATGGGTCCCTGCTACGACACACACACACAAAAAACTGGTATTCCAAACATAACCGTCAGATTCAATCCAAACATTTGCTGTGCGACAAAAATGTTATCGCATGAAAACTAGTTGTCCTGGTTTGAACCAGCGTCCGGAATTTGATTTAGACCTCAAGAATGCTTTCGAAATAAGACTCTCTGGGCTAGTGCTGAACTATTCTGTATTCTTGACTTGTTCTTGTTGTTTTTTCTTTTTTTGTATTTACGAAATATAGGGTGGTAAAAAACATCCGCCACTTCGTTTTATCAAGTCACGAATCTAGTGTTAGAGCAAGCAATACTTACAGGTCCTCCTTTCTTGTGGGGCAGGACTGTGAAGTCAGGACAGAATAAAAGGTCCTGTAAGAGAAAAATTCAATTATTCCATCGAATTAAAATGGTTCGTAACTGACACAAACTACATACAAGTGCAGTGCTATCACCTAACGCTGAAATCTCTTTCCGTCCATTTTCGAGCAGTCTCGGGAAGCTGCCAAATGTCGTGAGCCCCCCCTTGCCCCCCGTGAGCGAAGGCCCTGATAAATCCAGGGCGGAGTAAAAGATCATGGTTGGTTACACTGCGAACACAGATCAGAATTTCCCGGCCGGATCTGCTGCACTTTCATCATCAAGTTGACAAATTTTCAACTTTTCCACATGGAAGTGATGATGGTGCCGACAATCCGGGCAGGAATTCGAGTCCAGGAGCTCCAGATCCTGATCGTGTTCGCCCTATTAGTCAGAGCTAAGGTCGGGCTTCACCCAGTCGGGCCTACCCAGACACCCCAGAATCTGGGGTCCAGATTATGTGAAGACGGTCCCAAACAGAAATCAAATCAAATGTCTCTTCAACAGTCCACTTTTGGGCTTTTTTCAGCACTTCTGTCATTTTCTTAGATTTTACCACCTCAGCACAATAATTTTTCCAAGTCAAATGAAAACAACTTTCAAATTCCCGCTTCTTTTCACCCAGAATCCGGGAATCTGGTAGATTTTTCTACCGGATTCCCGGACTCGTCCGAGGTACTTTCTGACCGTTTCAGACCTGTCTCCACTACCCATACCGGTATCGAAGAAAACGGAACCCAGAATCCGGGCGAAAAATCTGGGTAGTGAAGCCTGACCTTTACTCCAGTAGCGACTCTGTTATAGGAGAGGGTCACTGTATTTGTCAAGCTCGACTACTTATTATACAGTTTTCCTTCCTGCACAAGTTGAGGAAAAAAGTTATCTTTCGTTTATTTATTGTCGAAACGCGACACGAAGTCTTCAGCCGCGGCTCCCGGCAGGGGCGTCACGACTGGGGGGAGGGGGGACGCCCCCCCCCCAATGTTGTCGGCTAGTCGGTAAAAGATTACCAAGTCGGTGCAAAGCGCCGCGATTTTCTGTCAAAACAGTCGATTTTTTCACGAAAACAGTCGGTTTTTCTGAAAATCAATCGATTTTCCGTCAAAACAGTCGATTTTTCTGAAAATCTGTCATTTTGTTCAAACCTGTCGTTTTTTTCTTGAAAACAGTTGTTTTTTCTGCAAAAACAGTCGGTAAAAATGACCAGCTACTCGGTAAATACCTTGCCCTCCCCCCCCCCCAAACATTTTGGCTAGTAACGCCTCTGGCTCCCGGGACCTGGAAGCCTTAGAGCCCCGGGTGAAAAAAAACAAAATCCCTTAAATGAGTCAAAATATGTCAGTCTATTCAAATATCAGATGTAAAAATAGGTTGTCTTTTCAGCTAAACTTTGAGCAGAAATCTTCTTCTTCCGGAAACGAAAACCGGAAAGGGATTCCTGTCATAGGCTTTCTGTGGTTTTGCGATGCGCATCGGTCGCTGGAAAATGATTCCGAAACTCACGAACCAATTTCTTTCCACGAGGCAATAAGTAAGTAAGTAAGTAATTTTATTACCCGAAAATTCACATGGAATTAGAACGGAGTATGAAAAGGAAACAAAGAAAAGAAAAGAGAAAAAAATCACACTACGGAACATCGCCAGAAGTATTTACACCACTACGTACATTAGCAAAACTACTGGCACAGGATGGCTAGCCACGGGTTCGATCTTCCTTTAGCCTTTTCCAGAAAATTCTCAATATCTCAAGTTTTACTTTGGTTATACAATGAGATTCCGAGATAAAAGCAAATCTCGAGGAATAGTTTATCCTATGAGATGGTTTGTCGAAAATAATTTGGATACTATTTTTCCTTCATTCCCTTTATGCCGTAACCTCCTTGTACGCTATTGTGTGGTTTACCCACATGCAGTGTTGCGAAGTACTTCTAGTACTACTGAAGTACAAAATCGAAGTATTTGGGTTTTACTCAAGTACCACTTTCCTGGAGTGCTTAATACCTATAGGCTAACTTAGATAAATAACTAGGTACTTGACGGCTCCAAGTGCCAATACATTTTCAAGGCCTCGATCAAGTACATTCTGCTTAAATCCCATCGACTTGCACATTCAAATGCTTTTTTTTACAGCATTTATCCAACAACTAAAATCCTTCAGAGAAAAGCTGATGAAACTCGGGCAGTCGTTGGCTGGTGCCAGTTCCACGCACCCAACGCAACATATTTTTTTTTAAAGCCCTGTCAACCATGGTAAATCACAACACAAAATACAATTCGAACAAAACAACAAGAACCAAAACAAAACCCGTGGGAAACCTAGAAAAAGTGCTCCCTGTTTGAAATTCCCAAACAAACGAGCCTTCACATAATGTTCACTGTTATACCGGTCCCAGCGAGGCTATTTAAACCATATCAATCAATGACTAGCCTTCAAGCATGCAAGCCTTCAAAGAATATATGAATATGTATTTACTGATATCCAGCCGATCACCACGCCTATTTTTCCCGGCCCCAGAAAAGCTCACAGCAAAGCCATAGTACACTCGAATAAACGAGATATAAGGAAAAGCTGATTGAAATATCTACGGAGTACTTACACACAATGCATTAAAAAGAGCAGGGGCTAGAGGGACAGTGTCTCCGTTGGCCCCTTCAGTTTTAATGGGTTTGATTCCTGATGTATCTCTTGGAACTGTTGACCAAAAGAACCCACGCCAATCTGGGTCTTCAAAGATGTATGGTAGAAGCCTCGTAAGGGTACGAACACAGTTTAGAACTAGAAATGAGACAGTGAGCCTAGTTCAGAATTAATCATCAGCTACTTTAGCCTATCTGAAATGAATGATCCTTCATGTTTTCTAAGCACTTTCAACAAACAATAGAAAACAATATATTCATACAATGGATAAAAACGGAAACGTCAGATACGATGCTTTGGCAGCGATATTTCGGCCCTTCTTGGCAAGGGTCCTCATCAGGCTTTCGAAGTCATTCACAGAAAAAAAACTTTCCTGTCATCGCCCCAATCGAGTAGGAAAAACAGCAGCTGCGTCAAAAATGAAATCTCAGCACCAGTTTGTCCCTACAGCTATCTTCAAAAAGTAATTGCCCCAAATAGGATACTTATTGTTAGTAGAAGCTTCATTTATTTATTAAAAAAGTGGTAGCCTATCAGTTAAAAAGATGTCACTGAATATTTATATCTGTAGTGGTTTCTTGCACTGGTGGTTGAATATTTGATTCCAGCAATGGAGTGTGAATGTCTAGTGTCTACATGAACATTCTGTCATCATAAACATGGCCCATTGTTATCCGTTTCCAAGGGCTGTTGCTTATTTCATCTGTACTACATAAGGCTAATACTGAGTGTGTTCTAACCTCCTCTAATACATAAAAGCTCCCATCACTGTCCCAACCTGCGACCACTTACAAATAGATACACTTCTTGTGTTTTACCTACCGTCCTCCAGTAAGTAGTGGTAGCTCTGAAAATCTTGAGTGGGAAAGTCAAATTTGAAAAATAAAACAGAGTAAACCATGAGTCCTAGTATCAGTAACTGGTTTTCACAAACATATTGTTTGACCCCTTAATACCTTACGACAATATACAAGTTCTGGTTTGTCCAATCTTTGCATTAATACATGATACTTATTTACAATATAATACACATCACAAAGACCAGCATTAGCATATGACCACAATTCAACCTTTCAAATAAAATCCATCACATACCAACTGTTTGTTCTTGCTGAGTAGAGCATGACTTCTCGGCAATCTTTACAAGCTGCTCCACACACTTGTAGCAGAGGGTAGCAAGGTTAGTAGGACATTCCTCCCTTAACGCTCGTATTTCTGCAGCAGGGATTAAAGTAAAGATGTCTCTGATGTTGGTATAGCTGTCATTCCAGAACTGAGACCAGAAAGCATCATCACCAAAATCAATAGGCTGGAAAAGAAGAAGCTGTAAAATTTGCTATTCATATAAGTTGTACTTTTTATTTTACAACCTTTGTTTCCATCTGTTCATCAGTTTCAATTTTTATCTGAATCCTCCTCGTGATTTTCCTCTCAATTCATCTATTTCGGGTGTTATGACAACTGAGATGATGCCAATTCTCCTTTCTGTATTTTTGCCAGATTCGAAAGCAGGGAAAGCTTCACTATCCTGTAGAATGGAGAAGTTGCTTCGATAGTTGATTCTCAATTGTCCTTCTCTGTTCTCCTTCCTGATTGGTCAACAAAAGGTGGATGTTCAACCCGTATATGCAGGTTTTAATGGGTGGCAAAATTAGTTTTTTTTTTTTTTTTTAAGGAGACAGAGAAGCGAGAAGAGCGAAAACGGCAATTTGTACGAGAATCGGTAACTGAGTTAGAGAGAACTGAGTTGAGAAGCGAGAACTGAGTCTGAGAAATCAGATCAAAAATGCTACTAGTAGGCTACTATTCTCGGCAGTGTCTATCGTTCCCCTATCTGGGAATCGGTACTCCACACGCTATTGTTCCCCGTTTGTCGGGGATTCGATGTGTCAGGAGCTAATGTTCCCCGCGATGTCGGGGAATCGATAGGCCCAGGGCTAATCTTCCCCGCAATGTCGGGGAATCGATAGGCCCTGGGCTAACATTCCCCGACTACTCGGGGAATCGAAGTGTCCAGAGCTAATGTTCCCTCATAAACAAATAATCGATTTTGAGATCGGGGAATCGAAGTGTGAGGGGCTAATGTTCCCCGACATGCAAATATTGAGTTTGTTGAGTTGAGGTCGGGGAATCCAAATGCCAGGGGCTAATGTTCCCTCATACATCAAATAATCGATTTTGATATCGGGGAATCGAAGTGTGAGGGGCTAATGTTCCCCGACATGCAAATATTGAGTTTGTTGAGTTGAGGTCAGGGAATCCAAATGCCAGGGGCTAATGTTCCCTCATACATCAAATAATCGATTTTGATATCGGGGAATCGAAGTGTGAGGGGCTAATGTTCCCCGACATGCAAATATTGAGTTTTTTGAGTTGAGGTCGGGGAATCCAAATGCCAGGGGCTAATGTTCCCTCATACATCAAATAATCAATGTTGAGATCGGGGAATCGAAGTGTGAGGGGCTAATGTTCCCCGACATACAAATACTGATTTTAGCTCATACAAATATTGACATTGGCTCTGGACACTTTCATTCCCCGACCTCAAAAACCATTATTGCTTCCCAGGGAACATTAGCTCCTGGCAGTTGGATTCCCCGACCTCAAAATTGATTATTTGTTTATGAGGGAACATTAGCTCCTGGCATTTGGATTCCCCGACCTTAACTCAATAAAATCATCATCACGATGTCGGGGAACATAAGCCCCTCACACTTCGATTCCCCGATCTCAAAATTGATTATTTGATGTATGAGGGAACATTAGCCCCTGGCATTTGGATTCCCCGACCTCAACTCAACAAACTCAATATTTGCATGTCGGGGAACATTAGCCCCTCACACTTCGATTCCCCGATATCAAAATCGATTATTTGATGTATGAGGGAACATTAGAACCTGGCATTTGGATTCCCCGACCTCAACTCAACAAACTCAATATTTGCATGTCAGGGAACATTAGCCCCTCACACTTCAATTCCCCGATCTCAAATTGATTATTTGTTTATGAGGAAACATTAGCTCTGGACACTTCGATTCCCCGAGTAGTCGGGGAATGTTAGCCCAGGGCCTATCGATTCCCCGACATTGCAGGGAAGATTAGCCCTGGGCCTATCGATTCCCCGACATCGCAGGGAACATTAGCTCCTGACACATTGAATCCCCAACAAACGGGGAACAATAGCGTGTGGAGTACCGATTCCCAGATAGGGGAACGATAGACACTGCCACTATTCTCACCTAAGTTAAGACTAAGACAATTAAGTCTGAGAGGTAGACTTACTGTCTACTGACACTGTGTCTGTGTCTGTACACAAATCTTTTGACTTTACTAAAAAATGCAAGCTTCACTGCTGCTTGACTGCTGCTCACTCAGTAGAAAACAATTTTATTTAAGCTTATTTATTTTGTAATGTCAATAATGTACAGTAGCCTACCTTTGTTTGGGCTTTGTTTGACTTTTGGCCATTCTTCTTACCTGAGTCTGAGAAGTCAACTGCACAACAGCTTTTCTAAATGCAAGCTTTGTATCACTATTTCCCATGCTTTCACTCAGTAACCAGTAACCTTCCTTCCAGTAACTCCAGCTGGTCAGCAAGCATACAGTCCTAGGCTGGAACAAAATTTACTTATTATTTGTTTTGTTGGGTATTCTAATTCTAGACATCTGGTGGAGATTCCACATCTTATTCGCTTTGCCCTTTGTCTTCTCTTTTACCAAAAGCTTTCAAATTAAACCGCTAGGTAACGTCAGCTACGCTATTGTAACATTTTGTACACCAGAAGATTAGTAGAAAGGAAGAGCAAAACAACACTAGCCTTACCACTAATCTGGTTAATTTGCTCTGGTAGAAAGTAAACCAGCTTTCAAAATATTGCTCGCAGAGCAAAATAGCGCCAAGACCTAAGGCGTATTCTCGCCGTTCCCCGAGGACTCCTTTTGACTTTTGAGGAGTCCCTGCATTTTTGTTTGTCCCAGGGACTCACTCCCCGTATTCTTGCGAGTCCCCACGGACGGGGAATGCTCCGACTATCATCACCATCATCAAAAAAGGAATCCCTTTCAGATTCGGAGGGGAATCAATTTTTACTGGTGTTGGTGCAATGTAAAATTAATTAAAAACAATCACAATAAAGAAAAGCAAAAATGAATTGGATCCAGACTAATTTAGTCCACCGCATTTTTTTTTTCGAAGTATTCCCCGCGTTCTCGTTGTTTCCCATACGCAGAGTCCTCCTGAAGTGACTCCCTCTATTTTCGTCGTACCCCTTGATTCCCCGAGAAGTCCTCACGTTTGTGTTTGTCCCGGGGACTCGCTCCCCGTATTCTCGCGAGTTCTCATGGACGGGGCATGCTACGAGTGTCATCACCATCAACGAAAAGGATTCCCTTTAAGATTCAGTGGGGAACCGCCGACTTAGCGACTCCTTCATAAAACAAAGCAGGAAGATCGACTTCCCATTATTCGTGTCACTAGATCGAAAACAAGGCAGATAGATCGATTCAATGTGTTAGCTTAGCCCACCATCGACACATTGCCAACAACCATTTGAATAAGCAATTAGAAGCATTACCAAAGTTCTGGGTTTTACCGGATTCTCGCCCGAGTTCTCGCCAAATATCGATCTGGTAGGAAAAGCATGTTAAATACTGATCCAACATGATATCTTACCCCTTTGGGTTTCTACCGGAAATTTTTGGTTTCTACCGGATTCCGAACCAACTACTTGTTGGGCTAGAAATCAAAGTTGCTAGAATACGCTTGTACTGCCTGGCACCAAGAATCTGGCACCCAGGACTGACAACATAATTGACCGACAGGCTTGAAACTATCCAGAAGAGAGCATGTAAAATCCTGTCGTCGTTCGTCCCGTATTTCATCCGCCATTTGAACTCAAAATAGAAATTTCAGTGTTTTTGCACGTTGATATAAAAGCGGTTGGTGTTTTTATATTTTAGTTTGTATTGATTATCAGCTGGTAAATAATGAATTGTATGTATAAATAGATTAACTTGTGCTCAAATGTTGACGATCCAACGCTAGCTGATTTTGTAAGCTATTAAGGAAATAAAGTGAATTATTATTATAAAGTTCGGGTACCCCTATATCGAGCCTCTATTCAACTCCAGATACTTATGCCCGTTTCACGATTGTGAGAAAATAAGTGAGAAAATAAGTTTCGGGGATTGATTCACCATATCTCAAGGAACACAAATGTTTATTTACCGATCGGGATACCAAAATATTCAAGATGGAGACAGAAAAGAGCACTAATCTCCTTCCTTACTTCTAGATTGACAATTGTATTAGTTTGTATAAATATTTTCTTTGCCTAGCCCCCACGGCCCACGAAGAAATATAAAGCTTCGGGACTTCGGGTCCGAGCAACGAACTTGACCCAATGAATTCCCATCAAGTTTGTACAAAATATCTCAGCTTCTTTGAAAGTATCGTGCTAACAGACGGGTGGACGGACAAGCTGTACAAAGTCATAGCCTGCAGTCATAGGTATGCCGTAACTACGATGGTTTGTCGTATATAGGAATACGTAAAACAATGCAAGCCGAGAGCATAACAGGCCATAAGTCATAAGTGGCAATGCGAACAGGAGTGCGAGTGCTACGCCCGGCTAGATGATATCCGCTAAGCTATAGAATAGAATGGAATATATTACCAAAAAAAGCCCGTGGGCCATGGCAACAAAAGTTTTATAAATAAATGACTTACTTCTACAACTAACACACTCCTCCTAATCTAGGAATCTTGGCTACTTTGAAACTCGCCGATACTTCAGTCAGCGGAATCAAGTGGAAAGACTTAATTGCGTACGTTTATGTAACAAGAGCTGTAAGCTCATATGGCACTTGTATGGGTTGAGTTGTATTATTTGATCAAAAGTAATTTTCGACTGTGCGGTTCAGATGCGCACTTTAAGGGAGCTAGAGAAAAAGTATTTTATCGTTGAACTTGGCTGTGATGATGCGCACTTTAAAGGCACTAGAAATTCATCTGTAAGCAAGACCCTTGAGGCAAAGACGATAGCAGGCTCTTAAGGATCATTGATATATACGTATGATCAAAAGTATTTTTTTTTCCACTAATGCGGGTAAAATGCGCACTTTAACGGTGCTAGAAATATTTTTTTTTTTTGCAAAACCCTTGTGGCACAAATGATCATGGGTTGAGATGTATCGTTTCATAAAAAGTACTTTTCGACCTTGCGGTTAAGATGCACAATTGAAGGGAGCTAGAACTTCATTTGTAAGCAAAACCCTTGAGGCAAAAATGATAATGGGCTCATGGGGATCATGGAAATGCATATTTTGCTTAAAAGTATTTTTCTTAATTTGCTGTCATGATTGGTACTTTAAGGAATGGTCGGATTTGAAAAGTGGCGAATTCTAAGCCAATCTTGTCGAATTTCGAATACTCCAGCCAAATTTCATCGTCCTAGCACATCTGGAAGTACCTTAACTCGCGATCACCGGAATTCCGGACCCGCCCCTCAAACTCCCCCCACAGTCGCTTTTATTTACAAGTCAGTTTGATCGGGTCCCTGATACGCCTGCCAAGTTTCATCGCGCAATCAGCGGACCGACCGACCGACCGACAGACAGACCGACCGACCGACGGAAAAGTGATCGGTATATGGCACTTGAGCGAAGCTGCAAGTGCCATAAAAACAAGACCAAAGGTTTCGATGGGATCCCACAAATTTAATATTTGATCCAGACAACTAGGTCTTGTCCAAATCCAGTCTTCGCCAGGCTAATCATCTGAGAAAACCAAGTTTAGATATACCTGTATAAGCCATATCTATTTTGACGATACTGATCGAAACTTCCTGGTTTACTTCTGCCAAATATCCGGTTTCGGCCGAATTCCGAGCGAACTACTTGTCCAGAATAAAAAAGATAGTTCAGAAACGAATTCAGCGTTATCTCCTTATCCCTATAAAGAACGTCTAATCAATTTCAAATAAAAATCCGGTTTTAACCGGATTCCGGACGAACTATATGTCTGGGTAAAAAACGATTTTCATATACAGATTCAGCGTCTTTTCTTACCCTTAAACCTGCCATCTAATCAACTTCAAATGCAAATTTTGCTTTTAAAGGACACCTGAATGAAGAGTACCAAGTATCATCCCTATCTGTATGACTTCCGTTAACATTGCCTGCAGAAAACCCAATCCAAATACGAAATAGTGTTTCCAAGCTATGATTTTTGCTCCATTTTGCATCTGTCCTTATTTCAGTACCGAACAATTTCAGAAATGAACAATTGTCTCCAATCAACCCTTCTTCTGGAATATTTTTTAACCAGTTAAGCCCAAACGTATATCTGAAGAAATTCCAATACGATCCGGCCAGCGCTGTACAAGATTTGAATGAATTGCGCTTTTTGTCTTGGAGTCTGCATGTGGAAACCTCCAGAAACGAACATCCCTATTTTGAAAACGTCACGCTCAGGAGAAGAATGCTCTCCGTGGCCATGTCTGTAAATGCATTCTCCATTGTGTGTTCAAGTATGGTTTCATTGATAAATATTCCTTCAAACCAAGCTGACTGCGAATCATATTTGACAGTGCAAAAACGGATACGTCAGCTAAATTTTATTCGAGCTATATTTCGGCCCTTCTTGGCAAGGGTCCTCTTCAGGCTCAAAACCGCTCAAGTTGGAAAAACGAAACTTGTGATGATCACAAGTTTCGTTTTTCCAACTTGAGCGGTTTTGATCCTGAAGAGGACCCTTGCCAAGAAGGGCCGAAATATAGCTCGAATAAAATTTAGCTGACGTATCCGTTTTTGCGATCACAAGTTTCGTTTTTCCAACTTGAGCGGTTTTGAGCCTGAAGAGGACCCTTGCCAAGAAGGGCCGAAATATAGCTCGAATAAAATTTAGCTGACGTATCCGTTTTTGCACTGTCAAATATGGTTTCATTCTTCAGGTGTCCTTTAACAAATTTTCCGATTTCAGCCGGATTCCGGGCGAACTACTTGTCCGGCGAGAAAATGGTTTTCACCATCGTGTTCAGCATGTCTTCTTACCCCTAAATCGAACATCTAATCAACTTCAAATAAAACTTTCACTTTTAACAAGTTTTCCGGTTTTGGCCGGATTCCGGGCGAACTACTTGTCCGGCGAGAAAATGGTTTCTACCATCGTGTTCAGCATGTCATCTTACACCTAAATCGAACATCTAATTAACTTCAAATAAAACTTTTATTTTTAACAAGTTTTCTGGTTTTGGCCGGATTCCGGGCGAACTACTTGTCCGGCGAGTAAACGGTTTTCACCATTGTGTTCAACATGTCTTCTTACCCCATAATCGACTATCACATTAGCTGTTTCAAAATATTTTGCTTGCCCCTTAATTTAAACCCCCTCCCCCACCCCTAAATGTAGGGCTACAAAGCCCATCTACGAACTCGACCTTACTCTTGACCCAAAGAATCCTCACACGAAGTTTCATCAAAATATCTCATTCTCTTCGAGAGTTATCGTGCTGACAGACGGACGGACGGACGGACGGACAGACGGACAACTTTTGCGATGTCATAGGTATCCGTCACTAGCGTTTTGGGATCCCAAAAAACTAGAGTAAGTCTCTTTGTCGGTTCGTGATGCACGTTTAAGCTTGTTGTCAAAGGAACGAGGATCTTTTCAGCAACGGGAAAAACAAGACCAAAGGTTTCGATGGGATCCCAAAAATGTAATATTTGATCCAGACAACTAGGTCTTGTCTTCGCCAAATCCAGTCTTCGCCAGGCTAATCATCTGAGAAAACCAAGTTCAGATATACCTGTATAAGCCATATCTGTTTTGACGATACTGATCGAAACTTCCTGGTTTACTTCTGCCAAATGTCCGGTTTCGGCCGAATTCCGAGCGAACTATACTTGTCCAGAATAAAAAAAAAAGTTTAGAAACGAATTCAGCGTTATCTCCTTATCCCTATAAAGAACATCTAATCAATTTCAAATAAAAATCCGGTTTTAACAGGATTCCGAACGAACTATATGCCTGGGTAAAAAATGATTGTCATATACAGATTCAGCGTCTTTTCTTACCCTTAAACCTGCCATCCAATCAACTTCAAATACAAATTTTGCTAGCTTATCCCGATGATAAATGTTTGAGGATTAGTCGTATGGAGTTGTACGAAAAAGTAGCATGCAGTAGTAACTGTTGCCACTGCATGCTACTACTAGCAAACTGGCTGCTATTACAGCAAGATTGGATGCTATCGCATACTACTACTTATGATTAACCCAATAGGAGGCATGTTAAATCAGCGTATTCCATACTAATACATATCAATACATGCAACTTTTTCGTACAACTACCATACAACTACACAGTCGAAGAATTTTTCATCGGGTTATAACAAATTTTCCGGTTTCGGCCGGATTCCGGGCAAACTACTTGTCCGGCGAGAAAATGGTTTTTCACCGGACAAGTAGTTTTCACCATCGTGTTCAGCATGTCTTCTTACCCCTAAACCGAACATCTAATCAACTCCAAATAAAACTTTTACTTTTAACAAGTTTTCCGGTTTTGGCCGGATTCCGGGCGAACTACTTGTCCGGCGAGAAAATGGTTTTTTACCATCGTGTTCAGCATGTCATCTTACCCTTAAATCGAACATCTAATTAACTTCAAATAAAACTTTTATTTTTAACAAGTTTTCCGGTTTTGGCCGGATTCCGGGCGAACTACTTGTCAGGCGAGAAAATGGTTTTTCACCGGACAAGTAGTTTTCATCATCGTGTTCAGCATGTCTTCTTACCCCTAAACCGAACATCTAATCAACTCCAAATACAACTTTTACTTTTAACAAGTTTTCCGGTTTTGGTCGGATTCCGGGCGAACTACTTGTCCGGCGAGAAAATGGTTTTTCACTATCGTGTTCAGCATGTCATCTTACCCCTAAATCGAACATCTAATTAACTTCAAATAAAACTTTTATTTTTAACAAGTTTTCCGGTTTTGGCCGGATTCCGGGCGAACTACTTGTCCGGCGAGAAAATGGTTTTCACCATCACCATGCCATAATCGACTATCACATTAACTGTTTCAAAATATTTTTCTTGTCCCTTAATTTATACCCCCTCCCCCACCCCTAAATGTAGGGCTACAAAGCCCATCTACAAACTCGACCTTACTCTTGACCCAAAGAATCCTCACACCAAGTTTCATCAAAATATCTCATTTCCTTCGCGAGTTATCGTGCTGACAGACGGACGGACGGACGGACAGACGGACAACTTTTGCGATGTCATAGGTATCGGTCACTAACGTTTTGGGATCCCAAAAATCGGCATGAAGTTGATATGGTGCGGTGAGAATTTTTGTTCTGTAGCATCGCCAAAATCACCCAGCCGAATGTGAATTACTGCTCTGTGGGCACCAAGCTTTCCAAGAACGCGTAGCCCACACTGCCATGAGTGACAAGCAGGGGCGTCGCAAGGGGGGGTGCGGGAGTACCCCCCCCCACCTTTTTGAGATTCGGTATAATTTTGGGCAGGAGGCCCAAAATTTTACTAAAATTGTTCGGAATTTTTACGGTAGCAGGACTATTTGGTATATTTACGGGGATTCGGTAGATATACAGAATCCTAAATAGGCTATCGGTACATCGGGATTCGGTATATTTGCCAGTATTCGGTAGTTATCACGAATTCGGGAAGAGTATTTACTGAAATTATTTGGTAATTTTTCGATGCCTGAACTATTCTGTATATTTATGGAGATTCGGTAGTTCCACAGAATCCCGAATAATATATCGGTCCAAAATTATTCGGTATCATAATTGGGATTGGGTTATTTATTCGGTATAATTTTCAGGATTTAATAGTTACCACGAATCCCGACTTTTGTTCCAGTTTCGACGAAATTACACCGAATAGGAATATTATTCGGTAGTCTTTCGATACCAAAACAATTCCGCATAATAACCGGGATATGGTAGCTATACAGAATTCCGAACATGCTATCGGTGTAAAATTATTTAGGATAATAACTGGGATTCGGTATAATTGCCAGGATTCGGGAGTTACCACGAACCTCGAAACTCGGAAGAGGTCGAGTGAAGCACTGGTCGCAGACAAAAGGACGGATTTATGGTTTCATCGATAGTCCTTACTTTTATTTTGGATCCCAAAAAGAAGATGTAATCATATATTTCAAAAATTCCGCCTGTGGCGCTTCTCTTAATATTCTTTAATTTGTGGAAGGTCGCATCAGTTGACTGGGGTTTTAAGTCAGTTTTAGGATTGGGATTTCGAAACATTTAAAGCTAGAATCTGGTTGGGAACAGTTAAATTTGGCAGGAAAAAGTGGTCACTTCATGTGATAATGGGTAGTATTGACTATACTACAGTACCTGCTGCCAAAATGTCGCTCCATCGATTCTAGGACAGTTCGTCACAGGACAATTCGTCACAGGACAATTCGTCACAGACAATTTGTCACACGGACAATTTGTCACAGGGACAATTCGTCACAGGACAATTGGTCACACGGACTATTCGTCACAGGACAATTCGTCACTAGGACAGTTCGTCACTAGGACAGTTCGTCATTTCTGAAAATGCGTCATTTCATGAAAGCGGTAGGGGTCGTTTTCCCAATTGTAGTAGTGAGTGGCTGCTTTTATCACCTGCGTCAGAGCGTTTTTAGAAAAATTCAAGCAAACAGCGATGTTCTCGAGAAGTATTCGTCTTGCAGCGATTTTGCTCTCGCCATGAGAATGCTGACAGCGTTGGCTTTTCTCCCAGTGGCGGATATCCCAGCCGCGTTCAACCGCTATGTTCAAATCTGTCCATCTGAAGTATACCCAATCCTCGACTACTTTGAAGATACCTACATAGGAAGAACGTCACAAACCACCAGGGCAAACAGAAATGCTATCTTTCCCATCCCTGTCTGGAACGTCTTTGGGCGCGTCGCAGAAGACCTTCCTAGGACCAATAACAATGTTGAAGGATGGCATTCGGCATTCAACAAACGTGTTGGAGCAGCCCATCCAAATATTTGGAGATTTATATCGTTTCTGCGACAGGAGCAGGTCCAAACAGAAACGAATATGGAGCGATTTGTTGCTGGGTGCCCCAACCCACCCAAGAAGAGGAAGTATGAAGAATGTAACCAGCGATTAAAAACCGTAGTAGGGAGGTATCGGTCAGGCCAAACTGACGTACTCGAATATATGCGGGGCATTGCCCATAACTACATGTTTTGATGTGTTATATAGCGACCTTATTTCCATGTAACTGAGTTTTTAAAAATATATACCTTAAAATATATAGAAATTTGAACTTGAAATTAGGCTCTCTGTGACGAAATGTCCGTGTGACAAATTGTCCTAATGACGAATTGTCCGTGTGACGAATTGTCCCTGTGACGAATTGTCCCTGTGACAAAATGTCCGTGTGACAAATTGTCCTGTGACGAATTGTCTGTGACGAATTGTCCTATGACGAATTTTCCTGTGACAAATTGACCGGACACCGCTCCATCTGATGTCTGGAACTTCTTAGAGCATCGGTATTTAATCCACGGTAAATGATAGAATTTGTAAGATACGCAGTTAAATTTTAGCCTACAGGAAAAAAATGAATTTCGAAAATTCGCCAGCAGTGCTCGATTTATTTTATGTTTCTCTTGGGTATAATAGATAGAAGCTGTTACTGCAATCGTGCCCGGCAATATATTCTCAAAGTGGGCTTCGCCAAAACGCCGCCTTATAGTTGGTTTATCGTCTTCCATGCTGCCCTTTAATGTTTCTCTTCTTACGTAATCCTTTCTGTTCCTTAATTTAAAGCTTGAATTCTCAGTTTCTATATAGCATTCGATTCGGTAAAATTTTTGCTCCGCACCCCCCACACCAAAAATGCACTTGCGACGCCCCTTGTGACAAGGTACAAAGTGAGGACAGGAACTGAAAACATAGAAATAAAAAATTCCAATAATTAATTTTCGTTTCCATTTGACTTGTTCCATTCTTTTTTTGCATCCAGCCTGCATACATCCTACATGCAGGCCAACATTTCTCGGGTATACTCTCTTAGACTGTAAGAGGCTGATAAAAATCATTAACTCTGTGCGTTCTTGCTGCAGATTTCGAACAGGAGCGGGAACTTTAAAATTCTCTACAAGCGTGGTCAGTCGGCATGTCTTGTTTGGTGTGTGAAGTGAATTCTTTGAAGTATAAATGCCCGAAGTGCTTTATTGGATAGTAAGTGAACTAGTTCAAACTGGTTGCCTAGAATTACAATAATACGTCATATTACAGGAGGGGTATCCAACCTCAGACAAGATTTCAAATTTCCAGAGAAGGCTTTCCTTCAGAATAATCCATCTGGCTTAAAAAGGAACCAAGAAATATGCCGGAAACACTAGATTGAAGCTAATTGAATGGTTTACATGTTGGAAACATAAATATTGCTTCAATACTTCTAGAGAGTTCTAGTAAACATATTTTTATTTTCAAACAAGATTGCTTCATTCCAACCTGACCTCGATATACCTAAAAATGATGAAAAATGAAGAGTTAGCAAGGTCAACAGGCAGAAAACAGCTTTTAAAACAGCTACTAATGGACAAAAGGTACAGAATTTAGTATATTTTTGGACACATGACTTTGAAGAAAATGATATTTTGCCTATTGATTGCCAGGATAACTTCTATCTTTCATTTCAATGGGCCGTGGTCGAGGTTGTGTAAAATGAGGTCAGGTATCCTTCCTTTAGGCTGTATAATGTTTTCTCCATAAGCCTGCCTTTGACAGCTCTTTCAAGTTTTTTTTTTTTATGCACAGATTAAGCTTACCTGCAGATTACTACAGTACAGTGTCTGTTCTATAAGAAAGTGAAAATCCTGGCATTTAGCATCCAGCTCTCATCTATTTAGACACTCCTAGAACTCAAGCTCCAATTATACAGTTTCTGGTATCACCTACCCAGCACCTACCGGCTCCCTAGCATCTGAGTACATAATTTTGTGAGATTATCGGAAGAGAAGCTGGTACGATGAAGTTTCCTTGAGCTATTTCCATTCACTACCGGACGGGAGCCAGCACAAACAAGTTTCTGTTAGTCAGTGACTTCAGATCCCGGAACCATAGCTCTTCTGGTTTGGTTTCCGTGAGAACTACCGGTTCCGAAGCCCGTATGACAAGTACAGCCCCTGGTTCCCTAGACAGTGCCATGATGCTGCTCTGGACTGGCATTTTTGTCGCCACATTTTCGAGTCCTGTTGGCAAAACTGGACGCCCCCCAAAGATAAAAGGCTAGTGATGGCGTATCCCTGAAAAAACAGAAGTGGAAGAAAACAGACAAAATTTTCTCTTTAGACTTTATTTTGTACATACTATACTACTTCTTACATTGTAGCTTCTTGAAGGCAACTTGCTGTGTTCTTACAGAAAAAATAATAAATTTGGTGAAAATTGTGTACCAATTCAGTCTTCCTAGGTTTGCCCTCCCCCCCTCCTAAGGAAGAAAAGTTTGGTACGCCCCTGTTTGTCACCATTGTAGCCAGATTGTACTAACAGTTGTGCGGTTTGAACAGTTAAGTTACATGGTGATGCTGTTGCATTTCTTACTGCTAATATTGGACTTGCAGTGTATGTTACAGGGGTGCCTGCCTGCTGAGCTGGTATGCTTTGTTGAGAGTATTTGAAGAGGGCGTAGAAATGAAAAAAACCATAAATCCTCAGAAAAATTTATAAAGATTTATAAATTGCTTGAAACTTTGATATGACTTTGTCATTTCAGAAGAGATTCAGCGAAGTGGATAAAGCTTTGGTTGCCTTTACCAACAATGGAACTTTAAAGTACTTTAAATTTTGGACAAAAAGCAACAGAAAATTTCTTAATTAGCTATTTGTCATCGAGTATTGTGAAACGAAGACCAAAACTTTCCCAAACAAGAGCTGGAAGCTCATATGGCACTTGCAAGGCTGGGTCAGAGGAAGAAAGTAGGAATTCGTCAATTCGTGGGTTTGTTTTGATCATTTGTAAGCAAAACCCTTGAGATAAGAATGATCACGGGTCCTTGGAAATCACGAGACTGTATCGTTTGGCAATGCATTTGGCTGTGCGCACTTTAAGGGCGCTAGAAAATCATCTGTAATCAAAACTCTTGAAGCAAAAAAGATGATCACCAGGAGCACGAAAATGTATATTTTACTCAAAAGTATTGTTTGTACTTTAAGGAATTCAGTTGTAAGCAAAACCTTTGAGGCAAAAATGATCATGGGCTCGTACGCGTAACGAAAATGTATATTTTGCTTAAAAACATTTTTTGTACTTTGCGGTTAGCATTAGTACTTTAAGGGATGGTCGGATCTGGGAACTAACTATTTCTAAGCCAATCATGTCAAGTCTCTAATTTTCAAGCCAAGTTTCATCGTCCTAGCATGTCTTGAAGTAACTTGCGATCACCGGAATTCCGGACCCCCCTAAACTCCCCGAATCCGGTCCGGTTCTGTCACTGATCTACATAGGGCTTGTGCTTGTTCTTCCCACCAAGTTTCATTCCGATCGCTCCACTCCAAGCATGTCACAAGGTTTCCGGACCCCCCTCCGACCCCCCCCAGCTCCATCGGATCCGGTTCGGACTTGAAATGGGACATCCGAGACATGTGGTCTTTCTACGTATCAAGTTTCATTATGATCCGATCACCCGTTCGGAAGTTATACATACCTCAAGATTCGGGATTCCCCCTCCCTCCACTCCCCCCACGATGGTCGGATCGGGAAGCTGACTATTTCCAGGTTAATCTGGTCGCGTCCCTGATTTGCCTGCCAAGTTTCATTGTCCTAGCCCACCTGGAAGTATCTTAACTCCGTAAGACCGGAATTCCGGAACCTCCCTCCAACTCCCCCCACAGTGCACGAATCCGGTCCGGTTCTGTCAATGATGTACCTAGGGGTTGTGCTTGTTCCTCCCACCAAGTTTCATCCCGATCGCCTCACTCTAAGCGTTTAACATGATTTCCGGTTCCCCCCTCCGACCCCCCTCCACATTCATCGGATTCGGTCCGGACTTGATATGGGACATCTGAAGCATGACGTCTTTCTAAATATCAAGTTTCATGAAGTTCTGATCACCCGTTCGAAAGTTATGCATGCCACTAAATTCCGGCTCCCCTCCCTCCCCCCACGATGTTCGGATCGGGAAAGTGACTATTTCCAACTTAATCAACTGGGGTCCCTGATATGCCTGCCAAGTTTCATCGTCCTAGCCTATGTGGAAGTGCCCGAACTAGCAAAACCCGGACCGACCGACCGACCGACAGACAGACCGACAGAAATTGCGATCGCTATATGGCACTTGGCCGAAGGGCAAGTGCCATAAAAAGAAAAGAAGAACTGAATTTAGTGACTAGAGATGAGTAAATTTTTAATTGCACTTTGGCATAGTAGGTGAAATTATACTGTCTGCATGTGGAAATTTTCTGTCACAAGAGGGATTGGAGAACTTGAACGGACAAATCTACCCTGGTGACCTACCATACCCAGTTTTTTCTACTCTTTGTTGTGTATGAGCCAGATTGGAGAAATAGATACTTGCTGAATTATTGTCTGTCTTTCAGCTGTAACTTAGCTTGCTATAGTTCACATAAACAACTTTGTTCTGGCCTGTCAGCACCAGCAGTTGAGGAGAGTAATCCCGCGAAGGAGGACCAGAGCATAGCAAAAAAAGAAGTTAGCTTTCCTACAGAGGATACAGTACCTGAATCGGCACTTCACAAACTCGGTAAGTATGTCTAGATTAAATACTCTTTCTGACTGGAAATCAAATGTAAAAAAAAATGATTCACAACAGATAAATCAGCTAGGTAGCGTGAACTCGGGAAAGTCCGGCCATTGACTATGTTTTTTTCTTAAAAAGCATGACGGGAGATTTGCTGTTGGGAGCCGGACTCGACTGAAAGTATCTCTAGGCCAGTTGACATTCTTCCGAATGTTTTGCATATCTCGGTTTCTTGATAACTTCACTCAGTTGAGTTCCGTGGTCCTTCTAACTAGGACACCTCAGGACGGCCGGATTTACCCCTAATTTGGGGTAAATACGGCCACCCCATCTATCTTTTTTATTTTTGATGATAAAAATAATTAGAGCCTGCCATCTTACGACCACTATGTATGCATCTCTAAAATCAGACTTTATCATCAACAGAAGCCACCACATGTCAGTACCAGAGGCGTCACTACTGGGGGGGGGGAGGGGGGACGCCCTCCCCAATGTTGTCGGCCAGTCGGTAAAAAAGAGCCGAGTCGGCGCGAAGCGCCCCGATTTTTAGTATAAACAGACGATTTTCGATCCATTTTTCTTAAAAACAGTTGGTTTTTCTTAAAAATAGTCGTTTTTTTCTAGAAATTAGCCCATTTTTCGTCAACACAGTCGTTTTTTACTCAATAATAGTCGTTTTTATCCGCAAAAACAGTCGGTCAAAATGACCAGCCAGTCGGTAAATACCTTGTCCCCCCCCCCAAACATTTACATTTTCTGCTGAACTGAGAATCTGAAATGGAAATTTGCTTTTCATGCAGATTTTTATGGGGGTACCATGCCCTTGCTGGAGGGCATGGTGCCCCAACGTGTGAGCACCATGCCCATACGTGCGTCATGCTCAGACGTTGGGGCACCATGCCCAAAAATTGAGGACTTGCGTATGACAGCTATTACTTTGCCAAGCGTTCGAGAAAATTAAAAAACGAATAAAAACTCCAGTACCGGTAAAGAAGAAGGACACGAGACAGACAGGTGTACTGGGAAACAAAGCTGTAGTACAGAAAAAGCCGAGGGAGAGAAAGGCTGTTTCTTAAGTTGGGAAAAGAACAAAGAGAAACGAGACAGTATAACCTGTGAAGCTGGAGTAAAGTATAGATAGCAAAAACCCTTGTACTTTGGACTCTTGGTTACGTTTTTTTTTGTATCTAGGGAACTCCAAGAAGATCAGAGAACTTCTTCAGAATCCCCACTTACGAGATATCCTCAAGGCCTTGGGGGACTCGGTGAATCCGGAAAAGGATATTGAGGCGGCGATGAAAATCCCCCTATTCGTTGAGTATAGTGATGCTGCTCTGGAAACTTTAGAGGGTAAGCTAATTCACATACTAAGAGCATATGAGAAGTTAGGAGAACCGGTGTGAGGAGCGTCATCCGGTGACTGGAAATGTTTGGGAAACGACCAGACATTTTTGGGCAATTTAACCTTCTTGGGACCAGATGTAGCGGATGATCGTAACACAAATATTTAATGACCTGCGAGTCACAACCCTCGGCATACGGCACCACGAGTAAGATTTAGATGACGAGTACTATTTATGGTCTCGCGGATTTAGCAAGATTGCTAAATATCTTCAGAATCAGAGTAAGCAATATTGGCACAAGATTTAGCAAGATTGCAAAGGTTAGTAATCTTGCAAATATTTAGCAAGATTGCTAATTCCCAAACCGGGATCACGGAAAGTTATAAAAGCCAGGAGTTGGGACTCGCAAGAGTTAGTTCTTCGAGAGTTAGTTCCTCACAAGTGAGTTCTTCGTCAGTGTTAACTACTCGTCAGTGTTTGTCTTCGTCTTCGTCTACAGTATATCTATCGTCTACAGTATTCAGTGTTAAGCGCAATTCCAGTAGATGATTTAAAGTACAACTGAAGACGAGTGCTGATGTACCATTCTTTATACCTGGAGGATTAATATAAAGCGCTATAGGATATAGGAGTGGGATTGGTACGCCGTTTTAAGGTAAAATAATCATCCATTTATATCTCAACCTGTATATACTTCTACCACCGAAGGTAAAGAACCCAAATACACCGCCTCCGCGTTACACATCTATCGTTCTCTACCGCTACACAGAAAAAAAAGTGAGAGATACCTATTTGAGTTTAGTAAAAAATTAAATTGAAAAGTGCAATTATTGATATATTGGATAGATCAATAGAATAGTAATTTATTTACTCACACTTTCACGGCAACAAAACCAAAATTGGCGAGTACTGTCATGCAAATAGCAATGGGACTATAAATACAAAAATAACAGAAACATTTATGATTCTAAGGCTTTTCAGTCGTAATTTTTGATTAAAGAGAGGGGACAACGACTTAAAATAGCGTTGGGACGAATGGATTGGGTTGAATGAACAGGGCTAATTTGTACTTCAGTCTACCCGAACTCCTGTGATCACGGTAATTGTGGAACGGATCGAGACTTTATCTCAATTTCTTAAATTAGTCGATTGTTCATTTACGAACAATCCACTCTTAAGAGCGCTGTAGCAGCTTTCGGTTTTCACCTTTTTTGGTGGGGCTCATAACTCGTCAACCAGTACAGGGGTCTAGTTGTGCCTTTTGAGGGTCCCACCCCCCACGCCCACCCGGTTCATGGGCAACTGGTCCCAGATTGCCCAAGAGTAAAGTTCGTAACCCGTGACAGGAATCAACAGGTGTCAAGTTGAAACTTGGTAGGCTTGTGAGCATTGGGTTTCTATTTTTCTTTTTGGGGGTCCCAAACCCCACTCCCACTTGGTTCAGGGGCAATTGGGCCCAGAATTCCCACTTTTTAATGCTTTTAACTTGATAATAACTCGAGATGAGACGATGAAGTTTCTTTTGCTTTTAGATCTTAAGGTTGGAAATATATATGTGGTGTTAAACCACACTCCCACCCTCCACGTTTATGGGCAAGTGGGCTTAAATTGCCCAGGAGTTAAGTTTTTGACCTGTCGCTGGAATCAAACTCTAAGTTGGTAAACTTGAGGATAATAGGTCTAGATACGCATTTTGATGGGTCCCGACCCCCCACCCACACTCCCGTTCATGGGCATCTGGGCCCAGATTTCTCGGGGGTTAAGTTCGTCTATGACCGGTCTCAAGTTCATCTCCCGCATACTTGAAGGTAGGAGAAGCGAAGTACTTCAGTCCTTAATGAAAAGTTAGAAACTGGACGGTATTATCATATGATCGGTGATATGCCGTTTTTAATGAAATTGTGACGAAGGTGGTATTAGGCTGCCATGATTTGGTTTATTGCACTTGTTATTACCTTGCTAATTGAAAAGAGGTTTAAAGGGTTGAACTAGCTGGCAAGACATTCAGTATTCAAAGTGAGACCGTTCTTGCAAGATCTTCAAGATCCTTTGGACTTCAAATAGGCTTATTTATATTGTTGGTGATGATGAGTTGCTGTCACGTTGCTTGTTACTGTCGGTAAACATTCTCTGAAGGGTTAGTTATTCTTGGTTGGACACCTTATCCTGTCAAATGGAATGTGGAGAATATAAGAGTATCGCTGGTCATCAGTAGAAGTGATTTTCACGCCTTGTTTGCTTTGCGTTTGTCCTCTTGTGTCTCCAGCAGATCATTAGGCCTGTCTGTTATTCTTTCTTGGTTCGTTAGATTCTCTCTGCCGTGCACGGAATGTCATTTTTCACTGTCTTAGATGAATGAAACATCTCTTTCATTCGGCCCAAAGAGGTGCACGTTCGGCAAGACAGAGATTGGGCACGTCGTTTAAAGCACAAATCTCACTAGAAATGATCTTTTCACGACAAAGCGGCTCAGAAACTTCTTTTTCAAAGATACCATTACTAGTCTAGGATCCACCGACCCGAAAGTCTTCTCCTTCCATAAGTCAACTTGGGGCAGCACTTTTAAAGACGACACTACCTCTTTTAAGTTACTCTAGCCATATGTAAGTTATCTATTTTTGTATGTTATTATTTTGGTATGCGGTTGCCATCCGCGATCTACTTTCGACCAGTCAGAATCAAAAGCAGATTACAGTAGATTCCAAACAGTGTTGCCGCCGGTTGCAGAATTCTGCAGGTTTTGGTTAAGATTAAGAAGATGACAAAGCGATATTTTTCGTTAGAAGCTTGTAAAAACGACTAAAAAGAATGTCACAGGTTTTGCAGCAAAACATCACTGGTTTCATCAGGCAAAAGTGGCAACAATGATTTCGGTAGGCCGAAGATTTCATTACATACAGATTACATTAGCGATTTGCCTGTTAGCGCTTGTCCACTCTATCCAGCCTTCCCTTTTTTTCCCGTGCGCCGGCTGGACGTAAAATATTTGAAACAAGAGCTGTAAGCTCATATGGCACTTGCAAGGCTTGGTAAAAGTATGAAAGTAGGAATTCACCAATTCGTGGGTTTTTTGTGAACATTTGTAAGAAAAACCCTTGAGATAAGAATGAAGACGGACCCTTGGAAATCAAGAGAATGTATCGTTATGTAAAAAAGTTTTTTTTTGCACCTGGCTGTGATGATGTGCACTTTAAGGGCGCTAGAATGTCATTTGTAATCAAAACGCTAGTGGCAAAAATGATCCTGGGCCCTTTAGGATCATGAATATATATGGTTTGTTGAAAAGTATTTATTTAACTTTCCGGTTAAGATGCGCACTTTAAGGGTGCTAGAAACTCATTTCTAAGCAAAATCCTTGAGGCAAAAATGATCATGGGCTCAAGGGGATCATGAAAATGAAGGTTTTGCTTAAAAGTATTTTTTGTACTTTGGGGTTAAGATGGGTACTTTCAGGGATGATCGGATCAGAGAAGTGACAATTTCTAAGCCAATCCTGTGAAGTCTCTACTGTTCAAGCCAAGTTTCGTCGTCCTAGCACATCTTGAAGTACCTTAAATTGCGATCACCGGAATTCTGGACCCCCTGCCAGCCCCCCCCCCCAGAGTGACCGGGTCCGTTCCGGTTCTTTCACTGATGTTCTTGTTCTTCCCACCAATTGTCATTCCAATCGCTATGATCTAAGAGTGTCACAAAATTTACCCCTCCCCCCCCCGACTTTCCAAATTGGTCGGATCCTGTCCGCACTTGAAATGGGACATCTGAAACATGTATTCTTTCCAAATATCAAGTTTCAGTAAGATCTGATCACCCGTTCAGAACTTGGACAACCTCAAGATTCCGGATTCCCCCTCCCTCCACTTCCCCCACGATGGTCATATTGGAGAAGCGACTGTTCTCAAGTTAAAAATGTAAAGTCCCTGATATGCCTGCCAAGTTTCATCGTCCTAGCACATGCAGAAGCATCTTATGTCGGGATCACCGGAATTCCGGAAGCCTCCCTCCAACTCCCCCCACAGTACTCGGTTCCGGTCTGGTCTTGTCAACTATTGATCTAGGGCTTGTGCTTGTTCTTCCCACCAAGTTTCATACCGATCCGTCCATTCTGAGCATGTCACACAATTTCCGGTTCCCCCATCCGACTCCCCCCGAAGTCACCAGATCCATTCCAGACTTGAAGTGTGACATCTGAGACACGAGGTCTTTCCAAATATCAAGTTTCATCAAGATCCGATTCCCCGTTCAGAAGTTATAAATATGTCAATATTCCGGATTCCCCCTTCCTCCACTCCCCCCACGGTGGTCGGATCGGGGAAGTGACTGTTTCCAAATAAGTTTGGGCGGGTCCCTGATATACCTGCCAAGTTTCATCATCCTGGCACATCTGCAAGTACCCTAACTCGCGATCAGCGGACCGACCGACCGACCGACAACCGACCGACCGACGGAAAAGTGATAGGTAAAAAGTATTTTTATTTTTGAACTTGGCCGTAATGCGCACTCTAAAGGCGTAGAAATTCATCTGTAAGAAAAACTATTGAGACAAAAACGATCACAGGCCCTTAGGGATCATTGATATACACCGTTTGGTCAAAAGTATTTTTTTACACTTTTCGGTTAAAATGCGCACTTTAACGGTGATAGACGGTGATAGCGCACTTTAAGGGAGCTAGAACTTCATTTGTAAGCAAAACCCCTGAGTCAAAAATGATAAAGGGCTCATGCGGATCATGAAAATGTAAATTTTGCTTAAAAGTATCTTTCTGAATTTGCAGTCAAGATTGGTACTTTAAGGAATGGTCGGATTTAGAAAGTTGCGGTTTCGAAGCTAATATTGCCGAATCTCTAATATTCCAGCCAAGTTTCATCGTCCTAGCACTAATGGAAGTACCTTAAATCGCGATCGCCGGAATCCCCCCCCCCCCCAAACTTCCCACATTCACCGGAATCAATCCGGTTGTGTACAAAGATCAAGACATGACAAAGATCACCAGAGACATGTCCTCTGTTCATTTGTCAAATTTCACTCAAATCTGGTCAACCGTTCCAAAGCTACGCATGACTCAATATTCCGGATTCCCCCTCCCGCTACTCCCCCCACGACTATCGGATCATGTGAATTTTTATTTATAAGTCAGTTTGATCGGGTCCCTGATACGCCTCCCAAGTTTCGTCATGAAAATCCCCCAAACCGCCATTACCGGAATTCCGGGAAACTCCCCTCCCCCCCCCAGTGTCCGCATCCAGTCCAAATGTATAAACGATTTATCTTGAGCAGATGCTTGTTCTTCCCAGCAAGTTTCACCGCGATCCCTCCATTCTAACCGTTTCTCGAGATTTCCGGTCTCCCCCCCAACTCCCCCATAGCTGTCGAGTCCGGTCCGGACTTCAAATGGGACATCAGATGTATGCCATTTATTCAGTTATTAAGTTTCATTCCAATCCGATCACCCGTTCGAAAGTTACACTCTACTCCAATTTTCCGGATTTCCCAGCCCTCCACTCCCCCCCCCCCTAGGTGGTCGGATTGGGAAACTGATTATTTCCAGTTTATTCGGATCGGGTCCCTGATGCTCCTGCCAAGTTTCATCGTCCTAGCACATCTGTAAATACCCCAACTCGAAAAAGTTTGACAAAAACTACTTAATTTTCCGGATTCCCCGGCCCACCACTCCCCCCCAGATGGTCGTATAGTGAAACTGATTATTTCCAGGTTAGTTATATCGGGTCCCTGATATGCCTGCCAAGTTTCATCGTCCTAGCACATCTGGAAGTACCCCAACTCGAAAAAGTGTGACAAAAACTACTTAATTTTCCGGATTCCCCAGCCCACAACTCCCCCCCAGATGATCGGATAGTGAAACTGATTATTTCCAGGTTAGTTGTATCGGGTCCCTGATATGCCTGCCAAGTTTCATCGTCCTAGCACATCTGGAAGTACCCCAACTCGAAAAAGTGTGACAAAAACTACTTAATTTTCAGGATTCCCCGGCCCACCACTCCCCCCCAGATGGTCGGATCGTGAAACTGATTATTTCCAGGTTAGTTATATCGGGTCCCTGATATGCCTGCCAAGTTTCATCGTCCTAGCACATCTGGAAGTACCCTAACTCGAAAACAGTGGACTGCCCGACCGACCGACCGACAGACCGACCGACAGACCGACCGACCGACCGACCGACCGACCGAAAAGCGATCGGTATATGGCACTTGAGCGGAGCTGCAAGTGCCATAAAAACTGAACGAACGCCTCTTGGTTAAAAAGTGGGAAAACCGTGCAAAACCCTGTCTTATATAGCCTAGTGAAAATAATATTTAAAGCTTCTCGTATCCTAATCTGCGAAAGTGTCGTTGACAGGCCTTAAAGATTTCGGCGAAGTGTGCGTTGCGTGACTGTCAAAACTCGGCTAGGACGAAGTCATGGGCCACTAAAAAGTCGTAGGTGCAAAACGAAGCAATTATTGTGAAAGGTGGGGATTTCAGAATCCTATAATCTCGTTGAGCTAGATATAATATGAAAAGGCAGAATAAGCAAGACAAATTGGGTCAACAAACTCCTCGACAAACTCTTTGGATAAGCCATTTTCTCGAAACCTTTTCGCCACACTGTAGCAACATTTTCTGTACATGACGTAAACCCACAGTAACTCTGTAGAAACCTCGAATAAAACAAGTACCAAGAGCTTATAGCTCATAGATATTTAGTAATAGCTTGGTAGTAGGAAGGGCACATAATTTGTTCTATTCTACAGAGCTAACAATCAAAGAAAGAAAAATCTTTTCTCAAACAACAAGATTTGGCTTTTCTTCTGATTGATCGTAATTGTGGTTTCTGTTCCATTATAGACAGAGAGAGTAAGGAGTTTACTCGACAACAAAAAACTACATAAGATACCCAAAAGCACTGGCCTATCGTAGGGGGTAGGTAGGTACTTGATTTGCGAGTGAATCGATACAGGGCATTTCACAGCTACAACCTAAAACTGGAATACGCCACTAAATAAACATTCACAACAAAACAGAAGATCACATTTAAAGAAGAAAAAAGGAAAAGAACTAAAACTAGTCCGATTGTGAATTTCTATCAACGTTGAACTAATCAGTTTCAAAACGCATCGTATTCATAATAAACTTAAGAACTATCTCTCTAATTATCTTACTATTACTCACCAAGCTCAGGCAAAATGGAAAATCTACTCGATGTTCAGTCAGTCTGCTTATCATTTTGAAAACGCTGGGGACTAAATATAGGACATGTTTCAGTACCCCACAATCGCAAAGTCTGGATGGAACCTTACCTATCCTACATAAATAATAGTTTAGACGGCTATGTCCAGTAATAAATTGGGAAAGCAAGAACGATGGTTGAAATTCCTTGGTTGCGATCAGATCCTCTTTACTTTGAAAGAATTTCATCGGCCAAACAACTGTATTTTCAAACTGAATGTAGGGGGTGACCGAAATCATTGGCGGTAGTTTTCAGACGTTTAGTTCTTCGTTTTCTTTGTTTATTATCTTTCTACTCCTCTATCTTATGTTGTAAAACATTGGAAGGAAAATAAATAGAAAATAAATATTGGAAGGAAAAAAAATAGAACAATCGCCTTCTTAATTATTTACGGCCACTTCGGTGTACTGCTTGGAATGCTGATGACGACATCGATAAATTAAAGTATTTTTGTTCATTTTGTGATGTTTTCAGAAATACCAGGTCAGCTTTATAGCTGTCCTAATCAACAACTTATTTATTTATTATTTCCGTTCCTGAAGATTTGGGAGTAGTGTTTAAAGAAAAGGAAAAAAACGTGTCAGTCAAAATTATTTTGTAGCTGCACGCTGTGAAGTAGAACGAGAAAACTTAAACGCGGGTCGAAAGTAATAGAAGGCTCTTGTGAACTCAGGAGCCCATCGTGGGCTCTTACGATAATTTTATTTACCCGTTGGCTGGAAAATAAAAATAATAATACAAATGCAGCAAAAGGCTTTCGCTTCTACAAATTTCTCAGGACACTGTTAACACTAAATTGAGAGTGAACGAAGACAGATGTCAAATGAACCTACTATTTATCAGAACCGTAACTTCCATCCACCATCCGACCCCCAGCCCCCACGCCACGTGCCATCTTCTTGCCCTGATCTTGTTTGTATTCCTGAGTTTTACTTTTTCAGTTTTATGAAGAGCTTCCGTAAAAAGTCATGTTTTGCTCGTCTAACCATCAGTGCTTTATGGGATATGCGGGTCCATTGGGTGCTACATATCTTACTGCTTACTTTTTAGTGGAGGGGAGGCGAGCTTTGGAGTCGGAGTTCATGGAGCGTAGTAGTAGATTTTCCTTGGGTACTTGGGAGAGGAAGTCTGGATCTTGAATCTTCCGGATCCCATTTTACTGTTGGAAGCACCAGAAAATGCTAACAAGATAAGCACATCATTCGGTCTAGCTGGGAGAGGGAAGCTTGACCCAGTAGAAAATTCCCTACACTGGTTATTGAGAGAGTCATTCCCTTTTTACATAAATTATAATCTTTCATGGGGAAGCGTACTCGATGTATGCTTTTTGGGACGTTATTTACTGGGACAGTCCTCATAGGGCGCTTGGAAGAGTAGTTAGCATGTGTTTTAGCTACAGGTTCGCGCTGTCAAGATTAGATAGCTCTCCCCAGACTCCCCCAGCTCCCCAGAAAACGACGCATCCAAATCGGATAACTTGTTAAGAAAGTTATGCGTGCCGCAAGATTACAGATCCCGACCGGACCGGATCCGGGAACTATGGTGGGAGTTGCAGGGAGGTTCTGGAAATATTTTGACATGCATAACTCTCGAAGAGTGACTCGATTCGGATGGGACTTGACAGATAGGTACATGTTTCTTGTATACTTACGGACCAGTCCGACGACTGCTGGAGGAGTTGGGGTGGGGTCCCGGATATCTTGTGGCATGTATACAGAGGCGTTACTAGCCAAAATGTTTTGGCAAGAAAAAACTACATTTTTGACGAAAAAGGACTGACCTTCAGAAAAAGCCTACTGTTTTGACGAAAAATCGACTGATTTTCAGAAAAAAACTACTGTTTTCGTGAAAAAAACTTGATTATTTTTTTACCAACATTGGGGAGGGGGCGGTCCCCCTCCCCCCATACTTGACGCCCCTGCATGTATACCTCTCGAAGAATAATCCGATTCGGATGGAACTTGAAATCCAGGACACAAGCTCTTGACCGGCGGTTTGGTTTTCCGTTTCAAGCGTGGACTGGATTCGGTAACTGTTGGGGGAGTTGGAGGGAGGGGGGAATCTTGTGGCGCATAAGGATCATTCATCCTATCTGAATGGAACTTCATAGTTCATTCCTACATGCTCAGTTGACAGGTTCACACCAGATCCGGCCATTGTGGGGCAATTAGAGGATGGTTCCCTGAATCCGGACGAACGCACAGGATAGTCTGATCGAGACGCAAGATGGCGGGTTGGAAGGTTATCAGCCGAGGTGCACCTTTCGAAAAACAAGACTGGATACGAGCAACAATTTTTTTTTTGGGAGGGGGGATCTTGTCGCAAGCTTAATGTGTTGGGTCGGGATGCGGGCAGGTGGACCATGTGCCTTGTGCAGATCCAGACCGGTTCCTGTTAAAGGGAAGTTGCGGGGGGGGGGTGGTAAAAACTTCTTGCCATAATGCCTTGACCTGCAATTTATTAATCCGGATCGGATGTGACCAATGGGGGGAGCTGTGAGGTGTTGTTGGAAGAACCCTCTGACCTTGACAGCGCGAAACTTAGCAGATAGTTGTGGTAGTACTAGTAGTAGTATAGTTTTAATTCAAAATGAATGTATTTTAATCAGTTGCGCAACAAAAGCGGAGCTTGCGAGTATGTGCTAACTTGTGGAAAAAAGAAAGATAGAGAGAACATGGAGAATGAGACCATGTTTCAAAACCAGCAGAAAAACTTGACCTTGCGTAATCCCAAAACAACAGAAAGAACAAGCAGTAATTACACAAATATGAAAGTAAAATAACCTAAGGAAAATTTCTTCAGTCTGTTTCAAAACTATACCTACCGAACAACTCCATGCATAAATCAGACTTAAACTGGTTAAGTGCAGCGACTGTCACATGCAGCGACTATAAATACCCCGACAAAACTGTATAATTCCTTAATGCATTTAATAAGTTTATTTCAAAGCTTAGAAGCTCTGTAAATAATTTAAAAATATGTGCTAACTATCCTTGCAAGTGCCAGATGAGCTTTCATGTCTTGTTTCTTATGTGAAGAAATATTTGAGCCCCCTCTTTCAGTCATCTGTGGAGAACTTGCAGTTCGACCGTTTTGTTAGAAGTTTGGTTCGTTTTTCTGTCCCTCTTTCCGAAAAAGTTTCCGAAAATTCTGAAGCATTCATCTTCTTGAACCGCGACATCTGTCGTGGGAGACACTTTCGTGTAGCGCTGTTAGCATTCCTGAGAAAAGATAATTTGTAGAAGTTTTTCCCGGACAAATTCGTAAATTCAAAACCGCAACATTCTTTGGTGCTCGTGAAAATTCTTAGCGTTCAGATGTGTTCACGAGCTAAAAGTCTAGGACAAACTAATTATGAGGACCATCGAGCCATTCTCGCTTGACTAATTATTTTACAAATCCGTTTACTGAATAGCCCAGTATTTTTAGGATCTTCGCTTGTTATTATTATCATTATAATTATAATTTTCCCCTTGAAATACACAAGAGGAATAAGCCTATAGAGGTAAATAATTTTTGTTATATCCAGTAAGAAAAAATCAAAAAAATCATTAGTTTTTGAAAAAGGGGAAAAGATTGCGGAGTTGAAACTGCCGATTGTTCTCAAAATGAACCAGGTTTCTGTGGCCCTCAGTTGTGCGTCCTTTACTGGTTTTGATGAGTGCTAATGAATCCTTAAAGTCGTCAAAATCCTTATCGTCGTCATCGGGTAAATTTTGTGGCAAGATCTTGGTAGGAAAACCAATAAGAAATTTACAGGATGTAAAGTAGGCTACTTCGAAAGACGTTAGCTCTGGCTGTTAAAACTTATGCCCGGGCCACATTCTGTCACATCTGTACGCAATTTGGTTCGCTAATTTGGTTATTACCCACTCTCACTTTTCATCCTGGTCACACCTTGCACGAATAAATTCAAGATATATTACCAGCATCATCACTCATTTGTAAACAAAACTAGCTAAAGTCAGTGACTGTGGTCTGTGATTGGTCCAAAGACGTTTACGTTACGTTTCAAAATGGCGGAGATGGATTTTTCCATCTCGTCTATTTTACGTTTTCAGCGTCTTTTCTTCCCAGTTTCGACCGTAAGACGGTCTTATTACCGGCGTTATTACCAGGTGTGACTATAGTGGGGCACGGGCATTATGCATGATGTCTCACGGGAAAATGATGTTGAGGGAACGCAGAAGTACTGCATAGGAATCCAAGAATGTTGCGACGACACTCGGCTGTACCAAAAACAAATAATCACATAGAACTACGGTCTTCAGTCACATGCAGCGACTATAAATACCCCGACAAAACTGAGCGGACCTAGATGTATTTACTCTGGCTTTGAGTTGAAACCGGAAAACTCGCAGAAGTAAGGCAGGAAGGATCGTTTCGATCGGCTTTTAGGGGTAAACTCACATGCTGAATTTATATCTGAACTTGGTTTTCTTAGATGATTAGTTATTTGGCCTTAATCTGTTTCTAAATTTTAAGAGTAAAAATGTTCAAGGAGTCTGGCGAAGACTGGATCTGGCGAAGACAAAACCTAATTCTCTGGATCAAATATTGAATTTTTGGGATCCCATCGGAACCTTTGGTCTTGTTTTCCTACTTGTCTTGGATGGAGCGCCTTCCCGGCTTGGAGTTCCTGACTTCTGCGAGCAAAGCATCATATGCTATGGGTAAAAAGAAACTAATCTATCAGGATTAATTTCAAGTAGCTTAAGCTAGAAGAGGTTAATAAAATATTTACGAAATGCATAAAAACAAAAAATAACTAATATTACTGTAAGATATGTTTTTTTTTGTAAGATATGACCTGATAAATTACAACCTGGAATAAATGCTGGAATGAAACTGTTTAAAAACAGAACATGTTAAATAAATATAAAATCAGCATGTCTTGTCACCTACCATTTGCCACTGTAACCAACTCGGTCAAGAACTTTTGATTGTGTAACGAGTTTCCATTTTTCTACGGATTCCGGCCGAACTGTCAACCCCAGCCGACAACTATTATTATATTCGTTTATCCCCAGTTGACCCAATGGTCAGCTTCCTCTGCAAATTCGGTCCGTTCTTAAGTTCAGTAGCCTACCGGTTTCAAATTACCCATTACCACAAATTTCCAATCAAGTGCAGATCCAGTGCGTAAAACAACAGCGCATTTAAATCCCTGTATTTTTGTCCCTTCTTTCGACCACCATATTAGATTCCTCGGAACTCTCCGACCAGTTTATCTACTTCTTTATTTATTCACTTGTCTCCCTCAAAACTGGGGAGTACAATATATAAATTGTAAAACAAAACCATTCCTAAATCAACTGTAATCCTTTCAGTAAAATGCTGTGAAATACTGTAAAAATACACATCACTTCAACAATTAACTTACAAATACTTAGGTATTACATTATTCACTTGTTAAAGTTTAACCGAAAAGGACTGGGATAGGACAATCTAGTTACCCATCACTTATTCACTTAAATTGGCTTGAAGACCCGCTGAAATTGCGTTACTTGGTTGTTCGGATATTCAGGAATAATCGATTTTCAAATAGTGGAATTTCCGTGTGATTTGTAGTACCTCTAATTTGTTGTATGCCTTACAAGAAAGATTTATGACTTTTTTTTTGTTCAGGCACTAAGCAGTCTTCACCAATATCGCCACTGCTAACTGAAAAGTCTTGTTTGTGTTTAGATAAAAATTTCCTGCGTCATAGTACTATTTTCGCTGTGGGGACAGCCGCAGATATTCTGAACGTCATAACTAGAGCAGATAGTGGAAAACAAAAAAATTCCCTTTGCAGAATCCAAATAATCCAGTGTATTCAACTAAATGACACAAAAATAAGTTGGCTTTTTAGTAAAACTTTAAATTAAATGGGGCACCGGTGCTTTTCTGGTGGATGAAATGAAATCGAATGAGTGACCCCTCAGAAAAATGACGTCCGACTTGTATGGAGATCGTTATTGTCGTGGAGGTGGTGAATCATGTGACTGTTCAGTCTCGTCGTAAATATCCTGTTGAAAACGGATCCCACCGGTGGCCTGGACTTGTTGTAGGCTGCTTAGATTGTTTGTTGCCTATAGAAGTCACTTTTTCCCAACTTCCAATCAGGCGAAACACAGCCGTCATGCCTGGTTGGCTGCATTTCTGATCAACTTCTGTGGAAGATTATTATCATTTTTTTTGCTAACGAGTTCAGTCGATTACGATCTTCGAACAAAGCTCGATTTGTCTTGAAAACAGTCCAGTTTTGTGTTTGATAGACTAGCCAAGTTTTTGTTTGAACTTTACTTTTGATGCCAAAATTGGGCTGATTGCATCCTTTTCAATTGAATTTTTTGTTGGTAATCGGTAATTTTGTATAGAGTGAACGTCATGCCATCAGTTTTGTGTTGGGGGATTGAAACAATGGGCAATTTTTGGCCTGAGTTTCGGCAAGAGTTTCTGGCCTAACTCACAGCATAAAAAAAGCTGCGTGGTACGATTCGGTGACATGTACTCTTCTTGGGCCTGAAACACCAAATGTTTATCGAGGGGTATTCATGTGCACAAGGTTTTTCCAGTATCAAGATTTTCGACGAACCCCTCCCCCATAAGCGTGTCCTGGTTATCTGCCAGATGGTGTGGTTTGCCCGTTCTAGGAGACTGAGTTTTGCCATGTTGATGCCGCTAAGTTGTCAACTGAGGTATTATTTCAGGTATATTTCGGCTCTGATTGGCAAAGTCCCTCTTCAGCCCGTAGCTGAAAGTATGAACTTTCTACCGACTTGGTCTGCGCTTTCTGCTTAAAGGACCCGTCGTACCTATAATGTCAACGCAACCGTGACTGCATTAATTAATTCTTAAACCCAGAGACCCCGATCTTGTATGTTACATTCCGATCCCGCTATCGACACCTCAGTAATCTTTGCATTTGCCGCGATTGACGATTTTCCGTGTTCACTGTGCTCCCGACTAGTGTTCGCATATCATGCTACTGATGCGTGAAACCGGTTATCTGAATTTTGCCGAGTTTTTGCTAGAAGTCAGTGAGCCAGGGAAAAGGCTTAATAAAGCCAAAGCCTTGTTTAATTTGTTAAAAGTAGAGACTGTTTACAGTATTCAGATAGTTTTGAATATTGGAACAAAAACAGTAAATAGTGCGAGGTGTGCTTCAAGTTATATAGACGATTGGGTCATTCAAAGTTTAATATCAAGATCATATTTGTAACTACGGCATCGAGAGGACCCTTGCCAAGAAGGGCCTAAATAACATACTTTTACCAATATGAAATGATAAACTGAGTCACAGAGGCGCTAGCTTACACTAAATTTCTTCTTTGTTTTCTTATTCTACCACTTAAATTTTTTAACTCAAGAATCTTTTTAGATCTTGAAAAGAAAAATGCAAAACTTTTTAAAAAGTTGATAACGTTATTAGCATATACACCAAAACCAGGGCCATATTATATCTGACAGTGCAAAAACGGATAAGTCAGCTGAATTTATTGGAGCTATATTTCGGCCCTTCTTGGCAAGGCTCCTCTTCAGGCTCAAAGCCGATCAAGATGGAAAAACGAAACTTGTGATAACCAAAGTTAATCAAGTTAATCACCAAAGTTATCACAAGTTTCGTTTTTTCCATCTTGAGCGGCTTTGAGCCTGAAGAGGACCCTTGCCAAGAAGGGCCGAAATATAGCTCCAATAAATTTCAGCTGACTTATCCGTTTTTGCACTGTCAAATATGATTCGCAGTCAGCTTGGGCTGAAGGAATATTTATCCTTAGGGCCATATTCAGGGTGGGGGGTAGGGGGTTCACCCCCCTTTTTTATAGGCTCTAACCTATGATCTAAATTTTTTTTTTGTACTTTATGGTCAGACCCGCGGGCACCCCCCCCCGAAATAAATTCCTGGATACATACCTGACCACAACGCTTGTACCTCTTTTTTGAACAAAAGTAGTGATAACTTATTTTTATGTAAACTTGCTAATATTTATGTTACGTTCGTCATTTGTTTTTTAAGTATCTGTTTTTGTTATATCATAAATAAATGCTATTAATAATAAAAATCCATACCACTTAATATGTCAATTCGTGCGTTCTTGGTGGTTATTTTTTGGAGAGGCGTTCAAGGCCTCCAGTAGAGTTACTTTGGGTTTTCTTTTGTTACGTTTTTGCACTTCTAATGCCAAGTATGGCTGCAATTTCTTGGCAGCAGGCAAGCTTGCCTTCACCACTTCCACTTCCGCTCGGAAGTTCGAGACGGATTCAAAAGACACTTCATTCATTAGTCATTAAGATGTGTAATGTATACTTAAGTGTATTTCAATGGAAGGATTGTGAGTGTTTGGCTTTGGAGAAAAAGGATTAAATTGCACTGATAACCCAACTGATAGCTAGGATATCTTTCTTCCAAAAGGTAGATTGTCCTGTTTGAGTAGAACTTTTTTTTTCTCAACTCGTGATCTTGTCACAAACCAAATCTGTCGCTTCAAGTGAGTAATGAAGAACTTCAAATAAGTTTGTGAAGAAAACAAAATTAAAGACACACTGTTGACTAACCGATTTTCTTAGGCGGTTGCAAATTTCCTAGTTCACTTCGGGATTTTGACGCATCAGCTGCAGGCGTAATGACGCGAATTTTCCATAATTATTTTCGCGTGCGAATTCTTATCGGACTGTTTGTGCACATAGCTTAAATCTTGGTGCCCACAAAACACGGAGATTCATTTGCCTTGGTGAATTCGGCTTTGTTGGATGAAAAGTTTCCCTACGCCAGGCCAAAATTTCGCGTCTTTCCTTTTCAACTCGGCGAATCTTTTTCGCGTCTTATCTCAGTTAGCCTGGTGGAAATTAAAATGGCAAATAATAGAAAAGGACATATTGACAGGGATAATATTTATGAGTATGATGATGACTCAAATTTATTTACGCACTAGACAAGAAGAGGGAGAGAAAGAAAAGAGAAAGAGAAGAGAAAGAAAAGGAAAAAGCTTTCAAGGACACCTGAATGAAGAGTACCAAGTATCATCCCTATCTGTATGACTTCCGTTAACATTGCCTGCAGAAAACCCAATCCAAATACGAAATAGTGTTTCCAAGCTATGATTTTTGCTCCATTTTGCATCTGTCCTTATTGCAGTACCGAACAATTTTAGAAATGAACAACTGTCTCCAATCAACCCTTCTTCTGGAATATTTTTTAACCAGTTAAGCCTAAACGTATATCTAGAAGAAATTCCAATACGATCCGGCCAGCTCTAGTATACAAGATTTGAATGAATTGCGCTTTTTCTTGGAGTCTGCATGTGCAAACCTCCAGAAACGAACATCCCTATTTTGAAAACGTCACGCTCAGAAGAAGAATGCTCTTCGTGGCCATGTCTGTAAATGGATTCTCCATGGTGTCAAGAATAAATAAGGGAGTTATTATTTATTCTTTATTATTCTTACTTATTCTTGATGGTATGTTCAAGTATGGTTTCATTGTTCAGGTGTCCTTTCAATAACGGAGTAAAGACACAAGATAAAAAAATAAACATAAAAAAAAGAAAAGGGACTAATCGGGTCTGAAAAATCTTCTTCCTAGATAGAAAGCGGAGAAATGGCCAAGGGCAGAAACGTGAAGGTCCTGGGGAATAGAAGATAACTTTGCACAAGGGTCCGAGGGCAAAAAGTTCGCAGTTATACGGGAATTCCTATGACGTCGAGGAAGGTACAACAGAAATTTACAATATTTGAACGCCATAAATTCCGGAAAGGTTGCGAACAGAGTGAGAACAAAACCTATTATATAAGTTACCAAGGGCTTTTCTGTTATACCTTCCTCTGTTAGGAACTACTTTTCCATATCCGACACGAATGGAATTGTGAACAGCCGAAACAGCGTTATCGCAGTTTTTTTTTAGAAACCGAGCTATCATCATGCCAAGCAGTTTTGGAATTAGGGAGTTTCTCGTTTAGGAAAGAAATGGAGGAATCTTTTGGGCTGTTGAATTTAAGGTACTGACATTTAGACATTTTAATAGAAAGGCCATTGTGAGATAGACTCTGACACAGCGTTTTTAAGGTTGGATTCTAACCCTCTTTAGTTCGACTTATGATTAGAATGCCGTCTGCATAAGCTATGTAATTAATACTTGGTCTCCTAGGAAAAATATTGGAAATAAACCTGAGAGGCATTCATAAATGGCACTTTTTAAAAACAGATATTTAGCAATATCACGACGACTTATCCCGAGACTTATCCGCTTTGGCGAATTTTGACGGACGACATCTGTAGACACCGAGCTAAAGTTTAGGCGACAGTTTTGGTGCTTAACAATGAAGTCATTTCTACCTTTTTGGTGCCTTTGAAGCGTGTCACTGCCCCAATTACTGTTTGCGAAAAGCTGCATGATCGGAAAAAACAAAGACTATTATGCAATTTTTATTTAAGCGAAAGTGCTTGTAAGTTGGAGTGTGGCTAAAAAAGAGCACTAGCGTAACCATCATGAAGTAGACCATCCATATCGTGTGGACATACATGTTAGAAAACCCATTTATAGTTGCTTTGAGTCAGATCACATCTTGATTGTAATCACTGGTGGGTGATACTTTCTTGACGGACCCCTGCCGTGCGCTGGCTCCAAAACGTTGAGTATCTAATCATGACAGTAGTAGATGAGCATATCCTTGTTCGGCTACTGACTGGTTTCCCAGGGATATATCGGCGATGGTTGCTATGAACCCCATAGCTTTATGGATCAGATTGCCAGGGAAGTTAACCAACTGTAGGCTAGAAGTGAGACTGTCATGGGATACTCCTGTGATGCCGACTACAGCGGGACGCAGAGCATCTGATCGGGAGAGTATTGTACACTGTCAGAAGTTTCAGAACAGTCAACACAAGGATGCGCAGTTTTATTCAGATAACGCATAAAACGGATCCGTCAGTCACGATGCTTTGGCAGCGGTATTTCGGCCCTTCTTTGCAAGGGTCCTCGTCAGGCTGTCAATCTTCTGGGTCAACGTTGGGGAAGGGACAAACCTGCAACCTGGATTGCAGGTTTGTTTCTTCCTCCAGCCTGACGAGGACCGTTCCCAAGAAGGGCCGAAATATCGCTGCCAAAGTGTTACGGTGATGACATCTGCATTCCATACGTTTTAGCTATGCCGCCGCTAGGCAGCGTTACTCCCTTCCGTCGCCTGTATCTGTTATACTGTCGCGGCCACTTTCCGTACTCTTTCGATTATTTATTAACTCTATGGTATTGGTGAATCATGCGGTGTGAGTCACCTTCTTCTAAACACTTCTTTCCGGAGTTTCCGGGCTTTTGACCGGCAAACACCTTTTACCTAAGGTCGTTTACTTTATTTTGTAAGTACCTCTGTCAATAAAACCTTATGTTTATTTACGGACCATAGGTCACTTCTATGAGTCTCGTTTAAGCTCCTTAGAGTGGGCTGGCCTGTAAGGCCTAGTGTATGATGGGTGGTTGATAACCTGTTGTGTGTTCGGTATCCAAACCATGGTGTGAATCGACCAGGGGAATCCATAATGAACCCGTGAAGTTCTGCACGTGTAGTGGGCCACCAACGCCCTAGGCCATCCTGACTCCGATGATTGTATACCTGGACATTTACCATCTTATGTCCGGCTTACTACACCCCTCGCCATAACATCAGGTCGAGAGTGCAAACTCCATATACAAATACAGTCATCGTAACAAAAGCATCAGGCCCGTATCCAGGAATTTATTTGGGGGGGGGGAGGGTTTGCCCACGGGTCGGACCAAAAAGTACAAAAAAGATAGGTTAGTTAAATCCTACAAAAAATGATTACTTTTGTGGGTTTCTGGGGGGGGGGGGTCGAACCCCTACCCCCCTGGATACGGCCCTGCAAAGCAAAGATAACACTTGGTATGTTATCTGTCATGATTTTAAAAACGTTATGCATAACAAGCATTGCCACGAAGAGACGAAAAAACGCCGAAAAAGCATCTGCTGATTATTCCGATATCATGATGACAAACAAAAAGGTCAGCAGTATGTTTTTTCTGCGTTGTTTCGGCTCTTATTGTGTGCATAACGTTTGCAAAATCATAACAGCTGACATCCTAAGTTTAATCTGTTGAAACCGCACATCCTTGTGTTGCCTGTTATGAAGTGTCTGACAGTGTAGTGATATCCTCGTTCGTTTGTCGCCTTTTTTAAAGTTTATATTCGTTCTCTGAATTCTGTCCGTTCGTCTGTTGCCCTTTTCCCCGCACCTTATATTGACTTTCGAATGTTAAGTACGCATTGGAACAGGCTAAGGACAGGCAAACGGCCAGCCAGGTTTTCTGTACTTTTTATCCGAAACTAATTTGCGTTTTTCTTGGAGTTGAATAGCGGGGCGAGGGAAACGGCGATCAAAACATCGAAGTTAAAATAAATTGAGAAGGCAACACGTACGAATGCAAATGGCGAGACAGAAAAAAAAACTATATTGTTCGCTCGAATGACTAATAACTTGTGCCGGTCACTTTTCAATCCAGAGAAACTTAGTGGCCCCTCATGTTCTGGAAAAATGATGGCAAGGTCTTCAAATCTCATGCGCGTAGCATGTGAGGCCATGAGTCAGTTTACCCTTCGCTCTACTAAACTAACGCAGGCCAGTTTTCGAGCTGGAGGAATTTCGTGGCTCCCTTGGCTCTGGAAGCGATGTAAAGTCTTGAAATCTCGTGCGCGTGGCTGGCAGAGGCCATGAGTCGGTTTATCTTCAGTCTGCTGAACTAACTTCTGCCGGCCACTTTTCGAGCTGGAGAAATTTCGTGGCTCCTCTGGCACTGGAATTGATGTAACATCTTAAACTCTCATGCGCGTAGCTTGCAGAGGCGATGAGTTGGTTTGTGTAATATACGAGGCACACTCATATGTTTAGTATTTAACCGCGGTGGTCACCGCCCTGTAGAGGTCTCGGATGTTTGTGTATGGTTGACATGTGCAAAAAAAGTTAAAAGTTTAGTGGCAAGTTCGATGCAAATGCCTTAACAGCGGATACTTTGGATATATGTATAGGAGCTTCATGAAGTTATTGGTAGGAAGAACCTTTGTTAAATTTCTCCCCCCCAAGTATATTTTTAGAGGCAAGTGATATATATATATATAGTTTCATGAAATTATTGGCATGGACCTGGCACCATAAATAAGGCTATTCATCTATCAACGCTTCTAAACATGCTGATTTGAATATTCGAACACACATCAATCGGTGCTGGCACCGGGCACTGTGCGTGTACTAAAAATCAAGAGTGGGCAATCCGGGACAATCCCTCAAAATGTTAATGCAGTTACGGCTGATAAGGTGCGTGTATGTATACGAGCTCTATGAAGTTATTAGTGTGACTAGTCTTCGTTTGTATACTATTTTGTTTCGTTTCCTTTTTTCTGCCCTCTATCACCCCCCCCCCCTCCCACCATAGATATATATATATACGCTTAGTTGAAAGTGCGATGTCAGTGCTTGAGCGGATGGCTAGGATAAATGTATCGAGATATTTGTATGAGATCCATGAAGGGATTGGCAAGAATAATCTTTGTTTCTTTCTTTTCTAATCTTTGTTTCTTCTTCTCTCTTTCTTTCATCTTTTGTGTTCTTATTTTACTGTTGGGTATGGGTTAGGTCCGACCCGCGGGGAGACCCCCTCCCTGAAATAAATTCCTGTATGCGGCCCTGTGTACAATTCATTGAAAATGAATTCGTCTTTGGGTATAAATATATATAACCATCTGCTTATTTCAAACTAACTCAGTCAGATAAAATTGTTTATGCTCTGTGTGCACCACAAAATACAATCAATGAACCAAATTTAAATAAATTAAAGATAGTATAGGTCATGCGAAATATTTATGAAATACATTAAAACGACAACAGATTAACTAATAGCCTACCCTTTTAAAGATATGACCTGTAATCTAAAATTAAGATATAGCCACAGTGGTGAATTTCGTGTTGGTGCCATGAACGGTGCAAAGGCTCGTTACCCCTAAACAGTTATTGACAATCTTGCAAAAAAGTGGTGGCAATTGGTGCGTCTTGCCTGCTCCAAGGGGGTGGTTAATTGGGTGGTCACCAGTGTAAAACCTCACTGCGCACTTGCTGTACAGATATTTTGGGAGTGAGCACTGCCTCGGTCTGCTCGTGCCAAGATTCGTCATTGGCGAAGCGAAAAGCATACAGTCTTCTTCTGTCCTTGAACTAATCAATCACACTATTCTTATGATACAGGTTTGAAATATCCTGCGATATTCGCATATTCTTCGTATAAATTCCGTCATCGAAAATATACATCTTCTTCGGCGTAAGAATCAACACGGATTCAGAATGTCAGCTTTAATTGGATTTGCTTTTCTAACCAGTTTTCCAATTAGCTTCTGCGTTACGTCTTCTCTCTGTTATTTGACGATGAACATGTGAAGAGTTGACCATAGGAGACCGCGAGACGTTTGTAAGGATTCGATCTTTACTTGTGTAGCCTAACATGAAATTTGTTGTCCAGGGACAAGCAAGAGTGGTGTAAATTGTTCCTGTTGAGCATTTTTTTCAGTATCTGACTTTATTGCACAGAAAAACAACGTAATGCAATTGAAAATGTTAGAAGACAAGCTCTTTTTCTTAATTAGAAGAGTCTTGACTTCCATCTTGAAATACCACTAAGCCATATTAATATTCATATGCGCATAGTGTATAGACCTTCATGTTAGTATTTATGTATATATGATCGATAAGATTTTTTTTTTTTTTTTATTTCGAAGATTCTTGACTTGGATCCTGAGAAAACACTAAGACAGCCACTAAGACACTTAGTGCAGGGGATCGAAAAATGAAATGCTCCCCGATCTGGATTTAATGGATTTTCGGCAAAACATCTCACACGTTCGGGAGTTCTCGTGGTCACAAACAGACGATCAGATCTGTGATATCAAAGTCAGTCCTTACTGTCGTTGAGAACACCACAGACGCTGGGGACATTTGATAGAAATAATCAGGTCACAAACAGACGATCAGATCTGTGATATCAAAGTCAGTCCTTACTGTCATTGAGAACACCATAGACGCTGGGGACATTTGATAGAAATAAATACAAATTTGTTTATACCCACCTTGTAGTGAGTTTTTTCTTCTTTTTTTTATTAGAAGAACCGTGATTTGGACCTTGAAAAAAAACGCTAGATTTTAGTTATTTTGGTTTGAAAGGCGAGGGAGTGTGTTCTCTGTCAACGGTGTTCAACTCAGAGGCGTGGTGTTTAGGGGAGGGACCCCCCGCCCCAATGTTGTCGGTAAAAAGATAAACCGAGTCGGTAAAAAGATAAACCGAATAGTCGGGTCGATGTTTCATCAAAACGATACGATTTTTCTGAAAAACAGCAGATATTTCTGAAAGTCAGTCGATGTTCGTCACAGCTGTCGTTTTTTTCTTGAAAACAGTTGTTTTTTCTGCAAAAACAGTCGGTATAAGCGACGAGCCTGTCGGTAAAAACCTACCCCCCCCCCAAACGTTTGGCTAGTAACGCCTCTGGTTCTACTAGTTACAAGAGTGGCACTGGTGATTCACCAATGATCGTTCCAGTTCCAATTCCATGTATATTTGCATAGATATTGGAGATTGTCACTTGTTAGGTTCGAGCTCATTTTTTGACTGGAGTATCCTCAAAAAAAGAAAACACCTGTGTTTTTGCAGGGACAATCTACACAGGTGCAATTTTTTTTCCCACCTGCCCAATTGCATTTTAAATGCTCATTAGTACAAGTAACTAAATATTGATTAACGTACCAAAGAGAGCATATAACACACTGATGATGTATTTTCGGGCCCAACCTAAAAAATTATGTTGTGTAAAATAAAGTCAGCTGGGTAATCTTCAGCGATATTTCGGAATTTTCGATATTTTGGGCTGAATGAATAACTAAAGATATTTCGGATCTTCTTGGTAAGGGTCCTTTTCAGGATGTAGCTCGAAGAGACGAACCCTCTAAATTGTAGTAAACAAATGAAGCTTCCAGCAACAATAAGTATTTATGATTGTTTTTTGTTCAGGCACTAAGCAATCTTCGCCAATCTCACCACGGCCCACTGAAAAGCCGCGTTTGTGTCGAGATTAAAATTTCCCGCGTCATAGTAGAATTTACGCTGTGAGGACAGCCGCAGATATTCTGAATGTCATAACTAGAGCAGATAGTGGAAAAAAAAAATCCCTTTGCAGAATCCAATAACTCAGTGTATTCAGTCAAATGACACAAAAATGAGTTGGCTTTTCAGTTAAACTTTAAAAATTGATAAAGGAGAAAATTAGTGCTAAAATTTTGCTGCTCGATTAGTTCTTTGCCATGGGATGGTTTTTTTGCATTTTCATTGGCTTTGGTTTTGTTGTGAATGAGGGGTTACCTACTCCCGGGCACATGATGTACACTCTTTCTCGGCATCAGCTTTCACCGTCCAGAACCAGCCTCGCGGGCACCGATGCTGGCCATAAATTAGGCGATTGATTTTTCAAACGCTTTTAAACATGCTGATTTGATGTTCTAACACGTGGCAGCCGATGCCGGCTGGTCTAGGCCGGTGGCGGCACCGGCCCGGCACCGCGGCACCTGCTGTACACTAAACTCGAGAGTGGGCAACCCCTCGGTTGTGAATAAGGATCTGAGGTTTTAATTTTCTTTCACTAATAGTGCCATCCCGAATGGAATTATTTTCCGAATGAAGTATATGTTTCCAGTCAGCTTGGGCTAAGGGATGCAACTCATGCAACTGCAATTGACACTAACACCAAAGGAGAAAATACAAAAGAAACATAGAAAAATAAAACACAACAATAAGTGGTATAGTGCTTCCAGACGAGCTTTTCTCGTCACTTAACTCATTTCAGTTTATTATGAGCAAACGAGACCGGGTACTGTCAAACAGCCGTTCCAGATTTTCTGGTAGACCTGTTGAATTTCTTCTTGAGGTGAAACAAATTGGTGGGAAAAGGGGGTTTAGAATCGTTTGAACCGTCCAGAGAGCGACCTTGTCAGCATTGATTGAGACATAGAACTCGAGACCACTAGTCCCTGGGGACAATGAAATGATCTAATCCTGGCACTCACTCCATTCAGACTTATTTGCTGTTGTGAAGACAATAGCATGTCGACCGGCACTTGGCAGACACTCAAGTCGGCACAGATGCCCAGGAAATGAAAATAAAAATATGGGAACTTTTTCTGTTGAACGAAGGGACTGCTGACTAAGCTACTTCTGAGTTGTGTTATCAGTAAGAATAATATAACCGGTGTTTCTGTAATCAACAAGTTTCCTGCTCACTTAGTACGGTCTGTAACTCCACGGATACATTAAGTTGTTCATTAAGTAAATGATCTCGTAAATGATACGTTAAGTAAGTTAAGTAACTGATGCATTCCGAAAATCGCTAGGTCAAAGCAGTCATTATGAAAACTTAAGATAGGCTTAAAGTATCAGAACTATTCCATTCTCCGAAGTGTCATATGAAATGACAAAGCTAGATCTGTACTTGAATTTTCAGGTTTTTAGTTGCTGAGTCTTCAACTGTTGCTCATCGTCTGTTTCTGTTTTTGTCTTGTTCAACGACTCCTGGATTCCTAAATTCAATCAGTGAGCATGATTATTCATTTTATGAATAGGCTACTTATCTAAATAATATCCGTAAGGTTCAGACAATGCCTACGTATCATAAACAGCCGATCTTTGGGAATATTTTGAATTCGCTCTTTCATTTTTATTTTCTGTATTTTTATTTTCTGATTGATGTCCGTAATTTTGTCTTTCCGTGACGGTGAGCCTGACAGTGTTTGCAGGTTTTGCACGAAACAAAATATTGGTTGGTTATTTTATTTTTTCTTCAACTTGAGTAACAAAAATTCATGAAGTAAAAAGCACTTATTCCTCCTCTAAAAGTGGAAACGTTCACTTGAACAAGGAGCTAAAGCTGACAATTTATTAGCTACTAAACAAGTCAGGTTTGGGTACGGCCTTTAAGAAAACGCACTGGTAATTTGAATACGTTCCGAGTTTTTCATGTTTTAAAAAGGAGCTCCTGATCCGTAATTAGCACACTTGCCAGTTCTTGTTGTTGATTAATAGACATAAGTCTTAGCTCGTTTTTATTCCCTCTACATTTTTTGGACGATGCTTACCCAAGACGATGCAACTAAGGCACTATAAATCATCATCAAACGAGCAAACGAAGGGTATTAGAAATAATAACCTCAACCGTTCTAAACGTGTAAACAAGAACCGAAAAACGTTGAGCTGTTTGCTCACTGGCGCCAACATTGACATGCTCCATGAGTCGAGTTCCAAGACTGCAGACCCCCAAACAGAAAGACTATTAATTCAGAATTTCTATTTGTTATGTCTAGACATGTTTCCTCAGAAGCCATCTTTCCCAAACTGTTGGTAATTCCTTACTCGCCTTTCCTCTATTGTTTCTTTGACTAATTTAATCTTTTTGATATCCCTTAACGTAAGTGATGGGATACCGGTGGCTTCATAAAGTTTTTCTATCCGTCCGTCTGTTTCGACAATAACTCTCTAAGGATTTGCCAATATGTTCAAACATGGTGTGCCTTTCTTTTGGGGTCAAAGTAAGGTTCCAGGAGCAGGGGGGAGGTGGAGGGTTTTGCAAACTAAGGCTTGATGTTCAAGCTAATCACACTGTCTGTGTCATAGTTAAGGAGGCGCGCTAACTCCCTGATTCTTTATCTCCGGACAAGTAGTTCGCGGGGAGTCCAGCGAACCGGAAGTTCGTCAGAAGCACTTCAGTTGATCGTACTATGAGATGGGTTTAAGAAGAGATGCTTACTCAATTTGTTTACTTCATTTCCCTGCCGGACCGATTTGCGTCGAACCCGCACCGGATACCATCCCACCGAAACCTTTGGTCTTTTTGCGTAGATGTTTTCTAATCATTGTCAGGACACCGGTCTTAGGAGTTCTCAATGTTCTCATCACCGAATGGTGCGAACGAGGGGTTACTGGTTCCTAGTTACTGGATGTGTAACATATTGTGCACCGGACGAATTATTGTGCAACGGACTTACACGGGTGGGAACCGAATGGGCATTCCCGTTCTGGAATATCGGCACAATAAACTCACTAGCCTACGTGATCAGTGAGGGCAGCTGGGTTCGAATGCCATTGAGCCTGCTGCTTGCTTATTCGAGAATTCTGCACAATTCCAAAGTGTTCTAGAATAAACAGTTTGAAGTGCCTAATCCTGACGTTTGTCATAAACCTGTAATGTCAACATTATCTGTTTAATCACACTCGTCGGACGTGGAGCATAGCAAACAATTTGGCGTTACCAGACATTTGCGTGGTCTGCAAATACACCGATGGGAGGCAAAATTGTGAATGTCAGAAAAGTGAACCTAGTTGATAAACTCGGGTATGGATAAATATAGAGGTGGAAGATGGGGTCCCAAAAAATTACCCGGGAAGTTCGTAATTCTTCGAGGGCGGTTGGGTTCGGTCACGGTCGAGCCGTCGAGATGATTCTGCTGGACGCTTACATTAGAGCAATGTGCATTCCGCAGAATTCCAGAGATGTGGTAGAACAAACAGCTCGAAGTGGCTAATAGTGACGTTTGTCATAAACCTGTAAAGTCAACATTGTCTTTTAGTCGCACTCGTTAATAGACATTTGCGTGATCGCAAATATTCTGATCGTAGATAACAAGCTTGTGATTGCTGCAAATTGTACTTAGCAGAGGTAATTGGGGTATAGAAAAATGCAGAGGTGGAAGGTGACACTCAAATGAATAATGACCCAGGGAGTTCTTGTTGGCGAAGGATGCGAAAGAGTGTCTTTGTCCACTTCTGACTAGCAGAGACTGAAACAAAAATTGGTGATAAATATTGCTAAATTACACGAGAGCTGCGAGAAATCTGTAAAATTAAAGGGTAGAAACAGGGTAGAAAAGTTATGTTTTTTGGTTGTGTTTGGTTCTAAACCTGAAATTTTATGGATATAATTTGACTGCGCTAAACGGAAATGTCAGTTGATTCTGTTCAACCGATATTTCTGCCCCTCGTGGCAAGGGTCCTCCTCAGCCTCAAAGCTAGAAAAGTGAACCTGTGATAAAATTATTGTGATAAAGTGATTTTGGGTGATAAAATGATCGCATCATAAAACGATCTGGATGAAGAAGTCCAACACATAGCCTCGCACATAGCTCCCTTTGGGATCCCATCGAAACCTTTGATCATGTTTCACTTACTATTCCTAGTGTAGGCAGTGTGAGTACCAGCAGATTGACTGAATACAGTAATGGGGCGTTTACCCGTGTCAAGCTCGGGTGATGATCAATAGGCCTAACACACAGGCGGAAACCATAAAGAGTAACCATGCATACCTTTTATACTGCGCCACAGAGTTTTTACACGCACAAGAAGAATTCAAGCACCGACAAGTGATTACGTCGTCTGAGCAATTTCTGAACTAGAGATCCGTCTTTAACGACGTAGCCTACATAGTGCAGTTAGCTATGGACGTAGAGCATTGCCATATTGGTCTAAATCATTGATTACGGAAATAAATATTATTATTAATCTGTTCACCGTCGTAATTGCACAAGCTGTGTAGAACGATGGTTCAAGGTTCAAGGTTTAATTACGCTTCATTATAAAATCATCATACATAGGGTTAAGCCGGAGACACGAAGTCATTTGACCAAAACCCGGTAAAATAAAAGAACAAATCTATTTAACATATAACAATCATATAAATAAATAAATTCCATGACTCACCACTAGACGGGAACCCGCCCCTCAAACACATCGACACTCGGCAAAGATCAACCCGACCCCCCCCCCCCCAAAAAAAAAAAAAAAACGATGCACAAGCAAGGGTAACCAATGGCCGGCAACTTGTGAGGAATCCACCCAAAACATATAATATGGAGTAATTAAATAAGGATAGTTCTGCTAATATCGCCGAAGTCACCCTACCAGGCTTGCCGTATCTTTATTCGTGAATAAACCGATGATTCGCAAATACAACCTAATAACTAAAATATAGCACTGAAAATACGTCATAAAAAACAAGGAATAAAATAAAACAAACAAAAATTAAAAATACTCCAGGGATAAATTGCTATCACCCTTCATCTAAACAGTTTTAAAAAGGTTTCATATTCGTAATGACTTGCGACCATCGCTCTAATTATCTTACTACTACTCACTAAACTAAGACAAAATGGAAAATCTACTTGATGTTCGCTCAATCTACTTATCATTTCAGAATGCTAGGAACTGTGCATAGGACACTCAAATTTAAATTGTAAGCATGTTTCAATTATCCTACAATCTCGACAATCACATGGTGGGGAGGGTACCTTACCTATTAAAAATTTAGACGGCTATGTGCTTGCCTTCTATAGAGGAATGCGATGCCCGACGATTTGTGGTGTCTTGCCCTAGTTTTGACACACTCTTTGCGAGAGATATCTTTGCCTGATGCACCACGACCACGCTGCTTCGCCTGCTTCCATACTTTAGTGTGGGCGGGAATGAACTAAGACTCATCACTGGTTCCTTCGATGTTTCATACACTATATTAGGCAGAGGTACCATTTTGGTCACGTTTTGTCGGGACACTAACAATTGCTTAGTTACTTAGATTCATGCCCGCTTTAGGAAAGCGTAATAGGGGAGAGACCAATATCCTATAGGGTAGATTATGAAGGTGGTATTTGCATTATATGTTTTGAAGATCGCGAGATAATGCTGCTGAGAAAGGAATTGCGAATACAAGTGGGCGTGAGCGATGGCTCGTAGGTGTGCTTGGACTCTAGTTTAGAGATTGCCCATCGGGCGAGTCTGACGTTTATTTGTTTTTTCCTTATATAACAAATAAATTTCGAGGACCCTACGAACCACCGTGTGCACCTTGGAAGCTGAACATATTTCCAGCCTTGTATCGTTGTAAACTTTGTTTTAAAATGTGTGTTCCAGGGGCTAGGAGAACCACCTATATGTATATACCTGTACATTTATATGTGCATTTATAAGTTGAAGACACATATGCCATTAATGTTTATGCCACTTACGTTTGGCAGTGCATTTACAGTGTGTGCATCATTCTTATATTATTTGTGTTTTCCAAGTTTGAGTGTGTCAAATTGTACGTCCTACCTATTGTATGTATATACAACTTGTATTAAGTTAACTACTCATGCACTTGCACAAGCACCCTGTAAATCTGAAATAGAGGCTTACCGTTGCTATGTTTGTTTGTTTATTTTGCCGAAAGTCCATACAGGATGAAAGACACTTACCAAATCACAGAAAATAAAATGTTACACCTTACATAAACCAAACTTAACTTTCTGTTCGAAAGTTTAAACGCTTCAAGCACATATGTACAATTTTCCACGATGATGTTGGGTTTCGTACAACTGATCCCAGACTGATCCAGTTTGTCTTCACCAGATCCAGTCTTCGCCAGACTCCTTGAACATTTTTACTCTTAAACCAGCTAATCATCTAAGAAAACCAAGTTCAGATATGGATTCAGCATGTGTGTCCTGCGATCCTGCCTTACTTCTGCGAAATTTCCGGTTTGAGAAATTCCAGAACTACTTGTCCGGTGAAAAAATAAAGCTCAAAAACGAGATCAGCGTATCTCCTTACCCCTATATCCAACATCTAATCAACTTCAAATCAAAGGCTAAAGGAAGAGCGAACCCGTGGCTAGCCATCCTGTGCCAGTAGTTTGGCTAATGTACATAGTGGCTGGTGATGTTCCGTAGTGTGATTTTTTTCTCTTTTCCTTTTCTTTTTTCCTTTTCATACTCCGTTCTAATTCCGTGTGAATTTTCGGGTAATAAAATTACTTACTTACTAAATTTAACTTATAAAAAATTTTCCGGTTTCAGCCGGATTCCGGATGACCTATATGTCCGGCTAAAAAATGATTGTCATGTACGGATTCAGCGTCTCTTCTTACCCCCAAATCGGACATCTAATCTACTTCAAATATAACTTTTACTTTTAACAAACTTACCGGTTTGGCCGGATTCCGGACTTACTACTTGTCCGGCGAGAAAATGGTTTTCATATTCGTGTTTAGCATGTCTTCTTACCCCTTAATTGACTATCTCATTAGCTGTTTAAAAATATTCTGTTTGTCCCTTAATTTGAACCCCCTCCCCCACCCCTAAATGTAGGGCTACAGAGCCCGTCCACGAACTAGACCTTTCCCTTGACCCAAAGGATCCTCCCACCAAGTTTCATCAAAATATCTCGTTCCCTTCGAGAGTTATCGTGCTCACAGACGGACAGACGGACAACTTTTGCGATGTCATAGGTATCCCTCCACTTACGTTTTGGGATCCCAGAGTGGCCAGTGGGTCCTCCACTGGCAATCATAAGTCCGTCGTAACCGTGCTCTTCCGTGCCTGGCGTGCTCTCATTGGCTGAAAACCGCCAAAATGGCCGCTTACGACACGTTACGATCGCTTCCGACAGCTTACGATTGCCAGTGGAGGATCCACTTTATTTAAGTGCCATTTTTGTGTGCCACTGGCATGTCTGGTACTTTATTTATCCTACTCCTGTTTCCATTTCAGTAAAATTCTACTTACCTACCAGTCGAAGAGGGTTAAGAAGGCAGGGTTCAGAAGGCAAAAAAAAAGAAGGCATGCTGAACATTAATATGAAAACCATTTTCTCGCCGGACAAGTAGTTCGCCCGGAATCCGGCTAAAACCGGAAAGTTTGTTAAAAGTAAAAGTTTTATTCGAAATTGATAAGATGTCCGATTTAGGGGTAAGAAGAGATGCTGAATCCCTATATGAAAATAATTTTTTAGCCGGACATGTAGTTCGTCCGGAATCTGGCTGAAACCGGAAAATTTCTTATAAGTTAAATTTTTATTGGAAGTAGATTAGATGTTGGATATTGTGATAAGGAGATGCGCTGAACTCGTTTTGAGCTTTATTTTTTGGCCGGACAAGTAGTTCTGGAGTTTCGCCGAAACCGGAATTTTGGAAATTTCAACGTTGATTGTATCTACCCACATATTACTATGCATGAAGAGCTAAAGTCGCATTAAAGTTTTACCGAAAAGGATGTAATAGCACAATCTAGGTACCCATGACTTATTCACTTAAAGAGGCTTGAAGACCCGATGAAAATGCGTTACTTCGTTCTTTAGCTGTTCACAAATATTCGATTTTTAAATAGTGGAATTTCCTTGTGATTTGAAGTACCTCTATCTGCTTATGTCTGTGTTATATGCTTGACGAAAACGATTTACGAAAAATAAGTGTTCACGCAGTGAGCCCCCTTCCTCGAGCTGATCACTGACCACTGAAAAGCCGCGTTTGTATTGAGATTCAGTTTTTCTGCGACATAGTAGAATTTTGCGTTGTGAGGACGGCCGTAGATGTTCTGAACATCATAATAGAGCAAATAGTGGAAATAAAAAATACCTTAACACAGTAAAAATAATGCAGTGTAGTCAGTTAAATGATACAGAAATAAATTGGCTCTTCAGTTAAACTTTAAAGACATTATATTAGGCTACTGGTTTGGTTCCAAGATGTCCGGTAGTGCAACTTCTAGAGATTTGAGTCTCAGTGATAGCTTCTATGCCTTATGGGGTGTGATAGGATAGAATAGGGTGCTCGAATCGTGGACAAACGAAATAGGACGTACGCGTCAATTTTATTTTTTCTAAAATAATTAAAATGCAAAAACTTTAACCTTTGAAACACACGATACACTGCTTCACTGGTTGACAATGAGCTTGTGCTAGGGACTGTCGGCTAGACCCTGGTTTTCGAAGCGCTCTGTTTTTGATTAAATAAGCAGGCAAAATTGGTCTTCTAGGATTCTTGTCGCTCGTGGAAATGACCGTGGACAAAGGGTAGCCAAAGGGATTATGGCGTTGTGGATTTCTGACTGTGCTCCGCCACTGGTCGGTTTTGACTGGTTCGATTTTTAGGTCTTCTGTGACTATCTCGACCTTTTCCTTTGAGTACTAGGGGGTGGGGTAGGAGCTTTTGTTGCGATGGTGACCTTTTCCCTTTCTCCGATCATCAAGAGAGTCGAGTTAGTGAGTTACTCACCTGACTGTCACTTAACAAACTTTCTAATCTCTTATTCTGGCATAATTTTCAAGAAATTCGACTTAATTTTGGGGCGTGCATAATCGTTCTTTTCCAGCAGGGGAAAATTAGGTTCCTCTCAATTTTCTATGCCACTTCGTTTAGGCATGCAAATGATTAGGAACAAGATTTCGGGCAGGAAAAGTTCCCGAAACTGTTCCGAGGGGAAACCTCTCCTCGTTCTGAGGAAATGGCTGGAAGAACGGAATCGATTTTGAAGAATTATGCCGGGAATAAAGACAATCGAAATGGAAGGGGCCATTGAGCCATCGCACTTGGCAAAACTGAGGAACAAAAGTTGTAAAAAGGAGAGAAATAAGAAACGTGTTGATAATAGGTGAGAAAGTCGAAATAGTGCACTGGACAGCATGACTGTTAATGAGAATACAAGTAGCTTGGAAATTTGAAAATCACTGTAATAAAAAAGGACATTTATATCCATTTTTACAATTCTTATAGAAATAAATGTGAATTTGTCGGCACACAAAAGCAATTATCATTGTATACGTTTCATTGAATTTTACACTTATTAGGATCTAGGCTTAACTCTCCTCACAATCGTGGTCAGTTTAAAATCTGCTGTATACTAACATAAAAGGCAAGAACAGAACAGCATTTTCCCGCAAATGTCATTTGCGTTTAATTTGTGGTGACAAGTAAAGGATCCTTGATTTTGACCGTTATCTTTTTTGCGGGTACAACTCGCTCTGACCATCAGGCTCAAATTTAGAAACCTCAGTTTCACACCATTAGCTATGAAAATTACCTGTATTACCTTCTAAACATTTACTCTGCTGTAATGAAACCGAGCCCGTATCCAGGAATTTATTTGGGGGGATTTGCCAGCAGGTCGGACCAAACAGCAGAGGTTGAAACCTATGAAATTTTTTTGGGGGGGTTTCGGGGAGGGGGTTCGAACCCCCTACCTCCCCCCCTGGATACGGCACTGGACAAAACTCATGTGGTTACCAAATAATCGAACGAACAAAGCTATGTCACAATACAGGTGCAGCAATGTTTCGGGGTTCTGCTAAATTGTTAAAAACTCGTTGGAATGTTGCCCCATACAATGTCAACTGTTTCTGAAAGCCAAGCTTCTTCGTGAAAGACCCTGCATCAAGGCCTTTCGAAGCTATTAAATGCGTACATTGATTGATTTATTCTCCTCAACTTCGAAAATATGAAAATGAACATTCTAAAAACAAATCCTTTTCGTCTTTAAAAGTGAAGGCAATCAAATCAAAAGGCGTAGCCTACTAATGTTTCGTCGTAACCAATATTTATTTAGAATATCCCCTCTGAAGAGTCCCCATCCCCCCAAAAGCCATTTCTCAATACTTAATCGACTTCCACCCTCCCCCTCCAGAAAAAAAATACAGGAAAAACAATTTAAGACTTCCAGTAAATAATTTTGCAACTTATTTTTTTAGGCTGGTCTCACAAAGTCTGGTCTTCACAAATTATTACATAGTCTAAAAGTCTAAATCTATTGTTTTTTTGCAGAGCAAGAGTGTAAATTTCGTTTTTCTTTCCAGAGCAAAAGCAGTAAGATCCTGCTTCGGCTTCCCGTGGCACTATGCGATATCTTGTAATTATGTTAGCCATATGTAACTTGACGATGGGGTGCCCAATTGGTGAAGAGGTAGAAGAACATGACGAAGTAGCTGGAATTTCAACCTGGAACACAATCAAACAAGATATCAAGCACACAAGAAGGAAAAGAAGGACAGGAATAGATGATCATATTGTAAGTGGTTTTTAATTATAATTTTACAACATTTTCTGTCTTGTCCTCAACCCTCGTCATGACCGCTGGTTTTTTAGATGCACAGAGTGCTATGATCATCCTTGTGTCTGATCGGCACCACCTTCTTGGGATCCCAAAATCCGATTGACGGGATACCAGTGACGTTTTTTTTAAACAAAGTCAAACTTTTTCTTTCTTTAGTATAGGACAAACAATATCACCGGGTGTGATAACTCTGCTTATCAGAAATGTTTCGCGACCTTATATTAAAAGACGGCTCAAATAGCTACGGTATTCATCAGCGATATTTTGAACCTTTTTGACAAGGGTCCGCGCCGGCTGACTTTGACTTTTCCGTTTTGAACCATTGTTTAAAGCGGACCACAAAAAATGGTCTTTCTACCACACATAACCATCCCTACTGCCACTATGAATGTTCAAAACCACAAAAAACACCGTCAAACGATGAGCATACTGAAAAAAAAACACCAAATTTCCTAGCTTTGAAATAATTCGGTCTGGACTAAAGCTCAGCCGATTATCCGAGACAGCCGTTACGGCGCGCAGGGAGCCAAAGATCAAAATAATAATTTCCATCTAATGCTCCAACTGTTTATTACAAATACAAATAAATGAAAAAAATCAAGACCAGTCTGGTACTTCTAAAGACGTAAGAAAAATAATCGATTGTCTTATAATTCTTTGCTAATCAAACGTGGAAAATTTCGTCATCTGAAAAAAAAAAGACGTTCTGCGTGGGTTTTTTCTCGAGCCGAAAAAGCAACCCGGCAATCAAGTTCAAATTCAATAGTTTTCAGCTTGGGCTGATGGAATATTTATGCTTTGCGACAGAGCTTGCACATAGCATTTCTTTTCCTATACCAAGGAAGGGATCGGCTGCCTGTGAACTGGGACTGGAGAACGGCCGGACACTCTGCATCCTTCCCTCAACAATCCCCCCTCCGTACAAATATTGGTATTTCTCGACCTGGGGGGCGACGGGGCTTCATAAATGGCAGATTTGTCGGATTGTTAGGGGTTCAGAAGACAGGTGTTCAAGTCGTGTTTAAACGGCCAAATGTTTCACCAACCCCAACGGGGATTAACCTGGAGTTATGCAAACGGTCCACAGGAAGAAGACAGATTGGGGTCTGGATGCAAGAACGAATGGTCACGATTCGGCCTGGAAGTCATAGCTGTCTAGAGGGGATATTCACTCATTCATTTGTTCAGTACTACATATACTACATAACATACGTATATAATCAGAGACAAGGACCCCTGAAGCTATCTTGTTGTATTTGCTACTTGTAACAGTCTAGTTACCCATCACCAAGAACAAATACTCTGACAGAACCTCTGTCTTGAGTCCCATGCAGTGACTATGAATACCCCGATAAAACTGAGCGGTTTTAGAGGTATTTATTTATTCTAGCTTTGATCTGATGCTGATACCCATTTACTCATCTTCCGTGGTCGCCGTTGCTCATCGCAGACAAAATAGTGCAGGAGGCGTAATCCGCGCGCTGACTCGGTCTGGAGCGCGTCCATAGAACCAATCAGCTTTGACTTCTACTTTTCCTCACCGTGGCTTCACAGCGATTTAGCATTTGTAGAGGCAACGAAACTTCATGTGGCACGAAGCTACTAACCTCCGGTCGTTCATAGCGGACACGGTATGGGAAAATATTCGATTCCGCATAGTCATATTACAGAGATAGGGTGACGGAGGTTCTGTCAGATTATTTGTTCTTGCCATCACTTATTCACTCAAAGGCTTGGAGAGCCGGCAAGAATGCATTACTTCGTTGCTCCATTATTCTTGTTAGTTGCTGTTTAATATGGCCTAAGTTGGCCGTTTAATAGATTAAATAAATAAATAAATATTCTTTGTCGAATGACCTTTTTCTTTTTGGTTTATGGTACCTCTGTATGCCTGTACCTCTATGCTTGAAACATTTTCACACGCAATAGCGGGTTCTTTTAGAAATGGCCTTCCAGTCTGGAATTTAAAATTACCTTAGCTTCACTTCATTAGCCATTGAAATGCACGCTTTTGTTGGAATTATAATTCTCCTCGTCTGGATGAACTTTGCCTGGTCGGGCCAGCAGCAGTCATGGACACTAGCTCAATTTTGGGGTACTGATACCCCATATGAGGGGTACTACCAATTTGGGGAGTACTACCCAAATATGGGGGAGTACTCCCTACATGTGGGGGAGTACTCCCCACATGTGGGGTATCACTACCCCCTATATGGGGTACCAGCCTAACTTTCCACTATGTTTCTCACTTTTGGCAGTAGCGTATATTAGGGGGGGGGGGGGGCGAAAAAGGCATTTTTAGTGGGAAAAACGTGTGCGAAACACTGGCGACAGGGGCGATCATCACCCGAAATTCTCGGAAAAGGAGTTCTTTACGGTAAAAACGTACGCTAAAATACAAATTGAGAAGATCAATCGAAATTGCTTACAGCAAGGTTCAGTAATAAATCTCAGAAACAGTTTTTTAGTCGTAATGTGAATGATTACAAGATTAAAAGGTGTTGTTTGCACCTCGTTTTTAACAAAATCGTCATTTGGAGTCGAATTTTAGTCTGGCTAGAGGTGTTTTTAGTGTTAAAAACGGTCAAAAATGAAAAAAAACGCCGAAAATTTTTCGGCCTTCCGGCAGGAAAGGGGGTGGCATTCGGCCGTATATTTGCACTTAGCTGTCGCCCCTCCCGAAACAAATCGGTATATACGCTACTCACTTTTGGCACTTGCCTTGGCTAAACGACAAGCAGCCGTGGTTCCTCACTTTCACAGGGTATAGGTATGAATCTTACCTATCTTTTGGTATACTATTGTCCAGATTGTGACGTGGTTTTGGAAGCTTTTGCCAAAAAGGCAGACCCTGTCACGAAATGTCCAAAACAAAAATACCAAAAATACTTCAAATACTTCAAAATACAAAAATACTTCCAAAACAAAAATGTTTTGGAAGACCCTGTCTTCCAAAACCACGTCACAATCTGGACCATAGTATACCAAAAGATAGGTAAGATTCATACCTATACCCTGTGAAAGTGAGGAACCACGGCTGCTTGTCGCTTAAAGCAAGTGCCAAAAGTGAGAAACTTAGTGGAAAGTTAGGCTGGTACCCCATATAGGGGGTAGTGATACCCCACATGTGGGGAGTACTCCCCCCTATTTGGGTAGTACTCCCCAAATTGGTAGTACCCCTCATATGGGGTATCAGTACCCCAAAATTGAGCTAGTGTCCATGACTGGCCAGCAGTGTAGTTCTAAACGTCACATAGAGTCCAAGATGAAAAAAAAACCTTAGCAGAGTCAAAATAATCAAGTTTGCCACACAAATATTTTGTCAACTCTGCTGTTCAGGTAAGTAGGATACTTTAAAGTTTAACTGAAGAGCCAACTTATTTGTCAGTCATTTAATTGGATACACTGAATTATTCGGATTCTGCAAAGGGATTTTTTGATTTTCCACTATCTGCTCTGGTTATGAGGCTCAGAATATCTCCGGCCGTCCCCACAGCGTAAATTCTACTATGACGCGGGAAATTTTAATCTCAACACAAAATGCGGCTTTTCAGTGGGCAGTGGTGAGATTGGTGAAGATTGCTCAGTGCCTGAAAAAAAAAAATTGATAAATCTTTATCGTAAGGCATAGCCTACAGCAAAAATACAAGCGCATAGAAGCACCACAAATCACACGGAAGTTCCACTATTTGAAAATCGATTATTCGTGAATAGCGGAACAACGAAGTAACTCATTTTCAGCGGGTCTTCAAGCCAATTTAAGTGAACAAGTGATGGGTAACTAGATTGTCCTATCCTAGCCCTTTTCGGTTAATTTTTAAGGATTTCATTTTTAAGCAGAACCCTCGAGGCAAACATGATCAGGGGGCTTTGAGGATCATGAAAATTTATCGTTTGGTTAAAGTTTTTGTTTGCTCTTCGCGGTTATGATGCGCACTTTAAGGGCGCTAGAAATTAATTTGTAAGCAAAATTTTGAGGCAAAAATGATCATGGTCCTTTGGGGATCATGAAAGTGTATTTCTTTTATCTAAAGTGATCTAAGAAATTAAAATAAGGCGGCTTTTCAGTTGGTCTTTTCAAATGGTGAAGTGAGTATAAAAAAGTCAGTTCGCAAACAGTTACAAGACTGTAAGGCAACTTATCAAGCCTACAAACACATTAGCGAGCACATTAGCCTGCTTAAAGTAGTTGATTCATGTGGGCCGAGAAGGTAGGACACACTATCATTTTACGATGAGTCGAATATTTACGAACGCACTGTTACCTTTGGTTTCTCCGAAATCTCCATGCTATCCGAGGTAATCCACAAATTACTTTCACTCTTGAAAACAAGTTCGTCAACTCGCCATTACCCATTAAATATTCACTGATCTCCTGTTGTGGGTCAGAGCTATACTAGAGTCTCCGAGAAGATCAAGGGGCGTGTAAGAGGATTAAAACAACGATGTATATCACCCTGGGGACGTTTAGATATGTCAGAAGTAAAAACCCTCGGCTAGTTTGACAATTTTTGGTATCGGAAGCTGAATATTATTTTGCTTACTTAGAAAATCTCTAAGAAATCGTTATAAAGAATTTAGTATAATTTACGGCGTTTGTTCAATGTGATCTGGTTTACAATCTTAATTCTTTGGACTTCGGGAATTATCAAGAAAAAAACAGAAAACAAAATACTCAAAGAAATCGATAATGCAAATAGTTAGTTTGATTTTTCTACACATTTTCCATGTGCCTGATGCAATAAAAACAATTTGTTAGATACGAAGTCAAACTATGATCCCAGCCTCTCCATGTCGTGCACTTCCGACCCGCGCCACTAGATGACCCAGCGGTCGGATCGAGTCGTGTCTTCATCTTGGGTCTTGGGTGGGGAGGTTCTAGACGTTGCAAGTGCTAGAATGCTTATGATGTATCTCCTTTAATCTACAATAAAAAAACAAAGCCAGAAAACTGAAAAATTAAAGATATACTGGGGGGGAAGGTTTGTCATTACAAGAATATTTTCAGCCTATATGTGAGTTTTGTTTTATTTGCTCCATAATCATCGATACTCCATTCGATCTATCATACTGCTATTGATATTAATTGGCGACCAATACGCCATTTGATTGCCAGTAAGAAGTCCTTGCAGATGGGTGGAAATCATGCCATGGAGAGTATACAAATTGCTGACTGTCTGTGGTCGCTTTGGTGTGGACATTCTGCAGTTAAAAGGTTTCTTCGACAGTATGATTTTAATAATGGTAAGGCCGCGATATCCGCGTTGGGGCTTCAGTGGAAATCAGTGGTTGATATCTCCTTCGCGAAATGTCAGTAGGTTTTAAGCATCAGTGAATTTAAAGAGATCCCAGGAAATGTAAAATTTTATGAAAAAATCCGTCGTGAAGTTTATATTACGCAGTTTTTAATTTGTTTGCCTATCCAGAGGTCGCAGTAGTTCATTTAACCTCTAGATTGAAGTTTTTCCAAACTGCAACAGATCAGAAAAGTCCTGCTGCTTTTTTAAGTGGCGCGAAGTGGAGCTAATGCATTTATTCATATCATTCAGAACTGAGAATGAGATGGATTATCCTTTTTCAGTGTTTTCTAAAACTGTCCAGCAGACTGTTGTTGAGTGGTTATGGGGAGTGTCAACTTCTTTTCGGAAGTGTCTTGTTCCGAGTCAAGGAATACCCTATTGTTGAAAGTCTGACGCTGGCCATTTTGACATACCAAAAGTGGTCGTAACCTTTTTACTGATTGATTTGTATACCTGTAGAATAAACATATAGTCTTTTTTTTCCAGAATGTTAGAGGGTGTTAATGGATTGTTTGGTCCGGTTGGATCCGGGATCTAAAATCTGGTTTAAAAAAAAAAATCTTGACTGCATGAAAAATCTTCGTGGAATATTCTCAAGTGTTGCCTTGAAAGTTGCAACACAGGCGAGAACAGCCTCTTTAAAGTTTAAACGAAAAGGGCTGAGAAAGGACAATCTAGTTACCGACCACTTATTCACTTAGAGAGGCTTGAATTCGTTACTTCGTTGCTCCGCTGTTCACGAATAATCGATTCTCGAATAGTGGAGTTTCCCGGTCGGATTTGTGGTACCTTTATGCGCTTGTACCTGTGTTGTATGCTTGACAAAAAATATTTACGAAGAATTTGTGTTGAGGCACTAAGCAGCCCCAAGCTCATCACTGCCTACTGAAAAGCTGCGTTTATGTTGAGATTCAAACTTTCCCCGTCATAGTAGAATTTGCGCTGTGAGGACGGTCGTAGATATTCTGAAAGTCACTACTAGAGCAGATAGTGGAAAAAAAAAATCCCTTAAGAATCCAAATAAATCAGTATATTCATCTAAATGCTACAAAAATAAGTTGGCTTTTCAGTTAATTTTAAATGCAATGGTTGCCGTTTCCCCGTATTGAGCTCCAAGTCTGTGGCGTCTCCCTGGTCTCCGCTGTAGCGGCGAGACTAAACAAACGGCTCTCTTTACGTCCTTGTTTACTGCAGCTGAGTCAGCCATTTCTAATAGAAAACGTCGCGCCGAAACGGTGACATATAAAAGTAACGGGCGTGTGGGGAAGAGATTAATGAGCAGGGACTGACCATTGGTTTCAAGAAGCGGGAAGAAGGGAGATCATTCGAAACAGTTCTCGGGAGCTATTGCAAAAGCGCCATACAGAGGGAGAGGAGACTATGGACCCCTTAGATTTCGGAAGGTCACACAATGCAGGGCATGGTGACCCAATGTATGAGCACCACGCCCATACATAGTGGCATGCCCAGACGTTGGGGCACGATGCCCAAAAATTGAGGATTTGTGTATGACTGACCCGACCCTGGTCGTGTGTTCAAGGCATTAATTGGCCTTGTACGTTCACCTATTATCGGCCTTTGGCAAAATGCAAAACAGTGATGTTACCAAAGGTTAACTTTAGACATCGAGGTTGATATCGGAAAATAACTGACCGTGGGTCATAGGAGGATATGCATTAGACGCCTTTTCGAAAAAAGTTATTTTAAGGTATATTCTAAAATAACCCCAACAAGAGTAATCAAATGTTGAGTATGTGTAATAAACCTGGGACGGTGGCCCAAATTGCCCCCCCCCCACCCGCTAAGGTTTACTGAAATGGCGCCTCCTTAGCTTTTTCCTGATATTTTTTAAGAACCTTGTATTTTCGCTTTCGTCCAGTATTAAGAGGAAAAGGTAAAGGACCCATGCAAGCAATTATACCTATTCTTCCACCTTTTCTGGTCTCGTCGTGTGTGTTTTTTTTAATTTTGCCTTTTCTTTTCTTTCTCCCCTGTGTTGTTAGACAAGACTCCTATTTTGGGAATAATTCATTCCTAGCTAACAATGGCACTTTTCGCTGTATTTCTGAAGAAATCATTTCAAGAGCATTTATTCATACAATGGTAAAGAAAAAACAGATACGTCACCTACGATGTTTTGGCAGCGATATTTCGGCCCTTCTCGGCAAGGGTCCTCATCAGGCTGTTAAACATCACAGACAACGTCGGGAGAAAGAAAATGAACCTGTAATCGTTCCTCCCAACTCTGTCCCTTACGCGTTATGTGGAATAATGGAGCAGGAAAGGAGGAAGGAGTTACGAAGCTAGTGGAGGATATACTTAAGAGCCAGGAAATACAGGTTTGGCACGTTCAAAAGGATCAATCGGAATCTCTGAGGCTTTATGCTGCGGTAAGGGAGACATGGGGTGAGAGTTTGATGTTTAAAGCAGGTCTTAAAGCACAACTCTTACCAGAAATAATATTTTCCCTATGAAGTGGATCAGAAAAAACATTTTCGAAAATACCATTACTTTCCATCTGAAATTAGCGATTTTCTTGTTAGCGCCTGTCGACTATGTCCAGCCTTCCTGCTCTCCGACGCGGCGGCTGGGCGCAAAACATTTTAAAACTGATAGCGCCGTGGTTAAAAAGTGTGACAACTAAGCAAATAAAAGAAGTAATAAACAAAAGCTTCTCAGATCCTTATGTGTGAAAGAGTTGTCAGCAGACACTGACGATCCCGGCAAACGTTTCGTTGTGTGACGGGCAAAACTCGGCAAGGCCAAAAAAGCGCTAAAATTTCGTAGGCACAAAACGAAACAATGGAGAAAGGTGGGAATTTTAGAAGCTTATAATTCTGTATGGGAGCTAGATGTACTATAAAAAGCAGAATAAGCAAGAGGGGTCCTTTAAGCGGGAGAAATTAAAGTTAATTATTGAAATGTTGGCAGATACCCTGCCAATTGGGGCTAGAAGACGTTATATTGGTAATTTAAGGCAGAAATCCGGTCCTTACTTTTGTCCCATGTGCGGGTGTGAGAATGATAGTTTGGTTCACATGGTTTGCGACTGTATGGAGCTGAGTGATTGGAGGAAAGAGCAGTATGGTGTGGGTGAATGTGATGAAAAATGGTTAATAAGCGTTGTTAGGAATGAGTGTTTTGTTTCGATTAAGAGACTGGGGCGATTCGTGAAGATAGCGATGGAGCACAGGAACAGATTTTTGGAATAAGGAAATAATGTGTGTTATAAGATATGAGAAATGTTACGGTGGAGGTTTTTTCTGTTTGTTTCGTTCTTGATTGTTTTTTTGTTATGTGCATTTTCGGGTAATGTAGGTGAGGTATTTATTTTATTTTTTGTTGCCATGGCCCTCGGGCTGCTTAGCAATTAATAAATCTTATCTTATCTTATATGAATATCTGTTTCCCAGTCATCTTGGGTTCAAGGGGTAGGCTATGTATCGCTTCAAACGTGAACCTGACATCTAGCTCGTGACGCGCCAGGACTATTTGGAACAGAACTTACAATTTTTTTTATGGCAGTTGCAGCCTCTGGCTCAAGTGCCATATACCGATCGCAATTCCGTCTAACGGTCGGTCTGTATGTCTGTCGGTCGGTCGGTCTGTCCGAGTTTTGTGTCACACTTTTTCGAGTTAGGGTACTTCCAGATGTGCTAGGACGATGAAACTTGGCAGGCAGGGGCCCGACCAAACTAACCTGGAAATGATCAGTTTCCCGATCCGACCATCTGGGGGGGGAGTGGAGGGCGGAGGAATCCGGAAAATTGACCAGTGTGTAACTTTCGAACGGTGATCCGTTTGGAATTAAACTTAATAACTGAATAAATAACATACCAATGATGTCCCATTTGAAGTCCGGACCAGATTCGACTACTATTATTATTATTATTATTATTATTATTAATCTTTATTTCAGCCAACATAGCTATAACTAACTACAACAACAACAACAAAAACGAAAAAAAGAAATGGGGGAGTTGGGGGGGGGGAGACCGGAATTCTCGAGAAACGGTTAGAATGGAGGGGTCGGAGTAAAACTTGCAGGGAAGAACAAGCATCTGCTCCACATAAATCGGTTATAAAATTGAACTGGATCCGGACATTTGGGGGGAGGGGGGTCTGGAGGGGAGTTCCGCGGAATTCCGATGATCGCGGCTTTGGGGATTTTCACGACGAAACTTGAAAGGCGTATCAGGGACAGGATCAAACTGAATTGTCTGGAATATTGAGTCATGCGTAACTTTGGAACGGGTTATCGGATTTGAGCGAAATTTGATAATTGAACAGACGACATGTCTCTGATGATCTTTCTCGTGTCCAGACCGGATCCGATAACAATTGGAGGTGGGGGGAATACGTGACCGGCTTATACTGGAAAGATCGGGATGAAACTTTGTCGGAATAACAAACAGATGATCTGGATAAATCATCTACAGAACCGCATTGGCTCCGGCGACTGTGGGGGTAGTTTGAGGGGGGGGGGGGTCCGGAATTCCGGTGGTCGCGAGGTAAGGTACTTCCAGATGTGCTAGGACGATGAAACTTGGCTGGAATATTAAAGATTCGACAAGATTGGCTTAGAAATCGCCACATCCCAAATGCGACTATTCCTTAAAGTACCAATCTTGACCACAAATTAAGAAAAATACTTTTAAGCAAGATATACATTTTCATGATCCCCAGAGCCCACTGTCATTTTTGCCTCAAGGGTTTTGCTCAGAAATGAAGTTCTAGCTCCCTTAAAGTGCGCGTCGAAAAGTTATTTTATCGAATGATACATCAACCCATGATCATTTGTGCCAGAATGTTTTTCTGAAAAATTTATTTATAGCACCCTTAAAACGCGCATTTTAACCGAAAAGTAAAAAAAAACAATTTGACCAAACGGTATATATCAATGATCCCTAAGGGTCTGTTATCGTTTTTGCGTCGAGGGTTTTGCTTACAGATGAATTTCTATCACCTTTAAAGTGCGCATCATTACAGCCAAGTTCAAAAATAAAATACTTTTTCTCTAGCTCCCTTAAAGTGCGCACCTTAACCACAAAGTCGAAAAGTACTTTTGATCAAACAATACATCCCAACCCAGGCAAGTGCCATATGAGGTTACAGCTCTTGTTTTAAATTAATTACGGTTACTTGCTTTGCAGTTTCAAAATGTCTTGAGCATTCAAACAAAAAACTACGACCAAATGCGACATAATTCATAGTGTAGGCAGGAAGCAACTGTAGGACTAAATGTACAGAATGGCTTAGCCTGAAGAGGACCCTTGCCAGGAAGGGCCGAAATATCGCTGAACAGTATCCAAGCTAATCTATCTGTTTTGATCATTTTTATTATTTATGATTCCAGGTCAGCTTGGGTAGTTCTTAAATCTAGGACTTCCCTACCCGTGGCTGGTGAAAGCATACTAATTTCAGTTATGAAAAAAAATATGTTCACATTTCTCTTAGTTTTTCATTCGGAACAAAAAGTATTGACAACAGATTAGGATAGCAATGTAGCATTGACGACCTCTGAAATTGGGGCCATGGTGGCCTAAATACACAATAACGTGATTCACTGGTAAAAGAATTGCTCTTATTTCAGCATTTTTTTTTCTTTTTCTTTTTAGGAAAGGCCTTCTATTATTTCAGGGAAATTTGACGTTTATATGCCTCGTTGTTCCTTCAGCCAAAGCTGGCTGCGAATCATATCTGACGGCGCTAAAGGTATACGTCAGCTGAAATCTATTCCAGCAATATTTCGGCCATTTTTGGAAGGGTCCTCTTCAGGCTCAAGCTGGAAGAACGGGCTCGTGATAAAAACAAAAAATAGATTTTAAAAATGTGCCAACAGAAATCTCGTAGACCATCAATTGTTTGTAAAAACCTAAGACCTGCCCGTTACGTTCTTTCACACCCGTCATAGTCGTTAACTGTCAGCTGTGTTGCCTTTTTCATATATACGAAAACTGGCTTGATGATTCGTTCGACAAAATAAAATGAAGCTGACATGACTTTTATGAATCCATAGCTCTCCGCCCGCTCGGATAGAAAAAAAAGATGCATAATTGGTCTTGTCTTTCCATTCTTCTGACGGGCTAAGCACTTCAAGCTTGGGTGTAGGTTTTTGTAGTGCCGTAAGATAGAGGGGTTTTTCGAGTTATAGAAAGAACAAATAACGAGACAGAACTGCTGTCTCCCTATATCGGTCATACAAACATGCTGAGTCGAGTAAAATACGGCCGACTCCCGGCGCAAATGAGCGGAGTTGACTAGTTTCGCGCCACATCATGTTTCGTTACCTCTACAAATAGCCAAATCGCCGTGAAGCGCACGATGAGGAAAAGTAGCATTCAAACCTGATTGGCTCTAAGGACGTGCTCCGGAGAGGGTCAGCGCGAGGAGTACGCCTTTTGCAAGCAATCTTTCACTATTTTTTCTGCAAGATGCAACGGCGAAGACGAAGAGGAGTAAACGGGCACCAGCATCAGCTCACAGCTACAGTATATACCTCTATCTCCGCTCATTTTTGTCGGGGTATTCATAGTCGCTGCATGTGACTGGAACATAGTAGTTCTGTCCGATTATTTGTTCTTGGTTATAGGTTGTCTACAGAGGATGTCAGGTTTATTGCTGCGAAAAGCCAGTTAACCATGGCAGAAAACATAAACGAACGAAGAAAATAACATTCACCACATATACTTCACGGTATGGTACAATAGAGGTATGCTAATTTGAACGTCGTCTAACAGTGCACTATCGCCGAAGAAAACACTAAAACCCATACCAGGTTGCTTTTACTGCGAATTACTTGCCGAAACATTGGTTTCAAATCCAATCTACCATATCACCAGTTTTTCATATCTCTACATTTCCTAACAGATAAAGACTGATCTTAATTCGCTCCGAAGTGCGAATTAAGGTAATGAAGTTTCTTCTTTGAAATTTTACATCTTTTCCTAAGCGCCGCGCAAGCTCACCCAGTAGGTAGCGTTCAAACTAAACAGTATACCCTAATGGAAGAAGAAGCATATTTAAAACTCACCAAAACAGTGAATTTGCAACAATCTGTTTGTGCCCGAAGAAAGCTGAAACAGTTGATCGTTAGCTGCTACCAAGTTTTTTTGTTTTTTTTTAATTAGCTTTCCATTTGACTGTCTTGTAAGTATGAAGCAAAACAAAGGTATTGAAACATTTAAAAAAGTGTTCAAATAAGCATACATCTAATGCTCTTGCTGCCTGGAATAACAGGCAGAGGCATCACGTATGTGGGGGAGAGGGGACACCCCCCAATGTTGTCGGCCAGTCGGTAAAATATAACCGAATCGGCGCAAATCTCCGCGGTTTTTCGTAAAACCAGTTGATTTTTTCATTAAAATAGCCGGTTTTTCTGAAAATCAGTCGATTTTTCATCGAACGGAAGGTTTTTCTTTATAACAGTCGTTTTTTCTGAAAAACATTTTGGGTAGTAACGCCTCTGATAACGGGACCTAATAGACCAGGAGCTAACAATGCAGAAACCCTCGGGTTCATCTCAACCGAGCCTGGAGCCCCTGGAAATTTGAATGCCTCTTCATCGAGCTCTTAATCAGCTCAAGTACATTCTTTATGGGTTAGTAGTAGTCCATGCCTATTTAATTCGCAAGTCTACACTATCTAAGTCGTTTCAGTGTCAGGAAGTAGTAGATAAATCAGCCTTTGTATCTCCATGTTATGGTTGCAGATACAGATATCGTATGGAAATCTTCGTTCTGTACTGTTTAGCAAAGTAGGTTCAGTATTTGAGTAGGCGTCAAAACCCCATGCCGTCGCATAGTTTTAATCAGGTGAATTATACTCACAGATCAGCGCTGGAATTTTAGGGGAAAACGGAAATTATTTCTTCTCCAACTTGCTCCAAAGGCATTTTGAATACCAAAGTCGAAGCTACGGGATGTGAATTGTTTGATAGCACAGTGGATATATTTTTTTTCGTGGATTTTTTCTTACGTCTTTCTGCCGCTGTCGTTTCATTTATGGATAGATAGATTGAAAGTTTATTTTCCAAATCGATTTTCGTGGTTACACAACCAATTTTGCGATTATAGTCAACACAAATATTTAAAATATATGTCTCACTACCATTCAGTCAAGCTTCGTTAAAAAGTTTTGCGAATTCTGGAATAAAACTTGTTGTATTATCTGACGTGTTTTGTAGGTACTATACAGATTTGGGTACCCTAGAACAGTGGTTCCCAACCTTTTCCGTACCGCGTACCCCTTATCAAGGTTCGAAAATGTTGCGTACCCCTTTTCCAGAACGTTAAAAAGACGATATTTATTATCATAAATGATAAGGCATACATGAGTAGAAATTTATACAAAATCAATGAGACACTTAAGGCTGCTTTTTAGCGAAAATTTTATGAAATCTCGGCTCTACGTCATTTACGGCAATATTTGTTTCACAGTCAGCCTGTTTCTGTGTGGTTTTGATGTCCTCCGTGCTTTCATCAAACTGCATCGCAAACGTTTTCATTAGCTTAATTCGTAACCTGATGACAAAATTATCACTTGTTATGTCTTTGGTTCTTCTTGAACAATATTGTTAGACACAGGAACAGATTTTACGGCAGTAGGCTAGCTGTATTCAGGGGCGTCACGCACTTGGTGGCAACACCTCTTCCCCAAACAGAAACGAGTCGGCGCGAAGCGCCGCGATTTTTCGTAACAACAGTTATTTTTTATGGCACTTGCAGCTTCGCTCAAGTGCCATATACCGATCACTTTTCCGTCGGTCGGTCTGTCTGTCGGTCTGTCGGTCGGTCGGTCGGTCCGGTGATCGCGAGTTAGGGTACTTGCAGATGTGCTAGGACGATGAAACTTGGCAGGCATATCGGGGACCCGACCAAACTAACTTGCAAATAATCACTTCCCCGATCCGACCTCCGTGGAGGGAGTAGAGGGCGGGGGAATCCGGAAAATTTAGTAGTTTTTGTAAAACCCCTACCCCTTTCTTTACACTAGTAGGTCTGCGCGCGGCGTGACGTCACTCTTTGCATCGCATCACTCTGTTAACATTGGAAAGAACTAGTGCATTCGAGGGTCAAAGGGGTTTGTATCTGTGGTGCAGTGCGGGGGAATATGGAAAATTGAGTGTTGTGTAACTTTCGAACGGGTGATCGGATTGGGACGAAACTTAATATCTGAATGAATGACATATCTCTGATGCTCCATTTGAAGTCCGAACCGGATTCGACATCTATGGGGGAATTGGGGTGGGGGAAGACCGGAAACCTCGAGAAACGGTTATAATGGAGGGATCGGAGTAAAACTTGCTGGGTAGAACAAGAATCTACTCCAGATAATTTGTTTACACGTTTGGACTGGACCCGGACACTTGGGGGGGGGGGAGGTGGAGGGGAGTTTCACGGAATTCTGGTGATGACAGTTTTTGGGATTTTCACGACGAAACTTGGGAGGTGTATCAGGGACCCGATCAAACTGACTTGTCAATAAAAATTCACTCGATCCGATAGTCGTGGGGGGATCGGAGGGAGGGGGAATCCGGAATATTTAGCCATGCGTAACTTTGGAACGGGTGATCGGGTTCGAGTGAAATTTAATAACTGAACAGAGCCTGTGGTGATCTTTTTCATGCCCGGACCGGATCCGACAACAATTGGGGGGGGGGGGGGAATACGTGACCGGATTGGACTGGAGAGATCGGGATGGAACTTTGTGGGAATAACAAACAAGTCCAAACTGAACCGGATTGGCTCCGGCAACTGTGGGGGGAGTTTGAGGGGCGGGTCCGGAATTCCGGTGATCGCGAATTAAGGTACTTCCAGATGTGCTAGGACGATGAAATTTGGCTGGAATATTAGAAATTCGACAAGATTGGCTTAGAAATCGCCACTTTTCAAATCCGACCATTCCCTAAAGTACCAATCATGACCGCAAATTAAGAAAAATACTTTTAAGCAAAATATGCATTTCCATGATCCCCATGAGCTCATGATCATTTTTGCCTCAAGGGTTTTGCTTACAAATGAAGTTCTAGCTCCCTTAAAGTGTGCATCTTAACCGCAAGGTCGAAAAGTACTTTTTATCAAACGATACATCTGAACCCATGATCAGTTGTCCCACAAGGGTTTTGCAAAAAAAAATATTTCTTGCACCCTTAAAGTGCGCAAATTAGCGGGAAAAGAAAAATACTTCTGATCATACGTATATATCAATGATCCCTAAGAGCCTGCTATCGTTTTTGCCTCAAGGGTCTTCCTTACAGATGAATTTCTAGTGCCTTTAAAGTGCGCATCATTACAGCCAAGTTCAACGATAATATACTTTTTCTATAGCTCCCTTAAAGTGCGCATCTGAACCGCACAGTCGAAAGTTACTTTTGATCAAATAATACATCTCAACCCTTGCAAGTGCCATATGAGCTTACAGCTCTTGTTTTGAAAAAAAGTCGATAAAAATACGTTGACCTTCAAAATGTTTAGGCTAGTGATGCCTCTGCTGGTAATATTCGGCTTTCGGCAGTCAAAAGTGAGTTAGGCGAGATTTAGAAGTTACGAATTAAAACGATTTTGGTTCCTTCGCGTACCCCTTGCAAGGGTCTCGCGTACCCCTTGGGGTACGCGTACCCCCGGTTGGGAACCACTGCCCTAGAACTTGCCATTCGCTCTGGTCGATTTCTCACGTTTGTGGGAAGTGAATTGTACCCGGCGCTGTCTGTACGCGGATAACGCTTTCAGACCTTGTACGAAAGATCAGTGTGATCAAGAACAAATAATCAGATAGAACCACCGTCTTTGGTTCCATGCAGCGACTATTGGCCTACCAGTGCTACCACAAACATTACTGAATGCGAGCGAGATCTCGTGTCTCGTAGCAACAACATAGTTGTATTTCACTGCATGCATAGCGTCGTGTTCCCGTAGGCCGGATGTGCGGCAATGCTGAGGTCAGACCTGAAACTTCTATATCGAATTTTTTCTTGAATCTCCCGACCTTTAGAGTATGCGTGAACAGAACTGCATTGCAGAAACACGTATGGAAAACGTAACAGTATGTAAATATACAAAACAAATTCCATAAACTAGCACGGACCAAGCGACGGCGCTTCGCCCGTTTGCCGACGATTCGTGCAACATTGGGGGGGGGGGTGACACCCCCCTCGCTATGCCCCTGCCAGAAGGGAAACAATTTGCGATTGGCTGGGCCAATATCTCATTGCAGTAGCGTATCCTAGCTTGAGGATTGATAGTGATATAGTGACCGTCAAAAAATGACGGGACCTCATTTTGAATAATGCGAGCGTGAACTTTCCTAATTGTTCGACCTCTCCTGTTTTGACCATTTTCTTATCTGCAACTTTCTCGCAATAATAAAGTTGGCATTCTACCACTTCTGTGGGAACCACTCAGCAACTTCTCTGTTGGAGTCAAGTGTGTTTAGATTATACAAGGCCTGGATCTATCAAAACAGTTTCTCTTTTCCCCTCTTCTTCATGTTTTTGTTTGCTTTTTCTGTTTTATGGCCTCGTCTCTAGTGCCGAGCTGGAGAGAGCTGGTTCAGTTGAAGAATGGTATGGCAAAATTCTTGACAGTGTCAAAGAAGTTGAAACGGAAGCGTTGTAGCATTTGGCAGTGTTGCCACTTATACCGCGATTCTGAGGGAAATACCGCACCCGCGAAATGGCGAAAAGCGGTGGACTGGGGACAAGGAAGGGAGGGTGGACAAGGAAATTGTTGGTGAATTCGACTTCATAAAAACCCGTCCAGATCGGAGCCTGAGAGTCTCTCTCAGTGTTGCCAGTTATACCGCATTTCGTGTTATAACACCGCGATTCTGAAGGAAATACCACATAGTATTATGATCATACTGCGTACCAGCGAAATGGCGATAAGGGGTTCCACTGTTGGTGAATTCGACTTTCTAGACCAGCTATAACACATCCGTTTTCACTAGGATATAGCTGTTCTAAACTTTGTTTGCGATGAATACCGAAGTTGAAAGCTTAGACTAAAAGTATTTTTGACACCTGCTTTCCCCAGGCCCGTAAATTGGGGGGGGGGGGGTGCCCCCCCCTGATTTTCGAAAAATTTCACTTTTTAAACCTTTATTTTTCTGCATAGACCCAAACGTACTGCCTTTCCCACTTTGCTTACAAAAATTCCCTGGCTTTTAAGTGTTTTCTCTTACTATTCAGTCAGTGACTCACTCACTACCCGAGAGTTCAGAACCCCTCCTATCAGTTTTATTTCGTTGATTCGTTCCTTGGCTTTCAAGCCCATTTCGAGTCAAAACAACGTGTCTCATTTCGACGTTTGGACTGGGAAAATATATCGTTGCTAAGGTTAGTTGCAGACTGGGACAGAGTTGGTTGAGTTTAGTGCAGTGAATGGAGGATTGATTGCGAAGAAATTATTGTGGATTATTACGAGCAGACATCAGCCAACTTTTTTAAGCTTTTTTAAGCGCAAAAACACAGAAAGTGAAGAAGAACGAAGACAGAAAAGGTTCATTTAACAATATTATGTGTTCATTTTGGTTTGACCAAGCCGTCAAAAAACACAAAATGTTGATTTTTTTTTAACTCGGGGTGGTCCGATTACAGGCTTGAGGCTACTTTTGGGGGTGGGGGTGGGATACGAAATTTTACCGAATGGCCAAAAGCTTCAGGACGGGTGCTGCCGGGGGGGGGGGGGGGTGCACCGTCGGAACGCACCTGTTTAAACTTTCTAAATAGGTATCCGGATAGAAATAGAGATTGTTCAGCACCATGAAGCACGTAAAGACATATTTACGTACAACCTGTGGAGATGAAAGACTGAACAGTTTACTTGTTATCGCATGTAATAAAGAGGAGGCGAACTGCCTCAATGTGGAAGAGGTTGTAGACAGATTTGCTGCATTAGGGAACAGGCGCTATCCCCTGGTTTAGTTCTTTTTATATGGAAATTCGTGTTAGCAATTCCTTTTTCTTACCCTTTTTGTACTAGTTTATAGAAATCTAGACTTGCAATAAAAGTGCCGAATTCTACCTTTGGGCAAAGGATAGGCTACAAGGCTATCAGTAAACAAAAACGTGGCTGGAAATACCCCCCCCCCCGGATTTTTCAGTGAAATGATGGTCCTAGGGGTTGAAAATTCTTTGCCCCCCCCCCCCCTAGGTTTTGCTGAAATGACGGGCCTGGCTTTCCCAGATATGCAAAATATCGCGTTTTTCGGGCATACCGCAAATTTTCCTGCCTTTTGGTTGGAGGATACTGCAGAAATATTGCGTTTTCAAGAGGCCGGCACCGCGAAGTGGTGACGGTCGGATGGCAGCACTGATTTACAGTCTCGTTCTTCTTTGAATTCGTCAGCACCTGGGTTCCAGGATGGGACCCATTTTGGCTTCCTTGTCGGTCATCGTTTGTCAAGTTGGATCGCTGGTGGTTAGGTTAGGTTGGGGCAACCTTGGGCCGGGATGGACGGTGCTTTTAAGAAATGGACAGGAATTCGAGGGCGGTGATGATCGGCAGGAACACTACTCGTTCACATCTACGGGGCAGTGGTATGGAGGAGATTTCTTCGATGTCATAAGGGATGTTTTGCTTCGGGACTTCTTGGTGTCGCTAGCGGAAATATTCGCGCCGCACCATTTTAGCGGCAACTCGAAGTTCGTTCGCGTCGTGCCGCTGAAAAGATTCGCGTTCTGTGGGCACCTAGTTTCATGCGAACATTGGCAGGCGACGTCGCGCGATGATTTGATGTAAATGGGAACCAAGAAAAAGCCTAGATTGACTCAGGGGCAAAAACATGCTCGTTAATTATTCATTTTGCCTGGAACTTATTAAGAAATTAAAAAAAAATCGTTTCGCCCTTCAAGTATACTTTAAGGATATGTGGTTCTTCTGCACTACCGCAGCAAGTCCATGAGAACGGTTCGGGTGAACACTAGATGGACTAGGGATGAAGTAAGGTGTTCAAAACTAAGAAAGCGTTCGTTTCAGCCTTCAGGTGTACTTTATGAATAGATGGTATTTTTGTACTATCGCAGCTAATACATGGGAACACTTGTCCAAGGAAAATACTAGGCAGACTAGGGATAAAGCAAGGTATTGAAAAATAATGATGGTTTATGGCCTTCCGGTCTACTTTAAGATCGGGGTAATTCTGTACTAACTCAGTTGGCCCACGTGACTGATGTTGGGGAGGATGCAGTTTGCTGAGGTGGAGGGAGTTTCATCTGGGTTTCTCGATATTCTGCAGGCGACATTTGTCTTTTGTAGAAATAGGAGTGTTACTCTGAGGCGGAGAACAGATCTGACTGATCCATGTTCCCGTGAGCGCGTCTGCCTCTTTGACAATCATCCTATTTGACGTCCAGCCTCCTTGTTGATTTTGGAGAGGGCGTGTTTGTAATTTATCGTTTTTTGTCATTTTTCTGAGGCATTTCTTGAAAAGAAGTGACACTTCTCTCTTTTTCTTTAGCCATATGAGCGCATCAGTCTGTTCCTTGTCTCGACGGATGAAGAGTTGAGGCAAAGCCGGTGGAGGCCAACTGTTGTCTGACGGTGTACTGCAAACATACACTAATCCTGAAATTTTGGGCATGGCCCCCCAACGTCTGGGCATGCCCCAACGTACGGACATGGTGGTAAAATCTTGGGGCACCATGCTCTGGAGCAAGCGCAATGTACCCCCATAAAAATCTGTTGTCAATTGCTGAATGGAGAATCTGAATTGGAAATTTGCTTTTCGAACAGATTTTTAAGAGGGTACCATGCCCTGCTACAGGGTATGGTGCTCCGGCGTAAGAGCACCATGCCCATGCGTTTGGGCATGCCCTGACGTTGGGGCACCATGCCCTGACGTTGGGCACCATGCCCAAAAATTGAGGATTTGTGTACGTCTGATGTACTGATCTTTGCTTCGTATCTTTGTTACAAATCGCTTCGTCCGTCCCAAACGGCAAAGGACATCAGTGTTATTTCAGTGTTTTATGTCCTTATGTTAATTCTCAGATGACATTCTGCAATGCAGTCAACTGTTTTACCTCGTGTCTTGGTTTTACTTTCTACCTTTTATACAGTAAATGGAACTTTTGTCTGCGGAAAGTTTTCGATCCAATTTTCCCTTCGCCCTTTGAATTTGGCAACGCATATCCTACACTGGAATAAAATGTCCTACTTTTCTCATTCGAAGCGAAATTCGCCGAATGAAATTCTTTTTCGATGAAAACGAAGCGGGCCCAGAGGCGTTACTAGCCAAAATGTTTGGGGGGGGGGACGAGGTATTTACCGACTGGCTGGTCATTTCTACCGACTGTTTTTGCGGATAAAAACGGCTATTATTGAGAAAAAAACGACTGTATTGACGAAAAATTGACTATTTTTACGAAAAACCGACTGTTTTTAAGAAAAATCGATCGTTTTTAAGAAAAAACGATATTTCTGAGTAAAAAATCGACCGTTTTTACTAAAAATCACGGCGCTTCGCGCCGACTCGGCTATTTTTTACCGACTGGCCGACCACATTGGGGGGGGGGGCGGCCCCCCCCCTCCCCCCCCAGTATTGACGCCTCTGAGCGGGCCCATATATGAATTCCATTCTTACGCCAAAATGTGTTGAATCCTGGGGTACTTTGAATGTGGAAATGTGAGGGTTAAAGTTAACTTGCCTCTGGCTAGATTGTTGACCGTTTGCAAACTCCTAGACCTTCTTAATTAAAGTATTTGACTCATGTGGGCCGAGGAAGTGGGAAGCACCATCAGTTTTCGATGGGTCGAGTTTTTACGAACACACTGTTACCTTTGTTTTCTTTAAAATCCCCACGGTAGCCAACGTTAGCCACAAATTACTTGAACACAATTCACTCTTGAAATCAAGGTCGCCATTGCTTATTCATTGATCTCCCGGCGGAGGTCAACAGAGCTACTAAAATTTTGGAGAAGACCGAGTGGCGTGTAAGAGGATTAAAACAACCAAGTATTATCACCATGTGGACGTTTAGAAATGTCGGAAGAAAAAATCATCGGCAAGTTTGACGTTTTTGGTCTCGGAAGCTGAATATTATTTAGCTCAATTTCAGATTTTTTAAGAAACCACTATAATCAGTTTATTATAGTTTACGGCGTTAGTTTATTGTGATCTAGTTTACATCCTTCCTTCTTTGGACTTACAGGAATTAACAAGAACAAAGATACTTAAAAAATCTGTAATGAAAAAATTAGTTTGATTTTCTACACATTTTCCGTATGCCTGCTAAAATAAAAACATTTTGTTAGATCCATTGTCAAACTATGATTCCAGCCTCTCCATGTCGGGCGCTTCCGACCCTCGCCACTAGATGACCCAGCGGTAGGATCGAGTCGTCGCTTCATCTTGGGTCTTGGGTGGGGGGATTCTAGACGTTGTAAGCGCTAGAATGCTGATTATGCAACACCTTAAAAAAAAATTCAGTTTTTTGTCACGCTTAAAGCCCCTTGTGTCAGGGACTTTAACCGTGTATCTGCGCATATAGGCTCTATATTTGTTTATATAATTATATAAAAATTGTTACGTTACGATGGAATATGTATCCAATGTGGTGACATGGGGACGTTAACTTTCAAGATAAACTAGCCTCGAGCGACGTCACCGACCCGGTAGTTCGTTTCTGTCTAGTAGTTGTGAACTGGATGGAATCTACAAGCCGAGGGGTTGCTCACTTCATGAGCACCACTGCACACTGTACATCTCTCGTAACTGGGCACTTTCTGTAGGCTATACCGACTTGGGAGCGACCTAATCCTTGCTACAAGTCCGCAGTGGCTTAGTTGACAGCGTTTCTGTATAGCACTGTTCGAGTCGGTGTAATAAGCTGCATGAAAGAGAACATAGGATCGATATATGTATACATATATATATTGTTTTAATCACGCCCATCACTTCTTGCTCGCAGTATATGGTAACGTGTATAACTCTGATGCAGCTTATTACATCAATTTGAACAATGCTTATGGGATGCGCGAGGTCTGTGTTTCACCCCGCCCTAGGCTAGAAGCCTTTTTTATCTTAGTTCACTGCATACAATGTTCCCTGCAAACTAAACTTGTAACATAGTAAACGTGTCACTAAATCATGCCTATTGAATCGTGCTGTCGGTTAGTTACACGACATACATTATCATTAACCATAGTGACTACGAAACTTATCACGTCCAGACGGGTTGTAATTCCATACAACACTTGTTCTTTGGTGCATGTTCCACACAAAAATTTCTTGTTGCCGCGGCCTAATCTCATCAGTCGGCTAACCAAGGAATGGAAATAGTATCATATGTCAATTTAACAAGCAACTGTATGGATTTGATTACCTTCGAGAGAATAACTGAACGAGATCAATTATTAGTGTCGTCGTAAAGTGAATTGAGTTCTTTGTGGGGACCGACGGGCCGTCTGTTCCTTGGTTTATGAGCTTCCGGTGGTTCTTGTGATACACCTGACGTTAGTCTTGAACCCCCTCCCATATAGCATAAAGTCCGGGGGTGGAGGTGATAAGATAAATAACTTCCGATCAAGCTGACCAGGAATAAATACTCTGTGAGGCCAAGTTGAGCAATAGCATTGGATAAAACGGATACGTCAGCTATGATGCTTTGGCAGCGATATTTCGGCCCTTCTTGGCAAGGGTCCTCGTCAGGCTGTCGAACGTTAGTGACAACGTTGGGGAAGGAACGAACCTGCAATATAGGTGATTAGCTTATATAAAGATACCAATTTTGATGTTGAGAGGAAAATACACCAAGTCTGTTGCAAAAATGCAAAACTTGGGTATTCTCCAAGTGTAGACCGAGGTGTAGACTTTTAGTCACGAAGAATTTTATTGTTGTTGGACGATAATCAAATTGATTATTTTGTTGATACGATTATTTTAATGCTGATCCTCTTACATCAGTTTGTCAATGAATCGCGGCCCTGTCTTGCGACTTAAATTATTGTCGTTGCTACGAGCCTTACATTTTAAGTAGTGAATTTAAGTAGTGAAAATCCGGCCCTGGTTCCGCGACAGTGGATTCGCCTTTTCCCCGAGTCGTCCCACTACCCATACCTTTCTTATATTCTTCGTTGAGTGACTTTTGTTTGTACCGGATTGTTACAGTCCACTTGCTGCCTCATAGTTTTTGGTCCTTAAACTCCTTGCAGGGCAAGGGGAAAGTAAACGAGCTCCTTCTTTGACAGCTTTTGTCATCAATGTCGTCCGTAGGCGATCTCCGTCGCTTAGTGGGAGAGGAAATGTGGTTCCGTTATTTCCAGCTCTATTAGCAACGGCCCCAGCTCTAGTAGAAACGAGAAGCTCGTCTTCGAGATTTCATATCCCGAGTCCTGCGGGGGAGGAAAAGAGGTCAAGAACTAGCACGTGGTGTCGTGAGTAATGCTCGTAGTCTGAGAGGAATATGCGGTGGTGTGACGTCATCGCCAGCTGTCAAGACTCCAGTAGGAACGAATAGCTAATGCCTGATGTGCCCTGATGGTCCTTTGATATTCAGATCCCGAGTTATGCGGGGTAGGAAAATTAAGACACGAATTAGCACTTGCCGTCATTAGCAGTGTCCTGCACCTGATGCTCTCAGAACTTAAGGAGTTTTTCCGCTGAAAATAAGTGTGCTACACATTTCCGAGTGTTTTCGCGGAAACAGAATTGTGTGCCTCACACTCGACCCACAAAGTTGAACCGCGCTGAAACGCCGTTCTGTCTTTTTTTTGCGGTGATGTCAAATATCTGAAAACAAAAATAAAATCTCTGTAGACATAAATTCAGGCGGACGTCCTTGCCATTCTGTACGAAACTGATTCCGAGTTTCGTGTCTGACTACTTGATAAGTAGCTAATTTTACTGTTTGGACATGAATTTGCCGTCAAATTTGAATTTCCCGCCAAAATCGAGCAACAAATTCGGAAACCACCTCCGCGGTTGTGTTTGTCAAATTCGAGCCACCAAGCGAGCCACAAAAACCTTTTCGGTCGCAGAAATGCTCTTTTCGAGCCACATATACTTTGTAGGAGGGGAGAACGCCTTTAGTCAGAGAGGAATTATGGTGCCGTGACGTCACCGCAAGTTCGAGTAGCAAATAGTTCAGTAGAAACGAAAAGTGCACGGCCTTTGGGATTTCAAATCCTGAGTCATTAGCTTTACCAAATTCGTCATCAATATAAGCTTGTCTCTGTCTTGGTTCGCTGTCTAGCGAGAGCCCTACGGAGGGCGGCATCCTTAGGTTTATCTTATTTTGTGTGAACGTCGGGGCTAGCATTTCTGGTCTTGACCCCTCCCCCCCCCTCTCCCAGAGAGAAGAAAATAATCAACTTATATTTTAATAAATTCTGCCTTACTTTGCCTCACCAGCATCCTACTGGCGTCTCAAAAATTAGTTTGAAGAAAGTCATTGTTATGTCCCTTGTCTTTCCTAGATGGTGCACTTCTAACCAGAGTAATCCATAACTTGACCTGGACTCTCCTGCCGAGAGAAACTTCCAGCGTAGATAGATCTAGAAAGAATCGCTTCACTTATAGATATTTCGTAGCCATATGATTTTGAAAAGAGGATTGCTAGCCCAACTGTCCCTAGGTGCATTTAGTTATCCGTACAAAATGCCCGCAGGTCTACCCCGGACGAGCACAACTACCACGTAAATTCATGTCAGAAGCAAAAAAATTGACAGCCAAAATCGACTCTCCTGGCGGTGCTTGTAGTTTTACTTTTGGTTTCCTGAAAAGTTTTACCTTCTGGATCCATGTCAGCCACTTCTGTTGTCTTTTTTGGACCTCGATCCCTTTTGTCTGTCACCGTCTTTCGCGTATGTCATTTTCTGATTCAGCTTTCTTGGGCAACTCCTGGGAAAACCAAGTCCAGATTCTGACTTGTGTTACGTCTGGGATCCTATTTCTTTCCTTCGTCTTCTCGAGAGAGATTTCTTCCCCTCACTTGCATTGTTTCTAAATCGGAAACGCTCCGACCCTCTATCATAACGTGAACGGTTATTGCCGAGGGGTGGCCAACTCATAGAATTCATTCCACTTATGTGAACTAGGTCCAGGCTAGACCAGGGCTAGACACGAACCGACCATTGCATTCTGGTATTCGATTCGAATTCAACCTTAAACGAATAAAATCATATTCACTGGCAGGTCCGGACCCAGGAATTTATTTCGAGGGGGGAGGGTAAACCCCCTACCCCACCCCCTGGATACGGCCCTGTTTACAGGTTACCGTTCCATAATCGAAGGTGACCAAAAAGCACTGACGCTTAAAGGACACCTCGCACCACATTGCGTTCCTGCTCAGATGTTCTGGAATATTTGACTACTTTGCAACTAAACTATCCGTACAGACAATTACATACGGCTTCTGTTGTTTTTAGCCTCTTTCCCTGTACCTTGCCTTGGATGACTGTCTTTGCAAAATTTACATAGCCGGTCTCTGGACGAATAAGCTCCTCGGAAACGACGATCGGGCGCATAACAAGTCACAAGAGAACAAACGTGGCAAGCGTGACGGTCAGTGTATTGCTAACAGAAGAGTTATGGAGTGAAGAATTTCGGGAACGAGAACTGGCGTAAATACTGCTGAAGTAGAATGAATTACTATTAGTAAGTCCTTTGAGTCAAAGGAGACGGTTAGGTATTAATGGTCTTGCCACTGAATCATCTATTCCCTACTTTGAATAGAAAAGTTTCCACTGTACAGTTGACATATGCTTCTTTTAACACTTCTCTACACTTTTGGCCACCTTTGTTTTGTTTTCGCCCCTAAATCCCGTCAGACGATGATGATAAATTAAGAACTTAATGTCAGATAAGAGCCACGTGTGTCAGCTTCATTTTGATACAAAGAATGAAATCAAAGTTCTTTTCTTCTCTTGGGATATTCGGACGGTCATGGAAGTAATGCAAAACGTCGGACGCCGTAGAAAGGGTGCATGACTGAATAAAAGATTCAAAAGAGTAACAGTTTTTTATTTTTTTTCTTTATTTTACTTGAACTGCTTTTTGCGCTCGGTATACTGCTGCATGGATATTTAGTAGGTTTGATTTTTGTCATATATTTCGGCAACCCTTCAGAGATAGAAGACGTTAAAAGTAACATACCTCTACTGCAGTCGCATCAATTTTGTTGCAAATTTGAGCGCATTCGTGATGAGAGTCTGGAGACCGAAACCGGCCTGACAGTTTGAATCAGGTATAAAGGACGGCACTTTATACAAGGGACTTTTACCGTGACTAATAAACCAATATCAACTTTTTTAAATTTAGTGTAGAAGTCTAGGACTCGAATGTCGGAGCCACGTAGACAAACCAGGACCCACATGGGAACTGATTAATTCTGTGAACTGATTAGGGATGTGAACTGATTAGATGAATTTGCCTTCGACCGAGATCACTGTTCCTGTTTCCGGCTTCTACCGGACTATTGTAGTGGTTTGCGAACTCTGTTCACAAGCCCCTCGGTAGCTCAAACGGTTAGAGCGCCTGCCTTGTAAGCAGATGGTCCTGGGTTCAAATCCCGGCTGAGGAGCATTTTTGTCTTTCGGTTCACTACTTCTAAAAATATAAAGGACGAGTTCTGGATTCGAATCTGAGTTCGGATTTGCCTATCTCTGCGCTAGACGGAATGTAGCCTGTGGTAATTTTGCTTTGTCCCATTTGTTGGTTTGGAGTTGGACTAGTAAATGGTTGTGTTTTCCGTTTTTCTGCAATTGCTTATGAGCAGTAAAGAAATTCGTAAAATTTCTGTTTGGTTTCTTTCTGAAAAAAAGCAAGACTTTCGATGAAAGAGGACTCAAACTACAAACAAGAGTGGAACCAGACCGGCTCAAGTAAAACGCAGTTGTATCATCATTCATTTTTTTTCTTTTTTAAGAAATACGGTGTTCTGTAGAAGGGATTCTAACCGCGACTTTTACCCGAGGTTTTACCACTCGTTAGCGCAGTAGATTATCTTGTCGGGCCATGTTAGTCCAACGGTCGCAGGTCCATGCCCGGCCCGAGGAACACTTCAGTCTTTCAGTTCACTTTTTTTTCTTTTTTTTTGGGGGGGGGGGGGTAAACCGGTTTAAGCAAGTAACTCTGTAAACACATCCGATAAAACGTCACTTCCCGCTTATCGTATTCCACCGTTATCACTTCAACGAAATAGCAGAACCCATTCATTATTTATATCATTCAATCAACTTGGAAAGCATCTCCCTGGAGATGGCTCTGACCTCTGGTTTCCGTGGTTAGAAAAACCGTACCAGGTCTTGTGTGCGGCATTTTTTCTGTACAGTATGGATAATGAACTACTTTGTTTGTGATTCAATTAGAGTCCAAAACCCCGGCTAAACTCGAGGAATTGTAGTAGCGCGTTTTATTTCTAATTTTTATGAATACACACTGTTCGGCCTCATGGAAAGTTGCAGTAAATAAGGTCGAGGCTTTTGTTATCTTAGTCCGTCAAAATCGACGAGTTAATTTATTGAATTTCTACCTTACTTTGCCTTACCTTTTGTGTGAATAAACACTCGTTCTACAACGGTAGGCCTAAGTGGTTGTGTCTTTTTCTTTCTTTTCGTCGACAAAAACCTATGCAAAACTCCCGCCATGGACCTAGGACTTTTTTGGGGAACACATTCGTTCAAACAAATAGGAATGAAGATCGTCTTCAAAACAACCCACCTTAAAATATTTTAAGCACATATGATGACCATCTAGGGCCACCAACGACGTATGTCCGGTGTTTTTTTACCCTTTATTAGTCGTGTTTATCTTGTCATAACCTATGATTAGCTATTTATTACACGCATGCAAATGTTGACTGGGTAACACCCTCTAACCCTGGTCCTCTTAAGGTTTCAGCCACGACATCCAACCCAAGAAAAACCATTTTAACAATTATTTATTGTTTTGAGATTATTGGGCTTTCGCAAGAAATACCATTTCTCTGCTTTAACCGAAGCCAAAATTCATTCCTGGTAACTGGTAATTTTAAAACCGCCTTTTAAGATCATTTTCTGTCTCATTGGTTACTTTTATTGAATATACTGTTATTAAATATATCACATTATTGCGTACTTATTTATCGTTATTATAATATATTCGTTACAGTTAAAACGGGAAAAAAGTTTTCCAAAAATAAAATCGAATATCCAGTCGTAGTCACTTCTTAATCAGTAAATTTTGTTAATACCTATATAAAAAAAATGCACAAAACATACCCATATAGAACTTTCAGAAAAACGGCAAAACACAAGGGAATAAATTAAGAAACCAGTTGTCGGAACCAAACATGCCTTATATTATTATAACAGGTATGGGTCCGGTCTAGAGAATTCGATCGGAAATGAACTAGGCTCTCATGGTATCGTAGGTACACCTTTCTCTGGAAGAGAGCAATCCCTTAATAGTCGCTTAGAATATCCCTCAAGGCAGATCGTTTTGCAAAATCTGCGATCGATTTACCTCCTAACCCGGCATCCAGAGAGTCATTTCCAAACTGAGGGGAATGGGAAAAAAATGGTTCTAGTTTCCAAAAGTGACAAGGGAAATGACGGATCTTTATTAATTTGGCTGCCTGGGGAGGGGTTACAGAGATGAAAGTTCATGTCAGGGGGCTGGGGTCCCTTAGACTGTGGATAAATGATAGCTTCCCCTTTATCGACGTTTACGGAAGTTTACAAGCTATTGTCTTTCCACAAGGACGCTTTCTGCCAGTGAGAGAGGACAGCATTTCCGACATACTAAAAGCTTCAGAAATTTTTGCGCAGAGAGGCCCGGATAGTTTCGGCTGAAAATCCAGTATTAGCGACCGAATCTGTTCATATCTCCAGTATGCTCTTAGCATGACATGCACATTGTGCTCTTTTCAATACAGACAATGGGTTCTTGCAGATGTCCGGTCTTAGCCGAACCCCATATATCAGTGACACACTATATACAACCCTAGATCACATACACTATATACAGCCCAATGAGCCCATCTTCGAACTTGACCTGTACTTTGAGCCAAAGAGTCCCCGTGCCAAGTTTGAACAAAATATCTCAACCTCTTCGAGAGTTATCGTTCTAAAAGAGGGACGGACGGACAGACGGATAACTTTTGCGATGTCATAGGTATCCCTCCACTTACGTGTTGGGATAAAAAAAAAACAAGACGAGTTTAGGGGACTTTCGGTAGTTCGGTTGGTATTGACCGACAAAAATTCCGTTGCCTAGCTCAAGTTTCCTCCCTTAGCCTATGCCTCTGCAGATACATATGATCGGTGTCGCTCAAGGCCGTATCCAGGGGGGGTTAGGGGGTTAGAACCCACCCCGAAACCCACAAAAGTAATAGTTTTTTGTAGGCTTTAACCTCTTTTTTGGTCCGAACCGTAGACAACCCCCCCCCCCCCCCCCGAAATAAATTCCGTGGGCAAACCCCCCCAGCGAAATAAATTCCTGGATACGGCCCTGGTGTCGCTTATAGTCCGGATCAGAACTTGGACTTACTAGTCGTACTGTAATCCAGTTCTTCAGCGTTTACTTACCTTCTCTTACATTCTCTCTTGGGAGATTTCTTGCAAGATGTAAGGCATGACACATTCTTGTCCTATAAAGCTACCAGTTTCGAGCAAGAACGGAAATAAAAACGAAAGGAGGCCTCACCTTAGATCTTAGTTCCTTCTGCACCTCCTGTGGCGCTCGGGTGATCCAAGATCGCATCTAATATAAGTCGCTGTCGAGACATCTTCTCATTCGGGCTGGATTGATGCAAAAAGGAGGCTTTGAAAATATTTGCAAGACTGAATTAATACATGCCGATAATGGAAATCACAGATATTGCATTGCTAATTAATTCGTGATGACTCATTACGCTATTGGTAGGGAATTAAGAATACTGGCGTCGCCACGATGCTACAGGGATAGTCACTTGTAAGGATCAACCTTAAAGACCCTTCGTACCGATTATGTCAATGATACCTACTTCCAAATTGCGTTCATTAATCCTTAAACCTGGGGACCCAAATTTCATGTCTTAGCCTACGTTCTCATATCATGCTACTGATGCGTGAAACCGGTTATCTGAATTTATCCAGTTTTTCCTGGAAGTCAATGGGCCTTGGAAAAGGCTTAAAACAGCAGAAGCCGTGGGTAGGTTGTTATAAGCAGAGCCTAGGCTTACAGTATTCAAATAGTTTGACTATAGGATCATAAACAGTAAGTTGTGCGAAGTGTGCTTAAGGGTTAATGTATGTGTCATTTATGCCTTTATGGAACTGGAAGAAAAGGGTTGCAGTATTGCGATAAACAGCTGAGTTGGCTTTAAGCAGAAAAGGCGTATTTTGAGTCTTTCTTAAAACCTTAATGGAAACTGGAGCAGCAGGAGCATGGGTGATGTCAGGTCAGACTAGTCTCTGTGCCTTTTAGATTCTTCCCGTTGCCTTGAACTTTGTTTGCTATCAGAGGAGTGATCTCTGTGAACATGGTTTATGACGGCCGTCTGACAGCATCATCATCGCTATTTCTATCTCTCAGCTTTCCGGAACCGCCAACGTCAGATTATAGAGCTGTTGTGTTTTTCGCCGGAAAGGGAAAAATAACTTTTTTTTTTCAATCATCCTGGATGTTGTTGGCAGTAAATTGTGAACTGACTGCTGTGGTTTTGGATAACTTGTTGGAGTTTATCACCCGTTTGTTTCCAAACAAAAAATATGCGGCATCGTCTGCAAGGAACGCCGATCAAAGTTTGAAAAGACACTTATTGGATAAAGTTGATTGGAGTATAAGAATATGTGCTGATTTTTTTTTTTTTTTTTTTGCGTCGTTTTCTTGCCATGCCGACCCTTTCAGCCGGAATCCGGTGAAAACATTTTCGTACAGCTTAAAATTGTACAGAGAGAGAAGATCTATGACAATTCTTTTCTTCCGTTCGTTTCTTTCGGGATCGGCGTCTTAACTAGAATCGGTCAAAACTGCCGCGGGCTATAGCATCCAGAGGTCCGCACCCATATTGCGGACGAAGAAAAGCGGAACAAAAATCCAGATTGGGATCCCATCGAAACGTTGATCTTGTTTGAACTGATGACCCACCAAACTAGGCTCGATTCAGTGGCCTCCTGGGAGACCTGGGTTCCATGCTCCGTCTGTTGTTCCAGTCGGTCTGCGGAACTGGTCTACCCCGTGTCCAAGAACATCTGGACAGTTTTCCGGATAACTCTCTTCTTATCGGAAGCTCTCAATCTCTTGACTGGAACGATTCTGTTTGTGCAAAAAAAAAATAGTTCTATGCTTCAGACAGCTGCTGTGTTTCATCGAGAACGTAAAAACTTGATTGATTGGTACCATCCTGAAGAACAGAAAGAAATTGTCCTGAAAAAAAAACATTGTAGTCATAGACAAATCGTTGTTCCACGTCTAGGGTTTATTGAATCTGGGATTACGAAGGCCGAAATTTGTACTGGATCGGCCTGTGAAGTGATGACGATCACCCGAGTTGGAACCTGAGGCAAACGACTGCTAAATACCTAAGGCGAAATGGAGTTGTTTTATGCAGGGTTTCAGACGTTACTTTATATTGTACTTGCAAGAAATAAGGATGTGGCAACCCGGTGAGGAGCTTGCAGTTGATGATGGTGACTATTTCCGGGTTACAGCTTCAGGGACACAACGAGTTTCTTCCCAGTTTTCATCCAAACCCTTTTTGAATCTGGCGAATGCCTCGCTGATGTCAGTTTCACAAAGGGACAACCCGGTTGGTGAAGAAGTATAAGCAGACGAGCAGAACAGGACCTTTGGAAGAGGGGTGATCCCTGGTCCGCGATTGGACCTATATACCAGGCATTGGCGAACAACTCCAAGAGGCGGACCGCGAACCTTTGTATCTAAAGTCTAACGCTCTATCGATCCAAATACTTGTCCGATAAAAAAAAGAAAGTTCAAAAACGGCTTCAGCATGTCTACACCTATGTCAAACCCTTATGAGTGTCAGATTTTTTTTTTACCAATTTCCGGCTTTTGCCGGATACTGGGCGAATTACTGATCCGACAATGGGTAGCAAGGAGTTCATGTATGCATTCAGCATGCATCTTTGCCTCTAAATTGACTATTTTGTTAGCTTTTTAATATGTTGTGTTTCGCCCCTTTATTTGGGAACCCCTCCCCCACCACTAAATATAGAGCTGCCGAACCCATCTACAAACTTGTCCTGTACTTTGACCCAAAGAATCCTCACACCAAGTTTGAACCACGTAGGCTATCTCAACACCTTCTAGAGTTATTGTGCCAACAGACGGACACCTTATCCGTCACCAAGGCCGTATGCAGGGGGGGGTTAGGGGGTTCGACCCCCCCCCCCCGAAACCCACAAAAGTAATAGTTTTTTGTAGGCTTTAACCTTTGATCTTTGCATTTTTTGTAGTTTTTGGTCCGACCCGTGGGCAACCCCACCCCGAAATAAATTCCGCGAGCAACTCCCCCCCCCCCGAAATAAATTCCTGGATACGGGCCTGTCCGTCACTAACGTTTTGGGATCCCAAAATGGAGGTCGTCGAGTTGTGACTGTGTAGCCTAGCCGTGTCTAAATAAACACTACTCTACTATATTTCAGTGAAACCTTTATTTTGTTTTATATTTTTTTTTTCATCATAGGCCTATACATTTTTTTCATATTGCAAATTTTTAATTTTCATTGTTTTTCATTTAAGCTGACTGGGAAACATACATTAAAACAATACATAAAACGGATACGTCAGCTACGATGCTGCAAGGTTGCAGGTTCGTCTCTTCTCCATCGCTGTCCCTGACGTTCGGCATCCTGACGAGGACCCTTGCCAAGAAGGGCCGAAATATCGCGGCCAAAGCATTGTAGCTGACGTATCCGTTTTATGTGTTGTCTGAATACATATCTTTTTTAGTTTATCATGTTTGTTATTTTGTATTGTTTTAGTTATTTCTTTAAAACCGTATCCTTACTTATCCATGTTTATTGCATCTCAATTATCATTATGTCTGGTAACCTAGGGAAATAGGAGTAATGAACATTTATTTAGCAATTTCCCCAGAAAGGAAAATGACGTTGGGCACGAAATGGGGCCATGAAGGCGGGACAGTATTGATCCAAAAGAACGGTTAAACGTCCTTGCGTAATGTTTACAAAGCTTTCAGACATGATATTGTCCTCGTTTGTTTGGGAGGGGGGAATCTGTTTCTGCGGCAAGGGCTTTATTTGGAGTTAGAAGTAAGGGAGGAAACTATTTAATTTGAGGGCAAGCTCTCTGAACTCGCGGACTAGTCAGTCATACCCCTGGTTCACAGTGATTGCGTATCTGCGTTAAAACTCTATTTTTTTGCGTTTTGCGCCGACGCGGTGCTTTATTGTGCATAAAGCTTAACTGAAAAGCAAGCTAATTTTATACCTCGGATTTAACTACATTGAATTATTTTGACTCTGGCAAGGATTTTTTAGTGTTTTCTACCTTGGGCTCTATTTGTGACGTTGCTCTACTTGTAACGTTTAGAACATGCACTGGTGGCAGGCCAAAAAAGACAATCATTCAGACGCGGAGAATTTGAATTTCAACAAAAACGTGCGTTTCAAGGGCTGATGAAGCAAACCTCAGGAAATGTGAAATTCCTGATTGTCAGGTCACTTCTGAAGAAAGCTCGCTATTGTTTGTGACACGAAAAAGAACTATTTCTCGGCAGTCATTTACTGTTGTAGGCGTTGACTACTTCAAGCATAAAGGTACAAGCCCATAGAGATACCACACATCCAAAAGAAAAAAGGTCATTCGATCGAAATTGATTAACAGCGGAGCAACGAAGCAAAGCATTTTCATCTTGTTTTCAAGCCTATTAAAGCGAATAAATAATGAATAACTAGACTGTCATATCTCAGCCCTGGTCGGTTAAGCTTAAAAAAAAAAAAAATCATATTTTTAGACTGTTATATTGACTGAAAATACGCAACTTGAGCTGAGAAAAGCGTAGATATTTTCAATATTTTTATCCCTTTTTACGTTTCGTATTTTTGTTTATGTGTCGCATAAACATATTCACTCATTAAGCAGCCTGTGAAAGTCCTAACCAACATGGGACGGAAACATGCTTTAAGCCTGCTGTCTGTGCGAATCAAGGGATAATTTAGCCCCCCCCCCCCCCGTCTCTGTCACGTCAACTGAGATTGTCATATGAAGAGTTGAATTCTTTATTTGCAGTTGAATTACATGATGCGCTTTGGATATTTACCTATGTCAGATTTGGAAACGGGGAATCTGCGATCCGAAGATCAAGTGATTGAAGCCATCAAAGAAATGCAGGTAAAGCTACATTCTTTATTTGCTACATTCGAAATTAAAGCGCTGTTGAAACTATCTGAGCGCCGAACTTTCTTGTGGACATCTAGCGTTGATTCCTGTTACCGAGTTGCGTTTCAAAACTGTCAGCATAGATGGCGCGTAGGAATCCAAACTCTAACTCTTCGGGACGATGAAGAATCGCCGTGTGTCACTGCAGCTGTCCGCAACAAAAGTTGTTCGTTGTTTTACAGAGGATTCGAGTCAGTTTTGAGGATTCATTTGGATGACATTTCTCGTTCTTCTCGAGGTTCACTGGCGTGTTTCGGACTTAGTCAGATAGAGTATACCTTACGAAGTACAGAAGCGGTGCGAACTGTGAAATGTTCTTAGCGCATTTTTTTTCGTAAAAAAGGTCGGTTTTTACTGAAACACGGTTGGTAAGAATGGTAAGCCAGTCGGCAATTACCTTACCTCGCCAAGTATTTTGGCCTCGATTTTGGCTAGTAACGTAAGCCTTCGTCTTTCTTGTTCGGCGATATTCTGTGAAATTATCAGTCCTTCCTCCCGAGGAACTCCTGAAAGGAAGTTTGGAATGCTCTATATGATAATGTCCAAAACACGCCAGTGAGCTTCGGGAAGAATGAACGATGATTCAAATCCCATGTCACCCAATCAACAGCGTTTGCTGGGGACAGCTGTTTTGACTTTTCAAGCTCTTCGCTAGGCACACGGAGATTCTTCGTCGGCCCAAAGAGTTAGTCACCAAAGGCGTATTCTCGCCGTTCCCCGAGGACTCCACTTGAAGAGTCCCCGCGTTTTTAGGATCCCAAAACGTTAGTGACGGATACCTATGACATCGCAAAAGTTGTCTGTCTGTCCGTCCGTCTGTCCGTCCGTCCGTCCGTCTGTCTGTGAGCACGATAACTCTCGAAGGGAATGAGATATTTTGATGAAACTTGGTGTGACCATTCTTTGGGTCAAGAGTAAGGCCGAGTTCGTAGATGGGCCCTGTAGCCCTACATTTAGGGGTGGGGGAGGGGGTTCAAATTAAGGGACAAGCAAAATATTTTGAAACAGCTAATGTGATAGTCGATTATGGGGTAAGAAGACATGCTGAACAAGGATATGAAACCGGAAAGTTTGTTAAAAGTAAAAGTTTTATTTGAAGTGGATTAGATGTTTTATTTTGGGGTAAGAAGCCATGCTGAACAAGAATATGAAAACCATTTTCTCGCCGGACAAGTAGTTCGCCCGGAATCCGGCCAAAACCGGAAAGTTTGTTAGAAGTTAAAGTTTTATCTGAAGTTGATTAGATGTTTGATGTAGGGGTAAGAAGACATGCTGAACACGAATACGAAAACCATTTTATCGCCGGACAAGTAGTTCGCCCTGAATCCGGCCAAAAGCGGAAAATTTGTTAAAAGTAAAAGTTTTATTTGAAGTTGATTAGATGATAGATTTAGGGGTAAGAAGAGACGCAGAACCCGTATATGACAATCACTCCTTACCGGGACATATAGTTCGTCCGGAATCCGGCTGAAACCGGAAAATTTGTTAGAAGTTAAATTTGTATTTGAAGTTGATTAGATGTTGGATATAGGGGTAAGGAGATACGCTGAATCCGTTTATGAGCTTTAGTTTTTCGCCGGACAAGTAGTTCTTGAAGTTCGCCAAAACCGCAAAATTCACAGAAGTAAGCTAGGATCGTTTCGATCGGCTTATAGTGGTAAACGCACATGCTGAATCCATATCTGAGCTTGGATTTCTTAACGATTAGCTGTTTGGCCTGGCGAAGACAAAACTTAATTGTCTGGATCAGATATTGAATTTTTGGGATCCCATCGGAATCTTTGGTCTTGTTGTTTGTCCCGGAGACTCACTCAACGTATACTTGCGAGTCCCCACGGACGGGGACTGCTCCGGTTATCTTCACCATCGTCAAAAAGGACACCGTTTCAGATTCGGACGGGAATCAACTTTTGCTGGTGCATCTTAAAATTAATTGAAAACAATCAGAATGAACAAAACCAAACATAAAGTGGATCCAGACGAATTTCTTCAACTGCATGTTTTTGGGATCCCAAAACGTTAGTGACGGATACCTATGACATCGCAAAAGTTGTCTGTCTGTCCGTCCGTCCGTCCGTCTGTCTGTGAGCACGATAACTCTCGAAGGGAATGAGATATTTTGATGAAACTTGGTGTGAGCATTCTTTGGGTCAAGAGTAAGGTCGAGTTCGTAGATGGGCCCTGTAGCCCTACATTTAGGGGTGGGGGAGGGGGTTCAAATTAAGGGACAAGCAAAATATTTTTAAACAGCTAATGTGATAGTCGATTATGGGGTAAAAAGACATGTTGAACACGAATATGAAAACCATTTTCGTGCCGGACAAGTAGTTCGCCCGGAATCCGGCCGAAACCGGAAAGTTTGTTAAAAGTAAAAGTTTTATTTGAAGTTGATTAGATGTTTATTCTGGGGTAAGAAACCATGCTGAACACGAATATGAAAACCATTTTCTCGCCGGACATTAGTTCGCCCGGAATCCGGCCAAGACCGGAAAGTTTGTTAGAAGTTAAAGTTTTATCTGAAGTTGATTAGATGTTTGATGTAGGGGTACGAAGGCATGCTGAACAAGAATACGAAAACCATTTTATCGCCGGACAAGTAGTTCGCCCGGAATCCGGCCAAAACCGGAAAATTTGTTAAAAGTAAAAGTTTTATTTGAAGTTGATTAGACGATAGATTTAGGGGTAAGAGGAGATGGAGAATCCGTATATGACAATCACTCTTTAGCCGGAAATATAGTTCGTCCGGAATCCGGCTGAAACCGGAAAATATGTTAGAAGTTAAAGTTGTATTTGAAGTTGATTAGATGTTGGATATAGGGGTAAGGAGATACGCTGAATCCGTTTTTGAGCTTTAGTTTTTCGCCGGACAAGTAGTTCGTGAATTTCGCCAAAACCGCAAAATTCACAGAAGTAAGCTAGGATCGTTTCGATCGGCTGATAGAGGTAAACGCACATGCTGAATCCATATCTGAGCTTGGATTTCTTAATGATTAGCTGTTTGGCCTGGCGAAGACTGGATCTGGCGAAGACAAAACCTAATTGTCTGGATCAAATATTGAAATTTTGGGATCCCATCGGAACCTTTGGTCTTGTTTTTTTTAACAACATCCATTTCCAAAGCATTCCCCGTGTTCTCGCTGTTCTCTGTACCCGGAGTCCGTTTGGCGTGACACCTTCTATTCTCGCCGGCGAGAATACGCCTCGAGCTCTAAGTGGATTAGTCTGTGTTTGCCGCCTTGACCTCATCATCGGCATTCGTCACACACAGATAGTAAAATAGTACTTACTTCGGCTCCCCCCTTGTACAAGAAATACTAAACTGATTAAAGTATAAGTGACCCTGAGTTTGCTATTTCTAGCCTGATTAGCAAGTGCAGTTTAAAAATCCGGTCCCAACCCTGCAGCAAAATTCCCAGAGTTTAAGTGTATGTGTATGTAAATAGGCTATTTTCAGTTGTTGATGAGAGAATTTTCATTTTATATTTTTTGTGAAAGTGGAACGTTCTCCTTTTGACGGGTGATAAATAAGTAAACAAAAAGATCCGTCAGTTAGTGAACAGAAATCACCTTTCTTTCATCTTTCACCTTTTTAAACTGAAGGAAAGTGCACAACTCTCATGGTCAACTGCCGCAATTCTCTCAAGTAGCCTAACTGAGTCGCTGCGTGGTCTAACACGGACTGACTAACTATGGTAGGCTGTGTTATTGCGCCCGGGATGAACCAGTGCGCTAACTCACGGATGGCAAGGGAAACATGGAATTTAATTGTAGCTAAAGTGGTAAAAATGCAAAAGAATTTTTTTTGTCAAACCCCTAATCAGTCATAAGTGGCGTTTTCGATCGCCGATTAGTTCGGCGATAGCGTAGCCGTTTGGCTTTTTGGCGTTTCTGACGTTCGCCGGAAGCCGATAGCCGTTGCTGTTTCTTCTAATTTCTATTTTTGTGCTCAACGGCTATCGTCTATTTCCTAAATTCCTGTCCATCGCCGATGGACGTAGCCTCCAACTCCAACGGCTATCGGCAAACACGTAAATAAGCACGAATCGGCAAACTTCCTTCGTCTACCGGGGAAATTTCATCGGCGATCAAAAACGCCACTATACACAAATCCTCAATTTTTGGGCATGGTCCTCTAACGTCTGATCATGGTGCTCTTAAGTCGGGGCACGAGACCCTGCAGCAAGGGCATGCTACCCCCATACGAATTTGTTTGAAAAGCAAATTTCTGTTTTAGATGATTTTTGTAGATTTCATAATTCAGTGGATTCTTCTGGGATAACATGCTCAAAATTTGAGGATTTGTGTATGACTGCCCCTAATCCCCTCCCTGTGTACTGCCTTAACACCAGGAGCTTATTTTTCTTTTCTCTTCATTTCAAAAGAACTTGAATACCGAGGAGTTTCCCACTCTCTAGTTTGGTGTACACCAAGTGCTCGATTAAGGTATACACCAATGGCGGTTGCCACTTGTTAGAATAAAATAGCATATTTAGAAGCGTGCGTTGAAAGATGAATCGGCCGGTGCCAGATAAGGGTGTAGGCTACACCATGTACCGGTGAGTTGGTAATCCCTCGATAATATATATTTCAATTTTTTCTTCCGTTTCTGCGTCTCCCAGACTGTTAATTTCTTTGTTTTTCCTAGGAATTTGCTGGAATTCCGATTACTGGGAAAGTGGATCCTGCGACACGTGAATTGATGACCCGGAAAAGATGCGCACTGCCTGATAAAGTCCAGGACATCCCTCGAGCAAAGTAAGAACTGAAACGGTTATCCCCCCCCCCAAATGGTTGTTTCATGGGTGCTTTAACGATCGAGTTGGTTTTAAAGACTGTCTGGTTTACCATAGCGGTGTTCGATAGAATTTATTACACTCAAACGTAGGTATGAAAGGCCAAAACGAGACTCCAGTTCAATTAAATGTTATTCACAAAAGATAGTGAAACCACTTACTCTTTACTTTATGGCCCAACCATACGGCCTAACATAAGGCCTGGCAATGGACGGGGCTAAATCTTAATTACGTCTTAAAGGAAACAAACCAAAATAGACCAGAAAAAGGAAGGAGAAAAAGAAGAAGAAAGACATAACAAACTAGAAGAGAAGAAAAAGTAAATAAACTAACTGATGAGAAATAAATCCACGAACGAACGGTCTTCCATCAACACCCTCACCCCCAAAAAAACAAACTGGTATACATTTTCTTTTTTCTTCTTCTAGACTTACCCATCGTTGAAGTACCCGTGACTTTTGTTTTTCAGCTGATCTTTACTTTGCTTCTTGGCTAAAACACGAATGAAAACATCTAAATATCAGCATGTAATAACCATTGCGAATATTTGTTTTATCTCTCATTTCGTATTTTAATCGTATTTTTTACCGACTGTTTTTGCCGTAAAAACAACTATTTTCAAGAAAAAAAACGATAGTTTAAAAAACAAGAGCTGTAAGCTCATATGGCACTTGCATGTGTTGAGATGTTTTGTTTGATCAAAAGTATTTTTCGACTTTGTGGTTAAAATGCGCACTTAAAGGGAGCTAGATAAAAATTATTTTATTTTTGAACTTGGGTGTAATGATACGCACTTTAAAGGCGCTAGAAATGCATCTGTATGCAAAACCCTTGAGGCAAAAACGATCACAGGCCTTTAGGTATCCTTGATGTATACCGTTTCGTCAAAAGTTTTTTTTCGCTTTTCATTTCAAATGCGTACTTTAAGGGTGACAGAAATAAATTTTTAAGCAAAACCCTTGTGGCACAAATGATCATGGGTTGAGATGTATTGTTTGAAATAAAGTACTTTTCGACCTGGCCGTTCAGATTCACACTTTAAGGGAGCTAGAACGTCATTTGCAAACAAAACCCTTGATGCAAAAATGATAATGGGCTCATGGGAATCATGAAAATATGAATTTAGTTTAAAAGTATTTTTCTAAATTTGCAGTCAAGATTAGTACTTTAACGAATGGTCGGGTTTGGAAAGTGGTCATTTTTTAGTCAATCTTGTCAAATCTCTAATATTACAGCCAAGTTCCATCGTCCTAGATTATCTGGAAGTACCTTAAATCGTGATCACCGGAATCCCGGACCTCCCCCCCCCTCAAACTTCCCCACAGTCGCCGGAGCCAATCCGGTTCCGTAAGTGTTTATCCAGAACATCTGTTTGTTATTCCCACAAAGTTCCATCCCGATCTCACCAGTCTAAGTCGGTCACGTATTTTCGCCCCCCCCCTCAATTGCTGTCGGATCTGTCCGGACATGAAAAAGATCAACAGAAACATGTTCTCTCTTCAATTACCAAATTTCACTCAAATCCGATCAGCCGTTTCGAAGTTACGCATGACTCAATATTCCGGATTCCCCCTCTCGTTACTCCCCCCACCGCTATCAGATCATGTAAATTTTTCTTTATAAGTCAGTTTGATCGGGTCCCTGATTCGCCTCCCAAGATTCGTCGTGAAAATCCCCAAAATCGCCATAACCGGAATTCCGGGAAACTCCCCTCCACCCCCCTAATGTCATGATCCATCCCAAATGTATAAACGATTTATCTGGAGCAGATGCTTGTTCTTCCCAGCAGCAAGTTTCACTCCGATCCCTCCATTCTAACCGTTTCCCGATATTTCCGGTCACCCCCCCAACTCCCCCATTGCTGTTTAATCCGGTCCGGACTTCAAATGGGACATCAGAGGTATGTCATTTATTCAGTTATTAAGTTTCATTCCAATCCGACCACCCGCTCGAAAGTTACACAGTACTCCAATTTTCCGGATTCCCCAGCCCTCCACCCCGCTAGTGTCCGGATCCAGTCCAAATGTATAAACGATTTATCTGGAGCAGATGCTTGTTCCTCCCAGCAAGTTTCACTCCGATCCCTCTATTCTAACCGTTTCTCGAAATTTCCGGCCTCCCCCCCCCCAACTCCCCCATAGCTGTCGGATCCAGTCCGGACTTCAACCGGGACATCAGTAGTGTGCCATTTATTCAGTTATTAAGTTTCATTCCAATCCGATCACCCGTACGAAAGTTACACACTACTCCAATTTTCCGGATTCCCTAGCCCTCCACCCCCCCCCCCGGGTGGTCGGATCCAGTCCAAATTTATAAACAATTTATCTGGAGCAGATGCTTGGTCTTCCCAGCAAGTTTCACTCCGATCCCTCTATTCTAACCGTTTCTCGAAATTTCCGGTCCCCCCCCCCAACTCCCCCATAGCTGTCGAATCCGGTCCGGACTTCAAACGGGACATCAGAAGTATGCCATTTATTCAGTTATTAAGTTTCATTCCAATCCGATCACCCGTTCTAAAGTTACACACTACTCCAATTTTCCGGATTCCCCAGCCCTCCACTCCCCCCGGGTGGTCGGATTGGGAAACTGAATGTTTCCAAGTTAGTCCGATCGAGTCCCTGATGCTCCTGCCAAGTTCCATCGTCCTAGCACATCTGGAAGTACTCCAACTCGAAAAAGTGTGACAAAACTCCTTAATTTTCAGAATTTCCCCGGCCCACCACTCCCCCCCAGATGGTCGGATCGGGAAACTGATTACTTCTAGGTTAGTTTGGTCGGGTCCCTGATTTTCCTGCCAAGTTTCATCGTCCTAGCACATCTGGCAGTACCCTAACTCGAACATGTGGGACAAAAAAATTCGGACAGACCGACCGACAGACCGACGGACCGACAGACCGACAGACCGACCGACAGACGGAATTGCGATCGGTATATGGCACTTGAGCCAGAGGCCGCAAGTGCCATAAAAATTGACTGATTTCACAAAAACCGACCGTTTTGACGAAAGAAAAACCGACTTTCATGAAAAAAAATCAACGTTTTTGACGAAAAATCGAGGTGCTTCGTGACGACTGGGTAATTTTTTGCCGACTGGCCCAAAACATTGGGGGGGGGGGACGTCCCCCCTCCCCCCAGTCGTGACGCCCCTGCTTGTTACTAGTATGTCCAGGTTCTGATCCGGACTTTAAATAATGATAAGCTAATATCTTTACTTTAGGCGGTCATATTCAGTTGAGACGAGCACCAACCGCATAAGACATCACAGGCGGAAAAGATTCGTTCTCCAGGGTCAAAAGTGGAAACACAACAATCTTTCTTGGAGGTAAGAGAATTCACATTTGAGGGCGGGGGCTATGTTTTTTAGGGAGAAATTCGATTGTTTGGAATGAGGTCACACAGTGCCAGGCAGGTCCATTCAGGAATTTATTTCGGGGGGGGAGTTTCAATTCAATTCAGTTATTTTATTTCCGCCATAACTGACGAGTAAAATAAATACATAAATAATCCAAATCGAACAAACAACTTTGTGACATACCACTAGACAAATAACTAACAAAATAATGATCACACTATAGCCTATACAATAAATTGAACGTGACCTATATAATTTTTAAAATCGTGCAAAAAATTTGCCCGCGGGTCGGACCAAAAAGTACAAAAAAGACATAGATCAGAGGGTAAAGCCTATAAAAACGATTATTTTTGTGGGTTTTGGGGGGCGGATCGAACCCCCTATATCCCCCCTGGATACGGCCCTGGTGCCAGGTCTGTATCCAGCTCAGAAAAAAAAAACTAAAAAAATCAGAGTTTTTTTATGGTAGAACTTACATAAGGCCCACAAGGGCTTTTTCTGTAACGAAAACAAGAAATCAGTAGTCGCTGTTTTTTGCAAGAGCTCAAAGCTCTACTAGCCGAGAAATATACTATTGGAAGGCCCTTGTGATGTGAGTAACATATCAATGCCCTTTGGTTGCACATTGACTCTTCTCGGATACTTCAGAAACGAAGGAAGCGCCATCTAAAATCCTATTTTCTGTCTTGTGGTGTTGCACTTTTTGCGCTGTCGCTAGATCGCGCCCGCTAACGCTTGATAGCTTTGATGGATCAGTTTTGGGAAAAAATCGTTGCGCTAGTTCGGTTTCGAAGCATGTGAGAATTTGTCATAAACTAGACAATAATCTTCTTTAACTGTGTTTCTTTTATCTGCTTAAATTTTTTGTTATATGTCTTTTTGATGCGAGCTATCAACCCCCATGGCGGAGAACTTCATGGAAACTTTTCTTCAAATCAAGTTAGAAAAATCTTAGAAGTTTGGCCTAAGCTATGCTTTCTGGAAGGGGGAAGTTGCATTTAGGTGGAAAATCTGAAAAAAAGTTGGCCTATAAAATGCGTGACTGGAGCATTGGTTGGTAGCTAGGGGTACTAGGGACCGATAATAAAATAGCTTTTGTCTCTCATGCACCTTTAGCAGAGTTCAAGTAAGGGATCGTGATACCTGAAGCTGGCATCTTCTTCCAGATATCCGTTTTTATGGAGGTAGAATCTTGAAGGTGAAGCCAGACTAAAACGTCTGAAAGCCCCCCCCCCCCCCCAGATTCCAGAATCCTGACTGGGGTCATGGGGAGCATTTGCGTCGAGACACAATAATTATGCAAATGGTTAGGGTATTAGAAAAGGAAGAGTAATTGACAGTTTTGTTTGGTAGGCAAAAGGTGAGCAATAGGGGCACCCAGGAAATATTGATCGAGTAGCAAAATTAATTATCGTTATTATCATGAAAATCCGGAAGGGTTAGGTTGGCTTGACCGTGCAAGATTCCGAGATATCGAGGGGTCTGGAAGGTGAAGCCTGAGCTTCATGCCTGGTAGCTTGTAATCTAACTTTACTGCGTGCGTACTAGAGCTAGTGCGTTTAATCGGCAAGGACGAGTGGAGGCAGAAATTTGGGGTACAGTGTAGCCGCCATCGCTGTCAGACGTTTCATAGCAGATAACACAAGGATGCGCAGTTTCAACAGACAACACTTGGGATGTAATATATTGTGATTTTAAAAACGTTATGCATTAAATGTCACGCATAGCAAGCATTGCCGAAGAGCCTTAAAATACCGGAAAAGTATCTGGTGACTTTTTTGTTTGTCATCACGATATTGGAATATTCAGCGTGTGCTTTTTTGGTGGTTTTTCGGCTCTTCCTGGCAATGCTTGCTATCCGTAACATTTAATGCATAACGTTTTCAAAATCACCACAGATTACATCCAAAGTGATGTTTGTTGAAACTGCGCATCCTTGTGTTATCTGTTATGAAACTTCTGACAGTGATTCTGGTCGCTGATCGCACTGTCAGAGCAAAGATGCATTATATATATATATGTACAATTAATTTTTGACCCACCAAATGCACAAGACGACAATGGAGTAAAAGAAAAAAATGTAAAACAACACAAGTAAAAATCAACATAAAGCACGACAGTTTAGACTGGATTACTATCTGGGTCTGCAAAATTCATGAAAAATATTATGTAGATGATGAGCTGGATGAATAGATGTTTTTAGTAGAGACGCCGACATCCTCTCCAGTGACTGAATAACATCTTGTACGCCGAATTCTGAACTAGCTTACGGTTACGACGTTCACGGACACGAGGGAGATACATTAAACATTTACGATGATTAAAGTAGCATGTCTTCAGAACTTAAATGTAATTTTTCATTGCCAGATGGGATATACGATTAGTTGCGTTTTTGATCCGAATTCTTCTCGCGATTCTCCTCCGAATTCTCCTATTTGGCGTGTTTAAACTATTCAGATGAAACGAATTCTCCTCAGATGAAACGAAAGAAAGGAGAATTCGTTTCATCTGAATAGTCTAAACACGCCAAATAGGAGAATTCGGAGGAGAATCGCGAGGAGAATTCGGATCAAAAACGCAACTATTGTTTCACTAATAATTTGAAGAATAATGCGTAGGGGTTGTTTTTTGTGTTATTGGATTAGTTTTGTTTTATATTTGTAGTTTAGGTTATGGCCTTTGCTGAAATAAAAGAGATAGGCTAATAATCATAATATTAGCGAAAATAAGTTGTCTAGGGGGTGGTAATAATGTGGCATCATGATTTTGTGATCCGCCCATTGAACTTTAAGGATTCACGTATGTTAAAATGTTGGGATGCAAACGGTACCTACTAAGACTTAATGCTTTAACAGATTTAAGGTGAGGGACCTTAAGTTCGTTTATGTAGTTCGCCTTATTGAAGTTTAGCGCTCCATGTCGAATAACTTCTGAAGTCCTCCATTGTCTTATTATCAACACTTGTGACAGGGAGATAGTAAAATATGAGGCAATGTATATATAATTTATATAAATGTAAATATAATGCAAGGATAACTTGAAGTATGATTTGACCTGATAGGAAGATTAGCAAGCAGACTTTAGAAAGTTGAAAATGGGTTGTTGCTATCGTGTATATCATAATAATAATATAACGACTAAAATATTGTTCGTTGTGGATTCCTTTGGCGCAAAAATTGTCCACAGAATTCTCGAAAGCATTGATAATTGCTCATTACACGGAAGGGCTTTCCAACAGCCCATCGCTATGTTTTTTTTGAAAGATCATCTGCCAATGTCAATGGCAGCCACTCAGATTGAGTGCAGGATGTGATCCCCACTTATAACACTAGCACCCCATGCAGTCCCATGATATCAGTCCTATCCTACCCCGTGCAAAAATTTTCTGGTATTACATGGTTATTTCATTGCATTATTTCATCATTTCATTATCACCATGCGATAACAAAAATGTTAAAAGAAAAAAGTTCTCGCATGGCTGAAACACATAGCTTTTAATAGGAAAAAGTTCCAACCGTGCGATATCAAAAATTATTATCGCATGGCTGAAACGCATGGCTTTTAATAGGAAAAAGTTCCAACCATGCGATATCAGTGATATCGACCGGTTGGAACTTTTTCCTATTAAAAACCATGCGTTTCAGCCATGCGATAATAATTTTTGATATCGCACGGTTGGAACTTTTTTCTTTTAACACCGGGGTAATATATATAACATACAATTCTGAATAAAGAAAAGCTGAAATAAACCATTTAGGTATCTTGGGACTGAAAAAAAAAAAAAAAAAGCTGAAATAAAAAGCTCTGTTCAAAAAAAAAAAAAAGAAAAAAAAAAAAAAAAAAACTGAAATAAAAAGCTCTGTTCAAAAAAAAAAAAAGAAAAAAAAAAAAAAAAAAAAAGCTGACACAAAAAGCTCTGTTCAAGGCAGTAGCAAAAAAAAAAAAAAAAAAAAGCTGAAATAAACCCTTTAGGTATCATGGGACTGCACAGTGTACTAGTGTTATAATCATTATCACCCTTGCATTCCTCGGGCGATATCGGAAAAATTTGGCCCTTGGGCAGCATGGTAGGCAGATATCACCCTCGCTGCGCTCGGGCGATATCAGCCTACCATGCTGCCCGCGGGCCAAATTTTTCCGATATCGCCCTCGGGCCGGGCGATAATATATATTGTCTGCAGGCGAACTTAAATTACCTGAATCCAGTGCTGCCTTAGCGATTTCCAGTTCCTGGAAGTTCGTGAACTTGTTTTCTACTCATTTTCTCGGTTTTCTAAGAACTCTAGCTGAGCTTCACTTACTGCGTAACCTGGCAATCCAAATTACATTGTTCGAGAGATTTGTTCACTTTGGATTGATGAGATGCGAGACCTGGAGGCACGTAGACCTCCTATGCTCATGGGCGGTCAAGGGGAACAAGGGAAAATTTGGGTCTGCCAGTCAACGGGATGAGGGCGAAACCGGGGGAGATTAGTAGGTTTTTATCTCCGATACATGTTTTAGCATATGATAGAAATAAAGATAAAAGAAAATATGTGTGCTGCCCTGAGGGGTCAGGATCCTTGTTCTCGCATGTCTTTTTCGTCTTTGAGAACCTGGAACAATCTCCATTGTCAAGGCTCCTGTTCGGAAAATTTCGGGCCTGAGGGGACTAAGGTGAGTCTTCGTCCGCCGGCTCCATCTGGCGGGGACGTACGTCGGCGATGGGGCGTCTGAGAAGGTGATGCCATTCTCGAGCAACCGTGTTTGTACTTTTGTGCGATCTCTCTCCGTCTCGTGTGCGGAGAAACCTGTACGTTTGGGCTGAAATGGTCTCGTTCATATGATCTTCGTAATTGGTTCTTCGGTCTGCCTCTTTTCCTCCGTCGATAGCTCTGCAGGGCCGTTTGTGTTCAGAGCAGTGCTGGAACAAGTATTTCAAACTTGTACTTAAGCATGAAGTATCGAGTACTTCCTAATTTTGTATCAAGTATTACCTACCTGACAACAAACGTGCTTAATTAGTACTTCAAGTTAGTTCAGGTATTGCACGTTGAGATACCATAGCCGTTGCAGCTTTGAATTGAGCTTCCGCCTTTGCTCGTAGTATGCTTACTAAGGTGTACTTCACAGACTGCTGGAGTGGAATTATTTTTTTTAAAGGGTATTGTTTGTTGGATAAATGCTGCCAAAGAAGTATAATGTGCAAATCGATTTGATCTAAGCAGAACGTACCTAAGACAGTACTTGAACATTTATTGGTACTTGAAGCCTTCAGGTACCTTGTTATTTATTAAATTTTAAGTACTCCAGGAAATTTGTACTTAAGTAAAATCCAAGTAGCCTACTTCTAAAGTAGTACTTGGATTACTTCCCAACACTGGCTCAAACTACGTTTTTCTTCGACACCATTTCACGAACACGTTCGGAATTCAGGCCAGGTTAGTGACCTTGCCGTTCGTGTAGACCGTGATAGCCTACTCTTTTTCGTGCGTAAACAATAGAATACAGAAGTCTAGATCAACTACGTTCCATTATCTCGCAGAAACAGAAGTGAAAAATTTTCAGCGCAGAAATAGAATAATAGCGAACCATGGACTACCGATCTTTTGGGACAACAGTTGATTTCGGATCGTGTAAGGTTTCTCGGGAGTTTAGTAAGGCGTTGGCTGCCAAACAATTTAGGCTAGACATGGTCTCCTTCCTCGGGGAAATCAACTTGGAGTAATCCCCCCCCCCGCCCAACAAAAAAAGACCTATTCCTGAGATTAGCTGGGGACTAGAGATTCAGTTTACAGTCGGGACTAAGAGTTAGGCGTTCTGCCCGTAATACAAGTTTGAGTAATGGTTGTAGCCCCGATGCTCCTATATAGCTTGTCGGACCCTCCCCATTAGTTGCGTTTTTTGCCTTCATCCAGTTAACCGACCTACAAGATTTCACACTATAAGTCGTTTTCTTCCTTCGGTTAACCGACCAAAGTTTTTATAAGCCGTTTTTTTGGCTCAGTTCGCCAGTCGGTTAACTGACCTGCAGACTGAGGCGGGAGCTCCATCCAACCGACCTACGCTCTTGGCACGGCGCGAAATTCAAAATTCTCATTGGAGAGATAGGCGCCGGCGACGGGAAGACGCCATATTTTCTTGTAAGCCGTTTTTTAGAGCTCAGTCGAACCGACCGGCGAGATGAAAAAACGGTCAACAGTGGCAAATAGGTAGGTTAACCGACCTACGGAGAAAAAGCAAAAAACGCAACTTTTGTTTCGTATGACCGTTTCCCCACGTCTCCTGGTTTTCTACGGCTCAGGGAGTTCAGGGGAAAGCATCAGGATTCGAGTAAAAGCCATTGAAATCTGATAACTGCTTGGAAATCATTCAGTTGTTAGAAATTCCTGGGAAGGTTTTTTTCATGATTTTTGTTTATTTTATATTTTAGTAGATGAATAGAGTTTTATCCATAAAAGGTATCTTTCACAGCGCATGCGTCGAGTTTGACCTTTACGTCATCATCGCACTCTAAAAAAATACATAGCACAATGCATACAATATGCCATCGGTCTCTGCAAAATTCATCTAAAACAGTTTTCACATTTCGGCAAACAAATAGACAAGGAATCATTGAGAACAGATTGAGAACATAAATATAATCACTCATTACTAAAATTGATTAAAACATGGGAGAATTAATATTTACGTCAAACGCAAGTTCGCTGGAATATATATCATTAAATACATTATACATTAATCATTAAAAGGGTCAAAGATTAAAACTAACAAAAAATCAACAATAACTGACTATTTTTACTGGCTGTTTCACAGCTCAACAAAACTTGGAACAAAACTCCTTCTGATATATTTCGTGCTTTATGGAGACGGGAGTTAATTTGGGAATTTTTGGGGATTTGTCTCGTTGTTGTCTGTTGCGGACGGGTGATTCTGTACTGAATAAGGATTACTAAATTGGTCGTAACGGCAATAGTCCTTAAAGTTTAACTGAAAAGCCAACTTATTTTTGTGTCATTTAACTGAATACACTGAATTATTTCGATTCTGCAAAGGGATTTTTTTATTTTCCACTATCTACTCTATTTATGACGTTTAGAATATCTGCAGCCGTCCCCACAACGAGAATTCTATTATGACGCGGGAAATTTTAAGCTCAACAGAAACGCGGCTTTTTTATGGGCAGTGGTGAGATTGGTGAAGATGGCTTAGTGCCTGAACAAAAATAAATCATAAATCTTTCTCGTAAGGCCTACAACAAAAATACAAACGCATAGAAATACCCCAAATCACACGGAAATTCCACTATTTGAAAATCGATTATTCGTGAATAGCGGAACAACGAAGTAACGCATTTTCAGCGGGTCTTCAAGCCAGTTTTAGTGAATAAGTGATGGGTAACTAGATTTTCCTATCCCAGCCCTTTTCGGTTAAACTTTAAGCTAATGTTTTAACTTTAAGCAAACTGAAGTTTGACCGAAACACATTGCAAGGCAACGGCCAACCTCAAACCGACCAGGGGCTGCAAAACTGAGCAGTAAAGCGCAAACATTAAAGAAAAATTGGAATATGTGGCTTTAATTTTGATGTTACCTTACCGTGACTATTGTTTGCCCTCACGACTCTGCATTAAAATATGTTAGGCTTAAGTTTCGTCGTATTCTTCGGAACCTGTCAGAGTTAGGCAACGTTCAAAGAATTCAATTTTTTTTTTCAGTTCATTCAATTAATTTCAAAAAACGCGAAGCGGACAAGCCGAATATTCGTTTTGTCGTCATTAAATATATATATACAATTTATAGTCCACACTTATGAATAAAAATAAAAATGATGGTCTAATTAAGAAATATACCCTACGATGATCCTCTCGATTAGCCTAAGTTGCAGATCTCGTCGTTCGTTGCCACACTTTCTAGACCTGGCCTGGACGCAATTAGTTCCGTCACGATACGCACCTTTCTGTGAATCATGACGTAAATGCAGAAGCGCTAAAGTCTGGTCTTCACCTCTCGGAACTTCCGGAATCTGGGCTTCCAGATTATTCTTTGACTTCTTCTGTAAATTGCATCTGGAATATGAACCGGTCCGAAAGTACATCAAAATAATCCGGAAAAAAGGGCTATTGAACTTCCAGATTTCCGGAATTTTTAAGTATCGCAGAAGAACTAAAAAAAATCTCGGAAAATCTGGGAACCCAGATTCCGGAAGGTGAAGACCCGACTTAACGCAACGTTTGAACTTGGAAACTCAGTCAGGATGACCTTTCGTTGTCTCTTATACTCTTCTCTTTAAGTAGCTCTATGTTTGGGAGTCGGGAAAAAGTTTGTGGACGGAAATGAGGCCTTGGAGGAAATTGGAAATGGGCTGATCAATCAAGTAAGTGACGAGGCGTTTGTCGGGAGATTGGACGAACTCAATGAGACTGGAATGGCTTCACCCGGAAATACTTAAAGTTTGACCGAAAGGGCTGAGATAGGACAATCTAGTTACCGATCACTTATTCAGGCCTGAAGACCAGTCACAAGAAAACAACCAAGAAACCAACGAAAATGGGGTAAGGCCAACGAATGTACTGAAATAAACAGCGAATATTTCGGGAGGACAACCGCCTCCCTTCTTCAGCGCAGACAGAAAATTTTGATGAAAAATGCCAAAACGAGGACGCCGATTAAAAACCAGAAAACCGAAACAAAGCAGAAAACCAACAAGAAACCAAAAAATAAAACCAAAATTGGAAGAATTCAAAGCCGAAAATAAAACAGCGAGCCACTCACCAATACCTGCGAATAACAATTTAGACTGTTCTCGCTCGGTACTAGCGAGTGACTACGATGGAAATTCGTTGCTTCCTTGATCCGCTTTTCACGAATAATCAGTTTTCGTATAGTGGAATTTCCCTGTCGGATTTGTGGCCCCTATATGCTCTTGTACCTGTGTTGTATGCTTGACGAAAACGATTTACGAAAAATAAGTGCTCACGCAGTGAGCTGCCTTCCGCAAGCTTATCAGTGGCCACTGAAAAGCCGCGTTTGGATTGAGATTCAGATTTTCCGCGTCATAGTAGAATTTAGCGTTCTAGGACGGACGGCCGTAGATAATCTGAATGTCATACTAAGCAAATAGTGAAAATGAAAAAGAACCTTAGCACAATCCAAATAATGCAGCGTATTCAGTTAAAATCTGAGTGGTCCCAACCGGTGGTACGCGTACCCAAAGGGGTACGAGAGACCCTCGCAAGGGGTACGTGAAGGTCCCAAAATCAAGTTAGTCTTTAGCTTTAATATCTCGCCTCAATCGTTTTTGAGTCTTATAATTAACAAGACCAAAGGTTTCGATGGGATCCCAAAAATCGAATATTTGACCCAGACGACTAGGTCTTGTCTTCGCCAGATCCAGTTTTCGCCAGGCTACACTCAGAAAAATTTTCGACTAGAAAACCGTTCGGGAACAGAAAAATGTCGGCAACAGGCATCCCAGGGATGTTTCTGTTCACGGCCAAATAGTTTTCGAAACAGCGAGCAAAAGCAACTTTGGTCAGGGACGGAAAACTTCAGTAACCACCTCTCCGTTCACTAGCAGAAAGTTTACTGTTTTCCGAACATAACATTCCTGTCCCGCTGCAGTAGTATTCTATTCAGAAAATGAATGGTTCCAGTACAGGGACGGAAACTTTTCCGTTTTCGGACGGAAACTTTTCTGTACACAATCGGAATATCTGTTTCCCCATGATTCAGAATCTAGTACTGGGACGGAAACTTTTCTGTACACGACTAGAATATTTGATTCTGTCAAAACGAAAATATTCCACTTTAGTTCAGAAAAATGTCGGCAACAGGCATCCCAGGGTTACTTCTGTTCATGTACAGAAAGCTTTCCGTAATGACCGTAAACAGAAGTTTTCTGTTTTCGTGAAGGCTATCGATTTCATTAAAATCATTAATTTATTTCTCGCAATTATTAAAATGAGATCGTGACAAAATGACTTCACACCCTTTCACGGGAACACTTCATAAGCAAAACACTTCGCTGGTCAGTCCAGCTGAAACTCAAAGAACGATTTGAACGGGAAAACTCAAAGGCCGGAGAATAGGCGTTGAACCCTCTCGGTCGCCTTCGTAATGTTGACTCCCTTTGATGGCACAGCGTTATAATCAGCCAGACCAACAACGTGCCTAGAAAAGAAAGGATTTTTATATTTTTTTTATTATTTATTTTCTTTTTTAGCTGACTAAAGAGGACAGACGAGCTAGCAAGCTATGTGCCGAAGACACACTTTCAGGTTTTGACGTAATGCTTCCACGAATCTACAGACACAAGATTAGAAGATTTATGCAGATCCTTATCCCAACCTTTGCTTTGAATAATGACTTATTGAACATTATGACGATTTTACTCGATTGCTCGTAGGCAAAGAGCACACTAAGCACTCCTAAACGGGTAACCGGAAACAAACTATGAAAGAGTGGCGAACCAGTGGAAAGCCACTATCTTCGCTATGGCACAAAAATACGTCCGACATAGTTTCATGGTATCTGAATTGATTTCTATGCACATCTGAAATTGGGGATTAGCGCCTCACTTCTCCGTGCCCTGCTTCTTACAAGTCCCACAATGTAGCGAAAATACACTTTTACTGCCGAAAAGGGGGTTGGCCTCGCAAGTAGGCTACGTATGTACACAGGAACTAAAAAAAAAGAGATAAAAGCTCATATTGCACTTGTTCATGCCGATGACCCCTCGGGATTAGGCCATTGTTTGCTCCTCCCCCGGCCATAAAGCCCTCAAAGGGCATAACTAGGACCCTAGCTCTTACTTCTCACCAAGTGTGGTTGTGATCCGCCGACTCCTTCTGTTAGATGTGCTGTTAACAATAATTCGGGGACCCCCGGCCCTTCCCCCCCCTAGAGTGGTCGGATCGGGTTCGGACCTCAAAAAGCATAACTAGGACTCTAGGTCTTACTTCCCGCCAAGTTTGGTTGAGATCCACCAACTTCTTCTGGTAGATGTGCTGTTAAGAAGATTCCAATCCCCCACCTGTGTGTGGGATCGCGACCGAACCTATTTCAGTCTTGTCCAGAGCCGGGCCTTGATATGCGTACCAAATTTCATCGTCCCAGCTTGCCTGGAAGAGCCCGAACTAGGAACTCGTGGGACGGAATGACAGATAGACTTTTTGCGATCGGTATATGGCCCGAAGGTACTTTCGAAGGTAAACCTTTATACATGGGGAAAATAACTTATTTCTACTTACTTTTGCAGAAACAGCTAGCTGTGGAATGCGGACTTTGGATAAGGCACAGCCAATATTTAGAATGATGCGATCAGGGCAATTGCCGCATCTCTCCCCTTCGTTATGTCGCACATACTTCCGCATACTCGGCAAAGTCTGTTCCTTGAACATACTCGTTCACTACGCCAATCACTCTATTCGCCATTGTTGCCTCTTCTTCTTGCTTGATTTCACTAATTTTTTTTTATTCCCGCGTCGCTTCTTTTCCTTCGATTTCACTATTGCTCATTAGCAGTAGTCCTCGGCAATATTCTTCACCACTCATTAGCAGTGCAATCTCCGTCATCCTCGTCGCCAATGCAATATACTCATTAATAATATTGTTCAATATCTTTGTTGGACTGAATCAAGAACAACACCAGAAGTCCAGACCGAACGACACTGACTACTGACTAAATAAAACACACAGGGCAGGGGGGCGAATAGACATCGGCCGGTACAACCGTCTACATCGATCGATAATCGAATGATTTGGCGGTACAACCGTTTACTGAAGTATCTCGTGTACTTACGGAAAACTTCTGTAAAAATCTTGGCTGATACCGTAACGAAACAGAAAAACTTCGGTCACTCGCGAAACAGAAAAAATTATGTTTACCAACGAAGAAACCTCAAGAAATAGATCGTTCATATACAGAAAACTTCTGAAATCCACCGCGCTGGAAAAATTTGTCGTGAACGGAAAACTTTCTGTTGGAAAGCGGTAATCATTCCGCCAGCGCGAAAAAATGTTCTGTAAATTGGGATCTGGAAAATCACTCGATTTCTCGCGTCCCAGACGGAAGTTTTCCGTACGGGAACGGTTATTTTTGTGAGTGTAGTCATCTGAGAAAATCAAGTTCAGATAGACCTGTATAAACCATATCTATTTTGACGACACTGATCGAAACTTCCTGCTTTATACTTCTGCCAAATTTTCGGTTTCGGCCGAATTCAGAGCGAACTACTTATCCAGCCAAAAAAGATAGTTCAGAAACGAATTCAGCGTATCTCCTTATCCCTATAAAGAACATCTGATCAACTTCAAATAAAACTTTAACTTATACAAGAAATCCGGTTTCAACCGGATTCCGGACGAACTACGTGTCCGGGTAAAAAATGATGGTCATATACAGATTTAGTGTCTCTTCTTACCCTTAAATCTGTCATCTAATCAACTTCAAATAAAAATTTTACTTTTAACAAACTTCCGGTTTAGCCCAGATTCCGGGCTAACTACTTGTCCGGCGAGAAAATGGTTTTCACCATCGTGTTCAGCATGTCTTCTTACCCCTAAATCGAACATCTAATCAACTTCAAATAAAACTTTTGCTTTTAACAAATTTTCCGGTTTTGGCCGGATTCCGGGCTAACTACTTGTCCGGCGAGAAAATGGTTTTCACCATCGTGTTCAGCATGTCTTCTTACCCCTAAATCGAACATCTAATCAACTTCAAATAAAACTTTTGCTTTTAGCAAATTTTCCGGTTTTGGCCGGATTCAGGGCGAACTACTTGTCCGGCGAGAAAATGGTTTTCACCATCGTGTTCAGCATGTCTTCCTACCCCATAATCGACTATCACATTAGCTGTTTCAAAATATTTTGTTTGCCCCTAAATTTAAACCCCCTCCCCCACCCCTAAATGTAGGGCTACAAAGCCCATCTACGAACTCGACCTTACTCTTGACCCAAAGAATCCTCACACCAAGTTTCATCAAAATATCTCATTCCCTTCGAGAGTTATCGTGCTTACAGACAGACAGACGGACGGACGGACAGACGGACGGACGGACGGACAGACGGACAACTTTTGCGATGTCATAGGTATCCGTCACTAACGTTTTGGGATCCCAAAAATATTGCCCTCAAGACTAGATACCCCAACGTACGCAATTTCATATGCACATTTATGCCTTTCATCGGTGACAGTAAATATCGGCTTTTTGACGTGCTGATAGTTATAACAAATAGTAGAATAACGCAACTTTTTTAAACCTTGATTAGGGGTACGCGGTACGGAAAAGGTTGGGAACCACTGAGTTAAATGATACAAAAATAAGTTGGCTTTTCAGTTAAACTTTAATGTTATGAACATGGTCATTGGACTTTGCTGGTTCGAGTCGTTTTGATTGAGGGTTAGAATAAAACTAAATTTCGGCCTCAAAGTGCTTTCGGCTTTTACCCGATTCCGGTCGAAATGCTCAGATTGCCTTTTTTGGCATGGTCGTGCGACTGCTACATTTTGAGTCTGGGATCCAAAGCTGGGCTAAGCTTTTGAGTTGCGTGATCCAACCAACATCCTTTTTGATGGGGAAGGAAAGTTAGCCCAAAGATTGCTCTGGAAACTGCAGTGTCCCATATCACTCTAGCCTGAGGTATTTTTGCCGGACGCCGCTTCGTCATCGATCCGGTGAAAAACGGTCGGAAGAAAATATTTAGCATGCCTATCCCCCCATGTTTGTGGATCCGACCACTTGATCAAGTAACATGTTGCACCACCAAACTTTTCGGCTTTTACCCGATTCCAGTCGAACTGCCCGCTCAGTCAACACTTAGTAAGTAGTTTTTGGGATCCCAAAACGTTAGTGACGGATACCTATGACATCGCAAAAGTTGTCTGTCTGTCCGTCCGTCCGTCCGTCTGTCTGTGAGCACGATAACTCTCGAAGGGAATGAGATATTTTGATGAAACTTGGTGTGAGGATTCTTTGGGTCAAGAGTAAGGTCGAGTTCGTAGATGGGCTCTGTAGCCCTACGTTTAGGGGTGGGGGAGGGGGTTTAAATTAAGGGGCAAACAAAATATTTTGAAACAGCCAATGTGATAGTCGATTATGGGGTAAGAAGACATGCCGAACACGATGGTGAAAAGTAGTTCGCCCGGAATCCGGCCAAAACCGGAAAGTTTGTTAAAAGTAAAAGTTTGATTTGAAGTTGAATAGATGTTCGATTTAGGGGTAAGAAGACATGCTGAACACGATGGTGAAAACCATTTTCCCGCCGGACAAGTAGTTAACCCGGAATCCGGCCAAAACCGGAAAATTTGTTAAAAGCAAAAGTTTAATTTGAAGTTGATTAGATATTCGGTTTAGGGGTGAGAAGACATGCTGAACACGATGTTGAAAACCATTTTCTCGCCGGACAAGTAGTTCGCCCGGAATCCGGCCAAAACCAGAAAATTTTTTAAAAGCAAAATTTTTATTTGAAGTTGATTAGATGGCAGATTTAACGGTAAGAAGAGACGCTGAATCTGTATATGACAATCATTGTTTACCCGGACATATAGTTCGTCCGGAATCCGGCTGAAACCGGAAAATTTGTTAGAAGTTAAATTTTTATTTGAAGTTGATTAGATGTTGGATATAGGGGTAAGGAGATACGCTGAATCCGTTTTTGAGCTTTAGTTTTTCGCCGGACAAGTAGTTCTTGAAGTTCACCAAAACCGCAAAATTCACAGAAGTAAGCCAGGATCATTTCGATCGGCTTATAGAGGTAAACGCACATGCTGAATCCATATCTGAGCTTGGATTTCTTAATGATTAGCTGTTTGGCCTGGCGAAGATTTTTGGGATCCCATCGGAACCTTTGATCTTGTTGGTTGTGAACCCGAATTCTCGCACGAATTTCGGTCTCCGCCAGTTTCCGGCCGAACTATCCACCAGAATCGAATCCAAATATCGTGTTCAGTCAGGCTCTGCAAGTTTTGTAATCTCTCGATGAGATTTGTCTCGGTCAGTTTTGTCCGTTCCCTTTTTTACCGGAATCCGGCGGAATGACCCATCCCTCCGAAAATTAACATCATAGTCCTAACCTTGCTCTTATATCTCCCTCCTCCCCCCGGTTCAAATCTAATGCGCGGTTTCATTCACGGTTCATCAGATTCATTCGTAAATTTCAGGATCTACGGGATTCAGTCCGGTTTTGCGGGATTTAGGCCTAACTGGCAGTCCGAGCAAGAACTTAAATATCTCTCTGTATTTCGGGGAAACCCGATCCCTTGCTTTTACGGCCATCCAAACGATGGCGATGTTTCTCTAAATTCTGCAAATGTTGTCTGTGATTTGGAAAACAAACAAAATATATAAAAAAAAAACATTATTCGGCCAGAAAATAGTGTATAATGTCATGCATCACCTTCTAGAAATGGGAGTGCAGTATCAACTAAAAGTAGCATTTCCCTTTCTTTGCTCATTGATTAAACAAGACGTTATTTACTATTCTCTGCCACCAAGGGGGCGCTGATGGACCCCCTCCCTCTCTCAAAAGAGTCAGCTTATGTTTGGACTACTAATAAGCGCATTTCGTGACATATTGATTTTTGTCGGTCTTTTTGGTGGGTTTTTCTTGGGAAAATATTATTGGGGAAATCTCTCGCTCTCTTTGGAAGAGGAGTTAGTTCAAAGGGAAGCGTCAGGGTGAGCAGTCCTTAGGTTGCTGAGTATTGACTTTTTGGATTTCAAATTTTGCTTAAATTGAACAAGGTGAGGATTGTTAAAGTTTAACCGAAAAGGACTGGGATAGGACAATCTAGTTACCCATCACTTATTCACTTAAATTGGCAAGACCCGCTGAAAATGCTTTACTTGGTTGTTCCGCTATTCAGGAATAATCGATTTTCAAATAGTGGAATTCCCATGTGATTTGTGGTGCCTCTATGCGCTTGTACTTTTGCTGTATGCCTTACGAGAAAGATTTATCAAATTTTTTTTGTTCAGGCACTAAGCAATCTTCACCAATCTCACCACTGCCCACTGAAAAGCCGCATTTGTGTTGAGATTAAAATTTCCCGCGTCATAGTAGAATTTGCGCTGTGGGGATGGCTGGAGATATTCGGAGCCTCATAACTAGCAGATAGTGGAAAATCAAAAATCCCTTTGCAGAATCCAAATAATTCAGTGTATCCAATTAAATGACACATAAATGAGTTGGCTTTTCAGTTAAACTTTAAATAGTTCTGGGCCACTTTAAATGGCCTGTAAAGGTTGAGGTACTCGAAATGATTACCAAACGGTATGCCAAAAATAGTTTTGCATTCAGTTCAACGATGACACACGACAAAAAACATAAAAAAAAAGAAATATGCGTGCACATAGATATTGATGTTTCACCGTAGAGAGTGAGAACGGGTCGATTGTACAAGGCTGAACAAGTTTTTCTTTAATTAGTTTTGGGATTTGTTTCTTCCATACTTTTCCAGTGAACGACTGTCGCCTTTTGAACTTGTTTCAAGAACTTGACTGTAACTGATAGCGTACCAACATACCTAAAATCCAGTATTACTTACGTACATTTGTGGTCATGTACTTAACTCTTGATAGTTACATACACATTTGGAAGTACCTGATACTTAATACGAAGTACAAATTTGAAGTGCTTGTCCCAACACTGGTACCGTCATTGTTACCGGAAAGGGGTTAAGTTCCTTCTTCGCAGTTAGCAGCGTCCAAAAAAAAATTGGTCGTGTTTTTTTTCAATTTCTTCCACCTTCAGAGAAATAAGGATCTTGTAATTCGGGTGCTATGTCCAACATTCTACCCCTGAACAGGAAACCACTGGCTATATGATCGAGACCTATGAAATAATCCCAGTTGAACGCGCTTATCATCCTCCTGTATGCTGATTTTATGGACCTCCATTCGTTTTATTTTTTTATGGTACAATTAACTGTCAATCTACCGTGCAACCGACCTGTGTTCTACACCCCCACATTATCAGATTGGATGTGAGTGAGGGGTCTTTCACTTCCTTCGTTATTTTCAAACTGATCATACCAAAAGATCGCTTGCATCAATGCAATACTGTTCTTTTATTTTGTTTGAAATAAGGTTCCTTGCAAGGTCAGATGATCAAAACCCGCATCCACCAGCCCGATATTTTTTTGCAAATGCTGTTTTTACCTTTTCAGGTCTTTGAAAGCATTACTTAAAGTTTAACCGAATAGGGATGAGACCCGGCAGTCTAGCTACATTTCACTTATTCACTTAAATAAGCCTGAAGACCCGATAAGAATGCGTTACTTAAGCCGTTGTTGAAAAACAAACTAAAAATGACAGATTTCTTGCTAAACATGTCTTAACATCATTAGAGAGTTTTCGGAAACTTGCGTGAGACCTAAATACCGTACGCTAAAGTTGTAGCTCACGCTAAAGTGATGATGCTCATGATAATTAAGGTGAAAATTTAGCGTTCGAAAAAGTGGACTCTGAGCGAAAAACGCTATCTTTAGCGTCACATACTTGGACTGTTAAGCCTGAAATTTGAAAAAGAGCCCCACTATTGAGTTTCTTTTTGATTGGATTGGAAAGAATAAAGTAAGTAAAGTGTACACACTGTACAAGGGTGTTTCTTTTCCATGTAATTGGCGTCGAAGGATGGATAACGTGAATTACAGATTTAGCGTTCCGAAAACTGAAGTTTCCGATACGTACCACCAGATGTCAGCTGAGGTGCTAACGTGATCAACAAGCCTATTTCCGAAAACTATCTATTTTCTTACTTTCTTCACCCGTAACCTTTCCGCTTAGCGTCTTTAACCATGGAAATGTAGGCTTTTGATGAAGTTCAAATCCTCCGCATCTGGATGAATTTCGAGTTGTCGTGCAGATGGCGCACATTCTGACCGTTGTTACTACAGCCCCGGGTGAAAAAATGTAAAATCCCTTAGATGAGCCAAAATAATTCGGTGTATTCAAATTCAGATGTAAAATTAAGCTGCCTTTTCAAGTAAAATTTAATCCAAGGTAGTTCAGTATAAGTTTGAGTTGCGAAGGGTTTACTTACGTACCTGTATTTACCCCTAGACACTCGCCATCTTGAGCCCCTCCGTTACCCCTGAATATTGAGGCAAAATTCCGGCGAAGGGATTCTCACTCCCAAAATAGCTGTACAATAAGATTTTTTACCGACTGGCCGGCAACATTGGGGGGGGGGCGTCCCCCCTCCCCCCCAGTAGTGACGCCTCTGTCTGTCAGTAATTTGTTTTAAAGTCTGTATGTCATTTCTGCCCACCTGTCACAGCCATATTGAAGAAGAAAAGGGTATCCACCAAACTAGCGTTTGCTGTATGCCCTACTAACTATTTTATGAGCGGGCAAGATTGAATAGAGATTGACTGACTCGTAAATGGTTGATTCGGCTTCTGTTATATTCAATGTGGACCTATGTTAGGATTTTCCAGGAAGAAAAGGTACTGTAATTTCCACAGTGACTATTCAAATGAACTGGCAATAGTTCATCTCCCATTTTTATCCACATCATTTAACCCCTTTTAATTGATTTGGTGACGAGCCGACTTGTCGCGTAAATTCGCGTAGTCAATGAAAAATAAAGACCGGCAAATCACTTTCTGTCAGCACGAGGTGCTGTAACTCGATCTATTCACTACTCACTTTCTTCACTATTTTTTTTACCCCACTTTCGTTTTTACTCATCTTTTAATATTCGGTCATTCACCGAATAATCTGGATGTGAAGGGGATCTCTTTCGAAAAACTAGACCTTGTGCTCAGTATTTACAGGCACATCGAGAGTCAGCGGTCCCTCAAGCCTGTAGATTGGTCAGACGTGTTCTAGACGAACGACCCAATTCGTCTCGTCACGTCTTCGACAAAATCATCTTTTCTTCTCCGTAATTAAGGGGTCAATGCGTTGGCAAGTACTTGCCTTTTGCAACAGAGGGAAAGAATCAGGCTCATGTCTGTCCTGCGGGACTCGAAAGTAATATAAACTCACCTACTTCTTGGAGATCCTTTTTGGGATTGGGGGGGGCATATTTACAGTGATAAGTTAATTGTGCAAGACCGTTACAAGCTTTACCACGTTACTCATGCCCTTCGTTCTTCTCCTTCGCAGGCCGCTTTTTCGGATAAAAGAATCTCCGTCTTGAATAAATATATAAGGCTCTTGGAAGACAAATTGCCTTTAGGACCTTAGGATAGAAAGAAAATTAGTCTGGCTTGGAAATGCCATTTCTGACGAAAATCTGCTTTCAAGGGGAAATGTTTGTTTCTTGACTCGTGTGGGAACTGCAGGGGACTAGAGGATTTGGAACACAGAGCCATTCTTATGAGCAACCCTAATATTGCAGTTGCTACGATGGATACCGTTTCTGCAGAGAAGTAACGTCGAATGCAACGAAGACAGTGAACGTAATCTGAATGTACCATAGCCGGAGTGCAGGCTGTAGATATGACTCGATTTTTTTCATTATAGACATTTTTCCTACCGCGAAACATGCGGGACTAATTAATCCGTTTAGTAACCCAGAACATACGTCGCTGCCAGCTTTCGCTGAAAGAATACTTACAGTGACTTGGTCTGTTCTGTGTATTTACCTACACTTTTCCAGCGACCTCGATACAAGTGCCGAATTGCCATTTATGATTCCCGCCACCCTGTCCACGTAGATCTTATTTTTCTTCTTTTACGTATGAATAATAAAAATTTATCCTCGTTTTCTGTATTTTTGCAAATAAAAGAGTTGGGGCAGGAAATTTGTTTGCGGTGCCTGGAAAGGGAGGAATGGGCGAATAATGTTTTCAGGGATAACATTTCTCGGGAATAAAGAACTTGGGAAGGTTGGTTAGTTGGGTAGGACACATAGGGATTTTTTTTTTGCAGATGTTTGTTTCGGGTTTAGAATAACGCTGCCGCTGTCATTAAACTTTTTAAACAAAATATGCAATGAGCGGGCAAGTGCTTTACTAACCTTATTGTCCGTTGAAGACAGTTTAAGTTGCCTATTCGACCGTAACTCGTGCAATTGCTCGTTACACGAGAACTGCCTTTCCCCGTCCTGTAAAGTCCAGACGTGGCATCTCGTATCAGGATTGCCCTGATTTAACCTCTTCCTCTTCACTGTTAGGATGAAAGGGTTGTTTTAGTCGATCAGATTATTGGAAATTAATTTATTGGATCGATTTGGGATCTATTTATTGGAAGTAAGTTGCATTTTTGCCCCTTTGTATTAACCATGACCCTTTAGGGATTTGATGTGAAGAAATATCTATCTATCTGTCTTTCTTCACTGTTTGTGTTCTGATCGGGACGCAGAATTATACATCCACTCTTAATCAAGTTGAAGGAACCTCTCCCGACGATTCCGACTCTTTCATCAACCTACATCTGCTATTTTATCAACATTTGAGGAATTGCTGCGCATTTTGTCTTTTCCCTTTTGACCTTCTTTCAATTACGTGCCACGAGGTACGTTTTCTGTTTTTTCTATCATTTTCTTCCTGCCCTTTTCTCTTTCTAGTCTGCCAGCGCATTAACGTCAGTTCCCGCAGCTAAAGGACAAAAAGCGCGACTCGCAAAAAGTAAAAGCTTGGCATGGGAAACGGAATGTCTAGAATCTTGTTGGAAAAAATGAAACAAAAAATAAACACAAAAATTGCAATCTTCTCTCATTCTTCTTCTTCGTTGACAGAGGTAGACCTAGTCAATATTTCTAGGTAGGGATAGCAGTCTGGGGAAGTAAAGTGATGATGGTAGTGAAACAGATATAGATGGGAAACCGCAGAAATGTTGTGAATCGGGGGAGCTCTGAAATTGTGACATATATCATTTCGGAAAGGTTGATTTCAACGAAATCCCTTCCGGCCGCAGGCAGGTAGTTTTCTTTTGTTGTTTTTATTTCACTATTTGTCGGAGGAATTCTTGAGACTGTTTCCTTTTCCAAAGAACCCTTTTTTGACCCTTCTTCTTTGACCCCCTCATTGCGTCCTATGTACTTATAGAAGAACCAAGACCATCGTTGGAGGGGGGGGGGTATCCCTCCATAATATGGTGGGGACATATATCAAGCATGCCTTCTTCATTCTCGAAGGTCCAAAATTCTATAGTTTACACTGTTAAATTCTTTTTTTCTTTTTTTGATGATGGTGTAGAAATATTTCATTAGGTAGGTTTCAATCTCTCTATTTTTGCCAATACCTACACAGGCTCTGGCCTCTCGGACATTTTTGCCTTTTGCTGGAATCCGAAATGTTCATTCTACTCCCTTTCGCCATTCATACCTCTATTGTCTGGATTTTTTGTTCTGGCGTATAGGCGAAACACATTTAACATTTTTATGGTGGTATTTTAGAGACTTTGCGAAAACGGTTGTTTTTATTGCCGCGGCCGGAAATTCCGCAAAGCTTGCAAGGAACTCTAGGACTAGACTAGAGGTTAGTCGGTTTCCAGTGTTCATGAATGTGCTGTAATATTTCGGAGTCGAGACTTAATTTAGGTAATGCATATTTATTTCGTATCAAAGAATGAAATGACATGAGTGGTGACGTCTGAGAATCATTTATTGTTTAAGAATAGATTTAAAAAATAAACTTTGGATGACTAAGTTGGTGGTTTAAAAGTGAAAGAAGGAAGATTGAAAGAGGGGAGGGTCTTAGGAATCGGGGAGGAAAGTCAGTTGAGGATGTTTGAGTGGAGAAAGTTGAGATGGAGGGAGTTGAAGTGATTTTTTGTTTTTGGTAATTCGTTGTCCGTCTTGCAAAGGTGACCTGTTGTCTCATATTAAGACGCGATATTGGTATATGATATATGTTGAATGTTGGTTATGTTTAAGAAAGCAATTGAATATTTTACATTGTAAGTAAAGTAGAGGTGTGATTCCTTGAACACTTTTCTAAATGTTTTACTATCTTGATTTCGTATCTTGCCTATGAAACAGTGAAATGGAAAGTAAAAATAACAATCTTGATATCAGCTAACAGCCAACTGTGTCAGCTTCTTCTGGCACCTACCTTTAGTCTTTGCGATATTTATGCTCTTCTATGGAAAGGTCTTCTTTAGACTTCAGATGGAAAAACGCACATAAATGAATGAATGAAAGGAAAAATAACAATCTTGATATCAGCTAACAACCAACTGTGTCAGCTTCTTCTGACACCTACCTTTAGTCTTTGCGATATTTATGCTTTTCTATGGAAAGGTCTTCTTTAGACTTCAGATACAAAAACGCACATAAATGAATGAGTGGTTTTATTTGCCAATTTAGTCACAGAAGTGTGACGAATGTAGTAGTCTAACGAAAAAAAGAAAAAAAATGAAAAATAATCTCAGCGGACTTATCCGTTTAGCGCAATCGGGTATGATTCAGGGTCGGCTAGGTCTAAAGTAATACTTACAAGAAGAAATTTAGAGAATTTTCTAGGTCTGGCTTTTGCTAACGAAGAGATCAAGATGCGGGATGCTTATGTTCTGCAATAGTTGTCTTTGACCTCTTTGTGCCCACACTTCTTTACCCTCAGCTCAGAGTTATCTACCTTCTAAAGTTTCAGCGTGCAGTGATACGCTTTTGGAGTACCGATTTCCGGGACTTTCAAAAACTTACAACCAGGACTGCCACGCCAGACAAAATAAACCACCTGTTCTTAAAGTTTAACTGAAAAGACAGGATTTTTTTTTCACCATTTGCTCTAGTATGATGTTCAGAATATCTACGGCCGCACTCACAACGCAAAAACTACAATTATGCGGAAAATTTGAATCTTTGTACAAACGCGGCTTTTCAGTGGCCAGTGACAGCTCGCGGAAGGTAGCTAACTGCGTGAATACTTATTTGTCGTCTGTCGTTTTGGTCAAGCATACACCACAGGTACAATCGCACAGAGGCACCACAAATCCTACAGGGAAATTCCACTATATGAAAATCGATTATTCATGAATATCGGAGTAACGAAGTGACGCATTTTCGTCGGGTCTTCGAGCCTCTTTAAGTGAAGAAGTGATGGGTAACAAGATTGTCCCATTTCAGCCATTTTCAGTGAAAAATTAAAAGAAAAGCCCGGCTTGATGATTCGATGATGGTGTGGAAATTTCCGTTTTCATTGGGTGGGTTTCAATCTCTCTACTTTTGCCTAACTCTTTCCGACAGACACCCCGATGAAAAGACCACCCAGGCTAGTCCTGGTCTTAAAGTACAAGTAGAAGCGGTAAGGACCAACCTGGGATTCCCTGCCTTATCTTCTTTGCTGAGACATTAACAGCAAAGACACTTCATAAATCGGATAAAATTACAAATTAACTTTGTGAAGTACGCCCCCTTTCAAGAGAAAAAAAATCGAATGTGAAAATCGCTAAAAATCGAGCAATTTATTGATACAAACAGATAAATCTAATGATAAATCACAACGCATGGCAACCCTGTCCAAAATTACTGCCCAGGGCACTATCCTAGACGCATCACGACTTTGATCTAAATACGAAACTCAACCCACTTGTTGCAGAGGTTTTCACTGCTTTCGATACTAGACTGGCCGTGCTGTACGAAACGGTGTCCGGCAATTTGAAAACTGTGTCCGGTAACTACTGTAGAATGTCATTTTGGATGTTACAGTGCTAAATATGTCTTTATATAATTTATTTAACTTTCTAGAGATTATAACAAAGTTGGTAAAAAAAAAATGTTTCGGGGGAACAACTCCGGAATTTCCCAAACATATCGAACTAATGAATCGCTAGGAGCAGCGCAGAAAGAAATTGAAACTACCGCAACATTATTCACGATTCGAAACTCCTTTAGGCTGACCAGGTAAAATCGTAAGTTTTGGACTGGAATGTTTTCTTTGTAGGTTTCATGAATTATATTTTTTACTTTTTTTTTCTTAATTTCTACTCATCTTTTGTGATTCGGCCGGTCATCACCATCATGCTCAGTGGGCCAGCTTCGTTTCCTGTGTGTTGTTTGCTTATTTCTTTGGTTTTCATGAACGCATAATTTTTTTAGTTTTTAAGACTTTGCCCACTGATTCTTTGAAAGGCCGTGGGTTGTCCACTGCGTGTCCATTAATCCTGTGCGTGCAGTCAGACAAGTAGGATTTTACAGAAAGGATAGGCACAGTAGTTCTTACAGAAATCACTACCGTCATTGGTGGTTCTCTGGTCGTCAGCCATTTCGATTCGCTTCTTTTAGCACTGTCAGACACTTTTCGTAAACGAGGGAGGGCTAAGGTTGTTTTACCTAAGAAGGAAAGCTGGAGAAGCTCTATAACTGAACCCAGATGCTGAGGAGTCCCGAGTCTCCGGGTCCATACGCAATGGGGTCTTCTCGTAATTCGTAATGCGCATCTGGATCTCAGTGGATGAGGTCCGTTTGTAAGTGGATGGAGGGTTCTATCGGGGATATAGGTAAGTTCCATTTTTTCAGTTCTTTCATTGACTTCATGACACAAAAATAAACGCCTCATTTTTAATCAAAGCTTTTGTTCTGAAATATAGTAGCTGATCGTGTTTTTTTTTAACGGAATTTAGCTAACGTAGCATTTAGTGTAACTTCTGTTAGGCATTTTACTGTCAGTAGCTTACTTTCTCCTTGAAAATAAGGCTGTGTACTTGCATTTTGTTTTTGAAGGGAGAGGGTGTGGGGATATGTACATCAACATTGAAACGTTCTTTCATTTTCCGTTTGATGAAAGAGTGGGAGGGGGAGGCATAAGCAGATCCGATACTGGTTGATATATTTTTAGGGGTTGTTCGACTTCGTAAGTAGCCTATAAGGTTCTGTGCATTTCTTTAATTCTCTTTTGTCAGCGAGCGGTTCGATTTTATTGTGTTCCCCTTGAACTTACGCAATCTCCTGCCCGGGTTAGCGGCATGGTCTCCGGACTCCGGATAATAAACACGACGCGGTTTTTTCTGTTTCAGTTCGTGTCAGGGTTGCCAGTGAGTAGCACGATAGTGCAACTTTTGACATTTTTATTTCTAAAAGTTGCACTTTATTAGAGCACTTGCAACTTCTTGCTTCTTCTTTTTGTTCTGTTCCAACTGCCTTTTTGCTTTATGTACACAATAAAAAACAGTTCTCTCCGTACGTTAGTTTGTGTACTTTTGCACATAATGATGCATCAAACCGTTGAAACGCGTTTTTTGTTCTTTAGTTGCACGAAAGATTTACTCGGTGGGCAACCCTGGTCGGTCTAAAGGCTACGCGCTGACGTAAAACGATTCTGTAAAATTTTTGCGCATGATTGATGATGGCCTTAACCCTAATGGCCTTATTTTGTTTGCTAAATTCCTGCTTTGTCCCCCTCCGTGGACCCGAAATAGAAGAATATCCGCGATCGATGAAATAACTGAACCGCTAACATCGTACTGAGCCACGTAGGTTTAATGATAATGTGAATCTTCATGAATGCGAATGCTTTTTGCTATAGGTTCTGTTGAAAGGGATGTCGTCCGGTAATGACGTTGTAGTGCATTTCTTTCTTCGTCTTTATAGTAGTTATAGTAGTTATTGTAACTCTCTCTTTTTGTACCTCTTCTTTTTTTTACCAATGCCTTATGTTTTTTGTTTTTTGACAAGTAATAAATCAAATCGTTATTGTTTGTTATCGATAACATGCAAATGATGAGCAAGAAATTCAATGGAAAGTTGATGGCCGAACCAATACTAGAAAATCTTGATACGTGATATGGTCCTTGATACAACCATGCAGTTCATATTATAAATGGTCATGGAGTTCGTCAGCATTGCTTCTTATCTTTGGGACTATCTTGGTTTTACTTTTCGCCTCTAAAAGAGTCAAATGAGATGTTAATGTCTGCTAAGAGCCAAGTGTTTCAGATTCCTGTTGATACACGTAATGAAATTAGATTCATTTAATTTCGTCTGGTGTTTATGTTTATAGGTTTTGTTCGGATACTTAATCATCTGTTGGGAGTTGGGACACTTTGGACAACTGGGACACCAAAATGTTAAAAACCGTTGTAATACTAACGACGCCGTAATTAATACTAACGACGCCGTAATTTTGCGGCACAAGTGATTAAGCAAAAAAAAAATACAGTAATGGCCAGGTCCGTATCCAGGGGGGTAGGGGGTTCGATCCCCCCCCCACCCGAAACATAAATTTTTATTCCTGAATACGGACCGGGTAATGGCTGTAATTTGACTTTATTTTACTTGATTTTTAGTTTGCCCTCATTATTGTACATGAATATTTGCTAGATTTGAATTTCATCGTAGTCTCCGGGCGCCGTTCAAGATTAGGCGACGTTCGAAGTAACAAACCTCTACGCGGAACGGCGACTTTCGAAGTAGCATACCTCTACGTGCTTTGTCTAGCCAGGACAGAAGACTCATTCGGGATTTTCGTGTTCTGTTTTTTTGCCGCCAAATTTCACATCAGCGGAATTTCATAGCGATGGGCCAGCCGGTTATTACCGTAATCTAGCTGACCTTAAAAACCTACAAGTTTTAATACTTCTCACTTTTGGGTATAGTAGAGACCCTTCATTCAGCAAAAAATGTTTATGAATATATTACTCTTTTGTTCAGAGATCACCTGGTCAAAAGGATATTGGCTCTCTGTTCTTGAGGGGTAGACAACTCCTGTGTGAAAAGTTAGAGCTTCTAAATCTGTCAGCAGAAGCCGACATCGTATCATGTTTGGGTGGTGGCAAAGAACTTTGAGAGTCCTCTTCGGTCTGTGGTTCGCTAAGACTAGGATAGGAAGCAGGCCTGTATCCAGGAATTTATTTCGGGGGGGGGGGGGTTGGCCGCAGGTCGGACCAAAAAGTACAACAAAAACATAGATAAGACTTTAAAGCCCACAAAACGATTACTTTTGTGGGTTTTTTTTTGGGGGGGGGGTGAACCCCCTACCCCCCTGGATACGGCCTTGATGGGAAATTTGTGCAGCACTCTTATCTGTTCTGATTTATAGAATAATTATTCCTGCATCTACCATCGAATCATATTGGGCGGTGGTAACGGATTTGTGAGCCTAAATTTTTTTTGGCGACATGCTGGATAGTTTGCGCAACACTCTGCCTACCAATTATGTGAAATACTAATTTTGCTTGCTGCTTTACCATCAAAAAAATACCCTGGTGATTCATACTTAATAACAAATATGTTTCAGTATGATGACGCTGAATGATCACTTTATTCCAACAAAAAGCAGACCTTTCATTGTATATGTACAATGTTGTTTGTAGATTTATATGGCCCTTGTCGGCCGGTGATTCAGACAAATAAATAAATAAAAACACTATTCATTAATGTATTCTTAAAACGATAAAAAAATATCACAAGAATGTTTACAGATCCACAGCGTAAAGCTAATGTTAATAAAAATATCCAAATCAGAATGTAGAATAAAATCTGCTGGCTTTTCAGTAACTACCTCCTCCACAATTGGCCAACTTGATGGTTATGTGCAGAAAGCGTAAATTTGGAGTGAATCCAAGTGTGAAAGAAAGGTGTTACTCGGGTTTGAGAGCTGTCAGCCCCTTTCTCCTAAATTTCTTTTTTTGTGAGGAGTGTAAAACCTACTTTGAGAATAATCATTTTGAAGAGAATGTCTGCTGTCACGCAAACTACCGCCTAGCTCTTGTAGTTTTTAGTCTTTAGATACTTTCTGCCGATACGTTTTTTGCCGAAATTCTGCTGGTCATTGGCTACCTAAAACGTCATCTCGCTAGATTGATTTAATCTTTTAATTAAATGAAGGCATGCACTGTCTGTTGGTCCCGAAGCTACTCCATTTTATCTGAAGGCTTGCATAGCAAAAACAAAGATATCCCCACCCTCCCCGGTCTTCGATATCCTCTGTTTTTATGGCACTTGCAGCTTCGCTCAAGTGCCATGTACCGATCACTTTTCAGTCGGTCTGTCCACTGATCTCGAGTTCGGGACATATGTTTCGGCCCGTCTTGGCAAGGGTCCTCTTCAGGCTCAAAACCGCTAAAGTTGGAAAAACGAACTTGTGGAAAACCCCATTTTGGTCAGAACCTAGGCTACTTGAAAACAAAAGTCAACTTGCTCAGTGAAAAACAACAAATGTTATAAGTTGCAGGGTTTTGTGCGGAGTGAATATTTTGCTCAACACAGAAATATTTTAAATAATTTTTGTGTATATTAATTTATTTTATTTGCGGCCAACAACTCCTTAGTTGCAGGAATACCCCTCCCCCCAAAATTTCGATGAAAGCCCGGGGTGGACATTAGATAATGCTCTTTGCTTCCATCCGTTCAACGATCCCTCCGGAATCTCGAACAAGATTTTTGTCTTCATGTTGGAAATTTTGTTTAGGATATCAGAATGGGAATACTGTGCAGCGATTTGATTTCTCACGGGAATTGCCCTTTCTTCTGTTACAAACCGGTCAGGACCTTAACAGGAAGTTGTGTAACATGCTTGATCCCCTCTCTTTCCTCGTCAAGTTTGAAATGACCGTAACAACCCACCCACCTCTCAAGATTTATGGCTGTCAGATGCCAGCCGACACTTTCATGAGTGGAACGATCGTTTCTCTCGGACTGACCAGGCCAACCGTTGAATTCTCTGAATTCTTACCCTTGTCAAAGAAATAGGACACTTTCGAGACTACCGAGGGGCTGCAAACTCTCAAGACCCGTGATTTTCTTTGCGAAAAATATGTTTTTATGAAAAGTATATATAGAGGCGAGCGGCAAGCGAGCCGCCGTCACCCGTTTACATTTATCTCGCGTGTCTAGGGAAAATCCTCAAGTGCTCGCGCAGCTCGCGATCCAATTTAATAAGATTTTATAATTTCTTATTTATTTGCATTCGGTGGAGGGCTTTCACCAAGGGGGGGGGGTCGCCAAGGGTTTTTGGTACCTGTTTTTTTTTTTCACCTAGACCCTTTCTTGACACCTTTTTAAATGTCTCACTGCCTTGGTTTTGTTTCTTGTTTATGAAACAGACAACTGGAAAGGAAAGAATAGCAAACTTGATATTAGACAACAGTCAACTGTTTCAGTTTTCTCCAGGAACAAGCAGTAATCTGAAATTCTGTTTTTTTTTCATTTTCCGTGAACTTCTAAAGATGCCTCTTCTTCCATTGAGGTATGCTATTTAGTTTGAACGACATCTTCTTGGTGAAATTACACAGACAGAAATTAAGAACAAAAGCCAGCTGTAATATGAATGAAATGCTTTTTTTTTGCAAATGTTTTGCAATAAAAAGTTGCCTGGTATGGGCTACCGGTATTAATGTTTTCTTCGGCGACAGGTCAAAGTTAGGCGACGTTCAAACAAACAAATCATTAAAAAATATAATCTATCAGATATTAGTGGCGTTTTTTAGAGTAGAGTAGAGTAGAGATACGTTTATTAAAAAGACAGACACTATTCGCCTTTCGCCTGCCAAGAAAGGCAATGAAGCTTGGAAGGGCAAGCGAGGTTATTCAGTTATAGTTATTCACTACACTCATACCGAGCTACTCAGACACTAAAAAATCAACTAATGAATGATAAAGATGAAAAGACAAGACAATAAGAAGATGAGACACAACAAATAAAGAAAATCGGAGAACAATACCTTGAACAGAATGGACAACCTGGATCGGGTTTCACACCAATTTCAATTTCATTTTTGATCGCCGATTAGTTCGGCGATAGCGTAGCCGTTTGACTTTTTGGCGTTTTTGACGTTCGCCGGAAGCCGATAGCCGTAGCCTAGCTGTTTCTTCTAATTTCTGTTTTTGTGCTCAACGGCTAACGTCTGTCGCCGAAATTCGTGTCCATCGCCTATCGGCCTTGGACTCGCCGATAGGCGATGGACGTTGCCTCCAACTCCAACGGCTATCGGCTATCGAAAACAGTAAATAAGCACGAATCGGCAAACTTCCTTCGTCAACCGGGGAAATTTCATCGGCGATCAAAAGCGCCACTATTAGGTGGATTTAATTTTTGTTCATATCCAACTAAATGTAAATGCTTTTCCTGTGCTCTCCAGCGTAGTGGTTTCATTCTTGTACATTCTCTCATCACCGACCATGCCTCACTCACGGACAAACTGTTGTCGGCTCTACCATGTTCTTCGAAGAATCAGGAAGGCTCCTTCAAAAGAGCTTAGGCCTACTGAGATAGACGAAGGATGCACAGAAAAACAGAACGCTTTGACCAGTATCAGAGAGTTCTAAGAATCAGAAGCCCCTCGCTGCTTTTATGATTGCAAAATTTGATCCCTTGAGTTTATTAAGCAGGGGGACTATATAATTAAAATTGGGTTCACTCTGTTCCACATTTTGCGGAATTGTGGCTTGTAAATTAAGGACATTCTCGGAAACCCTAATGGCGTTGTATCAGATCCTCTTAAAGCACAGATGACAGGAGAAGCAATTCTTCGGGAGGTGAAAACGTGTTGTGAATGTGAATTATGTGAATTGCGCGTAAGCCAGAATTGGGAAGGAAACCCTTTTCGTGGATAACTATTTCTTGAGCCCATGCTGACCAGTGCCGTCTCTTACGTCTGGTGAACCGTAGGCCATCCATCGGTTTTTGACCCCTTTTCATGAGTAAAAAACGAAAAAAAACCTAGCACATACGATTCTTGGTCGAGCCACAATAATGGTCACATCTGAGCATAACTTCGGTATCGTAAATGACGACGGTGCAACCGTAGCCTGATTTCTCAACAATTTACACCGGGCCGCTTGGCCTCCCGTCCCCCCCCCCGCACCGGCCTAAGGGTAAAGACGGCACTGAAGCTGACTGGGATACATATATTCGAACAATGCATAACACGGATACGTCAGCTACGATGCTTTGGCAGCGATAATTCGGCCCTTCTTGGCAAGGGTCCTCGTCAGGCTGTCGAATTTGAGGGACAACGTTGGGGAAGGAACGAACTATGCATTGTTTGAATGTACCGTTTCGTGGGCTAAGGGTAGTATACCAGTTGGAAGCATTCTAGCATTTATAATGTCTAGATCACCCACCTCCTAGCTCAAACCAGGACTCAGTACGACCGTGAATCATCTAGTGGCACGGTTTCTGCGTAATTTCGTCAGGGCATAAACAGCTTCTCATTGTCGTATTTGCGGATTTCCGCCTTCGATCACTCAACATTCCAGGGTTACATATGTGTAATTCTACAGATGAACCAAACCCAGATTTTTTGTTTAATCCCTTTTATTCCACTCTGTTGCTTCCCACAGCCAGTAAAAGGCCCCCCTCGGCTCTCCGGGGTTTCAGGTTTCTAGCCGGAAAATTCTTAAAGATTGTCACGCATGGCGGGGGAGCCGTATTTTTTCGATCTCCTTGCGACACTTGATGGACAGGTCCGATTTTTTGCAGCTGACTTACATTAAACCTAACCATAGACATGATTATATATAGACGTAGGCAAGCGTTTCTTGCAGTTTCTTCGAGTGGTGACGTGATGAAGTGCCCAGTCGAGCATAGTAACAGACGTGTGACGCTCTGTAGTGGGATACGTATGAACACAGATCCAGATTTTTAAGTAAACTGCTCAGTTCGATGTTACTTCGAACCTGTTCATATCTTCTCCCCAGATAAGTCACTATTTGACGATTAACAGTTTTTTCTTCTTCTAAATGTTGGTTCAGCTTGGTGCTTGCTGGGGCCAGGTCGTATTTTCGCCGAGGAAAAGGGTCAGACTGACTGTTGCATGCTTCGAACCGGATTTGTCACTTCTTGATGCTCTGTTTAATAATTTTCGAACTGAAAAAATTTAAAATTGTGTTATTTGGAGACTGAATTTAATCTTGTATGGTTTGCACTGCAACTAGGCTTCCTCTTGTCCTCGACGCTTTTTATCTCTTGCTCTAAACGGACATCTCGACGGTTGACAAATGGGCGTATTGATTGGAAACTGGTTTTCCTAGTCCTCCGCGTTTTGGCGGCAATAAACTGGTCCTTTTTGTAATGAGGTGAATTTATTTAACAGCAAGAGAATTCTTTTGAATTGGTAACAAAAAGGCCTCGTTTCGAGGGAGCTCGTGCTCCCCTTGTGATAATACAGTCGCCATAGAAACTGAATCCTCAAAGTGACGGGTTTTTCTGAACGGACAGCTCCCAACTTTATCTGACTGCTTTCCAGCCAACTTCCCCATTAAAAACTTGTTTCTCAATTACTTTTTCTTTTACTTTCTTTCTACCTTATTTTGATCTATGTCAATGCCAATGGATCATGGTACCTTGTTCGTTAGCTATTACTCGTCGAGCTATTTTTTTCGAGCTGTGGAGTAAAAGGTTGAAATGATTTTTTTTTTTACTTTTGCGCCGGGCAACTATTTTTATGGTCAGTGCTATGTCAGGACTTCTCGTCCGTTTTAAATTTCAGGATTCGAAAATTCGAGTCGTCTGCGTATGAATATTTTGTTTGTGTCTTTCTTCCTCTTCCTCCTTCCCGATCGTCAATGAAGGGGCTCATTGCTGGCTCACTCAACTTGGGTGTGGTGTGAATTCTGAATATCGTCACAACCTCCTTGAGTGAGTTTGTAATAGTCCGCAAACCAACGAGCCCCCCCCCCTCCCCTCCCCTCAACCGCTTCTCTTTTTTTTCTGACCCGTCCCATCTACAACAACAGGCACGACTCATCTTCTTAAAGTTCAACTGAAAAGTTACGCTGTTCGAAAACCCCGCCTCTTTCTCCGCTCTGTGCTTCAGGACGCATTTTGTTCGTAGAGAAAATTATCTGGTACAGGTCGCGAATGGTAACATGTTGAGGCAGCCCTCTGACGCTGAATGAGAGATTTGTCAAGTTGGATCAAGGAGAGCTAAACTGCGTTCCAAAAGTGAACAGTTTTCAGCGCTGCTTTCGACTTTTTCCAATCTCTCTTGAAATATCACTAGGAAAACCAGTTTCCCAATACGCCTATTCGTCACCGTCGAGGAGTTCAACATAGGTAAGATGACCGGGGTTGATGATTATCTTCCCCTGCTGTTGGTTACTCTCCCTTGAAAGCGCACGAGTTTGGTACCTATGAATGAATGATTTATTTGCAGATTGAAGCCAAAAGGCCAGCAAAGAACAAAAATACTAATAACACACTGTTACATCACTTTACGTGAACTATGAACGCAACGCTTCCCGTTCGAAGAAATTTCTCCTATGTTAGAAAGCCAACTTGAGGAAATTGCCAAAGTTTCTGATTGTTGCATCTGACGTTGACGCTGGAGGGCAGGACTTACGATTTTACGTAACTGCGTAACAAGATTTGGGGGGGGGGGTCTAAATGATCTGGTACAATTTATTGTTTGGAAAGTTTTGTAGAAACAAATGAAACACATTTCCAGTGTGCTTATCTGCATTTCTTGAACGTTGAACCTGTCACCTCTCTTGCCCCCGAGTTTGTTAAATTTGAGGAGGCGGGGAGGGGAGCGAGGGACTTTCTTATAGGCTTGGTCGCAATTTCGATGATAAGTGCAGGCTTTTAAAAAGTTATTAAAGCTTTTTCATTCACAACATGTTGGGTGCCCAGAAGGAATTTTACCATGAGCGGTAGAAGAAAGTTTATGCCCTGCGAATGCTGTCGGGTTCTGTCCCATTGCTGAGAACACCAGTTGAATATTCTCGTTGATTATCTATTCTTGATCGACCCTTTGTCCACTGATCGGAAATATTCGAATTCCCATCTCTATGAACTCGACAACCCTTTCTCAAGTTCTTTAGAGAGCTCGAATTCTTCAAGTTTTTTGCGACTATTCCATCCCCTTTCTCCGTCCAGGTGCGGTTCTCTTCGTGGGAAAGGGGGACAAAGGATGGGAGGGTCTGACGTAAGAAACTCCATCAATAACCCCCTCTCCCTTGCAAAAAGTTTGCAAAGTTCAACGAATAATTCGCATGTCCAACTAACCGTTATTTGCAATCCCTGCTGTGATGGAGTAGGGAACGAGTGAGGGATTAAGTGCCTTTTGTAGTCTCTGCCAAGGGCCCATGATGTCCTGTTCATAGCTATTCGCCTAGTCTAGTAAATATTCATTCACTATATTGCGCGGAAAGAATGAGTTAAATAAAGAACACAACCTTGTAGCCACAATGTAATCGTTTTGAAATCTTTTGCTCTGATTATTCTGCACTCTTTTTCCGCCAGGTTACGGCGTCCGGCTTTATGCGTTACTTTCATAACCATCCAAAATGTTGGAACACAAACAATAATCTTCAAAAAACAAACACAAATAGCACCATAGGATTTTGATTTCATTCTTTGTGTCAGAAGAAAGCTGAATTAACTTTCCGTCTTATGAATTGAATTCTTTTAAAGTTTAACTGAAAAGCCAACTTATTTTTGTGTCATTTAGTTGAATACACTGAATTATTTGGGTTCTGCGAAGGGATTTTTTTGTTTTCCACTATCTGCTCTAGTTATGACGTTCAGAATATCTGCGGCTGTCCCCACAGCGAAAATTCTACTATGACGCGGGAAATTTTTATCTAAACACAAACAAGGCTTTTCAGTGGGCAGTGGCGATATTGGTGAAGATTGCTTAGTGCCTGAACAAAAAAAAGTCATAAATCTTTCTTGTAAGGCATACAACAAATTAGAGGTACCACAAATCACATGGAAATTCCACTATTTGAAAATCGATTATTCCTGAATAGCGGAACAACCAAGTAACGCATTTTCAGCGGGTCTTCAAGCCAATTTAAGTGAATAAGTGATGGGTAGCTAGATTGTCCTATCCCAGTCCTTTTCGGTTAAACTTTAAGTAATCCCGAACAATGGGGGACAGGACACCCTTGCTAGAAAGTGATCAAACTCTAGTTTATGTACACCCAAAATGATGAGTGGGACACGGGGAAGAGTAGCCTAAACATTAGTGTTTCGCGATATTTGAATTTTTTGATAAATCGACATATCGATTTTTTCACTTTCCGATATTCGGTAGGCTAATCGATATCGATATTTCGGTACCATGTTTCGCTATAGTAGAGGTCTCGTTTCGCCAAAATTTAAGAGCAAAATTGTCCTAAGAAAGCACCTTGCATGCAGGGGCGTCACTAGCCTTTTACCTTTGGTGGGGGGACGTCCGGTTTGTGCCGACGGACTAACAAATGTGCCGACAAAAAACGCCAGTGTTTCACACCCCCAAGAATTTCAGTCATAAAATGCCAACTAAGTGAAACACCATTCTTCTAAATAGAGAATACTACAAAATGCGCCGCAGGCGAAATTTGTGTAAAACTAATTGTAATGTATCAGTTGAGATTGTCCCTTTGACGTAAATTCGTATATTGAAATTCACATACTGGGCTTTTCGTTTCTACTTTCGCTAAAAAGCGAAGCTTCCAACGACTGTACCCAGAACAAGTTAAACCAAGTGCCGCAGGCGAAATTTTTTTAATCTGTCTTTTTTCCGGAAAAATTTGCACCAACAAATGTTTGCAGAATTTGATTTCTTACGTATAAAAAGTACCCGATGTGCCGACAAGAATATCGACGCCCTACAAAAGTATTTTAGAATTCGATTTCGACTGTGTTTTACCCAACAAGACTGTGAAGAACTTTATTTCTTACGTGTAAATAGAAACCGATGTGCCGACGAAACTTAAACTTTCAGGATGCGCGCGATACACGTTTACAGAATTTGATTTTTACCTGTAAAATGAACCCCATGTGCCAACGTGAATACCGACGCCAGACAAATCCATACAGCCTTTGATTTCTTCTGTGTTTTGCCCGACTAGACTCTACAAAATTTGATTTCTTACGTTTAAAAAGAACCCGTTGTGCCGACGAGACTTGAACTTCCAGTGTGTGACCGACAAAGTTTGCACAATTTGATTCCTTACGTATAAATAGAACCCGATGTGCCGACAAGTCGAGCACAAAATTTTAAGCATAATTAAAAGCGTACAAAATTTTATTTCTTCAGTATTCCTTATGTATAAAAAGAACCTTATGTGCCGAAGAGATGCCGACAAAAGCATGCAGATTACGATTTCTTCAGTGTTTTGCCCGACAAATGTTTGCAGGGTTTTATTTCTTGCGTATAAAATAACCTGATGTGCCGACGGGTCAACCGACGACCGACAAAAGCATACAAAGTTTTATTTCTTATGTGTTCGCCGGCGCTTCGCGCCGACAAACAAGTGAACTTTCGCCGGGCTTCGCCCGACGAAAGTACTTTCTCAAGACCTTTGGGGGGGGATTCCCCCCCCATAGTGACGCCCCTGCTTGCATGAACTCAAACTTCGAATAAATAGAAACTGAATTACGAAGAACATATTGCTACAATTTTGGATATATAAATGTAAATCATGTTTGATTGTTTAAAATAATTATAACTGAATAAATGTCGTTTTCGACGTCGATATTTACGTTTCGATATCAACATTTGGTCCGATATATCGTTATCGGTATTGAATATCGCCCAGCACTATTGTACATTCACTTTCACAATTGTTAGTGGAGACATCCGTTTCATCATGTAAATCGCGGTCTTGACAAAACCCTGTCTAGAAAAGACCGTTGTCTGGGCTGATACTGCGCACTTTTAGGAAATTGCACAACGGAGTTGTTTGTTTTTTTGCGAAGCGGCTGAGGGGCTTGAGAGTTTGGCCGGTGGCTTCATACAGCTGCAATCGGTTCGTGTCAAACAATACTAGCCCTCTTTTTGCGGGAACAACGTTGGGTCTCTTTCTTATAATTTTGGCTGTGGATACTCGTAGATTAAAGCCCCCCCCCCCGACCTATAACATGGTGGCTATGTTTTGCTTTATAGAAGGTGTATCTGCATTAGCAAGAATATAAAAAATATAGTGTTAGTAATATCACGAGAGTTATGAAGGGGATTAAAAATGATTGACTCTTATAAAAGAGCAAGAGAAAAAGAGTGCCAGTTGAAATTAAGAAGAATAAAGAAAATAAAAATAGTAGCTGAGCTATACCCGATGAAAAAATTCGAGAATTAGTCGTATGGAGTTGTACGAAACAGTAGCATGCCGTAATAGCTGTTGCCACTACAGGCTACTACCAGCAAACTGGATGCTGCTACAGCAAGACTGGTTGCTATCGGATACTACTTAAGATTAACTCAGTCGGAGGCATGTTAAATCAAAGTATTCCATACAACTACATATGAATACATGCAACTTTTTCGTACAACTGCCATATAACTACACAGTCAAAGAATTTTTCATCGAGTACCCAAGAAAAGGAGGATTTAAGTTACTCCATCTGTTTTTAATCGCAGAATAATCTTAAGATATAGAAACAAAAGAACAAGCAATTTGTCAATGCAGCGATGACTGATGACGAGAATACGAATACTCGGGGTACGATCTATAGAAATGTTCTTTGGATAATATGATTGTCAGTCACACCCACAGCTTATGTACATACATAAGCTGTGGTCACACCTGAGTGCTCCCTCTTGAATGAACCTCTGGATCCACGGCTGAGAATCCTACCAAGAGTATGGTGCATCGGCAGTTGACGCAAGCCTCCAGCCCCTCAAGCTGTATTGCGACGTTTCTGCATTTTACATCCAGCTTATCTGGAACAGTAAAAATGTGGAAGTTATATGCTTAGCTATAATAGCTATACAATGTTGAATGTGAGTCATAAATGTCTACTCACCGTAGACGGATGTAGTAAACTGGAGATTTGCGAGGGCTTACGTCATTGGTGCATAAGGTTTAGTCAAGACCCTATTATACACGACATTGGTTTTAAACAGAAATATAGTTGAGTACAGAGACCAAAACGATGATATTACACAACAAAACAGTCCATCTAAATACAACAAAGACGGGATAGCCTACCGGTGTTAGCACGTCCCGTGTCTGCACATCTGTGATATGAAGTAATGGTGGGTTTACACACTGCGTAAAATCCGAGCGTATTTTATGCATGTATTTGAGCTTGAAAAGATTTCTAGCAATACGGACTTATTTATAAACAAAACGGACCGATTTCTCAAATACGTCCGTGTTGCTAGAGATATTTTCAAGCCCAAATACGTGCATAAAATACGCTCGTATTTCAAAATACGCTCAGATTTACGCAGCGTGTAAACGTAGCATAAAACAGAAGTCATTCTGTGTCATGCTACGTTTACACACTGCGTAAATCCGAGCGTATTTTACGCGCATATTTGGGCTTGAAAAGGTTTCTAGCAATGCGCCCGTATTTGAGAAATCGGTCGTTTTTTATAAGCTATAAATGCGTCCGTATTGCTTGAAGTCTTTACAAGCTCAAATACTTGCGTAAAATATGCCCGGATTTCAAAATACGCTCGGATTTTACGCAGTGTGTAAACCCACCATCAGTCTTGTGCCGACTTCTGGGACATTTACGACTCCTTATAATAGCCGTCTCTTCTGAAGTCAAGCCACTATGACGATTTAATGTCAAGAACCCCACTGGGGAGCTAAGCGGAGCAGTGGTGGAGTACAGTTTCGTGAAACTCAGAAACCTACAAGGCCGATCCCTTTCCCTACGCTCTACCCCTGGTCACTAGCGCGACCGGTACGAACTCTGGGAGACGAAGCGGGGCCCTTTGAGAGCTGAGACCTAGCCGACAGAACCTAGCTTAGGCTCTTTGTCGGTCAGTGACGTGTACTGGGCGAATTAGCTGAGGATCTTATTCTGCCACACCAACCGTTTTGGAAGGAATACACAGTCATTAGGTTTGAACACAGATGTCTAAGTTACTTCTGCTTTGTGTTGCTTGTTCTGATTCGCGTTTTCAGCAATTACCGTGATGAACTCTCGTGCTTTGTATTTGAGAACATGGAATAGGAATATGCCTAATCTCTCGATTCCTTTTGTGTCTGGGTTCGGTTCTGAATTCGAACGAAACCGAGTGGTTGCCCACTCTCGATTTTAGTGTATAGCAGGTGCCCGTTAGGCTGACTGATGCTGTCACCGTTTGCCACGTGTTAAGACATTAAAATTAACACTTTTGGAATCGGGAATCGCCTAATTTATGTCAAGCACCGCTGGTTTCGGCCGTTGCTGGAAAATGGTGAACAGCAGGCGCCGGGGAGTGGGTAATCCCCCGAACGATATACGGGAGCTAAAACCGCTTGTATCCGTAGAACGCGGGATGCGCACCATAAAAATGACTTGTGACGAAAACGAGTTGAGTATCGTGAGCCTGAAATCGCGACTCTGTTGTTTTGCTCTGGTTCTGCTGTGGGTTTTCTGGTTCTGTCCAAGACGTTCTGAAATTTTCCGTCTTGAACATCCATGGTGGTCTGTCTCTTCTTTTTTGCAAGCTTTGGAGGTTTCTGGTCTAGTTGTTTTGGTGGGGTTTGCGAAATTCGATAACATTCAGGAGATATCATTTGCTGGGGTAACTTCCTGTGTCGATGACATAAAACTTGGATAGAAAATGATTGGCTTACGACTTCCTGTCGCCGTCTCTTGGTGAAGGAAGAGAACCAACCACCTTCGCACCCGTATCCCTGGAGGAAACTTTGAATAGTGATCATAATACAAACGTAATGCCAAAAGTGGGGGTGGGCCTCTAAAAAAATAGTAATTAGTACATTTTTACTCTTAGAAAGGTCGAGGATTAAACAGTATTATTAACGTACAAGGAGCTCCAGTCTTATGTAGGCCATAGTCCTAATGCTATTTCAAAAATTAAAACGTCACTTCTTTTGGTCGAGATGTTGGTAAAATAAGTAGCTAATCTGTGTTCTATCACAGCAATTCTTAGATCATCAAATCAACTCTAATGATTTTTTTTAATGGCTGCAGGAATTGCAATTTGATTTCCGATGGAACTTGATTTCCGCATCACCGGCTGTTTTTTTTTCGGTTGATGTATTACACGTTCTGTAAGTCTTGTTTCTCTTTTGTTTATTGTCTATACTCCACTTTCTATTGTTGTAAAACATTAGTAGGTTACAAATATACATTACTTTTTCTTAATAATATTAATATTATGGGTGGCTTGTCCTGCGAGCATTGTCGATTTGTAGTAGCATTTTTTTGTTTTGTTTTTACAAATAAATTGGCCTTAACCTGCACACTCTTTCCTCTTTATCTCTCCCTAACCTCCTCGTTCGACCATATAAACTCCACAAAACTTGACCATGCGTTAAATAGGTATCGTGATTCCCAGGCAACTTATTTCCATCCTAATTCGCTTTTTTGTTCTTCTCCCTCCGAATCTTTTTTGCCCTAATATTAATCAGCTGGATCTGTTCTTTTCCACAATTATACCAGCTGACGTTTTTCCCATGCTTGTTTGAGTTACTTACGGCCCTTACGGGCGAAGCTTGTTTCTTGTATTAGCTTGTTTGTATAAGATGACAAAAATGCATAATTCTGGAAAGATGTGTTTCATGCTCCCATTTGCAACAAGGTAAACAAAAAAGCGCCTCTTGGCTTACGTTGCACTTGGTCAGTGCCAACTTTTTGAGTATATAAACTCACTGTTTTAACCCAAAAGCTGAGTCTAGCTATAAGCCACTTCGACAGTTAAAGACGGTATCAAAACACAGTTTAAAACCATTGATACACAAAACCATTGATCAAAATAACTAAACAGTTAATTCGTGCTAAAATTGTAAATGCCTTCTTTAATTTTGTTTTCTTTCTCTATCGAAATGGGGATAGGAATGTTTGACGCTTGAAATCTTGTCTCGCCCTTGTGAATATCCATAACAGAGGGTGGGTTTGAATGAAGTGAAAGTGGATGATAATATTGGGGCTAACAAATCCATGTTTGTGTGCGGACTTTAAGCCACGAGAAAAAAAATTGACTTACGAGTTGCGGCTCGTAGTGGAAGACGCTCCCGGCGTAGAGGGAACTAGGGGGAGTCAGCTGCCTCCGTTGGGAGCGGCCTTGCGCCAGCGGTGGGGTGTCCGAGGCGTTGGTTACTTTTGGGGGCCGTGCGTCCTTGACGCCTCTCCAAATGTTTCCTCTTGGGGCGTCCCCAGCCGCACCAGCGGAGGTACCTTAAAGTCCATCTCAAAACCTGGACTTCGTAGTGCTAACCTAACCTTCGATTTTTGTTTGATACGCAACCGGCGCCCTCTCTTGTGGTCTTCAAACAAACACACTCATTGAAAGTAACTAGTTTCAAGCAAGGAAGGCGATAAAATTAAAAGGAGAAATTTAACTAAAACTTAACAACGTGCCGTTTATAATCAGTCACTCCCGGTTCATTATGCTAGTGGAAGGAATTTTAAAATCCTGTTGTCGCAGAACAACGAAAAAAGAGTGACCGGTAATGAGCAAAGAGACACGGACTTTGAGCATTTAATTAATTAGTTAATTAACAGCATTCAGGAGATGTATAACGAAGCAGCGAACAGTTTTAGTTTGAAGCCAAAACATTCTTTTTTGGTTCCTCCTTTAACCGGATTGCTTCGTTGAGGGGGGGGGTTGCTCTGAAAGAGGTTTGGAAATATCCCAGTCAAGTGGGAAAGTCGGTCTTTACCTTATGAAGGTTTCAACTCCCACGCTGAGATAAACCAACTGTACGGTGAGACCAAAGTATGATGTCACATATGTCACTATTGAAAATATGACACTCCTCAACCCTTTGTCAAAATCACCATCTTTTTACACAAGGGTGTCAGTCTTTTCATTTTTTTGGTTCGGCGCGAGTTGACATCGTTTCGAATGACATGAAGGCAGTATCTTCGTTTTTTGCGTGTACCGTCTGTTTTATGTTTGTCTCAGTTTTTGTTGAGTCATATTAAACAAAAAACACGGCGACCCGCAGATGTTACATGGCGGATAGAAGCTGTTCGATTTGCATACTGGGCAGCAATTAGGTAGGGAAGTGGGTAGTCAGCGTGCTTGAAATTGGTCTCATTTCAGCTGGCTAGGAAACGAAAATCGACATCCCGCGATTCAGCGAAAAAGATGTACGCACTTATTACGAACAAGTTTTGACGGGTGGCAGATACGCGTTTTTTATCTCAATTCTCCTCGCGATTCCCCTCTCAGTTCTCTTATTTTGCGTTTTATGACTACTGAGATAAAGCCAGTTTTCCTTTGCTAGCGTTTTTGTCAGAATCGAAAACGGGGGAAGCTTCTCGATTCAAGTTGCTTTGATAGACAGTTCCCGATTCTGTTTCTCCGTTCTCCTCCCTGATTGGTCAACAAAGGGCACGTGTTCAACCCATATAAGCAGGTTTCAGCGGTTGGCAAAAGCGAGAATGGAGAAACGAGAAGAGCAGAAATGGTAGTTTGTACGAGAAGCGGTAATTGAGAAGCTGGAACTGAGATTTCAGGTGCAACTAATATCTAATCTAACTAAAGAGAATATAAAACGTATGGATGGTTAAAAGACCCGTCGTTCACATAAAGCCAATGTAACCTACTTCCGTGTTCTCTCCATCCATTCTTAGACCGGGGTTAAATATCTGTATTAAATATCAGAATTTAATACAGTAAATTTCTAACCCCCTAAAACAACTCAGTGATTTTCCCACTTGCCTCCTTTTGCTATTTTTGCTGCGTAACATGGTCCCGTCGCCTGTGATGAAGCTTGCTCAGTGGGCTTTATGGGCTATGCAAACCGGCTGTGTAATTTTTTTTTCCTACTTCTGCTTGAAGTCAATGGGCGAGAAGAAAGGCTTAAAACAAGCAAAAGCCGTTGACAATTTGTTAATAGCAGAGCTTGGTTATAAAGCAGACCTATTAGTGAGAATAGAGTTTTAGGATAGCTGAACGAAAACGGTGAAAAGTAAGATGCTGTGACAAGTTCAAACCCAAAAAGGTATTTGTAGAATCGGAGCATTTTGGAAAAAATAAATAAAACTGAAAAGATGGTGAGTGAGTGAATAGTGAAAGGGTATTCGTGCCGAGTGTACATGATCCGATGGCTGTATCAAAAAAATATGTATCCATAGAAAGGCTACTTAAGACTAGAGAGACAGTAAACAGTTGATAGATAGATAGATTAAAAACAAGTCAAAAGTTTCGTAGTGATGTGGTAAGTATTCCTTCAGCCCAAGCTGACTGCGAATCATATTTGATACTGCAAAACGAATATGTTTTTATTTTTATTTGAGCTATAGACTATTTTGGCCCTTCTTGACAAGGGTCCTCTTCAGGCTCAAAGCCGCTCAAGTTGGAAAAAGGAACTTGTGGAAAAAAACACAAGTTCGTTTTTTTTCCACAAATGCGGTTTTCCAACTTGAACAGCTTTGAGCCTGAAGAGACCCTTGCCAAGAAGAGCCGAAACATAGCTCAAATAAAATTCAGCTGACTTATCCGTTTTGCACGATCAAATAGTGTTGTATTATTTGTACATGGTCCGATGGCTTCAATAAACATATATCTGTCTATCGTAAGGCTACTCTAGAAAGTCGAGAAATTCCAGAAACAGTAACCGAAATGAAGAATCGTTCCTTAATTTATCAATCGCACTACTGTAGCCTGCTTTCTTTCAATTTTCGGTGCGTTATCCTCTCAGAACCTTGTTCGAAAGGTTACTTCATCGTTTAAAGCACACCTCTAAAGCACTGCTCAGACGTTCTGAGATAGTTGACGTCTTTACAGCTAAGCTACGCTTACAGAAAATTACACCCAGTGTCTCTTGCCTTGGACGAGAATCTTGGCAAAATTTGCGTAACCGGTCTCCGGACGAATAAGCTCGTCGGAAACAATGATCGGGCGCATGAAACGTCGCGTAAATAGAACAGACAATCGTGATAATCAGTGTATTACTAATAGAGGAATAGGGTACACCTATGAAGTGAAAAACCTCGGGAACGAGAATGGATGGAAATATTGCTGAAGTAGAATCAGGAACTAAAGTACGACGTCTACAATGCATCCAAGTCTTAGACACAAAATCAACTGACACAAGCCCGATATAAAAATGAAAAATATGATTCTTAAAATAAATAAAGTAATAAATTGCTGTCACTCGCCACTAGACCAACCCACGAACACCGACATCTGGGGATCAAAGATCATAAAACCCATCCAACAGAAAAACAACTGAGCTGACAAAATAACACACGAATAGTTTTATTAAAACAATTTGGTTGCGTCAAGCTATATTTCTGTGAGTTGCATATTTTCTGTAGTCCGTATTGCCAGTTGCGTCAAGCAAAAATCAAATGGTATGAAAACGAGACGTATAATAATAATAGACGTATGTTTCTGAGTTGATTTTTTAGGGCTCATTTATCAAATTAATTTGTGTTTTATTCTAGCGTTCGACATGGGACGAAAGACTTCGATGTGGGCTATGTTAGAAGAGAGGTCTACAGAGCGCTTGACCTGTGGTCTCGAGTTTCCAAGTTGACTTTTACCGAAGTCGATTCTGAGGATGCAGACATTCGAGTATCTTTCCATAGGTGAGCCCCCCCCCCCCCGGCCCCCCTTTCTAATGATGAACTCTTTCGTTCCGCAAAATGACGAGACAGATAGAAGAATAGATACAAAAGATATTAGACGCTTACATTCCAAATGCAACAAAGGAAACCAAAAAAGAAGACAAGATAAAAGAAAAACATAAAGTAGCCAAGTCTCTGGTTTTCGCAGAAGGCGATTCTAAGGATCTACCCCCCTCCCCCACCGAATCATTGTATAATAGTGAAAGCTTTGTTCCCCCCAAAAAATGAGACACATAAAGAAGTAAATACAAAAGAGGTTGGATGTTTACAATCCAAATCCGAATTTTCCTCTTTTCTAGCCTTGAAAACTAGAAGAAGATTTCTAATTATTACCTTAATTACCTTAATTCGCACTTCGGAGCGAATGAAGATCAGTCTTGATCTGTGGAATCGCTCCGTCATTGATGATGTGATGATCAGTTAGTCGTCAGATGCATCCCAGCTGTACTTCGAGGGCACACCATTCCACTCTTCATCTAACGACTTTTTGAAGGATTCCTCGTTGGGTGCTGATACAGTTTCGTTGGTCTGATTCACGATCGCAAATTTACTTGAAAGAGGTCTTAGCTAGTCCCTCACATCCAAACCATATTCCATAACTCATTCCAGATAAAACAAAAAATGAAACTGCAGCTGAAACTACATTTGTTGTTAAAAATAAAATACTCAGTTGAGTTTTCTCAACTTTTTAAGTAAATCTAAACAATCGTATATACTCTAGCTAACTCCTCCCAAGAGATAAATGTTGTTATTACTTTAATTGACTCAGTCCCAGTTGAAAAGTAGATTCATTTTTGTAAAGTATTTGTCTTTAAAAGAGGGGGAAGTAAATTCAACGTTTTGTTTACCAGTATTCATTCGTACATCACAGATCAGGGCAATAGAAAGAAAAGGAAACATAAACTAGGCACAGAAAGTATAACTGGTTTTGGTATTCAGTTTGTTTCACCCGGTGTGAGAGTCTGGACGGGGAAGTCTTCAGTTCTTCGGCGAGAGAACACTGCGCAAACAAACAGAAAAAAACTCACTTCATCATTAGCGTTTATTTTGATTGCATCAGAGGCTTGAATTACTTTTTCCGAGAGAACAGTCGACTGCCAGCTGGTTTATGCCAAAGGTGGATTTACGATCGCCGGCACTTGCGGCCATTTGAAAATTATACCGGATTACAGGATATTGCTTTATTGTAACTTGAGGCATCGGTAACTTCAGTTTTGGTCGAGTAGATCTGAGCAGGTGTCTAAAATTTTACACCAAGCTTTTGCGGCCGGGTTTTTGTGTTATAATTGACCTACGGTTTGTTGCTAATTGCTTCCGAGGGCATATCACTCCTTTTTTGTGTATCCCTCCTCCCCCTCTCAGTGACACAAGTGTGGCACCTACTCTTTCATTTTTCTTTAAAGGACCCCTCTTGCTTATTCTGCTTTTTATAATATATCTAGCTCCCATACAGAATTATAAGCTTCTAAAATCCCCACCGTTCTCCATTGTTTCGTTTTGTGCCTACGAAATATTAGCGCTTTTTTGGCCTTGCCGAGTTTTTCCCGTCACACAACGAAACGTTTTCCTGGATCATCAACGCCTGCTGACTATTCTTTCACACATAAGGATCTGAGAAGCTTTTGTTTATAACTTCTTTTATTTGCTTAGTTTTCACACTTTTGAACCACGGCGCGATCAGTTTTCAAATGTTTTGCGCCCAGCCGCCGCGTCGGAGAGCAGGAAGGCTGGACATAGTGGACAGGCGCTAACAAGAAAATCGTTAATTTCAGATGGAAAGTAATGGTATTTTCGAAAATGTTTTTTTCTGATCCATTTCATAGGGAAAATATTATTTCTAGTAAGAGTTGTGCTTTAACATCTTCACTCCTTTATACAACTTCTGTGCTCAATTTAGCCTTTTTTTTTAAAGAATAATCGATTTGTACGAAAACGTAAGTTATTGGAAATAAAATCAGTGTAAAGCATTCAAAACATTATTGTATGATGAAAAAAGGCGATTACTCCCCTGACTCGAGTAGCTCAACTTTTTAAGTATTACAACCCCAAATGCTTTTCACATTATCGTCCAGCATTTTTATTTCACTAGAAAAATCTGGTCTTACTCGTCATACTTTATTGTGTACATATATATCTAAATGTGACTCTTGTAACTTGGGAATCCAAACCTCGGTTTCAGCGTCCAAAACTGCATGCTACTTTTTTAGGTATCCGGTCAGAACCGCACCACACTGTAAAGTGCAGTATTTATTACTGGGATTAGTTTTGCCTCTAACGAGATAAGACTATCTCTAATTCGGATTAATCTTATCTCAGTAGAGATAAAATGAATCCTAGTAGCAAATACTGCAGTTAACTTTAATCCTTCTCAGAGAAACTTTGTACAGTGCACACAGCGGCAGGGCAAGAAAACGCGACTGTCGAAACAGCGAAAGTCAGTACCGCGACAGCTTATAACCACGACGTGCAAAAATCATGACTTGACAAAAAATAATCAAATTCTTTAATGTCATGAGACTTGGGACTACAGCATTTGAAGAAAGAAGTAAAAGGTGTTTTACAATTAATCTTACTTTCATATTAATATATCGTATTTGACAGGGCAAAACGGATACGTCAGCTGAATTTTATTAGAGCTATATATTCCAACTTAATATATATTCCAATGTTTTTCCAACTTGAGCGGCTTTGAGCCTGAAGAGGACATATTTGACAGTGCAAAACGGATGTGTCAGCTGAAGTTTATTTGAGCTGTGTTTCGGCCCTTCTTGGCAAGGGTCCTTTTCAAGCTCAAAGCCGCTCAAGTTGGGAAAACGAACTTGTGGAAAACCCCATTTTGCTGAGTGATTTTTCAGCTGACGTATCAATTTTGCACTGTCAAACATGTTCTCTTCAGGCTCAGAGCCGCTTAAGTTGGAAGAACGTTGGAAGATATATCGAGTTGGAATGTATAGCTCTAATAAAATTCAGTTGACGTATCCGTTTTGCACTGTCAAATGTTATATATTAATATGAAAGTAAGATTAATTTTGCAGTCAGCTTTGGTCTGAAGGAATATTTTATGCTTTATCCACAGCTTAGGTATCCTTTATCCTTACTTCTTATTCAAAGTGGGAACGTTCATCGTAACGGTATAAAGGAAGTTATAAAGGCTTACTTGAGATTATTTAGCTTCCAAATTTCGCTTGCTCTGATAAAAGCCAAGTATCCCCTAGGCCTGCTTATATTTGAGCTTTCCTGCTTTTTTTATTATTATTATTCTACTTATTTGAATCCTTATAACTGAAGGAAGAGTAGATAAAAATTACTACCATATCAATCAATCTGAAAATAGTTACATTAAGATACAGCTGCTGGACAAGAGTAGGCTACGTGCATATTAGTCAACTAAATCTACGGTTAAAACGAAATAAAAAAGCTATCGGGGCGCTTTTAAACAAAAGGGAAAAGTTTGTGATAGTTCACAAAACAGTTCATGAAATTTTAACTGAAAAGCCAACTTATTTTTATACCTTTGAATTTGAATACACATAATTATTTTGGTCTCCTCGAAGGGATTTAATTTTTTTCGTCTCGTAATCTAGTAATGACGTTGGGAATCTCCGTTGCTTGTACGACAAATAATAATTCGTCAAGTTCAAGGTTTAATTAATTTGAATTGATTTAGTTTAATTAATTAATTTTAATCAATTAAATTTCAGTTAACTGTTCTAGTCCAGACTGCAAAATCACAGAATCAAAATGTATGGGCGAATGCCAAGTGCTTCCTGGTCACTTTCCATATTCAAGTTGCTTTCATCTTCCTGGCTTGAATAATGAAAATCCGCCATTGCTGCTTATTTTTCGGCGATGTTTGCCAGTTGCCACTGTAGTTGCTAAGCATTTCACACATAGAGGTACGTCTGTTTAGAGGTACAACAATTGCGGAAGAATAAATTCGTCGTATTTGTGGATAACAAATTAACGAAGTAACGCGTTTTGTCGGGTTTTCTAGCTTATATTGGTAAATATGATGGGTAACCAGACTGTCGTGTCTCAGCCCTATTCGGTTAAGCTTTAAGGGAAAATATTTGTTTTGGGGAAGTAAAATTTTTACATTTACGATTCCATTAGCCTGCCAGCAATGCTGAAGGCAAGACGCATGACATGCCACAGAGCATCCCACTCGGCCTTAGCCCGACCTTTCTCGCTTTTAGTCTACTTTTGTCGTTGAGCTTTTTTCAGTCGGGGCCAGTAGACTATCCCGTGCTCCTACCCCAAAGGGTTGTTCTGATTGCGCTAATAAACAAACATTTTATGTGTACTGGACACACTGGGCTAATAACATTTCATTTATTGGACTTTCAAACTGCAAAGCATCATATTGAAACACTTTAGGCTTTTCAAGCGAATTGGGTAATAAAAACACAGGTTTTCTTTTGGAATTAAATTTTACGACCCAAGCCGACAAGGATATGACGGGATGTTACGACACACTAGGAGAGGGAAATGCGCCGGCGCCACTTCAGTCTGGCGACAACAAAAATTCCAGATTTGCCAGAAATTTGTGACAGTCCCACCCGTAAACACAGAAAAAAGCATCTAAAGGTCTGAAAATCTGTCAGTTCACCCTCCCGTCAGTTCGCCCACCGTCAGCTCACGTAAGTGAAACTTAGAAATCAACCATTCTAAGTTATTGTTTAGTGGGTTAGGGCCCAGCATTTGATTGTCTGTTTCAGCAGGGACCCATAAATTTCCTTATCCTTCCTTAAGCATTTCCTATGCTTCTATATTGATATGATGACCGAACCATCCAGTTTCCAAAAATCCCCGCTTGAGTCGATCGGCATTCTTGTTTGCCTCATTGGACGTGCGCACCAAAGAGACTCATCCCTCAAGGTGCCAGCAGCCAATCCCATCTGGTCTTGAACGTCATTGGACCGTGGGTATTTCTCGAACTACACTCCGACCGGTCAAGAGCGCATCAGAAATATCTTATTGACAGGCCCCCTGTAAAGGAAACTTATGGGTCCCTGGTTTCAGTTTCATTTATTTTGGTTTCATATATGTATATTTGAACAAAAACACACAACTAATAAGAGCTAACCTTCCAAGAAAGCACAAGAATGGTCGCTTTACTAGGGCAGGACACAGACTAATAATAACAAGCAAAATCAACCGATGATATAAGTAAATATAAGTAATATAAGTACCAAAATATAAGTAGAGAAAAGAAGTATAATAGAGAATGGGTAGAGAACTGAGATCCATCAACAGAATAAAGCAAAATTGTAACCACCCATGGAGCTCTTTTATATTTCGGTTTAGTGAATTTTAATTATTTTGGTTGTTGCGTTGTTTCTTTCTTTTTGCTATTTTTTACCATACTTCGTCTCTACCTAGACGGGTTATAAATAAATTTTAATTTAATTTAGTACAAACGTCCATGCCTACCACATGGATTCATTTCCTATATTCTCATTTAGGCTATATCATGGAGATGGCTACCCGTTCGATGGGAAAGGAGCACTGCTAGCCCATGCCTTTTTCCCTGGGACCAACCTAGGGGGCGATGCCCATTTTGATGACGACGAGAAGTGGACCTTAGACCCGGAAGATGGAGGTAGGTCATAAGTGAAGTTTGGGGACATTTTTAAAGTTTAACCGAGTACGGCTGAGATCCGGCAGTCTACGTACACTTCACTTATTTACTTAAATAGGCACTTTAGTACTTTCGTGAGCTATCTTCCTTTTTGGAACTTAACGTCCGTGACACAAGGAAATGCAGGTTTTTGTTGAAATTCAATTTCTTCGCATCCGCATGAATTTTGGGTTGTAGTGCAAGGCGCAAACTCTGAACCTTATTACTAGAACCCCGGGTGAAAAACTACCAAATCCCTTAGATGAGTCAAAATAATTCAGTGTATCCAAATTTCCGACGTAAAATAATCTGCCTTTCAGTTAAACTTTAAGGGGTTGCATTTTATGCTTTGGTTTGCACGTGGTGCATTTGCCGTGTTGCCTTTGCTCCGCAGACCTAAAATGGTATCACGGTCTAAGCATATAGGCTTCCGCACTATCAGAGTTAATTTTTCTGGCCACGTAATGAATGAAGGAATGTTTTTTTTCGTTATTCATCACGAGCAGCACGCGGGCTGCGGATTGGCAGAGTACACTCACAAAAATAACCGTTCCCGTACGGAAAACTTCCGTCTGGGACGCGAGAAATCGAGTGATTTTCCAGATCCCAATTTACAGAACATTTTTTCGCGCTGGCGGAATGATTACCGCTTTCCAACAGAAAGTTTTCCGTTCACGACAAATTTTTCCAGCGCGGTGGATTTCAGAAGTTTTCTGTATATGAACGATCTATTTCTTGAGGTTTCTTCGTTGGTAAACATAATTTTTTCTGTTTCGCGAGTGACCGAAGTTTTTCTGTTTCGTTACGGTATCAGCCAAGATTTTTACAGAAGTTTTCCGTAAGTACACGAGATACTTCAGTAAACGGTTGTACCGCCAAATCATTCGATTATCGATCGATGTAGACGGTTGTACCGGCCGATGTCTATTCGCCCCCCTGCCCTGTGTGTTTTATTTAGTCAGTAGTCAGACTAGTCAGTGTCGTTCGGTCTGGACTTCTGGTGTTGTTCTTGATTCAGTCCAACAAAGATATTGAACAATATTATTAATGAGTATATTGCATTGGCGACGAGGATGACGGAGATTGCACTGCTAATGAGTGGTGAAGAATATTGCCGAGGACTACTGCTAATGAGCAATAGTGAAATCGAAGGAAAAGAAGCGACGCGGGAATAAATTTTTTTTAGTGAAATCAAGCAAGAAGAAGAGGCAACAATGGCGAATAGAGTGATTGGCGTAGTGAACGAGTATGTTCAAGGAACAGACTTTGCCGAGTATGCGGCAGTATGCGGAAGTATGTGCGACATAACGAAGGGGAGAGATGCGGCAATTGCCCTGACCGCATCATTCTAAATATTGGCTGTGCCTTATCCAAAGTCCGCATTCCACAGCTTGCTGTTTCTGCAAAAGTAAGTAGAAATAAGTTATTTTCCCCATGTATAAAGGTTTACCTTCGAAAGTACCTTCGGGCCATATACCGATCGCAAAAAGTCTATCTGTCATTCCGTCCCACGAGTTCCTAGTTCGGGCTCTTCCAGGCAAGCTGGGACGATGAAATTTGGTACGCATATCAAGGTCCGGCTCTGGACAAGACTGAAATAGGTTCGGTCGCGATCCCACACACAGGTGGGGGATCGGAATCTTCTTAACAGCACATCTACCAGAAGAAGTTGGTGGATCTCAACCAAACTTGGCGGGAAGTAAGACCTAGAGTACTAGTTATGCTTTTTGAGGTCCGAACCCGATCCGACCACTCTAGGGGGGGGGGGGGGGGGGGGCCGGGGGTCCCCGAATTATTGTTAACAGCACATCTAACAGAAGGAGTCGGCGGATCACAACCACACTTGGTGAGAAGTAAGAGCTAGGGTCCTAGTTATGCCCTTTGAGGGCTTTATGGCCGGGGGAGGAGCAAACAATGGCCTAATCCCGAGGGGTCATCGGCATGAACAAGTGCCATATGAGCTTTTATCTCTTTTTTTTTAGTTCCTGTGTACATACGTAGCCTACTTGCGAGGCCAACCCCCTTTTCGGCAGTAAAAGTGTATTTTCGCTACATTGTGGGACTTGTAAGAAGCAGGGCACGGAGAAGTGAGGCGCTAATCCCCAATTTCAGATGTGCATAGAAATCAATTCAGATACCATGAAACTATGTCGGACGTATTTTTGTGCCATAGCGAAGATAGTGGCTTTCCACTGGTTCGCCACTCTTTCATAGTTTGTTTCCGGTTACCCGTTTAGGAGTGCTTACTGTGCTCTTTGCCTACGAGCAATCGAGTAAAATCGTCATAATGTTCAATAAGTCATTATTCAAAGCAAAGGTTGGGATAAGGATCTGCATAAATCTTCTAATCTTGTGTCTGTAGATTCGTGGAAGCATTACGTCAAAACCTGAAAGTGTGTCTTCGGCACATAGCTTGCTAGCTCGTCTGTCCTCTTTAGTCAGCTAAAAAAGAAAATAAATAATAAAAAAAATATAAAAATCCTTTCTTTTCTAGGCACGTTGTTGGTCTGGCTGATTATAACGCTGTGCCATCAAAGGGAGTCAACATTACGAAGGCGACCGAGAGGGTTCAACGCCTATTCTCCGGCCTTCGAGTTTTCCCGTTCAAATCGTTCTTTGAGTTTCAGCTGGACTGACCAGCGAAGTGTTTTGCTTATGAAGTGTTCCCGTGAAAGGGTGTGAAGTCATTTTGTCACGATCTCATTTTAATAATTGCGAGAAATAAATTAATGATTTTAATGAAATCGATAGCCTTCACGAAAACAGAAAACTTCTGTTTACGGTCGTTACGGAAAGCTTTCTGTACATGAACAGAAGTAACCCTGGGATGCCTGTTGCCCATTTTTCTGAACTGAAGTGGAATATTTTCGTTTTGACAGAATCAAATATTCTAGTCGTGTACAGAAAAGTTTCCGTCCCAGTACTAGATTCTGAATCATGGGGAAACAGATATTCCGATTGTGTACAGAAAAGTTTCCGTCCGAAAACGGAAAAGTTTCCGTCCCTGTACTGGAACCATTCATTTTCTGAACAGAATACTACTGCAGCGGGACAGGAATGTTATGTTCGGAAAACAGTAAACTTTCTGCTAGTGAACGGAGAGGTGGTTACTGAAGTTTTCCGTCCCTGACCAAAGTTGCTTTTGCTCGCTGTTTCGAAAACTATTTGGCCGTGAACAGAAACATCCCTGGGATGCCTGTTGCCGACATTTTTCTGTTCCCGAACGGTTTTCTAGTCGAAAATTTTTCTGAGTGTAGGGAAACGAGGGAACGGTAATACACAGCGACTACATAGCTGGTTCGCACTCAGGAGCGGGTGAAGGAAAGAAAAAATAAATAAATCAACATTGAATGAGTATATTAACTGTACTTACAACCCGTCACACGATCATAAGATACAAGACGGGAGTACAAAAAATAACAGAAAAGGAAAACAACAAATAAAAAGGAACAAGAACGAATAACAATCGTTATCGGTTCTTGTTGCAGCGATTCTCGAAATCGCTCTCGGTGCCGATTATGGGTCATACCGGTTTGCCACAAAACTACTTCTTTTCCACCGAGACCTGGACCAAGTATTTCGCAAATTTAAAATACTGTAATTTAAAATACTTCGTTTTCTTCTTTCAGCGCTGACATTCTACGCCGTTGCGGCCCACGAATTTGGGCACAGCATGGGCCTCTCCCACTCATCTGACAGCGATGCCATCATGTTCCCCTACTACCAGCACGGTTTGACCGAGTACACTTTAGGCACCGACGATATCAAGGGGATACAAGCTCTCTACGGTCCAAACGACGACTGGATTGACTCAACCCCTACAGCGACGCCAAAAGTACCGACGAAAGTTACCGTTCCACCAAAACCAACAAGGAAACCTACGACGGAAAGACCGCAAGTTCCGGTTTACAAGCCGACCGTCCAACCGTCCGCTGTACCCGAGACTTGTGATACGAGCTACGATGCAATTACTATGATTAGGGGGGAGTTATTCGTTTTCCGTGGGAAGGTAAGAATAGTTCAGTCTCGATTTATTGCTTGATTGATTGGTCTATTCAGAATGTAGGCAAAAATCGTGGCACAGAGCCAATTGCGCCAACAGATTATATTATATAACAAATAATCGCGATCGTTGCTTTAATAAAATATAACACCAGTACACTGTGCAGTCCCATGATACCAGTCCTATCCTACCCAGTGCCAAAATTTTTTGGTATTCCCCTGATGTTAAAAGAAAAAAGTTCCAACCGTGCGATAACAATTGTTATCGCACAGCCAGCCATGCGATAACAAGTGATATCGCACGGTTGGAACTTTTTTCTTTTAACATCAGGGGAATACCAGAAAATTAAAACAAGTTTACTAGTGTTATATGGCTTCACAGTGTACTAGTGTTATAATCATTATCGCCCTTGCTTTTCTTCGGGCGATAGCCTCAGAAAGGGCGATAATATGTAAGAGCAACTCTCAAAATAAAAAAACAAACTGATATCATTGTTATAACTCCTGCGGTAGTGTCTTGTCACGAATTTCGACAAATTTTTGGAGAAAACTTATGATATCGCTCAGTGTGGCAACTTGGGGAGCCAGTCTCGGAACTCGCTCAGCATAAGCTCTCTAGCCGGAGGCATTCAGTTTTGAATGTATTTGGGAAGACTCTAAGAATCTTCACACCAAGTTTGATCAAAATATATTGCCCGTTTAAACGACCCCTCGCATTAACTAGTGTTTTGTTAAATTGTTCTGAGACAGTTGACCCCATTGAAACTCTCTGTTCCACAATGCTATGGCTGTTTTTAGCGGGAACCCGAAAATCCGATTAAAACGTATACTTTTTCCGACATTTTTGACCACCCGTCAGTTTACCCACCAAAATCTGTCAGCTCACCTGATTGAAGTTAAAGTCGCGTTTTATTGGTTGTAGTCTCGGTGGAATTTCACTCTTAAATTTTTATTTCGTCCGAAAGTTCTGCTTCCTACCTTTTTGTGTGTCCATTCCAGATACTTTAGTTGCATAATTAAAGCGAAATACGTCAAACTACAGTAAAACTACACCCGAAAAAACGCAACTTAAAAAAACGACCGGAAGGGTGCCTAGCATTTGGCATTGGGTAGCTGACGTTTGGCATGGCCTGTCCAAACATCGTGGTTTTGTGCTACAATGTCCCTTCTCCCTAGTGTACTTATAATAAGCAGTCGCGCTGTAATTCGTCTCCGTTGCCAGGTCAAGTTGGCCTACAAGTGAGTCTCTTTTTCAGTATTTCTGGAGAATCAGGAAGAGTGGAGTCGAGCGAGGTTCTCCCGTTTCCATTGACCTCTTTTGGCACGGCCTTCCTCAAGGTTTGACCAACATAGACGCCATCTATGAAAGGCAGAATGCCCAGAAGCATATTGTGATGTTTGTAGGTGAGTTGAAACACTGCCAAAAGCAGTGCTGGAATACCGGATTAGGCGGAGTACGTACCAGCGCTAGTAGTAGCATGTAGTAGCAACAGTTACTACTGCATGCTACTTTTTTGTCTTGTGCTCCAGTAGTCACGTTCAGAATACATATGCTCTGCTGGCCCGAGAAGACAAATAAGAATAATAATAATTATTATAACCCACTGCACAAAAACAATGAGAGGATAGTGGAGTAGAAAAAGAAAAAATATAGAATAAACAACAGAAAAGAAACAACACTAGTACAACAAAATAAACAAGAAAAGATCAACAGAACAAACGGATGAGCTCACTAATGGAGTAAGCCGTTGATATGCTTGTGCCGATAACTTATCAGGCAGCTCACGGAGTTTTGTAGTTATATCGGGAGCTTTGTATTTTCGGATTATTCTCCGGTTTCAATACGAAAGAGGGAGATAAAGCAGGTATTTACAGTATTTATAGTAACATCTACGTAGTTTACATGTATCACTGACAAGTTCATCCCGCCGCGGAGAATTTGAATTCCGACAAAAGCGTGCATTTCAATTGCTAATGAAGCGAAACGCAGGAAATGTTCTAGTCCTGATTATAAGGTCACTTCGGAAGAAAGCCCGCTATCGCCTGTGACTCAAAACAGATTTATTTTTCGGCAGTCGTTTACCGTTGTAGTTGCTAAATATTTCAAGCATAGAAGACAAGAACAAATAATCAGTAAGAACTTCTGTCTTTAGTCGCATGCAGCGACTATGAAAACTCCGACAAATCTGAGTGGAGCTGGAGGTATTTACTCTAGCATTGAGCTGATGTTGATACCCGTTTACTTCTCTTCTGTCTCCACCGTTGCGTATCGCACAAGAAATCTCGAAAGAGGCGAGCAGGAGGCGTACTCTGCGCGCTGATCCGCTCGGAGCGCCTCCATAGAACCAATCAGCGTTGACTTCTAAATCCTCTTTAGCAACTTACCGGCGATCTAGCTATTTGTAGAGGTAACGAAACGTGATGTGGTGCGAAGCCGCTCGTTTGCATCGGGAGTCGGTCGTACTTTTCTCGACTCGGCATGTTTGTATGATCGAGATAGGGAGACAGCAGTTCTGTCTCGTTATTTGTTCTTGATAGAAGTACAAGCTCACATAGAGGTACCGTAAATCGGATGCAAAGTTCATTTGATGAAAATATGGATTACCTGAATAGCCGAGCAACGAAGTAACGCATTTTCATCGGGTCTTCACGGCTATTTAAGTGAATAAGTTATGGGTGACTAGATTGTCGTCTCTCAGCCCTTTTCGGTTAAACGTTAAAGACGATGTACCCTCGAAATACCCTAGTTCTCCTCTCTATATATCGTGACGCCAGCAAGCTTTTCCTTCCTCGAAAATGCCATAAACACAAAAAAAAATGCACATACGTTCATTTCCCTCACGTTGCTTTATTTTTGGGACGTTTTACAGTGACCTAGTATTTTAGAGTCGGATATTGATTACCGATTGGATAATAATAGTGAAATATACTGTTGCGAAGAAATTGGGATTAATCCTACTGAGCAGATACCATGGTATATCTGGTATACGGTTGCTCTGCAAAAACGACAACTGCCGAAATTGCGGTTTTTGAAGTCATCCCAAAAGAAAAACTGATATCCAGTCACATCACTAAGTGCCAAACTTCTTTCCCACCAATTCGACAAAAATTGATGAAAGTGAGATGACTTTTTCAGATACCACGATCAGTTACCACGGTCCGACCGTGGTATCTGAATATCAGATACCAGGATAGCTGGCCAGATACCACGATAACTGCAAAAACGTCTTTTGACCGTGGTATCAGACACCACGATAACTCCAAAACGACTTTAGACCGTGGTATCAGATACCATGGTATCTAATAAAACGTAACTAATGTTTATGCAGCCAAAAGGCCATACAGCAGAAGTAACATGTAACACTGACCAAATATAAACCGTTGCACCTTAACTAATTAAAACTGAACTTTCTGCACGATGTTAAAGAGCTTTTTGCACATTTTTGCAAATTTTCGCGATGTGGATGGGGTTCATAGAGAACTCTGCCGGGAAGCAAAACCAAACCACCCTAACAGATTAAACCCTCAAATGCGAAAGCACTTGGCGCTCTCGGAGGGAGTTCTCATCCCCCATCTTGCAAATAAATATATACCGAACCTAAAGATTCGCGCTGATTAAAGTGAACTTCTGTAATTAGGTAAAACTTACTACGTTTTCGATGGAAACACGTTAGTTGAAGGCCCAAGCCCCCTGTCGCTCCTTGGTCTCCCAGAAGATTTGGAGAAGATAGATGGCGCCATGGTCTGGGGACATAACAGGAAGACGTATCTCTTCAGTGGAACCATGTACTGGAGGTAAGATATCATTACCTTAAATTGCTTTGGAGGTAAGACATAACGAAGGGTAGGGGCCCGACCCATGGGTCGTACCTAATCCATAACCAAACAGTAAGACAAGAACACAGATTAGACATTAAAGCCTATAAACGATTAGTTTTTTGTGTTTCGGGGGGGGGGGGGAAGTCGAACCCCCTTCCCCCCTGGATAAGGCTCAACGTTGCGCTCGCCAATCGTGGTCAGGCCTATTTTATATTACTCGAGTGTTTCATTGGGTGTGTCCGAAAGCTTTCAGGACTGTAAATGCTGCATTTAATGCTGCATTTTTATTTTATTTTTCGTCCGAAAGCTCTTACCTTATATGCAGTATTAAATGCAGCATTTACAGCACTAAAAGCTTTCGGAAACGTTCTCTGTTTCTTCTCTGACACTTCTAGTTCCGAAATTTAGTCTTAATCGCCAGCTCCCCAGTTTCTTCTTGAAAATTCAGCGTAAAATTTAGCATCTTCGCTGAATTTTTCGATGATTTTATGCTGAATTAATGCTGCATTAACTGAGCGAAAATTTAAGTCCGAAAGCGAAATGCTGCATAAAATGCTGAATTAATTCAGCATTTTCATTCGTTTCCGAGCTTTCGGACACGCTCATTGGTGACAGTTCTTTCGGACAAGCCATTCCGCGTAGGGACAGCTCAGTCAAAGAAGAAGTGTAAGCCTACGTAAGAAAAGCAGGACCTTGGAATAGCTGTCGAGAGTGACCCCTCGTCCACGACTGGCAGTCGGAAGCTAAGCCCGTTTCCTTTGCACTGAATTCTCTTAGATTCCCAATTTGCGGCCTATCGGATCAAAAAAAAAAAAAACAGAGTGACTTTTTTTATAAGCTTTTATTTGCTTTCCACGCAATGACGTAGACATGACATTAATTTTTTGTGCTCTTTCTGTGTGCACTTATGCCCTTTTGTCAGTTGCCCACTCCTAGTAAGGGCAAACTCGCGCGCGTTAGGCGATACTATTAGTCGCCCTGAAACCTGCCTGAAGCATGTATCTTGTTTTGACGACAAGCTTTCGGCACTATGTAAATCCAGTGATTTGAGAACATACCAATCAGATCTTACGCGAGGTCTTTTTTTATTAAAAGAAAATTACTGTATAGGCGTGTAAAGATACGAAAAATCAGCCCCCCCCTTTGTTTTTCCAGTGACACTTTTGTCGTCCCCGCCCCCTACAAGGTGGTATCCTTGGTCATTTCATTTTACCTTCTTTCTTGTTCTAGGTTTGATGAAGAGGAACATCGAGTTGAACTTGATTATCCTCGTGACATGTCCATGTGGAAAGGTGTCCCCTACAACATCGACTCAGTGTTCCAGTGGACCGATGGTAAGAAATAATTATTATATTATTATTTTTTCAGTTAGGAGGATGCCAATTTCAACATAATCACACAGTCCTAAAATGCTACTTGACTGATCGTTAGCTGATTCTCAGCTGGAATTAATTAAGCTAGACCCGTATAAGGCCAAACTCAGTTTGGTGGTCTGAATCTGGACCGGGATAGATTATGGCTAATCTATTATGTTCTTTTGTGTATTATGTTCTTTTGCGACTGCAGCCTATAGTATATGAATGAATGAATGAATGAATGAATTTACTCCCAAAAAAGCCCGTGGGGCCATGGCGGGAAAACAACATAATAAACACAAAATAACCCGAAAACTCAATATATACACCAAGAAGATAGAACGCCTTACCCCAAAAAACGCTCCCGATGCTCCATGGACTGCTTGAGGAAACTCCCCAGCCGACGAAGGTCCCCAAAATTTTTCTTCCCCATAATCTTAACCAAATCCTCTTCCTCCATCCTTTCTTTCCCAAACATCTCTATCCGCAACTCTTTTAACTGAACGCAACTACCAACCAAATGAAAAATATCTTCCCCAAGTGAACCGCACATAGGGCAAAAGTAAGGACCAGAACATAGCTTAACTTTCCCAATAAACTTTCTTCTCTCCCCCAATGGGTGAGAATCCGCCCGCAAACTAACCATCCATTTTAGTTCCTCGGGCCTAAGTCCCGCTTTAAAAAACAGTTCCTCCCCCCATGCCTCTTTGGCCAAGACGTACCACTTCAGGGAAGAAGAATTCCGTACTCCACAACTCCACAACTGAATCTCCTGGTCCTTTAACCTATCTTTAACTAACTTAGCTATCTCTCCTAATGGATATGAAGGCCCTGCTCCCTCATTCCACAAACCACCTAGACCACAATCATCAATTATTTTTTTAATTTGTTGCGGCCACGCATCAATTTTGGGATCATTCAATGTTTCCCAATATGCCGCTTTTAAAAGCCTCACTCTAGGCAAACTTAACAATTTCTCCCAATAACGTATCATACTAACTAATCTTCTACTGCGCAACGACAATAACCCTAAATCTCCTTTAATCACTAAACTATTTGTTCTTATGCTTACTCCTAACACCCTCTTGAAATACTGCAACTGGATTCCTTCCAGCTTCTGTCCTTGCTGGAATCCCCAAATTTCGGACCCGTAATGCATAGCAGTGATCACTTTCGTTGAAAACAACTGCTTGTGCATTCTCATGTCCTTTATTTTTGCCAAATCACTACCAGCTATAGCATACGCCCCTCGTTTCCCTTTCCTCTCACTCAACTCTATTTGTTTCCCAAACTTACCATTATAAGATAATTTCACACCTAGGTATACAAACTCCTCCTTAATCTCCAAAACTTCTCCTTTATATACAACTTTTTCCCTCTCTCTCACTTTTCCACCTTTCCTAAATACCATCATCACCGACTTACTCACATTGAGGCTCAACTGCTTATTTGTGAGGTACTCCTGGGTCCTATCTAACAAAAATTGCAATTTTTCGGGAGAATCAGCACACAAAACGATGTCGTCAGCAAACAAAAGGGCACATAATTGGCAAATATCTAAACACAGCAACGGGGCACCAGAATCCACCAGATAATCATGAAAATCATTAATATACAAAGAAAACAGCCTCGGAGACAGGCAACACCCTTGTTTCACTCCCAAAAATGAAGATATAGTCCCTGAAAACTTCCCAGCCACTCTTACCACAAACTTCGTTACTTCATACATAGAAATCAATAACAAAACAAAAAGATGCGGTAATCCCATATTTAATAATTCTTCCATCAACAGATCTCTCCTAACATTATCAAACGCCGCTTTTAAATCCAAAAATACAACATACAACCTCCCCCCTCTTTTTCCAATATATTTTCTTATTAAACTATTCAACACAAAAATCTGGTCTATCGTGCTATAACCTTTCCGGAACCCTGCCTGCACCGGGGACATTCTCTCCGTACTTTCCAACCATCTACTTAATCTAATATCAATTACCTTACTGAATATTTTAGCTAAAGCATTCCCCAAATGAATACAACAATAATTATCATGCACTAACCTACTACCCTTCTTAAATATTGGGACTGCTAAGGATGTAGTCCATTGCAGTGGCCATACTGCCGTGGACAAAATCAGAGAAAACAATACCGCCATCACCTGGGTGACCAACACCTTACCTCCTCGCCACACCGATAAAGGGATACCATCAGGGCCGGCAGCGGACTTACCTTTCATCTTCCTCATAACTTCCCAAACTTCACTTTCTTCCACCTTCTCCACCAATTTATAATCATGTTCTTGAAGTGGGTAACTTGTACGTTCCTCCAACTCCTGTTTCCACTGTTTCAGGAAAATCTCATCTTTCTGATCCCCTTTATCCTTAAAATAATTACTCCAAGACTCCGCTGTTGGCTGTTCCACATCACGAACCCCATTTAATGATACCTTAACATACTTCCAAAACTCCTTAGCATCTTTACTTTTTATTACCTCTTTAATTTTTTCTTGGGTTTCTTCCGATCGCAGTATTTTTTTCCTTTTTATTAAACCTTTATACTCCCTACGAATTTGTCTATATTGACGAAGGTTCATTTCCAAATCACTGCTACTACTACTCTTCACTAACTTCAATGCCTCCACCACCTTCACCTTACAATTCACACACTCCTTATCAAAAAAAAATTCTCTAACACCACTCTTAATTTTGCCTCCACCAAGCTCTCTAGCCTGCTCCTGCGCCAAATCATACATTAATCCAGACAATTCGCTCACCACCTCATCAATTCTATTTTCTTTTCCTAATCCTACACATTTCTCTAACTTATCTTGGGCATCGTCTAAAGCTACACGAACCTCAATCCTCTTTTCCAGACCCTCTTCTATTACAATAGGTCTTCTAATTAATATATCCTTAACAAAATTTGGTCTAGGCTTAATTGATATCAATCTAGGAACTATACTATGAGATTCAAGAAAATCAACGTAAAGGGCAATCGGAACGTGATCCGAGCCCACAACCCGGAGTACTTTGAAGTCCCGACATCTTGGCCAAAGAGCTAAACTAACCAAACCATAATCAATCACACTACTCGCTCCCCCAGAAAAGCAAGTGAAATCACCCTTCCCTTTATCCTCCCCCAATCTACCATTCACAATTACCAAATTTTCATTATTACTAAACTCCAATAGAAGATCACCCCACCTATTCTTCCTACGATCTTGGTCCTTACTTTTGCGCTCACCCACCTCCAACATTCCTTGACCTTCTTCACGCTCAGCAAATTCCTTCCAACCAGTCCACGGAGCAATCCCCATCTCACATGTACCACTCCTACTACCCGTATAAGCATTGAAGTCTCCTGCAAGTATAAAATCATGGTTAGGATATTCCCTACTAAAACGCATCTTTTCACTTGTTAACATATTCCACGTCTGCTCCTTTGAATAGGAGCTAGCTTGGGGGGGTATATACACACAACCAAAAATAACCCTCGACATTCCTACTAACAATTTAATCCATACTATGTTCTCGGATTCACTCCTTAGCCTAGAAACCGATTTAAATACACTATGGCGCACAAGCACTGTAACCCCTCCGTAAATCCTACCATTTTTAGCTTTTTCTCTACACACACAATAACAATGATATCCCTGCTTATACACACACTCTCTAGTCCACGTTTCCACTAGCCCTAAAATATCCCACTCATCAACAGATAATACATCGTCTAACTTTTCATTTGTAAATCCTTGAACATTCCAAGCGCACACTTTCAACTCCTTCTGCACAATATGGTCATGACCATGGCCCCCACTTTCCTAACGTGGATTATCCTCCAATGCCGGGAATGCTAGCCTATAAAAATCTCCGTCAAAACTGTTACTATGACGTTGCCCTATACCTGAAACTCTCCCCTCCTTACCGCCCACCAGTCCGGGACTTACGTTTCCCGCACTTCTCTGGAGAACATTTCGTGAGCTCGCTCTGTTTTTGTCCTCAGGTGATATAATCTCATCCAGTTTCCTAGCTCTCTTATCCATTTCTACTGCACCCATCACCTGAACTGCCCCCGGTCCTTGACGAATTTCTAAAGCTGCATCTGCTTCTCTCACATCCCCCCTTTCCACCACTGTAGATACGCTATCGTCGTCCGATTCATCCTGATCCATACAAACTGGTTTCTCGATCAGGGGTCTGACACTCTCTTGATTCGTTTGCGAATTCGCTATTACATCACTTCGAGCACTAGGCGCGTGTGTAACATTCGGATTGTTCTGGGAATTCAGGGGCGGTATACCATTCGATGTCATCTCCATTACTCGTCTATCTGTGTGGTTAAACACGAACACCCTATTATCAATAAACAGTTTGTCACCCCGAAGACGCACTTGACGTCTCTCTTCGATGGCCTTGGCCATAAACGCCTTTAAATGCCGTCGGGCCTCACGCTGTGCAAACGTATAATCAGGCGCGACTGTAACCCCAGCAGATCTAATTAACTGACCGCTTCTCAAAATTGCATCTCTAGTCTCCGTCGTATTAAACTTCACGATCACTGGACCAGCTTTAAGGCGCAACACATCCCGGATATCAAACCTCGACAGCGACATCGAGGGCAAAACGTAATTGAAGAATTCCATCACTTCTTGCTTAAGAGACTGACGTGGAGGGTTTCTAGGCCGCAGGCCGAATAATACCACGTTCATTCTGTTTAGTTCCGCTTCCAGTCTACTAGATTTCATGTCCAATTCCAAGTTATTTTTGCGTAGAAACGTTACTTCGCGTTTCAACATTTCGTGTCATTAAAAGTTAACTCTTATGTTTTTTTCGAACATAATCATGGTAGCATATGGTCCAGTTGTCCGATGGTTAAGAGTCGAGAAGTAAATTAAATTACGTTCTATTTTATAGGCAAGACCTACTTCTTCAAGGGAAAAGTCTTCTGGCGGTTTAACGACATGCGAATGCGAGTCGAAAGCACCGCGCCGACCCTAAGTGCGCCTTTTTGGATGGGTTGCCCTACCCAAATTCACGAGCCCCGACCAGAGATCGCGAAGCCAGCTGCCGAGCGAGGTCGACCCGACCCCCCTGACGCTTCGCGCTCCTCCTCTGCTCAACAGATGCATTCTCTCTTTTCTTTTTCTGTTTTCGCTGTTTTATTTGTGACGCTTATTTCCAAGTTTAGGTAAACATGCCTTTTTTAGAGGGGTCATCAAACCCATTCGGTCAGTCTTGCCAAGCCTGCAATTGCTACGTTGTGGCAAAGGAACGAATTTTATTATAAATATTAGTATGTACTAATATTATTTAGTATTCTGTAAAGAACGAAGAACACTACTCATGAAATTGTGGCCTCAAACCATCTCAGCGTTCCAAGCGGATTGGTCTCTGTTTGTCTCTCCACACTACATTATCAGCATCCATCACACAGATGTATACTACGTAGTATAATAGTTAATCAACAGGAGAGAGAAGCTTTTACTTTGTAAATTGAAGGATAGTGCAAAACTCTCATCATTTGCGTACCATGGTATCTGTTACCACGGTAACTGGATCTGCAATTAGTCGTTTTTGGATTACCGTGGTATCTGATATACGGTTGACTGCAAAAACTACTATTGCCGAAATTGCACTTTTCGAAGTCATCCCAAAAGAAAAACTGATATCCAGTTATATCACTAGGTGCTGAACTTCTTTCTCACCAATTTGACAAAATTCGACGAAAGTGAGATGACTTTCTGATACCACGGTCGGACCGTGATACTGAATATCAGTTACCACGGTAACTGGCCAGATACCACGACAACTGGCCAGATACCACGACAACTGCAAAAACACCTTTCGACCGTGGTATCAGGTATTACGATAACTGCAGAAACGACTTTAGACCGTAAATCAGCTAATACCATGGTATCTGGGAAAACGCAACTATCGTCAGGGAAGTTCGCACTTCTGATTTTGCTGAAGGAAGATAAGTAAACACATTTCCTAGCAGAGTCTTAGTTAACACTGCTGATCATTGGGTCACCAACAGGTACTAAATCGCATGGTTGCTCTGAACTGGAATATGAATAGTTGTTCAGCCGTTACATGCTCAACTGTGCAGTGAATAGATTCCTCGTAAAGCTGGCCGAAATGATACGATTTCCTCTTTTTGTTGCCCTAATCTTTGGAGTAGCCCACTGACTGTAAATATTGATGATTGTCGATTTATCGTATGTGTCAGCCTTACTAATAGTTACTATAGTTACCACCGTTTTTTTTACCATCTCTTCATTGAGGTTTAAGCGACGTTGGTAGCTTCACTGTCAGAATTTTGATAACAGATAACATACACTGTAAAAAATAATCTTGCAGTATTTGCTAATGGGATTAATCTTGTCTCTAATGGGATAAGACTATCTCTAATTCTGATCAGTCTTTTCCCAGTAGAGATAAAATGAATCCCAGTAGCAAATACTGCAGTTAACTTTAATCATTACTGGGAGAAACTTTTTACAGTGTAGTTTTATTTTATGTTGTCTTATCAAATGTTATCTTTTTGCGAAACATAACACTTAAAAGGGTCATAACACATATACTATCATCGCGTTTAATACAGGATTGCGGAAACGTGTTATCTGTTATTAAACTTCCGACAGTATTTTAGTAAAAGGTTGGAACACAACTTTAGTGTAACTTTCTACCATGCCGAGTTGTCTAACGCTAGGACATGAGAGCTACAGAGCTTTGAGTCTAGGTCTGTTCTGATGAACCAATCTTGAAAAGTCATTTCTCAAACTTTCTGTATTTATGAGTGCCTAATCAAGGGTCAGGAATATTTCCTTCATTCGCTTATTGGGAAGGGCGTATCACACTACAGGAGCCGTCCTCGCACACTAAAGATATGCTTATTTGAATGTCGCCTAACAGTGAACGGTCGCCGAAGAAAACACTAAAACCCATACCAGGCAACTTTTACTGCAAAATGCTCCCCGAAGATGTTCGTTTCGTGCACAGTTTATCATGTGTTATCTGCATTTTGAAACATGTGCTCTTAATTTCCTTCTGGTTCTTCTTCCGAATTTTTAAGTGGCGCGTAATTTCACCCATTAGATGGTATTCAAGCTAAGCATCATACCCCAGTGGAAAAAAAAACATTTAAAAGCAACAACAAATCAGATAATTTCATTTGCAACATAGCCTACTGTTTGTGCCAGAAGAAAGCTGATACAATTGCTGTTAGCTGATATCAAGGTTTTTTTAAAGCAAGAAACATAACCAAGGTAATGCAAAATTAAAGTAATTGTTCAAATAAGCATGGGCACTGTACACAGTTGCCCAACTTTTTTTTATTGCATTGCTGGGAACCTATCCGAAGTCGAAACATAGGTTTGGTCGCCCGGTACACACAGACCGTCTTTCTTTCGGTATAAGCTCATGACGGACATATTACCTTGGCCCAACTAAGAAGTTTTTTGTCAGTGCATTTGATTTTTACTTTTTTTTGCCTTGACTTGTTTTACTTCGCCTCAGGGTTTCTGTACTGTCAAAAGTTTCATAACATTCATAAGGATGTGCAGATTCAGCAGATATGAGATAACACGCCATCTGTTAATGTTACAGAAACATTGTGTAATCGTACATCGTGTAATATTCCTGAATATCTATTTTATAACATTATAACATAGGACGTTCAACTTAAAACAAATATAGTTGATATATACAATTCATTTTAAAATTTGTCGACTTCACAATTTTTGAAACATAATTACACGGTATGTCAAACATAAAACAATATAGCTTAAAACTTAATGAGGCTTTAAAGGACAAGTCGGATCTACAATACCAATGCAACCTACGTCCAAATGCATTCATTAATTCTTAAACACGGAGACCGAAATTTCATATTGTTCGATTCTAAACCTGTAGGCTACTTCATTAATATTTGCACTTGCCACGATTCACTTTTTACGATGCGTATTGTGCTTTCGACGAGTGTAAGGGTATCATGTTATTCATGCGTGAAACCGGCTATCTGAATTTTGCCGAGTTTTTGCTACAAGTCAGTGGGCCTGTGAAAAGGCTTAAACCGACCAAAGCTGTGGATAATTTGTTGAAAGCAGAGCCTATTGTTACGGTATACAAATAGCTTTGAATATAAACATAAACATTAAGTGGTGCGAGGGTTCATGTTTCTGTAAAACACCGCTTCCAATGTTCTTTTTCGCGAATAATTAACACTTAAAAGGTCATAACAGAAATTCACTGTAAACAAAAAAACTTGCAGGATTTGCTACTGGGATTAATCTTGTCTCTATTGAGATAAGTTTATCTCTTATTCGGATTAACCTTATCCCAGTAGAGATAAGATTAATCCCAGTAACAAATACTGCAGTTAATTTCAATCCTTACTCGGAGAAACTTTTTACATTGTATGTGCAACTTCAACTGATAGCGTGCCATCACATATCTGCTGAAGTTCTCCATCATTTTGTAATTGTTACGAAATTCTGACAGTGTGCCGGCTAGCCGCTGGTGTCGAGAGATTTGACACGGTCTTGACGGTCTCTACCACCGAAATGTACTCTTCGGTTATCGTTCCTGAAAAAGTTGTACCACCGAATTTTCTCAGTTCTTTATATCAGCCTAAATACAGTAAGCGCTACGCCATCTTATGATGCTGTGCTGTTGCACCGTCCCCTGCACCGGCTGTGCTGGTATTGCCCGGCAAAAAGAAATGTTTACTACACTGTCAGAAGTTTCATAACAGATAACATAAGGATGCGCAGTTTCACCAGATAGCACTTGGGATGTTATCTGTTATGATTTTGCAAATGCTATGCATCACAAGCGTTGCCAGGAAGAGCCGAAAAAGCATCTGCTGACTTTTCCGGTTCACGACGACAGACAATAAATTCAGCAGATGTTCTTTCGCCGGTGTTTCGGCGCGTCTTATCTGCATAACGTTTGAAAATCATGACAGCTCACATCCTGAGGGTTATCTGTTGAAACTGCGCATCCTTGTGTCATCTGACGTTAACTTCTGACGGTGTACGGTTGCTCGGTTATACCGAAGAAATCATTCAACATTTTTATCAGTTTTGTTCGCGTTCGTTAGCTATGTTAGCTCTAGACTTCAGTAAGAATAAACAGTTATGCCCGGGCCCCACTATAGTCGCACCTGACGCCGGTGTAAGACCGTCTTACCGTCGAAATCGGGAAGAAAAGACGCTGAAAACGTAAAATAGACGAGATGGAAAAATCCATCCCGCCATTTTGAAACGTAACTTTGGACCAATCACAGACGACAGTCACTGACTTTAGCGAGTTTTGTTTACATTGAGTGATGATGGTGGCAATATATCTTGAATTTCTTCGGTACCGTGTGACCAGGATGAGACGTAAGAATGGGTAATAACCAAATTAACGAACCAAATTACGTACAGATGTGACTGAATGCGGCCCGGGCATTATCCCATTGGAGATCAGTCAGCTCCCACAGTATAAGAGCCTGGTTGCACTAGGCTCAAAGCGGCGCAGATTTGGAAGTACACTCCTTATCAGCAGGGATGTCCGCTCAGAAATCTGAGCCGTTTTGAACCTAGTGTGACCTGGCTTCAAGCTAATAATCTATTTTGTAACGTTACTAAGTGGCGGAGTTTCTGAAAATGTATGGGGGGGGGGGGCTTTTCTTCTACACTTTATGTCAGACTCAAATACCCTGCAAGATGATTTGACATAGTTGCACCTCCTCCGTAATGTTTATTATGCATTATTGTCATCACCTGTACTTTACATTATCATCCCACATTATCTAGCCATATGGTGCATGCGATATATATCCCACTCTTGCATAATATTTATAACACCTTCTAGTTTATCATTTTGTTTTGTTTGAAGTCCTCAAATAACCGTAAAGATTATTTTCAACTTGGAAAGCTTACCAATGCTCTCACGTTTTTGCGACCGTTTGGGCTTTAAGTAACTTTTTGGAAGATTTTGAGCCCCCCAGTTTTTAACAGATTAAATTCTGAATTAAGTGCTACGTTGTTAATACAGGTGGCAATACTGACGGATAGGGAAATATTTATTCGCAGGATTTTAGGTCTAAATATCTGTTGCATTCAACCATGGGCAGTGGGTTAGATTAGCACCTTTCAGCCCAAATTGACTGCGAATCGTATTTGACGGTGCTAATAGGAAAAGTCGACTGAGAAGCGATATTTCGGCCATCATTGGCAAGGGTTAGCTCATCATGCTGTGGCTATAGCAGTTAAAACTGCAATTCCGATAAGGAGCCTTGCCAAAAAGGGCCGGAATATCGCTAGAACAAATCTCAGCTGACATACCCGTTTAGCGCCAGCAAATAGGGCGAGGGTTAGTTTAGAAGCTTGCTAGGTGAAGTTTTATCACTACTGCCGGCACTTGTAGTCAAATATCTGCAGTTGGCATTCTTTAGGTCTCAAGTTGGTCGCTTTGAGACAATGGTAATGTGTTCGATTAGTTAGGAACATGTGGAATTTGTGAGGGAATTGGGGATTTCAGTGCATTTTTGCCCCGCTTAGGGATTGATTGCCTCACTGCCGACAAGATATAGCGCGTTCCTCTCTCTTTCTTCCTGCATGGACAGGAGTCATCTGTTGTTGTTTTCTTTTTTTTGGGGGGGGGGGTGGGAGAGGTAGGAACAACTCTACCCCTTAAGCCCCAGTCTTCTTTATCGTGTTTGCCGTTTATAGCTGACGGGAATCCCCACCCCCGTTAACGGGGAGACGATACAACAACACAAAACTTCTTTTATACCGTCGTACCGTACCGTAAAGATAGATAGATAGTTTTATTGATCCAATTCATAGTGCCGAATATGGCACTAGATATATCAACAATTACAGTGAACGGGCTAAAAATAACTTGGATATGCACAATCATAAAAAAAAACGTGTCACTTTCCACCAGTTTTTTATTTTATTTTCATCTTCGAACGAAAATTTTGCTAGGCACAATTTAAAGCTAAACCTGATAGATGGTTTGCGATGCCGTGCGAGGCGCATCTCCATCTACCGTAAACACCGGTATTGAAGACTGGGCTTTTCCCAAGCTTCGAAAAAGGGATAACCTTGTACATTTGAGGGGCCTACCAACCACGTTCTGAGGTGACTGCTGTCTGCCAACGAACCACGACTTTTAGTTGTCCATGTCAGTTTAACAAGACTTGCCAGTGTTATAGCTGAGAATTATGCATAATTGTCACATCTTTTACTGTACATCTTATGTTCGCAAATTGCCGATTTTCACTGTGATATTTTTGAAGTGCTTCTTTTGTGAAGCTTTATGCATTGTGTTTTCAATATATGCGATAAGTCTGTACTTGAAAATTGACTGCTTCTGACACAAAATGCTAGGCTTGGCCATCCAGATTCCGGACGCTCAAGATTCCGGAAATCTGGAAGGTGTCGTAGGGGCAACAGAGAGACCCGGTACAGATTACCGGATATCTCGGTCTTCCCGACCGAGTCAGGACAGGTCTTGGACACCCCCGATTCCGGAAATCTGGAAGGTGGCATAAGGGCAATACAGATTATTATATGCCTCGGTCTTCCAGACCCAGTCAAGCCGTCTTTCGGATACCATGAAAATGGTGACAGTTAGTTTCGCTTTTGTTAGACATTTCTTAAATGTCCAGTTCGCTCATCTGTCCAGGTTCCTGTCTGGGGTGTCCAACCCCGCAGAATCTGGAATCCGGAAAAAAAAATCTGGAAGTTAATGCAGCGTTAACAAGTAGAGGAAACCTTGATCAGAATCCGGTCTTGGTGACAAGATTATGTTTACACGCAGACGCAGAGGGGAAAAAATAATTCTTCCAACCAGAAAATCTGATAAAAATAAACTCACCAGCCAACCAAAAAAATCTTTTGATAGCATTTATGACATCAGTACTGATGACTGCTGCTCTCAAAAGCTAGCTAGACTTTTTTTCTTTTTACCAGCACAGCCGATGCGATTCCTTTCGAGCTGACCGGTATTCCTTTCATCATGAAAGGAATGCCCGTCCCGCTAGACTTTTTTTCTAGTCGTATTCACGAACGGAATCCCTTCAAGTCGACCGGGATTCCTTTCTACTCGACGGGATTTCTTGTCCGTGTAAACGCTACGTAAGCCTAAGTTCCGTGAGGAAGCCGAAAAACCCCCGTCTTCTATCCCTTGAAATGAAAAGATCTCAGTTTCTCCAGCGCTGCTGAAGGATCATAAAAAAAGAAATCTCCTACTGGTTGACCAGGAGGAAAGGCATGGTGCAACCTTCCTCTTTGTTTGCCTTTTGGAGATACCTCGTTCAGGGGCAACTGGGCCCAGATTGCCTAGTGAGTAGACTAGGTAGTAACATGTAACAATTTCCTGCGCATATTAGATCCTAGGATCTGGAAGAGCTTTTGGATTGGCTTGAAGACCCGCTGAAACTGAGTTACTTCGTTGTTCCGCTATTCACCAATAATCGATTTCCAAATAGTGGAATTTCCGTGTGATTTGTGGTGCCTCTATGCGCTTGTATTTTTGTTGCATGCCTTACGAGAAAGATTTATCACTTTTTTTTGTTCAGGCACTAAGCAATCTCACCACTGCCCACTGAAAAGCCGCATTTGTTTTGGGATTAAAATTTCCAACGTCATAGTAGAATTTACGCTGTGGGGACAGCCGGAGATATTCTGAGCCTCATAACTAGAGCAGATAGTAGAAAATAAAAAATCCCTTTGCAGGATCCAAATATTTCAGTGTATCCAATTAAATGACACACAAATAAGTTGGCTTTTCAGTTAAACTTTAAAAATATTTTTTTTTCTCTGCAAAAACAGTCGGTAAAGTGACCAGCCAGTCGGTAAAACCTTGCCCCCTCCAAATAAAAAACATTTTGGCTAATAACGCCTCTGTCTGCGGGGCTAGTAGAACTCAATGTAATCGGGCCCATGGTGTTCTGTTCATAGCTATTCATGAGGGCTACGATGATTACAATAGAGGTCTTTGAACACTACTTCACTTTAGTCACCACCCTCCCGGTCCAGATCGCCCAGTGGCTTTAGTATGTAACTTAGCATATTTTAGAAGTAGAATGATGACATCCCCTGCACTTACAGATCTAAAGGTCTAGAAATGCCACTTGGGATTGCACTTCGTCATCCCCGTCCCGGCCTAACCTCCAATCCAAGGCTCCAGTGTCTCGTTCTTACCATAATACTCCGTTTTTCCGTTGCTCCGTGCGTTTTTCCGTGCTCCCACAAACAGTTTGTGGGTCGATTGTGGCTCGAAAAGAGTGTTTCCGCGGCCTTTTATACGGCCCACAAATGTGTTTCCGCGACCAGCAAGATTTTTTTGGCTCACTTTGTTGCTCAAAAACGACAAACAACTGCCGAGGTGATTGTCGACTTTGTGGCTCGATTTTGGCGGGAAGTTCAAATTTGGCAGCAAAATAACGTCAAAAAACTTTTTCAAGTATGTAGAAATAAAAATGAAGATCCTTTTTGCACTGAATGGTAAGGACGACAGCCTGGAGTTTTATTTACTGAGATTTTTACAATTTATATATTCAGACATTTGAATTTACCACCCAAAAATAGACAAAACGGCGTTTCCGCGAGTTTCAACTTGTAGCTCGACTGTGTGGCACACAATCGTGTTTCCACGAAAAACACTCAGAAGTGTGTGGCCCACAGTCGTGTCACGGAAAAACGCCTTTAAAAAGTAGAGGAAAACTTGAACAGAATCCGGTACATACATTGAGCGCTCGTGTCAAGTCCTCTTTAACAAGACCAAAGGTTCCGATGGGATCCCAAAACTTCGATATTTGATCCAGACAATTAGGTTTTGTCTTCGTCAGATCCGGTCTTCGCCAGACTCCATGAACATGTATACTCTTAAAATTTAGAAACAGATTAAGGCAAAACAGCTAATCATTAAGAAAACCAAGTTCTGATATGGATTCAGCTTATGTGTTTACCCCTATATAAAGTCGATTGAAACGATCCTGGCTTACTTCTGCGAATTTTCCGGTTTCTGGCGGAATTCCAGAACTACTTGTCCGACGAAAAACTAAAGCTCAAAAACGAATTCAGTGTATCTAGCTACCCCTATTTCCAACATCTAATCAACTTCAAATAAAAATTTAACTTATCACAAATTCTACGGTTTCAACCGGATTCCGGACGAACTATATGTCAGGCTAAAAAATTATTGTCATACACGGATTCAGCATCTCGTCTTACCCCTAAATCCGACATCTTATCAACTTCAAATAAATCTTTTACTTTTAACAAACTTTCCGGTTTTGGCCGGATTCCGGGTGAACTTCTTGTCTGGCGAAAAAACGGTTTTCATATTCGTGTTTAGCATGCCTTCTTACCTCTATATCGAACGTCTAATCTACTTCAAATAAGACTTCCACTTTTAACAAACTTTCCGGTTTTGGCCGGATTCCGGGCGAACTACTTGTCCGGCAAGAAAATGGTTTTCATATTCGTGTTCAGCATGCCTTCTTACCCCTAAATCAAACATCTATAATCAACTTCAAACAAAACTTTTACTTTTAACAAACTTTCCGGTTTTGGCCGGATTCCGGACGAACTACTTGTCCGGCGAGAAAATGGTTTTCATATTCGTGTTCAGCGTGTCTTCTTACACCATAATCGACTATCACATTAGCTGTTAATTTGAACCCCCTCCCCCACCCCTAAATGTAGGGCTACAGGGCCCATCTACGAACTCGACCTTACTCTTGACCCAAAGAATGCTCACACCAAGTTTCATCAAAATATCTCATTCCCTTCGCGAGTTATCGTGCTCACAGACGGACCGACGGACGGACGGACAGACGGACGGACGGACGGACGGACGGACAACTTTTGCGATGTCATAGGTATCCCTCCACTTACGTTTTGGGATCCCAAAAATCAGAGAGAAATCAGTAATCAGTGACATACGTTGCGTTGCGTGTACTGTTAAAGGAGTTATTATGCCGTGTTGTCAGTTCTGGATTGTTTTGTTATCTCTATAGTTTAAACGGTGACTCATCGTTAGTGCCATAAACTATGAAATCGCTAAAACGTGCGGCTGTGATTATTTTAGTTTTGTTTGGTGTTTCTTGTCAGAAGGATAGCAGTGACAGTTTTCCAGTCGTCGTCAACACATGGGGCTTCACCAAAGCCACCCAACGAGGTATAAATTATCCTACTAAAATAATCCTAAAAACACCTATTTGAATTTGATGAATTGATGTACAGTAGAGGTATGCTTATGTGAACGAACAGTAGAGGTATGCTTATGTGAACGTATGCTTATGTGAACGTCTTCGGACTTCGCCATTTCCATGCACTTGCTGTGTCTAAAGCTAACTACCAGTTAGCCAAAGTAGGTAAGGTAAGAAGGGCAGCTGAAGACACCTGTACAGATATTTTGCATCTTCAGTCTACCATTTAGCCCCAAACTGCAGTGTTCACATTAACGTAACTGTTCACATAAGCATACCTCTACTGTAATTTACCTAAAATAACAAAAAACTGTAGTTTATTCCTAACAGTGAATATCAGTCTAGTACACTAGCCCCTTTTCAGGCACGGTACTCAAACGTCTAGCACCATGCCTGGGTGCTTGACGTTCAAGCACTGTACCTTGGATTTCATGTATGGTGCATGGATTCCAGTATAGAATAATGATTTATTCGCTCACACTTTCACGGTAACAAAACCAAAATTGGTGAGTACTGTCATGCACAAATTCGTCAACATAACATATACATTTAAAAATACGTACAATGGTCAAAGGCTATTTAAAATATCCACAATCTTTGGTATAAAACTATTTTGGTAACGGCTGTGTTTGGCCGCTACTGGTTGGAATATTGGGACCTTCGTAGAGACCGCTCGCTCTCGCCTTTCCCTAACATTGTTGTATGGGAGAGGGAGAAACTCATTGTAGATGGGGTGCGAAATAAGTTTTTTACCGATCTCGAGGCATAGGTTCAGTCTCCGTTTCTCCAAGGTATCAATTTTGTACGTGCTTAGAAGAAGGGAGTAGGGTACTTTTGGGCCTTTATGGATAATATGGAGAGCACGTTTTTGTATTCTTTCAATACGAGAGTTTTGATCTGCAGTTAGGCTAAAATGCCACACCGCGCATGCATACTCCATTAATGGTCTTATGAAAGAAGTATAAATCCTGAGGATGTGAAGACTTGGGACATTATGCTTTGATAAAAGCTTCAACATGTACAGGTTTGAGTTTGCCTTACGGAGTATTTCTGCTGTATTATCTTCCCAGTCTAAAGTTTCAGTGATAACTACTCCAAGAAGTTTTAGTTTTTTTACAGCCAAATTCTCAATGAGCTTTGGCTCAAATTGCGGGGGTGATTTTAAAAAAGAAATAGTTAAAACAGCGCTTTTTTCTTGGTTAACTTGCATATCGGACAAAGACGCTTCATTTTGTATGTCTTCAATGATTGCTGCTGCGGAACTTTTAATATGACGGTAGCATACTTCAGTAATACTCAAATCGTCAACATACTTCCACCGATCCGGCATATCCTTTGCAATTTCATTAATCATAACCAAGAATAGCAGAGGTCCTAAAAGAGTACCTTGAGGTACGCCACAAAAAATGGGAACCGGGTCAGAAAAAACACTTTTGTATTTAGTCATTTGTTGTCTTTCGTAAAGAAAACTTGCAATTATTCTAATTATATGAGGGCTTACATTGAATTGACTAGAAAGTTTACCAATTAAAATCTTATGGTTAATGAGATCGAAACCTTTACGAAAATCAATTGCTATCAAATTTATCCATTTTCCTGGTTCTTCAAGATTTTTCAGAATAAAGTCAATTAGTTGTATTAGGTAATGGGAGGTAGAGGATTTAGGTATGTTACCGAATTGACGTGGATCTATTTTTGACAAAATCTCATTTTTAAGCCACGTTGCAACGAAACTTTCGTATATTTTGCTAAACACGGGTGTTAAGGTGATTGGTCGAACCCCGTTGAAGTCGATTTTGCAATCTTTCTTGGGGATTGGAGTAATATATCCAACTTTCCAAATTTTTGGGTACGAACCAGATTTAGTAATAAGGTTAAGAACCTCTGTTAGCGGCGCTGTAAGTTTATCAGGAAAAGCTCTTATCAAATCAATTGGAATGTCTATTGGGGTTATACTAGTATTTTTCAGGTGTTTAAGTTTAAGGTATACATCCCTCTCTGAGATGAGCGGAATTTGGTTTTCAAGGGTTTCTGTGATCACTAAATTCTCGTTTTTTAGAGGTGGAAAGGACTGAGTTATTTTTGCAAAATGGTTATTTAATTCATTCGCTGTTACTGACTCATTTTCATCCAGCCCAAAATCCACTGACGCACATTTTTTCCCACATAGTTTCTTAATACTATTGTACCACTGTTTGGGCTTAGTTACGAATAACTGAGTCACCTTTTCGGAATAAAATTTTGAAGCAGCTTTTCTTGTCATTTTCCGGATTTTGTTTTTATGGCACTTGCAGCCTCTGGCTCAAGTGCCATATACCGATCGCAATTCCGTCTGTCGGTCGGTCGGTCGGTCGGTCGGTCGGTCGGTCGGTCGGTCGGTCTGTCTGTCCGAATTTTTTTGTCCCACATGTTCGAGTTAGGGTACTTCCAGATGTGTTAGGACGATGAAACTTGGCAGGAAAATCAGGGACCCGACCAAACTAACCTGGAAATAATCAGTTTCCCGATCCGACCATCTGGGGGGGAGTGGTGGGCCGGGGAATTCTGAGAATTAAGTAGTTTTTGTCACACTTTTTCGAGTTGGGGTACTTGCAGATGTGCTAGGACGATGAAACTTGGCAGGAACATCAGGGACCCGACCGGACTAACCTGGAAATAATCAGTTTCCCAATCCGACCAACTGGGGGGGAGTGGAGGGCTGGGGAATCCGGAAAACGGGAGTAGTGTGTAACTTTCGAACGGATGATCGGATTGGAATGAAACTTAATAACTGAATAAATGGCATACCTCTGATGTCCGATTTGAAGTCCGGACCGGATTCGACAGCTATGGGGGAGATGGGGGGGGGAGACCGGAAATCTCGAGAAACGGTTAGAATGGAGGGATCGGAGTGAAACTTGCTGGGAAGAACAAGCATCTGCTCCAGATAAATCCTTTATACATTTGGACTGGATCCGGACACTAGGGGGGGGGGTGGAGGGGAGTTTCCCGGAATTCCGGTAATGGCGGTTTTGGGGAATTTCACGACGAAACTTGGGAGGCGAATCAGGGACCCGATCAAACTGACTTACAAATAAAAATTTACATGATCCGATAGTGGTGGGGGGATTAGTGGGAGGGGGAATCCGGAATACTGAGTCATGCGTAACTTTGGAACGGTTGATTGGATTTGAGTGAAATTTGATAACTGATCAGAGGACATGTCTCTGTTGACCTTTGTCATGTCAGGACCGGATTCGACAACAATGGGGGGGGGGAGAAAATACGTGACCGGCTCAGACTGGGGAGATCGGGATCGAACTTTGTGGGAATAATAAAGAGATGCTCTGGATAAATCACTTACAGAACCGGATTGGCTCCGGCGACTGTGGGGGAGTTTGAGGGGGGGGGGGGGCCGGAATTCCGGTGATCGCGATTTAAGGTACTTCCAGATGTGCTAGGACGATCGAACTGGGCTGGAATATTAGAGATTCGACAAGATTGGCTCAGAAATCGCCACTTTCCAAATCCGACATTCCTTAAAGTACCAATCTTGACCGCAAATTTAGAAAAATACTTTAAACCCAATTATACATTTTCATGATCCCCATGAGCACATTATCATTTTTGCCTCAAGGGTTTTGCTTACAAATGAAGTTTTAGCTCCCTGAAAGTGCGCATCTGAACCGCAAGGTCGAAAACTACTTTCTTTCATCAAACGATACATCTCAACCCATGATCATTTGTGCCGCAAGGGTTTTGCTTAAAAATTTATTTTATCACCCTTAAAGTGCACATTTTAACCGAAAAGTGAAAAAAATACTTTTTACCAAACGGTATATATCAATGATCCCTAAGGGCCTGTGATCGTTTTGTCTCAATAGATTTTCTTACAGATGAATTTCTAGCGCCTATAAAGTGCGTATCATTACAGCCAAGTTAAACAAAATACTTTTTCTGTAGCTCCCTTAAAGTGCGCATCTGAACCGCAAAGGTAACCTTAAAAGTAGCCTACGTTTGATCAAACACTACATCTCAACCCATGCAAGTGCCATATGAGCTTACAGCTCTTGTTTAACTTCGAAGCTTCTTCTTTTTTCCCTTGTTTGAATAGTTTGAGTTTAAGGCGGATCATCGTCTTTATTTCTTGCGTTATATACGGTCTGTCAGTGGAACAACGCTTCATTGTTTTAATTGGAAAACATTTTTCATATTCGTTTCTCAGTTTTTTCTGGAGAATTTCTGCTTTTTCATCTGAAGTTGGAGCTGCATATAAATCTTCCCACTTTTCTTCGGTTATCCAAGAACCGAACGCTACGAGGCCGTTATCCGTGATGGGGCGGTATTGTATCTCTTGGACTGTGTACATTATTTTGTGTGAATTTAAGGGGTCGAGGCTCAACATAAAATGGTAACTACCTCCCAACGGAGGCAACACAGCTGGGGTATTGTAGAAATCTGACATATTAGTGCAAATTACATCTAAGTTAGAATTGCCTTTTGTCGTTGGTTGATTGACGATTTGTTTCAGACCATGATGGCTTAAAAGATGTTTAATATTCAGTTCGTTTTTATCACCCAGTAAACAGATTATACAGTGCATGCATGAAAAACACAGTTTCTGTCACCACAACTTATCAACGGCTCGGATAGGGCTGAAATTACTACCAAGAATTAGAGAAATCAAAGACAATCCTTATCATATTTTTCCTAACAAAAACAAAAGGACGCGACTGATGATGGAGATGAAAAATCTGACAGCAGCCTATCTATTTTCCATGTAGAGTGCCCTAGGAGCCAATATTCTGGTTGACTGTTAGGTAGAAAAAGTTGAGGCACAGGACACTTTGCATGCAAAACAGTGTTGGGAAATACTTAAGTACAAAGTACTTAAGTAATTACTTAAGTAAAAAATCATAGTACTTGTACTCTACTTAAGTATAAAATTTCCGAAGTACTTAATACTCGTACTTAAGTAAAAATTAGAAGTACTTGACGGTACTTAAGTACTCAAGTACTTTCATGACAGTAAAACATTCCATTAGTACGACGCCCAGCAGTATATTAATCATCTTTTATAATTCTGAACGGACAACAGACTCCTCAGAGATCCAATAATGTTCTGCACTAACATAGCCCTATACAGATGAGAACAACTGACGGATATTTTATTAGAACTTCAATGGATTTGGGCGAACCCGAAACTTGTAGCACCAGATAAATACCCAACGCGAGGCCTACCGAATTTCTGGACTTCACCCGGACTCGTCCATAGTATCGACCAATTGCACAGTAAACCATACAGATTGATTCGGAATATCAGATTATTGGCACTCGAAACACATGACCAAGGAACTAAAAGCACTACCGAAGTGTTTTTTGCCAGATTTCGTGTAGGCTAAACTAATTTTCTGCAACAAAAAAAAATTATATGGTTTTCAGCATGTCTCTTAACCGTAAATCAAATCCTGTCTCAAAATCCCAACCCTTAATCCCCCACCCCCATTCTCTCTCACCCGTAAATTAATTCTTGGTTTGTCACCCCCTCCTGCACCAAAGAAAAGTAGGCTACGGAACCCTTCAGCGAATGACCTGTGCATTTCACTCTCCCCATCTTTAAACATAGGGCTCGAGTCCCGTCCGGGAACGACCTGTACTTTAAGGCAAAGGACCCTGACACCAAGTTCGGACAAGATAGCTTACCTAACCCTTTCGACAGGTATCATTCTTATAGACAGGCAGACGGGCAGGTACACTTTGGAGAAGTCATTGGTTTCCCAATAGGCTACTATTTTTGGGATCCTAAAAACTTGATTTACATGTGCTCTAAAATGGAATGGTTATTTATCAGATATTTTTCTTTTACAAACGTAGTATAATGAACCTGTCAAGTACTTGAGTACTTAAGTACTGAAGTACTTTTCAAAAAGTACTTAGTACTTAAGTAGATTTTTCGAGAAGTACTTAATACTTATACTTAAGTAAAATTTTCCTGGAATACTTGGTACTTATACTTAAGTAAAAAATAGAAGTACTTGGCACAACACTGATGCAAAACCCTTGACTATGTAGAAAAGGAAATGAGGTTTTTATCTCCCTCATCAGTCGCGTCCTTTTGTTTTTGTTATGAAAAATATGATAAGGATTGTCTTCGATTTCTCTAATTCTTGGTAGTAATTTCAGCCCTATCCGAGCTGTTGATAAGTTGTGGTGACAGAAACTGTGTTTTTCATGCATGCACTGTATACTGAAATCCATGCACTATACATGAAATCCAAGGTACAGTGCTTGAACGTCTAGCACCCAGGCATGGTGCTAGACGTTTGAGCACCATGCCTGAAAAGGGGCTAGTGTACTAGACTGGTGAATATATATTTGAAAATATATATCTAGAGCCGAGCGGCAGGCGAGGCGCCGGTCGCGTTTACATTTTTAAACCGTCCTAGGGACAATCAAATCCTACTTTGGGCCCTCAATCGCATGACGTCACTATTTACAGTTGTTGCTTCTACTCTTTCTTTTTTTATTTTAAAGAAAATTGGATTAGTTAGCTTGTTTTTTACGGAATTTTCTTTTCCCTCTCCCCGCTTCCAAGAGGACTAGTTTCTGTTAGCCTCACCGTCAGCACTTGGATCAGACATGCTAAAATAGATCCACAGGTTAGTAGTGGAAAACCTGCCATTTGCGTCCCGGGTAATTGAGATTTTACATATGTCTCAGCAGCAGAAAGTGAAAGTCACCCATTACCCTATGGAACCGACTTTTTACTATGTCTACACAAGTGTTGAGCCTGAGGAAATAGGGGACTGTTACTCCACTTGGAGCGCTGAACTGTAATAAGGCCAAACTGAAACCTGGTGTGTCTCTTTGGATTTTCTTGTTGTTTTCTTGTCTTTTTCGTGTGTTGGAAGAATCAGAAAGGCTGTAGGGATGGTAAGCACTATCTCTTGCAGAAATAGCGTTTTTATATTTCTGCTTTAAATGTGAACAGTGCAGTTTTCGGCTAAATGGTACAGTAGAAGTTTGTTTTGTACGAACAGTTACTTAAATGTGAACAGTGCTGGAACAGTGCAGTTTTACTTTTGGGATACCATAAATGGTAGAATGAAGATCCAAAACTGATCCAAAATACCTATCAGTCTAGTACACTAGCCCCTTTTCAGGCACAAGCACTGTACCTTGGATTTCATGTATGGTGCATGGATTTCAGTATACAGTGCATACATGTAAAACACAGTTTCTGTCATCACAACTGAGCACCGGCTTGGACAGGGCTGAAATTATTACCATGAATTAGAGAAATCAAAGCTAATCCTTTATATATTTTTCACAACAAAACAAAAGGGCTCGAGTGATGATAGACGTGAAAAACCTCATTTCCTTTTCTAGATAGTCAAGGGTTTTGCATGCAAAGTGTCCTGCACTGTCAGAAGTTTCATAACAGAGTGCGCATAACACTTTCAAGAATAACACCTTTTCACTTATAAATAAAGTGTTATGACCAATTAAGTTTACACTATTTCGTGCCTACAACACCTTCATCTCCAACAACACCTTCAATTGGTGAAAATACTACACTGTCAGAAGTTACATAACGACCACAGAAGGATGCCCGGTTTCAACAGATAACAAACACTTTGGGATGTTATCTGTTATGTTTCTTTCGTTCCCGTTAGTATTTTTACCAATTGAAGGTGTTGTTGGGGGATCTAGGCACGAAATACTGTAAACTTAATTGGTCATAACACTTTATTTCGAAGTGAAAAGGTGTTATTCTTGAAAGTGTTATGTGCTATTTGTTATGAAACTTCTGACAGTGTGTGCCTCAGCTTTTTCTACCTAGCAGCGAACCAGATTATTGGCTCTTGGGGCACTCTACATGGAAAATAGATAGGGTGCTGTTAGGTTTTTCATCTCCATCATAAGTCGAGCCTTTTTGTTGTGAAAAATATGTAGAGGATTGTCTTTGATTGTCCGAGCTGGTGCTCAGTTGTGATGACAGAAACTGTGTTTTTCATGTATGCACTGTATACTGAAATCCATGAATATATACCATGAAATCCAAGGTACAGTGCTTGAACGTCTAGCACCCAGGCATGGTGCTAAACGTTTGAGCACCGTGCCTGAAAAGGGGCTAGTGTACTAGACTGATACCTATTCAGGTGTTTTCAGAGGCCTTAATCGTTAGTCAGATGTACGGTAGAGGTATAGTTGGTTAAATTTTGATGGTGTGATTTACATCAGTTCGATAAATTCAAGCAAAGCAGTCATGATACAAATTTAAATATTGGTGAGTTAGGTGATTTTAAACAGTGCCATTTTCTTCCGGTTTCTGTGACTAAATGTTTTTCCATGACACATTTGTGGGCCACACACTTCTGAGTGTTTTTCGCTGAAACACGTTTGTGTGCCACACAGTCGAGCCACAAGTTAGAACTCGAGGAAACATTGTTTTGTCTATTTCTTGGGCGGTAAATTCAAATGTCTGAATATATAAATAAAAATCACGTAAAAATCTCAACAAATAGAACTTCAGGCTTTCGTCCTTACCATTCTGTGCAAAAAGGATCTTCAGTTTTATGTCCACATACTTGAGAAAGTTTATAATTTTATTGTTTTGATGTTACACAAAATCGACAATCACCTCGGCCAGACTCGGCAGTTGTTTGTCGAATTTGAGCCACAAAGCAAGCCACGAAAATCTTATTGGTCGCATAGGCCTCGCTTTTCGAGCAACAGTCGACCCACAACCTGTTTGCGGAAGCACGAAAAGACGCCTTAAAGTCTGCATACAGGTAGCTTACTTAGATGTGTAAGATCTACTTACAGTCAACTTTGCGTTGTAAAGTTTCTCGTCCAGGGCAAGAGACATGGAAAGACGCTAAAAGCAGATGAAGCCTTGTGTTATTTCCTGTAAGTGTAACTAAGTTTTAAGGTAGTCAACTGTTTCAGGACATGTTAGCATAAACTATATGTACTTCAAGACCGTGCAAGGTCCTTAAACTTGGGTGAGGTAAAGGGACGGTAACTCGCATGAACCTTTGCAAAGGTAGCGAAAAGGTACCAGGACGGATTGAATGTTGTGGGTATTGACTAAAACTTTAATTTTAAACATATATATCAGGTTGATTAGATAAGCCCATTAGCCTACCACATTTGGCATCGACCATTAAAGCAAGTTGAATGCTCGAGTGCTGAAGTTGACGGGGTAGCCAAAATAAATGCCGGTTAGAATGCCCCGAACTACATAAAAATTAAGTAATGAATAAGAACTAGCTGAAACTACCGATTAAGTGGTAAAGAACGGTAGCTACATAAATGCTACTTGATTACCAAATGTAGTAACCTACCGGGGTGGACCAAATAATCAGTTCGTACTACCGAATTTGGTGATTGACGAAACAATCGGATTACCTAGCTTGGCAACTGACGGGAGGAACTGAATCAGTATAACACCGTAAAACCAATACAACAACTGAATGTAGGAAGTCTGGTAATAGATCCGGACTAAACGAAAGCCCGGTGAATTAACTAATTCGGTAATGAATCAAAACCAACTGAATCTGATTAAATCACCGAATTGTTGAATGGACTGACTGGATGCAATGGAATAGATACCGACGAAAGAAAAGTCCGGTTAATTACCGAATCCGGTAACGAATATGAATTAAATAAATATGATAAATCACCAAATTTGCGAACGGACAGACCAAACGTGGTTGAAAAGATACGGACTAAACAAAATCCGGTGTACGATATTACTAAATTTCGGTAACGATTAGGAAACAATAAACATGTTAAATTACCCAATTTGTAAATGGGCGGAAATAAATTTGTAAACGGACTCGCCGGTTCGCCACGATGCCTATTTCTACTGGAATTATCGCCTTCGGTGAAAATTTTACCGAATGCTCAAAACGTAGCTATTGGAGGCGCTGTTCCCCCTACGCCCCCCCCCCTCAGGATGCCCCTGTCTTTCAGTACCCTCGTACACTAAAACAATAATCTATGAGCTTTTGGTTTTGTTCTAGCTTGGGAAGTTGTCCAGGAGAGTGGACGTTCCGCAATTGATTCGATTGAAGCGGGATGTTCCATGGCTGAAGCTCTCCAGGTTGACGGCACAGTTGGATGGGGTGGAAGTCCAGATGAAGTCGGGGAGAGCACATTGGATGCAATGATCATGGATGGGTTAGTACCTTTTTTTCTGTCATCTGGGACAGGTACTTACTCCCAATGAGGAGCGGCACGTATGGAGTGAGTAGGGGGGACGCCCCCCCCCTGAATGTTGTCATCGTGCGAAAAAGATGCAAAAACGAGTCGGTGCGGAGCGCTGCTATTTTTTCGTACAAACAGTCGAGTTTTTCTTGGAAACAGTAGATTTTTCTTAAAAATAGTCAATTTTTTTCTTGAATTTTTTTTTCTTCTGAAAATCAGTCGATTTTTCGAAAAAACTGTCCGTTTTACTACAAAAGCAGTGAAACCTGTATATTGTAGTAGTTGTTATCCTCGGAAAAGAAAAGAATAGGCTTGTAGTGCGGAAAAACGTTGCCATACCGAACCTGAACTAGTTTTTCTCCAATTGCTCCGAAATAATTTTGCGCCTAAAATGTTATGTACCGTAGTTAATGTTAAAGTATTGTTTGCTATTCTAGTAGCTGATAATATTCAACCTTGAACCTGACGGGAATAATTGTGCTCGATAGGTAGTCGTTATCACTGATGATGCTCTCGGCCATCATAGGTACTGTAAGCTGTAACGATCATAACTCTTACGGAATGAAAACGATAAGGTTTGGTGGCTAATTTCCTTATCGTGTGGGACTGTGGAATGAAATAGCCTAATAACCTAATTGTAACGATTATGAGTGATCAGAAGTTCAGTGAACAACACAACCTATCATAAGTTGGTAAGTTACTGTTGTCGTTGACGCTTTGTCATAATCTTAAAAGCTGGGACAGAAGTGTTCTTTGTTTTTTCCTCATTTTGTTTTTCGTCTTTGTAATCCGCTTCCTCTTGTTAGAACAACAGTAATTGGTGGCACAAATCTAATCAAGCTCTTTTTGGGATCCCAAAACGTTAGTGACGGGATACCTATGACTTCGTAAAGTTTGTCCGTCTGTCTGTCTGTTAGCATGATAACTCTTGAAGGGGTTGAGATATGTCGTTCAAACTTGGTTTGAGGATCCTTTGGGTACATGTAAAGATCGTAGATGTGCCCCATAGCCCTATGTTTAGGGTTGGGAGAGGGGGGCTTCAAGTTCAGGCTACCATATCTGAAACTTATTTTCTCGCCGGACAAGTAGTTCTACAGGGCCAGGGAGCTGTCGCATATCGGGGTCCTCACCTCTATATCGCGAATCATCAGCATATTTAGTTTTAGTTTACCTTCAACCTGAAACCAGCACCTGCCTGGTTGCCTAATACAACGGAGCCTTCCACTCCGAAGCAGACATATAGTTTGGAAAACCGGAAGCTTGGGTGTTGGCCCAACTACTGAATCCATATGCTTATGTTGTTCTTATGCTCCATTTGTTGTGTAGGCCATTCAAGTATTTCAAATTTGTACTTAAGTATTGAATATCAAGTGCTTCCAGATTTTATACCGTGTCTGCAATAACTTTGCTTGAATAGTACTTGAGTTTTAAGTATATAAATTGTACATAAGTAGTATTGTAATTCAAGTTCTCTTTTGTACTAGGTCAGTCATACAATATAAGACGTATTCTCGCCGTTCCCCGAGTACTCATCGTGGAATCGAAGGGAACGGCGAGAATAGAGGGAGTCACTCCACGCGGACTCCGCGTACGGAAAACAGCGAGAACACGGGGAACGCTTCTAAATTGGATTTTGTTCGAAACAAAAATATGCAGTTGACGAAATTTATCTGGATCCGCTTTATTTTTGGTTTTGTTTATCCTGATTGTTTTTAATTAGTTTTACATTGCACCAACACCAGCAAAATTTGATTCCCCTCAGGAATGTGAAAGGGAGTCCTTTTTGATGGTGATGATGATAATCCGAGCATTCCCGGTCCGTGGGGACTCGCGAGAATACGGGAAGTGAGTCTCCCCCGGGACAAACAAAAACGCGGGGACTCCTCGAGTCCTCGGGAACGACGAGAATACGCCTATAATAGAAAAGGAATTGAAACTTCGATTTGTGTCATTTCTAGCATTTGGCAGTCACATTTCAATTCATAAGTTGTCAATCAAACTGTACCTTACCTTACTTTGTTAACCCAAGTACTTTGTTTTGGCCATGCTGATCAGAGCTGCCACTGCGAAGATGATGAGAAATACAAAATACAATTTAATATCACAAAATAAGACTGACAATTTTTTTTTCTATTTGCTTCTGATACAGATAACATATAAAAACATCCAATTTAACAGTTAATTGTCATGACAATATAAGCGTGAAATACCACTTATCCTCTTCCACGGCAAAATAAAAATACCAGCTCGAGTATTTATTCAAGTAAAAATTTGTAATTAAGTGCGAGTACTTAAGTACAAATTGATAATTTTGAAGGTCTTTACCAAGGCTAGGGAGCAATCTGACGTTTCCTTATGTGTACAATCTATAAAGTACCGGATGCCTTTTTCAAGTCCTCGGTAGGTCTATGTGGTGTTCTAGTACGCAGCAAAGCTTTCACCTTTCTGCAGATAATTTCTGAGCCTTGGCATAGAGCCACGCCTCTTGGTAGGGATAGTACAATAATTGGACGCTTCTTTGAACGTAACTTAATAATGCTAATAATATGGTGCACAGAAATAGATGACTTCCACAAAAACTGCGGTCGGTGCCAGTTTCGCGTGAAAACAGTCAACTACTGGTAAGTCAAAGTAGTTCATGAGCCCATCAAGGTCATCATATCATCTGAATGGCTGTTTTATTTGCCATTTAACTAAAAACTGCACAGCTACATGTCAAATGACTCCTGCAAGTAAAGTAACATAACACACCTCTGCTCGACTCGTGGGTCATGTTTTTGCCATACAAATATGGGTATATGCGGTGTATGTCAGTGATTTATTTAAGCGGCGATTTTGTCCACACTCTTCATTCCGTCCACATGTAATTCAGTAGTAAATTAAAACACCATACTTTTGAACGATATTTATTGACATGTTTGGTCGGCGCTGTCGAATATAAATTTATCTGCATTCAGTTTTCTGGCTAGATCGTACTTGGCCCGAATGGGTATAGGTCTGATGAAAGATCTTCATATTTTCGCTGTCTTCATATTTTCGTCTTCAGTTCGCTGTCACTTTATACACCGACAATGACTTGTTCAAGTTTGAGATTAGTTCTTGTCCACATTTTTCGTTCCATTCAGGTATCCGGCTAAACCAATGGGGATGTGTCTGCCAAAAGATAGCCTTCATAATAACACGCTGTCACTTTATACGCTGACAGGAATTTATTCAAGTCCTGAGATTAAACCTTGTCCATATTCTACTTTCCCCTGTTAGCCTCTTCTGTCCACTCCATCCCAGGATGGGTCCACACTATCTTCCACAAATTGAGAGGCTGGGTTGAAATACTCCACATCATTGTTAAAAGTATATGTGGTAGCTCTTCTGGCTGAGATCCGTGGGTGGTATGGAGTCATGTATAGTGGCATCTGTGGCACATAGTTGTTGACGTAGTACACGTATGGTACATAATATCGCCGGTAGGTGAGGTGCTTGCTGATCGCGGTGCCGAGAGAGCTTAGTAGTAAGAGGAACAGGTGGTTGAGACTGATCTTCATCTGAAATGAGATAGTTTAGAATTGCAATCACTGAAGACGCAGAGAATTCTGAGAAGAGCGGAAATACAGAAGAAGAGCAATCAGTTACGAGTTATTTGTTGCGTTTTCGATCTGAATCCTCAGTTCTCGCTTCTCAGTTCACGATTCTCGCACTAATTACCGTTTTTCCTCATCTCGCTTCTCCATTCTTGCTTTTGACGCAAACACTAATTTAGCCACCCGTTAATACGGGTGGCTAAATTAGTGTTACCCTATTAAATTAGTTTCCCCTATTTTTCATAAAAAAGATATCAGTTCAGTTCGTTCGTATTACTTCCGGTTTTCTCGTTTTCTATTGTATCTGCCTCCATGGTACAGAAATCGGAACCTCATATCTGTTTACAGTTTCCCGGATACCGGGTCGAAACTTACGGAGCTTGCTGGCAAAATACCCCAGTCTACTTTTAAGTATCTGCCCGCTCACAGTGGCCTTACTCGTTTGTAAGGCCACTTACAAACGTTTCTTGTTCTTTTTGTTTTGTGAAGTGTTTGTTTTGTTTCTTTTATTGCTACTCCTCTTTGATTTTTTGTAGCGGGTCAAAAATAAATTATTATTATTAATACCTGCGTATACGGGTTGAATATCGTCCCTTTGTTGACCAATCAGGAAGGAGAACGGAGAATGAGAATTGACTATCGATCCTGCAGAATCGCGAAGCTTTCCCCGTTCTTGATTCTGATGAAAAACGCAAAAAAAGGACAATTGGCTTCATCTAAATAGTCATAAAACGCGAAATACGAGAACTGAGAGTAGAATCGCGAGGAGTGTACACCAGGAATTCCCGTCCGAATGGCGACGTCTGTCCGTGCTGTTATTATTTCCCTTCCAGAGAGGGTAACCCAGAGAGGGTAACTGCCACAATAAAGAGCTGGCTCATCCTCTCGTCATCAAACTTGTAAAAACTTTTCTGGAGCGCAACCAAAGATCAGACAGACATAGTTTACCATTTAATGATGGGTTTCTTCTATTATTTTTCTTACTGTTAACTTTAAAATCGTGAGACCCGATGCTCAGTATGGTACGCAGAGATGTTCTTGGTTGGACTTCCTCACATTCTTTTGTCAGTTTTCTTTTCTTCTTTCCGTCCTTCAGAGCTTTTCGTGCTAAAAGTTACTTATTATAAATTCTCTAAATTCCTTCTTGGATTCCCTATTTCTACGAGTAACTATTTTCTAACTTCTGATCTTAAAGTGAAGAATCCTTTGGAGATTTTGAATAGTAAAATGTAAAACTTTCGTAAAAAGGCGTTTCCCTTTTTCCACAAAAATGCTCTGATGATGTTGTTTATTTTGATATTTTTTCTTTTGTATTTGATTGTAGATTCAGTAGGATAATTTGTTTTTAGGCTTCGCCAGCTGTTTATATTTATGAAGGTATCTGTATTCATGTTCATATTTCTGTTTATATTTTTTATGTTTATTGCTATTTATATTTATGTAAGCTTGTACATCGCTCTTAAGCTTTGAAGGAATCATATAAATAATAATAATAATACCGTAGCTGATATGTTGAATTTTTGCAATGAAAAATAAGCAAATAGCTTTACACACAGTGATCGCTGGAAAACCTGTAGGCTCGCTTTTAGGCTCCCTCTGGTTTTCCTTCGAAGCTATGAATTTGTAAGCATATTCAGAAGTTCACAGTTATTGTATTCTCTCGAAAGCTTCTTTCGCTTGCAGCCAGGTAGCGCTAATTACCCAAAACACCTGTTGTCATGGATCTGCCGTTTCGGGATGAACCTGCCGGGTTAAGCCATGTGGGGCCCCCATCCTGGTGGGATACCACTGAACTAAGTCGTGTGCAGGTCGGATTCTAGATCGACCAAGATAACCATCGATTGCGAGATAACCATCGCCACTCGGTATTACACGCACGTAGCTTGTACCGACATAAATTTAATAAGAAAACTTGATTGCATAATAATCCAGCACCATATTGTACGAACCCAGGTCCGGATCCAGGAATTTATTTCGGGGGTGGGGTTTTGCCCGCGGGTCCGATCAAAAAGTGCAAAAAAGACATAGATCAGAGGTTAAAGCCTATAAAAAAACGATTATTTTTGTATGTTTCGGGGAGGGGGAGGGGGAACCCCCTACCTCCCCCTGGATACGGCCCTGTATGAACCATTTAGAATTCAAGTTGATTCAGTTTAAATTTTGTAATGCGTGTTGGCGACGCCTGTCGCAAAGAAGGATCATTCTGTGTTTTCCTGTGGTTTTAACAGTAGGCTATCAGGCTTCTATTCGGATCTGGGTCCAAGGTACGTCAGGTGGTATCTTGTCCCTGTCATAGTAGCAGTAAAAGATGAAATATTCGCCTATCAGTCAACTATAAAGCCCAAAGAGACCGTGATAGCCGACGCTTTTATTGATTGATGTGCGTGAGGAAACCGGATTTGTCGGAATCGAGTCTCGGAATTTTTGGCTTTGAAAGATCTTGCGACGGGACTTAGCGGAAGGACAAGCATAAGCCCATGATGTACCATTTACAGAACCGGATCGGATCGAGGCACTGGGGGAGGTGGGGTAGTTGGAGGGACCTGGGAAATGTTGTAGCACGCGGGTTAGGGTGGGTTTAGATAGGCTAGGGCGACGACACTTTTCGGGCGAATACCCGACCAGATTTGAACTTGGTCAGTGGTCACTTCTTGGGCCCGACCATCCAGGGGGGGGGATGGATGGAGGGGGAATCCGGAATCTTATGGCATGCATAAGATTCGACTGAGTTTTTCGAACTGGTTAACAGTAGGCAATAGGTGATGTTTCACTCATGTTTCACTGCAGGTCCGGACTGAATCCGGCAACTGTATGATGGGAGTTGAAGGAGGGCTCTGGGAATATTTTGGCGCGCGAGTTTAGGTATGCAGATGACCTAGGACGATGGACTTGCTCGGCATAGAAGAGGCCTGAGCAGATTAACTTGACTGTCACTTTCGGGATCCAACCATCCAGGGCGGGGTATCCGGAATGTTGTGGCACGCATATTATCAAACCTTTTACCGGGTCACATGTCCCAGAGCTTCCGTTTCAGGTCAGGACTAGATGTCCTAGGTGCTATACATGCTATCCACCCTGTTCTGTGAAAGAGTTTATTGGAAGTGTTTGCACATAAGTGATTCGTGATAAGAACTGGCTGAATTCCGGGTGAAAGCCTGCGCTTTCTCGAGCGAAATTGTAAAAAGAACCAAAGAATTGTACATATAGATACAGAATATTATTTTTTTTTTTACAGATTTGCGAATTTTAAAAACAACCCACTGAATTGTCCATATAGATACAGAATAAAAAAAAAAAATAAGAAAATACAGATTTGTACATATAAACACATTTTTAAACACGCACATTATAATGTTATTTTTATTTTCATTTGAATGAATGAATGAATGCATTTATTACCCATCAATTAAAAAACAGATGGAGCACAACAAAAGACAAGGCAAAAAAGGAGAAATGGAAAACACTAATTCCTCTGACAACAACAAAAAAGAACGAACACAACAACCAACAGCATATACCAACTACTGTTGCAGAATCATTTGCATGTCGTTGAATCGGCATCGTTGTGGTTTTGTGTTTTGTTGGCTCGGCATAGTTTTTCTGTTGGTGTTTTTGTTGATTTTATGATTTAGTTTTTTTTTTGCTGAGGATGGTTTACCGGAATTGCAACCGGAATATCTGAAATTGTATTTATCCCTCGCATAATATCTTAGACGGATAACCAGATGATCAAAAAATAAAACACGAAAATCTTTTTTTTCTGATTTCTGATCAGCTCTTGTTTCATTTTGACACCGCCCAACCATGTACTTCCGAATCGTGACAATAAATCCTCCCACGGTCAACTAACGACTTGAATGTGGTTGATCTGGAGTACTGGACTACAAATGTGAGAATGGATCCGAGTTCACTCCTTTAAATTGTCAGAGGTGCTGCGTCGATGACATCAATGGCGGTTTACAATGTAGGCCCACCACTTATTTAATTGAAGGGCATCATGGACAGGATGTTTTTGCTAGTGTTTTTGGATCGAGGAAGTTAGATTTGGCAGTGAAGTGAGATTTCGAGATTCTATGTTGATCTCTTGGCGGTCTGTCTGGCAAACACTCGGCGTCCTTGTCAACCCATAGTCCACGGGACTAGTATTCTTTTAGAAGCCTGATCCTCACGGATTGGGCTGCGCAGTCCGCGCAACGCCTTTCCGAGGGGATACCCACTCCCCGAGATTCGGTCTAGCCTATAGCCTACATTCTTTCCTGATACGGGCTCTTGGTGTTCACCAAAATTGAGAGTGTACAACCCCTCGCGCCTTTCGGAAGGCTAGAAACCGCGTCCGGGACAACTTCGCCCAGTGAGTTTCGGATTGAATCCGGAAAAGACCATCCCGCTCGTCAGTTATTTTGAATATATTGAAATTTATTTTTAAAAGCTTAAAGGTTTTTAGGTTTCGTTTATTTGAATGAATGAATGAATAAGTTTATTTCCCATCTTTACATAAAAATGTCACTGATGGAGTAGAAGAAAAGAAAAAAAAATAACGAAGAAATGAAATTTTTGGCATCCCAAAACGTGAGTGGAGGGATACCTGTGACTTCGTAAAAGTTGTCCGTCTGTCCGTCCGTCTGTTAGCACGATAACTCTCGAAGGGGTTGAGATATTTTTTTCAAACTTGGGGTGAGGATCGTCGAAATACCGGTCATGTTCTTATAGATGGGTCCTGAAGCCCAATATTTCGGGGCGGGGGAGGGGGGGTTAAATTAAAGGATGAAGAATTCTTTTCAAGCTGATACAAGAGTCAATTTATGTATTAGTAGTTAGCCCGGAATCCGGCGAAAACCGGAAAATTGGTAATAGTGCAAGTCTTATTTGATTAGAGGCTGGTCGATTAGAGCGTCGATTTAGAGGCAAGAATACTTCCTGAATCTATATTTGAACTTTATGTTCCCGCCGGACAAGTAGACGACCGGAACCTGGCAAAAACCGGAAAGTTGGTAGGAGTAAAGTTTATTCTGAAGTCGATCGGAATATCCTTATAGGAGCAAGAGTTCACACATGGATTCAGCCATGTTTGAACCTGAATTTTCTGCCTGGATAATTAGTTCAACTTCCCGATGAACTAATCCCGGTAGAAACCGGAAATATGATACAAGTAAAAAAAATTGTTGAAGTCATTCGGGGCATAGATAAAGGGGCTAACACTGAATGTTGAACCCAAATATGAGCTTTATTTTCTCACTGGACAAGTAGTAAGACCGGAGAGAGGAGGTAGTTGTACCCGAAAAAGACAGGGCGAATCAGGAAATACTGTTTGCACTCGCCCCGGATGGATAGTCCTGTCGGAATCTAGTCAGAGCACGATTTTTTCGAATGAGCCTGATTGTTTGGTATGCCTTAACTGGAAAGTATGACTTAATGGCTGTTGTTCAGCGGTCTGTTAGAATAATATCGAATGTGCACGGGTTCGGCAAAGACTGGACATCTGTAAGACCTGATTATCTGTATAAAAAAGATCGACAAATATTCCCCTTTGGGATCCCGTAGAAACCTTTGGTCTTTCTAAAAAATTACAACAAAATTTACCTACCAGGAAACCACAGGAAATAGCGCTTGACTAAGGCTGGCTACCATCAGTTATAATATTTGTAAAGTAAACAGAACATTTGAATATATTAGGAAGAAAAAAATACATAGCATCCTATTAACTTTGACGGTAAAAAGGACAGGACAAAAAATAAAGAAACAACAGGAAGAACAAGACCATAGGTTTTGATGGGATCCCAAAAATTGAATGTTTGATCCAGACAATTGGGTCTTGTCTTCGCCAGATCGTCTTCGCCAGGCTAGTCATCTGAGAAAACCAAGTTCAAATATACTTCTATAAGCCATATCTATTTTGACGATACTGATCGAAACTTCTTGCTTTACTTCTGCCGAATTGCCGGTTTCGGCCGAATTCCGAGCAAACTACTTGTCCAGCAAAAAAAGAAACTTCAGACACGAATTCAGCGTAGCTCCATAAAGAACATCTAATCAACTTCAAATAAACTTTAACTTATAAAAAAAAAATCTGGTTTCAACCGGATTCCGGACGAATTTTATGTCCGGGTAAAATATGATTGTCATATACAGATTCAGCGTCTCTTCTTACCCCTAAATCAGTCATCTAATCAACTTCAAATAAAACTTTTCCTTTTAACAAATTTTCCGGTTTTGGCCGGATTCCGGACGAACTACTTGTCCGGCGAGAAAATGGTTTTGACCATCGTGTTCAGCATGTCTTCTTACCGCATAAATCGACTATCACATTAGCTGTTTAAAAGTATTTTGTTTGCCTCTTAATTTGAACCCCCACCCCTAAATGTAGGGCTACAGTCCATCTACGAACTCGACCTTAATCTTGATCCAAAGAATCCTCACACCAAGTTTCATCAAAATATCTCGTTCCCTTCGAGAGTTATCGTGCTCACAGACGGACAGACGGACAACTTTTGCGATGTCATAGGTATCCATCCACTTACGTTTTGGGATCCCAAAAACTGAAAGACGAAACAAAACACGAGGCTGACAAGAGCAAACTCTGTTTTAGTCAATTTTCGTACAATTAATCTTCGCTGTTCGCTTATAGGATACCCGATTATTTGTAAGTCGGACGCCTAAAAGCTATTTCTGCTTGACATCAATTATGCTATCTGTTGCCCTACGTCCTAGATTTTCCTTTCAGCAAAGATTCATAAACAAGACACAACTACACAAGCATCCACATCGTCCATGTTGTAGATTGCAGTCTCCCGTTGCTAGATACCTCACCTCTATTCTGTTGTTCCGTGACGCCGGGATTCCCAAATACCGCTCGTTCTCCGTTAGCACCTCAAATCAACCAGTTTTAATTGGTGATGAAATATTTGTTAGTATTAAATATCATCTTGTAATCATTTCATCCATACGGATAGCCCACTATGCACGCCTGCTTTCGTTTTTATTGTCTTTCTTGCATCGACATCATTTGCTGTTTATGCTGGAAATGTTTGATGCCTGGGATCTTGTCTGGAGTTGACTAAGAAACTTACAAAGATTCAGTTTTTTTTTAGTTTCAGTTGACTATATTTAAAGAAAAATACAAAATATGCATAATATTCTTGCCTGATTGGCTAAGACAGGCCACTAATCGATTAGTTTAAACAAATTTAACTAACTAAATCTGTCAAGAAAGGAAAAATGAAGACAGGAGAGGAAAAAAAAAATAATCTATTGTTTCGCGTTTAAATATAACAAAAAGAAAAAGAGAGGTTGGTTTGTGTGATGCAGGTGTGGATGGGAATAAAGTTCAGGTTTTGATACGGCCAACCTGCGGCCAACAGTTTGCTTTTCATCATTTGATATCGCACGGTTGGTCCGTTCATCAAGTTTTGCCAACAGTTTTGCTTTCTTTAGCCTCTAACTCATTCCATAGAAGAGCGAGGGGCATTATGGGCTACATATATTTTGTTTGTTCTTCACTTTAGAAAAGGCCGTGCTGATTTTAGGCCTACTTCTGTTTTTAACAGTCTTAGTTAAAGTTTAACTGAAAAACCAACTTATTTCTGTGTCATTTAGTTGAATACAGTGAATTATTTGGATTCTGCAAAGGGATTTTTTTGTTTTCCACTATCTGCTCTAGTTATGACGTTCAGAATATCTGCGGCTGTCCCCACAGCGAAAATTCTACTATGACGCGGGAAATTTTTATCTAAACACAAACAAGGCTTTTCAGTGGGCAGTGGCGATGTTGGTGAAGATTGCTTAGTGCCTGAACAAAAAAAAGTCATAAATCTTTCTTGTAAGGCATACAACAAATTAGAGGTACCACAAATCACACGGAAATTCCACTATTTGAAAATCGATTATTCCTGAATAGCGGAACAACCAAGTAACGCATTTTCAGCGGGTCTTCAAGCCAATTTAAGTGAATAAGTGATGGGTAACTAGATTGTCCTATCCCAGTCCTTTTCGGTTAAACTTTAAAAAGACGGGCTTTTGTTCTGTGCAGTTTTAGTTCAGAATCCTCCGAAGCAAGTACACATTCAATGCAGTTCTAAAAAATTCCATCTGATGGCAGTTCATCATATACCTTTACACCGGGAGTATCGCGTCCGCTATCCGAGTCGTGTGCGAAAACTTGTCGTGTCGCGAATATACATTTGTAGTTTGCACTCTCCGAACGTGTTTGACGGTATCAGAATCATGTATGGAAATCTACGCAGGACCAGTCTAGCTAGTTATTCCAATAAAAGCAAAACGTGGTACAAACGTGAGACAGACACTGGCGACTCTTGCCAGACGCGAAAAAAGCATTCTTTGGATCCATTTGAGTAGTGTTGCCGGATGGGGGCTTGTTTCCCCCCCCCATGGGCTCGTTTCTGAGGGCTGGGGCGGGAGATTTTTGCGATGGGTTTGGGGCGGAAAAGTGGGCTTATTGTTTTAAAATGTGGCTTGTTTCGTGCGTTTTCTTGGAACTGGGGAATGTTACTTTTACCAGGGACCCATAAATTTCCTTACAGGGGGCCTGTCATTTCCTATGCTTCTATATTGATATGATGACCGAACCAAATCCAGTTTCCAAAATCCCCGCTTGAGTCGATCTGCATTCTTGTTTGCCTCATTGGACGTGATTGGAGCGTGGGTATTTCTCGAACTATCTTCCGAGCGCTCAAGGTAGCATCAGAAATCTCTTATTGACAGGCCCCCCTGTAAAGGAAATTTATGGGTCCCTGCTTTTACGGACCTATTATTCCTTGTAAAAACCTATTATATTTCTTTTTCAACTATTCAGGTCAAAGCTTTGTATTTTGCCTTTTGAAATCTATTTGGTCCCGGAATTTCGTTTTTGACCGGTTTTCATCTTCGGGCTACTGTAAGATGCCATTGCAGTTTTATTATGTGTGTGTGTGTTAATCATAGGTTTACTCTTTTTATTTTTTATTTTGGTTTTAACTCCAGTATTTTTCTTTTGTTTTTCTTGCCTCAAAGCCGCGCCTTGGAAGCAAAGCCGCTGCCTGCCAAAAATGAATGAAAAATCATATTTGCCTCCTGTGTGACAGAATTTCGTTATATACACCCCTTTTTCATTTGCGAAAAATTGTCGCATCGCGAATATTTGTAGTTACGAACGTGTCTGACGATATCAGAATCTTACATGCAAATATTCGCAGGACGAGTCTAAAGGACCGCACATAGATGACGATGATGAACTTTCATTTACGTGCTCAAGTAATTTTTCTGTAATATTTCTGTAATTATTGTTTGTTGTTTTGGGGTGACGCAAGGTAATATTTTTTTTTATTGTTTTGGTCTCGTGGTCTCGTTCTCCACATTCTTTCTTCTTGTTTTTTTTTCTGTAAGTTAGCACAGCCTCGCAAGCCCCGCATTTGTTGTGCTATTAAAAATGTTTATTTTCTATAAAAAAAATTCTACTACTACGACTACTAATTACACTAATTACACAGGTGTCACGAAACACAGAGATTTGGTTTAAAGCAGAAACAGTAATATCCTGAACCCCTCTAATGTTAATAACTGCATTTAAAGTTAAAGCCCATGAAGGAGCTTCGGAAGTAAACTCCCCATACCACAATATCCCCCCCAAGGGTCCTCTTCAGGCTCAAACTTGTGTTGTGTCTTTTTGTCATCCAATTTATACAATCATAATAAAAAGGTAAAATTAATACAAAATGTGTGTGAAGTCAGAGACAGGTGTAACAGAAGAGCTTGTTCAATGTGGAAGATGTATGATAACATGTGCGATGTAAAATCAAGAGGAGATGTAAAGAATCAGGGCCGTATCTAGGTGGGGTAGGGGGTTTGCACCTCTTCCGAAATCTACAAAAACAATCGTTTTTTATAGTCTTTAACCTCTGATCTATATCTTTTTTGAAATTTTTGGTGTGGACTAGGACCGACCCGCGGGTAAAACCCCCTCCGAAATAATTCCTGGGTACGGGGCTGTAAAGATTATATAAGATAAAAATACATACCTTAAATTGTGTCCTTTAGTCACTAGGTTAAGGTCGCGACTAGCGAGATCCACGACAGAAAAAGAATGCGCTCACTTCTTCAATTATGTGCTTGTCAAATCAGGATTAAAGCACCGCCCAATGATGATTCAACTTACCTGGCGGAGCGTAAGAACAAGAACTACCAAAGCGGTAGCAAGAGTGTGTTTAGTCCCGCTTCCCAGTGTTGCCAGATGGGCTTGTTTCTGAGGGCTGGGGTGGAAGATTTTGCGATGGGCTTGCGGCGGGAAAGTGGGCACACTGTTTAAAATTTGGCTTGTTTTGGGCGTTTTCTTGGAAATGGGGAAATATTACGTTATAAACCTATTATTTCTTGTAAAAAAAACTATTATATTTCTTTTTTGGGGTATCTTTTGACCAGTTTTCAACTGTTTCTAAAAGTTAAGTCATTGCTTTGTATTTTGCCTTTTGAAATCTATTTTGAGTCTTAACCCGAGGTTTTCACACAGACTTGAAATTTTTAACTATTTTATTAGGCTTAAATTAGGAGCCCCTCCCCCCCCCCGAATGACTTGCCTGAAATCGTTAGTTGATCAACGAATATTTTGGTAAAATTGAGCCGGGCTTGTTTGGGCTTGTTTTCAAAATCCCAGGGTGTTTTTCTGCAAACACAATCTGGCAACACTGCACACAGTCCCGCTTCCACGCAAGGCTACCAAAGTTGTTAGTTATATGATATATGATATATATTTGCACAAAAATCCCGAGGGCCATCGCAATACAAAACAAAATGGAAAACAAATTTTCACAAATTTCCAACTAGGCCTAAATAAATCTTTCTCGATGCTTCATCGAAAGCTTAAGGAATCTTCCCAACTGGCGAACTCCAAAAAAGCATTCATCCTTCATTACTTTAACCAACCATTCCTCATCATACACTCCTTTTCCAAACACTTCATCCCTCAACTCATCCAATTCACTACATTCACACATCAGGTGCAACACATTCTCATTCATGTCCCCACACATTGGGCAGTAGTAAGGACCAGTCAGGTTATATTCATCTTTATGTAGTGGTATTTATGTGAGAGTTGATCCAAAATGATCCATTGAATCATTTGAAATAAACAATAGTTACAAAGTTATTCGGTCGCGTACACATTTGTTTGTATTTAGCTGTGTCGCCGCGTTTTCAAATTGTTACGCTGCTGCACTGTCAGAAGTTTCATAACAGACAACACACGGATGCGCAGTTTGAAGAGACAACACTTGGGGTGTAATCTGTTGTCGCGTCGCGACAAACTTATGCACGAAATGTTAGGCAGCCGAAAAAACGCCAGAAAGAGCCGAGAGACTGCCAGAAAAGCAACTGTTGAATTTTCCGATATCATGACGACAAACAAAAAAGCCAGCAGATGTTTTTTTTAGCGGTTTTCGGCTCTTTCTGGCAATGCTTGTTATGCACAACAATTCATTCATAACGTTTGTCAGGACAACCATTTTGTGTTGTTGGCTATTTTTGCTCCCCTAGTGTATTTCAAGGGAAAATTAACAATAGTAATGATAATAATAATTTGTTCCCGAAGTGGAAAATTTACGAGCAAGCCGACCCGCCACACTTCTGGGTTACTGGAAAACCGGAACACCGGAACCCCGGAACCTCCCTAACCTAACCTAACCAAAAGGTTAGGTAAAATGTTAACCTAACCTAACCTTTTACCTAAACTTTTGGTTAGGTTAGGTTAGGTTAGTTTCCAAAGCCATCGGATCCGGTGGCGGAGGTTCCGGTGTTCCGGTTTTCCAGTGACCCACACTTCTTGTCAAAAAGGTTTGGATAAGCGACATAAATTAATGTTTTAACAGAGTGACGTCATCCAGATTAAATGACGCAAAAAACATCATAAATTGAAGTAACTAATATTTCTACTGGAATCGGCGCTGTTTCCCGGTGTATTGATTGCAGAACAATTTAGGGGTTACCTGCTCTGTATGATTTAAGAATCGTATCGTTTCGGTCGACGTAGAAATCTCGATGACTTGACTTGACTTGACTTGACTTGACTTGACTTGCTTTATTTGCTACTAATTATAAAATAAACTATATAAACACACAACCGCCCGGGGAAGGCTCAAACAGCCTGATGATGGACGGCTGCAATCCTCTGACTCTCAACCTTTAACAAATTTCATGTCTGTTTTGTTTCCTAAACGGCAGTATAGGGTTCCTTATTTGATTGCGGATCTCGAAACGTGGGTCACTACACTGTCAGAAGGTTCATAACAGATAACACAAGGATGCGCAGTTTCAACAGACCAGGCTCAACAGACAACATTTGGGATGTAATCTGTGTGTTTGGAAACGTTATTCATGAAATGTTATGCGTTGCCGGGAAGAGCCGAAAAAACGCCAAAAAGTATCTGCTGAATTTCTCAGTATCATGATATTTTTCGGCATGTTCGGCGCTTCGACAATGCTTGTTATGCATAACATTTCTTGCATAACGTTTTAAAATTACAACAGATCACATAAGATAAGATAAGATTTTTTTTCTGGAAGAGTAAAAGGGCCATGGAAACAACAAAACAACACCAAAACCAAACGGACCTTAACCACAGCAACAGAACTAACTACAAAAACTTTCCCTGTGGATCATTGCCACCTTAAGGAATCTTCCCAGATTTATAACATCACTTATAGAACTTCTGCTTTTCAAAATTAGTTTAAACCTTTCAAGTGTACAATTTGTTATGTGTTGCCTTTGAAACCTTTCAAGTGTACAATTTGTTATGTGTTGTAGTTTGTAGATTTCATATGGCCTTGTCGGCCGTTGATTCAAATAAATAAATAAATTATCTGTTATGAAACCTCCTAGTGACGAAAAGAAACCTGTAGTGCACGACTTCGTTATTTGTTTCGAACGTGACCTGGCTCACCTGGCTGGTTTATTATCATAGAGCACCTTGAAGTTTGCGTGGAACCCTTAAAACACGTGTTTTGGTATCGTGACAGCCTCGTCTTTTCGTCGTCAGCGTTGTTTCTTTTCTTTCCTTTTCGATTTTTTCCGAATTGGCTAAATCTGCCTGTTTAGGCGAGTAGGAATCCGGACAACTATGCAGGGTCCGTCAGATCTAGCCGGCTCACTGGTTTAGAAATCTCCTACATTAAAATGAGTGGATTGTCACTGCTGTACGGGAACGACTGTTTAGGAAATGCCCATACTAGGAGACGAAGCTGACTATTGAGAAATAACGTTACGATAGAGCAAATGTATTGTGCTCATTATTAAATCTAAGCTTTGAGTGGAAGATTTGTCTTGACTTATTGACTTTGACTCAAGTCGCCTTCCCGGGAGGACTTCCAGGTTATTGGAAACTAGGGTGCTCGTCAACTGCCTCAATTGAGAACGGTCTTGCGCAATGCATTAACGAAATTTTCCGTCTTGTTCACCGCTAAGTAGCGATGGCTGTAAACTAATTTGTTATGTACTCGGGTTGAAAACAGAAGCCTACTTCGAGGGTCTATCCTTTCACCTAATCCCTGCGCCAGTTTGAGCATTTTGCTGCTTCTGTTTTATCCTTAATGTAATAATTGCAACCTTCTTTTACTACTTGCCTGTCGGAAGACCTACTGGTTTTAAAACCCTTTTTTTTAATTTAATTTTATCAATCCTTAAACAAACAAAAAATATATTTTTCTTACCCCCACCCCCCCCACCCAACCCTGAATCACTAATAATCAATTCACCTTAAATAAATATTCCACATTTATCTAACTATCCAAAAAAATATTTTTCAATCTATCTGGTTCTCCGACTTCCTGATTCTCTCCGGAAGATGATTCGACCGACACCTTCGCACCCGAATTCTTCACACAAAACCCTCCTCTTGACGACTCTCCAATATCACTCACCAACAAACGTGAAGAAACCGTGAAGAAACAATTTCGTGGCTATAACGTTTTAATATGGTCTAATCTATCTACCTAACGACATCCTTATAGGCCTACAAGATCAAGTTTTTCAGTTCGACACAAAGAACACCGTGGCGGTTCCAAGGTCAAGTGGGGGGCGACGACCTCAAATCTTACGACTGGCTAAAGCCCGACAGGAATCATACCGATTAGAAACTGTGGACATTTTAATAGACAAATTTACAGTAGGCATATTTGAAATAAAAAGTCCTGATGCTTTCTAAGGATTTTCGTTTTGGAATGCCAACAGTTTCCCGGAAATGTTGCAAATAGAGGGGAAGAGAAGCTGTTCTAAAGGTTACCAAGGGCTTGCCTGTTATACGCTCCTTCTGTTCGGAACTAGTTTGCCATATCCAACTCGGAGTCGTGAACAGCCGAAAGAACCGACAGTCGACCGAGCTAGGTTCATGCCAATTTATTTGTTGATTGACAGGCGAAAGTGTTTACGAATTTCAGAAAACATTTACACCGATTTTTGTAAGATAGCAGCAGTGCCAGCAGTCCCGGCATTTCAGCTTTCGCTGGAGGGCGAGAGGACCCGATAGCTGCTTCTGACTTCTGTTTTATTCATTTATGACCCGCTACTTAGGCGCAGTAGAGTAATATATATATACAGGGCCGTATCCAGGAATTTACTCCGGGGGGGGGGGGGGGGGGCGGGGTTTGCTCGCGGAATTTATTTCGGGGGGGGGGGGGGTGTCCACGGGTCGGACCAAAAAGTACAAAAAATACATAGATCAGAGGTTAAAACCTGCAAAAAACTATTACTTTTGTGGGTTTCGGGGGGGGGGGGTTGAACCCCCTAACCCCCCCTGGATACGGCCTTGCATATATATATATATATATATATATATATAAGTAATAGGGTAATAGGCACAAATGAAAATGTTTAATATCATAACAGAATCATTCTTATAGCCTACTCTTTAAATGCATTTAAACATATTGACTGTGCCCAAGACAAAATTAACCAGAGGTCCGCAAGCCAAATTATTGAACTTCCCATTTTTTCTTGCAAAGCCCAAACCGAATATGAAAATTCTAGCTTTTTATCTGGCTCAAATCCCGAAATTCCTGTCGAAAAGCCCCACCCGAGTGATGCACTCTTCCATTGAAAAGAGCATACCAAGATGGGCATCTTTGGTTTTATTTCGTTCGCAATTTTTACAGGAGTAAAAAATGCGTCATGTTTTATTACCTTGTTTAAATTGCGCGGTCTGACTGAGAATTTGGTCTTGTCGTGGCGCCGTCCGTATTCTTTACGTCAATACTAGAGCGTACTTTGAAAAATATATTTTTTAAAATATATAAAATAAATTGTATTCAAATCCAAGATACACAAGTATTTTTTTTTCAGTTAAACTTTAAAGCACAACTCTTACTAGAAATAATCTTTTCCCTATGAAATGGATCAGAGAAAAACATTTTCGAAAATACCATTACTTTCCATCTTAAATTAGCGATTTTCTTGTTAGCGCCTGTCGGCTATGTCCAGCCTTCCTGCTCTCCGACGCGGCAGCTGGGCGCAAAACATTTGAAAACTGATCGCGCCGTGGTTCAAAAGTGTGAAAACTAAGCAAATACAAGAAGTAATAAACAAAAGCTTCTCAGATCCATATGTGTGAAAGAGTTGTCAGCAGACGTTGATGATCCCGGCAAACGTTTCGTTGTGTGTCGGGCAAAACTCGGCAAGGCCAAAAAAGCGCTAAAATTTCGTAGGCACAAAACGAAACAACGGAGAAAGGTGGGGATTTTAGAAGCTTATAATTCTGTATGGGAGTTAGATATATTATAAAAAGCAGAATAAGCAAGAGGGGTCCTTTAACGAGTGTTCTTTATTTTCTTTTTATTTCATTTTGTCCTTTCTTGATGATCGATTTCCGGGAGGTTGATCGGAAGGAGAACATGTAACCAGGAACGTGTTTTTTAAGCAGATTGTGGCACCGGATTTGGAACACTAAAAGAATCAGCAATAGGTCTGAAGTTGTCGGGTGATAAAAGCAGATTGAGGTCATTCAACTGCGGTGGGAAAATACTTAGATCAAAATTGTTACAAAGAAACAGCGCGAACCCCTTGGGGCCATTCGTTAGCTGAAGGTAAACCGGGGAACCTCTGAATCGTAAGAGACTAGGGGCTCCAACGGGCAGATTTATGAGATCAGCGACGTAAAATAGGAAAAATAGGACTAAGCACAAGTAAATCAGACAGACAATAAGCAAAAAGAAATTGACCCTCGAGAAAGAAATTGATAAATTGGTGGGATGTTGTGGATATTTATTTTACATAATGCAGGAAGTTTTAAACAAACCTTTGGTGTGTCGTAGCGGCGTGTGTAGGTGGGGAGCATATCACGAGAAAAATTTTCACGAGACAATCGGCTTTTGACAAGTGTCATTAGGCAAATCCACACGAGGCAATTAGAGCATTAGAAAAATCTTGGAGAGGCAATTATTCATTAGGCAACCCTCTCACGAGACAACCCGGATTAAGAAAAGTACGATTGAGACAATCAGCTTACAGTGAGCCACCACATATATAGTAGAGGGTGCATGTTAAGATAATAGTCAGTTTTGATTTTGGAAACAGAATGTCAACCCAAATCCCGAACTCGGGCCCTCGGACAAACAATTGCCAAGTTTCATGGTCCTAGCACATCTGAAAGTACCCTAACTCACGATCACCGGAATTCCGAGAAACCCCCTCAAACTCCTCCCACTGCTACATGATCCGGCCCTGTTTTGCCAATAGTGTATCTAGGGTTTACTACGCTTTTTCTTCCAACCAAGTCCGATTCCGATCACTCGACTCTAAGCGTTTCACGAGATTTCCGATGCTCCCTCCAGCCCCCCCCCCCCAGTTGTCAGATCCGGTCCAGACTTGAAACTAAACATCTGAGACACGTCCGATCACCCGTTCCAAAGTTGTGCATATCATTTGATTCGGGGATTCCCCGTCCCTCAACTCCCCCTCGATATCGGGGAAGGGACTATTTTCAAGTCAATCTCTTTAACTCCGCAATATGCCTGCCAAGTTTCATGGACGTAGCACGTCTGGAAGTACCTTAACTCGTGATCACCGGAATCCCGGGAAACCCTTCCCCACTGTAATACGATCCGGTCCTGTTTTGCCATTAACACAGCTAGGGTTTATGCTTGTTCTTCCCACCAAGTTCCATCCCGATCCCTCGACTCTAAGCCTTTCACGAGATTTCCGATGACCCCTTCATCCCCCCCTCCAGTTATCTGATCCGGTCCTGATGAAACCGAATATCTGAGACACTGGGGACAACCTGGGAATTTTAGTCAAACTCCGTCAAGTTCAAATCGGGTTGAATTGAGACTTAATCAGCAGATATTTGTGTTCAACCATCTACGGATTGCAATGTTTCCTGTCATGAAGAGGTGGAGCAAATTTTTGTCTAAAAAAAAAAAAAAAATATTTGTTTATTCTTTATTTTACCCCCATGAATCGCTTGCGTTTTGTCGGACGATTTGGAATTTGTCAAGGCATCTAACGTCTTTATTCTCTTTCTTCTTCTCTCCTTCGTTAGGCTATTCTCTTTACATATTTTTCTTTCTTTCTTCTTTACTCCGTTTTGCTCTGAGTGCAAAATACGTGTAAGAAATGTATTACTTACATACCTTACTACGTCAAAACGCAATGTTTTGCATTGCTTGTCGCACGATATGTGTCCATGTCACAAAACGGGGAACCCGTCAGTTGGCCCACACGTCAGTTCGCCCACCCGTCAGTTCGCCTAAAAATTCCGTCAGTTCGCCCACTTTTTCCGACAGTTCGCCCACCCGTCAGTTGGCCCAAAAAATCCGTCAGTTCGCCTACCCGTCACTTCTCCTACCCGTCAGTTCGCCCACCCGTCAGTTCGCCCACCCGTCAGTTCGCCCACCCGTCAGTTCGCCCACACGTCAGTTCGCCCACACGTCAGTTGGCCTACCGTCAGTTCGCCTACCGTCAGTTCGCCCACCCGTCAGTTCGCCCACCCGTCAGTTCGCCCACTCCTAAAATCCGTCAGTTGGCCCACTCTTGAAATCCGTCAGTTGACCTAATCCTGAAATCCGTCAGTTGGCCCACTCTTGAAATCCGTCAGTTGACCTACTACTGAAATCCGTCAGTTGGCCCAATCCTGAAATCCGTCACTTCGCCTAATTTAAAATTCCGACAGTTGGCCCAACTTTGCGGGATCATTAAATCCATGAAAAAAGGACCGCGATCCCAGGGGAATAATCAGCCCAACTCGACGAAAGAAAGGGACGCAATCCCAGGAGATTACTCAGACGGAGACAACCTTTCTCGTTTAATTAGGGTCAACAGGAGTTGCCTATGGGTGCAACTTTATGTTTACGTAAAGAAGGGTATGAAGATGGGTGGAAAAATAGGTACTCAGACAGTTCGTCGTATTAAACATTTGAACTTGGTAATGAGGATGTTGTTAGTTCATACACACGCACATTGGATTTTTTTTTTCAATGACGTGGAAACAATCAACGAAAAAAAGACAGTGACACGAATTCACGGGCAGTCTTCGGGAAGGGACGCAATCCCAGGAGATTACTCAGACGGAGATGACGTGTCTCGTTTAATTAGGGGCAACAAGAGATGCCTATGGTGCAACTTTTATGTTTACGCAATTGGTTGAAAAAAGGTGTTATATGAAAAAGCGCCGCGGCCCCAGGGGAATAATCAGAAGGAGCCGAAAATTACGTAAATATCTGTCAGGAGCTTGTTGCGAGATTCTAACTCTATTAGATGAAAAGAAAAGTAAAATTAGTAAAATTAGAGTAACGAGCAGTGAAGGTTTCTGATTGGCAATACGACTTAAATCTTGCAGTATTTGCTACTGGGATTAATCTTGTCTTTATTGAGATAAGATTACCCCAAATTTGGATTAATCTTATCCCAGTAGAGATAAGATTAACCCCAGTAGCAAATACTGCATCCTTATTCGGAGAAATTTTTTACAGTGTAGTTCACACGGAAATGGAAAGTTAAAGCAGAATAGAAATAATATAATGCAGACTTTAGTGCCAAGCTTCCGTGTACCACCTCCAAGTATATCTGCAAGCTATCTGCAATGTACGAGTCTCAAATCTATACGAAAAGTGTCCTCTTGTTAGGGGGAAAATGTTTTTTCCTTAATTTACGTAGCCCACAAACTGAATTTAAATAGGTCATCAATGTTATTTATTTATTATTACATTTGGTGTTAAGCTAAATTATGAGATTATAGGCGTGTAAGAATTATCATTTTTTTTCGCCGACGGCTTTCAACCGAGCAACCCGAATATTCAAAAGCTACTTTGCATTTTCGTGGATTCGCACAGAATTTTCCAACCTTGAGCTACTTGTGCCGTTAACCACGGATCGGATAAACCTAGGGTTGCTGACTGTAGCATCTATTGCCAGTTTGGGGATCCCATATATTAAGAGGATGTTCTTGAAAAAAAAAAATCCAGTAATCTTCGTGAAAGATGGTGTTCAAGAAGGTTCAGGTTTAGCCTGCAACAGACTCGGATTTTTTCTAGTCAGTCTACCCAGATCATCGGCAGTGGAGTTGAGTAACAAAGCACGTCAGGCACATGATCGCTCTTGCAGTAGCAACCGGCTTCGTAAACGAAAATATAATATGGTTTGGAAAGCTTAGAGGAGGCAGCTAGACCCCCAGCGGTGATAACAATCCTCTGGTGACCCCCTCGGTACCTTTGTCCCCCCCCCCCAAAAAAAAGTACACAATATAGGAATGAGCAAATCTCATTAGAAACTACAGTTTTGATGCGACCAGTTACGGATTTATCTTAGACATGTGAGTTAAATCTAAACGTGACACGGTGGCTCGCTAGCCGCTCGTCACTATATAATTCTCATGAAACAAGACCAAAGGTTTCGATGGGATCCCAAAAATTAGATATTTGGTCCAGACAATCGGGTCTTGTCTTCGCCAGGCTAATCATCTGAGAAAACCAAGTTCAGATATACCTCTATAAGCCATATCTATTTTGACGATACTGATCGAAACTTTCTGATTTACTCTGCCAAATTTCCGGTTTTGGCCGGATTCCGGGCGAACAAGTTGTCCGCGTAGAAAATGCTTTTCACATAAGTGTTCAGCATGTCTTCTTACCGCTAAATCGAACATCTAATCAACTTCAAATAAAACTTTTACTTTTAACAAACTTTCAGGTTTTGGCCGGACTCCGGGCGAAATACTCGTCCGGTGAGAAAATGGTTTTCACCATCGTGTTCAGCATGTCTTCTTACCCCATAATCGACTATCAAATTAGCTGTTTAAAAATATTTTGTTTGCCCCTTAATTTAAAACCCCTCCCCCCACCCCTAAATGTAGGGCACAGAGCCCGTCTACGAACTTGACCTTACTCTTGAGCCAAAGAATCCTCACACCAAGTTTCATCAAAATATCTCATTCCCTTCGAGAGTTATAGAGCGTACAGAGCGTAGAGCGTTTTGCGATGTCATAGGTATCCCTCCACTTATGTTTTGGGATTTGGGATCTGAATGAAACTTGATATTTCGAAAGATGCCAAGTCTCAGGCGACCTAGTTCAAATCCGGATTGGATCCGGTGACTTTTGCGGAAGCCGGAGGGGGGAACCGGAAATCCTGGGCACGCCTAGGGATAATTTTTTATTATTCCTATTTCATAACGAGTGGATTTCTTGAGTTTAAACTTGGAAGGCTGGCGATGACTTGGAGGTGACTTGAGTAAAACTAGATATCCTAATTCTAGGTCCGAACCGCATTTTTGGACGGCGGGGTGTTTTGTGAAGTTCTCTTCTACTTTCTTGTACCACCTACTCGTAACAAGTGCAGTATGAGCTCGTAGCTCTTGTTTCGTTTTGTTTCCACATCATTGAAAAAACTTTTCAATGTGCGTGTGTATGAACTAGCAACATCCTCGTTACCAAGTTCAAATGTTTAATACAACCTGTCTGAATACCTTTTTTTTTCCACCCATCGTCATATCCTTCTTTACGTAAACATAAAAGTTGCACCCATAGGCAACTCGTGTTGACACTAATTAACCGAGACAGGTCGTCCCCGTCTGAGTAATCTCCTGGTATTGCGTTTCTTTTTTTCGTGGACTTCAATGACAGGGTCGAGTTGGGCTGATTATTCCCCTGGGGTCGCGGCCCTTTTTCGTGGATTTAATGATCCCGCAAAGTTGGGTCAACTGTCGGAATTTTAAATTAGGCGAAGTGACGTATTTCAGGAGTGGGCCAACTGACGTATTTCAGGATTAGGTCAACTGACGGATTTCAAGAGTGGGCCAACTGACGGATTTCAGGATTAGGTCAACTGACGGATTTCAAGAGTGGGCCAACTGACGGATTTCAGGATTAGGTCAACTGACGGATTTCAAGAGTGGGCCAACTGACGGATTTCAGGATTAGGTCAACTGACGGATTTCAAGAGTGGGCCAACTGACGGATTTCAGGACTAGGTCAACTGACGGATTTCAAGAGTGGGCCAACTGACGGATTTCAAGAGTGGGCCAACTGACGGATTTCAGAATTAGGTCAACTGACGGATTTCAAGAGTGGGCCAACTGACGGATTTCAGGAGTGGGCCAACTGACGGATTTCAGGAGTGGGCCAACTGACGGTGGGTCAACTGACGGTTAGGTCAACTGACGGTAGGCGAACTGACGGGTGGGCGAACTGACGGGTGGGCGAACTGACGGGTTGGCGAACTGACGGGTGGGCGAACTGACGGGTGGGCGAACTGACGGGTGGGCGAACTGTCGGGTGGGCGAACTGTCGGGTGGGCGAACTGACGGGTGGGCGAACTGTCGGATTTTGGAAGTGGGCGAGTTGACGGGTGGGCGAACTGACGGGTGGGCGTAGTGACGGCGACCCACAAAACGCAGGATTTCGCGCGAAAACGCAACGGTGCAAGAGTATTATTTTTGGTTCTTTGGAGCCTCTCATTACCCATGCCCTAATAAAGCGTCAGCTACCTAAGGGTGCCTTATTTTGACAGGTATGATTAATTAGGTGTTTTTGTCCTTGTCATGAGTGCAAACAATCATTGATAATGAGTAAGCTCATCACGATTAATATCTTGTAAGAAGAATAAGAACTTGCTGGAGGCACCTTCTACTGTTGATGTTGTTATAGGACGTCATCTACTGATAAACTATAGAGCCTTTAAAGGACACGTTGAACTTGTGATAGTAGTTCATTCTAATTCAGGTCTTTGATTCACGTGGGCCGAGAAGGTGGGAGACACCATCATTTCCGATGGGTAGAATTTTTACGAACACACTGTTACCTTTTTTTTCAAAATCCTCACGTTATCCACAGATTACTTGAACACCATTTTATTCACTCTTGAAAGCAAGGTCGCCATTGCTCATTAACTATTCAGTGATCTCCTGCCGGAGGTCAAAATAGTTACTAAATCTCCAAGAAGATCGAGTGGCGTGTAAGAGGATTAAAACAACTAAGTATATCACCATGTGAACGTTTAGATATGTTGGAAGAAGAAATCATCGGCCAGTTTGACACTTTTTTGGTCTCGGAAGCTGAATATTATTTAGCTTAGTTTCAGGATCTTCAGGAAATCACTGTAACGAATTTAGTGTATTTTGCGGCGTTTGTTTATTGTGATCTAGTTTACATCATTTCTTCTTTGGACTTACGGGAATTAAACAAGAAAAAAAAACAGAAAACAAAATACTAAAAGAAATCGATAAAGCTAATAATTAGTTTGATTTTCTACGCATTTTCCATATACCTGCTAAAACAAAAACGTTTTGTTAGATCCACATTCCCCGATCAGCGTTTCCGAGTAGCATATTGGCTCGAAGACCGGTCATGCAAAGTTTGCCATGTTTGTCATCCAGGGCAAGGGGCATGGAAGCTTAAAATAGCCGAAGACTTGTGTAATTTTCTGTAAGCATAGCTCAATTTTAAACTGGTCAGCTATCCCAGAATATCTTAGCAGAAACACTATGTAGTGCGAGGTGTCCTTTAAAGCACAACTCTTACTAGAAATGATCTTCTCACTGTGAGATGGTTCAGAAAAAATGTTTTCTTAGATACCATTACTTTCCACCTAAAATTAGCGATTTTCTTGATAGCGCTTGTCGACTCCATCCAGCCCTCCTGCTCTCCGACGCGGCGGCTGGGCGCAAAACATTTGAAAACTGAACGTGTCGTGGTTAAAAAGTGGAAAACTAAACAAACAAAAGAAGTAAAAAACAGAAGATTCTCATATCCTAATGTGTGACAGAGTTGTGAGAGAACGTTGAAGCTTCCGGCGAACTTTTCGTTGTGTGACGGGCAAAACTCGGCAGGACCGAAAAAGCTCTAAAAAATCGTAGGCACGAAACGAAAGAACGGAAAAAGGTCGGGATTTCAGAAGCTTAAAATTCCACAAGGGAGCTCGGTATATTATAAAAGGCAGAATAAGCAAGAGGGGTCCTTTAAGGGCTGAATAGGAATCGCGGACACCTTGGTACGGAAATATTGAAATGTCGTAGTGGTTTGAATATTCTCGCTTTAGTTCATCCGGAATCCGGCAGGAACGGGAAATCTGATAGAAATATTTCTTTTTTTTAAGTTGATCGGAGCATCAGGAAGAAAGCTAACAATACACCTTGAATTCAAATATGAGCTTTATTTCTCATCGGACAAGTAGCGTCAGCTAGAGTCGGGCCAAAACTGGTGATAATACATCAAAATAAAAGTCCAATGGCGATAAAAATGGGTTTGAGGAAGGTAGGTTTACAGTAGAGATATGCTGATTTGAACAGTTACTTAAATATGAACAGTGCAGTTTTGGGCTAAATGGTTGAACGAAGATCCAAAATACCTGTTAAGGTGTTTTCAAAGGCCCTTAATTACCTACTGTGGCTAACTGGTAGTTAATTTTAGTGCATGAAAATGGCGAAGTTCGAAGTCAACAAACGTTTAAATAAACAGAGCCTACCTCTACTGTTTCCGAAAAAGACAGGGTAAATCAGGAAATACTGTTTATCGCCTCGGCTGGATAGTCCTGTCAGGACTTTATTGAATGAGCATGATTGTTTGATATATTTTTAGCTGGAAAATATGACGTAGTGGCGAGGGGTTGCCCACTCTCGATTTTAGGGTACAGCAAGTGCCCGTTGCCGCGGTACCCGGTCGGTGTCGGCACCGGCTGACACCAGCCGGCACCGGTTGCCACGTGTTAAAACATCGAAATAAGCATTTTTAGACACGTTTGAAAGATGATTCGCCTAATTTATAGCCGGCAACGGCGCCAGCACCTACGATTTCGGTCGGTGCCGGAAAGGGTGTACAGCAGGTGCCGGGGAGTAGGTAACCCCTCGCTTAGTGGCTGTTGTTGCTTTATTTGCTACTAATTATAAAATAAACTATATAAGCACACAACCGCCCGGGGAAGGAAGGCTCAAACAGCCTGATGATGGACGGCTGCAATCCTCTGACTCTCAACCTTTAACAAATTTCATTTCAAAAAAAAGAAAGAAAGGACAAAAACACTCTCACTCAATTAACCTTTAATACAAAAATCTGAAAAAAAAAGGAAAATTATCTCCCCTCTCCCAATAAATGTTTTTTAAGTTTTACTTTAAAAGACCCAATGTGTTCAGCCTCCCGAATGGTATATCATTCCAAAAAAGTATATCATTCCAAATCAGTGGTCTTGTTAATTGAAATCAAATGTACGGCAAAGACTAACATATGCGAGATCTCATTATCTGTATTAGAAAGATCGGCAAATATTCCCCTTTGGGATCCCATCGAAATCTTTGGTCTTGGTTTTACCAAGGACCTTACTTCATTCCGTAGCTAGGAGTGTCTGAGCTTACGGTTGAAACCTATAAATTATTTTTTCTTTTCTTCCAGGCCAACTCATGATGTCGGTGCAGTCGCCAACTTGCACCGCGTTAAGAGTGCCATCTCTGTTGCAAGAAAGGTACTAGAGCACACAAAACACTCGATGTTAGTGGGAGAATCGGCAACTAACTTTGCCCTACAGATGGGGTTTGTGGAGGAAGATATTTCTAGTGAGAATTCGACGGGTCTATGGCAAACTTGGAGGAATGAGGAGTGCCAACCTAACTTTTGGAAGGTAAGGTTTTGGTAATGACCGTAGCGTGTTTTAGCGTTATGAAACGAATATTGTAGATTTGCAGAAATAAACAAGGAACTCTGAAGCATACAATAATAGTTGCGTTTTTGCAAATACCATGGTATCGAGCATGGTATCTGATACCACAGTCTGAAGACGTTTTTGCAGTTAAGGCAAAAGGCTTTTTTGCAGTCATCGTGGTATTTGGCCAGTTATCGTGGTATCTGATATTCAGATACCACGGTCCGACCGTGGTAACTGATCGTGGTATCTAAAAAGTCATCTCGCTTTCATCAAATTTTGTCAAATTGGCGAGAAAGAACTTTAGCACTTAGTGATCTAACTGGATATCCGTTTTTCTGTTTTTCTTTGGGGATGACTTCGAAAAGCTCAGTTTCGGCAATGGTCGTTTTTGAAGAGCAACTGTGCATCAGGTACCACGGTAGGCTAACTGCAAAAACGTTGAAACGCAAAAACGTCGAAAAAAATTGTAGGTCCAGCTACCGTGGTAACAGACGCCATGGTGTCTGCAAAAACGCAACTAATAACCAATATTGACACGGAGAAATAAACAAGGAACCCTGTAGCAAGACCGTACCGTATCCCCCCCCCCCCCGAAACCGACAAAAGTAATAGTTTTTTGTAGGCTTCAACCTCTAATCTGTGTCTTTTTGGTCCGACCCGTGGGCATACCCCCCCCCGAAAGAAATTCCGCAGGCTAAACCTCCCCCGAAATAAATTCCTGGATACGCGCCTGCCCTGTAGCAAATACAGTAACCAATATTGAATCATTGCACGGGGTATGAAGTGGTTTTAAAGTACATAGCAGTAAATGAAATAGTTCACCTGAAATTAGCAAACCACGAAAATATACAGAATACAGAGTACGAAAAAGTACAGAATACTTTAATTTAATGTGCCTCACACCGGGCTAATCTTAAACAGTAGTATTCAGTAGCATCCCGCCTTGCTCCAGTACCATCCAGTCTTGCTATAGTAGCATGTAGTAAGTGTAGTAGCATCAGTGGGTACTGCATGCTACTTTTACCTACAACTTCATACTACTATTTTGAGTTAATTTTTCATCGCGTCACTATTGAAATGAAATAAACAAAGAACATTTGAAGAATTTGTTTTATTTTTACTTACCGCTCCATCTTCAAAGTGTACTTCCAGTTCTACACCGATCTCTCACAATCGCTAAATTTCAAAAAAGTACTCAAGCCTAGCATCCAGGGATGTCGCCATACCCTCATTATTGATCTTACTTTTACATATAATACTTAAGTGAAAAGATTCCAAACACAAAATATATATTCCCGAACAAAAAGTGTCTTATGAAGAAAAATTATTAATATAACTTTCAGCAAAAGAAAACTTTTGTGCTACACTTAGCAACCCTGGCGCCCAAGGCCGTATCCAGGGGGGTTAGGGGGTTCGACCCCCCTCCCGAAACCTACAAAAATAATCGTTTCGTGTAGGCTTTAAAATCTGAGCTATGCGCCCGCTGGCAACCCCCCCCCCCCGAAATAAATTCCTGGATACGGGCCTGCTGGCGCCTTTCTTTCCTTGTCACGGCAAAACTTCCTTGCATAAGTTGCATCATCACATAAATATCTTCCGCGGTGTGTCTCGAGAAATAGATTGTACCGGCGAGTTAGAAGTTTCTTCGCCAAGTCACTGTGTACCCGGCTTTCGTTTCTCTGATCGTGACTGCCTAGCCATCATTACAGGACACCTGAACAATGAAACCATACTTGAACACACCATGGAGAATGCATTTACCGACATGGCCGCGGAGAGCGTTCTTCTCCCGAGTGTGACGTTTTCAAAATAGGGATGTTCGTTTCTGGAGGTTTGCGCATGCAGACTCCAAGACAAAAAGCGCAATTCATTCAAATCTTGTACAGCGCTGGCCGGATCGAATTGGAATTTCTTCTAGATACACGTTTGGGCTTAACTGGTTAAAGTATATTCCAGAAGAAGGGTTGATTGGAGACATTTGTTCATTTCTAAAATTGTTCGGTACTGCAATAAGGACAGATGCAAAATGGAGCAAAAATCATAGCTTGGAAACACTATTTCGTATTTGGATTGGGTTTTCTGCAGGCAATGTTAACGGAAGTCATACAGATAGGGATGATACTTGGTACTCTTCATTCAGGTGTCCTTTAAGCTCTCAGTAGGGTTACCGCTCGAAGTCGAACCAGCATCTCCAAGAGACTTCAAGGCGATTCTGGTGATCTTTTGGGTTTGCTTTCCGAAAAGCAAAACGAGAATCCTCCGAGCGAAAGAACAAACGGAAAGTCGCTGCGCCTCAGTTGCACCTTTACAGCTTCTCGGTGACTTGCCGAAATCACTTTCCACCCGCGAAGTGGATTTGCTTTCGAAGTCACTGGCGGAAATTAGTGGAACGCGAGAACAGCTCTGGAAAGCGAAGCGAGTCTTAGCCGAAGTCGCAATAACAGCCGTCGAATAAGCTCGCGGAGCTTTCTAGACCGCCGGAATCGCCCATTAGCATCCCTCATGCCTTTCCAAATCCCCATCGTTCATTTGGAAGATTACCTCTAATGATAGCCTACTCCTCCCGTCCGCGATTCCGAAAGCTATAAGACCTTGTGCCGTGCCCCTTGTTACTGTATCACTAGTCCCCAAGTGGGCTCAGGATAAATCGACAACGGTCCCTACGAGGCGTAGTTACCCCCCCCCCCCCCGACTCGGATCATTGTCGTTATTCATTCGGAACACTGGCTGGCACACAATTGTCGGTCACGGTCTACTGGAATCAGCCCGGAGACGAATTATAGAAGCTCAGTGGGCTGTATTTTGTCTCGTCTTCTATAGCCTATAGAGCTTACGTCCATTTTAAGATGTAACTTTCGCTTGGTTTAAACCAGGAAAAAATGGTCGTATTTTGGTGAGAAAGGTTCTGACAAAGCTGAAAGCTAACTTTTTTGTCCCATTTTGGGGGTCTTACCTCCCACACTCATCCGGCTCAGGGGCAAGTGGGCTCAGATTGCCCTTTAATTTAAATTTGTGTCGTGACTGAAGTTTTAAAGATCATCTTTACCCTGGCATGTGTTCTTGCGCATAGTAACATGGGTTTGAATTTATGGTGAGTGTTTGACATTGTTATGGCTTTTTTGGGGGGGTTTAAGTTTCCTGAGAATAAGATGGTAATGAAAGTAAGTGACAGTTGAGCTATTGAATTATTGGATTTATGTGCGTTGCTTTCACAATCTACCCTTGACCGCTTGTGCACTTGTTCAGCTAGTTTTCGTTATTTTTACGTAGTTTGAAGGGATGCAAAGAGGTCCGTTCTGGTTGAAATGAAAACTCGACGGCCCACCTTCATCCAAACTCATAATGGTCTCAGTGTTAAAAATGTTAGAATTCCCTCGCTCTCATAATAATCTGTGTGAGAAAAATAGCAGAATTCTCTCGATCTCGTAATAATCTCTGTGAGAAAAATAGTAGAATCCCCTTAAACTCATAATGATTTCTAGGGGAAAAGTAGAAGAAGTGACCCAGGCCACGAGGAAAGGCTATTAGAGATGGAGTAAGAGAAATTGGACCAGTCGAAAATCGTTCTTCTGATTATGTTTGTAACCGAAGAGTTGGAGCTTTCCTCCAAAACTTTGTTTTTCAGAACAAGAGGGAATACAAGGCTTATGCCAAGATCATAGCGAAATCCGCCTGTTCCCGGAAAGAGACCGAAGTAGAGAATGTCCAATTACTCGATAACACACAAAATCAAACAGCTGCAGTCTCGTGGCATATGGTACTTGCAAGGGTAAGTACCCTATGCATGTATATCAGCTAATGCTCGCACTGTCAAGGTTGGAGTCAAGGTCCCCCCGTCCACGAGGATCCGTCGAGATCTCTCCACTCTAAGTATGTCACAGTATTTCCAAGTCCCCCCCTCCCACAGTAGCCGACTCTGGTCCGGAACTCAGCCACCACGGAACTCGCCACCGCTCAATTTCCGTCGAGTAGGAACTGTTAATGGACGTGAACTGGATCGTTCTGCTCATAAGCCTAAAATGCCCCTCGCACTATTTACTGCTGCTTATGTCCCAATATTTCAAAATAGTTGGTCCCTTTAAAACCAGCTTTTGCTTTATTTAGTTCACACGACTTTCGCTGAAACTTTTAACCTTTGTCCAACTCCATTGACTTTTAGCAAAAACATGGAAAAACTAGATAGGCTACGGTGTATCCGATGTATCAGCTTTTCGCAAACAGTTGTCGCGGGAGCATGATACGCATAGAAAATGCTAAGCAAGTAGACTACAGTGTGAAAATCAGTGAGGTGTCGTTACGGTTTAGAATGTAGACTGTCTGAAGTTTCATAACAGATAACTCAAGGATGCGCGGTTTTAACAGATAACACTTAGGATGTTAGATGTTATATTTTGCAAACGTTACCCATGAAAATGGTGTACATACAAGAAGAACATCTGCTGACTTTTTTTTGTCATCATGACATCGGATAAGTCAGGTGCTTTTTTGGTTGTTTTCGGCCCCTCTTGGCAATGCTGGTTATGCATAACGTTTGCAAAATCATAACAGATAACATCCCTTTCATCACTTCCAGGAGGAAATTTTTTAACAATTTGTTTTCGGATTCCCGCCGAAAAGTCTACAAAAGCCGAAAAAAAGCAGCACTGCCTTATTCAACTTTTATTTTACTTCTACCCCCATACTTCAGTCACATCGGGCGATTGGTCCGTTCTCAAATTTCCGATTTGAACAGAGGTAGGCTACTGATTTCTAAAGTTCGGCCATTGTTTTAAAGGATTTGGGAACCATTGTTTAATTGGAAAAAAAATTCAAGTCTGTTTGCCCCTTGGGCTTTCAAGCTCCGTGATGTCAAATCCAACTTTCAGCTATAAAAAATTACACATTCCGGTCTTCTTTGCCGTTGGCTCTACTAGGCTTTCTATCAAGGTCTGTTTCCCTTTCATATTGCACTCCGTTTCTTCCCACATGGGATTAAGATCAAGTTCCCCATCCTTCTTTCAACTTTCGCTCACAATTCAAAAATATTTTCCTTTCGTAGATAGCAAACCCTGTGGGCACTCTTCTATAATAGCTTTCCCTTCCAAAACATCGAAAAAAAGTTCAACTTTTCCCAAAGGATCTTGTGGCCTACTCAGTGATGGACAAGAGGCTTCAAGTTTAACGCTAATAAATGGTGAAATATAAGGTTACTGTGGGTGTGTTCCAGCCTTCTATTAATGACAACCAGGGCTCTCTCCGTGGCTAAAGTAGGGGACGTAGAGGGAACACACTACAATACTTGTATATAGCAAAACTGCAACAGAAAATGGTTAGAATTGTGTTTGGACACCTGCTAAGGGCTCAAATGTCGACGGCAATTTTGTTTTCGCAATGCCTTTTGCGTATTACGCAAGAAAAAAAACGTAAGTTAATTCACAGTGTCACACTCCCGTGTTTGAGCGCTAGTTATTTATCAATTTTTTTTTCAAATTACCGCTTTGATTTTCTAGCTATCGCTACCTACCGTGACTTTTTGTTAACCATGATGCAAATCGTGCTAGGTAATAAGTTACCGACGGTTACCATTTGTCGAAACAGTTTCCGGCGACCCCCCTCCACCGGCGAAAACCCCTCGGTGCCCCCACGCCCATATTGAAAAAGTCTGTGAGAATTTTCGAAATCTTTTGAATTTAACATGATATCAGATATTTACTTTCCGTAATTTTGGTCTCAACTCAAGTGGAAATCAGACACCACCACCACAACAATGCATAAAAAGATAATCTCAAAAGAATTCTCAACAAGTACAAGAATAAAGTTGTGCAGAAAAAGTATAATTATGTATGCTAAGCAAAACTTCTGGCTGGAGGTGTTCTTAGTTTTGAATGCATTAAACGCAGTCAGGACAAAGATAAACATGGAGAGTGTAAAGCAGGGCCATATCCAGAGGGGGGTTAGGGGGTTCGACCCCCCCCGAAACCCACAAAAATAATCGTTTTTTATAGGCTTTAACCTCTGATCTTTGTCTTTTTTGCACTTTCTTGTCCGACCCGCGGGCAACCCCCCCCCCGAAATAAATTCCTGGATACGGACCCGGTGTAATGGCTGCAAATCAAAACCCGTGTCACTGAATGGAACACCCCCCTGTTACAACGGGGTTCCGGCTAAACCCCCCCGCCAACCCCCCCCCCGGCGAAACCCCCCCGTTACCAACCCCCCCGTTACCAAACCCCCCGGTACCAAACCCACCGACCAAAACCCCCCCGGTACCAAAACCCCCCGATACCAACCCCCCCCGCATAGAAAAAGACGGGTATACAAGAGTAGAGTAACTGGTAGGTAGAGAGTAAGAGTAGAATAAACTTCTTTCGCAAACTTGACTCTGCAATAATGTCTGAAGTACATTGGGTATCAGAACAATGATAAACAAAGGGAGTGTAAGGCGAAGGTTATGGTGACAGACTAATTGCTGAAGTCACCAAACACCCGCATTAAACTGAAGCTGTTGTCAGTGAGGTGTTAAATGTAAACGATCAAATCAGAGCCAGTTCCACTCAGTGTAACGATCCCCCGACAAATCCTTTCCCAATGCCTCCCCCTTCTTATGCGGGGGGGGGGGGGGGGTAACGGGGGGGTTTGGTAGCGGGGGGGTTTTGGTCGGGGGGTTTCGCCGGGGGGGGGGGGGTGGCGGGGGGGTTTCGCCGGTTTTTTTTTCGCCTAGACCCGTTACGACGACTGTATTTGTATATGAAGGTGCACTCTCAACTTGATGTTATGGTGAGGGGTGTCGTAGGCCGGGCATAAGATGGTAAACGTCCAGGTATACAATCATCGGATTCTGGATGGCCTAGGGCGTCAAGATGGCCTACGACACGTGCAGAACTTCACGGGTTTGTTATGGATTCCCCAGGTCGATTCACACTATGGGTTGCAGATCGAACACACAATAGGCTATCAACCACCCATCATACACTAGACCGTACAGGCCAGCGCACTCTAAGGAGCTCTAAATAAGACTCATAGAAGTGACCTATGGTCCGTAAATGAACAAAAGGTTTTATTCACTGGAACTGTAGCCTACTTACAATAGTCTCGTTGACAATAGTCTCGTTGAAAATTCTTGTATTAACTGTTTGACTAAAAGATACCATATTTGGGCTATGCCTATGAGAGACTGTATCTTCTTTACATTAAATGATTTGATTTCGATTTGAAAATAAAACAACCTTTAGGTCAAAAGGGTTGTTGGCCGGTCGGGACCCGGAAAAGAAGTGTCGTTCTAGGTGACTCATGATCAACAGACGAGTCATGATCATGAGTTAATAAATAATTAAAGAGTATGGACAGTTTAAAAGACTAAACATAGTCAAAGGAAAGGGAGTAACGCTGCCTAGCGGCGGCCCCCACCCCCCCACCCCCACCCCCTACTGCACGACAGTCGCGTTAACGGTGTCAAGTCAATCTCATTCTAGTGTTTTGGATAGAGCGTCGTAGCATAGAACTATAACCTCGGTTGTACCGTTACTGACTTTGTGATTGTGATGGCCCTTTCGAAATTCGAGGACCAAGACCACGGGAAGTTAACTTAGATATTCGGTAACATGTTAAGTTCAAAACATTTTGAAAATCCTTGCATTTTTTTTTGTACTGGGTGGGGGTGGTCCGGGGTGTTTTGGTACCGCTAGGGTCAATTTAAATAAGTTAAGTAGTGCAAGTCAAGTTAAGTATTTCATAGTATATTAAATTCGGAAAGTCTTGCATATTTTTCTTATGCGGGGTGGGGTGGTCAGAGGGGTTTTGGTACCGGGGGGGGAGGATATGTACGAGGGGGGTCGCATAGACCCGACGTCAGTCGAGAACCGCATCGTCCTACCTGCACCATGTCCCTTCCATTCCCCCCTTTAGATTCTTCCTTGAAGCCCACCAATTTGTACCTGTCTTGCAGAACAGTTGACCGTATAGGCTTTCTATCCCTAGACTAGCTCTATGCCAGTTATGATATTCCGTTTGTATTGATATTACAAAACAAGGCGCTTAAACGGATTAGCGAGGAAGAGAAGCGGAATACAAATTTAAAAGTTGGTATCTTCGAAGAAAAAACAGGGTTTCGTCTTTCACGAAAGTTAGGAATACTAACTAGGGAGATAGGGGGCAGCCAGCGCATAGATGTTTTATGGGAAGGGAGGATACATCTGAAAGCCAAGTTTTATGAGAAGGGGAATACAATCATCTGCATATAAAGTTTTGAATGCAAAGGAGCACGGTTTGGAGCATCGAGGTAGGGGACTTTCTGTTTACATTGTGAAGCGTCATAGCCTGTAATAAGATGCGTAGACAGGCTAGCGGAACGAGAGACACAATCCAATTTAAGCTGGAAAATCCAGTTTTTAAAAAGAAAATTTGTCAATGTATCGGTGTAAGGGCGGGGTAGTGTATGCCGCGGGTGTCGTGAAAGAAACAGGCAGAAACGATGAGGTTTTCAACTGAAATCGGCCCAGGGAGCAGAGGCGTTACTAGCCAAAATGTTTGGGGGGGGGACAAGGTATTTACCGACTGGCTGGTCGTTTTTACCGACTGGTTTTGCAGATAAAAACGACTGTGTTGACGAAAAATTGGCTAATTTTAAGAAAAATCGACTATTTTTACGAAAAACCGACTGTTTTTAAGAAAAATCGACTGTTTCCAAGAAAAAAATCTACTGTTTTTAAGAAAAATAGCGGCGCTTCGCGCCGACTCGGCTATTTTTTACCGACTGGCCGACAACATTGGGGGGGGGGGCGTCCCCCCCTCCCCCCCTAGTAGTGACGGCCCTGCCAGGGAGGACACGCGAAGAAAAGAAATTGTTTTTCGCGATTGGATCACCACTCTGTTGCGCATTAATTTTGTGGTTCCCACAGAGTGGTTCGAATGGTTAGCACGCTGAACTCACAGGCGAAGGCTCGCTCGTTCGAGTCTCAGTGGTGCCTACCGTTTTGGTATCAGGCGAGGATAAGTTGGGATCGACTAAAAGCAGGAATGGAAGGGAAGGACATGGTGCACGAGAAAAGCATACTAAAACTAGGAAATACTAGGAAAAACTAGGATACTAAAAACTGGAAAGCTACACCGTTCCCTTCCTCGGTTTGATGTTCTTTGAAGGGTCGGCAACTAATCAAATTCTAAGTTCACCATTTATTCCCAGGTTTAATATCCTGTCATCGGCAGGCATTAGACCCAGTGAGGGGTCAGCAACTATCAAAATTGTAATTCACTTTTTCATTCCTCGTTTTAGTGCACTGCGGTTATTGCACCTTTGTCACGTGACTTTACGAAAGCGCCATACTATCGTTAGGTTTTGCTTTGCAAATGTCAGTGCCTCAAGCAGAGGCGTCACTATAGCCAACATTTTTTTTTTTTTTTGGGGGGGGGGGGGTATTTACCTACTGGCTGGTAATTTTTATCGACTGTTTTTGGAAAAAAAACTACTGTTCCAAAAAATGAGTTTTGAAAAAAATTTACTGATTTTCAGAAAAAACCGACTGTTTTGACGAAAAATCGACTGATTTTCAGAAAAAAGGACTTTTTGATTTAAAAAAACAACTATTTTGACGGAAAATCGTGGCGATGTTCGCCGACTCGGTTAGTTTTTACCGACTGGCCGACAACATTGGGGGGGCGTCCCTCCTTCCCTTCAGTCTTGACGCCCCTGGCCTCACGAACTTATCCACTAATTTGAAAGAAAAAAAAACACTTGGAGCGTGTCCGAATCCAGACGCCCAGGAAAATTTCACAATTCTGCAATTAATGTTGCGAAAGTGTCAGAATTAAATAGTTTCATTTCTCGTGTGAACGTTTTGCGTTTCAGCAGCAAAGTAGCAACCATTTTTAGCAATAATTCTTAGCCTATTGACACGGGAGTGAAAAATCGACCGGTGCTCGATGATCTGTGCGCATAATTAGCGGTTGAAAATCGGCGCGTATTTCCATTGCGGCCCCCGACGAGGCTTTATAAATCCTTTGGATTGTGATCTCTGGGTTTTATGTTTAACGCTTAAAAGTCGGACGTAGGCTAGTGTTGAATGTCACTAGCCTACGTCGGACTTTTAAGCGTTAAACTTCCGATCCACCTCTAGAATAAGTAAGTTTCTTTCTACTGTCTGTTACGATCTGCTCAAGTGTAGGGCGACCAGGGCCGTATCCAGGGGGGGTAGAGAGTTCGACCCCCCCCCGAAACCCACAAAAGTAATAGTTTTTTGTAGACTTTAACCTCTGATTTATGTCTTTCTTGTACTTTTTGGTCCGACCCGTGGGCAAACCCCCTCCCCTAAATAAATTCCATGGACAACCCCCCTCCCCCCGAAATAAATTCCTGGATACGGGCCTGATGGCGACCCTGAGGAACCTACTTAAAATCGCCTGGTCCTGATGTAATGTTGGGGATAGACGATCAGGTTTCCCCGGTCGGATTTCTCTCACTTCCAAAATCTCAACTTTTCCGTTCCGGTCCATGATAGCTTGGACCCGGTTGTCTCTCAGGTTCACGTTTTGTTTAGTATGAATCTAATTAATACATAAAGAGCCAATTGCAGAGAAAGGGCTCGAGGGCCCGCAGCAAAACGTGAGCTCAAACTTCAATCCCCCTGGAATGGCCGTTTTCGAACTTTCTAAGTGAAGAAGGATTTGACGTCAAACTAGTATAAGTAATTCCCGTCGAATAAGTTTGCGAGCGGCTAAATATGTCGTGGATACAGAAACTACAGTCCAGCTTTTCTCAGGTTGCGTTCCTTATTGCTTATCGTTTCAGTTATATCATTATTTCTGTTCCACAAGAGGTAGATCGTGACAGTTTGTGATGGTCGGGACGATCAAATGTTATTATGACCATAACTTTAGCAGGGATTCCCGTCAGGATGGAAAGAATCCGCATTGTCCGTCCGTACTTATTCTTTTCGCTCCAGAGAGAATTATGACTGTCACAAATACAAAGGCAGATCTCAAGGACGTGCTACCAGAAATCTGCCGAGTTCTCGTTAACCCGTATTGTCTCTGGACATCTCTTCGCCATATAGACAACAGGGGTAGCTGTTATATGTTCTGATTTTCCTGTGATATCTCCTTGTTGTTTACGGGCGTACAGTTTGGATATAAAATAAAATAAAAAATATTACGCTACAGTAATACTCTAGGCCCAGATTTTCTCTTTTTTGTTAAGCTGTAGAATATTAAAGGATCCCTCTTACTTATTATGTCTTTTCTGTTATACATCCATAGCTCCCCGTGGAGTTGTTAGTTTCAGAAATCACCGCACTACCTGTTTTAGCTCTTTTTGGCCATAGCCGTGTTTATCAGTCATGCAGCGCGAACGCCGCCGAAAGCTTCAAGGTCCGCCGATTTTCATGGGTAAAAATGGGTTTTTTTCTTTTTTATCTTTATCTTATGTTTTCGACTCCTTTTCTTTTGTCTAGTTTTCCTACTTTTTGGGATCCCAAAACGTGGGTGGAGGAATACCTTGACATCACAAAAGTTGTCCGTCTGTCCGTCCGTCTGTATGCACGATAACCCTCGAAGTGAAAGATATATTTTGATGAAACTTGGTGGGAGGATCGTTTTGGGTCAAGAAAACATGCTGAACACGAATATGAAAACCATTTTCTCGCCGGACAAGAAGTTCGCCCGGAATCCTGCCAAAACTGGAAAGTTTGTTAAAAGTAGAAGTTTTATTTGAATTTGATTAGATCTTCGATTTGTAGGTAAGAAGACATGCTGAAGACGAATATGAAAACCATTTTCTACCCAGACAAGTAGTTCGGCCGGAATCCGGCCATAACCGGGAAATTTGTTAAAAGCAAAAGTTGTGTTTGTAGTTGATTAGATGTCCGATTTTTGGGTAAGAAGAGATGCTGAATCCGTATAATGACAATCATTTTTAGCCGAACATATAGTTCGTCCGGAATCCGCCTGAAACCGGAAAATTTGTTATAAGTTAAATGTTTATTTGAAGTTGATTCCCCGGACAAGTAATTCCGGAATTTCGCCGAACCGGAAAATTGGCAGAACTAAGGCAGGATCGTTTCGATCGGTTCCGTCAAAATGGATATAACTTATAGGGGTAAACACACATGCTGAATCCATATCTGAACTTGGTTTTCTCAGAAGATTAGCTATTTGGCCTTAAATCTGTTTCTAAATTTTAAGAGTAAAAATGTTCAAGGAGTCTGGCGAAGACTTTATTGGCGAAGACAAAATCTGATTGTCTGGATCCAATATTATAAATAAAATAAATATTAAATAAATAAAATAAATATTGAATTTTTGGGATCCCATCGAAACCTCTGGTCTTGTTAACCACGGTGCGCACATTTTTGAAATATTTAGCGTGTGATCTCTGCTTCGGAGAACGGGAAGTCTGGATAGATTCGACAAACACCAACAAGAAAATTGCTTTTTACGAGATGTAAATTCTGTTATTTTCCGTGGAAGATCTTTCTGAATCACTTTATCGTGAAAAGATCATTTCCAGTTAATTTGTGTTATCCGACTGGAGACATACCTGCCCACCATCCCATCAATGTGATTCAAAATTAATGAAACTTTATGGAAAATATTTTGGAGTGTTCTGCGATTATGTTATATTTCTTTGTCTTTTTCTACTGCACTTACGCCCTTGGGCAGTGCGTCATAAATCATTCATTCATTCATTCAGTAAGAGTTTGGGATTGCCTAACCGGCTCAAGCCGTATCCGTGTTTCACTGTCTTCTAAAATTTCGACATGTTTTCCAACTGTCCCCTGGCCTCAGTTTTTCTGGCACTTGCAGCTTCATTCAAGTGCCATATACTCTGCTCTGCGTATACTGATCACTTTTCGGTCGGTCTGTCCGGCCACTGTTTTCGAGTTTGGGTACTTCCAGAAGTGCTAGGGCGATGAAACTTGGCAGGCATATTAGACCCGACCAAACTAACTTGGAAATAGTCACTTCCCCGATTCGACCACCGCGGGGGGAGTGGAGGGAAGGAGAATCCGGAATATTTGGCGTATTTATAAGTTTTGAACGGGGAATCGAACCGGATCCGAGCACTGTGGGGGGAGTTGGAGGGAGAGTTCCGGAATTCCGGTGATCCCGAGTTGAGATGCTTACACATGTACTAGGACGATGAAACTTGGCTGGCTTATCAGGGACTCGACAACTTTAACTTAAGAACAGTCGTTTCTCCGATTTGACAATCGTGGAGGCAGTGGAAGGAGAGGGAATCCGGAATCTTGAGAAATGTCTAACTTTTGAATGGGCGATCGGATCTTCATGAAACTTGATATTCGGGAAGAACTCGTGTCCCCTTTCAAGTGCGGACAGGATCCAATCAATGTGGAGGAGTCGGGGGGGGGGGCGGAAATTTTGTGACACGCTTAGAATGTAGCGATTGGGATGACACTTGGTGGGAAGAACAAGCGTAAGCCCTAGATACTTCAGCGACATAACCGGACCGGATTCGGGCACTCTGGGCGAGTTGGAGGGGGGGGGGGCGGAATTCCGGTGATCGCGATTTAAGGTACTTCCAGATGTAGGACGATGAAACTTGACTTGACAAAATTGGCTTAGAAATTGTTACTTCGTCCGTCCGGTTAGATATTGTCACTTCGTCACGCCCGACCATCCCTTAGAGTACTCATCTTAACCGCAAAGTACAAAAAATATTTTTGAGCAAAATCTGCATTTTCATGATCCCCATGAGCCCATGATAATTTTTGCCTTGAGGGTTTTGCTAAGAAAAGACTTTCTAGCACCCTTAAAGTGCGCATCTTAACCGAAAAATAAAAAAAAATACTTTTGACCAAACCATATAATTATATTCAATGATCCTAAAGGGCCCAGGATCATTTTTGCCTCAAGGGTTTTGATTCAGATGAATTTCTAGAGCCCCTAAAGTGCGCATCTTCACAGCCAAGTGCAAAAAAAATACTTTTTTTTTCACCAAACGATGCATTCTCTTGATTTCCAAGGGTCCATCGTCATTCTTATCTCAAGGGTTTTGCTTACAAATGATCACAACAAACCCGCGAATTGGCAAATTCCTACTTTCATCCTTTGACAAGCCTTGCAAGGGCCATATGAGCTTCCAGCTCTTGTTTCATGTAGGAAATAGGATTTTTTATGTGCCTCTTTTTCTTTTTTCTTAAATGTCGTTTTGGTTTTAGAACGTCGTGCCGGACCCCAACCAATCCTGCGGTCCCTATGTACCCGTTGATTCAAAAGATGGTACCAATGACATCTCAGAACCTTTGATCGTCGGAAAAAGAAGCTTAGCCCAGCAGTTTGACAGATTCAACCACGATACAATAGGAATGATTGTTATTGACGGAGATGGTCGTATCGGATGCGGAACTTCAACGAATGGCGCCAAATTCAAGATTCCAGGGTAGGCTCTGCTTGCTTTTCTTCCACCGTACGTTTGCGGCTCAACATTTTTCGTGACTTATGTGCCAGACATCGCTTTGTCGCTAAGGACGCAACGTAGGGCCATCCAGACTGGCCCCACAGCCAGGGTTGGTCACCAACAGCCAGGGTTGAGAGCTACATTGCTAACAAAGATACTTTGAGATACTTAGAGCTACCTTGGGAGACGTAGAGATACGCAAGGTATATGAGGGTAGGCGCGGATTCCAATACCTTGAAACGGCTAATAGACGTTTAAGAAGAGTCCTTTACAAATTTCTTTCAAGAGCTGGACTGCGTAAACTGCAAACACTGCCGAGGGGTTTTTCTGGCGCCGACGATGAAATAGTTGAGTCTGCAGAAAGAAGTTGACCACTATGATTTTTTGTATACAGTCCGAAATTCCTTCATGATACATTTGAGAAACAAGTGCGCAAGCGCTCAGACGTGGAGTGTGAAAGTAAAATGTTTATCATATTTTATATTCAAACAGCGTTAAAACCAAGACATTTCACATCCCCAATAACCAAACAAGTATTGAAATAACCTAATTTGTAATCATCCCACTTTAAAAGCTTTAAATGTAAACAAACCGCAAGTATAAATCCAAAGAAATGTTGAAGATCTTGCAAGAACAGCATGAGTTCTAACACAAGATCAGAGAATCGGAACACTGAATCTGAATGGTCTGCCAGCCAGTCCGACCCTTTAAACCTCTTTTCCATTAGCAAGGTAATAAAACAAGTGCAATAACGAAATTATAGCAGCCTAGCACCCCCTTTGTCACAATTCATTAAGAACGGCATATCATCGATCATATGACAACACCGTAAATTTTCAAGCTGTTCATTAAAGATACGTCTCGTCGTCTTATTTCTTGCAGCTATACACCAAAATCCTCATTCATAGATATATCTCCCCAAATATACAAGAGTTGAACTTGAGACCTGTCATAGACGAACGTACCTCATGAAAAATCTGGGCCCAGTTACTCATGAACGGGAGGGTGGGGGGGGGGGGGGGGCATCAGTTGCATATCTAGACCTAAATATCCTCGACTATACCAGCTTAGAGTTTGATTCCAGTCACGGGCCAAAAACTTGACTCGTGGGCAAATTGGGCCCACTTGCCCATGAACGGGGAGGGTAGGGGCCAGGGGGTGGTTCAACTCAACATATAAATCCCCAACCCTATGATCCAAAAGCACAAAGGAATTTCATCGCCCTATCTCCAGTTATTTTCAAGTTGAAATCATTAAAAAATGGGCAATCTGGGAAAAATTGCCACTGAACCAAGTCGGGGTGGGGTTTGGGACCCGCAAAAATTAAAAAGAGACCCCAATACTCACAAACCTACCAAGTTTCAACTTGATACCTGTTGATTCCTGTCACGGGTAACGAACTTTACTCCTGGGCAATCTGGGCCCATTTGCCCCTGAACCGGGTGGGTGTGGGGGGTCGGACCCCCAAAAGGCACAACTAGACCCCAGTCCCCACCAGCGTACCAAGTTTTAACTTGATACTTGCACTGGTTCACGAGTTATGAGCTCCACAAAATACGGTGAAAACCGAAAACCGGAAACCGAAAGCCGAAAGCTGCTACAGCGCTCGCAATAGTGGATTGTTCCAAGGAACACTCCACTAAAAACGGGGATAGCCCTAAGTGCCCCAAGTATCTGTAGGTACCGAAAAGTATCTCTAAGTTTGATATTTGCGAATTACTTATCTGAAATTTAAGATATTTTAAGAAACTTTACCCTAGAGCTATTTTGAGAGATATTTCTTTCAGAGATATTGTTTCGTTGATCTATCAAAATGATTACGTGTGAACCGTGGCCGCCGTATATCTTTCACCTTCGGGCGATTCCAGAACAAGGAGCCGCAAGCTACGGCACTTCTTGATTATGGCACAAAGAAATAGCTATCCCTTTAGCTTTTACAAATATTTATTTCGCCTCTTAATTTCAAACCCCTCCCTCACCCCATCTACAAACTTGACCTGTACTTTGGCCGAAAGGATCGGCATACCCAGTTTGAACAAAATATTTCCCCGTCGAGAGTGATTGTGCTAACAGACAAACAGACGGACGGACAAACTTTACGAAGTCATAGGTACCCGGTCACGTTTTGGGATCCCAAAAAAGAACGGCATGGAGGTCTGTTTGGTAATTTGGTCTGCAACCATGGTGTTTGCAGACCAAATTATCCGGGATCCACCCAAACAAGAACTAATTCTGACTATAAACTACGTACAACACGTAGTAATACCTTGCGGTATTTAGAGCTACCATATATATATTTTGGAACACCTACAGATAATTAAGGATAATTTTTTTAGATACTTTTCAGTTTGTAAGAATATACTTTTAAGCCCCGTCACAAGCATTCCTAGCCAATCACATATGTCTCGGCATGTGCCTAGCACCATCGTTCACACCCATGCCTAGGCACAGATTTTGGGCCAGGCACGGAGTTCCAGGCTCTAGAACCCGGTGCCTGGCTACACCTGAGCACGTGCCTAGGCAACTCTGCTTGGCTAGGCACGCTTGTAAACGGGGCTTTAGTGACCAACCCTGTCTCCAGTACCTCTTGAGTAGGCCTACCTACCTCTAGTCTACCTTCCTCTAGTCCCCGTCGTCGGTGTAGCTCTCTGCTAGTCCCACGCGTGTCTTGTATTTATTTGCAGTAAAGAGTTTCTTAAGCATTGTTCAAATAGATGTAATAAGCTCTATACGAGATGTTTACGTCTTAATACACACGCCCGTTCAAATAGGCAACCCGAGAGGTCCTCCTGAATGCGACGTTCGGTTGCAACGTTGATACAATTTTTCGAGCTCTAAAAAGATCAGAAAAGGTTCTTAGTACTACTTGGAGTACAGGAGTCTTATTTGACGCCCATTATATTGTAAAAAAGCTATTCAATTATCGGATGGACAGCATTGGTCCTCGAACTAGCAATAAGCAGTCGTAACAAAACAAAAACGTGTTCTTTCGAAGAAAAGTTGTTTCTTTAGCTTTCAACAAATAGAACTTTCGTGCTCCCTTTGGCAACACTGACGACGCTGCTCCTCTCCTCGGCCCGCTGGCGGAACCAACCAAGCGATCTGATTGGCCCTGCATAAGGGAGAATAGGACCGAGCTCTATTCTCCTTATTCGCCTTATTACAGCGCGCTCCGAAGAAAAGAGGAATCTGTAATACAGCTTATACGCCGTATTACACCTTACTACACCTATTTGAACAATGCATTACTGACGACATGTAATGAGTGCTAAGGGGAGAAGAAAGTTCCTGTAGTGGGGTTTGGGGACCAACTGTGCAGAAAGGCGATTACTTTTTTCCGGACGGTTTTTCTGCACGTTCATCGTAAAGTTGAAGAACTCTAAAGTTTTCTGTACGACATTGATCATGGTACAAACTATCCTGACACGGATTCAAGCCGAGGGCTTCCCGACCCTCGGTCGTAACCTTAAATATATGATCGTCACTGGATTCAGAACAGGTCTGTGCAAGGAAACTAAATATTAAGAACGAGATTAAACATAATCTTAAAATTTTGTTAATATTTATAGTGTATGTTGTAGTTTGAACAAATGTTGAAAATAGTATAAACGGGTTTGAAGTTTGAAAATTTTAATAATTAAGGTACATTTAGAAAGAGTTAAATTTGTGACCCCAAATGGCAAAGAAAATCACCGAGCGAAGGAATAGTCGTAGCCAAAAAGTGAGAAATGAATAAAATAGGAATAGATTCTTTGCAGTTTGAAAATAAATGAGACGGCAGTAGATGTTGTTTCTTGTTCACTTCTAAATTTTTTCAACCCCCGTTTTTTGAAACCCGCGTATATTTTCCTTTTTTCTCTTGATTTTCTTACTTTTTGGGCTTCAACACCTATACTCAGAGGTCCTGAAACCCATACACAATTCCTCCACATTCTCAACTGACGTTAATATTAACATTATAAATTACCATCCAATGTCATTCACGCTCTCTAAAGAAAACAAAACCTTTCATTTTCGTAGAATATTTGATCCCCTTCAACAAACTGAGACGCAAAACCGAACCTCCCCCACTAATTTTTTTGTCAGGTGTTGAAGCGGGAGGAGCGATTGGAGGAGGAAGTGCGAGAGGGCAAAGGTATGTCTCCCTCGGCCAGCCCTTTTCCCCACCGAAAACTCTCTTCTTGCTTAATAGGACGGAGCTGGAACCAAGTTTCCAAGTTCACACGAGTCGATGGGATCGAGTCGTGACTATTCCGAAACTCATAAATTCAGACTCTAAAACTCAGAAACTTTCCTTAATTGTATCAGGGACCCGTAAATTTCATTTAATGACTTGCCATTCAGTGGGCTTGTCAATAAGAGATTTCTGATGCGATCTTGACCGACCGACCGGTAGTTCGAGCAATACCCACGGGGATAGAATACGTGACTATCCAGATAGACAAAATTTGGGATTGGCTGCTGGCGCCTTGAGGGAGAAGTCTCTTTGGCGCTCACGTCCAATGAGGCAAACAAGAACGCCGATTCGACCCAAGCGGAATTTTGGAAAGTAGGAGTAGGTCCGGCAGCATAGCAACATAGAAGCATAGGAAATGACAAGTCCCGTGAATGGCGAGGCATTACAGAAAATTTATGGGTCCCTGATTGTATATAGCCTTCGTGTGGCATTTTCACTCGTTGATGGACGTGAGGCAGTGAACATTTTTTGGGGATGAGTCAGTGTTCAGAGCAAAAACAAAACAATTTATTATCCCTGAGATAACCACGTCCTGCAGAGGCGTCATTTTACGGAAATATTCAAATTTTAAAAAAATTAAATTTTACGGAAAAATGCAGACGGCGTCCTTTAGGTTCCCCTTGCCATTTTCAGATGCAAATCTTGCGTAGGTTGGACCAGAAATGTAGAAGTAACTCACAGCTTGTAAAATAAGCTATATTTACACGAATAACTATATCCGTAAAGTGTTTTATATAAAGAGTATGTACATATTTTAGGCCACAGTTTCTGTTTTGTTTCTGGTCAACTTGTTCATGGCCTGTCTTTCCTCCGGATTTTGCGATTGTTTGGGTTGCTGCGGACCCTCTTGGGATATGTTCAAACAACGCATAAAACGGATACGTCAGCAAAGATGCTTGGGCAGCGATATTGCGGCCCGTCTGTCCTCGTCAGACTGTCGAACTTCAGGGACAACGTTGGAGAAAGAACGAACATGTAATAAATAACTGAAGCTTCTACCGACTGTAAGTATCTTGTTCGAGGAAATTACTCGCCCCAATCGAGCAGCAAAAACAGCAGCCCCAGAGCAAAATAACACTAAGGAGTAGCGCAAAGACTTGAAAAAAGTGACACACACTCGAATAGCAGACACTAGCATCACTAGCGATAGTGAACGTCCCTACTGAAACTCATTCAGTCGTTCACCAGCGCTGGCTTTGATAACTTCATATCCTGAACATTGCAAAAAAATGATACTTCTTCCATTGTTTCCTTGGTGTCGGCAGACCGCACCTTTGCTTTACTAGAAATTTCTAAACCCTTAAGTTTGGCCTGCTTTAAATACCACAATTGTAGTGGGCGTAGCTACGAGTATGACCCGTTTGCAAAGCATGGAAAGCATAGGTCTTGGCGCTAATTCCTAGTGTTATTTTGCTCTGAGCATCCCTGTCAAAAATTAAAGCTCAGCACTTAGGTAGTTTTTCCCTACAGTGGTATTTAAAAGTATTTTCCCCGAATAGGATATTTATAGTCGGTAGAAGCTTCACTTTGTTGCAGGTTCGTTCCTTCTCCAACGTTGTCCCTGAAGTTCGACAGCCTGACGAGGAACCTTGCCAAGAAGGGCCGAAATGTCGCTGCCAAAGCATCGTAGCTAACGTATCCGTTTTATCCATTGTTAGAAGGTTTCCCAGTCAGCTTGGGCTCAAGAAGTATTTACCCTCTTGGGAGTCTAGTTGTGAGCAGTTGCTCCACCCTCATCCACCCGAAATGACACCCCTGCGTCCTGGTTTTGAATGATATAGACATATAACACCAGTACACCTTGCAGTCCCATGATACAGTCCTAACCTACCCAGTGCCAAAATTTTCTGGTATTCCCCTAATGTTAAAAGAAAAAAGTTCCAACCGTGCGATATCAAGTGATAACGCACGGCCAGCCATGCGATATCAAGTGATAACGCACGGTTGGAATTTTTTTCTTTTAACATCAGGGTGATGGGGTTTTGAGGGTGGTTGATGAGCTAGGTCTTGACAGGGGTCCTTGAGACCTTGTGGATAACGTGACAAAACTGTCTTGAAGCCGGCGTGCCTAGCCTTTTTTCGTCCACTCTCTCACCAGTCAACAATTAGAGTGGAAGGAATGTCCTACCCTACTCAGCCTATGGCTCAAACTCACGTTCCTCTTTCTCCCCTTGCGAGTAAAAATAATCCTTTATTCTCAGTGTTCTCTTCACAAAATCCAAAACATGAACACCGGACGAACACGGATCTCTACGAATTAACATTTTCGCGCACTACCAAGCGCGGAAGACCTAAGTCTAAATAACTTACGCTGACAAACCTAGATGGCATCAGCGTTCCAAACTGTTCTCGTCTGTCCGCTTACGTGGGAGCTGAAAAACTCAACTAAAAGGCTTAAAGCCACAACACAGGGGAATACCAGAAAATTAAAACAAGTGTAGGCTACTAGTGTTATAATCATTATGGCCCTTGCTTTTCTTCGGGCGATAATATATAATGATATCTTCTAGGAGAGTTGGCGATTCTGCTATCATCGGATCCGGTTGCTATGTCGATCAGCTCGTTGGAGGAGCGACAGCTACTGGAGATGGAGATATCCTGATGAGATTTTCGCCTAGGTAAGGACCCGTAGAGTTAGTAGTATTTACGAAGTAAATGAAGGGTGGGCGTATCGTGAGACAAATAATGTCCTTGATGAAAGGATACGAGTACCGAGGAATGAAACCGAATCCGGTGCTGAATTGGCATCGTCTTCGACCAGTTTTTTTTTCGAAACTACACGGCCTGAATAATTAAGCAGGGGAAAAAATAGAAACCGGAAAACGGAAAAGAAAAGAACTTCGGCGACCTCCTCTAGCTTTAAGCTACTTGTTTAAATAAAGTTGATTGATTGATTGAAACTGTGTAAAGGACCGAATACGAATGGATCGACTTTACTGGAGTGTCGGTTGAATTATTCCGTTCTTTTTCTCGTGGGACCAACAGTTCTAAAGGATTTCGGCAGTAACCGGATTTTGCAAGAGCTCATGCTTTTAACAGGTTCAGATTCAGTTTACGTGGGGAAGAACAGGCTCGATGGATAACAAACAACAAATTAACGATTGTAGCTTTATGGTAACCATTCGTAAACCGATTCAGTACCTTCCGCCCCCAATAACTGGGACAACGGAACTTACCTAACTAACCCCGGACAGTTTTTGACTTTCTTGCGGTAGTCTGCTACAGAAAGCACTTAAGTGTCGCCGCCTGAGACCTTAATCCGGAGAAATGAGAAAAGAAAAGATATTGGCTTCCGGTGATTTATTACATTGCCCTATGAAGGGGGGGGGGGGGGTCGAATAGCTCGACATGGGAAGAATAATTTTCCGGATATAGATTTTTTTCTAATGGTAAAGTGAGGGATTGCAAGGTCGATCTCTGTTGGGCAGTTGCAAGTATATGTAATGGTGGTTATTGCTGATTAATTTCCCCATAACTTTTTGATGAATATATGTGTATACTTTGCTTTCAGTAGTTCTTGTATTTATTGGTTTATCTAAACTAAGGGTTTATACTTGATAGTGCAAAACGGATACGTCAGCTGAATTTTGATAGAGCTATATTTTGGCCCTTCGTGGCAAGGGTCCTCTTCAGGCTCAAAGCCGCTCAAGTTGGAAAAACGAACTTTTCCCACAAGATCGTTTTTCCAGCTTGAGCCCGAAGAGGACTTTTTCCACACGTTCGTTTTTCCAACCTGAGTGGTTTGAGCCTGAAGAGGACCCTTGCCAAGAAGGGCCGAAATATAGCTCTTTTAAAATCCAGCTGATGCATCCGTTTTGCAGTGTCAAATATGGTTGGTAGTCAGCTTGGCCTGGAGGAATATTTAAGGATTTATATTGACTGACCTAGGCAAGGGTGGTCTTCAGGATCTGACCTTGGTAAGGATCCTCTTCAGGACCTGGAGATTGTCCTTGCCAAGAAGGGCCAAAATATCGCGGAAGAATATCCAAGCTGATTTTTTCGTTTTGAGTTTTTTTTAATAGATAGAGAGATTATTGTTGAAAGGTATCTGCCACAGTGTGTCTGCCGGATTTGACGTTTACGTCAAACGTAATTTCGATGGAATACGTATACAAAATAAGTCAGTTGGTTCAGTTAAAAACATTCAATGCACTTTAAAGGCAGGATGAGACCATGGTGCGCACCAACGCGGAAACACGCGTCAGCGCCAATTTTAGTAATTTTTTAGTCCAACGAACATGAAATATCGATAGTCCGGTTGCGATCTACAAGATGCCTGCTTCGGGCCGCTCTTGGTAGGCACAAAAGGAATTTACATTAACTTAAATAATTAACCCTCATGTGCTTAAGATCAGTCTTTGTAAATGTAGAATGTAATCCAGACGCAGACAAAACGGCGTTTTCGCAGAAACTACAATAATGTTTATCCAGTCCACGTCTGCTGAACCGACCACGATTGGCGACAGCTGTCGCTTGTCCAATTCTTAGCGGAAACACGAACTTCCAAAAACACCTACAGTCCCTACAGAACTCTTTAACATCTAGTAGTAGTAAACTGAAAGACTAAAATACTCCTTAGCCGGGATTTAAACCCAGGACCCTCCGTTTTTGGGATCCAAAAACGTAAGTGGAGGGATACCTGTGATATCGCAAAAGTTGTCCGTCTGTCTGTCCGTCTGTCCTCACGATAACTCTCGAAGGGATTGAGATTAACCATATATAGCAGAGACACCTTTTCTTCTTGAAAATGTGGGTAATAGGCAGACGAGCAGAGGAAAATGATCAATGTGTGATAAGGACAGGGAATTAACGGCCTATAGGCAGGGACCCATAAATTTCCCTTACAGGGGGCCTGTCATTTTCCTATGCTTCTATATTGATATGATGACCGAACCAAATCCAGTTTCCAAAAATCCCCGCTTGAGTCGATAGGCATTCTTGTTCGCCTCATTGGATGTGCGCGCCAAAGAGACTCCTCCCTCAAGCCGCCAGCAGCCAATCCCAAATTTTGTCTATCTGGATAGTCGCATATCCTACCACCGTGGGCATTTCTCGAACTACCGGACGGTCGGTCAAGAGCGCATCAGAAATCTTTTATTGACAGGCCCCCTGTAAAGGAATTTATGGGCCCCTGCTATAGGGTTGTTGTGTGTGGACTGCGTATGCGGTATCCTTGATATAGCCTGTGGTAGTTTTGCCGGACTTCGGATGATTGCCGATCCGGTGAGGATATGATCGACTGAAAGTATATAGTATTCCTCTCCCTTTCCTCAACCAAGAAGCTCATAAAGATATCTGCAGCATTATCAAATTTACCGTTTGTCCCGGATTACCTTTCAAAAATAAACCCCGGTTTCCTCGGTCTACTTGATCCGTTGTCAACTTTACGGTTTAAACGGCATTCCGACCGAATTACTAAAGTCCGATTTCCGCAGTCGGCTGCGAATTTCACTCGTCGCACCGAAATTTTGACGTACCTCATGCAGGTTTTTCCATGCTGACGCAAATTTCGTCTACGTATTTCCTGATGCGAAATCTTATCCGACGTAGCTTTACGGCCGATCTTTCCATCCCATGGAAAACTAAAACATTTTCTAATTAAATTTAATTTTTCAGGATTCAGGATTCAACAACTTTTCTAAAAAAATTCATGCCGGCTTAACGACCGGTTACAAACAAAGCACATACGTGCTTGAAAAACGCAACCGGTACACATTTACTACCATATAATCCTATCATATTTACTACCACTAATCAAACCTTCACTAAAATAAACGAAAAATTAATTAATTTATTTGTCCTCTCTCGTCTTCCAAACCCTCCACTCACCAACTACCCTCCAGGAGGTGTTTTTAACCGATTTTTAAATTGCGGAACGCTTTCCGCTTCTCGAATTGAGTCTGGAATAGTATTCCAGACCATCGGACCCGAATGCCTCACCACATGGCTAGAATGTGGCAAGAACATCACCACATCGGAGAACATCCATATTTTCAAGCTCCTTCCAAGCTTCTAAAGGTTGACATGACAAGTATAATATATAACTCTGTATAACGAAACTTTGCCGTACTTAGAAATCAAGGCCCGCCACCCCTTAAAGTTTAACCGAATAGGGATGAGGTCCGACAGTCTAGTTACACTTGACTTATATACTTAAGTAGGCCTGAAAACCGGGTAAAAGGCGTTACGGCTTTTCCGCTATAAACAGATAATCGATTTCATTGAATAAACTCATTCTTTCGGATTTGTGGTACTTCTGTGTGCCTGTCCCTTCAGTGCCAAAAAATAACGCATATAACAAAGAGACATTCTTGTCGTCACTTTCCTACTTTCTTGAGCCGTGACCTTTCGGAACTTAGCGTCCTAACACAAGGAAATGCAGGCTTTTGTTGAAATTCAAATCCTCCGCGTCTGCACATTCTGAACGTTATGATACTCGAGACCCGGGTGAAAAATACAAAATCCCTTAGATGAGTCAAATTAATTCAGTGTACGGGCCACGGAGCTTTTTAGGGGTCCGAAATTTATTTTGTTCAATTATTTTTAAATTTAATAAACTGAACTGAACTGAACTGAACAAATGTCAGATGTAAAAATAAACTGTCTTTTCAGTTAAACTGCAACGTTGACTTACGAAGACCATGTGGAACCCGAGCTCGCTCTGGCCGAAGGGTGGGCTTTTTATGGCACTTGCCCTTCGGCCAAGTGCCATATAGCGATCGCAATTTCTGTCCGTCCGTCGGTCTGTCTGTCGGTCTGTCGGTCGGTCTGTCGGTCCGGGTTTTGCTAGTTTGGGTACTTCCACATAAGCTAGGACGATGAAACTTGGCAGGCATATCAGGGACCCCAAATGATTAAGTTGGAAATAGTCACTTTCCCGATCCGAACTTCATGGGGGGAGTGGAGTGAGGGGGAATCCGGAATATTTTGGAATTTATAACTTTCGAACGGGTGATCGGATCTTAATGAAACTTGATATTTGGAAAGAGCTCGTGCCCCAGACGGTACGATTAAAATCTGAACCGGATTCGGTGACTCTGGGGGGAGCTGGAGGGGGGGGGGCAGAGATCTTGGGAAACACTTGGAGTGGAGGGATTGGGATGAAACTTGGTGGGAAGAATGAGCATGAGTCCTAGATAAGTCATTGACATAGCCGGACCGGATCCGGTCACTATCTGGGAGTTGGGGGGGGGGGGTCCGGATTTCTAGTGATCCCGCGAGTTCGGTGCTTCCTGATGTGCTAGGACGATGAAAATTGGCAGGCATGTCAGGGACCCGAACAGATTGACTTGATAATAGTCGTTTCCCCGATCCGACCATCCGGGGGGGGCTGGAGGGAGGGGAATCCGGAAATATAAGTTATTTTTAACTTACGAACGGGTGATCGGATCTTAATGAAACTTGATATATAGAAGTACCTTGTGTCTCAGACCTCCCATTTTAAATCCAGACCAGATCCGGTGACATGGGGGGTAGTTGGGGGGGGGGGACCGGAAATCTTGAAAATCGCTTCGAGTGGAGAGATCTGGATGAAAGTTGGTGGAAAGAACAAGTCCTAGATACGGGATTGACATAACCGGACCGGATCCGCTCACTTTGGGGGAGTTGGGGGGGGGATTCGGATTTCTAGTGATCCCGCGAGTTCGGTGCTTCCTGATGTGCTAGGACGATGAAAATTGGCAGGCATGTCAGGGACCCGAACAGATTGACTTGATAATAGTCGTTTCCCCGATCCGACCATCCGGGGGGGGGGCTGGAGGGAGGGGAATCCGGAAAAATGAGATATTTTTAACTTACGAACGGGTGATCGGATCTTAATTAACCTTGATATATAGAAGGAACTTGTGTCTCAGACATCCCAGTTTAAATCCGGACCGGATCCGGTGACATTGGGAGAACTGGAGGGGGGAACCGGAAATCTTGGGAAACGCTTTGAGTAGAGAGATCGGGAGGAAAGTTGGTGGAAAAAACAAGCACACGCCCTAGATACGTGATTGACATAACCGGACCGGATCCGTTCACAGTAGGGGGGGGGGTGGGGGGGGGATCCGAATTTCTAGTGATCCCGCGAGTTCGGTACTTCCTGATGCGCTAAGACGATGAAACTTGGCAGGCGTGTATGGGACCCGAACAGGTTGACTTGAGAATAGTCGTTTCCCGGATCCGACCATCTGGGGGGTGGGGTGGAGAGAGAATCCGAAAAGTGAGGTATTAAATTTTAACTTGCGAACGGGTGATCGGATCTTGATGAAACTTGATATATAGAAAGACCTCCATTTTATCAGACCATCTCAGACGCCCCATTTTAAATCCGAACCGGATCCGGTGATATTGGGGGAGAAGACGGGGGAACCGGAAATCTTGGGAAACGCTTAGAGTGGAGGGTTCGGGATGAAAGTTGGTGTGAAGAACAAGTGAATAGCATAACCGGAATGGATCCGGTCACTGTTGGGGAGTTGGAGGGGATCCGAGTTTATAGTAATCCCACGAACTAGAGTTCGGTACTTCCTGATGTGCAAGGACAATGAACTTGGCAGGCTTGTCAGGTACCCGAACTATTGACTTGAGAATGTCGTTTCCCCGATCCGACCGTCGATGGGGAGTGTACGAAAGGGGAATACGGAATTAAGTTGCAACCTCAGCTATTGAACGGGTTATCGGATTTAACCGAAACTTGATATTTAGAAAGGTCTCGTGCCTCAGACGTCCCATTTTAAATCCGGACCAGATCCGGTGACATTGGGAGGAGTTGGAGGGGCGAACCGGAAATCTTTGAAATCGCTTAGAGTGGAGGGATCGGGATGAAACTTGGTGGGAAGAACAAGCATAGGTTCTAAGTACGTCATCTAGAGATTTCAGACTGAATGAACCTAGATGTCCTAATTGTAGGTCCGAACCGCATTTTTGAATGGCGGGGTGTTTATTTTGAAGTTCTCTTCTACTTTCTCGTACCACTACTCGTAACAAGTGCCATATGAGCTCGTAGCTCTTGTTCTTTCACACATGTCTCAAACATAATCTTGACCATATCTCAATCTAAGAAAGAGACGTACGGTCGAGCTTTCGGGCAGACAGACGGACATATTTTTAATGTCAAAGGTATCTTTACTATATATTTGTCGGACTTCAAAAACAAGAGCGTATGTCGAACTTGGCGGAGGGAGTTGATAGGGTGTTGCAGAGTTGAGCCAGAGTGGCTGAGATAATGTGTCCCCGTATCAAGGCAACAACCGTTTTTGGTCTGTTTCGAGTGCCGTACGGGTGTTACAGTGGTCGAAAGTTGACTCCAGTCAGTAAACGGTCTTCTGTTTCATCTGACCCTGCCAAACATCTTATATTCAACGACCATATCACGGCCATTTTAAGGGCAAAATAATGATCCGTGTTACGTTACAATTCAAGCTTGTGGGAATATCAGACTCAGGAACGAAATACTGTAGTGCATTTTGTCACACAGTTTGCTTTACGATCCCCCCCTCCCATTCCCATTCCACATCAGTAACCTAAGAATCTTTATTGCCTTCGATGGTATTTTTCGGAGACCGCACAGCATTCCGGAATGCATTCTGCCTGTCGTTCCGCTTTCTTAGTTGGAAATCGATGAGAGGCAATCGAAGTCGCTGGAGAAAAACGTGACGTTATTCGGCTGGGCCAGATCTTGTAATATGGCATTTGAGGAGGATTTTCGCCAGCCCAAGTTAGCACACCCAGCAGAATCACGTTCCCGGGAGCGAAGTCCATGGCAGAAACCGCTGGAAACTGACTTTTCCAGCCGCATTTCCTTTCCACTTTAACTGCCTGCCGAGTTTAGGTTCTAGAAATCAACAGTCTTGGCTTAGGGGTTACACCAGTTGTGTTTTACTGGGATTCTGCAGAATATTCTGTTCTAAGAACTACTTGCATCTATACATTACCGCATTTCGCAATTTATCTCTGATTTTAATGGCACTTCAGCTCTCTGCTCAAGTGCCATAAAGCAATCTTAAATCTCTTTCTATCGGTGACACTTTTTCTGGTTAAATCACTTCCATATAAGCTAGGAAGATGTAATTTGGCATGCATCTACAGGATCTAAGAAACCTTAACCTCTAAGAAATTTAAGAAACCTTCGTTTTCCGAATTCGATCGTAAATGGGGAGGGATGGAGAATTTGTGACCTTGCGGTACGCCTAAGTTGCGTACGGGTTATCTGATTTGAGATCCTGCCCGGACTCGGTCTCGTTGGATTGTGGGGGGCGGGGGAATAGCAGGAGGGTGAAGAATGGTATTAAAGAGCGAAATCCAAGAATTTGATATTTCCCCGATATAATACTTTACACTTATAGCAACGCTATAACGTACGGAAAGGGATTTCGGCTTAGCGAAAACCATCCTTTGCTTTCAGATTGTGGCTGAAAGTCATTTTTGAGCAACCTATAGTGCATATTTTCGTTCTCATTTCAACCACTGGGACGTCGGGAATCGAGAAGATATTTATTTGGTGCCCATTTTCTTCGTCAGTAAAATATATTATTTCGCGGAAATTCCAATAGCATCGGTAAGATCGGCCGCAAAAAGCTGGTAATATTGTTTCATATTTTGCTTCTCCAAATTCGTTGCCTCCTTTTCACCTGTGGATCTGTCGTGTTCTTTAAAACCTCTTTGGTCTCTAACAGAGGCGCTATTTGGGGGAGGGGGTATCGCTCCACCCAGATTTCTAAATCTTCCACCTTGGTGCTTTTGTTTTCAAGCTAAATAGGTCTAGGAAAGCAAAATTTTAAGGTATATGTCTAAAATTGACCTTATGCCCCCCCCCCCAACGGTTTACTGAAATGGCGCCATTGTTCTCATACTTTTTAAACCCTATATTTTACCAGTACGTTTAAATCTTAATCTGACCATCAGCTTTTGACAAACCCATCCTCTCTCGTTGGTCATCGTTAGGACGAGAAAATGTTACGGCATAAGACATTCCTGTCTAACAACTAATTTTTGATAAAAAAGAAAATAAAAATGAAAGAAGGTACGTAGACCCTCTAAATGTTTGTAAGGATGAACTGTATACAAGTTGATAGCCCACTATAAAATTTGACTTTGCTAATTACTCATAGATTATTTATTAAACTGTTTGAAGGAACTTAAGAAAATCTGGTGTCGCCGAACCGGTCACGTGCGATGAACTGAGGGGTTAGATACTCTGTGATTTAGTAACCTGTAGGGAGTGAATGTATGTGCAGTTTGCCATTGTTTATGACGCTGTTGTGGGAATAAAATTTTACAGGTGTCGGGAAATATGCAACAGAGATCAGTTTATGCATAAAATAAGTTGAAGATTTACCTATTAGCCTACTATTAAGTTGCAAGTTCATATTCTTACCTTCAGCATGAAGAGGTCCCTTGCCAAGAAAGGCTGAAATAAAATCTCTGCTGGCCATACGTTTAGTAGCAACAGATATGATCAGCTTGACCTGAAAGAAGTATTTATCCAGATCTTTTTTTCCGATTCCTCTGTCAGTTAGACTCCGGCGGGGGGGGGGGGTCTTTCGTCTTCTTATCTCCTCTAGTGCTGATGGATTTTTTGTGTGGATCCCCCTTCTTTCAGGATATTCGTTTATTAATCCCCCACGTCAGACGTGGTCCGGAAAAGTGATCAAAATTGCTTCTTTTTATTCCGGACTAAGCCTGGAAGGGGGGGGGGGGTTATAGGCCATGAAATTGATATATCTCAAAGACTACATTGAAGCGTGAGCAGTTTTGGCAAAAACACGTTTAGTCGCAATGCAGAGACGAGTGACTAAGTAAACATCTTCCTGTGCTCGAGTTCTGCTCTTATGCGCTCGATCTTTGCTCTCAGCAGCGGAAAATGTTAAAGATAAATATTGTTTGTAAATAATGATAAATAAAGATAACCTAACCTGCCGAATTATCGGGTCCGACCGGAAATATGCATCTGTAACGTCTGTTAACCAAGCGTTTTTATGCATGTACTCATTTCAATGTATACCCGTCACAAAAATACAGAAATAAACGGTGTACAAAAAAATTATCAAACAAGAGCTACGAGCTCATGTGCCACTTGTCATGAAATGTGCTTCACTAAAGGACCCGTCTTACTTATCATTCTGATGCGACCTATTTCCCTAAACGCTCCAGTCATCCTTAAATTCGGAGAACCGAAATCCATACGGTAGCCTACATTCTAAGCCCCCTGGCGCACCTCATTGATTTTTATACTTCCCTTTTTTCACCATTTTTGATGCGTCGTATACATAAACGATCATCTAAATTTATCGTTGTTTCTGCTAGAAGTCAACGAGCCTGTCAACAAGCTTAAAGCGGCCAAAGCCGTAGGTAGTTTGAGCAGAGCCTGGTTTTAAATTTACAACTATTTGGAATTATTGGAAAACAAACAGCAATAGTGCGAGGGGTCTTTTAAGCTAGTACTCGTAGGCTGAATAGCAGTAGGGGAGGTCGGGGTTGAACCGTACGCGGGTTGAACCGGACAGTTTCAATTGTGGGCAGACCCAAAGTTGTAAAATCGTGAAATAATTAACTGAGGTTGGCAGCAATGTTCTGACTCGTGGGACGAAATTTGAACTCTCAGGTGCGAACCGATTCCCAACCAGGCGACTTTGTTTTTTTCATTGCACAAATTGGACTTACAATTTCATTTTCATTTTCAGTTAGAGAAGAAGTTAGTTGTTTTTGGCGAGTTGGTTACAGTTTAGTCCAATGTAGGTTCATTTCTTCATCTTATTAGTCTATTGCGGGGTTCCTACTACTTTCCATTTTTTCTTGGTGTTATTTTTTTTAGAAATGGTCTGTGTGGGGTTCATTCGGACACGTTCTGGGGGGTTGAACCGGACGTTATTCTAGAGTTTCGGTCAAACCCCGCTCTGTCCAGATCAAAATATTTACCATTTTCTGGAGTCCGGAAAGCAGGATAAAGCTGCTGGAGCCAAGCTTTCTAAATTAATTGCTTCCGGTGGAAAAAGTTAAGTTCAACAAGCATTTTCTTTGAGTTCGAATTTCCAAAAATTTTCGGTAAAGTGGTATGTTCGGATAGTCCAACTCTTCTCCAAGAAGTGAAAACTTAATAAGCGCTTAGTTGTACCACTTATTCGGTCATATTCAGAGCTCATCTTAACATGTCCGGTTCAAAACACCACCCGTCCGAACCAACCCCGCCGGTGGGGCTGAACCGGACGATTTTTTGAAAAAAAGAAAAAATCGTGGCGCCAAAACCAGATGAAATTAAATTCTCAAAAAATAACAGAACATAGCCAGTCTCATTATCTTTCATTTCCAATCTTCAAAATTTGTTCAAGTTCTACACAAATTGAATTATTAGCCGTCTTGTATTAAAATAATTAGTGATAAATATTCAGTTTGTAAATAGGGTTCAAGTTTAATAAGGGTTGTAAGTTCAAGTTTAGGTCAGTGTAAATATTAAGTAGTTTCGGGAATTTGATAAATATGTAAAAATGTAAATAAGTGTCCGTGCTTTAGTGTAACCAAAGACTTTAGTGTAACATGTGATTTTGAATTCAGTTAGTATCCAGATGATGTAGCGAGTAGTGAAAATAAAATAGTGTTAGTCTGTCCATCTTTATATGACAGAAATGGCGAGCGTGCCAGGAGATGAACTGTAAATAGTGTACATATAGTGAGAGAATGGCGGAAAGGACAGTGAATATAAGTGTACCTCCTTTGTTTTTAGTAGCAGAAAGTTTTCCTGAGTTCAGTGGACAATCAGATAACCTTAATGGATACGAGAGACAGAAGAAAGAGTGAAAATGCTGGGAAGCTATTACAAGGAGAAGGACATAGTGGAAATAGTGAAATTCAGGCTGAAAGGAGAGGCAAAGGACTTGGTTAGTGATATTGAATGTGAAAATTTTACTGAACTGAAAAAGCTGGTGCGAAGCAAATTCTACCGGCCTACTTCATCGCCAATAGCCAGGATGATGGCTATGCAGCAAGGCTCACTGACCGTAGCATCTTATGTCAGGAAGCTGAAAGACATTTGTGAAGAGTATCAGGAGGGAACGGACGAAGAAAGGAAGGCTACGGACAGCATTGTCCTGGAGGCGCTGCTCAGTGGGCTCAACCCGGCCCCAAAACGCGAAGTCTACAGACAGGGAGTTGAGAAGAATCTCCAACAAGCCATTGCAGCCGCATGCAGAGCTGAAGAAGTCGAGAGGATTTGCGGAATACAGGAAACCAACGGGATTCTGAAACCAATTGGTAAGCCTTCAGTATCTTTCGAAGATTCGTCCCCTCAGACATCTGATGTCCGTTTCCGTAAATACCGGTCCAAGTCTAGAAGTCCGTCTGTTTCTTCAAGAAACAGCTCAGTTTCCTCTCGGTCTTCCGAATCTTTCCAATCTCCCTGTAGATATGGTCCTCGGAACGATTTCCGTTCCAAGAATGACTCTTTTTCTGCTCGACAAGGTCGGCGTCAATCTTACCGCCCTTCATCTCGGCAGTCTTCAAGGGATGGACCTCGGAGTTTTCAGCGAAGCAATAGCCGCCGTCCAACTAGCCGGTTTCCAGGTAGTTGCTGGACCTGTGGCCGTCGAGGCCATTTAGCTAGAAACTGTTTTTCTGGCTCGCGGCTCGCATAAAAGGGGATATGCGGGTCGGCGTGTTGTAAATACTGTACACATCAGTTCTTCGTTGCCAAAGTGTTCTATTATTGTTGGTCCGTCGTTTACGTTTGCTATGATTGATACCGGAAGTGAAGTTTCTTTGATGCGTCATGATATTTTCCAAAGCATTCCTTCCGTCGACGTTGCCAATTTTTCTCGAAATGTTGATTTCCAACTTCAGTCTTTTTCCGGTCATCCGATTTTGCCTATCGGACAGGCCGATGTTGAAGTTGAGCTTAGTGGACAACGATTTCGTCACAAGTTCCTGATCATGCCTACGACATCTATGCGTTATCCTTCCCTGATTGGTTCAGATATTATTCGTCAGATGAAAATTGATCTTTTTCTTTCGTCTGAATTCCTCATGGTAAACGGTGTTCAGCACCCGATTTTCTTTGAAAGCTTTGCCAGGGTTTCTTCTCTTGTCACTCTCAAGCCTTGGTCAGCCAAGCTGGTTGTTATGAAGATCAACAAACTTCATGAAGGCAAGCTTGTTCACTTGCGACCTCACAATTCTTCCTTTGGTGTCGAGTCTCTCTACGAAGTCAACGCTCTTGGTCAGGTTGAAGTCCCAGTTTTCAACACTACTGGGAGGCGCATCCGTCTACATCGTGGTCAGAAGTTCGCCGATATTTCATCTGTCAACGACGATCAACTTCATCCAGATTCCAGCAGAGACACAGCATCTTCGAAGTCCAGTTCTGCCCAGCACCAACAAGCATCAAACAACTACAAACTGAATATTTATCACTAATTATTTTAATACAAGATAGAACAACAGTCCTAACAAGGCGAGCGGCGACACTCCCTTTTTCTTGATGTTTTTCCGAGATGGAAGATTTCCCCATCAGATCGTATTCGGCAGCAGCGAAGCAGATGACAGTATGCAATGGTACGAGTATGATGACTACGTGACGAGGGTCGAGAAAGGAGTGGAAAACGCAAGGTTACTAGCAGCAGAGAGAACATCGAAGTATCATCAGCAGCAGAAAGTCTACTACGACAAGAACACCCAACTGCAACAGTTCAAGGCTAATGATGAAGTACTCTGCCGCAGAATCATCCCGGAAGCTGGCATATCATCGAAGTTACAGCCAGCATACGATGGTCCATTTCGCGTCGTTGAAGTCTGTAACGACCACAATTACATAATCATGGACGAAGAAACCGGGATCGAAAAGCGTATCCACGTCAACCGCTTAAAGCCTTACCCGAAGTCTCAATGGAAGTACAACAAGGCAGACATAGACGATGGGAGCACAAACGTCTCTTCGAAAGCCTCCACCACTGACGAGCCATGCAGCGAAGAGAGTACACCTTCCTTTTCTCTCGATAATTGGCTAGCCACATGTGCTTCAGCAGCGCCAACTGCTGTTCGAGATATACGGCCTCAGTCAGTCACGTCTACAGAAGCAGGCCACTTTCCGGAGGAGGACCATTTCGAGTCCTTCCACGAGCCACCAGAGACAGAAAGTTACCTGCAGCCAACGGCAGTCAGATGAGCATCACCACCCACAGCCAGATCAACATCATCAGATGCAGTCAGAAGAACAACAGCAGACGCAGCCACACTCATCCATAGCCACAGAAGAACGAGATGCAGACGACCAACCCATACGAAAATCTTCAAGGACAAGAAAGCAAACGGAATTTTTCGGGAATCCAATTTTCTAGAGTGTATTTTGTTACACTAAGCACGATAATAATTCCATTCTCAGTTATGATTTAAAGTTAATTTCCATTTCGTAATTTCATTTCATTTTTCTTCTTTTTATTTATGACATCTCGTTATCCCCTGCGAGATTAGTCATAATTGTATATTTTGCATTTTCTCGCATTTGTATTTTTGTAATATTTTCGCGCGAGGTCGCGCTATTTTCTTTTAGAAGGGGGCTATCTTGTATTAAAATAATTAGTGATAAATATTCAGTTTGTAAATAGGGTTCAAGTTTAATAAGGGTTGTAAGTTCAAGTTTAGGTCAGTGTAAATATTAAGTAGTTTCGGGAATTTGATAAATATGTAAAAATGTAAATAAGTGTCCGTGCTTTAGTGTAACATGTGATTTTGAATTCAGTTAGTATCCAGATGATGTAGCGAGTAGTGAAAATAAAATAGTGTTAGTCTGTCCATCTTTATATGACAAGCCGAAAACGAAAAACGTACGATTCAACCCCGACCTCCCCTATAGCTGTCAGTCGGTCAGTCCTTATGGTCGAGCAATATAGGAGTTACTTTTCGGAACGGGCGCTGAAGTAACAAGACCAAAGGTATCGGTGGGATCCCAAATGTGAATATTTGTTGGACTAGACTGATACAGATCATCGTGTAATGTCATAGCTGTATACATATATTGTATAAACATGTATGTATATATAAACCACGAATGCTTTGTGGGGAGCTCGATAAACGGCTTTCCTGAATCGCTTTATTGCAGAACCATTCAGACCTTTCTATATTTTAGAAAGTCTACTGAAAGGAAATAACTCTCAAATAACCGTTTTTCAGAGCCATTCAAACGAGGTGTCGTCCTGATTAGCTCATCCAATTGCAGATTCACAATTGATCTACAGTTCCTAGTATGTCGGAAAACAATAAATACTCAGCATTGGTGTACCTCAGTAGCTGCTAAACTATAAAAACAAGAGCTGTAAGCTCATATGGCACTTGCATGGGTTAAGATGTATTGTTTGATTCAAAGTAATTTTCGACTGTGCGGTTCAGATGCGCACTTTAAGGGAGCTAGAGAAAAAGTATTTTATTGTTGAACTTCGCTGTAATGATGCGCACTTTAAAGGCGCTAGAAATTCATCTGTCAGCAAAAACCTTGAGGCAAAAACGACAGCAGGCTCTTAGGGATCATTGATATATACCGTTTGGTCAAAGTATTTTTTTCCACTTTTCGGTAAAAATGCGCACTTTAAGGATGCTAGAAATATTTTTTGTTTGGCAAATCCCTTGTGACACAAATGATCATAGGTTGAGAGGGATCGTTTGATACAAATTACTTTTCGACCTTGCGGTTAAGATGCGCACTTTAAGGGAGCTAGAACTTCATCTATAAGCAAAACCCTTGAGGCAAAAATGATAATGAGCTCATGGGGATCATGAAAATGCATATTTTGCTTAAAATTATTTTTCTTAATTTGCGGTCATGAATGGTACTTTAAGTCATGGTCGGATTTGGAAAGTGGCCAATCTTGTAGAATTTATAATATTCCAGCCAAGTTTCATCGTTCTAGCACATCTGGCAGTACCTTAACTCGCGATCACCGGAATTCCGGACCCGCCCCTCAAACTCCCCCACAGTCGCCGGAGCCAATCCGGTTTGGTTTTGTACTTGTTTGTTATTCCCACAAAGTTCCATCCCGACCTCTCCAGTAGTCTCCAGTCCAAGCCGGTCACGTATTTTCCGCCCTCCCCCCCCCAATCGTTGTCGGACCCGGTCCGGACATGAAAAAGATCACCACAGACATGTCCTCTGTTCAATTATTAAATTTCACTCGAATCCGATCACCCGTTCCAAAGTTAAGCATGGCTCATTATTCCAGATTCCCCCTCCCTCCGCTCCCCCCACGACTATCGGATCGAGTGAATTTTTATTTACAAGTGAGTTTGATCGGATCCCTGATACGCCACCCAAGTTTCGTCGTGAAAATCCAAAAAATCGCCATCACCGCAATTCCGGGAAACTCCCCTCCACCCCATCCCCTCCAAAGTGTCCGGGTCCAGTCCAAATGTGTAAACAATTTATCTGGAGCAGATACTTGTTCTTCCCAGCAAGTTTTACTCCGATCCCTCCATTATAACCGTTTCTCGAGATTTCCGGTCTACCCCCCCCCCCCCCAACTCCCCCATAGCTGTCGAATCCGGTTCGGACTTCAAATGGAACATCGGAGATATGTCATTCATTCAGGTATTAAGTTTCATTCCAATCCGATCACCCGTTCGAAAGTTACACATCACTCAATTTTCCGTATTCCCCCGTACTGAACCACATATACCAACCCCTTTGACCCTCGAATGCACTAGCTCTTTCCGATGTTAACAGAGTGATCCGGTGCAAAGAGTGACGTCACGCCACGCGCAGAGCTACTAGTGTCAAGAAAGGGGTAGGGGTTTGGCAAAAACGACTAAATTCTCAGGATTCCCCCGCCCTCCACTCCCCCCCAGATCGTCGAATCGGGAAACTGATTGTTTCCAGGTTAGTTTGGTCGGGTCCCTGATGTTTCTGCCAAGTTTCATCGTCCTAGCACATCTGGAAGTACCCTAACTCGAACATGTGGGACAAAAAAAATGGGACCGACCGACCGACAGACAGACGGAATTGCGATCGGTATATGGCACTTGAGCCAGAGGCTGCAAGTGCCATAAAAACACACAAGCACAAGAAAATTAAAACAAATCAAGCGAAAAATCCATACTGCTGTTTCGAATGTCTAGTCGACTTTAATAAAAAAAGAGCTGTAAGCTCATATGGCACTTGCATGGGTTGAGATGTAGTGTTTGATCAAGAGTACTTTTAAGGTTACCTTTGCGGTTCAGATGCGCACTTTAAAGGAGCTAGAGAAAAAGTATTTTGTTTTAGAACTTGGCTGTAATGAGACGGACTTTATTGGCGCTAGAAATTCATCTGTAAGAAAAACTATTGAGACAAAACGATCACAGGCCCTTAGGGATCATTGATATAAACCGTTTGGTAAAAAGTATTTTTTTTCAATTTTCGGTTAAAATGTGGACGTTAAGGGGGATAAAATAATTTTTAAGCAAAACCCTTGTTGCGTTGAGATGTATCGTTTCATTAAAAAAGTAGTTTTCGACCTTGCGGTTTAGATGCGCACTTTAAGGAAGCTAGAACTTCATTTGTAAGCAAAACCTTTGAGGCAAAAATGATAATGGGCTCATGGGAATCATGAAAATGTATAATTTGCTTAAAAGTATTTTTCTAAATTTACGGTCAAGATTTGTACTTTACGGAATGTCGGATTTGGAAAGTGGCGATTTCTGAGCCAATCTTGTCAAATCTCTAATATTCCAGCCCAGTTCCATCGTCCTAGCACATCCGGAAGTACCTTAAACCGCGATCACCAGAATTCCGGACCCCCCCCTCAAACTCCTCCACAGTCGCCGGAGCCAATCCGGTTCTGTAAGTGATTTATCCAGAGCATCTCTTTATTATTCCCACAAAGTTCCATCCCGATCTCCCCAGTCTGAGCCGGTCACGTATTCCCCCCCCCATTGTTGTCGAATCCGGTCCGGACATGACAAAAATCACCAGAGACATGTCTCTGATCCATTATCAATCCCCCTCCCGCTACTCCCCCCACGACCATCCGATCATGTAAATTTTTATATATAAGTCAGTTTGATCGGGTCCCTGATACGCCTCCCAAGTTCCGTCTTGAAAATCTCCAAAACCGCCATTACCGGAATTCCGGGAAACTCCCCTCCACCCGCCCCAGTGTCCGGATCCAGTCCAAATGTACAAACGATTTATCTGGAGCAGATGCTTGTTCTTCCCTGCAAGTTTCACTCCGATCCCTCCATTCTAACCGGTTCTCGAGATTTCCGGTCCCCCCCAACTCCCCCATAGCTGTCGAATCCGGTCCGGACATCAAATGGGACATCAGCGGTATGCCATTTATTCAGTTATTAAGTTTCATTCCAATCCGATCACCCGTTCGAAAGTTACACACTACTCCAGTTTTCCGGATTCCCCAGCCCTCCACTCCCCCCAGGGTGGTCGGATTGGGAAACTGATTATTTCCAGGTTAGTCCGGTCGGGTCCCTGATGGTCCTGCCAAGTTTCATCGTCCTAGCACATCTGGAAGTACCCCAACTCGAAAAAGTGTGACAAAAACTACTTAATTTTCAGAATTCCTCGGCCCACCACTCCCCCCCCCCAGATGGTCGGATCGGGAAACTGATTATTTCCAGGTTAGTTTGGTCGGGTCCCTGATTTTCCTGCCAAGTTTCATCGTCCTAACACATCTGGAATTACCCTAACTCGAACATGTGGGACAAAAAAATTCGGACCGACCGACAGACCGACCGACCGACAGACGGAATTGCGATCGGTATATGGCACTTGAGCCAGAGGCTGCAAGTGCCATAAAAACAC